>OY282593.1:11130254-12562459 GCA_958298965.1 Chrysolina haemoptera | reverse complement strand
GTTCGAGACACCTTTCCCTTTCCTGGTTTTAAAAAGAAGACATTCTTGATGTCAGGACTACACAGGCCAATCAAAATCACCAATAGATCGATATCTTCCCCCACCACTGTCACATACTCATTTGCGGGAGCCAACGTAAGAGCTGTTGTGATAATTAGGACATCAGCGTCCTCCACAGCTTGCTGTGTTTCAATTTTTGCATCATGAAATTTTCCCATTAGCATAGATATCAACCGGCATTTGTTTTTGGAGTTGGCAAGAAAACTCTCCTGTGAGATAGTGGACACCATCGATTCTGTGAATAATATTGTAGCAGATTGTTTTCTCTGCGCTCTTCTCAATCGTTCCATGAGCTTGGTACTTTCACAAACTTCATCGGGGTAGCCATCGAAAATGACAACGGCATTTGATTTGTAGTTTGATGTGACATATGATACATAACTGCCGCAAATTTCTGTATATGTCTGGCCGTGGTGCCATTTGACCCGGTGTAACAAAAACCCTCCATCGATGACATATTTTGTATCGTTAAAGTTCGCCTGTTCAGTCGGTGCAAGGGCCCTGTACAAGTTCGATTTTGTTCCTTTCCTCATCCCTTGCTCATCAAATAAAGATAGAGGGTAGGGACTAAGTTCGTAACTCTTCATCTGAATGTTTCACGATGGTCATCCGTTGAAAAAGTGTTGTTGGATTAATGACTACTACCCTGTCTTGTATTTGAATAGAGCTGTTCATGATCGCAAGAGGCTGCACTCTTTCATGTCGTTTGAATTTTACAGCTTGGAAATCACCACCAACAATGCGCTGTACACCATCCATGCCCATCTCCTTGGACAAGTGACAGTTGATCCTATCATCTGCGATAACACCTGTACTTAAAGACATTAGGTCACTGGTCTCTGGAAATGGGGGATGCTCGTGGAACCAATTCAGAAACTTATGTGCGTCAGTGTTGTCGCGCTTTTGCATGGTATCTCTGCTATCAACGTGTTGTTCTGATGTTGCGAGTTCCACTCCCGTAAAGTGCTCAATCTCTTGGCACACGTTATGCAGTGCTGTCATCCCTTGAGTCCATCTTGTCACAACACCTGCGGTTACTCCACGGCCATGCGTGAGACCACCACGTGTCTTCATTGACTTCATTAGAGTTTGTTCAATCACCATATCACTCCAGGTGCCACACCACAGTTTTTCACTTCTACGAATGGTGAAATAGCCTTGGTTGGTGAAACGCTCATATTCTTCAGATGGCATTGCAGTTTTCAAGGTATGCATGTCTTGGAGGTAAAGATGGCTGCATTTGGCATACAGATAATGACCACTGGTGTGAAAGAAAGGGAGCATTTCATATATGGTTTGGAGGTGTAAATCCCAGTTGCTACTTCTTTCTGCTTCAATGAAGTGCTTAATCAAAGTTATCATTTCAAAATATACTACCCAGAGCTTGGCAGTGGGGCCACGTTCTGCCAACAGTCGAAGCTTAGCTTTGCATTCTTCTTGCATATTTTTCACAATCTTCTTTACGCCAATGGAGAGAATCGCTGTTCTGTCATTGTTCAACAGGATCTTTTCCAATTGATCCACTATTGTTGGCGACAGGGCCATTGATTGAATAACAATTTTGGCCAAAGTTCTATGAGCCAACATATGAGCTCGTACTGCCCTTGAGTAGGCGTGCTGCATATATGGTATTGAAAAGTTCATTCAATCCACTGCCTTGCATTATATAACCAATTGCCCCCATAAAGGACATCAGTAAATGAAATCCACCGAGCCTTATAACAACATTTGACAGGACTGAATCATCAGGACGACTAGCAAGAATGTCTCGTGCCTTGAGGTAGAGGGGTTGGTCAAATGTCACCAGACAGGTAACTTGGTTCAAGGATTTAGTCCTCTCTACTCCGGTCAACAATGCTGTGAATATTGTATCATAATCACTTGGTGGAGCATTGATAAATGGCTGGTAATTAACAAACGTTAGTTCATATGGAATGTTTTTTGTGACATCTTCCATGAATCCATTCCATCCAGAGATGCCAGGAATGTCTCTGCTTTTCCCGTAGAGCCACAAAAGATCAGGCACAGATGGAATCACAGTTCCAGATGATGTATGCATTTTCTTGAGATCTTTTATTTTGATTTCAGCCAAACCTGCAGGTTTTGTCCTTTCAAAATGGATCAGTTGAACAGCTGCATTTCTAGAAACTTCAGGGGGTGGTATGATTTTCAACCGTGGAATGAATTGATTGGGGGCTACTGCATGTTTTGGTGTAATACAGGAAATGCCACCCATGACGTGAAAGGTGTTGTATCCGTCGATTGTATGTACGTTGAAATCAGCGTTATCGTACACCTGCTGTGAAAAGCACGGCTGGTTAACTTTCAGCGGATCACCGTTGATTGCTGATGCTTCCAGGCGAACTGCTTCTGTATAGGACGAACAAAACCCCAACGAGGAAACCACATCGACTAATTTCCTTGAGCCGTACTTCTTGTACAGAAATACTGCCAACCCTACGAGGATTGGTGAAATGAATGATCTGGGCCTTACTGCTGCTGCAAGACTATGAGCCAGCGCTGTGCTCTTCTTCTTCCACATATCATGGTCTCCACGTTTTTTGTTCAGTACAACTTTTTCCATAAATGTACGGAGGGTTTCAGGAATGAGTTCTTCATTTCCTTCCAAAAACGTATCAGGTGGGGGGTACTGTTCTGTCTCATAAACCTGGCTCCGGATATCCTCAACAATAATTGCAGCAGCTGTCTTGACTATCCGGAGTCTTTCCTCTTGTTCATTTTTCAATGCCTGCTGGTACCAAGCATCATTCAAAATTTTATACCCTGTATTTTTGAAACACACAACCGGCTGCTTGTTCGGAGAGAAGGTAATTATTATATCGTTTCCATATTTTTTGAGAAGATGAGCTTTGACTGTCTTTTTGTCAGGACGATAATTATTCTTGATTTGGCCCATCAACTCGTCGAGCGAAAACTGGCACTCTCCATCACTATTTTCAAGATAAGTGTACACATCTTCCATTGCTGCTTCAACATCATTGGCGAATGGACCGCTTTTTCTCTTCTCTTGAGTTTTTGGGCGATTATACAGTTTTCTCATGCATAAACTATGATACTGACAATGAGAGGCCACCAAATCTGAGACAGGCAAAAGACGTTCGATTATGGCTTGTCCATACTCATCACCCCGTTCTTCTGCTCTTTTTATGATAGTTTCTTTCAATTTCAAAACTCGAACCTGATACTCATTATTGCGATTAGTTTTATTTTTTCGTTGTTGTACAATCTCGGGAGTTATTACAAGGCCACACATAAAGCAATGCGTTTTGAAACTGAAATCTGTTTGAGAAGAACGTCTTTCGACGTGCTCCCTTCCTTGCTTCACTTTCTTCAGATGAGCGGCAATCATTCTTTCATTGCAGTAGGTTTTACGACATCGCTCATGAACCTCAACTGAAGATTTTTTACTCAACTGAACATGCTGACCATCCTTCCTCTTCTTGCTTGACTCGATGAAAGATTTCAAACCTTTTTCCTGTACCTCTGTCACCTTCTCTACAGCACTATTCAGCATTTCATCACAAATAAAACACACCTTTGCTGTTGCTTTGGTGTTGACAAGCGAATAAATTTTTTTTTTACCTTCAGTTCTATTGCAATATAATTCCATGAAAAATTCACAAAAAAATATCTTTTGATAATCAATAAGAGTTTTGAAGTGAAAAAAATGGGTGTTTGCTGAGTCAGCAGAAATACGCCAATTTTCAAATAGCGTTTGAGGCCGAACTGTTTGTCGAAAAAAAAAACAAATAGTGAAATTTGTAGGAAATTTTACGTACTTTCATTTTGAATAGAAAAATTATCAAGAAAAAAATTATAGTTTTCGAGTTATAGGCGAAAAACTACAAAAAAATTGATTTTTTACTTTTTTTTTGCATTTTTTTCAATTTTGCGTCACGAAAATTTGTTAGCAAACCTAAAATTCGGATTCAGCACCCCAAAATATATGTAGAACGGAAGAAATCGAAACTACCCCACAACTTTCCCGAAATTTACTGAATTATTAGTCGATGTTAGGGATATAGCGTGTTTTTTAGATTTCTATATAAACCTATGTCCGTAAATGCTTGGTTTTTCGAGATACATGCAATTAAGAATTTTATATTAATCATTGGCGCGCATACGGGTAATGATCAATTTTTTTAAAGAAAAAAATGGTACCCCAATTAGATAGTTCGAATAAAAAATCATTTTTGAATTTCTCGTTTAAATTGTGACAAAAAATCATTCTTGGCTTTTTTCGTATGGGGCGCCGTTTTTATGCAAAAAAAACGCATATTTTTCATTTTTTTAATACATTATCTAGAACTATTCAATACAACAGCATTGAACCAGAAAAATAACAGAAAATAACACTATTAAAATTTTAAATAGGTACAAAGCTACAACAAATGTTGAAAATTACCTTCCTTGGACGTGACACAAGATTCAACTTTTCGCCTCATTGATTGTTGTATTCGCGCATATATTCCTGGATATTCCTGGTGTATTTCTTACTGTCTCACACCCGACTATATTTGGTAAATGTATGGCTTGGAGTAATTGATGATCACTTAATCGGTCCATATTTCCTCCCACAACGACTAATAGGCAACTCTTACCTTAATTTCCTACAGGAAAAGTTACCTGTGTTCTTCTTGAATACATTCCTTTACAGCTGAGATAATGGTGCACCAGCCCATTTTAGCATCAATGTACGTACTCACTTAGTACAGTATATCCAAATCGTTGGTTAGGTAGAGGAGGTACGGGCCATTGGCCTGTTCGACCGCAGGTTTTAAATCCTCTAGATTTTTTTCTTTTGGGGTTTTCTCAAGTCATTAATTTATTCTACTCCCGTTGAAAATGTTGAAACCTGAGAAATCGAATTGTAGCCGGCTGTGAGAAATACACCAGGAATATTTGCGCGAATACAACAATCAATGAGGCGAAGAGTTGAATCTTGTGTCCCGTCTGAGGAATTTATTGTAGCTTTGCTTTTATTAAAAATTGTATTAGTGTTATTATCTGTTATTGCTTTGGTTTAATGTTAATAATACGCGTAACGATGTTTTATGTTTTTGCAAAAATGCGGCACCCCATACGAAAAACAAGGCAAGAGAGATTCTTTGTCACAAATTTAACTCTGAATTCAAAAATAATTTTCAATTTGAGATATATTAGTGGCGTTTCATTTTTTTAAAACTGAGTATGCGCGCCAATAATGAATATTAAACTTTGAATTGCATGTCTCTCTTGATATCCACCAAATTGTATTCGTATATCCCGACCGGTTTCAAAGAAATAAATAAATCTTTAGTTTAAAAAATCGTATCTCGGAAAACGAAGCATTTGCGGACATACGTTTATATAGCAAACTGTCTATATTTTTTATGCAGAATCATCTCTTGAAGTTTGTCGCACTTATTCACTAACACCTAATACATGGTCTTTTACACTAAAAAACAAACTGGTACGACAAACTTTCTGAAAATCGTGAAAAAACCGAGGAAGAACCGAGATCAAATAACTGGTGTGAAAACAACAACGTTGTTCCTAGCAAAGGTTTTTTTTTTATTTTCGCGTATGGTACTTACAAATGACCGTTGCTTGTTTGACGGAAATGAACTATTTTAAACCTGCTGGATACGTTCCATAGGGTGAAATAATATGTGAACCAGAAACTACTCCTCAACAACCCTCCGAAGTAGAAAAATCTTGGAACAGTTGAAATACCCCTTGATCGCGGGGTTTTAAGACGGGGATGCATTATTCCACAGTTACTGAATGCTCTATAGGGTGAAATGATTTGTGAACCAAAAACTACCCCTCTACAACCCTCCGTAGTAGAAAAATCTTGAAACTGTTAAAATGCTCATTGCTCGAGATTTTTTTCACGGTATTGTGTTATATACGGCTACTCAACACGCTCTATTGGATGAAATAATTTGTTAACCAAAAACTACTAGACTACAAGCCCATATAGCATATTCAGAACGATGCTGCTTATTATGAAATAATAATCTCCTAGAATATTATTTCATAATCTACCAACGTGAGGAATGTCGGAAAAGCACATCTTCAGATAAAAAATTATTATTATTACAGTCATGTGCACCAACAAGAATTGACGGCATAGTGCCCAAAGTTATTTTTTGATATAGCAGTATCGTTCTGTATATGTTTCATGCTGGGTCAAATGACCCCCCCAAAATGTTATATGGGTTTGTAGTCTATACACCTCAACAGCCCTCCCACTGAAGTAGAAACATTTCGAATCATTTGAAAAACCCGTTGCTCAAGGTATTTTGACAGGTACTGAATACGCTCCATAATGTGAAATAATTTGTGAACCAAAAACTACCCCTCAACAACCCTCCGAAGTAGAAAAATCTGTTGAAATACCTTGGGTGCTTCTTGATTGGCAAAGAAATATTCAGAAACAATTTAACATTACGGATAAATAAAAGTTATCAAATTTGCTAGCTACAGATGATACCCTGTATATTTTTAGATTTAAGTATTGAGGTAGGCATTTCAGGGTATTCTGATCCAGAAATGTTTGTGCTTAAAGTATCCTTAATGTATTTTCCCCATTTTTTCGTCTCTCAACTCGTCATAGCAAGCCATGAAAAAGTAATATTTGGTTATTTTTTATAGCAGTAATTGAACATTTTAGATACTTTGTTACTATAGAAAAAAAAAATGAAAAACCAGAGATTGCGGATGAAAACAAATTGCAAATGTTGCTAGTCTGTAAGACACCCTGTATATTTTAATGAGATCTGGGGGTTTAAGCATGTTCTGCACCAGAATCTGATGTTAGTTTCGAAGTAAAAAATCTTTTAGTAGATTTTTCCCAGCTTTTCACTTTTCAACTGGTCATAACAAGCCATGAAAAAGTAAAATTTGGGTATTTCTTATACTCAGCATCAACTGAAAACGTTCAGGCCCTTTGTGACAAAAAAAATCGAAAGCAACTGATCATTTCGGATGAATAAAAATTAATAATGTTGCTAGTAACAGATGCCACCCTGTATATTTTAATGAACAAAGCACTTAGATCTAGGGGTTTTAGGGTGTTCTGAAACAGAATTTGGTGTTATTTTTGCGATAAAAAAATGCCTAGTATGTTTTTCCCAATTTTTCACTTTTCAGTTGGTCTTAGGTAGCCGTGGAAAATAGATATACGAATATTTCATCAACCTCAAGTTAGATATTTTTGGGTATTATATATTATGAAAAATAACTTTTGATGTCACTGTACGGTCAAGAAAATACGAGGGTTTAGCTGCTCAAAGTGGGACACACTGTATATATATAATATATAGTTATGAAAATGGTTGTATGTAAGAATTTAGTAAAATATTATTATTATTATGGCACCAGAAAAGGATAAATACTTTACCTGAACTCTTAATTACATCCACAGATATAATTATTTAATTAATAATCTAACTTGAAAATTATAGAGTAAATAAGAATTAGAAACAATCATTTGAACAAAATTAGAAAATTATCAAAAGTGGAATGAAAACTTATAATTGTAAATAAAGAACATGCAGTATATTAATTAATTGGTAACTTCCATGGCCAACACTATTAAATGATTAATCGACTTACCTGGAAGGAAGATTAATCCTAATTTTCCGAGCTTGTCCGTAGATATAATTACACACAATGTAGTATCCCTATTCCAAATCTCAACGGTACGTCTTTAAAGAATTAGTTTTTACCAAGCTTATCAGCCTTAGTCCGCATCAGGCCACTCTGAATCATTCCTGTTGAGCTAAAATCGCTAGGGAGTAAAAAAGGGCTTTTTGGACAGGGTGGGTTGTAATTATATCTACGGACAAGCTCGGAAAATTAGGATTAATCTTCCTTCCAGGTAAGTCGATTATTCATTTAATTTTCCATCGCTTGTCCTACGATATAATTACACACAATGTAGATTTTTAAAGCCCCATGCGATTTTAGTAACAAAATTTATTCAATCTTTTTAAGATGATCAATTTTTGTTATATTTGTATTACAACAATTTTATATAACAATACTTCCGAACATAACAATAAACTTAACATTTTTTCAATATTTTCTAAAGCCATTCTTATAGTATAGGAAACAAGAATTTGTAAATTTGATAAATATTCATAAATATATAGTTAATATATCTAGACACCAATACATAAGTATTTACGTAAGTATATACCATTGGGTTTCATGAGGTGCTGCTGTGATTCAAGTTTAATATATTTTTGGCAAACATATCATTTTGCGGTTTCAGCCGTGTTATAAAACTTTTTTTTATGAGTGAGAATGAGATAATTGTAATTTCCTCTAAGTGAAGAGGTGATTTGAATATAATCAATAGTTGAAGCCACCCATATCTCTGGTTTCACCCTGTAATAAGGTAACACCAATAATGGTTGGGCTCTGAACCAACCAGAAGTTTTTACACGATCTGTGATTTTTATTTCCAATTTTTCTGAAGATGTAATAATTTTTTCCAACTGTATTTTGGCCAAGGTTTGCACTCTGCTGGCGGTTGTCAAGGCCATGAGCGTAACAAGCTTGTATGTAACCTTCTCCAAACTTAGTTACTCCAAAGGCCACAATTTTTGTAAATAATCAAGGACTGGTTCTGGATTCCAAGTGAACTGATATTTAGGTTGGGACGGTCTTATGTTGAAAATACCCTTCATGAATCTATTGATAGTCTCTTCATCTTTTTTACTAAGTGGATTGAATATGAGATTCAATGCCGATCTGTATGAGTTCAAAACTGAGTATGAAACTCCTGTTTCAAATTCTTCTGTCAAGAAATATAGGACAATTTGTAATTTATATTCATATGGATCTACCTGTTTATTTCGACAAAAACTCTAGTACTTAATGTAGCAGCCTGAATATTATAATAATAATAATAATAATAATGTTTATTTCATAAGTATCAAGATACAAGAGAAAAAATAAAACAAGTAAATAAACATGCATACTCACAGAAGCAAGAGATTGCTTAATTATACTTTCTGATATAGATGAAATAATTATTGGGATTGTGGCAATCGGTATGGATTTCCTCAATAGCGCCCCCCGTATAAATTCCCTGCCACCAGGGAAATTTTCTTGTGTAGCGGGTGGCTCTGTCTGAAAGGAGAGAGAAGTAGGAGTTCATCATGTTCGAATAAAAGAGGTTCATCTATCAACAACTCTTGGAATATCGGATACCACGACTGAGATGGCCAAAAAGGCACTACCAGTATGCCCTTTGCCTTATCTTGTATTATTTTGTCAATAACCCTTGCAATTATGGCAAATGGGGGGAACGCATAAAATTTTAAGTTTTCCCAAGATATAGTGAAAGCGTCCACTGTGTAACATTCTGGATCTGGTAACCAAGAAACATATTTTTGACATTTTCTATTGATTTTTGTTGCAAATAAATCGATATCCGGTATTCCATATTTGCTGATGATGCATTGAAAAACCGTAGCATTCAACTCATATTCGGTTTCTATTGATTTAGACCGAGATTCCCGGTCCGCTTCTTTGTTTTCTTTAGATGCTATATAAGATGCATAAATTAACAAGTCTCTGGATTCACAGTACCCCCACAAATCTCAGGCTATCTTATTCAAATGTGCAAACTTGGTACTGCCACCTTTATTAATGCAACAAATTGCTGTTTTATTATCTATCCTTAATAATACCCGACTATCCGTTAAATTTTTTGGGAATGATTTTAATGCATAAAAAGCAGCTAATAATTCCAGAGAATTTATGTGCATATCTTTTTGTTGACTGTCCCAGAACCCATGTATATTGATTTTTTCACAACACGCTCCCCATCCACTCTTACAGGCATCGGAATCAATTGTGAATGCAAATTTTTTTGGTTTTATATCGTTTCCCTTTCCTACATTTTCCTTCCACCAACTCAACTCATTCTTTATTACATCTGAAATGAATATCGGTTTATTATAGTTCTGATGATTTTTATTCAGTTCTATACATTTTTCTCTTTCCAATTGTTTCATGTGACAATGTCCATATTTTGTAGCTGGACATACTGAAACTAGTTTCCCAATTAGCGTAGCAAAGTCTCTTATAGAACAATATGAATGTTTACAGATATTTTTAATTAATCTCTTGATTGACATTATTTTGTTTTCTGGTAAATATATTTTCATATCTATTGTGTTAAACATGAAACCTAAAATTTTTTTGATACGTTTTGGATTCAGGCTACTTTTTTCTTTATTTATAATGAAACCCAATTCGATTAACTTTTCAATAACAAGTTTCGTACTTTGTCGGCACATTTCCTCATTTTTACCTATTATTAATATATCATCTAGATAAATGGTCATGACCACATGTTTCATTCTGAGGAATTTCACAACTGGTTTGAGTAACTTTGTGAAAATGTGAGGAGCCAAATTAATGCCAAATGGCAAACAATTAAATTCATAATAATGATTTCCAAATTGAAACCGTAAATATTTTCTGAATCGTTTATCGATTGACAAAAGAAAATATGCATCCTTCAGGTCAATATTTGAAAACAAAACGATAATCTCCGTTTGGTTTTTTTATATAAAAATATGGAGATAAAAATTGTCGGTTTTTTGGCTTACATTGTGAAATTGCATTTATTTCTACCAATCTGTTGATGATAGTATGGTAAATATGTTGCTCGTACTTTCGAATCTTTACCTTTAGTTCATTAGTTTGAATGGGAATTTTACCAAATGGAATTTTAATTCCTTCAACCCAGCTCAATATAAACTTATCGTTTGTTAGGTTTTGCCATTTGTCTAGATACCTAGATAAAGAACCTGCATATTTATTTACCTCATTTACGACTTCTGGTTGCGAAATCGGGATCTGAACTTGAATGTTTTGTCTCTCTTCCCTGCATATTCCTGTGATCTCCTCCCCCTCTCTTCTCTCATGCTTTTGATTCTTGTCGTCTGGGCCGGGCGCTGGTAGTTTAAATGAGTGTTTGGACGCCTTGTAGAAGAAGTAGAGGCCTGTGGCTGGTCCGGGGGCATTTTACTATAGGTTGTGGCGGTGTAAGGTATTTTCTTGATGTTATAGCTCACTTTCTTCAATGCCCGATTTGCTGCTAACTCATCAGAGTTTTCCAAATAAATACTCATCAAGTTGTGAATTTTCTGCTACCTTTTTACAGTCATAATTGACATAAGGCATTATTTTGAATTTTCTGTGTATAGATAGCGCTTGATGTGCATTAGCAAAAATTTGGGCTGCTTCTGCGAGGATAGGCAAGGTTTCCTCGTTGTTCGTTGGTAATAATAAGTTAATAACCGAGCCTAGCGCAGATAGCCCATGGCCAATTTGCTGCTGTATCGTTGCCATGAAACTATCATGGTTCAATGCATGCTTTGGCAGGCATGCCTCTACCTCTCCGTTTATTTTAGGTGGATTCAGAAAGGTACAGTTTTTTGGTATTTTGTATTTGTTCATTAACTCTAGGCGTTTTTCTTTTCCAACACCTTTCAACAGGTATGCTGTCCACCGAACTACAATTTCGTCATGAAGCAAAGCCCCTTCACCAGCTCCCTCATCAGGTCTGTCACCAAGTATTGTGAAATTTAACTGACCTTCCTCGGCATTTGTCGTACGGACTGCTAGATCAGCGCGCACTTCCCGGTCTTGAGGAATATCTGGAGTCTCGTCACCTACAATGTGTAAGGGATCCGACTCTTGGGAATGTCTATCATCTTCCTCCTCAACTTCACTCGCAATTTCATTCAACACTGTGAACGAGAGAAAAAAAATTATGTACTTGTATGATATCGCTTTATAGCCATTATTTTCATAGGATCGCATGATCTTTTTGTATTGCAGTAACGCATGTTACGCAAGTAGTTATGGTATCGCTTGATAGCCAGTATTTTCATAAGATCGCACGATCGTTGTGTTTTGCAGCAACGCATGTTACGCAATTGTTTATGGTATCGCTTGATAGCCATTATTTTCAAAAGATCGCACGATCGTTTTGTTTCGTTTGGTGTAAAGATCTGACCCAAGTAACGCATGTTACTTGTCGTCACCTAATCCATGTTCATCTGAAAAAATCCAAATATATAAAGTTTTCCACTTACCCGAATCATCATCCGAAGATTCGCTGCTATTCAGTTCATTAAATGCTTCTTGCAGTCTGTTTAACTGCATCTTCGGTTTTTTAATCAATAAGCACCGCTATTGACCACCATCTACAAGTCGACACAATCTATACAGACTTTTCGAAGGCCTTCGACAAATTGGATCACCCTCTTCTATTGATGAAACTCAGTCAGATAGGTTTCGACAAAAATCTATTAAATCTATTGGAGACTTATCTAACCAACAGGTCACAATTTGTGCAATATAGAGGACATAAATCCTATCTCTTCACAGTTACAAGCGGAGCCCCCCAAGGCAGCAATCTTGCACCACTGCTATTTTCACTTTTTATAAATGACATATGCGAAAATATAAGCAGCAGTTCACTTCTTTTTGCTGATGATCTGAAGTTGTATAAAGAAATAGAAAGGCCAGAGGACTGCATACTTCTTCAAATGAACTTAGGCTCCCTACACAATTGGTGCATAGAAAATAAACTATATCTGAACATTCAAAAATGTAAATATATAACCTTCACACTTAAGAACAATCCAATAATAGGCGACTACTCAATAAACAATATCCGCTTAGAGCGTGAATTCCTTGTCAAAGATCTCGGGATAGAATTTGACCCAAGGCTAAGCTTCACTGCACACATTAACAAAATAACAACATCGGCTAAGAGAATGCTAGGATTCGTATTTAGAAACTGTAAGGATTTCACTAATGAACAATGCCTCTTTACATTATACTCATCATATGTACGAACTCGTCTAGAATATGGGTGCTTAATTTGGTCGCCATATTATGTAACCCAATTGCATCAACTTGAATTCATACAGCGACGTTTCATGAAGTACTTGGCATACAAGATAGATGGACTATATCCCGAGCAAGGTACTAGCAACAACACCTTACTTAACCGTTTCAACCTTCTATCACTTGATGACAGGAGAATATACCACTCATGTGTATTTGTTTACAAACTCATAAACCACCAAGTAGATTGTTCTGAGCGATTGTCTCAGTTAAATCTCCACATACCTCGAATTAACAGCAGAAATGCTAACTTTTTTTACCTTTCCACCCCAAGAACGAATGTCTTTGCCAAATCGCCTCTGTATGCAATGTGTAGTAAATTTAATAAGTTCAGTAAAGAAACCGATTTATTCAACCAATCTATAAATTCATTTAAAACGTCAGTCAAGAATATTCTACAAATCAGAAATAATCGATAATTGTTTTAGTTTTTTAGTTTGTAATTCTCATTATTATATACGTATTTATTGCATTGATATTAAGAGTCTGTAATATGTTAAATACCGAAAATAACCTTATATAATAAGCCTATATCTTGATTTTATTTATTCATAATTTTAGTTTTATGTAATCTAATTGTGACTACTTTATATATACTTTTATACTTTTAACTCTAGATGTCCTGTAATTGGGGCCTTGGCCCTGTTTGGACAATAAACTTTTTTTTTTTTTTTGTAATTCTCGAATTCTTCTCGGCACTAGAAGTTCTCTTCGGCATTTTTAATACGATACGACGCGACGTTCGTGAGGTACGAAACAGGAATGATTCAGAGTGGTCTGATGCGGACTAAGGCTGATAAGCTTGGTAAAAACTAATTCTTTAAAGACGTACCGTTGAGATTTGGAATAGGGATACTACATTGTGTGTAATTATATCGTAGGACAAGCGATAGAAAATTAGAAAAAGAAATTGAAGTCTAAGTAAAATGAAATTTAGCAGGACTTTATTGGCAAATAAATCGAATGTCTTAAGGCCGCCATAGGTTCTTTTTCGGCAATTTTAGGTAAGAATGTACCGGTAAATACGTACAATGATGGAGCACATAGACTACATGTGAAAACTGCTAGTTGGTGTTTCGAGCATGTGAACGAAAGTTGTTTGACGATGAAAAGAAGGGTGCGCATTTTAGCATTAGCGGCACTTGCCACTGCCAAAAAGAGAAAAATTCGTAAAACGTGGTGCAAGGAATGGTTGTTGAGAAGAAATGAATTGTCCCATACAAATTTATTGAACGAATTAAGATTGGAGCCGGAAGATCAGTTCAATTATCTGAGAATGGACGAGGAAACGTATCTTCATCTGTTGAAGTTAGTAACACCACTGATTATTAAACAGTATACTCATTTGAGAAAAGCAATAACTCCACATGAACGACTCACTGTTACATTACGTTTCATTGCAACGGGAAGAAGCTATGAAGACCTGAAATTCTCTTCAATTATATCGGCGCAAGCATTGGGTCACATTATAGCAGAAACCTGTATGGCAATTTATACAGTGTTGAAAGCAGAGTATCTCAAGGTAAAACACAAATCAAAATTATATTAGATAATTTCGAATAGTTTTAATAAGATAGAACAAATGAACATATATACTGCGTTCAGAAACATGTAAAAAATTTAATTAATACCCATTGTTATGGACACGGGAGCCAAGGTTTGCATATTATGTGCGTGAATCAGTATCAGAAGTCATTACTGGCCAATCGCTAGAGCCCTGATGAGGAATGACCGGTGGAAAGTGGGTACCATGGGTTCCCAAGGATGAGCTCCCTGAGAATCGATTTTCAATAACGGCAGCACTGTTGTTATTGAAAGTTATTCTCGTAAATTTATGTATATTTCCCAAGCAAGCTTCATATAACACTTCCATTAGTAGTTTTTCGGTAACGAGTTTGATTTCATCAGGCAGCCTCCGAAGTTTATTTGCAATGTTTCGTCCTATAATGTCATCGTCGTCTTCAGGTTTATTAAGTTCAACTTCCAGTTGTTTCATGATATCATCATGTTTTGTCTTTTTCACTTTCTTGGTAATAGGAATCGTTACCGGTACAGCTCCTCGACGGGCAAATGAAGTTCTTGGTAGAGGTCCTGTATGGTCCTTAACTTCTTCAATTGCCGTATCAGCAGGAGTTGAGTCATGTGATGAGTCTACATCAATATCTGAATCAACCTGGAAGAAGACAATACGCTATAGCTATACAGTGCGGCTTTTAATAGTTTAGTGTTAACTTATGAACGGTTCGACGTAGAAACATGAAAAAAAAACGTTTCGAGGGTTTTACCAATACTACTTTTTGAAATAAAAAAAATAGTGATTGCACGATAGGGGGCGCATGGGGGCCCATCAACTAAAAATTTTTAAATGGCATATGGGGTCAAGTGTCACATCGTTAAAAAGAGAATTCAATTCTCTTTACAACCAATTGAATATTTTTGAATTTCGGTAATATTTTTTTTAAATTCAAAATCGAAATATCAAATATAAATGCGGATCTGAATACTACTCATACCTCGATAAATTTGAACGGTTTGATGTGGAACAATGAAACCAAAAATTTTTTGAAGGGTATTACCGATACTACTTTTTGAGAGAAGAAACATTGCAATTACTCGACAGATGGTGCTGGGGACATATTAATTTAAAAATTTCGAAAGGTATAAAAATCGAAATTGGGAAAAAAATTATAAACAAAATTAAAAAATATTTAGATGGTTGTAAAGAGAATTGAATTCTCTTTTCAACGATGTGACACTTGACCCCCCGTGCCCATAAGGTCTTATTTGTTATATCACTCACTGTATATCGCATAATTGGGTAACAAATTTGAAGAGAAATGGAATTTCCCAAATTGCTTAGGAGCCGTTGATGGAAAACATGTACAAATCACAACCCCCTACAATATTGGGTCGAACTTTTGGAATTATAAAGGATTTAATAGTCTGGTGCTGTTAGCCATAGCAAATGCAGATTACGAGTTGATCATGGTGAACTTTGGTGTAAATGGTAGAGTATCGGATGGAGGAGTAATCGAAAATACATTATTTTATGAGAAACTCAGAAATGGTAAACTTCATCTGCCGCGCTCTACGATTTCAATACGTGGAACAACTGCACTCCCATTTGTATTCATTGGAGATGAAGCTTTCAGCCTAAGAAAAGATTTTTTAAAACCGTATAGTCAAAAGACGTTAACCCCACATACAAGAATTTTCAATTAACAACTATCTCGAGCTCGCCGAATTATAGAAAATGTATTTGAAATAATGGCAGCACGGTTCAGAGTGTTTCATGTAGCCATACCTTTGTACTTGGAAAATACTGAAAAAGTTGTAATGGCTTGTTGTGTGCTTCACAATTTTTTACGGCGACATTGCGAAAGTACTTATTTCCCATCACCATGTTTTGCACGGAAAAAAATATTTTGCTATGGACTGTAACGAAGCATAAGTTTCTGACTTGAGATAGGTACTATAGTATGCTTCGTTGGGCTACCTTTCATGTTTCCGAGTTTATTTGTTTGTTATTTACGAGAATTTAGTCTGAACAACTATTTGGCCTCACTAGTATCTCCGATTCTATTATTATTATTGTTATTATCATCATTATTCAGTATCTCCGATTCTATTATTATTGTTATTATTTGTTCTAACCGTTGTTATTATTACTATTATTATTACTTCTATGATAGACATTACTTCTGATAACAATGTGAACGGGAAAACAGGTTCAGATACCGTAAGGGAGGATATAATCTCACTTTCGTTTTGTTTACGATTCCAATTTTTCAAATTTAATTCCTTTCGGTACAACTCCGTGTTCATGGCTTATCAAGAATTGTCGTTAGTTTGTTTTTGCCGGGCCTTCTGAGTTTTTGTGGTGTGTTTAAAATTTTAACTTTTGAATAGTTTTCCAGCTCTGGTTTCTTGTAGGTCATGTTTTTGATATCTTAAAAAGTCAGAGCAGACTTTTTGTATTTTTTATATACGCTGTACATGACAACCTTGACATTCCAATGATTGCCTATAAATACGAAAATCTTCTTCAAGACGGGGCTTTTTGAATTGTGACTTCCGAAGAATCAGTTTCTCAAGTTAGATTTTGCCAAGTAGCAATCCGTTTGTATTTTATTTTCTCTTCAAGCCGTTGTGCAAATGAAAAAGAACCGTAAGCATTCCGATACTTTATTTTATTTATTTTTTTTATTATTTGCCTGACCGTTTGATATATACGAGGTGTTGCAATCAGATCAGATAAAACTATAGAACTTTACATTATTTTTGGTATCTGTGACTAATTCATAACTCCGTAAAATTGATCAGAATAGATTTCTCTGACGGCCGTTCCAATTAAACACTCGACATCTCCTCCCTAAGGTGTTGTCAACGTTGCCGCTGGCAGGAAGAGGTGTTAAACGAGTATTGTTTTCATCAGTGTCCCTAAGGTGTTGTCAAAGTTGCCGCTGGCTGGACCTGATCGCGACCCGTTGCTAAAACCGTGGAGAAATCAATCTGTGTAAATATTCTGTTTAAAACGAGACTGTGCTCTAATTAGAGACTTTCCAACGACCGACATAGTGGCTGTGCGTTACTAACATCCCTAAAGAACAGATTAATCTGTCACTGGCAGGATCAGGTTTCGCTCGAAAGACGATACAGCCTTGCATAGTGTTCATAAGGTGCTGTCAAAGTTGCCGCTGGCTGAACACACGCGAAATCATAATTGGGAATCTCTTTCTACTGAATAGTGATAGTGGCTAACTTGCCGTGGGCCGTGAAAGAGCCGGTTGTAAGGGCAAATATACTGGGTGTTTGCAGATTAAGTTCCTAAGAGCACGTCCGTCTTAGTCACCGATATCCTAGACTTATTAAACACCGTGTATTACGAAAATTGAGTACATCGCTTCGGAAACGAATCGATCTGATTGGGACTCCCGTAGAACGTTTGACATACCGAGAACCCTCTTACCGTACCGAACCTGTTTCACCATTCGTTAAACTAGGGAATTTTAATTAGTAAGGGTGGAATTCGCAATTATTTTTTTTAGTTACCATTGTAGCTAAGTGTCAACGTGACGATAATTACAATAAAATCACGTATTGTTATCTCAGTTCCTCTTTGATTTCAATCAATCACTACTAATAATTTGCCGCTGTAAAGCTGACAGTTGGCAAAGCAGCCGGTATCTCACCAATTTCAAGGGCTGCAATTAAAGCCTGCAACCCTTGACCACGTTAGTGTCCTTACCACTCTGTTTGACCCCTGGGATACCGTATCTCCATCTGAGTCTGCCCTGGGCCTCCCACCGAACTGAGCTTGAGGGAGAGTGGAGTATACCACTTAAATAACTGGCGCCCGAGCCGCCTATTGAGTTTGTTGTCTAACCTCGTTAGAGAGAACAGCATAGACTCAGTAACCGACGCGCCATAGTAACGACCGCCTTTATTCCAGTGAGAGGAATAAAGAGCGTTACAGGACACTGAAATTGAGTAACCTCAACAAAAAAGTTCTGTGCCTATACAGACAGCTAAACATTTAGTGTATATTGCAAATTAATTTAGCTACCCTGATCCAGTAAGCATTACTGTTCTGTTCAGAACCCTTTACCACTTCAACTTGTATCAATCACTAAACGCCTTTTGCTGTGTACACTGGAATAGTGAATATCGCAAAGGTGTTCAGTAGGGAATACCGAAAAAATCAGTATTGATCACTGAAAGGCTTTCAGTTAGAATATGAGCATTCAGTTGAAAATACTGATCTTAATAGCTGTCCCTACAGTTTATGGCGTTTTTCAACTGAATTTATCAAGGACACTGGCTATATTTGTTCAGTATTAATTACTGACATTTTCAGCAGGCAGTACAGATATGAGTACGTTCACATTGCAGTTTCATTTTTTGTAGAGCCTCACTCTTATTTTGCTTATTTGAAAAATTCATCGATTTCAAAATCAATTCACAAAAATTCTTCAAATTACTGATACCCACCATCATATCAATTATTTGAAAATGTTTCGTCAACTGCCTTTGAAATCGATTACTTTTCATTATTTGGATTGATGTGGCCGTTACTTGATTGAAATCCATAGTTATAACACTAAGGTAAAACACGATTAATTTTCTACAAAATTTATTTATAAATTTATTTATGAATTTTGTGGAAATTTAATAGTGCTTTAACCCACTGTGATTACTTCTCAATTAACCAAAATAAGAGCAGGGGGCTCAACAAAAAATTAATATTTAACTTTGTAGTGTATCGATACTTTAGTTCGCAGACCTCCTTGTTTTAATCCACAGTGATTACTTTTCAATTAACCAAAATAAGAGCAGGGGGCTTTACAAAAAATTAATATTTAACTTTTTAGTGTACCGATACCTTAGTTCGCAGACCTCCTAAGTCCGATTTTAACCAAAAATGATTTTAATGCATTTTCATCATCTGCATGTCTTATTACATCTCTCAAATAAAAATATTTGCTGAATATATTGTATTATAAATCAAACCATCTGTCAAATTGATTTTTGTACATTCCATATTTGGAATAGCGAACAAATAGAAAAGTTTTCACTGCGTCCTGAAAAAAACGCCATTTGGAGAAAGGAGGTTTGCAAACTAAGGTATCGGTATATTTTCTTAGTTGATTATATTGGTTTCTTTACTTCAGGAAATAAAAATACATATACTTATAAAATTAATTTTATTTGTTTGTGAGGTTGACATTTCTGCTATATGCTATCAAGTAAAGTAACTACTAACTGAAATTAAAAATACACTTGAACCAATTTGATGGCAGTTATACTAATCTGCATCAACCAAAATAACAGCTTAAAGAAACATAATTTCTATGATTTATTTGTACAATATGAGCAGGAAACGGATCATATAGGTCTTTGACGAGTACACCAAAATATACATCGTGTATATTCACTTCATAAGCATGAAAATGGAAATTAAATTGTATGACATCAACTGATTTACAATAAAGGTACAAATCATGATTTTCATTATAAAATAATTTATCTAGCAACCCAAACTTAGGAACAAAATCATCAACATCAATTATCACTATCATATCTGGCCTATAAGTTATACCATTAAAAGAAACCCATTTTGGAGTTTTAGAGGAGACAAATGTTTCAGGAATTTTCAGTGATGATAGAATTTCATCACCAAATTCAGGTCCTACAATCAGATGTTTACCAAGTTCATTGTTATTCAAAATCCTGTTATAGAAAATTAACTGATGTTTGAGGGCTAGGGTATGAATAATATTCTTTCTCGAATAAGTCACGTTTGCTGTGATTTTAGACTGCCGATGCTTAGACTCAAATCGCATACACCAAATATGTTTAAGAGGTCCAATTTTTCTCATTATTGAGGGATAATGCAATACTAAATGGAACTTTGGCTTGAGAGTATCATCAAATAACTCAAGATAAAGATTATGGTGCTCATTAATAAAGTTTTCCAACATATTAGCCAAGCCAGGAGTCACAATATTTGATAGAATTATATCTAAAATATCCCTGAGAGAAAGATAATGTTCCCAAAATTTATCGTTAATGGGAATTAAATCGCCTATAATCAAACCAAAATATTTAACAAGTGTCAACATTTCAGGTGGCCTGTTCCTGATATCAACTGGTCCAAAATTGAAAGTTTTGATTCTGTAATTTAGAATTTCTAAAGAAAATAATTTTCTGATATTGATATAATAGTTCAATAAATGTTTCAGATCATAATGACATACTCCCTCCAATACATCATGCATAATGTCAACACTCAAGTTGTCTGTAACGTAAAACGATGGTATTTGGTTGAATGTACAATTTTCTCTCACACCTGTTGATGGCAAATCATTCAAATCAAGATGTTCTTTATAATTTTGTTCATTGCGAGAAACAAAATTTGTCGTAGAACATGATAACTCTGCATGAGCTTTAGAAATAAGACAAAATCGGCAATAATAATTGGCAGAAAAACTTTCAACAAAACCTAAAATTGAGTTTAATCCTAAATTGTCACCAATCAACAGACCGAGTACAAAGTAAATTTTGGTAATCTTATCATTAATATTTATTTCAATTCCATGATGTTCAAGGTAAATCAGTTCACTAATGAGGCAAGAAAAAACTCTTTCATTCCCAAATGTTTTGCGATCATCTGAATGAAAAAGTGATACCAATAATATGTTGTTCAATGTACTCCGTAAATGTGGTGGCAGGAAAGGAAAACTAACATATACCCCTCCTAATTTGTAGATGCCTGCATGAGAACCAAGAGGATTGCACGTTTCATATTCATCAAAATAAATGAAAAGTGGGTACACGTTATCCTTCTTATCGAACTTGGATGTTTTTGTTTGCCATAATTCACTCTGAATAAAATTTGTTACTTTAGAATCATTAGTTTTCAGAGAGTGTACATAATTAAATACAGTTTCAAAAAAACCATTCATTTCAAATATTTTCTTTAGTGTGAGTCGCAGAGGAACAAACTGTATATTCACATCCATTTGTTTCAGAACCCTGTGGTTTCTGACTGATTGTGTTTCATACCTGTGACAAATTTAAGGTGAAACAGGAGGAATAAAATGCTCTGAATTTTTTATATCTTTCAAACGAAAATATTCAGTTGATAAAAATTGAAATGGACTTTGAAGGCAATTGAACATAATATCAGTATCTCTAATAAAATCTGCATTCACATTCAAACTGGTTAATTTCGATTTTACTCTTTCTTGCAGAAGGCCAAGAAAACCCCCACTGAAAAAGTTGGAAAATTCATCAATAACAAGTTGAACCATAGATCTAGGAAGAGATTCTGTGGCATACATTTTTGCTACGAAAACTCTAGCTTCTTTTCCCAATGCCTCTATAAAATGAGTTACTTCAACATCATGCAATTTTTCTGAACTTGTGATTTTTTCAGAATCTTCAGTACTGTCATTATATTCAACGTCATTTTCCTTAGACCCTTCTTGATTTTTTTGAGTTGTACTTGAAGCACTATGAAAATCACTATCTTCATGATGCTTACCCTTCAAGTGCTTTTTGAAAGAATCTAAATTATTGAAAACCCTGAAACATCTGTCTCCTTGTAAACACCTGTAAATACTCCCTGAGTTTATGAATAATTTTGAAATGGTATAATAACCCCCCTATTGTCCTATGGAATTCTTTGCATACAAAACACAAGAACATTTTAGATGGTTATTAATGATAAAGTGAAATTTATGAAGTGTTTTGTGAAAACTTCACCATTATTATTTTATCAAGTTTTTTATGTCTGATATAAAGGCCGTCAATGACGTATATTTATTAGGGCTTTCCTGTATATCATAAAACAACTTTTCGATCATAATCCAAACCTGTTCGGCTTCTGGTGGATACTGGGCGTTCAGAACAAAAAACGTTTTGAAGGTTACGTCCACAGCTTTCAGTATTCCTGGTATTCTAAATGACCACTGATCGATCTGCACATAAATATCTATGATTTCACACAATGTTGGTCCCACAACAATGATGAAGGGTTGTAAGTTTAATTTCCACTTCAGGAGCTTGGCTCTTCTGTTTTCAATATGCTCCTCAATTTTACCAATGTCCTAAAATCACAACTAATATTACAAAGAGGCATCACATCATTCATACAATGATATCTTTAAATCAGACAAAACTTTACTTTGTGAATCAATTCCAGACAGTGCATAGCAAGGAAAAATTAAAACTGATTAACAAAAATGTAGGGTGGCTATTTTAAATTATGAAGTTTTCCACAGAGAAGTATATAGAATAAAAAGAATGAATGACTCAATTTTCAAAAAAAAAAAACTGTGACAATCAAGGTAATTTGGAAATACTGTTACAATTTTTTGATTGGAAAAGTTTCAGTCTCATGAGATTTATTCTACACAAAAAAATAATATTGATTAAATTCCAGAAATTTCCTTACAGTTACATGTAGAATGAAAGCTTCTTCAACTTCAAGTCTAGATGGCCTCCACTGACCTTCTTTGTTTTTTTTAACAGTTACTGGCTGTATCAAATATGGCAGTAACAACAAAAATTTCAGTTTCTTGGTTTCTGAAAAGTGAAGTTATCATCAGTTCTATTATTTGCGAAAAAATTATAGAAGTGAAAATGAAAGGAAACCTGAAATAATTTTGTTTGTCTCTGATTATGTCCATTTGTAACCTCACAAGTAAAAGAGATGAAACTGAATTTTCTCACCACAAACATCTTATACATTCATACATATTTCACCAATACATAAAAGGTGTAGACACAGAAAATAAGAAAATTTCAATTAAGGAGTCTTCAATTTATAGTTGTCAGGTTATCACTCACCGAAAGATTCTTCTGAAAAATAATCGTCCACTTTTTCTTTTAAATTTTTCTCTTTTTTGTCCTTTAGGAATACTGCGAAAGCTTCCACAGTTTTATCGAAATTTGCGAAGAGAGCAAGTTCCTTATCTGGATGTAACTTCAAAAAGTCTTGTTCTAGCTGAAAGTATAATTAAACATAAAAATTATTCCACCAGATATTTTATAAAGTTTACGCGAGGCTTATATTTGAACATAATTTCACAATAAGATAATGCTTCATTCATATTTTAACGACTGCTGCACTTCCTGATTTATATTTTTACTATAACAAATATTTCTTTAAAACTTGAAATAATTGGTATAATTCGAAAATGGGAAAATGGGTATCTGACAATAAAGATCATAGTGAATACAGTAGCAGGGTTATTGTCGCTGGACTCAAAGATTCAGGTTGATGAGCAGACAAGAAAATAATAGGGATATATTTGATTTTATGTATACCTGGTATACTTGTTCCGTGAGGTATACTTTGGGGAATAGTACTCACCAGTTCAAATCCGTTGGCAGATGTCAAAGCAGGAAATCTTTTGAAGTAGCTATATATCTCACAGTTTTTTTGAAGCAGCTGTTTTCGACAATCATAGGTCTCATCCCAATATTTTAAAACAGTTGTCCAAGGATTGATACTGTTCTCCAACCACTTCAAATATTCCTCTTTATCGCTATGACTGCACTTATTTCCATTTAATATATCTACAAAGAAAAATAAACTTTATTATAACGAAAATGGAAATTTTCTACTTCCCACCATGTTCACCTTGCTTTTCATTTTTGTGAATTAAACCAACATCCAAAAATCTTCTTCGAAGATTATAATATCTCTGACACAATTTTCCTTTGCCTATAGTTTTACCATTATGTGTCACAGTACAAAAATATGTTTCCTTGAAGGAAAAAACAAACAAAAATACAAGTCTTACAAACCTTATTTTCTGATGGAAACATTTGGTGAATATTAACAGCAAGGCCATTCAACTCAGCAGATGGAACTCTAGAATGAAATGAAATGACTAAGTAGATGTATGTTCAATGTGCACATTTTTTAATGTCAATGAATGGTTCACCTTCTAGCTATATCTTTGCTTAATAAGTCATCCACCAAAACTTCAACTAGTTTCTGTCTCGCCTCCTTGTTGAAGACACCATGTTTTTCGTGAAAAGCCAGGACATATTTTCCCTTATTGGATGATTTCAATAACCTTTCTAGATATTTACAGGATTCGTTGACAATTTTTGGTTTTTTGGTTTTTTGGTTGGTGGTCCAGGTTCACCGACAAAAGAGTCTACGTCATAATCTGAAATAAAAAAGGAGATGATTTATTTTTGGTGAACATTTAACGTGGGTACCAAAAAAATAAGGTTGAGAGTGTCCCAGAGTGTAAAAAATGTTTGGATTGAAAATCTGGTATCGCCATTTCAAGAGATTGATACCTAATGAAAAACATTCGAGCCACTTTTCAATTTTATTAGGAATATAATCTTAATTATGGATTTTTTCTAATATCACAAGAACTGGCTCTGACATTTCACCACTGGAAAGAACTATTGGCCAACATACTAACTCTTATTTAAAGTTCATAAGTTACAAATACAATCCCATTAAAAAGTAGCCAAACTGTGTACCTCTAAAAAAGTGAATGAGAAGTAAAATACTCACTCAGTGCAACTGATGTACCTTCCTCTGGATCCGTTTCAATCACAGCTGATATGGCAGAGCATGATGTGGAAGACGAATGAGCATTGCTTTCAATAGGACTCTATAAAAATAAACAAATAGAAAAGAAAAGTGCAGAAGTTATCGAAAGATGATTACATTAATATGGACAAACTTGATTCATTTGTATCTTTTCCTACTGAAGAAATTCCTAGTATACCGTGTGACACAGACTCATGGTACACCCCATTTTTCTCCTCAGTTTCTCTAGCTAGATTTCTAAAATGTGGAACATTGAATATGCTCATTAGACGGCACTTTTCGACGTATTTGAAAAAAAAAAACAACTTCCGATTTTCCGGAAATGACACAACTTTCGATTTCCAAATGGGACACCCTGTATATTGTTACATGATCGGTTAGGGATGATCATTAGGAATTTAACGATACCAGGTTTGATGGTGTTGTCTCCAATGACTGCGGAGATATCGCCATTTATTTTATCCATAAGCTCCATGAGTGGGAGAGAGAATTGGATTGACCTGCCAGAAAAAGTTTCTCCTACTCATTGAGGTTAGGGATAAAATAAATGGCGATCATATTTATGACATACTGGAAAACGAAATTGATAGAAAATGCAATTTATTGAAAATAAAATTAGTTTCATTTGAATACCAACTGATTTTAAAAATATTTCAATTCTTTAAAATTTTGCTATCCACATTTGAATTTCCTACACTTAGTGCCACCTCAATAACATTTGTTGGTTTTTGCATGAACGTAGAAAAAATATTGTACGCAACTCGTGCAAAAAGTGTCGTCGCGTGCAATAAACACTTACTTTTGCACTACTTAGTTGCATAAAAAACTATTAAAATATCATAACTTCATCTTTGCTGTCATTCATAAAGATTGTATAAATCTAGATAAAGATATACATATCATGATTTATTATACTGCTTTTTTGCATTTTCAGAGCATTTTTTTTTTCAATTTCCCGCTATAACAGCGATCACGTATCAAAATCGATTTTTAGGTAGGTAATCAATACTCTAATAATAAACTTTTTTCCCATATGGTCCATATTTTTTGGCGGTCTCTGTATGCTAGTACCTGGGCCACCGAGCTTTGCACTTTTTGCAATCTGATATGAAATGCAATCATTTAAACAGCGAATGTAAAAGCAGTATTTGAAAATTCTCATTATTATAATTTTTTTTTTTTTCGGAGCCCAGATACATCCGGATTGCGCGTTGGTGTTATTTACCCAGATAGTCACTCCCCACGTCTGTGGGGTGAGTGACTACTGGGTCCGATAATCATGTGCCTCCAGTAGACGGAGTGGACCAAGAATGACGGCCTTTTGCATATTTCCGGATAAGATTTCTGCCGCATCACGGCAAACCGGTATGATTTTTAAATTAGAGAGCAGTGTGTCCATCATACCACCAAGGACCCCTATGATCAGAACCACCATTTTAACAGAATGGTTTGGTTAGAGCCTGCGGAGTTCAAAGAGTAAATCTCGATATTTAGTCCAATTTTTCTCCTCTTTTCGGACGATGTTCGTTTCGCCAGAAGCCGAAAACTCTATTACAAAAATCGTCCCACTAAGATGGCCGAAGAGGACTACATCAGGCTTATTTGCTTGTATATTTGCCTGAGGGGGGGGGGGTGAGTAGGTCCAATAGATTCGGCACTTCTGAATCTCCACAACGGACTCAATATCCCCCGGAGCATAAGGCAACACCGGTGTCTCGTCTATACCGTACGAGTGTACCGTACAGCTCTCGTAAAGCCGCTTTATGTCTGTGGATATCGGCTGAGACCGCATTAGCTTGACACGCGGACAGCAAATACATTATGGTCTCAGGATTATTTTACTATAATTCTTATTATTACATTAAAATTGTGAAATTTTTGTACTGCCGTTAGTCCTTAATGTGTGTGCCAAATTTTAGATTATTCAGAGGAATAAAAGTGGGTGATAATTAAATTTAGAAATTCTCATTATTATTATTAGCGTTACAACATTAATATTATGAAATTCTTGTATAATCGTCGGTCCTTGATAAGTATATGTATGTAAAATTTTAGAATATTTGGACCGTTGTAAGTGGATGGATATTGAATTTGAAACATCACATCATTATTACTATTATCATTATTATAACATTTTTATAATGAAGTTCTTGTATTGCCGTTGGTTCCTGATATGTCTGCCCAATTTCAGATCATTCGGATGATTGGAATTGACTTTGAAAATTCTCAGCATTATTATTATTATTACATTGATATTTTGAAATTCTTGTATTGTCGTCGGTCCTTAATATGTGCTCTAAATTTCAGATTATTCGTATGATTGGAAGTGGGTAAAAATAGAATTTAAAGAGCTTATGGTTTTACTCACAAGATGACATCTCATTGTGTACTGAAGTTTTCTTCTTCTGTTCAGTCAAATGCTTTTGCATTCAGGTATTGCTTAGTTGCTAGGCCGGAGTTGGGATGGCGCTCGCAGTTTGGTTTCATTCTGCGGACGCTATCGTAGCTTCTGCCCAGAAAGGCAATGGGCGTCGAATCATTTGTTACAGCAGTCATTAGTTATTGACTGCTAGACCTACCCTATACTAATGAGGGGCAACACCCCGAAATCGATCTATAGGTGGTCCGAATGTTTTGATGATCATTCCCTTGCAACAAGTAATTGTAGAGATAGCCTTGTAGGAAACTCTGCACGGAAATTTCATCACATATAATTTTTTAGTATTTTGAGTTCAAAATTGGTTTATTTGAACTTCTATATGTAAGAGAAATTTTATTTCCTTTTTTTTCATGTGTAATTAAAGTAGGTTACCAAAGAATTTTTATCACAGTTTTCTTTTGAATAGTACGATGGCTTATAAGTGCCATTTGTACAGCTGTGTAATAATTTACAGTTGCATTTGTAAATTATATCATAATTTATAGCTGAAACATTTATTTAAAAACTTGCATCATTTATTCTATGCTGCCCTGCGAAACTACCTCCACTAAATTAGCCCCGATTTTTATTTATTTTTCGTTATAATTGTTGGAAAACATCACACTCAGATAAACGCATCGACTATGAAATTTGGACAAACTTTCATTGGCCAGGTAGTTTGACAGGCAGTATATAATAATATAATGTAATAAGTATAAAACCACTATATCATTAAAAATAAAATACTGCATTTATTGAATTTGTAGTAAATTATGGTAGACAATATTCTACAACTTAATGATAGAGTAAAACCTTTTTGTATCAAGTATTATTGACTCAATGATACGGTATTCCTCGTTTCACACAAAGTAATAGAATTTCTTATCGAACATTAACTTATCTAGTACGCCACTGTATCTGTGGTTCAGCTTTATTCCAGTGAGTCTGAAGTGTTAGCCCGGGAGCCAGCGACATTTTTTTGACACATTTGATAAAGAATAATCTCATTAATTTCGTGTCATATTAACGCTTTCTTGAAACGAAATCAACTCCTGCCGGTGCACCAGCGGGACAACGCTTATCAGCTTATCAGTGTTGTTTAAAAAACGATTAAATAACAAACATGATAAAACTTGAAACTATACCTATCGTTCAATGATATAACACTTAGAAAAGAAATCACCTCCTGCCACCTGTATCATAGAACGATATAGTCCTGCCATGGAACTAATGATGTAAAAAAAATTACTCAGATGATTGAAGCTGATTTTTTTTTACCGGTAGTTTATTGCCTAAGAAGGCAGAAAAACGTATGACGCCAGATATTTGTCGAAACCTTGCTTCGGCAGGAGGATGTGAAGTTGTTGTTGGATAACTGACAATCAGTATAGGAACGACTCTGAAGGTATAAAAATATTAACCAGTATGGAAATATTGATTTAAACAATTAACAAACAGGAATCATTATTGATTGCTGGTCATTTCTTCGGGATTAGAGTCCCCGTATGCAATTTGACATTAGATCGTATATCAGAGTCGACACACTCGTTGGCAGTACATCGAAAATAGTATATTTTTCAACAAGAGACAAAAATGCTGTTTTTTTCGTGAGGTGAGAGTTTGCCCACGAGCTAAGGGGAGCGGAGAACGTGTGGCAATCTCACGATCTCAAGTAGAAAATACTATTTTTTCTAGGATAGATGTTTATAAAATACTGGATTACAATTTTTGGAACCTTAAACTGTCATACGAAATGACGTTCGTTTGCTGATTCATTTGCCAAGTGGTGAGATTAACTGTCATTAGTGTCAAAAATCCATCAATTGTTATTATTATATTCCCATCGGGTAATGATAATATTCATTTGTTTCATTTTCACTTCTAGAGAGAAAAAATATCACTTTCATGTAGGGCCTCCGGTTGAAGAATGATCAATTTCATATACATGAATAGAAAAAGTGCGTTTCTGCTTTCTGAAGCCGATTGAGCACAAGGGCGTATCGTTAGGGAGGGAATATGTAAGAATATGATTTGAGGTTTACGTTACCCTAGTAACTGTGCCAGTATTTTTCACAATGGAATATTTGTCAACTGAATCTTCCGAAATATATTCAAACCATAAATGTTTTCGTTACAGAATCGTAAGAGCAATTCCATTGATTTGTACCAATTTCCCGGGGATCCAGTCTAACAAATAAAAAAAGATTTATTATTCCCAATTGTTCCGTAAAAAAAATTTATTAACCTAATTGGTAATTAAGAAAATTGGGACCTTGAATTAGCTTCTAAATTAACAAGTACAGTCGTGTTCAATGAAGTGTTGTACAGCGAGTGTATGCTGTCTAAACTTCAAAGTTCAAAAAAGTGTTGTACAAGGTTGTTTTCCTTGATTGAAATGGCCTTCAGTCATGGAACATATGAGTTATTTGGTAATCAAAACCTTATACAACACTTTTTTTAACTTTGAAGTTTAGACAGCATACAATCGCTGTACAACACTTCATTGAACACAACTGTACATGATGTTCTTAATCTAAATCATTTTAATAAAATGAAAGTATTATTAGCGACGCATGTTCTGAATTCCCACGTTAGCGGCGCATTAATTTTTGAGTATCGAAAAGAAGAGTCTTCCGGAATATCAGCAAAAACAAAAATGGAAAGAACTTGAAACTTCACGTATCAGCAAAATTAAATGTGAGGAATACAAAAATGATATTGAATTTTTGCATGATGTGCCGTTCCTGTTCAAAAATATCAAAATTGGGGAAAAGGGTTACTGGAAACCGATTCAGAGGGGGGTTATTCTATCCACAGAGGCCATTTTGAATTTACAAGAATATTTCCTGAATTTTTACTAAAATCTCGGTTTTCCCAAGACAGATTAGAAAATTTATTCAGTCAAAATATGATTGGATGTTTTGGGCTTTATGAGAATTGAAATCTATTTATATGTCTTTAGTCAACTTCAGAACTTGATAATTTGCATCTAGTGTTGTTCAATAGCAAATAAATTTTTTTTTTTCGTACGTTATCGCTGGATGTCTAGAGAAGATACTTGGAGAAACTTACGGTTGTAATTCATGTTTACCAAAGGTTCAAATCAAAACAAATATATATGCGCTATTTAGCACAAATTCAACAATACAAAAAGTAAAATAAAATCAAAATACCTACATATACCTTTCAATTATCTACATGAAAATCAATTTTAGTTCTTGAATTGTGTTCTTGAAAGGCACTACTAAAATTTGTCCTACTTTGGATGTAGACCGATACAACACCATTTTCATCTGGGAAGCTGAATATAAGGGTCTGATATAAATTCCTCAATAGTTTGATCGTCTTCATTTGGTTTTTCACTTTCTACGATATCAAACACTTTGAATGGTAACCATCAATATCACTTAAAATTGGTAACAATTTTACGTTGCCCATTGCAATTTATTTGCTTTAGGAAATTTCAGCATATTTTGTTGAAACGTTCTTGTGTGAAAGGAAGTATTTCATATTTTTTTATAACTAAAAACGCACATTGACTCAAGTCTATCCATCGCAGAAACTGATTTAGACGTCCGTACTCCATCAGAGAAGAAGCGAACAGGAGTTAATAAACACAATAATAACAGTTTATTACATACATATTATAATACAGGTATATTGTTACGACAGATAAAAAGATCAACCAAGCTTTATCAAATGAGACATTGGAAAATGTTGCTGGCTCCCGGACTATGTATTTCAATATCGATTGGAACAGTGAGGTTCAACAATGCTGCTGAAATGTCAACTGCAGATTTGTAGTAACCAATCTACTGGGTTTGAAACAAATAACTAATACATCAAAAATCTTTTAGGGTGCACCTAGCGTGGGAGATAATGATCATTTATACTCATATCAATGCATGTGTATGTGATTATATTTATCCACAGGTGTTTAGAGCGACATTCATAGAAGCGAATGGTGTATAGCGCGACATAGATTGAAGCAGACCATAGTATGTTTATGTGATTATATTTATCGACAGGTGTTTATAGCGACATTCATAGAAGCGAATGGTGTATAGCGCGACATAGATTAAAGCAGACCATCCAATCACACGATGTTCTACTGGCCTTTGAAATGAATAATAATTGATTCATCAAACATTTTCTTAGAGTTAGGCATCTTACCCGAGAAAAATGTAATTCAGGACGAGCTTGATAGATTAACAAATCTGTCAATTTCTGGAATTTCAATGGGAAATTCGCCTACGCTTAGATGTTGAAAAATAGACGTGTATGGTCCGCTTTTAAGTATATCTAAGGCGTAGTGGGGATGAAAATTGATGGGGATGATACTTAGTGGTGAAGATATAGTTTGTTTAAGCCAGTAATGAACTGAACCACAGAACACCGTTATTGTACTATATATGAATGTCGGTGACGATGTATTACCTTGTGAAATTTGAAGATGGGATTCATTACATTTGTGATAAATCTCGAATATCAATCAAAAACCAACTTGTTAGTACAAAGTATACTGGTGGAGTTTGGTATTCAGCTACCATTGTAGCTTCTAACAGTAAGTATTAAGAAACTGTCCAATTATGAAATTGAATAGGCAATATTTGATCGAAATGTTTAATTGATAGAGTTCAGACGCTACTTAAATGAACAGTTCGCGTTGCCCCCCCCCCCATTTCTATCATTATAAGTGGTGTTTACTCCCTCTCTGCTCAATCTAAGTAATAGTACGAGAGCTGCCGTGAAAATGACTTCCTCATAAGTTACCAAAGGTTTGAATTGCCACGTCGGTTTTACTTTGCATTGTGATTTTAAAACCACCCATCTGCCGGGCGGGAGTGGTCGCTTTATTATACAGGGTCGTCCCCAAAGTACGCACAATATGGAAAACTTCTTTATTATGGGGTTTTCGATAAAAACTTATTCGTGATAAAAGTTTGTGCTTCCTATAAATTTTAACATGCACCAGAAAAAAAACTGCAAAATTAACGAGAAAGGCAAAATTTGAAAAAATAGTAAAATATTCGATCCTGGCGTGAACAACATTTAATCAAATATAGAAACGGTTTGAAATTCAATTTTGAGCGCCGAATTCCACAATACGTGTTTGTTAAGTGGGTGGGAGCGGTCGCTTAATTGTACAGGGTCGTTCCCAAAGTACGCTCCATATGGAAAACTTCTTCATTATGCATGGGAATTTCGGTAAAAAGTTATTCTTGATAAAAGTTTGTGCATCCCCTACATTCTAACATACACCAACAAAAAACAGTAATTTGTACGTAGACACGTAGTATACGAGGCTCATTGGAAAACTTTATTTTGAGTGAGGGGAGTAAAGTGTCCTTATCGTGGAAAATATCTATAAATGTTATTTGAAAAAGTATCGAAAATTGAAAAATACATCTAGATTTGAAGTCATGGCCATCTAAGTAGAGCTTTAATTTTTTACCATTTTTTTAAATTTTGCCTTTCTCTGAAACTAAAAAAAAAACAATTTTAATTTTTTATATTCAACACCCTGCATCTCTGCAACGAACGCTATTTGAGAAAGTAGATTTAAGGATTTTCTTATTTATTTTTCGAGGGGAATCTTCCGTTTCAGTTTGGCACCATAGTTTCGGGACACCCTGTATGATAAGAGGGTTGTTGGGTTTGAACCCGCTCTCGATACCGGTAGCTCAGCTCATTCGAAGAATGACGCACAACACACTGAGCTACTGACCAAATTTGAAACATTTATTCAATCGATACATGTAGCCGTTACTACGTGGTAGGAGATTATCATGAAAAATGAGAAATAAAACTTATACCACATTTATTTTTATGTTAACGTTACTGCAGTTTGATTATTGTATTTGTTTGATAATGACCATATAGGACGAAACTGCAGCATCGTTAAGTTACAAATAGAAGTGGTATAAGTTTTATTCCTCATTTTCCATTTATACAATCAATAGGGAAATATTGTAGAGAGGTTTCTTGAACACATTTGTTTATGTATGCTTTTCACCTACCAATTGGTTTTGCCTCCCTCTCCCTAGTTGTGCTACCTCCACAAATACCTCAATTCATCTACCTATTTTTTTTTATAGACAAAAAATCTGCGTTAGTCAAAAAAAAGAATGAATTGGAAAAGAAAGAACAAATCCAAATTGATTCTGATGTAGAAACTGAAACCATTAGGAAAGAGTCAATACTCGAAACAAACACTACTGAAACTTCAAATGATCTTTCGGTGGTTGAGTTTGACGGAACTCATATTAAAGAGCTGCTTCTGTCAGAAATCAATAGTGATGGCAGTATTTTGCAACGGGCTTCGACCGACTGTAATAATTTTGAGTAATAATTTGATAAGAAGTAGGGAAGACATTTTAAGAAATTTAGAATGTAATGAAATTGATATTGACCCATATATCAAAGAAAGCGGACCATTAGTTGTTGCCATGGTACCGAAGTGTAATGGAACCGATATTGAAAAGCCGCCTTTGTCAGAAGACAACAGTGAGGGAAGTATTTTGCAACGATCGTCAACCAATTTAAATACTGCCATAATTTGGGGTGATGATTCAATAAAAAGTGGGGAAGACAATATGACAGTATTAGATCTGAATGAACATAATATCGACCCAGATATCAAAGAGAGTGGGCCAATTGTTGTTGCCACTTATGAAAATCCCTTTCCGACTATGTTACTTCCAAGCAGTTGTCAGTTAGAACCCGACAACCCAGAAAAAAGTGATATAGACAATCTTGACCCCAATGATGCTGATTTGAGCTGCAGCGAAATATTGAATAGGTCTGCGTTTTTCAATGAACATGAGGAATTCATGTTGCTTGATGTTCCAGAAAATGATCCTACCATAGAAGGTATACTTTTTCTCTCTGTAAAACAATTTTCAAAATTAGTTCATCCAATGCTCTACCTACTATGGTTATGCCTAACATAATCCACAATAATCAAATATCAATCTAATCAAAATTATAATGAAAGAATGTGTTATCACCTGGTTCAGGAGTGGATCTCATGTGATCAGCAAATGGTTTAAAAAATGTGACACTTGAAGCAATATGATAATAAATGGAATTTGTTAAGGTTGCAGGTTCTGTCATGTATTGAAAATCATTTTCAGTTTTCTGTCTGGTGGGGAATCAGTTGTCAACAGACAATCAGCTGACAATGATTTCATCACATACATCATAACATTACAAAAATTGCAACATGTATTCTACATTTCAGTAATGATCAATTCAGGAACATGGTTTCAATTATTATTTGCATAACCAGCTTACGCCGTTCTTAATAATACTGGTTTTGACGCTAGAGCCGGTGTCGTCCAATTTTCCCATTTTCTTTTTAAGAAATTCTGAGGAGTTTTCATCAATCTTTTTGAAATTGGGTAAGCGGCTGTACTATTGCAATAACGAATATCATATTCCATATGAGAAGGCTTCCATAATATAAGGGACAAAATAAATATGGAAGTTGCTGTGATATAAATTCCGATGTGCTGATCTTTTATAGTCTTTTCTTCAGATTGAATGTGTCCCAAAATATCTGAAATACAGGGTATTGTAACTACTCAGAAAATTATTTTGTACATAATTTTTTGAAACCCCCTGTACAGAATACCTCAATATTAACTTTTTGTTAAAATGGTTTTAATAATTCAATGAAGGAAATTTTACCGAAAAAAATTTTCAATACTTGTGACTTAAGCCATTCGTCAAAAACGAACTTCTTCATGCAGTTTCAATAATATGTATCCAAGCTAGAAAGCATTTAAGAACATATGCTGGTTAGATCAATCAAACTTCTGGTACTTGAATGTTATTAATTTCTCACATGGCGCATATGAAAGAGGAGCATGATATTAGTTATTTAAATAGACAACCATCAATATCGTTTTCGAGTTCCAGAAGAATATCAAATAGATTCATTACCTTGGCCCATAATACACGCTGTATACTCACCAAATTGCAACAATGATAAGAAAAACTCCATATTGTTTCCCGTCTTCTTAAAAATTCACATCATGATGACTTTCACAAGAGTACCTACCACTGAAATAAAATTGTTTTTTTACTTATGTAAATGAAAATGATCATTTTTCAACCGGATACCCTACATGAAAGTGATAGTTTTTCTTTGTAGAAGTGAAAATGAAACAAATTAATCATGCGACCCGATGGCAATGTTACGCCACTGGCGAAGGGTTATTAGTTTTTTTTCGCAATGGAATGCAGTCGTTACGATTCCCGCCTGTACCGGGAAACAGAGCAATGAAGTCAGAAGTAGGATAATCAGTAAGCTGGACTCGTAGGGTTAAGATGTTTCCATTTTTCTGAGGTTATGTTAGCCGTTATCGTACAATACAAAATGTTTTAAAATTACGTCGTTTCAATCAATAATAACAAGTGCATAGATATAAATGCCAGAAATACATTCAATCTCAGGAACTATACAAAATAGAAGTATTGTCGCAACAGGGAATATACTAATAGCAAATTGATGGATTTTTGACATTAATGACAGTTCATCTCCCTACTTGGCAATAGGCCTTTTCATCATGTGACGAGCGCATGCGCAGCCCCTGTTGAAATGGCGGCAATTTTGAAAGTTTCGTATTGTTTTGATCAATAATGGCTGGGAACGCAGTATTATCTACACATTTGCATCAATCATTGGAAAAAATCGTTGATGGTGTTTCACTTATTTATAATTTCGTTGAAGCCCATAATTGTACGCAATTAAAAAGGTGGCTCAAATGTCATGGACGTCCACAAAAACTACAAAAAGGAAAAAGAAGTGAGCTGATTGAGAGGTTAGGTATCATTACTTGTTTACTATACAAAAAAAATCTACCTATAAATTTATTCTGATGAATCATGTCAAATCGATTTTCTTACTTTAGCCGCCTGAAAACATAACTCCGGTTAACTCTGAAAAACTTTTGTATAAAAATAATTATACGTTACCCTACTGATTGATTTATCAATTTCTTGAAATTCTTAATAGTTTAAAGGATCTGGATTGGTTTCTGTTGGACGACTTTCTCCGTAAAAATGTAATGAACATAAAAAGTGTCTTCAGAAACATCATCAATCAACGAATCAACTTTTAAAACCTGTGTTACTTCGGCCACAGTTTTTTACCCGAACAAATTTCGCATATTTTGAGCATGTTTCAATATGTGCTTTGGCTGATGTTTTAATAATTTATTCACGATTTTCTAAATAAGGCTTTGGGAAATTTATAAAATAATATGTATTGTGTTTAAATAATTTATAACGTGTATCACTCTTACATATCTACTCCAAGAACACCGCTTCGTGGTTCCTTTTCATACAGATATCATAATAATAATCGATTAAGAAAATTATTTGCCAATTGAGGCACTTTTTTCTTTATTATCGTATTTATTTTTTTCAATAACTACACTTTCTTTAGTTTTTTTTTTTATTTTAATTAAGTGTTCACAGGTACTTTAGTATGCTTGTTTACAAAAAAGAGTACGAAAAAAATGGCTGATACTGACACATGCGCACAAAAAAATGTTGTGATGAAAAGGCCTACTGAATCAGCAAACGAACGTCACTTCGTTTGACAGTTCTAAGTTATGAAAATTGTAATCCAGAATTTTATAAATATCTATCGTAGAAAAAATTGCATTTTCTACTCGAGATGAAATACTTTTTTTTCGTTCGTGAGATTGCCTCACTCGCTCCGCTCCGCTTCGCTCGTGGACAAACTCTCACCTCACGAAAAAAACAGTATTTTCATCTCTTGTTGAAAAATGTTCTATTTCAGTGGCTTGAGCATCAAAACTAGCGAAAAATGTGCCCCTGGAGACATTTCGTTTAGGATTCGTTGAAAATAGGGATATGACGAAGCGCCTTTTTGTCTATTGGATCGAATATTTCATTTCGGTTGAAGCGATGCAATTTTTCATAAGTTTTTTAACATTCTACAATTACATAAATTACACCTTTCTTTTCTATTATCGTTACATATTAAATAATATTTCCCAATATCACTTGTATTTACAAACATTATGAAATGTTCTGTTAAAATTGTCAAAATTGTTATTAACGTCAACTACGTGCAACCCTCAGAAGTCTTCGAGAGACTTGTGCGAGTTAGGGAAGACCTGCAGGAATCCAAACACAAGATAAATAAAGATAATCCCAAAATCCTACACACATGTAATAAAGGGAAGAAAATGAATCTGTTGGAAGCCATGGAAATTAATAAATCAATTAAAAACCCGAAATATATAACCCTCAACGAGCAACTCGATATATGTAGGTCTCCACTTTTGAATTTATGATTTTGACAACCCAGGTAATTTCCTAATCTCCAGTATTGAATTTATATCGTTTCACCCATGTTCATTTAATTTAATTTGATTTCATTGAATTGCAATTAATTTCATTTAATTACCTCTCCATCCAGTTTACCTGCAAACTCCCTATATATAACTAGGTTCAGAGTACAATTGTATTACCTAGTTAGTTTTTTTTATACTTGATAATGAGATAAAGCCCGAAACCGGTCGTAAATATAAAAAACTAGTGGAAATACTACAAAATTGTGTTTCTTCCGTTTCATTAAAGTGATCATGAATTTCCACAAAATAAACAAGTCATCAATTACACAAATTTCAATAAATAACTTATCAAAGTTAGTTAATTAAAATTCTATTAACATCTATCGGGATAAATTGCGAGAATATTCACTTGATTCCTTGTAAAGCACTTCATAATTTTGTTTTCAGCTGAAGATCGAAAATTACCTTCAGAAAAGTTCTGTGGAAAAGTTCTCTTTCAATTACCAAGACATTGGTTCAAAGTACATTTCAAAGAACCACAAGTTCGAGAAATAATGACATTGCAGGAAAAAAATTCCCTAAGAAAAAAATTTCTGACCTAAGGAAAAAAGGGGATTACAAACATAATACAAAAGTTTCTGATAGTGAAAATATTGTAATGAGAAATTTATGAACATCCCACGAATGCTAGAACTTTAACCACAGAGTTCAAAAAAGTATTAGATGTGGTTCTATCAGAAAGCGACAAAAATGAAGATGAATATTTTCGTAAATCAACCAAAGCATTGATTCGTCGATACAATTTGGAATTGGCCCCATATATCAACCGTATATGTAAACTTAGTGAAAATAGGATGAACAGAATGAAAAAAGTAAATGCTTTGCCTGAAAATGAAGAAATAGAAATATACTTGACATATTTACTAAGTCGAGCAGATATCCATCTCAATAATTTGAAAATTAATTACGACTTTGAGAACTGGCATAAGTTATGTCAGTATGTTTTGGTAGCTCTGGCAGTATTTAATAGAAAAAGGCCAGGTGAAACCCAAAGAATTTAGTTAGAAGACTTCAACAGGAGAGAAGGCGTTACTCGGAAGGATTTCATAAATCTCACTGAAAACGAAACAATACAAGCGGATAAGTATTGCCGTATATCTTTCCGGGGTAAACTTGGAAATACCACTGCCCTACTCATGAATAAAAATGAAATTCTCCCTGGTATCGAGATGGTGGTGAAATATAGATCAAAATCCGGTGTTCATCCAGAAAATCCTTATTTGTTTGGTTTTCCATCGAATGACAAATACAAAACTTATGACACCTATAGATGTCATCGTCAATTTTTGGAAGATAGTGGTTTGAATGGTATACCATTAACTTTCACTAATTTGCGGAAACATTTTGCTACACAAGTTGCCAAGGAAGGGACGTCCTGTGAAGAAGAGCTCCGAATATCCAATTACATGTCGCATAAATATAATATACATAAAACTATATACGATCAAAGTACATCGTTGATGGATATCACAACAGTCTCTCAACGACTTGAGAGGAGTTCCAAAAATTATACCAAACCAGCATCAGGAACTGATATACCAAAGACAAATGTAGACAAGAATTTTTTTGGACCAACAACTGTTGAAAATAAAGAGAACGTTGAGGGTGAACCAATGGTAGAGAAAAAAAATCGAGTCCGTTGTATGAGTGAAGATGAAGAATATTTCCCCGAGTCCAATTCTGACGCAGATGAACTAGATCCGGAATTAATGAAATGCTATTCAGGTACCTATTTCCCTTATTAGAGTATCTGATGGAATCTGAAGTTGCTCATATATACTATTTTATATTCAGAATTGATTTTTTCATTGAGGCGCAGCCAAGTTAAAATAGTCGAGACCACCAGAGCATTTCGAGCACGAGTTGCAAACAAAATTTTTCCTATAAACATAAAAAAATATTGTTCTAAAATCAGTAATCAGCTTAGCTTAAGAGGACTCTCTACCACGTGACCAAACATATCAAATTGGGATTAAAAAATACTCTGTCCACGGACTTCCAATTGATCTCGGGTTTTCACGATAATTTTACAAAAAAAAACACTGAAGGGTGGAATATCCTTCAAGATTCAATCTAAACTAAACGCTAAAAAAATTATAATAATAGTAACTAATGATTATGTCATTCGAACGATTTTTCCTTTCTTTTCCACCCTGTAACAATTCATTTAAATATTTTGTAAATCAAAATCAAATCCTATTGTTTTTTTTTAGGAAAATTCAAAAGAAGGAAACTTTGGTCATCGAAAGAAAAACAAGTCACCAGAACTCATTTCGAAAATGAGCTACTGAATGATAAATTTATTGATTCAGCTAAAATTCATGAGCTGAAGACCAAACACCATGATGTACTACAGAACAGAAGTATTCCAATGATAAAACAGTGGTTGAATGGGGAAAGGAAGAGATTGAAAGAAAAGAGAGATCAAGTGCAAGGTATACATTTTCATATAACTTTCAAATTGATGCTCACTTTGGCAATATTTTTATAGGAACACGTTTGAGATATTCAACTCCAGAGAAAGAAGAACTGGAGAAAAGCACTGAACAGCATTCTTTAAATGGAACTGAACCCTCTTTGGAAGAGCTCAATGAACTCGTTGAAGGAAACGATATATTGAAAAGACGAAGCGCCGATTCTCTTTTACGAAAGTTTCGGTACATGCAGAAAAAGAGTTTGGAATGTACGAAGGCGTAGAGGGGCTAATCGATTTTAATATGCATTTATATCGACAAACATGTTTGCAACCTCTGAACTCTGAATTTCTACGTGGAATTGAAAATAAACTCATTGGTGGCCCTTCTACGCCTTTGTACTAATGATTGTATGGACTATACAATATCATTTTTGAATGTACCTGTATATGAATATTCTAGTATTATTGTATGCTTTTCAAGCAGTTAGTTCAATGAGAATTAGATATCTTATTCGAAGCAAGAATGTGTTTTTTTCCCATTATAATTGATGAGAGCTCTGGTGAAACGCACTCAGTTGTATGGAGAAATAGTCTAATCTAGCAATAACGCATGAAGCATTAAAATACTCCCAACAATTTGTTTTTGTGAGTTTTAATCACAGAACAAAGATATCATCATAATAGATGGTAACCAGTATCGTATTTGTAAGAGAATGATAGTTCAATTCTGCTCTTAGTGATAACTTGCCTGGCAATGAGCAATAAATGTTTGAGTTTTTTTTTAATTTTTTGCATTTTCTGAGATCATTTACTATAGTAATGTATATTTTTTTACACCATCGCAAATTAGAGATTTCAACGAACAAAAAGCCTCCCGATTTTTTGGAAAAAGCTGATATTTAGACACGAGAATTATCGATTGAAAATTAGGGTGCTTTTTTGATATTAAGTTAAAATAAGGCGAAAAAATTAATATTTTAAATCAAATAAATTACAGTGTAATTGGGACATGATGAGGTAAGTTTTCACCAAATTTCCTGGATTTTTTTTTTTTGAAAAAGATAAAAATAGAAAACAAAAAACTTGGTTATTTGAATTTTTCACCTAAATTTTGAGGTTATATGAAAAAGTGTTTAGTACAAAAGTTGTAGATTTTTCATTACCTACAACTTTGCCATTTAACTTTTTCCATAGGACTTGCAGTTTTGCCGAAAATCGAGATAAACCATTTTTTACCCTTAAAAACTCACCTCCTCCCACTTCCCGAACTCGGATCGACCGAAAATTATTTTTCCTTTCATTTTTATCATATTCTCCTCCTTTTCTACTGGTTTTCATCCTACTGTTACTTTTTATATTTTTTACCATTTGTGAAGGCTTTGGCGCTGGTCTATATTAACTTTAATAACCTATTTGTTTGTTAATTATAGTAGTATATTTCAATTTGCAATTTTTTTGTTTATAAATGTAACATGAAATCTTACGTTTTTTCAGTAATTAAAGTGTAAATTTTAATAAATAGCTCAAAATTGTACATAATGATTGAAAAAAAAAACAAATTTGAGTTTTTTTCAATTTTTTGCATTTTCTGAGAACATTCACTATAGTAATGTATATTTTTTTACACCATCAGAAAGTAGAGATTTCAACGAACAAAAAGCACCCCAACTATTTGGAAAAAGCTGATATTTTCGATTGAAAATTGGGGTGCTTTTTTTATATTAAGTTAAAATAAGGCGAAAAAATTAATATTTTAAATCAAATAAATTACAGTGTAATTGGGACATAATTAGGTAAGTTTTGATCAAATTTCGTGGATTTTTTATTTTTTTTATGATAAAAATAGAAAACTAAAAACTTGGTTATTTGAATTTTTCCCCTAAATTTTGAGGTTGTGTGAAAAAATTTTTGATACAAAAGTTGTAGATCTTTCATTAAGTACCTACAATTTTGCCATTTAACTTTTTTCCATAGGGCTTGTAGTTTTGCCGGAAATCGAGATAAACCATTTTTACCCTTAAAAACTCACCCCCTCCCACTTCCCGAACTCGGATCGACCGTAATTTATTTTTCCTTTCATTTTTATCATATTCTCCTCCTTTTCTACAGGGTTTCATCCTACTGTATTTTTTTTATTTTTTTACCATTTTTGAAGGCTTCGTTCGGCCCTGGTCTAATAACAAATTGATGGATTTTTGACACTAATGACAGTTAATCTCACCACTTGGCAATTGAATCAGCAAACGAACGTCACTTCGTTTGACAGTTTAAAGTTGTAAAAATTGTAATCCAGTATTTTATAAACATCTATCGTAGACAAAATAGCATTTTTTCTGTGACGGGAAAAAAATTGACTTTTCATCTCTGTTGCCAGGTAACAAAATATAAATTTTCATGAAATTACTTTTTTTTCCCCGGGAAAAAACTAAGTACTTTTTCACACATAGATAAAGGAAGATACTTAACTTGACGCTACTTTCGCTGCTTCTACCGTTGGAGTCAGAGAAAACTCGGAATCAGACATTTTTCAACTTTATATTATTCAAAATAACTATTGAACAATTACTGAGTTCGCAATTTTCAAATCAAATCACAGAATTAAACTGACGGATGTTTGATTACTTTGAAGTTTTCCTTAGCAACGCTGGTCTAATTGTCGCTATACGTACAACAGCTTACTAGTTTAAAAATTCAAATTTCATATCGATAATATTCTGACTTCAATATATTGTGATAATATGTTTTTTTTACTATTGAATCGTCGTTTTTCCCGCCACCGAAAAAAATTGTGTATTATACACGGGAAAAATATTAGATTTTAGCTCTTGGTTTTTTGTCTCCCTCCGCTTCGCGTCGGGAGACAACACAACCTCGAGCTAAAATCTAATACTTTTTTCCCTTGTATAATAAATAACTAGTTCTACTCGAGATGAAATACGTTTTTTCCGTTCGTGAGATTGCCACACTCGCTCCGCTTCGCTCGTGGACAAACTCTCACCTCACGAAAAAAACAGTATTTTCATCTCTTGTTGAAAAATATACTATTCTAAGTCGGTCTCTGAGACCAATGTTAGTCTCCGAATTCCACTCAAACATGTTAGTAGCGGAAGGTTAAAATATCTAAGCCATGCATTTTTGAGAAACCAGTGTTAACAATGGAACATTTATTACTTCAGTTTTCAAATATATGTCAAGTGAAAATATTATAATCCTACATACATTTATTTCTCGATTTCGCTTGGGAATAATTATTACTTCTTGGGATAAGGATGAATGAGATATGTTAATAGCTAATTGTGTATTAAGAGCTCAAAGTTACCGCGCGATGCGTAGCGGAGCGCGGTAATCTTTGGAGAAAGACAATGACACTTTGTGCTCGAAATACACACATTAAGTATTTTATTTACAAGCGCAGCTCTAAGACAAAAAAAAATATCGACGCTTCATTCAACTAGACACATATTACCTATGCGAAAATGACCACTCAGTAGCAATCCGTAGCAATGTTGAGCTATCCAAATATCTAATAATTCACATCTCAAACAGAAGAAAAAAAGTAAAATACCGCTTAAAAAAAAGAAATGGTAACCACGCCGGGGACTGAATCCGGACCGTAGGATTACAATCAGACTTTAACCATTGCTCCACCACAGATTCTCAGATGGCTATGACTGTATTATCTATAATTTCCATCATGCAAGAATAGGTCTGTTTGAAAACAAAATCAGTGGAGAGCGAGCGTTTTATCAATATTTCCGCTATAGACAGAAAATGCTGTCACAAAATGACATTTCACGGAAAACGTCAACTTTGCGTTGAGATCTGAAAGCGTCAAAGCCCATTTTGGTAAGGGGTTGTAGAAAAAATCATTTCTCGTATTGAAATTTCAATCCAACATATCCAACAAGCCGTTTCCGAGAACACAACAAATATCGAATAGGTAGTAGTTTTCTAAAGATAGGTGAATATGTCTATATTTCTCTTTTGGGTGGAGACTTCGATAAGAGAAAAAACATTAAATCGTTTTTCTTGTCGAAAAATCATATTTTTGCCCGAACGACATTATTAGAAATTCGAAAACACACTGCACTAATTACTTGAATTGAGTACTGGTAATCGGGATACTTCGTTTAAGTGCTACAGACTTTCCCAAAAACTCATTTCTTTATTTGGGTATTCAATGCACTATTTCCTTTCATGACTGAGGAAAAATAATATTCATAAATAATAAAATGGCATATATCGCGCCATATTAATATATACCAGGTGCTTAGCGCGACAAATGCAATGTTGCCACTTTTCAAGCAAATTTGGGGCGTTAAACCACTGTAGATATGTTGCAAAATCGAGGCGCGCTAAACTCCGGTACACACATATATATATACATATATATATAAGGGGACGTTTTCGTGACTGTTCAAAATGTATTCACAAATTAGTGGGAAGCAGTCAAAGGGAGACCAATTTCTTTTGAATTTTATGTTAGTAAGTATCTTAAATTATGTAATAACATCACATATTTATTTAACAACTAATTTTAGTTACGTCTTGAAGAAGAAAATGAGTTATTTTCGAAAGATTGACTTAAAAACGAATAAATCGTCTTAATTGGTCTCCCTTTGACTGCTTCCCACTAATTTGTGAATACATATATATATATATATATATATAGCTCATAAATTTTTGCCAACATCCTACAGTAAAATTGTGCAGTATATTATTAGTAAATACTCTAGAAGATACCATTTAGGTATTTGTATTACTGAAAAGATTGAAATATTTTCTTAAGTAGATCTGAAAATACGTTGAACGAAGCTTATATAAAGTGATGTAAAACATGTATATCAAGTTGAGAGAGTTTCAATAACCATATATTTTTGAATATATCGCTTTGTGTACTATATTGACTTTTTATCGAAGACAATCTGGGAGTCAAAATCCATATTTATATATTGTAATAATAGTACAAAAAGATGTCTACTGACGTGAAAGTGAACTGAAAAAAAGCATATCATCTCTGGAAATAAAGAAATGCTTTATTAACTCACTTCTTATTTCGTTCAGCCCGCGTTTTCGAGTTGTCCAACCACATTCGAATACTAGTTATGATTTCGGCATCTGTTGCTTTTTCTCAAACCGTCCTAATGGCCACTGCAAAACATTCACAGTATGATAGAGCTTTATCATCACAATGAAATAGTATAATTTGCATAAATACATAAGTGAACTTGAACTAGATACTGTATTGAGCATTGAGGACGTTGATCAATTACATTTTACGTTTATGAAAAAAATTAACAAAAATTCATTAAACATATAAAATTCATTATCTAATAAGCATGTTAAAACATAATGGAACAAAGAAGAACTCCCCGACTGACTATGAAATGGTGTGAAATTTCGTTGCTTATGACCCACTAGGGGTAGTGAGGGTACGAAGATAGCATCACTTCTTATGCCTAGTATCATGTTGCTAATAGCATTTTCCAGAACACCACGACAACAACTTCCTCTGATCAAACCAAACTCTCGCAGAGTCTACATTGAATGAAAATATCTATCCCACCCATAAGCACTGCACGAGGCGTGGCTACTCGGGGTACTACAGTGGTTTCAGATACGAGCGACATTACCACTAACATGTGCGGGAGTGAAACTAGCACCCTCTTGCAAGGACCCTTCTTTCTACCTTAGCAAAGTGCCAGGCCACGGATAGTGTTGTGGTGCACATCTGCCGTCCTCCCTCTTTGTCCGTTCCTATCCCCCGGGAGAACCTTGGACTGAAGAAGTTAGTTTTCATATATTGAATCCACGTTACTTAGAATTGAAGGGTACAGGGAAAAACCAGCTATGTCACAAATAAGGATATCCCAGTTATCGGCAATTTTAGGTGAAAATTCATTATGTCTATTATGGTATATGGGAGGTTTTTATTCGGTCAGATCTCGTGACTTGTCTGGTTATCCTCATTCTGCTTGATCCTTCAGAGAAAGTAGATTATTTTTGCCACCAAATGGTGAATCTACCGCAATTTTATTTAAAATGGACTTAGTTGGTTTTTCCCCTGCACCCTTCAATTGTAAATTATAGGAAATGAAATATTATATATTTATTTTATTATACTTACAAAAGAAGCAAGAGCATAATAACAGTTCTTGAAACTTTCCTTTTTTCTTTTGCGCATAAAAACTATATCCTCTAGAGGACGTGTTCGTAGTACCATAAATGCGGTACATAAACATTATCAGCACCAGTTCCTGTAGTCTTCGATGCTTTCACTTTTTTCGCTTCTTTAAGGAAACATCCACGCATGTAATCTAATTTCTTCACAACCGTTTTTTTAGTTGCAGATGGCTCGACTTCTTGCAGTTTTACGACTATTTCTTCATAAGCTTGATTTTTTTTGACGCAGTCACTATATTCGCTTGATTTAATTTGCCATAAACACGGATGGCTTCTATAAAGTTCTATGAATTACAATAAAAACTCCCTATTCATTTGACGTAAATCCATTTCGACACCACTGTAAACAACTGACACGCAAAACTGTCTCATCATACACTACGGACTTGTCGATACCTGCAAAACCGTGCGGGTAAAATTTCAAGCAGTTGCAATCTTTTTACTCGTCGGGTAAGATTGTCCGTTCTCAGGCATACACTATCCGTTTTACCCGTACATTCTTACCTGAACGGGTAAAATTGCCGAAAAAGAACGAAGTCTCTGGCGGCCTTTAGCATTCTTACTATTAAATAGGCATTATCAAAATTCCAAACTATCGCGGCGAATATATTCAAAATAATATATACCTCTGAGGAACTATTGGACCTAATCTACACTAGGTAATCCGAGGTAGCTATGGCTGTTTGGCAGTCAGAAACTAGTTGACAACAATAATTAATGAAATTTGTGAAATTGGGCATCTATCCAGATAACGAATTCTTGATAACTATAACTTGAATTTAAGTAAAAATGAAAAGTGATGACGATTGAACGTAGAAAATCGTGGATAGTGCAAATATGAGATTTCCTTGACATAGTTCAAAGAAAGAAAAAGGTATTCGTTGCTTCACGAGGATTGTTTATTTGTTTTGAATACAAATCTAAGAAAATGAAAAGTTACGTCAATGGACTAGTTATTCGAAAGTCAAGTCGACATTGATAATAATAATATTGACCTCGATGAATATGTTATTTTAATATTCGCTTCAAATTTTCCATTTTGCGGGAAAGTGTGAAGATAAAGGAATTTCGACTCTGTCGAAATTATTCGTTTCATTTGTTTGAAACTCAACTCTATATTTTTTTGCAAATATGAAATGAATTTGGCATATTTTTATTGATTCATTATTCGAAAAAAGTTAGAAGAGTATGCCGGAAAGTTGAGTTTCAAACAAATGAAACGAATAGATTAGATTAGATAAGATTAGATTTATTTCTCGCTGAGATTGTACAATATTTTCCTTAGTACTAATACAATTATTATAGTGAAGTTGGTGTAAATCTCTTGCCGTAAGGCTTAGAGAAACAGCTGATCGATGTATTTATAAATAACGCAACTATATAATATTGTTTCTGGGGACAATACAAATTATCGTTTTATACGTACCTATATATATATATATACATATACACACATCCAAGTTAATTATATTGTACACAATGCTATTTAATTTTCTTAAAAAAAAAAAAATCACATTTTAATGGAAAGTGGTAGCAAAGAATTCTTCGAGATCATAGAATACATGTTGGCGTAATAGTTTTTTGAGGTTGTTTTGGAATTTATTTGCACCAGATGTTGCGGAATCGCAAATATTTAAGTACGGTCCTGTATATATTCCCACATGAGTCTATAGGGTGCAGTACTAATCTGCGCTTGCGCAATTTGGAGGCTCAAGAAGAGAGAGGGCGCGAGAACAGTGTGCGTGCGAAGAAAAATAAATTCACTCTCAAGAAAGTTGAAGTTAATATTCCAAGTACTGTTTCTCAGCGACAGCATCGCCTCATACTCATATACCCAATATTGATTTTCAGTTCGTTTGCGATCTCGCCACAACACAAACAATTTTCGAACAAAAATGACGATTCATTTTTCAATATGAAGAACCCTGGACTAAATAAAATATAACACTTGAGAAAAAACTAAAATTATCCCTGGCGGAATTTTGACAAGCTGATAAATAAATAGTTAAGAAATGAGAACGGTGGACATTATGAGGGGGATTTAAACAGCAACTAAATAAAATAAGAAATAAAATACTATATTTTAAAAGAAAATCATAAGAATATCATACAGACATAAAATAAATGAAATAAAACTTATGAAATATATAAATCCAAATTTTGATTGGCAGCTTCTCGTTTATTATAATTCAGCTCTATAAACACTCGTTTTATTTTATTTTAGGGGATTGAGATCATTAATATGGCTTCACCTACAAGTGACTCAATACAGACTTCATCCGCAGCGGACTAAGTGGGAATAATAGGTATGTCAAGTCAAAATTGTAACCCAACCGGTGTTAAGTTCAATACACTATTTTTGTTTCAGGAGAACTCAAAACCTGTTTGACAGATGAGTTCAAAGCTGTAGTATGGCAATTACGCGAAGTCAAGTAGATTTCCATCAGAGACTAGAAAAAATAGAAGCTAATCTCAAAGGTTCAAGAGGGACATTGAAGCACGGGGATGTTCAGGATATGTTGAATTTATTTCCATTTAACTCTTGGGAGGACATTGGGGCATTCGAGGAATTATTGAACACTGACCATACCAAGCGTACAAATTTGGTAAGAGTATTGAAATGTATCCTTTTGGATTTTGGTACTCAGGTTTTATTCAATTTTACTCAAATATTAATTTCAGATAAAATATTTAATGAATGTGGGAGGGACCAACACCAAGGACAATATAGTCAGGATTTTGAGAAGAATTTTTTCAAACAGTTTTGCTGTGGAATGTAGTTGGCTGGGACAGAGTAATAATTTCAAAGTCAGTAGTTTGAAAACATTGGTGGATACTATTAAAGGTGAAACATTTAAATTCTGGTATCTATATTAAAACATGTCATAACGTGTAATAGGTATGGGATTATTCTAGGCTGTTTTAACAATTTTGCTTCCTCTTTTAAATCTTACGTGAACTATTGAAAATAAAGTCCTGAGTTGTATATTTTGAGCAACAACTTGTTTTATATGAACAAATAGGTATTCCTAGAGTGAATGAAAAAAATGGAAGATTTAGTATACCATCCATTATATTGACAATATATCTCCTTGCTTAACAACCAATCGGTGGATTTCAAATTTTGAAATTCAGCCAATAGAATCGGAACTACAGTGAAAATATAGCTTGTCGCTGTATTTTCACGGTGATAAACATGCTTAGTTTTTGTTTTACTAACTGTCAAGTGAAAATAATGATTTAAATTATAAACGTCAAATTTATGTGTTTTGACATTTATCTTTATTTTTCAATATGAGCGATCGTTGGGGACGAATGTCCATTGGCATTATATATGAGGCAGTTGAAAAGAGTATTCCGTTGAATACGACAAGAAACAAAGTATCAATTACCAGGCAATTCAACAATTTTTGCACAAACTGGGGTTATGTTATCAATGCAAATACCACAATTGCGGAGTTGGCTGATATTTTGAAAGATTATGCCTGTAATATGCGGAAATTGGATAGTACAGACTATAAAGAATCTGTTACAAAACACACTGGAATACTGTTGCAAAGGAACTACAAGAAAGTTGTTTGAAAAGCTATGGAAAAAAATTCAACCCATTTGGTGACCTAGAATTTTAAGGGTGCAAGGGACGCACGAGATTACAAAAGAAAGCAGTTACAAATGAGACCGGAGAAACGTAAACAAAGCGCTGCTGCTTTTACTAAGGAGGAACTGTCATCTCTGCAAAAATGTTGGGACGAAGATTCACCTGCAGGGTTGCAGAAGAAGTTTTTCAACATCGTTGCTACCGAACTTGCTTGGAGAGGCAACGAAGCAGCGAATGCTTTAGTATCGTATTTTCAGAAAGAGCTCGACAATTACGGCAATGAAACAGGAAGAATAGTGTACAATCCAGTATTTACAAAGACTAACCAAGGAGGTGCAAGAAGTTGTGCTAATAATAAATGGCTGACTCCCAATGAAATTGACCCAGACATATGTCCAGTTCGTTTATTCAGAAAGCTGATGGAGAAACGTCCGCCGCATATTACAACAGACAGACTGTTCATTACAACAAATCCTAATTGGAAATTAGCCGATTCTAAAGGTTGGTACAAAAATACTCCCATGGGGATTTGTGAGATGTCCAAATGGACTAAAAATACTGCAGAACAACCTGGGCTTGATACAAAGCGAAGGAAAATCATTAATCATAGTCACCGATCTACCGCAGTTACACAGCTTGCAAACGCAGGTGTTTCAGATCAGCAACTTATCAAAATTACTGGTCATGGTAATTCTAATTCCATTGCTCCATACCTTACAATACAGCCTAAGCTTCACGAGGAAGTTGTAAACAAAATGAGAGGAAATATGGAAGAAACTAGTCTCGACTGTAATAGAATAAACAAGGTTAACTCCATAAACAATGTGATAGCTACAACTACCAATACCGAAGTTTCAACAAAGACAGGTCCACGCGTTCTTTTCGAAAATGGTACCTTCAATATTCAAACCTTTAACTGTAACGAATTAAAATAAAATCACCCTAATTTTTCTCTTTAGTGTTAACGTTGTTAGTTTTCGATTTTGATTTCTGTAAATTACTTCAAATTAAAATGGTGACACGATTTTTCTTTATTTCAAATCGATATATTGTCGTCCTAAATATAATTCGTGGTATGATTAATAACCTATTATTTTTTGGAATATCAATTCATTGGCAATCCCAATGCAAGAAAATACAACGAGTCCGCAGGACTCGTTGTATTTTCAGCTTTGGGATTGCAATTCATTAATATTCCAAAAAATTATCGGTAATAATCATACCACTTATTATATTACCCCTGAAAATAACTGAAATAACTTCCCATTAGAATATTTTTGACAATAAATGGTATGTTGAATGAATAATCAGGGAAAACGTTTTTGAACAAAAATTATTTTTTGCGATGTTTTTTACAACATATAATTTTTTTTATTTATAACTATTTTACTCATGGTTGTTTAGATTCGACTTCTTGGTGAAAAGCAAATTGGTTTTCATAAAACGATACCAAGATGAAATATTAAGATTCCCATAAGTTGACACAGTTTTCATTTTCAGCTGCAGTAGCTGAAAACTATCCTCACAACGACAAAGAGTTTGAAAATGTTTGTAGCGAGTGGCTGCGCCAGGCAAAGTTGAGGCTAACCAGAGAAAGAAAAAAAGAAGGCCAAAACTAATTGAGAATTTTTAAAAATTTGTTATGTGTTCATGATGTTTATTATTTCCTGTTCAGAATGTTTTTTATTTATTTCGTGTTCAGAATTTTTGTACATTTTAATTTTATTAATTTTTTTAAATAAATTTTAGAAATCCTGCTGGAGTTTTAAATAATTTTGAATGTAATTAATGGATCAACTCGAATGGAATATAAAATTCTATTTTTGACATTTTGTGTTTTTAAACATGACGTTTTCTCAGTGAGTATTACTTGAGTTCAAGTAAGTTGCTGAAGATTACTCATGTGAACAAAGGCAAAATGTCGAAAATAATTTCTAGTCAATGAATCTTTAGACTACAGCAGAATGCATAGTTATTCACCAGCGACTCTCCAGAGGTGCGCCGTTTGATATTTAAAGTAATTTGGAAAGTCGCTGGCGAATGACTATGCATACGGCTGTATGATTCTTCTAGGAATATTAAGAACAATCAAGAACATGGCAGTTTACAAACAAGAATAATTCCTGAAATGAACTAGTATGTAATTGTTAATTCATCCTAGCTATTACTTTGTAACATTCATTCAAGTGTCTATACAGAAACAAACTCGTTACTGATGATGTATCTGATCCATGGATGCAATGTAACTTTGGAAACACTAAATATATGTCTGACATATAAAGGACATATCCAAGGAGGCGGAAATTTGACGTTACGTGCAAGATACATTAACTGTACAAATTATATGTCTGCAACATAGGATGTGAACAGGAAGATGTATTTGTCATGTATCAGATATGTATTTGTGTTTGCTGGGTAGGTACACACCGCTCCCTCTTTTTTTCAACCTAACCTAATACAACCTAATATACCTTGAAATATGATGACTGCCGCTGAGTCTTGATTAACCCTAACTCTTTTATTTTCATTCGCTCAACACATGTTTGTCCCAATATGTCTAATAATTTCTTTTCCAATACTGTTAATACTAAATCCAATGGTGGCCCTCCTCCCGTTTCTTCTTGGTGTAGATAAATTCTCCTTGCTTTTCTCTTTACCAAACTTGTCCAGTTCCAGAAACACTGTCATATCAAAGAGTTTATGATGTAATTAAAAAAACAAATGTAAAACATCAAACAGCTATATTTATCACCTCAACACGTGTTTTTGTCACTACGTAACCATCTTCAAGATGAAAGATTAAACTTGGTTTACAATAGACATAAAATATAAAATCAAATTAACGACATCTTTCCATTTCTATTTCTATATCTTTGAAATAGTTGTAAATCTTCATATACAGGGTGTAACATAACTACGTTAAAATATTCAAGTGACGTATTCCTGAGACAATTTTAAGAAAAAAGTCTAAATAAACTTGTGTCCGGAAATGTTTCGTTTCGGACATACAGGGTGTTGAAATTGAATTTTTTTGTACGTTTTTTAAAACTAACTACTGCAAAAAATATGTTACTTGCACAAAATTTGGTACCCGGGATTTTTTTGACGTGGGAAATCATAATTTCGTAATATTTTTCATGTAACATCTAGAGGGCGCTGCGTACGCTGTCATTATTTATTTCAAATTGCCCCAACATTTTTGTCAGTAAACTTTTGGTACTTTTCATGAAAAAATCTTATTTGCACATCTTTTCCAATTAAAAAAGGTATACCTCCTCAACAACGCTGGAGGTGATCTTTTTCGAGATATTTACAATTTTCTATATCGATTCATGTTACTTAGCTCCTAGGGCGCAAAGTGAAGTTGCTGAGAAAATTTCAACAATCTGTATTTCGAAAACGAATAATTTTTCGTTAAAATTTTATGGAAGAAAAGTTATTTATTTTGACGAGATCTACCAGTTACTTAGTGTTTGTAAGCAACTTCACTTAGCGCCCTAGGAGCTAAGTAACATGCATCGATATAGAAAATTGTAAATATCTAGAAAATGATCACCTCCAGTGTTGTTGAGGAAGTGTACCTTTTTTACTTGAAAAGGGCGTGGGAATAAGGTTTTTAAATGAAAAGTACCAAAAGTTTACTGTAAAAAATGTTAGGGCAATTTGAAATGAATAATGTCAGCGTACGCAGCGCCCTCTAGATGTTACATGAAAATTGATACTAAATTATGATTTCCTGCGCCAAAAACTCCCGGGTACCAAATTTTGTGCAAATAACTTATTTCTTGCACAAGTTATTTTCAAAAAGCGAAAAAAAAAATCAATTTCAACACCCTGTATGTTCCGGACACAAGTTTATATACAATGTGACGCACTTAAGACCGGAGCACCCCTATAAAATCAACATTTTTCAACCGATTCGAATGATTTTTTTTTCATTAGGTAGACATTCTAAAAGTCTACTAGAACACCAAATTTCATGAATAAATCTTCATTTCCAGGGCCAACTAATCTGATTTTTCAAGGTCAAAAATCCAAAAAAATTACTAGCGATTTTTTTAGAAAAATTCTAACTACATCACTGGATTCGCGACACTTTCATATGGTCCTTATGTAAATAATGTTGAAATTCGTCAATCAATGAAAAAGTTACGAGGGGATCAAATTTGAAAAATATGCCGTTTAATCAACCCACCAATTCAATTTCAAAACTTTTATCAGAACTTTGACTACACCACTGGATTCAGGAAGTCTCGAAATATCACTGACTGTAATTTCATCGAAATCTGTTGACAAATAAAAAAAAAATTAGGAGATAAAATTGACATTTTCCTGAAATTCCATTAACATATTTTTACAATTTCCAACCGACTCAATTTTTTCTTAGCAGGAAGAGTAACAAAAAGTCTACGTTTGAACAAAACATTTGCAAAATATTCCAAATTTCAGGGTATACTACGATTTTTTTTGTTCTAATTGCTAAATTTCATTAGCGAATTTTTTCGTGAAATTTCGACTATCGAACTTGAGAAAGGTCGGCTGTGATGACGTTATTATTTTTAATAGTTATTTGAATAAAACAAAAGTAAGCCCTGACAATGACAGATTGAGTCTCAATTCGAATGTGAGAAAGGTATTGATCAATATTCAATTGCAATAGGACTAAATTTCGTTATGGCTTTACAATTGTCTTTGCCAGAAAAAATTGAAATTGTGCGTCTTACTGGATACAATGATAGGAGTGAAAGAGATAGGAGTGAAAGAGAAGTGTGCAGAATATTCAATGATCGACATCCAGATAGCTCCCCTATCAGTAATAGTACAGTGCACAGAATAAATAAAAGTTTCAATGAAACAGGCGCTGTATCGAAGAATATTTCGAGGAATAATGTGAGAAGAAGGATTGGACACGAACAGGTTGTATTAGATTACTTTAGCAATAATCCCAATGCCAGTTGGAGAGTGGCAAGCCTAGATTTGAATTTACCAAGGGAAAAGATACGGAGATGTCTACGAAAAAACAAAATGAAACCATTCAAACCCAAATTTTTGCATACCCTGGAAAACGGAGATCAAGAAAAACGACTTGAATTTTATTTATGGGCACAAGGAGAATACCTGAGTAACAGACGATTTTTAGAATGTATATTATTCAGCAATGAAGCCACTTTCACGACTAACGGTGTTTTTTCATCTCAAAACACAAGATTTTGGGCAACCGAAAACCCTCATTGGGTTATAAACTGCAAAAGATAATATTCGGAAAAACTTAATGTATGGTGCGGAATATTAAATGAATGAATTATTGGCCCATTTTTTTTCGAAGGAAATATAAATGCCATCAAATTACTGGAATTTCTCAGAACTGAACTATGGAATGCTATTGATGATCTTCCTATTGTTGAGCGAATAAACTTACATTTCCAATTAGACGGATGCTCTGTGCATAATGCTGGAATTATTAAACAATGGCTGAATGAACAGTTTCCTCGTCACTGGATTGGTCGAGGAAGTGAATTGATAGGATGGCCACCAAGGTCCCCCGATTTGACCCCACTTGACTTCTTTTTGTGGGGTCTTCTTGTACAAAAAGTCTACAAATCCCGCCCACGCACTAGACAGGAGTTGAGTGAAAGAATACGTCAAGCTTGTAGAGAAATAACACCAGAAGGACTCAAAAATACTGTAAAACTTATTCGAAAGAGATACGAAAAATGTATTGAATTGAATGGTGGTTGGGCAACAAAAATTTGAAATTTATTGATTAGGGCCAAACTTACTCAATGTTGTATTATCGATGTCATTTGTTAGCCATCGTAAAATTTGGAAATTAAATCAAAATAAAGTTTTCAGTTCATTCGAAAGTTCTTGGTTGATTGTACAATAATCGATATCTCGAGGAGCCGGTTTCTCGACGTTATAGATTTTAAATTTTTTCCAAAAATACCATTCTAGATGTTATAACTCGAGAACAATTTGTGTTATGAAAGCGAATTTCTATCAGAAACCTCAATGATCTTCTACGTTTGTGTTGACAGTATTGTCGATTCTCAGAATTTGTCTGAAATATTCAAAAATAATGGCATGTCAAAATCAATAATGTTATAGCTTTGTTGCCAATGAATATTTTCACGAAAAAATTCGCTAATGAAATTTAGCAATTAGAACATAAAAAAAATCGTAGTATACCCTGAAAATTGGAATAATATTTTGCAAATTTTTTGTTCAAACATAGACTTTTTGTTACTGTCTGCTAAAAAAAATTGAGTCGGTTGGAAATTGTGAAAATAGGTTAATGGAATTTCAGGAAAATGTCAATTTTAGCTCATAATTTTTTTTTATTTGTCAACAGATTTCGATGAAATTACAGTCAGTGATATTTCGAGACTCCCTGAATCCAGTGGTGTAGTCAAAGTTCTGATAAAAGTTTTGAAATTGAATTGGTGGGTTGATTAAACGGCATATTTTTCAAATTTGATCCCCTCATAACTTTTTCATTGATTGACGAATTTCAACGTTATTTACATAAGGACCATATGAAAGTGTCGCGAATCCAGTGGTGTAGTTAGAATTTTTCTAAAAAAATCGCTAGTAATTTTTTTCTTAAAATTGTCTCAGAAATACGTCACTTGAATATTTTAACGTACTTATGTTACACCCTGTATTGCAGTCGGTTTCTGTTCACAGATATCGCAATATCTATTTATGGCCTTGGCAACTTCCAATATAGCATTTGCTATATGGTCCAGGCCTTCAGCTTGCTCAGTACTTGCCTTTTGGTAGACATTAGTCAATACATCTTTTGTTGTTTGTCTGATACCTGAAGACAAAGAACGCAAAATAGTTTTTTTACCGAGTAATTTAAGTATTTTTGTGCCTTGATACAGGGACTAAAATAACTTATTTATTGACAGGATAAAATATTGTGTATATTTTTAAACACACTGTTTAAACCATCAATGATGAAATGTTATGTTTAACAAGACAGGGTAACAGATTTGCTGCCTGGATGGTTCTGGAATACTGGCCATGGCAGTAAATCTGTTACTTCTTTTCATACTTGAACAATAACTATTTCTTGTATTGCCCTGCCAGAGTTATATAATTTTTGGTAAATGATAAGCACCAAGACATTACAAAACAGTTTCACAATCAACAAATGCTTACGTTTCTTTTTGGTTCCATCTGTGACAACTTCTACGAGTATTTCTTCTCCGCCTTCTATGGCTCCTTTAGTCAATTCCCCAGCCTGTTCAATCTCTCCTTCCATGTTTTCTTCATATTCTATCAAGTCTTCCTATAAATTATATTATAATGGCAGCGTATAGTCTAGGAAATAAGCACAATGAGAAACATCTGCTTTGTGAAATTATTGAAACATTCTAGCATCCTAAACTAAACGAATTGGCTTTTAACCTGTTTACTGACATCTGTTATTGATAATTACTTACATGATTTTTCAGCATTTGTATTCCGTGCTCTGCAGTGATCAGTCCATCAACTGCGGCAGAACCTGTTAAGCTGATAAATTCAGATCATTGAGAGGTTTCAATTCTCTGGCTCTTCCTTACCAATGATTTCCATTTTCTAAACACCTAAAAACCAATGAATTATTGAGTTCACCAGAACCTGTTCCAAAATAATTACTTTCAGATTAATTGGGCCTGTTGATATTTATTTTAAAAGTAGTACAATACCTTTTTCCACTCTTACAGTGTCCTTACAGGGCCATTCCCACATGAATTCAGTCTTTCAGTTAATGCTTCCCACACCTTTCTCAAATCATCAGGATTTTCGTAGGCCTGCAGCTTCCCGTGGACCATTAGCATTTCATTCTCATTTGAATGATCGAAATAAATCGATAGTTGAGTTTTTGAAGTTCTTTTTTCAGTAGCCATTATTTTATTTTTTAGAAACGCAAATCACAACTAACAAAACTAAGAGAATGAGGTTTTAAACCAAAGATTACCGAAACTGTCCCAAAACAAAATACCAAAAAGCTAGCACGAAACCGAACTTTTCTCGTTAAATTGACGTTTCATGTACCAATGTGAAGTTGGCTGCAAAATTTTCCGAACATTCCCGATTGATCAGTGGCGTGTTTCCCCCCTTTATTTTTTTTTTCGTTTCGTTTACTAATTATTTAATAATTCTAGATTTCATGAAATAAAACTGGTTGATAATATTCATGGTCAATATTTCTATATTGAACATTATGCGAAAGCGGTAGAGAATCCTAAAATTAATCCGCTGAATTGAGAAAATGATGAATATTAATAATAAGTAGCGATACCCCGCGGATGAAAAAAGCATAGTCTAGTCTAGCGATTCGAACATATTTTGAAATATTCCACATGATTGTTTTACTTTTTTATAATTATTCATATCAATATTTCCAATTTCAAGTTTCTTGGTGCTTTTTTAAAGTTCATCCAAACATATTGAAATTCGTATAAATTTCTTGAGGTTCATTGGCGGTAGATTCGGATACATTCCATTGAACTTTCTACATGTTCTGCTGATAATTTTATCACACTGTCCAAAAATAATAAACAAATTCATAAGAACTTCGTTTGAATAGTTTTGTTCCATCGTTTTGAAGGTATTTGCAACTTCTGAAGTGACGAAAATGTCGGTATTATTAGGAGAATGTCACAACGCTACTGTCAAATAGTAATCATGGCCTGCTTACCAAATACCGAATGGAAATACCATTCTGAAGGGACATTTTCACAAATAAATGCTCATAAGTCCGAAACTTGACTAGTTAGGTATATTATAGTTAGGTTATGATATACATAGAAAGAAAGGAAATTTCAGCAGCTTTCCGAATTTTCAATAATATACAGGGTGTTCCATTTAAAATAATCAAATTTCAGCAACTTTTTCAAGCAAACGAAAAAACTGTATTTTTTTACCACCCTGTATTGAAGTAACGGAGATTAGGCTAACGTGTGGGAAGTGTCCAAGTATCACCTAACTCCAAACCAAATTTCGATATCATAGTACTTCTTAACTAAAAGATATCGGCATTTTTAGAAGTCATGATTTTCGAAGAAAAAAATTGAAATTAATTTTTATTTCGAAAACGGTAACAGATAGGTATAGGGAAATATCAAGAAAAGTTGTCGGGCAATTGTTGGAGATTCCAAAAATAATATTATATACAGAGTGTTCCATTTGAAAAATCAAAGTTGCTACTGCTTTCTAATAGAAGCGGCAACACCGCATTGTCGAAAATATTTTAGTTGGCTAGAGAATGTCCGAATATGCCCTCCATTAAATTTTCAAAGTGATCCGTTGTCTGGTTCACCAGAAACGTCTAATGTGCCATCCACCGTGAATCAGCCTGTATAACAACCGACATCATTTAAGAGAAAAAAGCATGGCGCCCGTTTGCCAAATGCTATACCAGTTGTACCATCATATGATTTAAGAGAAAAAACATGTCATTTGTCTAAGAAAACACGAATCATTGGGGGTATAGAGATTCAAAATGTTTTCGTGATGGGGTCCGTCATTTTTAACGTGCGTACCCAGTATGTGTCAGTTTGAATGTGATTCTTTTTCGTTTTTCACCATCACCAGTTGAGTGGAGTGTTATTTTTTGGAAAGTATATTAGTACCATTGAGTAGTTGAAATAATCAGTCATAGAATGGCATCTGAAGAATACAGACAGATGGTTGAGCAGTTTTGTAGACGTGTTGAAGAATTAAAGGAAGAAATTCAATTTTTCGAAAAAAAGGAGAATGTTTTGAAGCAGTTGAATAATTTAAATATTCAAGGCAAAGTGTTCAATCGAAAATTACCTCAAACAAGATACCCATTAAAAAGAATCCAGCCCCGCAGCATTGTAGAATATGATGTCACCGATGCAGAAAATGAATTTTATTCTTTTAACTGCAATAATAAATAATGTGTTATCTGTTAATGTACCAAAGGGTGTGTAATTCATGGCAATATGCGTGAAGGTTAATAATTTCGAATATGGATGCAACAACAGAACGGAATGGGAATCGATGCGTCCATCAACAGTCAATGAGGGTCAGTTGGCAGTTTTTGCAGCCACAATTCCAAAAAATACAGCATTTAACCCTTAACCGTTTCATAAAAATTATATTTTTATATTATATGAAAATATTTGAATGTCAATAAATGTGTTAAAATAACTTTTTTTTTAAGTATATTTTATTTTCAAAAATGAAACATTCTGATTAAAAAAAATTCTACACTGAAACAAGTGAAACAAAATATATTTAATACATGCAGAAATGTTCTTAGTGTGAAAAATTAGAAAAAAACAGTATTTTTGAACAAAAAATGGTAATAAGTAAGTGTTAATTGTATTTTAGAAAGCATTATTGCAATTCTAATTTTTTACATAAAAAATCGTGCAAATGATATTTTTTCTCATCTTAGTCGACAATTCAAACAACATTTTCTTGAACATTGGAGGTAAATCGGTTTTTTACATTTTAGACATGAAAAAGCTGTTTTTCTTCTTATTCTCGAGGGGCAAATATAACAATATTTTCGAGTTTCTAATATTTCTTCTGGAGAAGGTGTATCTGGCGGAAGGTTCAAAATCTTGCCAATTAGACATTTTTGCTCTTTTGGAATACGCTTTGACAATAATCTTTCTCGTACATGATCATCAATTAGTTGCTTTGCTAATTCTTTTACAAAACATAAACGTGTTTTGTCATTATATTTCGGTCTCGTCTCATAAATAATAACAATGTAGTATCTCCGCTCCTGTACCGAAATCACACGTTGAAAGAATAAATAACCACAATGACTAATGCGTTATCAGCTTACTCGAGCTCGTCGGACAGCTCACTCTTCTTTCGTGTGCCGAAAAACGCGTATCGCTTCAGTCACATCGTGGAAAAAATTGTTTCAAACGAGTGTAGTGATGGGAAAACATTCGAAAAGACGCCGTGAACGTGAGGATAATAGTGAGGAACGTAGACTTGTGAAGAAAATTTGTAAGTTGCAGGACGAGTTAGATGGCCTGACTCATAATGCTAGGCGGAATGACTCGCCAAGTAGTTGTTCAGTTGAGTCAAATGAGACTTGAACTAGATTTCATGATATTGAATCCGAAAATGAGAGTAGGATCAGTAATTTGGAACCCGAAGGGCCCCTCCAAATCAAATCAATGTTGAGGCTTTGGTTCACAATGAGGACCCCGATATTATAACTCCTAACGAAGGTGAAGAGCCAGGTTTTGATGCAGATATTTTGGAGTTGTTGGGCGATAATGTAATCAAACCGAATAAGTCCGGACCGGCTTTACAGAAGGATTTGACAGAGAGATGGAGTTGTATCTTGAAAGATGGACTTTCTGAGTCGAAAAAACTCGATATTATATCCAAATACCCCACTCCCAGTAACTGTGAGTTATTGTCAGCTCCAAGACTTAATCCCTTGGTACAAAAGGCGATAACTGAACAAAACAACCGCAGAGACACAAAACTGGCATCTATTCAGGTACAACTTTCGGCAAGTCTTTCTGCAATAGGGCTTGTACTATCCTCTTTGCTCAATGGTGAGGGAGGAGACACACGGACTCAGATTCGACAATTGAGTGATGCATCTCGCTTTCTCTTGGATGTTCAACACACAGAGACAATGAGCCGTAGAGGACTGGCGACCTACGATATGGATAATTCTCTGAAAGTTACCCTGAATGACGCACCGATAACAACTTATTTATTTGGGGATGAGTTAGAGGATAGAGTCAAAGCTTCGAAAAGTCTCGAACGGACATCTTTGGAGCTCAAACCAAAGCAACCAAAGTCCTAACCAAAGGCACACTCGGGTCCCACCATGAGACATTTCAACTACAAAGGTCCGTCTCGTCAGTTCCAGGGGAGGCGAGGCGGACAACAAAAGTGAAGAGACGTTAACAGATGATGCAACCAGGTAGCTGGCAGATTGCGATACTTTTATGATGCCTGGTCTGAACTCACACCTGACGAGAGACTTTTATCCTGGCTGAAAGGGATAGAAATACCCTTCAGGTGCTCTCCATGCCAATCAAAAATACCAAGGGAACGAAAATGGTCAGCGAGTTAGTTCAGGTCGGTTGAAAAATATTTATATGAATTATTACCATCCAACGTTATAAGTAAAGTTGAGTCATCATCAAATCAGTATATTTCTTCAATTTTCTTGGTACCAAAACCAGATGGTACCCAAAGAGTGATTCTCAATCTCAGGTCTCTCAATTATTATATAAAATCTTATCATTTTAAATAAGAAGACCACAGAACGGTTAGTAGACTTTTGTTAAAACACTGCTTCATGGCAAAATTGGACCTAAAAGATGCATATTATCTTTTACCGATTCACAAATCATATAAAAAATACTTGAGATTTTGTTTCAATGGCCAACTGTATGAGTATAATGTCCTTCCGTTCGGCATCTGCTGTGCCCCATTTATCTATACAAAATTGTTGAAACCAGTAATAAAAAGTCTAAGGCCACATTTCTGTCATTTATCTAGATGATTTTTTACTAATTGGTAATTCATACAACGAATGTAAACAAAATATAATAGACACCATTAAATTACTAATTCGATTGGGTTTCGTAATCAATTGGGAGAAAAGTCTGCTCTCACCATCTCAACAAATTGAGTACCTAGGTTTCAATTATGATTCTAGAGATATGTCTGTCTCTCTGCCAAAAAAAAAACGAATGAAAATCGCCGAATACATTCACAAAGTGCAGTCAAGAAAAACCTGCCGAATCAGGGAGTTTGCTAAATTCATCGGTACATTATCTTCAGCATGTACAGCCGTGCGTTACGGGAGGTTATATACAAAAAGGTTTGAGAGGGAAAAATATTTAGCCCTCAAAAGAACAGGTGGTGATTATTCTAAGTTGATGAATATTTCTTCTTGCTTAACCGAAGATTTTCGGTGGTGGCTAAAAAACATTTTTACTGCAAAAAATGTTATTTGTGTCGATCAATTTGACATTGAAATATACTCGGATGCCTCTAATAGTGGTTGGGGAATTTATAGTGAAGGTTTGAGGACCCATGGTTTTTGGTTACAACATGAAAAACATCACCACATAAATTACCTTGAACTATTGTCTGTATTTTTTGGACCACAATGTTTTGCGAGGGATCTCAGTCACTGTAATGTTTTATGCCGAGTCGACAATACGACAGCCATGGCTTATATCAACCGGATGGGAAGTGTACAATTTAAAGATCTTGATGATATTTCTAGAACTATTTGGCAGTGGTGCGAATATAGAAATATATTCCTGAAAGCTTCCTATATATCCTCAAAAGAAAACACGGAGGCAGACATAAAATCTCGTAGAAAAAACGTAGATACAGAGTGGGAATTAAATAATAACGATTTTCAACAAATCGTTGAAAAACTTTTTTTACCAAACATTGACCTTTTTGCCACTAGGTTAAATAAAACATGTGAGAAATATATTTCATGGTTGAGAGATCCAAATTGTTTCGCAGTTGATGCTTTTACCGTAGATTGGTCTAACTTTCGTTTTTATGCATTCCCCCCTTTTTGCCTAATTTTAAGAGTATTGCAAAAAATGAAGGACGATAACGCTACGGGTATTGTAGTCGTGCCGTTCTGGAGCTCTCAGCCCTGGTTTCCGGTATATTTCGCAATGCTCACAAGTGAACCGTTATATATTTTACCTAAAAAATCGTTATTGTCTTCTCCTGACAGGGAACACCATTCCTTTTGGAAGGATCTTACCCTGGTTGCAGGCATCTTATCAGCAAAGCATTGCAAAAGGGGGGAGTTCCAGAGGGATCCTTGTCTATCTGCCTGTCATCGATCACGAAATCAACCATGAAGCAATATAACGTAGGATTGAAATTATGGTGGGAATTTTGCAAGGAAAAGAAAATGGATGTATTTGCTGTTTCAGTTATTAGATTACTTGAGTTTTTAACATATCAATTTAATAAAGGTCCCTCTTATGGGAGTTTAAATTCATATCGATCTGCAGTAGCTCAAATTGCTTCACCGAATATAGCTCAAGATTTCAGAATTAAACGATTTTTCCAAGGTGCGTATTGTTTATGTCCCAGTTCAGCAAAATATAACACCACATAGAATCCCGGAATAGTTCTAGACTATTTAAGAAGTCTTCCTGTTGAGTTATCACTCGAAATATTAACTCAAAAAGTTGCAATCTTATTAGCCTTGGCCACAGGTCAAAGAGGTCAAACATTAGCAAATATCGAATTAATTAATATGTTAAAAAATGATGAAGGGTTCGTTATAAAAATAACAAAAAGAGTGAAGACATCTGGGAAAAATCGTTTACAGCCTACATTGCACCTGCCATTTTACAAAGAAGACCCTAAAGTCTGCGTCGCAGAAACTATCTCTAGTTATCTCAAGAAAACCGAAAAACTTCGTGATTTCTCCACAAATCACTTACTCATTAAATATAAGAAGCCTTACCACAACGCTTCGGCGCAGACAATTAGTCGATGGATAAAAGTAATTCTTACCAAGAGTGGCATCGATACATCTATTTTCTCGTCACATAGTACGAGACATGCGTCGACTTCAGCGGCCGCCCGCAAAGGGGTGAATCTAGAAGTGATCAGACTATCAGCAGGGTGGAGTGGAAAGTCTGAGACTTTTGGAAGGTTCTATCAGAGACCACTCAAAAACGTCCAAAATTTCTCAAACGCTGTCTTATCTCTCACCTCTGATACAAACAATTGAAATTCGTTACTGTAACTGATACAGACCTAGTTATAGATAATTTAAAAATGTTTAAAATCCCCATATAAACACATATATATTATTTAAAATATATATGAAATTATTTTTCTGTTTGGTTTATGGTTAAACTTGTAATCTGTAACTGATCACGGACCAAGTTATAGACAATGTGAAAATATTTAAAATTTACGTGTAAACACATAACTATATATATATTATTATGAATGTATATGGAATTATTTTTTCTTTTCGGATAATGGATAAACTTGTAATTCTAGTTTCTAAATGGGTTTTTGAGAATAAAATTGCTGCATCATACTCTAAAAGTCTACATTGTTATTATTTATGAGACGAGACCGAAATATAATTACAAGATCAAACGAACTTACCTGAAGTGAAGTTCGATCTTGATTTTATGTAGGTCTCGTCGAAATAAATAATCTCCCACCTAACCCTACAATCTCTTGGGATGCAGCAATGAGCACTCAAGAAGAGTGAGCTGTCCGACGAGCTCGAGTAAGCTGATAACGCATTAGTCATTGTGGTTTTTTATTCTTTCAACGTGTGATTTCGGTACAGGAGCGGAGATACTACATTGTTATTATTTATTTTGACGAGACCTACATATAATCAAGATCGAACTTCACTTCAGGTAAGTTCGTTTGATCTTGTAATTTCCGGGATATGAAGCATAAATTTAAATGAATTTGCGCTACAAATATCAACTAGTTTATAAAAAATCGTCATTGGCCATCGACGAGTGCGCCTACTGCAAGTATATTTGGCACATTTCTCATCCATAGAATCCACCCCAGCTTTGGTGCGGTTATAAAAAGCTATTATTTCAGGCTTTTCTATTTCGGGATCAGTTTCTATGGAATGATGCATTGTTGATAACATAATGACTGCCTTCTTTTTCTCAGGAACGAAAGAAAGCAAAGTCATGTCTTTAGTGAATCCATATATTGTGTCACCTATTTTGCGTTTATTTGTAGGTTTGAATTCGGGGGGAATTTCCGGCTTATTTTTTTTCAGGGTGCCTACATAAGTTAATTTTTTTTTTAGCAAATACTGGGCAAGTTCAACAGATGAAAACCAGTTGTCTGCTGTAATGTTTCTATTGGAATCGTATGAAGATTGTACCAGTCTGATGACCGATTGTGTTGGTATTTTCATCTGTTTTTCATTAGCGGTTAAACCAACTCCATAAGTGTTTTTTCCGGTATGAATATATCCATCAGACTAATAGCTGGTTTTAGAATCTGTCAATGCCATAATTTTGATTCCATACTTTTCCGGTTTAGATGGGATATACATTTTGAAACTACATCTCCCACGAAATCATACTAACATTTCGTCTACACATGCTGAACCTCCGACTGTGTAACATGCTTTCGCGTTTTCTATAAATAAAGAAAAGAATTCGGTAATTGGTGCAGCAGGATCGTTTCTTTTTCGTTCTAGCCTAGTTTCGGGATTATCAAACCGTAGGGCTGATAGTAATACAGAAAAACGCTCCGCCGACATTACCACTCTAAATATTTCCCTGCCCGTACCATCGGTGGCAAAAATACTTCTTATATCTTCGTCATTGGATTTGAAAATCGCAGTAAATAAAAGTAACCCTATGAAACCTCGTAGCTCTGTTCGGGAAAGTTCAGCAAATTCTGGTTTATTTTGTCGTTTGTAGCGATTTCCCATAGTGATAAGTTTTTGATTAGTCCATTGTAGAATACAGACATACATTTCATTAGAAAACAATTTATTGAAAAGTCTAAAGGATATTTTAGATTATTATCCAAACGTGTTCGTGGGAGACGAATGATATTACGAGCTGCAGTACGAACGTTCCGTAGGTTCCTTTTTACTCCATTTATATCTGTTTTTTCCGAACCAATAGTTCTGCTTCTTAGTTCTTTGGCTCCCGCCTATTTCAATGTGCTCGACCTCTTCAAAGTCTTCTTCCTCTTCTAGGTTGTTCTCTGTATCACCTTCCTCCATGTTCTCTTCTTCTTTGTTTTTTTTCTCTTCATTTTCTTCTTCTGATGTATCTTCTACAGGATTATAATTAGGATCATTATCGTCGTCACTAACTTCTTGCTCACTTTCGCTAACATGATTACTTTGTAAACAGACAGTCTCATCTGGTTCAGAATCACTGTTATCAACATCTGCTTCAACATATCACTGTAAAAGAGTTTCTTCGAAATTTGGATCACCAAATTTTATACGTTTCGACGAACTAGCCATATTCACAGTTCTGAATTTTTGAATCACTTTTATCAACATCTGCTTCAACATACCACTGTTAAAGAGTTTCTTCGAAATTTGGATCACCAAATTTTATACGTTTCGACGAACTAGCCATATTCACAGTTCTGAATTTTTGAATCACTTTTATCAACATCTGCTTCAACATACCACTGTTAAAGAGTTTCTTCTAAATTTGGATCACCAAATTTTATACGTTTCGACGAACTAGCCATATTCACAGTTCTGAATTTTTGGTACACTAACACTGACAAGGAGTCTACGATACTCCTTCCTATGTATAAATTACGATAACCACGGGTCACAGATAAACTACGCTCACAGTCGATCAGACACAACTAACTAGGAAGGTACCCAAACGCATAGACGAAATAAGTAAAAAGGGTGGGAGTAGCATCGAGAGAAATGTTCCGCGGAGTCTGTCAGACTCTTGTCCGTTGTTAAGGGTTAAGTATAAGCTGAAGCTAGTATTTGAAGATCTTCGAGAAATAAACACAAAAACTCAGGAATTTTTTTCAACAGGGCGAGACAAAAAAAAGCACGAGTGGAATTTGAACTTTATAGAATTTTCATTATAGTGTCCACGATACTAGCATGCATTGCTTAGGATGTTATTGGAAATAATTATGGAATTTAAGAAAAAATATGGAAAATGATTCAAATGATAAATTGCCGCAAATTGAATTTCTATATAATTTAATATATAATATAAATTAATAATTTTCACCGTTATTCGTTCCATTATCAATTGTTTGCGAAGCACGATATTCAAGCCACAAAAATCCAATAATTATGCCGGATGTTATATGACATTATTATACCGGATGTAATAATCAGTTATCATATTATACCGGATGTTATAATTTGTTGGCATTGAAATGCGGCAATCGAGGTAGCGTTTTGAATTAGTGAAAAAAACCCACACCAACAGTTTTCGTTATTGCATATCTGAATATAGTCTTGTGAGTTGCTGTATATTAAAAAAATTTCTAGAAGGTTGTGTTGGGTGGCCACGCTAGAGTGGGGTGCCGACATATCATATATAAACAACGCCAGCGGGCTTTGAAAAATCATTTTATAGTTGATTGTGAGAAGTGAACCGAATATTTGAATTGTTTTTTATGTTTGCTCTTTGGGTTGTAGTTTCTAAGATTTTTATACGTTCATCAGTTCGAGTGTTTTTCAGATGAATTTACTTAAATGTAATGTGAATATTTCTCAGATGAATTTTTTTAAATGTAATGTTATTTAAAGCAGCTATTTCCCGTTCAAATTTTCCTCAAATGAATTTATTTAAATGCCGATATAGTTGTGCTTGTTTTTCGAGTTGTAGTGTTCAAGTCAAAGTTTTCTCGGATGAATTTAATTGAAATGCTCGTGTTTTGGGATTTCTTGTTTGAGTTGAAAGCAGCGGTACCGAAATGTAGCAATATATATTGGATGATTTCAGTCAAGTGTGTTTAAACCACCCACGCTTTTTGAGAGCTGATGTTTTTTTTTGTTTAATTTGGTATTAAAAGCGGTTCACAGAGGTGTTGAAATTTAACAATAATATTGAATGATTTCAGCCAAGTGTGTTTTTATGTCCCCGCCTTTTCGTATAATTTGTAACTCAAATTAGTACAGTGAAACCAATTTAGCCAAAGATTTTAAATTGCTTGTTTAAATGAAGTTCGATCGAGTGTTTTATAATTATAATCCGTTTTCCGACAAGTGTGCAGCATGTTTTCAGCTAGAGCTAGGCTGATTTCATTGTATTTTATTAGATCAAAAACTTTTTCGTTTGGTTTTTCTCAGATGGATTTAAAAAAAAAATCAACGAATCATCATTTGTGGAAAGGAAGCCGACCATCAATTTGACGAATCTGCCAGTGGGGGTGCCAAAGCCAATTACCAAAGCCTAAATCGTGAGAAGCAAATTTGGGGAAGTTCTAGAGTTAGTGGAGAACGTGACATTCTTACCTCAGCGAGTGACGGAGGTGTATCAGTCCCATGTTGGAGACTTCATCTGGAAAATATTCAATAATGTTCCGTGGTCTCATCGATACCGGCAAGACGAATCCTGCAGCTTCATTCGAAATTGTGGAGTATTAAGGTTAGGTTAGGTAACTAAACAGTTGTCGGCCTGTCAATGTCGCAGATGATCATCTGTCTTTGGTCTAGGGTTCGATCCAAATAAAGTTTCCGCTATTTGACTGTAGATGTCAGAAGCAATTCTTCACTATATATATATGTATATACAGAGTAACTCAAAAACGTAATAAATTTTTTCTGATCTAACTAAAACGAACTAACCTTACGTGGACATATATATGTATAAAGAGTGTCTGGAAAAATGTAATAAATTTTGTCTGATCCAACTAGAACGAACTAACCTTACATATACACATATGCAAAAAAAAACCTAAAAAATTTTTTACCATCAAAAGGACAAACAACAAGTCAAGACATTACCTCAGTGAAAAAATTAGTTGTATGTTTGTATTGAAAATTGAATTTATTTCAGAACAATACATCATCAGCGTGTGCACCGTCACTCCAGAGCCATCTCAGCAACCTTTCCAGAACATCATTCAAATCCAACAACTTCCATCTCAACAGTATCCAGAACCAAGCCATCGCATCAAGAATTTCATTTCTGTACAAAATATCGGTGAGACTCACTAATAAATAAAATCCAAATGGCTGATTTTTCTAGAACAATGTCAACAATCGATACATACCTTGAACTTATCAAAAATAATTATTCTGATGGTATTGCCAAACAGGCTATAAAATACATAAATATTCATGTGAGGAAATGTGTTTTATCTATGAAAAAAAAAAAATTTTCGTTTGGGAAAAAAAAGAAAATAATTACAAAAATTTGAGAATTGTAACATTTTAGATTGTTAATTGAATTAATGAATAATAAACATGGTGGCTCAGGTTTGAAGCGTCGAAGCTCCAAGGTAAAGTGGCAGAGTGTTAACAATGTTTTCAATCGTAGAGTAACAACGGGGATAATTATCAATTTATCACATAAAGATACTAAAATTTTTCTAAATGATGCTTTTTTCCTATTCAAACGCGAGATTGTCAAAATTTTAAAACAAATGCCATGTCTCAAACTTAATTTAATATTTTCGGGAGATTTTGTTAAAAAATCAACTGACGAGGAAATTGTGGATCGAAAATCTTTCAGTACTCCAAATAAAGTTGTAGATTCAGGTACGGACTGCGTGGTTCACTGCGAACGTTGTAGATATTTTACTGAATAAACCTAGTGAATTTGCAGAACAACAGTGGGGGTGGGCGTTAAGTAAAACAAATATGAAATTGGGAACGGTTCATCTTTCATTCCACTACCAAAACAATTCGCAATGAAAAAAAGCATGCATTAACCCATCTTTTGCCAATGTCATATACACGATTTTTTTTCGACACTTGTATGTCCATAATTGGACAATTGAACATAGGGTGTTGATGAACAAAGGATTGAAATTATTCAATGTCATTTTCATTTGGTCAAAAATTAAATATGTACTATTTTGTCGGAACTTGCATTCGGCTAATTTTGCCGTTTTGTAGCATCGCCAACATTTTATTACCTAACTTTTTTATGTTTGAATCACGAATTATTCTAAAAGCGGCGAACGAGTACTGTTGGATGGAGTTATTGGTATATGTGAACAGAAACATCACAAACTATACTATATGTCAGCATTTATACGTCAAATCTTGAGGTTGCGAAAACGTAATATTGGCAGAATGTGCTGTGACTGCTGAGAGTACATTCATATCGCTCATGCGCTTTGTGGAACCAATCACAATGTTGTTTCGATGTGTCTATGATGCAATGCACATCTTCACACTATTCATTTTTTCACATCAGTAAAGAAACGTCCGTACACGTGTAGTCTTTTGGTGTATATTATTGTTAGTGCCTTTCGGTATCTGAGCTAACTATGGTAAGTTTTTTGTAGTGACTAAATTGTGTTTATTATTTCGGTGGATATATTTTCAGAATAAATTCAATAAGCGGACAACTGCTTTGAGTGTGAGGGAGTTAGAGGAAATTGTCGATAACCTTGATCTAGAAAATCACAGTGACGCAATAGATATATCATATATTCCTCCAGACGTGGATGGACTCACTGATGAAGATTTCGACGATAACGAAACTGGTGAGTTAGACATACTAGGAGAGATTGCTGGAACTTACGAAATTATTAGAGAAGAAATAAATGACAGTGAAGTACAGAATATCAATGGAATTGAAAAAGTCACGGAAAGTGAAGAACAGGAGAGAAAAAAATCCAAAAAAGTTATTCGAGCAAAAAGAGGTTACGTGGTGTAAGACCCCCATCGATTATGAAGATTATGAGTCAATTCCTCAATCGCATGAGGTAGAAAATATAAAGAAAATATCCGAAGATATATTGTTTAGATTTTTTTTTTACGATTATGTTATGCAAGAAATCATTCGGTACTCGAAAATTTACGCTGCGGATAATAATTGACCAGAATTCACTCTTGACACAGAGGATTTGGAAAAATTCTTGGGAATTCTGATTCTAAGCGGATATCACACTCTTCCTCAAACCGGTATGCACTGGTCTTCAGATGAGGATAAGGGTGTACAAATGATAAAGAAGAGTTTGTCAAGAAATCGTTTTCTCAGCATGAAAAAAAATCTGCATCTTGCGAATAATAATGATCTTGACAAAGACGACAAGTTTGCAAAACTCAGACCTATATTCAATCTGGTGAATAAAATCTACAATTTGGAGTTTTCAAACACCACTTGTCTATAGATGAACAAATGGTGCCCTATTATGGTAAACATTCTGCTAAAATGTTCATCAAGAACATGCCTGTAAGATTCGGTTTCAAACTTTGGTGTTTGACTTCCAGTGACGGCTTTTTGTTCAAGTTTATACCATATGGTGGTAAGACGGCGGATCAACGTAATCCCGACCTTGGGCTTGGCGGGAGTGTTGTGTTAGAGCTGTTGAATATAATCACAGAGCCTAATGCTTATAGAATTTTCTTTGACAATTTTTTCACTAGCTACGGACTTATGGTCCATCTGAAGATATTGGGTTTCTTCGCAACGGGAACTGTGAGAGAGAATCGCGTGGCCAAATGTCCTGTGGAACCATCAAAATCTTTGAAGAAAAAACAGAGAGGTTCGTTTGATACACGGTGTGATCATTTCAATGAAATCAGTTTAGTTCGCTGGGATGACAATTCAGTCGTGACCGTCATGTCTAATTGTGAATCAGTAGAACCCGTTGTACAAGTCAAACGTTTCAACCGTAAGGAAAGGAAAGATAATCAGGTGGATCAACCAAATATGATACATAAATACAACACTCATATGGGAGGCGTTGATCTACATGATAATGGGATAGCGAAATACCGAATAAAAATTCGAGGAAAAAAATGGTGGTGGCCACTATTTTCCAACCTGGTTGACAGTGCTACAGTCAATGCATGGAAGTTGGACAGATTGGTGCATTCAGAAAAAAAACGAAGTCAAATTGATTTCCGATCTCAATTAGTTCATGAATTATTATTGAAAGGTAAATGCGAAAAGTCCAACAACTCTCAAAGAGGAGTGCATCTGGAAAACCAATGGATGAAGTTCGATTTGATAATGTAGGACATTTAGTAGAAAAATATCCGCAAAATCTCAGAAGAACTTGTAAATTTTGCAAAAGCACTACATGTTATTACTGTACAAAATGCAACGTATTTTTGCACTCCAAGTGTTTTACCTTGTATCATAGGAAATAAATAGTAAATAGTAGATATCTTTATAGTAGTTCCTGCCAATATTGCGAAAACGCAATGCTATTTTTTTCTGCTATCCGTTTGAGAATTCTCAATTTTATGTTATATTCTCAATATTTGTAGTTTAATAAATATATTTGAACAAAAAACAACAACTTTTTTTAAAAGGGTTTGATAGTGGTATTTAATGGGTTAATGTACAAAACAATGATATTTCCGTAAATGTTTATAATTTAGAATTGAATCAAGCAAAGGATAAATCATTTTATGTGGTAGTACCTGCCAGACTAAGTTCGACAAAACTAGACAGACATGTTAATTATTCCAAACAAATATTTCCCAAAATTAAAATTGAATGATTACGACGCTCCTTCCATTGACGATGATGAGACTGAAATAAAATTCCATTACTGTTATATTGAGGACAAAATTCCATTACTGTTATATTGAGGACATGTCCCGATTGCTAACTAGTCAATTGAGTGAAAATAAGGGTAAAAAGTTTTTCTGTGATCGATGTTTCAATTATTTTTCAAGCCAACAGAAATTAAATGACCATACTATACAGTGCGAAAAATTAAATGACTGCAAAATTTCTTTCCCCACATACGACTATGTGGAATTTCGAAATTATGTTTAGAAACAAAAATGTCCTTTTATCATTTATGCTGATTTCGAACCACTGTTGGAAAAATGTGGGGAAAGGATTTCGGACAAAAGTATGAAATATCAAAAACATTCATATCAAACGTTCAGTGCAGGCTACTACCTAAAATGTGCCTATGAGTTATCGGGGCGAAGATTGCATGCGGTGGTTTGCCAATCAATTAGCCGATAGTGCAAAATTTGTTTCGAAAATAAAAAAAATTGAGCCAATGATTGCGCCTTTGAGTAGTATCGGTGCTGCAACGTCTTGTTATATTTGCGAAAAACCATTCACCCCCAAAGATGTTATCGTACACGATCACGATCATTTTACGGGGGAGCGACGGGGTTGGGCCCACCAAGCCCCTTAAAACGTCAATTTTAAAAAATTATTCGTGGTACCCATTACTTTTCACAATCTGTCGGGGTATGACAGCCACTGCATATTGTAAAGAGGGGGTGCGTGAGCATACTCCCTTCGAATAAAGAAAAATATATTTCCTTCACGCAACACGATGCTGAAACTAAAATTAAATTTCGATTTATAGATTCTTTTCGATTCATGGGAACGTCGTTGGATGAATTAGCATCTACATTGAGTAAAAATAATTTGGAAATTTTAAAGAAAGAATTTATCCATTTAGATGACGAGAAATTTACCCTTCTCAACAAGAAGTGGGTATTTCCATACGACTATGTAGATAACATGGAAAAATTAAACGGAGCAATCATGGAAATAATTTTATAATAAATTAAACGATGAATACATAGGTGATGAGAAGTATGTTCACGCACAAAATGTTTGGGAGTCATTCAAAATTACAAATTTGGGATCGTATGCGGACCTACATTTGAAAACATATATTATTATTGGCGGACGTTTTTGAGAATTTTTGTAAAAAATGTATAGCAACTTATGGGTTAGATCCAGCGTGGTATTATACCATGCCGGGTTTCACATGGGATGCCATGTTGAAGTATACAATATGTAAATTGCAAATTTTAAAAGATATTGATATGATTATGTTTGTGGAAAAGGGAATAAGGGGTGGGATTTCGGTATGTTCAAATAGATATTCAGAAGCAAATAATGAATATATGGAAGGATATGATCCCAAAAAACCTTCAAAATATCTTCCTTATTTAGACGTCAATAATTCATATGGGTGGGCAATGTCAGAATTTTTACCTTACGACGATTTTGAATAGGTTGAAAATTTTGATAAAGATGTGAGTAAAATTTCCGACAATGCCTCGGAAGGCTATATATTTGAAGTTGATTTGGAGTACCCTGAAAGATTGCACGATTTACACAAATATTTACCTTTTTGTCCCGAGCATCGTGCTCCGCCCAATTCCAGACAAAAAAAATTAATGGGTACCCTATATCCAAAAGACAAATATATTTCACACTATAGAAATTTAAACCAGGCGTTGAAGCATGGTTTGATTCTGAAAAAAATTCATCGTGTTTTGAAATTCAAGCAGTTTGCGTGGCTGCGACCCTACATTGAGTTGAATACTTGTCTGAGGGCTGCAGCCACCAGTTCTTTTGGTAAAACTTGTGAATTCCTGGAACGGCCGTTATGGCGCCAAAAATTCAATATCTAGTCCTAGATTTCAGAGTCGAACCGTTTTCGATACAGACTTGGTAGCTATTGAATTGAGAAAGACTGAACTTATATTCAATAAAGCTTTGTACATTGGAATGGCAATATTAGACATTTCAAAAACATGCATGTTTAATTTCCATTACGATTTTATGTTGCCGACTGTAGGTATAGAAAATTGTAAATTAATGTATACAAATACAGACAGTTTTGTGTATGAAATAACGGGTGCTGACGTATATTTAGAACTTATTAAAAAACACATATCGAAATTTGATACTTCTGATTATCCGCCCGATAATAAGTTCCAAATTCCGCTTGAAAATAAAAAAATTCCTGGGCTAATGAAAGATGAAGCGAATGGCGAAATTATCACGAACTTTGCAAGGTTACGCTCAAAAATGTACACCTACAGAGTGCAGGGTGGAAAAGTAGTCAAAAAATCAAAAGGCATTCGGTATAATGTAGTTAAAAATAAGATTAATTTTGAAGATTACACCGATTATCTTAGAAAATTTAAAGAAAAAATATGCGAGCAATTTAGTATTCGATCATACGCTCACAACGTTTTCAGCATCAAGCAGACGAAAATAGCCCTAAGTCCGTATGATGATAAACGAAAAAGAACTACCAAATCATCTAACACATCTACCTTGGGGCCACTATAGTTTGAAATAATATTTTAACTAATCATTTGGATTTTATTTATTAATGGTACTAAACGAAAAATTTTGTTTTGTTTGAATATAAGGTCGATAGTTGTGCAAATGAGAAAAAAATCATTGTTTCACTTATGCAGAATGGTCTGGATTTTTGAAATGTATATTTACAGCTCATACTAGCTATGTATAAAAAAAATGGTTATTGTATACTACTGCACACGTTCATATAATTTAAATAAAAAATATATATTGAAATTTGGTATTTTATTACAATTTTTTCATGAAAAAAAAAGGGGGTGGTCAAAACACCTCCCCTTTTCAAACCAAAAAATTGAGGTTATGTCTATGGAGCTGAGTATGCTGTGAAATCAGACTTTTCAGTGTTGAGCAAACAAAAGGTAAGTTAAATATTTTTTTCTGTAAATGGTATGAATTACAAAGCTTTGCAGTTCAGTCTGTCAATCTGTTCGGCAAGACCTTGTAATTTATACCATTTATCATGACTTCACTTAATACATTTAAAAACCAATAATTGATGAAATAAAAAAACAGATAATATTTTTCTCATTTATAACAAAAATCATACAATATAGTTTATTTGTAATAAAATAAATATTCTCTTAAAGCATTAGCATATATACTATCTAAAGATGAGGCTTCACAAAAACCTTCTATAATTTCTTCCAAAGTTAAATTACTTTTATTATCACGTAACCATGACTGAATAATGATAAAAACACCTCGATAATTCAAAGCATCCAGCATGGCGATGCGGCTGGACAGCACTCCCATATGTGTGGACAGAATATTTTTTTATTTTTTACATCTTTCTCAGACAGCTCCATGTTCATTGCATCCTTGGCAATGAAAATTTGTTTGGTATTACTTTCGATGTACTGTGTAACGTGAATGTAATCCTCGCAACGTGTTGTGATTGGATTGTATTCGTCTACATAACCGTCGATTTGTGATTCAAAGAAATTTTCCTTGGTTATTTGCAATATGCCAATGAGGGTTGTCCTCTCATCACAGGTAAAATTGATGGATCGAATGGAGAACTGTTGCTTCAAAATGACGCATGGGGTAAAGTCTCTAGCTGGACTCACCACATCGTAGTTCATATGATGGCATGGAAAAGGACATCAACAGCAATTGGTTTTAGTTTCTAGCGGCCCTTTCGTATCGCTCCAACGCTCTGTCTATGTCTGCCTCACGTAGAGCTTCGTTGTAATCTTCTCCTCACTATCAAACATTACTTCAACTTCACTACTATAACTACTATCTTGAGACATTTTTTTGCTTTCAAACTGAATATCTGTGTCGGCTTGCATATTCTTTTATAGTTTCACTTCACATCACGTGGTTATGTGTGACGTAGTGAACTTGAAATAATGTTTTGTTGCAGAAAATTGATTTCGTCGAAAGGCCCCCTACCGATAGACTTTCAAAGTGTGCTTCTTTTCCGTAAGATTCTATACAAAATCAACGTTATCAACCCAGCTATATTCTTGTAAATCGAGCCATTCCACGTACATTTTTTTGCCTTCTTTCCTCAGAACTTTTTCCACGAGATATATAGTTTTTTGCAGTTCCTCCCCATAGAATGCACCCTGCATATCTTCCAGCATGAACGTGGCCGGGTTGGTAATATTGACTTTGATAATTTTGAATAATTCCGTAGTCCAATTGGGCGTATAGCCTTTTTCGAAAACGTGTTTTACCTTACTGATTCGTACAACATCACCGACTTTGAATTTTCTCGGTCCAGCTATTTCCAAGTGGCTGTATGTCGATTTAAGAATTCGCTTTTCGTTGGTTTTATCAATTTCCGAAGGTTTCATGCCTGTCTTTGAGTGACGTGTATCATTGTAGGATTTTGTGATTTCAGGTAATATATTCAACCATTTGTAAGTGCCATTCAAACTGAAATACTTGTACAATCGCTCGTTTAACGTCCTTATTACACATTCAACCATAGAAGCCTTGGTGATGCTGTACGTATTGTAGTGATTAATTTGTTTTTTCATCAACCCTTGAAATTTGGCGTTGTAAAATTCCGTCCCTTGATCTGTATGTAGATTTTTTGGAGAACGTTTCGTATGTGTCAAAATATCTGCAAACGTTTTTGTTATTTCCTCCCCCGTTTTCGTTTTCAATGGTCTAGTCCACACAAATTTGGAAAAACAATCTATAACGACTAGAATGAGTTTGAAATTTCGATTTTGATGAGCGTACGGTCTCATCTCAGCCAAATCGAGCTGCCAAAGGTCATCTAAGCCTTTGATGATGGTACGAAGTTGAGGATATTTTTTTCTGAAAGGTTTATGCAGTTCACGAACAAGTTGAATCTTTTCTTTGGAAGCCATGACACATATCTGATGATGAGACTGCGAAACGCACCATTTTTTTATGGTTTTGCAACAACTACATTCTGTGTTTTACGAATTTTTTCAATGGCTGATTTTGCATTCCCTATATCTGAATTCATTTTGGTGATTTGCTTGGAGACATCATCTCGAAACTTGCTCAACTCATTTTTGGTTAGCGTTCCGTTGTGCTCAATATCCCATTTTAAATTGTGTAAATGAATCTTATCGGTTATTTCGCCAATTTTTTTCAACAAATCTACACGAATATTTTCAATGTCAGTTTTATATTGTTGGTTGAATTTTTCAAAGAATGTCATCGCCTTATCATAACGTTCCACATTGGTTTGCTCTATTTGAGCAATGACCTCATTAAGTGTTTGTATTTTATCATCAACTTGTTTCTGTAGCTTACTCGCTTCATTTTGAATACTTTTTTTTATTCGTTTTAACTTCGTCCAAGCTGCCAATCAATTTATTTATGGAGGTGGACATTTGATTTGTCAATCTATCATTCACTAGAGCTATTTCCGAATGGTGTAATTCATCTTGATGTTGTATAATTGCAGTAATTTTTTTATCTATTCCATCTACATATTGTTTATTGGCTGCATCAGTATCCTTGGTGGGGCTCTTCACATTACCCAATTTCAAATTATCAAAATCAATATTACCATCTGGGGTGTGCAGTAAACCCGCTCCAGAGAGCGTTTGCAATTTTCCCTTTTTATCTGCGCTTGCACTTTCCAAACCTGTCGATAAACATTTTGAAAATGACAATGTATGGGGAAACGTTCCTTATGTTATAGAATTATATGTGCCTCCTTGAGTTCACTCAAAATGGCAATAATCTCATTGTCATGCGAAGTATTTCCAGCATCTCGGGAGGCTATCAATAATTTGAGACGTTCGCAAAGTTCGTTGGGATCGTCCCAATAAACGAATTCCATAGGTTTAGTATTGAATGTCATGGCAATAGGTTTTTTCGGTAAACAACCGCTGCCTAGCGCTGTTGAATCGGATGCTTTACGTAAATTTGTACGTGCCGATGTTTTACGTTGTTGTTGTGTAGGAAACATTGGTTTAATTATGTTGTCGTACTTCCATCTTTTACTAAACTTTGTTTGGCCTAAGGTGTCTTTGTGACTGCATTTTAATGTATCCGCTGCGTTTGTCAAAATTTATTTCTTTCGCACCAAGGAACCATTTCGAATAACGCTGATCATATATGGGCCCGTATACTTTGTAGATTTTTTTATCATTTCCCCAATGCTTTATAATGTATGGCTGAACCATTATAGGATATTGATTGATATATGCCTCTAAAACTTCTTCATTCATGTCTATCGGATCATTTTGTTCCTCTTCTCTGAAAGCGTTATCATCATCATCATCATCATCCTCTGAACTTGAAATAACGTCGAGGGATTGGAATGGAGTCGTTTCAGGCTTTTCCACTTTCTCCTCTTTAGGTTCGGTTTTCGCCTCAGTTTAGATTGGACTAGTACCTTGTGCCGTTTTATTGGCTATTATTTCCAATGGAGTAGACAAAGATTCATCTTCTTCGGATTTATCCAATTTCAAGGCTAAATATTTTTTTCGAATAACGTTTGCAATTTCGTTGATTTTAGGCTTTCGAATAACATCAACTTCTTTGCTCAACGGTTTCATGATGGCAAATGATACTACGTCACATCTTGTGTATAGTTATATATTTGTCGAATCCTTGTCAATATCGACCGGCATTCGTATCGAAATCTTTGCAAATCACAACCGTTCCATATTGCTGCTGCTGCCAACATTTTGCACACATTCTCTTGAATTCATCGAAAGACATGTCGGGAGAAACGTGCTCATCGAATATATGTTTCAAATTCATTTCATCTTTTTTGAAAAGTACAATCATATTACAGTTGTCGCGTATCGGCTGTTTTGGGATTTTCGAATATGTTTGGCAAAGGTAGGCGGCGTCAATGTTCTTGTGTCTGCAGACGGAATAATATTATCGAATTTTCTGTTGACCATCGCAGGCGACATCGTCGAAAATGAATATACTATTATACATTTTACATACAAATACAACATAAATTTGCACAGCTTTTGCACTGGCAATTACAAACCGAACTTAATGCTAACAGTATTGAGAATAAGATTTATTATTGCTGCCTCCTTCCCAAGAAAAACTTGCACCTTCCTTCCAACTGTCCTGGATAAACCTTCCCTCCTTCTTTGATGTCCATGTTTTCTGTTTCTCTCCACTCCACGGTTCCAAGTTCCACGAACTTCCCTGAGTCTAGTACTTTCTTCCTCAAATCAGATAGGATTGAGGCTAGAATTGCTGTTAGTTGGGGGATGGTCTTGGCGGATGTTATTGTGCCAGAACTTTTCCCTATTTGCTCGAAGAAATCGTCAGTGAAGTGCTGCTTTCGCTGTCCACTGAATACGGGGGCAGAACAAATCTGGACATAGGAGGTGGCAAGCATGCCTGTTAGGTTTGTAGAAGAGAGCTTGGAGTAGTACTTCAGTTTAGGGATTTTTACTGCGACTGACTTTCCATCTGTCATCTTCTGAAAAGAAGCTCCCATTTCCTCCCTATTGTTCCAATTTCCGATGTCGGTAATTTGTTCTAAGATGGTGAGGTCTTCTTTGTATGTTCCGAAGATGGAATGAAATATGACTTGTCTAGCCATGCTCGGTTCCCAGTCCCCCTCAAGTTCAAATATTTGCTCTTCCAGCAAGTTATACAAATAGAATCCCCCATTCCTCGAGACGTTGAATCCTTCAAGGAGTGTGTTCCCTCCCTTGTACGCAGTCGTCATCCCGTCCTCCGCCATGATGTTGTCTTCGCCATCCACGGGGAATGTGTACCCTTTCCACAAAAACAGCAGAGGGAAGAACATCCTGTGCGCCTGTCTTGCGGTGGTAAGGAGGAGGATGTCTGCGAGAAGGGTGATAACTCCTTTCACTTCGACAGCTTGTTTTCCCTTGACTGCCTCCAACACATCATCTATCACCGGTACATGAGCCATTGCCCTCTTTGCAGCTTCTGTCCACTTTCGGCGGTACTTCTCCTCTGATTTTATGTGACACAGAAGGGTGGTCATGGGCCCTAATGATTGTGCCATTGATCCCCTCTTTTCTGGTGGGAAGGTGCACCCCTCTAGTAGAATGTGGTGACTCCCTGTCAGCCCGTACTTCGCCACTGGGAAAGCAGTGTGCTTGTCTCCTGTTTTCTTTATTGGCATGTTGCTGTGTCCTATTCGGAGCTCGGTGGTCCTCAATGAGTTTCCCACAAAGAAATCAAGGTAGGGAGCAGCAGTGCCATACCAGTTGCTGGTGTCTCTTGGATCGAACTTTTTGAATTCGAGCCCTACGGTAGTAGCTGCATCTTTTACTATCTTGATGGCAGTTGCATAGGGAATAGTGTAGTCCTTCTTCTTTGAATGGATGTTGAAGCTTTTGCGTGCGGATGCTTTTTTCTCTGTGTTTCCCGAGAAACCATTTGCTTCCTGCCTGCATATGTTGAAAGAAGCAAACAGAACGTTGGTTATCTGATTTGCCAATGTGATGTTTTGCCGCCTCGGATCAGAAGCTAGGATTTCTTTGGTATACAGGTTTTCGAATGCGAGGAGAATGAAACGTAGGCATTGCACTTTCTTCTCTAAATCCGGTTCAATCCTGGCCTTCTTTGAGGAGGTTATCTCTGTCAGGTCGTCTGGGTCTACAATATCAACATTTGTTCTCTTATTGCTAGATCCTGGAACTGCCGCCATTGTTATGAGTGAGAGAGTAGAAATACTTTTTATTGTGCATCGATTATTGTTTAAATTGAAAGAGTCCTTTTATACTATTGGATTTGGATTCGTGAGGACTTATGATATCTTCGTTTTCTCTGAACGGATAATATCCCAACCCTTTGACTTTCTTCAAAATTTCTTGAAGTACTCGATATTTGGGCTGATACAACGTAAATATTTTCAAATTTAGCGCCATTTGGGTGGAATAACAATATTAAGATGGGGTTTGTTCTTCCACAACCACTTGGCCCTCAGATGATTGCACGGAACGAATTGGGTAATAATTTACCGTGTTTTCCAATCATACTACCACAACCGTCTCCATTCAAAATATCCAAATTTTCAATGGGTAGTGACTCGTCTTGTTGAATGACTTCCATGATGTGATGGTTGAAAATGAGTGCGCCACGGTTAAAAATAAAAATATCACAATCACTTCACGTTATTCTCAATATTGACTTACTCCGGTGCAGGTGCCGTTAATTCAATCATCAATAAGCTTCCGTTCGAATTACATCTACCTGGCTATTCGTTTTGCGGGCCAGGCACTAAATTGAAAGAAAGATTGGATCGAGGGGACAAAGGCGTGAATCCTTTGGACGAGAGCTGTAGAGATCACGATATTGCATACTCTCAAAGTGACTCTCTAGAAGACCGACACTAGGCGGATCAAGTGTTGGAATATCGAGATTGGGAACGTGTTAAATCGAAAGACGGTAAATTTGGAGAACGTGCCGCAGCTTGGCTCGTCACTTCCACCATGAAGACAAAACGTAAACTCGGCATGGGTATGTCCTTTTGGCGTAACATGCTTAAAAAATTATTAAAAATTGATTAAGAAATCTAGTGCTTCGGCTTTGCGAGCTGCTAAAATGGTCGTGAGTCAAGCTGGAGGACGTGAGAAAATACGCATACCTAGGGTTATTCCGTTCGATACAAAATCTGGAGGAATCTTGCCATACCTATATTTGCTGTCCTTTCGGCTTTGGGTTCGTTGGCAGGTGGAGCGAGCGCCGTCGCAAAAACCGCAATAGATGCATAAAATGCCAAAAAGAAACTCGAAGAAGATCAACGTCATAATAAATCCATGGAGCATTTGGGATTCGGTTTGTACCTGCGAAAAACACCTCGAGGATTTGGACTGTTCCTGAAAAAACAACATCAACGTAAAGGATGAGGTCTTTACTTGAAAAAAACAAAAAAACTGTTAGACAAGCTACCTAATAGAGCATTATACGATTCGGAAATTCTACAGTGTGCCCGTCAACTGAAAATACCGGCGGTTTAATAAACTTGGATTCACACTTCAATGCGGGCACTCATTGGGTAGCTTACAATAAAATTGACAACGTTGCACAATATTTCGACAGTTTCGGCAATCTGAAACCTCCAATGGAATTAGCGAGATATTTTGGGAAGGGGGTGAAAATTACATATAATAATGATCAATATCAAAATTACAATCAGAATAACTGCGGACATCTTTACCCAAAGTTTCTACTTCATAATGCTCGCTGAAAACGATCTACTTCGAAGTAAATCATTAAGGGATTTCACCGATGCTGTACTGCAAGCTTTACCAATCGAATATTTGATTAGAGATGCAGGACCTTGGGAGTTGCTGGATGTATGGCACAGATTACCAAAGAATTACCAACATCGATACGCTTTGCAGATCCGCCTACCCTGCTTCATTCATCTCCGACATGATTTTCCTGCATCACCTCCACCACTACAACAAATAATGTATACTGGTATTGTTATGTCACAATATGAATGTTATTATTGTAATAAAAAATTAATGATTTTTGTTCAAATGTTTCTTTATTTAAGGTGTGTGATTGTTTGATGAATGCGTCATGTCTATGATATTAACGCTATCAAGTCGTTCTTCGACGCTTTCTATCGATTTCAATCCACCCATTCGATTGGATTCCGATTCAGAATATAGTTTGGCTTTGCTCAGCTTCCATTCTTACAATAGTATACCCAACATTGAAGACGGCACGAAATTCCACTACTACGGAAACGGTGATAAGGCTAAACGAAGAAATATCGATATTCCTGCTGGATCTTACGAAATCAGTGATATTGAAGATTTAATAAGCAAACATATCGTACCAAAAACGTTCAAAGAAAACCCTGAGGAATTTTTCTATCTCCAACCCAATAATAATACGCTGAAAAGAGAAATATTTTGCCTAAAGCACTCGATCGATTTCCGACCTGCGAATAGTTTAGCCCACATTTTGGGGTTTTCATTTAAACTTCTCAGCCCCAACTTGCATTACGCATCAGATCTGCCAGTGGATATCATTAAAGTACGGACGGTACACATACCTTTGGAGCCTTCTACAACGACACACCGTCTCATACGATATACGAATTTGCTGTTGGTGTTGATCCTGGCTACGCAATTGACGAAACGCCCAATCATCTCATTTATCTACCCATTTCTCATACAAACGAAATAAATACCATTACGTTGCGAGTGCTCGATCAACATTCTCAACTTATTAATTTTCGAAACGAAGAAATAATAATTCCTTTGGAATTGAAGCGAAAGTATGGTGCTAACTATCTATAACTATAACTAGTCACCATACCACACCTCAGTCTTCACCAAGACATTCAACCATCAGCAACAGCAGAAGCACCAAAGTCAACTACTGTCAACGGAGGATGAATTGTTTTTGAAATCTCTTGGTTATCTATCATGGTGTCCAATCAACTGTTCAACATTTTCCGAAAACCGCACAACGATGAATCCATACAAAAGGTAGAGTGGCGGACCTACTACCCATATGTCAAGTCTTTCCGCATTAATGATGTTATTGAAATCAACATTAATCAGTCTGATGATGATGCCTTGTACGACAGCCTGCTATTTATCAGCGGAAAAGTTGAGAGGAAATGGGCGGGTGACATTCGTAAACAATGCTGGCGACTTCATATTTCAATCTGCTAGTTATGAACAAAGTGGCAAGGAACTGAAAACAGTTCGTGAAGTTGGAGTTGTCAGTACTGTCAGAGGCTTTCTCACTTACACCGATGAAGATATTAAACACTTGGCCACCTCAGGTTGGACTTTTTCCACTGCCACCAACACTGGAGTCATCCACCCAACCCATCTAACATTCAACATGCTAATACCCATTAGAATTTTCTGGAGATGATAGCAACCTCTTCAAAATAGACGAAACTCCTGGAACAACATTGGCCCCAACGGAAGTCAAACTGGAAATTTGAAATATTGAACTTAAAGTTAAACGAATCTATCCGCATGATCAAATTAAATTACAGCTTTTGAAAGCTATCCAAGCTGACACTCCCATTTTCATACCCTTCAGAAAATGGGAACTACATATGTTGCCTGCTCTCACACAAGTTGCAAAAAATGAAATATGGGCTGTCAAGACTTCATCGTTCCTCAAAAGCCCCCGCTATGTGACTGAATGTTTTCAAAAAGATCGTGATTATACGAAGGTCAATAATGATCCGAAAATATTCAACAATTTGAGTGACACTAATATAACGCTGACTCTAAACGGTGAGAATTACCCCAAAGAAAATATGCATCTGAATTTTGCAAAGGGAAATTTTTCGCAAGCCTATTTCAACTACTCACAATTTGGGCTCAGCTACAAACTTACCAATCAGCATAATCCTCTTTTGACTTACTCGGCCTTCTTTGACAATTCTTTTTATCATCGATTGTTCCAGGAGCGACGAGAGCATCAAAAGTTCCAGTGTTGATGTGAAACTCGAAATCGAGGCATCTGAAGGATTCCCCCAAAATGCTCGAGCCTATGCTATTATTGTGCACGACACTGTCATTGAGCACCTCCCACTCTCAGAAATTATCAAAAAATAGAACTGTGTCATGATCTGCCAAATATGTGTTATTTGAGCAGATTTTCTAATTCCCAAAAATTTCTCTTTCGAGTAAAAACTTGAAGAGAAATTTTTGTCAAATATTCCTGTCTAATATTATATTATTATTGTTCTTTTTCGTGTTGATGTCAGTGAACGGACACGAAAATAATTTTAGGGTCATGATCAGAGAGCGATTTCTGTAGGCTCCGCCCACACGAATCGTCTCTACGGGTTTTGAATTCTGACCAGCGAAGTCAGCTTGGCAGGCCACACCCACCGCGCCGGATTGCGTGGATATCAATTAGGATCGCGAACAATATCGCGACTGGGAGAAATTTCCGGTTTTTCTATAAAAGTAAGTCCGAAATCTCCACAGATTCATTCCGTTTTACTTCTTGGTCGAGTTAAGATCATTTAGTAGTGCTCGTGGCTATTTCACAAATTTTACTTGCTTTTATCAAAGCCACTTTTTATTTGCATATAAGTTCGACATTACTGTTGAAACATACAGTCAACTTGAATATTAACTCAATATCAGTGCTCATCTTCCGCTGTCCTGTACAACAAGCCTTGTTGCTGTTTGGCTGTCGACAACGAAGAGAGTTTTTGGGGTTTCTAATTGAAAATCTACAGCTAGCCCTCACCGTTTGGTTTACAACTGCTATCCTGCTGTTTTACTTGGCTGCCTTCTCCCACTTCATTTCAGCAAGAAAATACTGTGGAACAGTATTGGTTTTCGGTAAGAGTACATACTCTTGAAAACATTTAATAAACTGACTTTGCTGCTGCTTTTCTTTGAAGTGCTATGATAAAGCTCATTGTCCTCGAACACTTGTATCAGTGATTAACTTTTTACTGTATTTCATTTGTGCTATAGTGGTTACAATGGGCTAACGTCCCGTAGTAAACCACTCATTTTTGACACTTATTTTTATTGTGCTGTGAATGTTTTGGGCAAACGTCCCGTTAGAACATTCTATACTTTTACCAGTGATATATTTTATTGTGATTCATCTACTTCAATATATTGGATGCCTGGGTTAGTTCCGTGAAAGCATACCACCTTCCTGGACGTTGTACCTGTTAGTTACGTGTCTCGTTCCTGCCAACTTCGAGTCCACAAAAGAAAGGACAAACTTACAAAGAATTCACTCAAAGACACGAAACGTTCTGACCGTTAAAGGACTATTCTCACTACACGTGCCAGGCACGATCCAGTCACAGTCAAGTCAAAACCGTTGGAATCACATTCAATGTAAAACAATGCTGTAATTCACATTGGACGGGACGGTCAAGACCAGCCGCGGTCTAGTATCGTGACGATCATTTCTGGGGCGATCAAAACCGTCGCGCACGTGGCGGACTTGACCTGCCTGTTCAGTGTGCATGACGAAAGGGCGATCGCCGGTCAAGAAAATGGACGAGCAAATGATTGCATTGGTTCGAGAACATGAGGAATTATACGATATGTCCCACAGAAAATATATGGATACACCCCACAAAAACAAATTGTGGGATGAAATAGGGCAAACATTAAAAACAGGTAAGCATATAAACAAATTTTGGAATTTACTATTAAATAGCGACGTACAATATTACACATTATATGTTATATTTTATCATTTTGCCATGACACCGAACCCACTGCAGAGTTGAAGAAGGCAGTAAAGTTGTCTCTGACTTCAAATGCCGCTAGTCGGGCATTGTTACCAATACCAGGCAATGCCATAAAAATAGGTTGATTCTGTTCACGTGAAGACGAGCTTTCTGACAAAACTGAAGTACCGTGGCGCAAAAAATTATGCAAAATACATGTGGTTAGGATAATATTTTCTATATAATTGGGTTGCGAGTTAATTTTTCTAAAATACAGTCTAAATCTTTGTGCCAAAATACCAAAGGCATTTTCTACAACACGCCTAGCACGACAAAGACGGTAATTGAAAATTCGTTTTTCCACATCTCCTTGAACTTGTAACTCTGGATACGGTCTCAATAAATTTGTTTTTAAGGGAAATGCTGAATCGCCTACAATAACGTACGGTGCTTCCATATTCGTTCCAGGTAAGTTTTTACAGTTCGGAATGTCCAACGTGCCATTATTCAATGATTTCCCCAATCTCGATGTAGACAAAATACCACCATCACTGTTTTTCCCATACGAGCCAATATCTACCGCTATGAATTTATACTCGGCATCGACCAATGCTAGTAGTACTACCGAAAAGGTTTGCTTATAATTGAAATAGTTCGATCCGCTGTTAGAAGGAGCTGTTATTTGTATATGTTTGCCATCCAGTGCCCCAAGACAATTGGGGAAATTCCATGTAGTCCAAAACTGTTCAGCAATCTTCTCCCAGTCTTTTCTACGCGGTGTTGGTATGCATACAGCCAATAATTTACGGATTACGGCATTGCACACTTCTTGTACAATTGCATGAACAGTGGAATGACCAAGGCGGTAACTAAATGAGATGGTCTGGAATGAATCACCGGTTGCCAGAAATCTAAAACAAATATAATTTACCAGATAGCAATAATGAATCATTACAAACACTTATGTTTAAGTCAAAAAAAAGAGAAAAGAGTGAATAGAACAACCTGACATATACTATTAAACGTTGCAATCGAATATTAGCTGAACAATAAAAATTTTGTACGACTCATTACTATTTCTCCATATTTAGGTTATTATTGTACGATTTTGCATTTGCTATTATCTCATAGGTACGACATGCATAAGCTATGTCTCAACAATGTACATTTTTTTTTAGAACCCCAAAAATGCAAACAAAGATGGGAATCGCTTCGTGCGCAATTTCGAAAACACATCAGGGGTCAAAAAACAAAGACCGGACAGGCCGCCTCTGTCCACACGAAGTGGAAATACGAAGATCATATGGAGTTTCTCAGAGCTTACATGAAAGACAAAGTGCGAATAACCTCAGTAACGGGCGAAAATGAAGATCCTTCATTTATTGCCGAAGAAGAAGATGAAAATGATACGCTGACACAAATCTCAGAGCCACCTACACCACCTACGCCACAAATAGCAAAAGCATCCAGTTCGGTGTTACGCAAAAGGAAACTCCCTGTTGCTGCTACAGAAACTGCTGCCAGTACTCTCATGAAGCACATCCTAGAGGAGGAGAAGCAATTGAAAAAGGAAGAACCCAAATCTGAAATGGACGTGTTTTTTGATTCCATCAGAATGACTGTGCATAAATTCAATCCTTATGATAAATTTGTGGCCAAACAAAAAATTTTCCAAATTGTCACGGAACTTGAAGCCAAATACATGGATCCATATTGGAATCAACCTACACACTACCAGATCACCCCACAACAACAATTCACAGCTGGTATTGCAATTCCACCCTCCAGATCCACTCAACACCATTCAGATTTTGCTCCATCCCACAGTACAACCCGACCATCTTCTGTGGTGTCATCAGTACCTACCTACCATCAGCTCACTCCACAACAATTCACACATAGTAGTGCAATTCCACCTCCTACATCCATTCAACACCAATCATATTCTGCAACATCCCCCAGTATTTTCACCCGACCATCTTCTGCTGCATCATCAGTACAAGAAACGCCACCAGATAGTGTTGCTTCGTCTGCCGCCTCATTCTTGGAAACTTTTTCCCCTTAATATTATATTTCATATTTCCATGTATTAGGTATTACTTTTCAGTTAAGATGAGTGTTGAGTTTGACACACACTATATGTTTTCTGGTGTTACACATTAATATACCAAAATAAATTTATTTTCAATTACACAACCACTTGTACAACTTCATTATTCAACTGACACAACCCCGCCTTTCTTTAATGTCGAAATACTCCGGTCATACAGTGAACGTTAAATTGTCTTAATGTAGTTCCTCACCTTAGACACACAGCAAGTTTCTCCAAAGAGGAAATAGCCTCCCGAAACGTGGTGTTCTGCTTGGTCAAATCACTTTTTAAAATTTCATGTAGTTGGTGAAATTCGTTAGGGGACATCCTAAAATATCTGTGGAATTTTGTTGCATCATCAATCAACTCTTTATATAGAGTAGAAAACTCTCCTTTTCTCTTGCGCTGCCTGAGGATAGGATGCACCCAATATCGTCGAGCTTTGGGACGTGAGATTTTTTTTTGTTCTTCCTCATCCAAAACAATGGCTATTTTCATTAATGTATTTCGCGAAAACATGACTGTCTGGAGATTTCGACCGTACTAATATCGTCTTTGATCGGCCAGTGTGAATGCATTATAAAAATTGCGATCGTGACTTGACTGTGACTGGATCGTGCCTGGCACGTGTAGTGAGAATAGTCCTTAAAGCGCACATGCATTTGTGCCCCTGCCATTCCAGGCCTGTACTGACATTCAGGGTATTCTTCGCGGAGTTAGGATTGATCCGAGTTAGTAAAGTTCATTATTCAAAAACCGTTGTAAATTTTTGTCACTCAATTATATCAAGCTCAACAGAAAGATAGGTGCTCTCTCGGAGTTCACTCTATTCTTTCCGTGGTCTCAACCGAACTCATCAAATTAGGATATATTTCGAGAAGTAAATCTCGAAATTTTCCAATTAAAAATGTTTCAGTAGTCTTTTTTTTAACTCTTCAAGTTACACTTTACTCAACGTCCTTAGTTCTCATCGGGAGTTCCATCTTTTAGCAATAAAAATGGAACGCAAAAATTTGCGTCAGGCTGAGCTAGCCGGTTCCAACTCGGAGACGAATCTTATTTTTCTCCAAGTACAAATACTCAGCCTCGACGACAACTGAGCATGTGATTCAGCTTCAGTATCAATCACAGAGTCAACATGAGAATAGCTGTTATAGATATTCAAGGCTTCATCATCGACCAGCAATTCCATCCTAAGGAAATAGCTATTAGGATTAGAATTCAATGTAGTAACTTTTTACTGCTGCCAAATGTACCATTTTCCTCTTTGAGTGAAGAGGATCGACGTACCACTTGTTTCTTGGAGCGAAACGTTCACGGATTGCGCTATTCCTCTGGTTTTGTGGAATACCGACACCAATGATGGTGTCTTACCTTGTATGCATTACGTTCGTCGGAACAAAACCAACTATAATTGCAGCCTCCAAAACGTCGATATTCTTTACAAATGGCTATGTGATATGTTACCAAAATAAAAATTTTCAATAAATTTGTATTCAAACTGTTTTATTTTATTTTTTCACTTATAACTTAGGTTGGTCAATCGGTCTAACACGTTGGGGTGACTTCACTGCGGCCGCGGTCCTCCCAACGAAAATGTGATCAAAATAGACTTTTTTCGCGTTCCAGAAAACAGCTAAAATTTTAAACGTTGAAACACGCAAAAATGCGACCACAATAAGCGTTTTTCGCGTTCTAAAAAACAGCTAAAATTTGAAACGCTAAAAAAATCAAAAATGCGACTAAAATAGACTTTTTATAAGGTTAGTTCGTTTTGGTTCTATCAAAATGAATATCTGTCAGTCTGCCTGTCTGTCTCCTAACTCCTGTCTTCTATCTTCTATATTCTATCTTCCATCTTCTTTCTTCTGTCTTCTGTTGGTAGCTACGTTAAAAATGACGGACCCCATCATGAAAACATTTTGAATCCCCATACCCCCAATGATGCGTGTTTTCTTTGACAAATGACATGTTTTTTCTCTTAACATATGTTGGTACACCTGGTATAGCATTTGGCAAGCGGGCGCCATGCTTTTTTCTCTTAAATGATGTCGGTCGTTATATAATAAACGTACACTGTGTGTACTGACAAAGCCTTCGCGCGAGCTCTATAACCAATATTCAAAACAACAATTACTATAGGTCTGATAGTCTGGTGTACAAAGCTGCGGCTGCGGAAGGTCGGCTCACTTCGATCCATCAATCTAACAACCTTTTTTTTTCATTATTTTGCACATATCAAATATCCATTTGACTACTTGGCGCGCTCTACTGGCATCTGCTGTTATCAGCACAGCGGATCAGCTCGACTACGTCACAACTGAACAGCAGACCAGCGACCAAACCGACTTCTACCGATCTCCTCTAGGCCAACCCGACTATTCCCGATAAACTTTGTCGACGCGCCGCCAGAGCCTCTAGCGGTGATCTGGTTAGAAGTAACGTTGTTTATCTACTCAACTCCTACTGAATAATACATTAAAAGCACTATTTTCCAGATTGAAGTCAGATTATTTTCCATTTTGTTACGTATTGTCTTCATCTGTGTGCTCTTCAAGGATTTCAAGTTGTTTGAGTATATGACGATTTGAGTAGTACTTTTCAGTACTGTTAATATCGCATTCTATTTGTCGATAATATAGAAATTATTGATCTAATCATGATGAGCATTAGCAAGAAAACCGCGTTGTTAGAAAAAATTGTAAAAGATATCTTGATGTTTGATCCCTGTTGCACATTCAATTCTCTTATCGGATTCGCGCCGGATCATCAAATATTCGTTGATATTTGTAAAAATAAAAAAATAGGTGGGATGAAATATAGATCAAAAATAGAAGAATGATGAGATATGATGATGAGATAAAAATAGAAGAAGGATGAAATATCCTAGTCAAAGATACAGGCATATTCATAGAAATAAAAACGATTTCGAAAAAATATTTTCATGCAACCATTGCTCGTGGAGATAAATATGAAAACGAAAAAAAATTAAATATTCTAGAAACTTTGAAGGATATCATAATGAATCGAATGAAATGAAAAAGTACAAATCACAAAACCCTGCGTTCATAAATGTCTGCCAAAGTCTAGGGTTGAACTACAGACATGTCAATGTCAGAAAACGAGTTTATTATTATTATAACAAATATTTAAAAAGTGAAGGTGAGAAATGTTCTTGGGTCAAACCTGAAGTTCATGGTGGTGAAAATACTGAAAAGGTGTTCATCCATTTCGGAAAAGCAATATGCTATGTGTTCGACTCCCGTTAATAGAGACTTCGTTCCTTGCAATAAAGCACGGTTGGAATTAAGTACCATCATGAAGAAAAAGACCTAATAACGAGCCATGTCATTCAAAGGATGTCATCGAGTCTATAATTTTTGATGAAGGGATCATCACAGATGATCATATGGATTCAGCTGACAAAAAATTCGAAAAATCCCCGGAAACTTTTAATATACCGAAAGAATTTAATTTGTCCGATTCGAAGGGTAGCGTAGTTCTTCCAATAAACTCTCATAATGTAGATTATATGGATTCAGCTGACAAAAAAATCGAAATAACCCCGGAAAGTTTTAATGTACCGAAAGAATTTAATTTGTCCGATGAAACGAGTAGCGCAGTTCTTCCAATAAACTCGCATAATGTCGATTCACTACCCCAAAGTTCTTTTAAACAGTGCAACATTTTAGAGGGATCTTTTCATATAAAAAATGACATAGTTGACTTCATTATACGGGAAAATCGTTTGGTTAGCGAATATTATCCTTTGTATTTTCGGAACCGTATTAAAAAATTCGTCAATAATGTTTGCGTAATCATAACGAACTATCCGAAATATCGTAATGACGGATCCATTAAAATATATGCGGAATGCAAAAACAATGATTATAATTGTAAAAAATTTATAATTTTAATACACGGTCAAAATGTCGAAGATTATACGAATTCCATTAATTTTTGTCACCCAAACCGAATAACTTTACATGTATGAACGCTCGCTTGTTAAGAAAAAGGTTTTACATAAAAAACCGTTCGAATACAAAAGGAAATCAATTTTATCAGCAAAAACACAAATTTTAAATTCGGTTAACCTACAAGATATAAAATCAGATTGTAAGGTAAGAAAAATTGAATCGGAGGCGGAATCTCATTGGGACAAGGACGATAATGATTTATTAGATATAATAAAAATGCAAGAAGGGCATGATGAATACATAAAGCAAGTGTCGGTTCCATTTAATGTTAAAATGTTCAGTGAAGAACAATTCGAAGTTTTAGATAAAAATTGTTTACCAATAATTTTTTTTGATGCAACAGGCAGTATCGTTCGTAAGCCAACAACCAAGACAAAAAGGGTGTATTTGTACTGTGCTGTTTTACCAATTTGTACCGGGCGTATATTTCCTATATTCGAAATGATCTCGGGGACCCATTTTTCTAAAACTATTTTCACTATATTTCATGACTTTCGAGTTTTCTGCGAAGAGCAAAATAAATGGCCAACTTTCGAATCTGTTGTTACGGACTTCAGCTTTGCAAATATACATGCTATCTGCAAAGCTTGTAATAGGATAACTTCATTGGAATAACTAGATTTAAATTACAAAGTCGCGTCAGATATAATAGAAAAATATCTGGTTACTGTACATTTATGTTGCGCACACTTAATGAAAACTTTTAGTAAAGACATTAATGAATTTCGAAGTGCGAGAATTTTACAAAGATATTATGTCATCGGTGATAAATATGGAATTTTTTTGTGATATTGAAGACTGATTTCAAAAAGCGTTACCGTTTTACTACTTAGCCCGGTTTTTAACAAGATTGTTAGTGAACAGTTAAGTATATTACTCAAATTGAGAAAATGTGAATCAATCAAATTTGCTATCGATTTTTGCGAGTGTAATGGCGATAGTGAAAACGGATGTGAAGTAGCGTTGGGCTACATGAAATGAGTATTTTTTAAAGCATTTCAATAAATTACTTGAAAAATGAATGAAATTCATAAATTTTCTTCTTATGAGGGGCCTAATAATAAAAACTGTAGCAAAATTTTACTCGATGAATTGCTATTTAAGTACATGCCATTTTGTCCACTCTGGACAAGTATTATTTTGAAAATTAAGAGAAGTGAACGTCAGTACACTGTGGAAAATGGGTCAAATAAATATTTGATTTGAAAATTTCTATTGACCATCAGCAAAATAATTATTAACCACAAAAACTAAATGAATTACACGTATACTTCCAATTCAGTTGACGAAGCTCATCTACACTAAAAAGTTGAAAATTTGGGGCGAAGTACTAATCATGTGTGGCTAAATGAAATTATCGTCAGAATTTGTGATTTATCGTGAATTGTTAACGATACTGTTGCAAATCATATAATAGGAAAAAGAAAAACAAGATTTTATTTATCTTCACATTATCAACGATTTCCAGCAAATCATATGCTGTTTCAACGAACAATGACTGCAAAATTGAAAGAGGTGCTCAATTCATTGACGAGCAATGAGTTTTAATCTTTGTTAAAAGAATTGCAGTACGGAGTGAATCAACTACTTAGTTGAGGTAATCTATAAAACTTTTCGAGCAAGTTATTATTGCCCTAAAATTATGAAACTAATACTGCCAATAAGTTATCAGTCTAGAACAAATTATGATCACTTCACACCAAATTTCTTGTGCACAAACTTAGTACATTCCATACGTCGAAAGTCATACGCAGTAGTTCGTACTTCGGCAACAGGTGGTCAACGGTATCATTGCAAGATTGCTGAAGTTACTTCGTTTGAAGTAGATCGACTCTCATTGATCATTTTCCACTACCGTACTCCAAAAAATTATGTTTTATCTACTCCGGTCGTATACATACATATTATTTCATACAATATGACCAGTAAGTTTCTTCCAATATTGTTTCAGTCATCAAATATGTAATTTTGCAAATATATCACTAAATCAAAGCCAAAAGATGAAGAATGTAGGCCCTCCACCTCGTCGTCCGTGAGTCTGATGTTTTCTGGAAACGTATCTCCGAGTGATGAAAGATAGAGAGATACCTACCTCTCTGGCTTTATTTATTCATCTCGTACCCCGGATAATGCTAAGAAGAAACATTGCTGGGTATTTCCAGTTTCACTGAAAATGGAATTACTAGTAGCGCTTGACTCACGAAATATCTCACCGAGTTCCCAAGAAATGTGCTGATTATGCTGCCGCAGCAGTATCACCTCACCAACGAGTTGTTAATATAACTCTTTCTGTTGGAATCAGTTGTAGTTGAGCACTCGTACAATTCACATTTATTTTCATGTTTCTCAGTTTAGTTGTTTTACGAGTTTTGTAATAAAAAATAATTTTTTTAAAAAAGGACTTGAGCATTCCAAAAAGTTATTTGGCGGAGTTATTATCCGGAGTTCCGCCTATCGAACGTGAACTTTTCGTTTCTACGATTGACTGGATATTTCGAACCTTGGTAATTCGTTGTGTGGAGATGTTGTATTGGCGGCTCTTCGAAAATCAAGAAACCGGATCTATCGCAGATACCAATTCCAACCCATCATCAGCGAAACATCGGAATTTGGGACACAAATTGCCCAAATTCATGGAGAGGACTTACACAGTGAAAACAAAAATAGCAAATCTGTTGGTCATCTTCATAGTTAGGCGGGAGATGCTCATAGTCGCTTTTACATTTATGTGAGTACAATTTTATGGAAAAATTATTGATTAGTTTTGAAAATTTGAATATTAGCAATCCTTTAGCTGACTCTCTTTCCCAATTACCTTTTTTAAATACGAATTTTACACCCATCATGACAACCCCAACCTTCAAACCAGAGTACCTATAGTGTGTCCCCGAATTCGATGGAAATCCCAACGAATTGAATAGATATATTTCAACAAGTGAATCTTTAATCGCACATTTTTTTTGATAAAGTGAACACAACTAATTTCCAAAATATGTTTTTATTGAATTCCATTATCTCTAAGAAAGGCAATGCTAAATTGGTAATAAATATTCAAAATATCGCTTCATGGGACGAACTGAAGTCCACATTGATTCGAAATTTTGCAGATCAAAGGGACGAAGCCTGTCTCAACAGAGATTTAGTAATGCTGAGACAAGCTCCCAATGAAAAACCCCAACAATTTTTCGACAAATGTCTGAATATCCTCAATCTTTTATGCAGTTACGCCGATGTACACGAAAGTACGGCAGAGGCGAACATTTTAAAACGAAACCTTTACCAAGATCTAGCATTGAAAACATTCTTAGCAGGGCTAAAAGAGCCCCTAGGTACAACTATACGCTGCGTGAAACCATGCAGTTTGAGTGAAGCTTTACAATTTGTCAGTAGAGAAGACAATATACAATATTTTCAGAGTTTCTCTAATAGAACCTACCCAAAAGCTCAATCACTACAAATTCAGAGGTTTCAAATAGCACAACAAAGACCTAATAATGTACAGTATACACCTTTCAATTCTCAAACACAAAACAACCAATTTAGACAAAACACATTTCCTTCGCAACCGATCAACATCCAAACAAGACCGATCAATCAACCACAACGGTTTTTTACGAACGAGCAAGTTTTCAAACAGCCTGAAAACAAAAATGTGTTCAAACCTAACTCTAACCAAGCCTTTCCTAAACCAACACCTATGAGCGTCACAACTAGAAATACTGCAAATTTTGCTAGACCATCAACTTCATATCAACATCAAAATCAGCCATTTAGGCCCACGCTTATGAGTGTTTCAACAAAAAATACCAATAATTTTGTGAAACCTCAAAGAAATTTTATATCGGAAGAACTATTCAATACTGAAATTGATCACGACAATGTCAATCATTATCAAACGGATCAATTACCCAATCAATTGAATATCGATCAATATTATTTCGAAAACAGTGATCAAAATTTTGAGAGATTCGAAGAAATACAAGATGTTGATGTGAACGCTGACAATTCTGACCAAAATTTTTTAGAAATGCCTCAAGACCACCACAATAAATAGAACCTCAAATAATTTCTTTCAATACCACTGATTCGAGTGAGCTATCCTATATTATATTTCCTTAATTCAATGTAAAAATTTTGATAGATTCTGCATCAACAAAATCGTTCATAGACCCAGAAATAGCAGCTTTTACATTTTTCCCAGATCTTGTAAAGAGTGAACCTTTTATAGTGTCTACAGTTTTTCAAAAATCAGCGCATAAATTTTCAAATTGCCTGACACAAATACCTCAAATTTTATATTTTTAAATTTCTTAATGTGTTCGATGGGCTTATCGGGCTCGATAACTTGAAATATTTACAAGCTAATATTGATTTTAACGAAGGATATTTAGTAACTCCGCATACTAAAATTCAACTTCTGTTTAAGCCAACGAAAAAAGAGCTCAATCTCATTTCCGTGAACAATAGAACCCAACAAGTTATCAAAATTAGAACCTCTATACCAAATGGAGAAATTATAATTCCTCACCAAAAAATTCACAATTGTGAGATACCCGTCTCACTATTGAAAAAAATGGTGAAGCTTTCACAACAATATTGAACAACACTATTATACGAGTGACCCTAGACTTCTCAAAACCAATATTAGTTGAAAAATTTGATAGAGGAGACATTCAGAGTTTCGATTTGAATTGTATTGATTACAGTCCATGTCCATAACAAAATTTTGACCTCCAAAATATTAGAACCGATCATCTCAATGATGAAGAAAGGATGTCAATACTTAATCTTTGCAATGAATATTCCGATATATTTTACCATGAGGATATGCCTCTAACCGTCACCAATTGGATAAAACATCAAATAAAGACAACTAATGAAATGCCAGTTTATTCTAGACCATATCGATATCCCTTTATTTATAGAGAGGAAGTCGAGAAGGAAATACAAAAAATGCTAGATTCCAAAATAATTCAGCCTAGTAGCTCACCTTGGTCCTCCCCAATTTGGATGGTGCCAAAGAAGCTGGACGCTTCTGGTAAGCAGAAATGGCGAGTGGTTATCGATTATAGGCAATTAAATAATAAAACAGTGGACGATAAGTACCCTATGCCCAACAAAACTGACCTATTGGACAAGCTTGGTAGGTGCCAATATTTTTCAACTCTCGATTTGGCGAGTGGCTTCTACCAAATTGAGATGGCAGGGGGTAAAACCCAACCCAGACAAGATCAAAGCCATCAAACAGTTCCCTATACCGAAAACACCAAAGCAGATAAAAGGATTCCTAGGCCTTCTAGGCTACTATCGCAAATTCATCAATAATTTTGCAAAAATAACAAAACCTATGACCAAATACTTAAAGAAAGGTGCCAAAATAAGCCACGATCAAGAGTTCATTACTTGTTTCGAAACTTGTAAGAATTTATTGATAAATGAACCAATCTTGCAGTATCAAAACCGTTCAACTTGACCACAGATGCGAGTAATGTAGCCTTAAGCGCCATACTCTCGCAAGGACCTATTGGGAGCGACTTACCAATAGGTGCATCTCGCACCCTCAATGAGACCGAACAGAAATACTCTGTCATAAAAAAAGAACTCCTTTCTATAGTCTGGTCAACTAAATACTTCAGACCGTATGTACACGGCAGGAAGTTTAACATCATTACCGATCACAAACCGTTACAATGGTTTTTTTCGCTGAAAGATCCCAGCTCAAAGTTAACCCGCTGGCGTATAAAACTAGACGAATATGATTACAATATCATTTACAAGAAAGGAACGCTGAATACTAACGCAGAAGCCCTTTCTAGAATTGAAATACACACCAAAGAAACAGACCCTTTTTGAAACCAAATAGACGAAATTTCAAGAGGAACGGACCACTACAACGAAAATCAAGTAGCCCTATTCCAAAACCCCAACAATCCCGATCATGATAACTCTCCAGTTGATCTCTACACTGAAACTATCCATTTACCACCGGAAGAAACAGAAAACACCAGAAATGACAAAGTTTCGACCCAAGTTCAGCCAGAACCAGGACCTTCCAGAACCTTTCTGGAAACTATCCATTTACCACCAGAAGAATCAGAAAACGTAGAAAACACAGAAAATACAGGAAACACCAGTAATGACGAAGACAACTTTTCGACCCAAGTTCAACCAGATCCAGAACTTTCCAGAAACACTGAACCCTCAAATGACCTAGAACAATCACAAACAACTAACCATACTGAGAGAGAACACCAAGCCGACCCCAACAGAAATATGGATGACAATGACCAGACTATTCCCACCAATGCTGAAGATAATCCAGTTTTCGAAATACCAATAATAGAAACAGCAATTAACTATGGAATGAATCAAATAATAATCAGTTCAGTATTGCATTCACCTTGTAAACCAAGAATCAAAATTATTTTCGAAAAAAAGAAACGTATCCTCGTTCAACTTTCAAAAAACAACTTCGAAAAAGATGTAATTGATTTTGTAAAAAATTACATTAATCCTGACACTCAATATTACCTGTATTTCGAAAACATCGAACTCTACGAAACTTTCTCAAAAGACCTTTAACAATACTTCAAATTTTATTCCTTAAAACTGAAGAAGTGTACGAAAAAACTCATTGACGTTACTAACGATACTGACAAGGAAGAAACCATAAAAAATTACCACGAAAGAAAGACCAACCACAGAAGAATAGACGAAACACTTCAACGCATTAAAGAAAAATATTATTGGCCATTCATGAAAAATTCGATACAAACCTTCATAAACGATTGTGAAGTTTGCCAACAAAGTAAATACGAACGACACCCTGTAAACATCAAAATGAATGTCACTACCACTTCCACGAAACCTTTTAATGCTCAGGCATATATCACCTCAACTCTTTATCAAGTACAGAGATAGTCGATTATCTGATTCAGTTCTTCTCACATCAAGGTGTCCCCGAGCAAATTATCGTGCACTGAATTTAAAAATTCTGTAATCACGGAATTACTCTGCCTGCATAAAATCAAAAGACACTTTTGTTGAACGTTTCCACTCGACTATAATTGATCATGTAAGAATTCTCAACACCAGAGGTTTCCTGAAAACTCCGGTTAAAATGAAAATGGTGTACGCGATCCTCGCCTACAATCATTCGTTACACTCTGTAACGAATCGCAAACCGATTGACGTTATTAATGGTCATATCAGCAGCAATGACCCATTTAATTTGGAAATTGAAAAAATACTATATAACGATCATAAAGAAAAATCTAAATTAATCTACTCTGAAATTAACGGAGATTTAATGAAAGAAAAAGAAAAACGCATCAAAAATGTCAATAAGACTCGTGACGATCCCGAAATATATCAACCAAATCAAAAAGTATTTCAGAAAATCCGTAAAAGGCAAAAAACCGCTAATAAGTTCAAGAAATCCACCAAACTGAAGTCAGTAAATATTCAGCAAAAAACGGTAGCTACTAATAATCAAGAAAAAATCCACATGGATAATTTAAAACGTCCCCTGAAAAAGACTTTCATATTCAATAATTAACTATTTTTTTTTTCAACTCACCAGGCATCTTCGGATCGCCAGAGGTAAAAATTAGAAATTTATATGCGAACCCTGGTATAAACCCCACTCAAACTAGGGACAGCAAAAATTCAAGAAAGCTCCTACAAACTAATTCACTACTATGAGAGTGTAATTATGTGTGAAGTGTGCTTCCTAGGTTTCGTAATGATCTGCATCTCTAAATTCAAATCAAATAAATATTTATTTTTCCAGACTCCTTTCACCGGTCGCCCGCCAGCCATTTTAGCTTGGACAATTTGGTAAGAAAATCAATTTACTAATTTATTGTTATAGTTGTTAAATGGCTTATTTTATCTAGTTGCATTTTGGTTGTGAAAGAAATTATCTTATAAACATAGGTGATTACAATAAGTTTTTTTCATTTGATAGATGTTGGGTATGCCAAAAATTAACTAATATTTAGAAATTTCATTACTAATTGGTGTCCAATAGTTGGAAACGAGAAGTTGAACATAAATAATTGTCCGTTCGTAAACTCTGTTTGCAAAGACTAACACTAATAACTAGTACTATGTAGTATACTAAAAGAGTTCAGTAGTGTTTATGCAATTTCCTATCAGTTCTTAATTTTCAGTGAAGAAATTAAGGCTCAATTTATGCACCATCGTCTTAATCATAGTCCTAATCACAGTCATTTTCTTAATCATAAAATTAAATTGAAACTTCATTTCACTGAGAGCATAGTTTCAATCATAATCATAAGAACTGAAATGTACAGTTACATTTGATTTGATTTGATCACGTGATTATGATTAGGACTATGACAATGACAGTGATGTATAAATTGGCCCTTGCTTGAAACAAACAAATTTCATTCAACCATGGGCAACTACTTCCTTTTCTGACTAAAAACTTGATTTCGTTGAAAGTTCGGCAATACTTTCATCATATTTCTTAGTTCTCAACACAAGTAATTATGTGAATTGCTCTGATGAATTTGCTGCAGTAGGATTGTTAGTTATTAATTTTTGGTCGTAGGTGTAGTTCTTGGGAACGTTACAGTAAGGAAGTATTACACTTTACAACGTCCAAAGGCTGTTTTTAAAACTTCACACTGTCTCTATGTTTACACTAAATTGTGTGCTGTTTTTTTTTTGAATTTTAAATCATTCTAGTTTTCCTCACAAACATTTTAAATGAAATCCATTGTTGGGTAAGGCTTGTAAGTAAAATAGTGTTTGAATGTTTTAAAATACCTGTATTTGATTTTTTTTTTATTTTGAAGCCCTTCTACCTCGGCGATCATAGCATGGCATAGTAGACAGATGTTTATTACTTCCTCACAGAAAGTTAAAACAAAATTCACTTTTTCATAACAGTAGTATGAATTCATGACTACATTTAGGAAATTTGTTCGTTTAATTCGAAATATTTGTTTTTTTATATATTATTAATGCCTTCTTGGCTTCGTGTTATTTCATTAACTGTTTGACTGATGTTTATTAGTTCTTCACAGAAAATTTAAACAAAATCCACCTCTGAATAACATGATAATGGATTCAAGGCTATAATTTTTTATTGTGTTCGGTTGTTACTAAAGATTTGCATTTTGCTCGTTTTTCAAACCTAACGCCTTTTTGGATGTCAGTTATCACTTTGCCTACTTGACTGGTGTTGTATTTGTTACTTACAAACAGTTTGGATAAAATACATTTTTGTGTTAGGCTTTTAAGTGAAATAGTGTTTGAATTTTTTAAAATTTCTTTATTAGATAATTTTTTCTAATGTCGAAGCCCTTCTACCTCGGGTGTCATAGCATGGCCTAGTAGACAGATGTTTATTCCTTCCTCACAGAAAGTTAGAACAAAATCCACTCTTGCATAACAGTAGTATGAATTCATGACTGCATTTATGAAATTTGTTCGTTTAGTTCGAAGTATTTGGTTTAGATTTTTTTTTACATTATTAATGCCTTCTTGGCTTAGTGTTATTACATTAACCGTTTGACTGATGTTTATGGGTTCTTCACAGAAAATCTAAACAAAATCCATCTCTGTATAATATGATAATGGATTCAAGACTATAATTTTTTATTGTGTTTGGTTGTTACGAAAGATTTGTATTTTGCTCTTTTTTCAAACCTAACGCCTTTTTGGATGTCAGTTATCACTTTGCCTACTTGACTGATGTTTTATTTGTTACTTACAAACAGTTTGGATAAAATTCATTTTTGTGTTAGCCTTTTAAGTGAAGTAGTGTTTGAATTTTTTAAAATTTCTGTATTTGATCATTTTTTTCTAATGTCGAAGCCCTTCTACCTTGGGTGTCATAGCATGGCCTAGTAGGCAGATGTTTATTCCTTCCTCACAGAAAGTTAGAACAAAATCCACTCTTGCATAATAGTAGTATGAATTCATGACTGCATTTGGGAAATTTGTATTGGTTTGAAATATTTGGTTTTGACTTCTTTTGACATTATTAATGCCATTTTGACTTAGTGTTATTACATTAACCGTTTGACTGAAGTGTATTGGTTCTTCACAAAAAATTTAAATAAAATCCATCTCTGTATAACATGATAATGGATTCAAGACTGTAATTTTTTATTGTTTTCGGTTGTTTGAAAGATTTTTATTTTGCGTGTTTTCAACCTAATGCCTTTTTGGATGACAGTTATCACATTGTCACGTGACTGATGTTTTATTTGTTACTTACAGTTTGGATAAAATACATTGTTGAGTAAGGCTTGCAAGCTAAATAGTGTTTGAATATTTTCAAAAAATTTTATTTGATTTTTTTTTTATGTTGAAGCCCTTCTTCCTCGGCGGTTATAGCATAGTCTAGTAGACATATGTTCAGTCGTTCTTCACAAAATGTTGGAACAAAATCCAGTGTTTCATAAGAATGTTTTGAATTTGAGTGTGCATTTAAGAATATGAATCGGTTGTTACGAAACATATAGATTTGATTGTTTTTGGCAATATCGATAACTGAAAATATATTATTATTAACAATAATACATCATAAACTTTTGAATGAGTATACCCAAAAGTGGAAGTTGAGAATGACTTTTCTATTTTTTTGCCATTGAGCTAAAGGAAGCTTTATCAACTTTTGGTGGCTCCTTCACTTTTGAGCTGTAAGGAAACAGGATAACATGCACCACCACCGTGGTTAGTTGCATATTAAAAGCAAGCATTAGTACTAAATTTATGATTCAACTCTATTTTTCAACTGATCATGTCTTAATATTCGTCATTCCTGTTTTGACTAATCTGATGAAATTCTATAAATATATGTGTAGAATTGGAGAATTTTCAATGAGGAATACATTTCTCATCTGTTGTATTCATTAGGATTGGCATTTAGGCAATTCACCTGATCGGTAATTGATAAAAAATAATTGAGTTTGTAACAATGTGAAATATAACTATTTTTCAGTAAAAGTATCATTTTTCTCAGATAGCGAAAGCAATCTCACCTTGCTCAAATTTGATTTCAAAATAATGTAATAATAAAAAAAATTTCCTATAAGATGTCAACTCTTTGAAATACATTGTATTTTTCCACCACTGACACTGAAATATCAACATATTAATTGCGATTTTCATTCCCATGTATGGAAGTCATTTCCATGTATGGAAGTCATATCCATGTATGGAAGTGTAAAGATTAGATCATGTAAACGTAAGGTAACGTAAGGCAAGAAAGCAAGGAAAGGTAATAAAAAAGTATGGATCACAAAAATCTATGGTAGAATATAGGTTTCGCAGATGCAAGTGAATTTGAATTTATTAAGTAGGCTGCATTACAATTGTAATTGGAATACGATTGATAGTTATGTATTTCTAAATCGACTATCGTCAATCAATCAATTGTTTGTTAGAGAAGTGTCAAATATAATACGGGAGCCAACATTGTATCATACTAACTTAGGTAAAATATCAGATGAGCTTAAAAAACTTGACAATAATGAACATATCATTAAAATTAAAGTAGTTGTAGACTGTTCGAAGAAAAAAATAATTTTTTTTTGTAAAGAATACATGCAATAAATAAAATAAATAATAGCACTACAATAAATAATCGAGACTGTTTAAATCAAATGTTTAAAAAAACAAACAGTAAAAAAATTATTTTGGAGAAATACATCAATGGAGTAGTGTGCTTTCAACACAAGATGGTTCTCAGATTAGCTCTAAAGCAATGCAAGCTTGAGGCGAATTTGATATTGTCATCAAGAGCGTTATAAAGCTTGACACTTATCGATCCTGGATGATTTTGCGACACTGATAGTCTAGTGAATGGTTATTGGATTTTGTATTTATTTTTAGTTTGATAGTCACGAGATTGTCCACTAGTAAGAATGTTAATAATATTTTTTCTCTCATAGACAATACAGTGATATACAAACAGGGTATAGTCATATACCAATTTTTACGAAAAGTGGTTTGCAATGTTCTCTCAGAGGAACTTTATTGTTTTTTTTCTGAATGGCAAATATTTCTTTTGCCTTGGATGTTGGACCCCAGTGAATGATTTCATAGCAGATGAATGAGTGAATCAGACTAAAATGTACAAGTTTCAACTTCGAATGAGACAGTGTTTCTTAGGTTGACGGAGTAGAAATATGTGTGTAAGCTTGCATTTCATATTGTCAATGATTGCCCCAGGTGAGTTTCGAATCAATACTAATTCCTAGAAATTTGATATTGGAGACTTGTCCAAAAGACTTATTGTTTAGCATGATTAAATAGCTGCTATCTATTGAGGGTTTTCTTGTAACAAAATCAATCACCTGGGTTTGGTTATATAGAGAACTGGCCCATTCAAATCACACCATTCAGAGAGTTGTTTTGTAGCATTCTACTCTTTCTGAAGCATAGTCGGTACACTATCAGCTGATTGATATCATCTGCATATATAATCGATAGAAAAGCAGTAGAGCAATAAATCAGAAGGTCAATAATAAATACAATAAACAGGTGTAATTAACAATGATTATAATAAATATTAATTGTTTTTTGTTGAATCAATTTTACCTACAAGGCTCCTCTGCTCATTGTATTTAAAATTATATTGTATTATATTAAAATTATAATATATATTGTATTGCTGTGTAGCAGTAGGTTAGGTTAGGTTTAAATGTGAGTGAGCCCATATCAGGCTCTCCACTGCGGCCAATGGCCTATTGTGGCTCTGTGTAGCAGTAAAAAAATAAAAAATACCATCTAGATTTTCTGCTTATCATGATTCATCAGTCGTCTTTACTTGGAATAAATCGTTTTAAAAGCTTTTAGGAACGCAGAAAGTGAAAAGTCAACTTTGTGTTATTTTATTTTTTCATACTTGCGTTTTATCATGAACATGTTAACACGATTCCAATTTTAAATTTTTTCTGTTCTTGCATAGCCTTACCTTAGATTAACATGATATAGACCAACGCCAGTCACTGTGTGTTTTGAGAATATTTAAAATATTTCGATATAATTAGTAGCCTTGGAGTCAAGTTGTCACAGAAACTAAAATAAAATGCGACTGTAATAGGGTCATAAATAATATTTTGTTAGTTGCATAAATATACCTACCATGATGGATACATAACACATAATGTCCGTTTTTCATTATTCAGGTATTTATTAATAGTATTTCAATGTGGAAAATATTAGGCAAATATTTGACACAAAAAACTTCTCCTTACGGACTTTGAATTCCATTGTACATTCATTTTTGCAATGTTCCTCTTGGAGGACACTATTGCAAAAGCCCGATTGGTGTCAATTGTTGAATATTGTTCCCTATCTGGTCGGAAATTACCACTTGCGTACAAGCATGTTTCAAGGTTCTTACCTCTCATCAGTGTTAGGATAAGTCAGACAAAATTAAAGTCATCTTGTCTCACACAATAAACGAAAACACCCAAGCTGGTAGCACAGACTCTAGGAAGAAAAATGCGTGGTTTCGAACGAAGTTCGAAAAGTGTGCTGGTGAGTTTTAAATGAATGTAACGAAACGAAATATCGACATGTTCGAAATACTTTCTTTCTACACATTTTCACAAAGTGGAAAATATGAGGAAAATATCTGATAGTAAACAACTACTTCCTTTTACGAACGTGGAAGTACATCTATCAGTTTGAGCAATGCGTCTCTTCCTGGAGTTTTTGCTACTGTAGAGTGGTTCTTGCTGTTGAGCTTTGGGTCTTATCATTTGTTGGTTGGGACAGGATGAATTTAATGTTGTCTGAATTATCCTAGTACTATTGAGAGTTAGGATCCTTGGAACTTGATGCTTTACTTTGTGGGAATACGTGCAGAGAAGAGTTTTTCCTCTGTCGAAATTATTCGTTTCAATTACCATTAATATAAAAAGTTTAAGATTCTCACCTCTCATCAGTGCTAGGATAGTTCAGACAACACTAAAGTCATCCTGTCCCACCCAATGAATGAAAACACCCAAAGCTTAATAGTAAGAATTTTATCTTGGTAGCACTGAGTCTAGGAAGAAAAGGACACTATTGCAACAGGCTAATTGCTGTCAATTGCTGAATATTGTTTCTTACCTGGTTGGAAACTACAACCTGCGTACATGCATGTTTCAAAGTTGTTACTTCTCATCAGTGCAGGGATAGATCAGACAAAGTTAAAGTCATCCTGTTTTGCCAACGAATGATAACACCCAGAGTTCAATAGCAAGAAGCATTTCTCGGTAGCACAGACTCTAGGAAAAGTAAATGCATGGTTTCCAACAAAGTGTTTGCTGTTGAGCTTTGGATGTTATTGTTCTTTGGGTGGGACAGGATTATTTTATTGTTGTCTGAACTATCCCTAGCATAAAATAAGTAAAAAACTGTAGTTAATAATCAGTCAATAGGACACATCGATTGTTAAGATATGATGACTTATAATCATTTCGGGTTTTGTAAAAACACTGGTGTGGAGCTGCATTACAGCTTTCATGCCTACACTTTAAAGTCATATTAGATGAAGCTAAATATGTACCATCAATGGTAATTTTCATATTAAGTTAAATTAATTGATTTATCTTTTCGAAGAAAAATTATTGAATATTTAATAAATATTTCTACTTACGTTGGTTAAAAATGAGCTACTTCTCATAAGAGGAATTTGATATGGTGATTTTTCAGGTTAGTAATGGAACAAATATTTAAGTGTTTCTTAATACATAAAAATATTATCTAGGAAAGTTATGTACAGGGTGAGTCAGAATAAGGTAGACAAACTCCGCATACAGATAGAAGAAAAGTGTCATTCCGTATGTTACATACTTTAGGGTGGACACTGCATATACAGAACGTTAGGATTTTTTTGAACATGACTAATTTTTTTTTTCTTGCAGGTTTAAAGACTATTGAACATTTTAGTGTTTAGTGTTGTACGTGTAAGTGTTATTAGGATTATTGTTAGTATTAGTGTTAGGATTAGTGTTGTGTGTGTGTTCATTGCTCAGTTCTACTTCAGTTTTACTTTAGTTCTTCAAAATGCCTAGGATGAAAAAACAATCGATAGAAACAAGGAATAAACTCAATAAACTCAAAGCAAATGCCAAATCTGTAACTGAAAAAGTGACCACACAACAGATCACGTTAGCAAAAGATGAACGAATAGTAGCAATGAAAAAGCATGTTGCAGAGACGAGAAAACATCCTGAGTTTTTGGCAGAAGAACAGAATGGAAAACTTGTAAAACTTAACGATGAGAGTTACAGATCTCAAGAGCAAAAACGTGATGGAGTAAAGAAAGTTTCTCTACGAAAAACAGAGTCTTTTAGAGTTCTAGAAAAAGCTGCTGAGCTCAATTGTAAAGCCTCTTTACGAGAAAATGAGACTTTCAAGGCTTTAGAAAATACCGTTGATCGTGACAGAAAAGCTAAGTCCCAAGAAAGTGAAACTTGCAAAGCTCTAAAAAATTCCGAAAATCGTAAAGTAATGGTCTCTTTACGAGAAAATGAAACTTACAGATCCCTTGAAAAAACTGCAGATAGAAAAAAAAAAAGTGTCATTACGAGAGGATGATAATTTTAGGTCACTCGAAAAAGCCATTGATCGCAAACGTAAAGCCTCTCTACGCAAAAATAAAATTTTGAGGTCATAGGAGAGAGAAAAAGCTCAACCAAGAAAATCCCTCCTGAGGCAAGATTCATTTTACAGTACTGATGGAAAATTTGTTGATAAACAACTAAAAGTCCTTTTGCGAAGAGATGAAATCCATATGGCTAATATTAAATTAGTTGATAAACAACTGAAAGTGCTTGTGCGAAGAGATGACATCCATAGGGCTCATGAGCATCAAAAGGATAGAAAACGAGCAGCTGATTTGAGACAAAAACAAGAGAGAGAAAGAAATAGAGTCTCACAGCAAATCGATTCAAATCAGACCAGTTGTGCAATGCCACTCACAGAGTTCGAAAAGTTGATCAAGGAAGGTCCAACAGAATGATGCAATTGCTGTTTGAGATTGATCTTTCCGAGACGGGCATGTACGGTACAAAAAGATCCTATTATCGAAAAGTTCGGCTTGACGTTTGCCGAACAAGTTTTTTACGATCAGCATGGAGACACTTTCTTCGGAACGTGTAATATCGATATCAAAAGAGGAGACGTACCTACATTTTGTCATCAAAACTACAAAATTATTTTTGATATACCTCCTCAATTGAAAGGTTTGACAGTTAGTTAGAAGAAAGGCTAGTTTCTCCTAGAATACCTTTCATGCAGATCAGAAGATTGTGCTACGATAAGCAATGTAGTATCAGAGGGCAAGTTGTCAACGTACCGATCGAAATAAATACGACAGTTAGAGAACTGCCTAGAAGAGTTGACGATACTTATACAATACAGTTGAAACTGATGAGAAAAATGTCACATACACATGCGTACAGTACAGAAACTGTTCGTCCTAAGAAAGTTTTCGACGCTCTCAAATACTTGGTAGATCAGCCACTGTATCAAGCTGAGAAAATAATAATTTCTCAATCGTTTTTAAATTCTCAAATCCAGAAGTTATCATCAAATAATCCTGACGACTCGAAAAAGGATGTATGTGAAGTTTCATCGGACTCGGAAGTTGACGAACAGCCTGTAGCGTCAAATGGTCGTAATTTCAATATCGAATTAGACAGCGATGACGGATTTGAAGAAGAGATGGTGAAATTAATCGAAAATAACCTTTCGAATTTAGGCGATGACGTAAAGTCAATAGCGTCCAATAATTCATCTGTTCATGATTTTAATATTGAATTCGACAGTGATGACGAATTTGAAAAAGATATTTTGGAATTGATCGAAAATAATCCATTGAATGATGAATTCGAAAAGGAAGATAAATTTGCCTATCTCAATCCTGCAGGTGAAGAAACCTTGCTCGATAATACCAAAATCGAGAATATCGTATACGCTCCTGGAGAAGGTCAATTACCTATTCATTTATTATTCGACACCAACGCCGAAGAATTATCTTTTCCGACGATATTTTGAGGCAATTCGAAAGAATTCAAGAAAAAAATGAGTTACGCTCAAATAGCTAAACTCCAGGCAAGCCACAGAGACCGACGATTCGCTAGAACAGATTTCTTATTATACATGTTCAAAAAAGCCCAAATGATTGCGGTTATCAATAAGGTGTCCATGGCAATACGAAAAAAAATCGCGGGTAAAGATACTTATACCGCCGGACAAGTCAGCAACAAAGAGTTCATTTCCAAACTCGTACAGGCCGATGACGGTTATCGTTTCTTACGTGATATTCGAACTAGCCCGGCACACTGGGAAGGAGAAAAAAAGAAATTGGTTGCTATGATTCGTCAATTTGATATCCCCACTTTATTCATAACTATATCTGCCGCAGAAACCATGTGGCCAGAATTATTGGTTATTTTGAGTAAAGTTGTCGACAACAAAATTATAAGCGAAATCGAAGCGAGTCGTTTAAAGTATAATGAGAAAACACACCTTATAAGAAGCGACCCGATAGTGTGCGCAAGATACTTTGACAATCGACTTCATTTACTATTAAAGCACCTAAAAGGTAACGAAAGCCCTTTCAAAGAAAATCGTGTCACACATTATTATTATAGGGTGGAATTTCAACATAGAGGTTCGCCTCACGTGCACGGATTGTTTTGGTTGGAAAATGCTCCGGTCTATAATCCCGAAAGTATCGATTCCAAGAAGGAAGTAGCTGCCTTCGTGAATAAATACATTACTTGCGATGGTAATAATACGTTGGTTCAAGACGTAATCCATTATCAAGTACATCATCATTCCAAGTCGTGCAAAAAACTGATAAAAGAAGTCGCAGTATGTCGATATAATATTCCGTTCTTTCCATCAGATATAACGTTGATTTTGGAACCTAATACGTTGAAATTGTCTAACGAAAAGCAAAGTCGATTCAAAGAATTGTTGGGTAAAATTACGAAATTACTCAATTCTAATAAGGAAGATATAACTTTCTCGGATTATTTGCTCAAAGTTAATACCGATCCTAGAGAATTAATTAAAAAACCTACTATAGTTTTGAAACGTACAGTAAAGGACTGTTGTGTGAATCCTTTCAATTCAGAAATTTTACGTTGGCAAAAGTCCAATATGGACATTCAGTTTGTTCTCGACCCTTTTGCATGTATGGCATACATCATAAATTATATTAATAAACCCGAACGAGGGGTGTCCAAATTAATGCGTGATGCAATGGCCGACATAAAAATGGGTAAGTTAACCATCAAAGAACAGCTTAAAAAACTTGGTCATATCTTTTTGAATGCCAGTGAAGTATCAGCACAAGAAGCAGCATATAATATATTACAGAGGCATTTATCTGAAGCGAGCGATTCGTTCGTCACTATCAATACTAGACCGTACAGTGAACGAGTTAGGATGTTGAAAAAACCGTCAGATTTAATCGCAATGGCCGCCGATGATACCGATGTGTTTGAATTAGGGTTGATGGAACATTACGTTCAAAGACCCGAAAGCTTGGATAATCTTTGTTTGGCCGAGTTTGCGGCGTACTATACTTTTACCAATTCGAAAAAGGTGAAAACCGTTCTAAAACTCAAAGATGGTAGCGGTGCGCTGTCCAAGAAACAAAATCCAAAAGTTATCAATTTTATACGATACGGTTTCTTACAAGACCCCATCAATTTCTACAGGGAACAATTGATGTTATATTATCCTTGGCGCGATGAAGTCAAAGATATAGAAAATGCAGATCAGGTTCAAATTTATCAAGCCGAAATTGAATCGATTACAGAAAATCGTATGAAATTCGACAAAATAAACGAAGAAGTTTTGGACGCCGCTCTCAAAGCGGCTGAAAATCGTAACGATCATTTATATCAACATTTGATCAACGATGATTTTGACGGAGAGTATATTCCATATGCTTTAAAAGATCTAAATTACGATCCGATGGAAATTTTGGATCCCACCGTGATGAAGCCTAAAAAAGCAACAACGAGGCAGTCAACATTCCAAACACCATTGGAAATTGACAAAAAATTATATTTTGAAATGATTGCCACGTTGAACTCGAAACAATACGAATTGTTGAACCACGTATTAGATAACGTTGTTAATGGCAAAGTAATTTACAATGCGGTATCAGGGCAAGCTGGCGTCGGTAAGTCTCGACTGATTGCAGCTATCCAACAGTCTTTATTGAGGTATTATAATTCATTGCCGGGTAATAATCCTGATTTGATTAAAGTCTTATTAACTGCGCCGACGGGAAAAGCGGCGTACGGTATCAATGGAATGACTTTACATACAGCCTTCGCCATGCCCGTAAGCAGTTACGGTAGCGGATTGATTCCTTTGAATCAGGATACCATCAATATCATGCATACCGATTTGATGGATTTGAAATTGATCATAATAGATGAATTTTCAATGGTAGGTTCCAAGATGTTTCATAACATTGACCAACGTTTGAAACAAATTTTCAAAAATAAAGCTAGTTTTGGAGGCATATCCGTATTATTATTCAGAGATATCAGACAGCTTCCTCCAGTGGGTGATAAATGGATATTTTCCCCCTATCAAGGAAACTGTTACAACGTAATTTGTGGTTCGTATTTATGGGAAAAGTTCGCATACTTCGAACTCACAGAAATTATGAGGCAAAGAAATGATAAACCATTTGCCGTCGCTTTGAATAATATGTCTAAAGGGGAAATGACTCCGGAAGATATACAGTTAATAAAATCGAGGGAAGTTGAAAACGACGGTTCGATAACTGTACCCTTGAATGCAATTCATTTATTCAAAAGCAATAAACTAGTCGACAGTTTTAATGAGAAACGATTGTCCAAATATAACACTGAGACTTCGTATTCTATAGCTCAAGATATCGTTAAAGGTTCTTGCGCCGAAAAAACCAAACAACTGATGCTGGTACAAGCAAAAAAACTCAGTAAAACAGATTCATTCGGATTAATCGTGAAATTACAATTACAAATTGATGCGAAGTATATGGTGTCCCAATAATTTAAATACCCAAGACGGTATCGTTAACGGAGCTCCTTGTGTTTTACGCTACGTGCAAAAAGATGATTCTGGCAATCCCACTAGAATTTGGGTTGAATTCGATGACGAAAATAGTGGGAAAAAAACCAGACGAAAATACTCTGATACCGTCAGAGCTTTGAAATTCTCCAAAAATTGGACACCGCTGGAATTATGCGCTAAAGCGATTAAAATAAGAAGAGAAGGTAATTTGTTCGTCGAACGTAAACAGTTCGCAATTCTTCCGGCAGAAGCGATTACTATACACAAATCTCAGGGTGCCACTTATACACGGGTTGCCGTTCATATCGAAGCCAATATCGCCAGGAACTTTCTCTACGTAGCATGCTCTAGAGTCTGTAGTCTGAATGGCTTATATATTTATGGCAAATTCGTTCCACCAAAGAAACCAGGCATACGTGATTTAGCCGATATCGAACTGAAGAAAATGAAGGAAACGTAATGTCTGAAATCGAAATATTCCAAACAATTTTCGAAAGATTAGGGTGAGTTTGTTATTACCTATCAAAATATCGAAGGTTTTAATGCTCACAAATCTTTGATTAGGAACAATCCTATATTTGTCAACTCGGATATATTATTGTTCGTTGAAACTTGGAATTACGATAAAAGTGATACATCTATGGATGGTTTCACCAATTTTGCTAACATTGTGCGTAGTTACGGATTGCAATTGTCGAATAAAGGTTATGGCATTAGCTGTTGCAAAAATGCTATTTCAAAATATATCACTATGAAATCGAAATTCGAGGAATCGAACAAGAAATACAGTATCCAATCAATTTCTTTTACGTTCAAAGATATACTAATAGGTGTATTTTATATTCCTCCGAATTATCCGCAAAAAGTAACTTCAACTAATCGGTATTTGGAAAAATTTATTAGAGAAAATAATGATATAGATACTCTGATAATTGGAGATTTCAATCAAGATTTGATGATTGATAGACGAATCTCCACGCGATCGTTGTTGGAAGATATGAATTTCAGCTCTGCGTTGGAATTAGATAACTCGACGACCAAATCGAATACACATATAGATTGGTGTTTTAGTAATTCAGGTAGATGTACTGCAAACACTTACGCAACCGTGTTCAGTCATCATAAGGCGGTAGCCGTCAGTCTTCATGAAAATAAAGTAGACAAAAATTCAATGTTAACCCAATCTTCTGCTATAAGCGAAGACGAAGGTTGTGCTTTTCCTGGAAAAAATCTTATTCAAACAAAACAATCGAATTGTCCAAAAACTGTTGTTGGCTCTACCACTAACACTTTTATCGCACAAATTCGAAGTAGTTTTTCGAGCGATATCAGTAACGAAAACATGAAATTTAAACTGGATCTGCAAGATGAAAATGTTATCAAATCTTCGGATGGTTATCTTGGAGACCAAGTCATAAATAGATTTCACGAAGTGCTCAGTAATTTTTCTAGGCAAGAACACACAATAAACGAACATGAATTTAATCCACAAGATGTACTTTATTGGCAATCTTTAGATTTGCTGAATAATCGCGTACACGAAATTCTGCCTGATTCTCATAATATCCAAATTTTATTTGGTGGTGAACCGAGTTCAGTCGGACATTGGGTATGTACATACTACGACGGTAATGAAGTACATATTTATGACAACCTAAATCATGGTAGAATCACTGACGATTCGATTCAAATATATTTGAATAAATTATATCTATTCAAGTCAGATTACGTATTTCCTAAAGTACAACAGCAAGGTAACTTGACAGATTGTGGACTATTCGCAATTGCTAATGCAGTATCGATTTATTTTAAAATAGATCCCAAAGTTGTGCGGTACGAAACATGTGTTATGCGAAGTCACCTTTGGAAAATTTTCAGTACTAATGTTCTAGAATTTCCAACGACGACGATCGACTGTAGTCGCATCGATCGTCCTGTATACATTAACTCGATATCTCCTATCAAAATCAGTCAAGAAGATGAAGTCATAAATGAGTTCTCAATTGATATTAGTGATTCGAATACCAATTTCAAACTAGGAGATCGGTATAAAAATGAGATTAGGTGCTCTGATCGTTATCTGTCAAATCAGGTCATCAATAGATTTCACGAAACTTTGTGTAAGTTTTCTATAAGTGACAAAGAAATCAATGAACGTGAATACTATCCGCAAGACGTAACATATTGGCAGTCGTCAGATTTGCTCGATAGTTACGTAAAACCAATCGTAAAAGGTTCTCATCATATTCAAATTTTATATGGTGGGGGCATCGGCTCTAATGTTGTAGGTCACTGGATATGTATTCACTACGACGGAGAACGAGTCTTTATATACGACAGCTTGAATTCAGGTTATATCGAAAACGATTCAAGTTATCAAAAATATTTGGACAAATTATATCCCTTCGAACCAGAATATATCTGTTGCGAAGTTCAACGGCAAAATAATAGCATTGATTGCGGATTATACGCCATAGCGAATGCCGTTTCAATTTATTTCAAGATTAACCTCATAGAAAAAGTCAAATTTGACACCACCAAAATGAGGAGTCATCTCTGGAAAATTTTACGAACCAATACGTTGGAGCCATTTCCAGACGAACGGTGGTAAATTGAAAAAGAAAAAAAAACTGGAGAAAAGCGCAATGTAGCTGCTTATACTAGAAACACACTTTCAATGAAAGCAATTTCGTTACAAAGAATGTGTCAAAACTCCTTACTTTTTAATGTTTTATTCATAGATGAACAGCACTATTAAAGTGACCTACAAAATATCACTAAAATATTTGAATCGCAATAAATCCACAACACTAATGGAATAATGGTTGAATTCATGCACGATATAATTCAGTTCTAACATAACCTTAACTTCTTATAATAATGTTTATGCCCACGACTTAAGGTTTTAAGTGTGATTCAATTGTGTTTTAAACCAGTCACAATTTTTCGTGCAAATCACGTACTGCGCGTATGCAAACTTGATGAAAATAATTTTTAATTTCGAATATTTTTGTGGTGAAAATGAGTATATAAAGTTTCCATTATAAATATTGTGTTCGACGATTGGGAAATACTTCGGTTATTGAAAAAATGTTCATTCATAAATGTAATCTAAAAATAAACTTGAGCATATTTTTATGTTAACTTGTGCATAAACATCTATGTTAAGTCTTGAGTTAAGACTAAGTTACGTCGATCATGAATTTACCATAAAATCGTTTACTAAGATATTTCTTCGGAAATAAGTATTCGTATAATCGAACAACTTCGAGATAACGAAAGAAAGGTCTACGATTTCATAAAGGCAATCACATTGCATAAAAACGTAGTAGGCCTTCACAAACGACTCAAGTTAAGTTTGATTTTCCACAATATTCCTGTGTCGTTGCATATAGACGATTCAATAAATAAATGATTAGCTGTTCATCTGAATAATACATAATATATATCATACAAACAATTTAGTTGCATATATTTTTGTGTTCTAATCCATGTTTAGAAGAATATGTTTCAGATTTATTGACATTGTTGGCTATTTTGAACATGTTGAAACAATTATTATCAGTATGATTGAAATAAAATTTGAAAAGTATCAGCAAATGAATGAAAAAGACAACCAAATCAAAAAAAAAACCCTCACGGAACTGGCTCATAAGATAATATTCATCAGATAAAGCGCGATTCAAAACCAAATGGAAACGATCTGATGTCTCAATGATTGTGCTTGGTTGATATGTCAAAACAAGCGAGTAAACAACAATTGCTCCTTCCAAATGAAATCATATCCTCGAAAAGCAAAACGAATGTTTTTACCAAATTGCCCACATCACGAGCAACGATAATTCCATTTGGTTACGTTACGATGATTTTTTTAATCACTTAATTTTATGCAAGTCTAAATTTCATTTTCCTTTTCGATAATAATAGAAAGTGTTTACGCTTTTCCAAAATATGTAAGCAAATAAGTTTTATATAAAATTTCATTCTTGTGTTCTATTCACTGTTTAAATAAATATGTTTCAGATAATTTTAGGAATATTTTCATCGTTGACTACTGGCAATATTGAATAGTATGATTGAAATAAAATCTAAAAAGTAATAACAAATAATTGTAAAAGAATATCAAAACAGAAAATAACTTCACTGAACTGGTTCATAAGATATTTTTAATCAGATAATGCGCGATTTAAAGCCGAATATAAACGATTTGATGTCTCGATAGTTGTGCTTGGTTGATATGTCAAAACAAGTAAGCTAGTAAATAGAGATTGCTTAATGCAACATTTGCTACTACAGAAATAACATATCCTAAAAAAGCAAATTCAACATTTGCTCTTCCAAGAATGCACAAACTCCAAGCTCCATAAATAGTTCCATTTGGTTACGTTTAGTTTCTCAGCTTTCAACAGTTCAGTGTGGTTATCGATGATAATGATATAAGATATAATGTCAAATTTTTAAAGATAAATTCAACTATTTTTGGTAAATCTTGGATAACATTTCTGTAATTAAATAAAAATGTAAAATTATTCAGTATAAATTTTCAAAAATTGTACATTTTAAATTCAAAATATATCAACGTGGTGTTAAGATTGCAAATACACCACTTATGTTGTCATGAAGTGTAATCTCAAATTTTGCTATTAACAATGTAATGTGAATATATCAATGATTGAGAAAGTTATCGAGTTGATACTATCCAGCAGTCATCATATTGTAAACAATTATTACCAGCAGCCTTTTGTTTGGAATGGATTGAATCAGCTACCAGTATAGTCATATCATCGCAGAACGTGGTAAAGGTAAACATTTTTTTAAATCAGTTAATTTTAATCAGATCCTAATTTAATTTTCCCATTCACCAATTGACTATCTTTTCGAGGAATATCAAAGAAAATAAATTTTCTATCACAAATCAACAGGCCCCCAATACAAGTACCGAACCGATTTCATGTGGGGGTGTTCTTTTTCGAATGGATTGTATCAGCTACAAGAATATTCAATTAGTATCGACTTGAGATTCACAAAGTTTATTTAAAAAGATATATTTTTGGAAGTTTTCAATTATTACCATTCAATATTCCACACCAAATATGATTAAAAATATGTCTGTACTTAATATAATCTAAATTGAAGTAAAATAACTTTCAACATTTTAACAAACTTTGCAATCAAAATTTGAGTCATTAAGTGTTATCAGGAGTCATCAGGAATCAATCAATAAAATTTCTAGAAAGTTTTCTCTTTGACTAAGTTCATATCTTTTTCTGATTTAACTTTTCCCTAAGAGTAGTATTTCGAAATTTGCTTTCTAAGCGCCCTGAGACCCTTAGTGGTGGGGTGGGCCTCGTGGATTTTTTCTCACTATCTCACTGGGACAGTCTGGCACTGCTTATATGTATTCATATCTGATATTTTTCTTCAAAATTATGCATCTTTGACCAATTTTCTCAACTTCAGATTTATTCAGCTCGTGCACAAATCAATAGGCGTTCAATGCAAATTTCCAATCAATTTTATGCGGGTATTTCTTTTTGGAATGGATTGTATCAGCTATAAGAATATCTAATCAGTATCAACCTGAGATTCACAAACATTTCCAGGTCAACAGATGTTCTAAAACAGCTGAGCAAGTATTTTATTTAAAGGTATATAAGTTTATCGTAAAAAAAGATCTTTTTCGGCAGTTTTCAATTATTACCATTCAATATTACACACCAAATAAGCTTGTATCTAATATAATTTAAATTGTAAATTGTAGTAAAAAACTCGTCAACAATTTTATAAAACTTGCAATCAAAATTTGTGTCATCAGGAGTCAATCATTACACCGAAATCTGATATATTATAAACTACTTTATGAAAAACCACATATGTGCCTTTGTCAAAAGTATTTTGAAAAACCAGATTTTCGTTATCATGTTAGAAAATATATCTGGTAATGGAATGAAAATTGTACCCATTTCATATATGTATATATATTTGCAGCTCATACACAATTATTGAGACCTTCAAAAGAGAGCAAGTGAGATTGACCAAGTGCTAATTGAATTTGGAGCCATATTTTTAACATGAGCCCAGAGGCTACTGTAATGATCTGACATAGTAGATGTCTCATCAAAACTGCACTCAATAATATTCTCTGCATTCAAATAGTTTTGTTCTAAAATTTGAATTATCATTGAACTTTGCTAATAATACAATTTCTAGAAAGTTTCTCTTTGACTAACTTTATATTTTTTTGGTCAACTTTTCCTAAAAAGTATTATTTCTAAATTTCTCTTACTAAGGGCCCTGAGATCCCAAGTGGGAGTGGGTCTTGTGAAAATTTTCTCACTATCTCACGATGCCAGTTCGGCACCGCTTCCATGTACCCGAATCTGTTATTTACTTCAAAATTATGCATTTTTGACAAATTTTTCTATTTGCATTTCAGTAATCTTCATCGTTCAAAAATCAACAAGCCCTCTCGAGTACCAAACCGATACCATGCGGGGCTTTCATTTTGGAATGGATCGTACCAGCTACAAGAATATTCAATTAGTATTGGCTTGAGATTCACAAACATCTACAGGTCAACAGATGTTCTAAAATAGGTGAGCAAGTCATTCATTAATAGGTTTATAAGTTTATTGAAAAAGATATATTTTAGGAAGTTTTCAATTATTACCATTCAATATTCCACACCAAATATGATTGAAAATATGTTAGTACTTAATATAATCTAAATAGAAGTAAAATAACTTTCAACATTTTAACAAACATTGCAAACAAAATTTGAGTCATCAAGTGTTATCAGGAGTCATCAGGAATCAATTAATAGAATTTCTAGAAAGTTTTCTCTTTGACCAAGTTCATATCTCTTTCTGAATTATTTTTCCCAAAGAGTATTATTTTGTAATTTGCTTTCTAAGTGCTCTGTGACCCTTAGTGGTGGGGTGGGCCTTGTGGACTTTTTCTCACTATCTCACTGGGCCAGTCTGGCACTGCGTATATGTGTCAATTGAATTTGGAGCCTTATTTTTAACATGAGCCTAGAGGCTACTGTAATGATCTGACATAGTAGATGTCTCGTCAAAACTGCACTCAATAATATTCTCTTCATTCAAATAATGCATCTTTGACCAATTTTTCTATTTGCTTTTCAGAAATCTTCATCGTTCAAAAATCAACAGGCCATCTCAAGAACCGAACCGATATCATGTGGAGCTTTCATTTTGGAATGGATTGTACCAGCTACAAGAATATTCATGGCATGAGATTCACAAACATTCACAGGTTCTAAAACAGGTGAGCAAGTTTTTCATTAAAAGGTTTTTAAGTTTATGGAAAAAGAGATCTTTTTTGGAAGTTTTCAATTATTACCATTAAATATTTCCCACTAAAGGTGATTGAAAATAAGTTTGTACATAAAATAATTTAAATTGAAGTTACAAAACTTTCAATCATTTTAATAAACATAATCTGTGTCATCAGGAGTAAAGTACTTCATTGAAATCTGAATTTTATCCGAAAGTTATGTTATAGTCAAGAGGTTCTTTGAAACACTAGATTTTCGTTTACATGCTAGAAAATATATCAGGTAATGTGATAAAAAATTTATAAATGGAGTGCACCTCATAAACATTTACGGAGACTTACATTCTGTTCAATAAAGAGCAACTGATGTTTTTGGTGACGCCTTATGCAAACTCGTATGATTTTTCTGAACCATTGCAGTAAAATGAGCGATTTTTCTATCTTTTGTAACATCACCAATAATTCTACCACTAGCAGTTTTATCGATATTGACCATTCATATTTATATTTGCAGGTTTCAGTTGATGTCTTGGTGAAAAGGGCAATATGAATTCGAAAGCCACTCCTGTCTGGTAGTACTGCAGGTTTTTGCTGGGTTTCCCTACAGTAATGTTAGCGAATGCTCTACCAAATAGTGTCCTGGAATCCCAAGGAAGAAGATTTTATCATCCATGCAGTGGCTTATTCAATTTTTCACCTTATTTTATATTGAAATGGGATTAAGTTATTACTTTCAATCGATTGTATTCTCTTTGAGTTACCGCTCAAATAATTATTGGAAAACTGTGTTATTATATGCTTTCAATGACCTTTTTTTTTATTTTGATATGTTTGATAGTGAAAACTGTTTTAAGGCTATCAGAGAAACAATAACAATGGTTACCGTGCACTACTAAATTTATGATTCTCGAAAATGTCATGGCCTTAAATAATTAAAATCATGAATAGCCTTGTGAAATTAGCCAGTTTCTGATAGAAATTGTTTTTTAATAATATGAGATGTCGAAAGAACATAATTAAAAAAATAATATTTTAGACTAGAAAACAATAATATGTACACAGGGTGACTCAAAACTCAACGTCATCCTACGAAGGGTTGATAGTCCAGCTCATGACTGACCTGAATATTAAATGAGATCAGATGAATGACATTCCATCCAGCATCTCAAGTAAATTTCTAATTTACTAACTAATACAAACCAAATTGCCAATACCCTACAAAACTTCATAGTTCGAGATTCTAATATTTGTTATGCAACCTTATTAATAATACTTCTATAGATAACGATCCAAAATAAAAATGTTGGTGCAATACTTTTGGAGAAAAATACATAAATGCCGATTCACGTGTTAATTTATTTTATTAGCTTACTTAGACCCTTCATACTGTAAACAAAATCACCACACGAACGTGGCAAGTTATTTTAAAAAATTACATGATACAACATTCACCTTTTTTTAGTTGAGGAAAAAAGATATTCTTGGTGTACTGTAATGGGAGCTCATTGTGAAATTATTTCAATAATTAGGAATTTGCTGCTAACAGCTTAGACTCATTATTGAAATAATGTAAAATAATCTTCTAGTGAGAGATATGTAATGTTATACCATATCAAGAACTACACTGAATATGCAGAGCTCATAACATGAATTAACATGTGAATCGAACAAATACTTCTGGACAACCAGCCCTCTAAAGGATAAAGTTGAGTTTTGGGACACCCTGTATATACAAATCTAGATTTTTATCAAAAATATTTCAAGAAAAATAGTTTCTGAAAGTAGAAGATAAAACCTCATCCTTGGCCGAATAAAATTGATATTTTATATGAATTTTTATGTTGCCCTACAATAAGCTTCAGTGTTTTTAACTGGTTTTGGCAAGTGGTTATACTATTTCCAACTATTATAAACTAAATAATTCTCGATTAGAATTGATGAAGCAATTGGCAGTCATATGCTGTTATTCTGTCGTGTGTTATAAACATTAACTCTAGTAGAAAATGAACCATATATTAATAGATGATGCAGGCAGTTTCAAGAATAAATAGAGTTGGATGTGTCAATATTTGATTTTGAAAAGGGGTCAACAAGATTGTAGTTTACATTAAATATCTATATACAGATGAGGAGAACTAGAAAATTGAAAGAGATAATAAAATAGTATATTGTGTTAGACGGCCAGAAAATGAGCTTTACCACAGATATCTTCTATATATTCAAGATCCCTCTGGACATTTGTTAATCAACCAGTTGTTTGACATAATATATAGAAGAGGATTATAAATATTTCTCAACTTCTCTTCAAGAACTTGATCTAGTTTAAATAAATCCCTTCAAACATTCGCATATGGTATTTTATAAATTACCGCGATATTGAACTAATTTAAATTATTTAGGTATTTTATTATTGTATGTCATGAATATTTTAATATATATGTATATATTTATTATTTAAGAAAGAAACTGCCACGACTTAGTACTTGTCTTCAAGAAAGTATTTATGCTGTATTGTTCCAGCCACATTCATCCAAATAATATAATCACATAAATTACACAGAACAAAAGTTTAACAAAATCCAATTGCCCTTTAAAACAATATTTATTTTGAGACAAATTCCATGAAATCATCAAATTACGCAAGATGCATTGTTCTTTTTGCCTTCTATCTTTTTGTGTTTTGTAATAACCCCACAACCTTTGGGTCCTTGAAAAAAAACGACTACCTCAAATCAATACTCAATTTCTTCAGCATACGCTGTACACCTGATCTTCATAAAACAAACTTTTCGAACTTTTCTAATGGAGCCCTGTTCAAATACTAAAAAATATATTTATTATTTTTCAGAATGATGGTTTTTAACAAATCTTACTTTCTGGTTTTCTGATGGAGTTCTGTTGTTTGTTCAAGTTCTAAAAAATAATTAATTTTTCCTATTTATCACCCCAGAAGGTCTTATCCTCAAGTATATGTTTATAAATAAAACTCATAGAAGTTGACAGTATGAAATCACTAACCATCAGAGTCAGCTGCATTTGAACTTGATAGTGAAAAGCATGTGTTTTTTTTGTCACTATTATTGTCAAGTATTATACAGGAGCTTTAGAATTGTATTATTTTTTCTAGAGAAACATTTGCACAAAGTATTGACACAGCTTCCTTGACCAAGGTATTGTTTTAATTTAAAATCAATGACGTAAACTTACAATAAGTTTCTGAATATCACAATATTTCGAAGGGCTCGCACTGAAAGACATCAATTTAGAAGCTTTGAAAATCTGTACAACACTAGCATATTTAGATGATTTCAAGGTTCATGAATCAATAATCGAAATTAAAATTAATTTTTTATGTAATCAGATCTATCCTGAAACACAGGAATTTTAAATTGAAAAGTTCATGAAGAATTAATGTTTGAACTTACTAAATATTCAATGCTAAATATAAAAAAAAATTGTGAGAGGGCAAGAATCATATGCCATTTATCTTCAAATAACCCAAAATAAACAAAAAATACGTTAATCAAATAGGACCTCGATCGTTGGCCATTTGGTTTTATTATTGTTACCAATAAAGAACATTTATTACTATTATTTAACAATATAACAATCCATTACTAAAAAATTGCAATTTACGGTATTTACACTATGATATTGACATGATGACGTGTGTTGGTCAATTGCCCAGAATAGCTGCGTTTTTTTCGTCTACTGTAGTTACAGAGTGACAAGTGACTGCTCCAAAACCAATCGTATTAATAGAGTAATAGAGTAATAAAAGACATAGAGATGTCCTGCCTATACTTACACCAATACCTGTTTTGTAGTGAACATAAACTATCTTTTTCTTTACAATTCGTGGGCGAGGGGGGTGACGGGTGGTGAAATATTTCTAGAGTTTCTTTACATTGAGAGTATGAAGGACTCTAATACAAACGAATAATGACAACTTGATCCGAATGAAATGAGCGGGCATACACGAAAGTACCCGAATGGGGCTGTCGCTTATAAACAAACAAATTTATGTTGACTTCAAGACAAGGATGGAAAAGGCATCTCTATGGTCTTTTATTACTCTGAGTATAAATCAGAATGTGAATAAGTGTTCAATAAAACGACATGAATTCCGGCAGAAACTCCGCTGATACCTCAGGGTTATAAAAGACATAGAGATGCTATTCCTATACCTACCTACACAAATTCCTGTTCTGACGTGAATATGAAGTATTCCTTCCATACAATTTGATAGCGAGTGGAATGACGGGCGGTGAAACATTATGGACAGTTTGTTTACATTTTTAGTTAGAAGGACTAAGTATAACAAACTACCCGATTAAAAACGGACTAAACATGATAAGGCCCTCGTTTGTAAACAAAGTTATTTTGCCTTTAAGACAAGGATGGAAAAGGCATTTCTATAGTCTTTATTACTCCGAGATTCAAGGACTTTGAAACTGACATTAGTGTACTAGGTTCATAATAATAATTGTACTAACGAAATAAAAGTAATCGCGTTCGGTATTAACGTCAGATTGCTCGGAATATGTCTGTATTGTTTGTTTATTGCAACCGATTGTAGGGGAGAAAAAGCTTGAACGTCGGGTTTCTCAAATCCGTTCTGATCGAGATTGATTTGTTTGCTCGGAGATATTTGACGGACAAATGGGATTATTTTGAAAACTGTCCATTCCGTTCAAGTCAAAGAGAATGTGTACCATAAAATTTTATTGTCTACTGAATAGGTGGAATGAAATCGTGATTGAACTTGTGGGAGAGAGTGACAAAACTGTCAACAATAGAATTATATGGTTCATCGAATCCCACGCCTGAACCTATTTATTTGATTTTTAGGGCCGCTTTTTTCAATATTCCGTTGGCGTAGTTTGACTGACAGATAAATTTAACCGACAAATGGAATGTTCACTTGAACGAATGTCATATTCATTTCAACCACCGGTTAAATTTAGCTGTCAGTCAAATCACGCTTGCAGAATATTGAAATACCAGCCTTAATATTCGTTTGTCGATTGGATTGACATATATTCCTTTACCTTAACTGAATTGAATTACCTTAGATTTTAAATATGGTTTATAAATTGGGGATTCAACATTAGATGCTAGCGTGAGAGTGGCAAAATTTTAACTACTCTCAAGGACACATTATGTCAACGGAAGAACAGAAAATTCACCATTTATATGTACCAGACTTTTATCACTTATCAATTATTACAGGTTCAACAAAAGGCATATAAACAACAGCCAATATCTTGTGAAGTTTGACGAAAACAATATTTTCCTTGACATATGTATAGTTTCAAAACTCGACACCAGATGGAGCACGCCATATGTGATATTCCCAATAGGTCCCTACTTTTTTTTCCTTTGTCTAGTTTGTCTGTGGCATTTCAAATTTCAAAGATGGAAACGGACGAAAGGGGCGTTGAAAATTTTAATGGTGAGAAAATTGTTATTTATTATAATACTTATACAAATTTCGGTATGTAGTTTTTGGCATTTATAATTTATCTCCCTCTCAATTCAAAATAAGCACAAACTAACATATTTCTTCAAATAGTATGTGGAATCACCGAACTGATTCGTTATTTCAATTTCGCAATCAATACTAGATGCATCGTAAACGGTTTTTATTATGAGCATTATGTTTCAACATTAATTAATAATTGTTGTTCACGGTAAAATAGATTGATCAAACTGTTTTTGAAGATGCGTCGTTTCAGTTAACTCAGCATTTGTCGATGTGCAGTTGAGGAAAAGTCAAAGATATTAACCTTTCGCGATCCTTTCTCGGGGCAGCCCCGAGCTTTGACGGAACTATGTTATTAACTCTAGTACGAAAATATGAATAGGGCATTCATAAAATCTGTTGTGGAATCATCTGCGGCTGAAAGACAAACTTAAGTCGCTATTTTCCATGGTTCAAGATAACCTCTTGGGAGGTATTCATGTTGAAATGGGGAACATTTATTTAATGAATTTTTTCAATGAATTTTCACTTTCAGATTTTTTCTTTCCTTTTCAGTTAGAGTTTTTTCACAATATCTATCAGAAGTAGTTCAATGTCCAGCGTGGCTTTAGCCGGGGAAGTAGTTGTTTTCTGTTAGATATTACAAATAAATCACATTCTTCAATTTTCATGGAGAATGTTCCCCTTTTCAATATGGTATTAACGTTTCGGTCCAATGTCAGGGGTGGCCTTCTGTGTACCATATGATTCTATTGTCGACAGTTTTGTCTCTTTCTTTCCCATGAGTTCAACCATAATGTCATCTCAATTTTTCTATCGACATTATAATTCTATAGCACACAGAATCCCACTCCAGGTTAGTTTCTTGAGACTGGCTTTGTTCGAAGTCGCTAATTTTTTTATTTAGGCTGTTGCATTTTATCGGTTATACCTAGTTAAGGGTGCCCATCCGAAAAATTTTACTGAAACAATTCTATTGATAGATTCTCTTTTCAAATATTTAGTATGGATTCTTTGGATCAAGTCTGCCACCGTTTTGCTCTGTGACTTTTTTTGTTTCAGGAGAGTTTTTCTACAAAATATAATATTTATTAATGAGGTTCTCTCGTGTTTCCTAACTACGATACGAAACTACAGAGGGTGATTTTTTAGGTCACTTCTGAAAATTCGAGAAAAAGTGCCTTAAAAAAATGCAATGCCCTGTACTTATCTTAGAAACGAAGCAACTGCGGACCTATGTTAATATAGGAACCCTTTTTCTTAAAACGATCGAACGAATCACCCTCTGTAGTTTCGTACCTTAGTTAGGAAACATGAGGGAAACACATATAAGAAAAGTCACAGAGGAATATGGTGGCAGACTTGTTCCAAAGAAGCCATACAGATAGTTTAGAGAATGTATCTATCAGTTAAATTTTTTTGTTGATGGGCACTCGTAAGTATTATGACAATATAATAAAATCGCTAAGGGTTAAACTTTCATGGTCAAATCTTTATGGTAAACCGGTTATACAGTGCGTTCATAGTGGAAGGGCTCCATTATCTAACAAGTTTATTATTTTCGTAGGTAAAGCTTGAACAGGTCTTTTTTTTTATATCGGTCCTTCACCTTTTTTTATATCCCAACATTTTTTTCATTATTTATTTGCAATGAAAATATCATAGGTGAGTAGTAAAAATAAAAAAATAATAAATTTATAGCAAGAGCTCGAACTGAGCTCCTTGGGTTAGTCGACAATAAAGAAAAAAATATTGAGAAATATGATCATTAGTTTTTTTCATACTTATATAGTATACTTTAACTTGAGGTGTTAGATAAGATGTATGTGGTATGATTGAATTCAGAACAATATGGGCCATCAATTTTTGATATGAAAATATATCCTTTCAACTTAAAAAAATTACGATGACGTCTTGTGAGGTGGTGGATTTTTTTTTTTTAAATAAAGGTGGAAGATTGAATACAAAATCTATTTGTCCGAGCCTTACCACCGAAAATAATTATTCGTAAAATAATGTAGCGTGAAAAAATGTTGAGAAATATGAACACTGGTTTATTTTATTCTCAGTATATTGTAATTTGAAGTGTTAGATATGACATATGTGGTATGGTAGGATTCAGAAAAATATGGCCTTACAATTTTTGATATAAAAATATTCCCTTTGAATTTGAAATAAATGTTGAAGACGCCATATTTTGTATTGTGGTGGGGGAGAAAATAAATGTTTTTTTATAAAAATGTGGAAGACTGAAATACAAAATCGTTCGTTCGAGCTTTATCTCCGAAAATAATAAATTCGTAAGATAACAGAGCGTTTCCACACTTTATGAACGCACTGTATAGTCAATGTTAGAAATAGCTACAGTTGCTATCTACATCGAATAGAAATTTTAAAACAAATTATGTTGTTTCGTTTGATGTAAACAACTTCAATGTAGTAAGTATAACCAACTACTCGATGCTAGATTAAAATCTATGGACAAGCTCTTTGTAACTGAATAATAGAAATAATTCCAAAGAATAATAACCAAGGGTACCAATGAGTAATTAATAGCAATCACAAGGACCTACATAATTGTGAGCTGTGTGAAACTACAGCTATATATAAAATTTTCATAGCACGTTATAAAATTGTTGTTTTTTCTTTCTACATGTCTGTAGAACATAAAAAGTTTTTTACGTTCTAGAACGAAAAAGAGACACTTTGCTAACTGAGATTTTAACAAAAATGTTAACATTTCAGTTCAGTCTTTGAAATATATTTATTTAAGTACCAGTGCCAAAAAGTTTCACTTATCGTACATACACTGTGTGCATAGTGTAAACAATTATTCTAAACACTGGCGTAGAAAATACATATTTTTATAGTATTACAAATATTTAGTAATAATATATTCCTTTCTGATTACAGAAAATATGGAGCAAACTGTAGCTAATGGTAAGTTTCTGATCTTTGCGCTGCACTGTATAGAACCTTTGGTGTAGTAATGAATATACTGGAGTTTTATGATTCATAAGTATAATATTATTAATTATTATTCAACTATGCTTTGAACATAAAGCATCTTAGCTGATTTTAGTTTGATATAACTGAAGCCTAGTACATACTAAGGAACATGTTTTGAAATTTTGTATGGAAAAATTTGTCGGAACTGTTTAGAAACAATTTCAATATAAAGTTTGCCTGTATCTGGAATGTTATGTTTTAAAATATGTGAATGCTGCTTGCGAAACGATGTTGGATTGGTTGATTTGAGGTCATTTTCGTTTTTGTCGCAGGAGAATACATTTTGGTAAAATTATTTGTTGAATGGGGAATACGATCAAACTGATATATAGGCATCATGAAAAGAAAGAAGTAGAAATAGAAGTGAATTTCCTGCTCCTCCACATAATGTTTAGAAATCAACATACATTTCTTCTAATTTAAAACTTGGTCTTTTCTAATGATTAACGTTTAATATCTTTTTGAACATATGATTATTTATCGAGTCATGTATAGATCAAGGTGTAATCATAGTAAGTATTGAGAGGCTGTGAAGTATTTTTGCATGATTGCAATGAATATGTTTTGTTATGATACTAAATTCTTTTTTCGTAACATGAAAATTCTATAAGTATCTCTGAAGTGTCACCAGAGCATTCCAGTGGAAAGTGAAACAATTATTCTGGAACAGGATATAATGTCCTCCAGTGTATACTAGGCTTACTTAACAATGGGCTTCTTTTTATTATATTAATGTCAATTCTTGACCACTCCTGGACATCATTTTGTAATGACGTCAAATATGTTCTTATCCTTCACTGTTCATACTGGAACTGCATGTATAAATATATCTTAATTGTTTTGCAAGTATAAAATGCATCCGTGTGCATTCTACCATAGATTGAAAATACAAATTCAATTCAATTTTTATTCTGTTTCCAATATACTCCATGTATATAATAGTAAAAAAAAATCACTTTGCTCAACCAAAGATGTGGTCATATTTAAAAATGTATTTTAAATTAATTATTCAAATATTCAATTGTGGTTTGGTAAAATAATCTGTTTCTAAAGCATAATATTATCTTTCCCCTTGTCACTTTTAGAGCCATTACAGCTTATTAAAAAGTCCCGAAATATCTGAATATGTTGATTAAAATACTCGAAAAATATGAGAATTATTATTCATATTTTCCATATACATCTTAGGCGGCTCCCTCATGTTCCTATAATGATGAATCAATACAAGATTTGTACCAATTTATTATTTTGTTTGTTTGTTTGAAAACGGTATAAATTTTCACTAATTTTTTAACGCAAATTTGATATGTCGCCCTCTATGTAAATCCACAACAACTATGTGTATGATTTTGTTGCAGAAAATTATTAAATGAATCAATGAATTAACGCTAAACAATTAAGAGATACCAATGTGAGAATTTACGATCACTTCAATAATAAAATAATAGGAAAATAATATTTTGTTGCGTTGGTGGTGGCTGTGATTTCAAATTTGACGAAGTACTGTTTTCAATATTGAACAACATTTCTTAATAGACAATGAGTAATTAATAGCAATCACAAGGACCTACATAATTGTGAGCTATGTGAAACTACAGCTATATATAAAATTTTCATAGCACGTTATAAAATTGTTGTTTTTTCTTTCTACAAGTCTGTAGAACATAAAAAGTTTTTTACGTTCTAGAACGAAAAAGAGACACTTTGCTAACTGAGATATGAACGAAAATGGCAACATTTCAGTTCAGTTTTTGAAATATATTTATTTAAGTACCAGTGCTAAAAAGTTTCACTTATCGTACATATATATTGTGTGCATAGTGTAAACAATTATTCTAAACACTGGCGTAGAAAATACATATTTTTTATAGTATTACAAATATTTAGTAATAATATATTCCTTTTTGATTACAGAACATATGGAGGAAACCGTAGCTAATGGTAAGTTTCTGATCTTTGCGCTGCACTGTTTAGAACCTTTGGTGCAGTAATGAATATATTGGAGTTTAATGATTCAAGTATAATATTATTAATTATTATTCAACTATGCGTTGAACATAAAGCGTCTTAGCTGATTTTAGCTTGATATAACTGAAGCCTAGTACATACTAAGAAACCTGTTTTGAAATTTTGTATGGAAAAATTTGTCGGAACTGGTTAGAAACAATTTCAATATAAAGTTTGCTTGTATCTGGAATGTTATGTTTTAAAATATGTGAATGCTGCTTGCGAAACGATGTTGGATTGGTTGATTTGAGGTCATTTTCGTTTTTGTCGCAGGAGAATACAATTTGGTAAAATTATTTGTTGAATGGGGCATACGATCAAACTGATATATAGGCATCATGAAAAGAATGAAGTAGAAATAGAAGTGAATTTCCTGCTCCTCCACATAATGTTTAGAAATCAACATACATTTCTTCTAATTTAAAACTTGGTCTTTTCTAATGATTAACGTTTAATATCTTTTTGAACATATGATTATTTATCGAGTCATGTATAGATCAAGGTGTAATCATAGTAAGTATTGAGAGGCTGTGAAGTATATTTGCATGATTGCAATGAATATGTTTTGTTATGATACTAAATTCTTTTTTCGTAACATGAAAATTCTATAAGCATCTCTGAAGTGTCACCAGAGCATTCCAGTGGAAAGTGAGACAATTATTCTGGAACAGGATATAATGTCTTCCAGTGTGTACCTACTAGGCTTACTTAACAATGGGCTTTTTTTTATTGTGTTAATGTCAATTTTTGACCACTCCTGTACATCATTTTGTAATGACGTCAAATATGTTCTTATCCTTCACTGTTCATACTGGAACTGCATGTATAAATATATCTTAATTGTTTTGCAAGTATAAAATGCATCTGTTTGCATTCTACCATAGATTGAAAATACAAATTCAATTCAATTTTTATTCTGTTTCCAATATACTCCAAGTAAATAATAGTAAAAAAAACACTTTGCTCAACCAAAGATGTGGTCATATCTAAAAATGTATTTTAAATTAATTATTCAAATATTCAATTGTGGTTTGGTGGTAAAATGATCTGTTTCTAAAACATAATATTTTCTTTCCCCTTGTCACGTTTAGAGCCATTACGGCTCAGTTAAAAGTCCCAAAATATCTGAATATGTTAATTAAAATATGTTTATTCTCAGACGTTATTTACCATAATACTCGAAAAATATGAGAATTATTATTCATATTTTCCATATACATCTTAGGCGGCTCCCTCATGTTCCTATAATGATGAATCAATACAAAATTTGTACCAATTTATTATTTTGGTTGTTTGTTTGTTTGAAAACGGTATAAATTTTCACTAATTTTTCAACGCAAATTTGATATGTCGCCCTCTAAGTAAATCCACAACAACTATGTGTATGATTTTGTTGTAGAAAATTATTAAATGAATCAATTAATTAACGCTAAACAATTAAGTAATACCAATGTTAGAATTTACGATCACTTCAATAATAAAAAAATAGGAAAAAATATTTTGTTGGGTTGGTGGTGGCTGTGATTTCAAATTTGACTAAGTACTGTTTTCAATATTGAACAACATTTCTCAATAGACAATGAGTAATTAATAGCAATCACAAGGACCTACATAATTGTGAGCTATGTGAAACTACAGCTATATATAAAATTTTCATAGCACGTCATAAAATTGTTGTTATTTCTTTCTACATGTCTGTAGAACATAAAAAGTTTTTTACGTTCTAGAACGAAAAAGAGACACTTTGCTAACTGAGATATTAACGAAAATGTCAACATTTCAGTTCAGTTTTTGAAATATATTTATTTAAGTACCAGGGCTAAAAAGTTTCACATTTCGTATAACACTGTGTGCATAGTGTAAACAATTATTCTAAACACTGGCGTAGAAAATACATATATTTTATAGTATTACAAATATTTAGTAATAATATATTCCTTTTTGATTACAGAAAAAATGGAGCAAACAGAAGGTAATGGTAAGTTTCTGATCTTTGAGCTGCACTGTTTAGAACCTTTGGTGTAGTAATGAATATATTGGAGTTTAATGATTCAAGTATAATATTATTAATTATTATTCAACTATGCGTTGAACATAAAGCATCTTAGCTGATTTTAGTTTGATATAACTGAAGCCTAGTACATACTAAGAAACCTGTTTTGAAATTTTGTATGGAAAAATTTGTCGGAACTGGTTAGAAACAATTTCAATATAAAGTTTGCTTGTATCTGGAATGTTATGTTTTAAAATATGTGAATGCTGCTTGCGAAACGATGTTGGATTGGTTGATTTGAGGTCATTTTCGTTTTTGCAGGAGAATACAATTTGGTAAAATTATTTGTTGAATGGGGCATACGATCAAACTGATATATAGGCATCATGAAAAGAATGAAGTAGAAATAGAAGTGAATTTCCTGCTCCTCCACATAATGTTTAGAAATCAACATACATTCCTTCTAATTTAAAACTTGGTCTTTTCTAATGATTAACGTTTAATATCTTTTTGAACATATGATTATTTATCGAGTCATGTATAGATCAAGGTGTAATCATAGTAAGTATTGAGAGGCTGTGAAGTATATTTGCATGATTGCAATGAATATGTTTTGTTATGATACTAAATTCTTTTTTCGTAACATGAAAATTCTATAAGCATCTCTGAAGTGTCACCAGAGCATTCCAGTGGAAAGTGAGGCAATTATTCTGGAACAGGATATAATGTCTTCCAGTGTGTACCTACTAGGCTTACTTAACAATGGGCTTTTTTTTATTGTGTTAATGTCAATTTTTGACCACTCCTGGATATCATTTTGTAATGACGTCAAATATGTTCTTATCCTTCACTGTTCATACTGGAACTGCATGTATAAATATATCTTAATTGTTTTGCAAGTATAAAATGCATCTGTTTGCATTCTACCATAGATTGAAAATACAAATTCAATTCAATTTTTATTCTGTTTCCAATATACTCCAAGTAAATAATAGTAAAAAAAACACTTTGCTCAACCAAAGATGTGGTCATATCTAAAAATGTATTTTAAATTAATTATTCAAATATTCAATTGTGGTTTGGTGGTAAAATGATCTGTTTCTAAAACATAATATTTTCTTTCCCCTTGTTACTTTTAGAGCCATTACGGCTCAGTCAAAAGTCCCAAAATATCTGAATATGTTAATTAAAATATGTTTATTCTCAGAAGTTATTTACCATAATACTCGAAAAATATGAGAATTATTATTCATATTTTCCATATACATCTTAGGCGGCTCCCTCATGTTCCTATAATGATGAATCAATACAAAATTTGTACCAATTTATTATTTTGTTTGTTTGTTTGTTTGAAAACGGTATAAATTTTCACTAATTTTTTAACGCAAATTTGATATGTCGCCCTCTAAGTAAATCCACAACAACTATGTGTATGATTTTGTTGCAGAAAATTATTAAATGAATCAATTAATTAACGCTAAACAATTAAGTAATACCAATGTTAGAATTTACGATCACTTCAATAATAAAAAAATAGGAAAAAATATTTTGTTGGGTTGGTGGTGGCTGTGATTTCAAATTTGACTAAGTACTGTTTTCAATATTGAACAACATTTCTCAATAGACAATGAGTAATTAATAGCAATCACAAGGACCTACATAATTGTGAGCTATGTGAAACTACAGCTATATATAAAATTTTCATAGCACGTCATAAAATTGTTGTTATTTCTTTCTACATGTCTGTAGAACATAAAAAGTTTTTTACGTTCTAGAACGAAAAAGAGACACTTTGCTAACTGAGATATTAACGAAAATGTCAACAGTTCAGTTCAGTTTTTGAAATATATTTATTTAAGTACCAGTGCTAAAAAGTTTCACATTTCGTATAACACTGTGTGCATAGTGTAAACAATTATTCTAAACACTGGCGTAGAAAATACATATATTTTATAGTATTACAAATATTTAGTAATAATATATTCCTTTTTGATTACAGAAAAAATGGAGCAAACAGAAGGTAATGGTAAGTTTCTGATTTTTGAGCTGCACTGTTTAGAACCTTTGGTGTAGTAATGAATATATTGGAGTTTTATGATTCAAGTATAATATTATTAATTATTATTCAACTATGCTTTGAACATAAAGCATCTTAGCTGATTTTAGTTTGATATAACTGAAGCCTAGTACATACTAAGGAACCTGTTTTGAAATTTTGTATGGAAAAATTTGTCGGAACTGTTTAGAAACAATTACAATATAAAGTTTGCCTGTATCTGTAATGTTATGTTTTAAAATATGTGAATGCTGCTTGCGAAATGATGTTGGATTGGTGGATTTGAGGTCATTTTCGTTTTTGTCGCAGGAGAATACAATTTGGTAAAATTATGATATATAGGTATCATGAAAAGAATGAAGTAGAAATAGAAGAGAATTTCCTGCTCCTCCACATAATGTTCAGAAATCAACATACATTTCTTCTAATTTAAAACTTGGTCTTTTCTAATGATTAACGTTTAATATCTTTTAGAACATATGATTATTTATCGAGTCATGTATAGATCAAGGTGTAATCATAGTAAGTATTGAGAAGCTGTGAAATATTTTTGCATGATTGCAATGTATTTGTTTTGTTATGATACAAAATTCTTTTTTCGTAACATGAAAATTCTATAAGCATCTCTGAAGTGTCACCAGAGCATTCCAGTGGAAAGTGAAACAATTATTCTGGAACAGGATATAATGTCCTCCAGTGTGTACTAGGCTTACTTAACAATGGGCTTCTTTTTATTATGTTAATGTCAATTCTTGACCACTCCTGGACATCATTTTGTAATGACGTCAAATATGTTCTTATCCTTCACTGTTCATACTGGAACTGCATGTATAAATATATCTTAATTGTTTTGCAAGTATAAAATGCATCGGTTTGCATTCTACCATAGATTGAAAATACAAATTCAATTCAATTTTTATTCTGTTTCCAATATACTCCATGTATATAATAGTAAAAAAAAATCACTTTGCTCAACAAAAGATGTGGTCATATTTAAAAATGTATTTTAAATTAATTATTCAAATATTCAATTGTGGTTTGGTAAAATAATCTGTTTCTAAAACGTAATATTATCTTTCCCCTTGTCACTTTTAGAGCTATTACAGCTCAGTAAAAAGTCCCGTAATATCTGAATACGTTAATTAAAATATGTTTATTCTCAGAAATTATTTACCAAAATACTCGAAAAATATGAGAATTATTATTCATATTTTTCATATACATCTTAGGCGGCTCCCTCATGTTCCTATAATGATGAATCAATACAAAATTTGTACCAATTTATTATTTTGTTTGTTTGTTCGTTTGAAAACGGTATAAATTTTCACTAATTTTTTAACGCAAATTTGATATGTCGCCCTTTATGTAAATCCACAACAACTATGTGTATGATTTTGTTGCAGAAAATTATTAAATGAATCAATTAATTAACGCCAAACAATTAAGTAATACCAATGTGAGAATTTACGATCACTTCAATAATAAAAAAATAGGAAAAAAATATTTTGTTGGGTTGGTGGTGACTGTGATTTCAAATTTGACTAAGTACTGTTTTCAATATTGAACAACATTTCTCAATAGACATTGTTGATAATATCAAAAATGAGGGTAGTTTACTTCTGATCAAAATTCATATTTTTTGTGCTCAACCGTACACTGTATGGATATTTAGAATTTTGATAACCCAAATGCAAGTATTTCGCAATTCACTAATTTTGAGTAATACGATAATCTGACAAAAGGATAATAAAAAAGTTTCCCATATGGTGCAAACTCACTGTATAATGGTGCCTTTAAATAGTTTTTATATTGAATAATGTGTCAGTCATGGAGATTTTTTCTACAAATATGAACAGTTAGCAACGCAAATGCATGACATGCTCCTTTTGTTAAGTAGTGTGCCATAGCTATTAATTAATTGGTTAGGACTTTTGACGGGTTCAATAGTAAGTTTTAATAAACATTTTCACTAAATTTCAAAACTTTCGGATTTATTATTTTAATTTGCTGAAATTCGGCCTTCGTTCCTGAGCTATATGTCAGAATAACAATAAAAAATAACAATAAAATGTGTCGGTCAATAGGAAATTCATAACAGAATGAAATTTTAAATTTTTTTCAATTAATCAACCCATCACTTCAACTTCAAAACTTTTATCAATATATTTTGGCAACACTAGAGGATTCAGGAAATCTCTAAATATTACTGTTCTGAATTTAATTTGTTGATGAATAAAAAAATTGTATGGTAATAAATTTGCTCTGAATAAAACCAAAAATGTCATTTTGAAATTATTAACTTATAAGATTTTTATTTATTTACCGATTTTGAAGGAAGGCATTCGAATGTAAGTCAGATTTTTTGTAAAAAAACAAAATTTTTTAGATATCATCTTGAAAAATAAGAATTGTTGGCCATGTAAATGAAAACTAATTGATAAAATTTGGTGTCTTAGCTCGTTTTTTGAATGTCTACCCATCGGAAATAAAAACATCATTCAAATTAGTTTTGAGAGGTGCTTCCATTTTGAATGGGTTACACTGTATAATTTTTGAATCTCTACGCAACCATAATGAAATATCCGAAATTGGAGAGTAAAAGCTGTTAGACGAATTTTTTAGCTTGGAAATTTGTGAATACGTGAAAGATAGTTTAAATATTATGTTTATTTTCCGTAGATAAACTTGAACATGAAATGGACCGGGCTGCCAAACAGGCCGAGGCTGACGCTGCTGCAGCAGCACTAGCCAAGGCCAACACTGCTGCAGCAGAACTAGCCAAGGCAAACAATGCTGCAGCAGCACTGGCCAAGGCCAACGCTGCTGCAGCAGCACTAACCGAGGCTAACGCTGCTGCAGCAGCACTAGCCGAGGCCAACAGGACACATGCAGCTGCGGCCAGAACTAGTAAGTTTTAACTATACATATATATATATATATATATATATACATCTTCCATAGAGATATCTAGACGCAAAGAACCGCCGAAGTTTGTTTCGATAAATGAGCATTCCGTGAGTGGACTTTATTAGTTCAAAATATTTTAAGAAGTTAATTGATTTGTTATCTATAGATACAATATTCGAACACCAAACGAGTTATCGTAAAATGTCCTCATATATATTTTCATATATCGAAAAAAAAAAAAAATTCGTGTGGATTTGACAATTTTCGTTAAATTATTCCGAATATTTTCTAAATGGCTGCAGATTTTATAATTTTTCATGAAACCTTTTAGAATTGCCGTTGAAAACTATACAAAAAATGTAAATGAATTGTCTTTTCAAAACCAATAATCCGGGAAATATTCAAAAAAAAATTCTCAATGAACTCTACCGAACCTCCCATGATTGTAGTTTACATTTAATATTTATATTTAGATGAGGATAACGAAAAAATTGAAAGAGATATAGTATATTGTGTTACAAGGGCAGTAAATGAGCATCACCTCAGATATTTCTCGTTATAACTCAAGATCCTTCTGGACATTTGTTAAGCAACCAGCTCGACATAATATATATTTCTCAACCTCTCTTGTCATATTTGCGAAAAACGATTCACCCCCAAAGATGTTATCGTACACGACCACGATCATTTTACGGGGGAGCGACGGGGTTGGGCCCATCAAGCCCCTTAAAACGTCAATTTTAAAAAATTATTCGTGGTACCCATTACTTTTCACAATCTGTCGGAGTATGACAGCCACTTCATATTGCAAAGAGGGGGTGCGTGAGCATACTCCCTTCGAATAAAGAAAAATATATTTCCTTCACGCAACACGATGCTGAAACTAAAATTAAATTTCGATTTATAGATTCTTTTCGATTCATGGGAACGTCGTTGGATGAATTAGCATCTACATTGAGTAAAAATAATTTGGAAATTTTAAAGAAAGAATTTATCCATTTAGATGACGAGAAATTCACCCTTCTCACCAAGAAGGGGGTATTTCCATACGACCATGTAGATAACATGGAAAAATTAAACGAGACGGAGTTGCCATCATGGAAATAATTTTATAATAAATTAAACGATTAATACATAGGTGATGAGAAGTATGTTCACGCACAAAATGTTTGGGAGTCATTCAAAATTACAAATTTGGGATCGTATGCGGACCTACATTTGAAAACAGATATATTATTATTGGCGGACGTTTTTGAAAATTTTTGTCAAAAATGTATAGCAACTTATGGGTTAGATCCAGCGTGGTATTATACCTTGCCGGGTTTCACATGGGATGCCATGTTGAAGTATACAATATGCAAATTTTAAAAGATACTGATATGATTATGTTTGTGGAAAAGGGAATAAGGGGTGGGATTTCGGTATGTTCAAATAGATATTCAGAAGCAAATAATGAATATATGGAAGGCAATGATCCCAAAAAACCTTCAAAATATCTTCCTTATTTAGACGTCAATAATTTATATGGGTGGGCAATGTCAGAATTTTTACCTTACGACGGTTTTGAATAGGTTGAAAATTTTGATAAAGATGTGAGTAAAATTTCCGACAATGCCTCGGAAGGCTATATCTTTGAAGTTGATTTGGAGTACCCTGAAAGATTGCACGATTTACACAAATATTTACCTTTTTGTCCCGAGCATCGTGCTCCGCCCAATTCCAGACAAAAAAAATTAATGGGTAACCTATATCCAAAAGACAAATATATTTTACACTATATAAATTTAAAGCAGGCGTTGAAGCATGGTTTGATTCTGAAAAAAATCCATCGTGTTTTGAAATTGAAGCAGTTTGCGTGGCTGCGACCCTACATTGAGTTGAATACTTGTCTGAGGGCTGCAGCCACCAGTTCTTTTGAAAAAAATTTGTACAAACTAATGAATAACGCCGTTTTTGGTAAAACAATGGAGAACATCCGGTTACACAGAGTGGTCAATCTTGTGAATTCCTGGAACGGTCGTTATAGCGCCAAAAATTCAATATCTAGTCCTAGATTTCACAGTCGAACCGTTTTCGATACAGACTTGGTAGCTATTGAATTGAGAAAGACTGAACTTATATTCAATAAACCTTTGTACATTGGAATGGTAATATTAGACATTTCAAAAACATGCATGTGTGATTTCCTTTACGATTTTATGTTGCCGACTGTAGGTATAGAAAATTGTAAATTAATGTATACAAATACAGACAGTTTTGTGTATGAAATAACGGGTGATGACGTATATTTAGAACTTATTAAAAAACACATATCGAAATTTGATACTTCTGATTATCCGCCCGATAATAAGTTCCAAATTCCGCTTGAAAATAAAAAAATTCCTGGGCTAATGAAATATGAAGCGAATGGAGAAATTATCACGCACTTTGCAGGGTTACGCTCGAAAATGTACACCTACAGAGTGCAGGGTGGAAAAGTAGTCAAGCTCCACTTTGAATATATGTACAGCCATTTCTCATCTTTCATTATCTATACTCCCTCAAATTATTTGTATTTCCAGCGCTGTCTATTGTCAGAGAACAGCTGTTCAGTTGGCGGTTCAGTTCAGTGACTGTCTTTTGGGCATAGAGTACTTTCCCAGGTAGATGCGACTCTTACTATATAACACATCTGTGATCTGTGATGTATCCGTCGAAATGACCTTCAAAAGCCGTCGGTGTCAGGAATTGGGAAATACCCTATGGTGATAATAGTTATCTGTCCTGACGAATTTCTGTATGTTTGAGTATTAGGTAATGTTAGGTCATGAAATGTTGTACGAAACATCTTAGAATCCTTTGTTGATATTTTGACACGTCGAGGAATGAAGTTACTTGGCAACTCCGCTAAGGCTCTAGGTATCGGTCTCGGATATGTCAAAGAGGAGATGGTTTCATAACCGGGCTCAATAAAGAAGAAGAAGAAGTCTATTCTGATTTCTGATTTCCGATTTCCGGCTACTGTGGAAATTATTTGTGAGCAGAAAGTGATGAGAATTTTGAGTTGAATTTGAATATTGATTTCTGCAATCATCCAGTCAATGGGATTATTCTTTCAACTGAATTAATGTTTTCCATAGTTTGTCACGTTGGTGATTTGATGGGAAGCTGATTATTTTTTTGGAAAACATACCCAAATAGGGGACTATAAACTCACTTTCTAGCCACATTTTCTCCAGGTAAGCAGAATCCTTCGACTATATCCTTGAGCCTTTGGCAATTCTATCTGTCTTGTAGGCATAATTTTGATCATCGTGAAAATCAAGCCTAAGTTGTTGACCCTTTGACTAGGACTATGATATTTGGACATAACATCTGTATAGGAGCCTGTTAACAGGATCTTTGCCGCAGTTAGCACCAGGCCTTCCTAGACAAAGGTATGAGGTCTATTCAAGTTGGTATCAGACAGTCAATTATTTAATTTCAGGGTCTTTGGTCTTCGCATACTTTATCCCGGAGCACTAGTCGTACTGAAGAACTCATCTTTTGTCTCTGCATATTTATCGTTAGTCTGGAGGACTCATCTGTCGTGTGGGTGTCACTGCCCTGAAGGCTGACAACTACCTTGCACCTTTACTGCTGGTATCCTTCCACCTGGTAGATTCCACCATATTGCCTGGCTGAAACCAATCTGATGTGCACGTAAGTTAACCAGTTCAACCAATATTATATACCTTTTTACCTTTTGTTTATTTAAAATAATTACCTCGAGATTCTGTAAACGCTACAGGTAAGGTGCACCTAACTTAAGCGGGTTTATTTACTATCCTACCCTAAAGGGGTATATTGTGTTGAGCAAGATAACTGTGGGTAATTACCCCTAGATAGCTTGAGCCCTGGGCTATTCTTCAGGTTAATTTATGTAATATTTTCTATTATACTTCACCACTAAGGTGTCTCTGATAATTACTAATAAGCCTTCAGCTACGGCACCACTACGGTGTCTCTGATAGTTTCTAATAAGCCTTCAGCTACTTCGACTAATAAGCCTTCAGCTACTTCGACTGCTAATACTAATAAAACCCTTATCACCTTATAGATTATATGACTTAATCATAAAGCTGGTTATTATTTAAGAGTGTGGCAATTGCCTAAATTATTACTATTCGAGTTATATGGGAATTGGTAAAATTATCTCTACAGGGGGCTCAGCATTCATATGACTGGCGCCCGCACTTCTAATACCACAAGACATTTTGTTTTGTCCAACCCACTCCCCTCTTCACTGGAGCTTAGCCGCGAGCCTACCCTGCCACTCTAACAGCTTTCGGACACTTGTCAAAAGCGTAAGTGGTGATCTTGCTCACTTTAACTGTATGGCGGTGGCAATTTTTCTAAAACTATTTTCACTATATTTCATGACTTTCGAGTTTTCTGCGAAGAGCAAAATAAATGGCCAACTTTCGAATCTGTTGTTACGGACTTCAGCTTTGCAAATATACATGCTATCTGCAAAGCTTGTAATAGGATAACTTTATTGGAATATCTAGATTTAACTTACAAAGTCGCGTCAGATATAATAGAAAAATATCTGGTTACTGTAAATTTATGTTGCGCACACTTAATGAAAACTTTTAGTAAAGACATTAATGAATTTCGAAGTGCGAGAATTTTACAAAGATATTATGTCATCGGTGATAAATATGGAATTTTTTTGTGATATTGAAGACTGATTTCAAAAAGCGTTACCGTTTTACTACTTAGCCCGGTTTTTAACAATATTGTTAGTGAACAGTTAAGTATATTACTCAAATTGAGAAAATATGAATCAATCAAATTTGCTATCGATTTTTGCGAGTGTAATGGCGATAGTGAAAACGGATGTGAAGTAGCGTTGGGCTACATAAAATGAGTATTTTTTATAAGCATTTCAATAAATTACTTGAAAAATGAATGAAATTCATAAATTTTCTTCTTATGAGGGGCCTAATAATAAAAACTGTAGCAAAATTTTACTCGATGAATTGCTATTTAAGTACATGCCATTTTGTCCACTCTGGACAGGTATTATTTTGAAAATTAAGAGAAGTGAACGTCAGTACACTGAGGAAAATGGGTCAAATAAATATTTGATTTGAAAATTTCTATTGACCACCAGCAAAATAATTATTAACCACAAAAACTAAATGAATTACACGTATACTTCCAATTCAGTTGACGAAGCTCATCTACACTAAATAGTTGAAAATTTTGGGCGAAGTACTAATCATGTGTGGCTAAATGAAATTATCGTCAGAATTTGTGATTTATCTTGAATTGTTAACGATACTGTTGCAAATCATATAATACAGGGATTCAATAGGAAAAAGAAAAACAAGATTTTATTTATCTTCACATTATCAACGATTTCCAGCAAATCATATGCTGTTTCAACGAACAATGACTGCAAAATTGAAAGAGGTGCTCAATTCATTGACGAGCAATGAGTTTTAATCGTTGTTAAAAGAATTGCAGTACGGAGTGAATCAACTACTTAGTTGAGGTAATCTATAAAAAATTTCGAGCAAGTTATTGTTTATTCGCCCTAAAATTATGAAACTAATACTGCCAATAAGTTATCAGTCTAGAACAAATTATAATCACTTCACACCAAATCGAAATTTCTTGTGCAAGTTATATGTACCAAACCCCAGAAAACCCTTAGATTGTAACTTCCATGTAGTGCTGACTTAGGTTTATACGAATACGATTGACCATGCTTTATAGTTAGTTTCAGTTCTGTTAGCGACGTTGTACCTTACACACCTCTCTCTGTACAAATAAAGTTATTTGTTCGAAACTTAATTTTTGCTTTTTAAAAATAGTTTCTCGTGGCCCGAAAGCTTAATTTGCAGAAACTTTCCATACGTCGAAAGTCATACGCAGTAGTTCGTACTTCGGCAACAGGTGGTCGACGGTATCATTGCAAGATTGCTGAAGTTACTTCGTTTGAAGTAGATCGACTCTCATTGATCATTTTCCACTCCCGTACTCCAAAAAATTATGTTTTATCTACTCCGGTCGAATGTACGAATGACAGATACACATATTATTTCATACAATATGACCAGTAAGTTTCGTCCTATTTTGTTTCAGTCATCAAATATGTAATTTTGCAAATATATCACTAAATCAAAGCCAAAAGATGAAGAATGTAGGCCCTCCACCTCGTCGTCCGTGAGTCTGATGTTTTCTGGAAACGTATCTCCGAGTGATGAAAGATATAGAGATACCTACCTCTCTGGCTTTATTTATTCATCTCGTACCCCGGATAATGCTAAGAAGAAACATTGCTGGGTATTTCCAGTTTCACTGAAAACGGAATTACTAGTAGCGCTTGACTCACGAAATATCTCACCGAGTTCGACGTCTTTCCCAAGAAATGTGCTGATTATGCTGCCGCAGCAGTATCACCTCACCAACGAGATGTTAACATAACTCTTTCTGTTGGAATCAGTTGTAGTTGAGCACTCGTACAATTCACATTTATTTTCATGTTTCTCAGTTTAGTTGTTTTACGAGTTTTGTAATAAAAAATAATTTTTTTTAAAAAAGGACTTGAGCATTCCAAAAAGTTATTTGGCGGAGTTATTATCCGGAGTTCCGCCTATCGAACGTGAACTTTTCGTTTCTACGATTGACTGGATATTTCGAACCTTGGTAATTCGTTGTGTAGAGATGTTGTATTGGCGGCTCTTCGAAAATCAAGAAACCGGATCTATCGCAGATACCAATTCCAACCCATTATCAGCGAGACATCGGAATTTGGGACACAAATAACCCAAATTCACGGAGACGACAAAAATAGCAGATCTGTTGGTCATCGTCATAGTTAGGCAGGAGATGCTCATAGGCTTTTATATTTATGTGAGTACAATTTTATGGAAAAATTATTGATTAGTTTTGAAAATTTGAATATTAGCAATCCTTTAGCTGACGATCTTTCCCAATTACCTTTTTCAAATACGAATTCTACACCCATCATGACAACCCCAACCTTCAAACCAGAGTACCTATAGTGTGTCCCCGAATTCGATGGAAATCCCAACGAATTGAATAGATATATTTCAACAAGTGAATCTTTAATCGCACATTTTTTTTTTTGATAAAGTGAACACAACTAATTTCCAAAATATGTTTTTATTGAATTCCATTATCTCTAAGAAAGGCAATGCTAAATTGGTAATAAATATTCAAAATATCGCTTCATGGGACGAACTGAAGTCCACATTGATTCGAAATTTTGCAGATCAAAGGGACGAAGCCTGTCTCAACAGAGATTTAGTAATGCTGAGACAAGCTCCCAATGAAAAACCCCAACAATTTTTCGACAAATGTCTGAATATCCTCAATCTTTTATGCAGTTACGCCGATGTACACGAAAGTACGGCAGAGGCGAACATTTTAAAACGAAACCTTTACCAAGATCTAGCATTGAAAACATTCTTAGCAGGGCTAAAAGAGCCCCTAGGTACAACTATACGCTGCGTGAAACCATGCAGTTTGAGTGAAGCTTTACAATTTGTCAGTAGAGAAGACAATATACAATATTTTCAGAGTTTCTCTAATAGAACCTACCCAAAAGCTCAATCACTACAAATTCAGAGGTTTCAAATAGCACAACAAAGACCTAATAATGTACAGTATTCACCTTTCAATTCTCAAACACAAAACAACCAATTTAGACAAAACACATTTCCTTCGCAACCGATCAACATCCAAACAAGACCGATCAATCAACCACAACGGTTTTTTACGAACGAGCAAGTTTTCAAACAGCCTGAAAACAAAAATGTGTTCAAACCTAACTCTAACCAGGCCTTTCCTAAACCAACACCTATGAGCGTCACAACTAGAAATACTGCAAATTTTGCTAGACCATCAACTTCATATCAACATCAAAATCAGCCATTTAGGCCCACGCTTATGAGTGTTTCAACAAAAAATACCAATAATTTTGTGAAACCTCAAAGAAATTTTATATCGGAAGAACTATTCAATACTGAAATTGATCACGACAATGTCAATCATTATCAAACGGATCAATTACCCAATCAATTGAATATCGATCAATATTATTTCGAAAACAGTGATCAAAATTTTGAGAGATTCGAAGAAATACAAGATGTTGATGTGAACGCTGACAATTCTGACCAAAATTTTTTAGAAATGCCTCAAGACCACCACAATAAATAGAACCTCAAATAATTTCTTTCAATACCACTGATTCGAGTGAGCTATCCTATATTATATTTCCTGAATTCAATGTAAAAATTTTGATAGATTCTGCATCAACAAAATCGTTCATAGACCCAGAAATAGCAGCTTTTACATTTTTCCCAGATCTTGTAAAGAGTGAACCTTTTATAGTGTCTACAGTTTTTCAAAAATCAGCGCATAAATTTTCAAATTGCCTGACACAAATACCTCAAATTTTATATTTTTAAATTTCTTAATGTGTTCGATGGGCTTATCGGGCTCGATAACTTGAAATATTTACAAGCTAATATTGATTTTAACGAAGGATATTTAGTAACTCCGCATACTAAAATTCAACTTCTGTTTAAGCCAACGAAAAAATCTCATTTCTGTGAACAATAGAACCCAACAAGTTATCAAAATTAGAACCTCTATACCAAATGGAGAAATTATAATTCCTCACCAAAAAATTCACAATTGTGAGATACCCGTCTCACTATTGAAAAAAATGGTGAAGCTTTCACAACAATATTGAACAACACTATTATACGAGTGACCCTAGACTTCTCAAAACCAATATTAGTTGAAAAATTTGATAGAGGAGACATTCAGAGTTTCGATTTGAATTGTATTGATTACAGTCCATGTCCATAACAAAATTTTGACCTCCAAAATATTAGAACCGATCATCTCAATGATGAAGAAAGGATGTCAATACTTAATCTTTGCAATGAATATTCCGATATATTTTACCATGAGGATATGCCTCTAACTTTCACCAATTGGATAAAACATCAAATAAAGACAACTAATGAAATGCCAGTTTATTCTAGACCATATCGATATCCCTTTATTTATAGAGAGGAAGTCGAGAAGGAAATACAAAAAATGCTAGATTCCAAAATAATTCAGCCTAGTAGCTCACCTTGGTCCTCCCCAATTTGGATGGTGCCAAAGAAGCTGGACGCTTCTGGTAAGCAGAAATGGCGAGTGGTTATCGATTATAGGCAATTAAATAATAAAACAGTGGACGATAAGTACCCTAGGCCCAACAAAACTGACCTATTGGACAAGATTGGTAGGTGCCAATATTTTTCAACTCTCGATTTGGCGAGTGGCTTCTACCAAATTGAGATGGCAGGGGTTAAAACCCAACCCAGACAAGATCAAAGCCATCAAACAGTTCCCTATACCGAAAACACCAAAGCAGATAAAAGGAGTCCTAGGCCTTCTAGGCTACTATCGCAAATTCATCAATAATTTTGCAAAAATAACAAAACCTATGACCAAATACTTAAAGAAAGGTGCCAAAATAAGCCACGATCAAGAGTTCATTACTTGTTTCGAAACTTGTAAGAATTTATTGATAAATGAACCAATCTTGCAGTATCCCGACCTATCAAAACCGTTTAACTTGACCACAGATGCGAGTAATGTAGCCTTAAGCGCCATACTCTCGCAAGGACCTATTGGGAGCGACTTACCAATAGGTGCATCTCGCACCCTCAATGAGACCGAGCAGAAATACTCTGTCATAGAAAAAGAACTCCTTTCTATAGTCTGGTCAACTAAATACTTCAGACCGTATGTACACGGCAGGAAGTTTAACATCATTACCGATCACAAACCGTTACAATGGTTTTTTTCGCTGAAAGATCCCCGCTCAAAGTTAACCCGCTGGCGTATAAAACTAGACGAATATGACTACAATATCATTTACAAGAAAGGAACGCTGAATACTAACGCAGAAGCCCTTTCTAGAATTGAAATACACACCAAAGAAACAGACCCTTTTTGAAACCAAATAGACGAAATTTCAAGAGGGACGGACCACTACAACGAAAATCAAGTAGCCCTATTCCAAAGCCCCAACAATCCCAATCATGATAACTCTCCAGTTGATCTCTACACTGAAACTATCCATTTACCACCGGAAGAATCAGAAAACACCAGAAATGACGAAGACAAAGTTTCGACCCAAGTTCAGCCAGAACCAGGACCTTCCAGAGCCAGGACCTTCCAGAACCTTTCTGGAAACTATCCATTTACCACCAGAAGAATCAGAAAACGTAGAAAACACAGAAAATACAGGAAACACCAGTAATGACGAAGACAACTTTTCGACCCAAGTTCAACCAGATCCAGAACTTTCCAGAAACACTGAACCCTCAAATGACCTAGAACAATCACAAACAACTAACCATACTGAGAGAGAACACCAAGCCGACCCCAACAGAAATATGGATGACAATGACCAGACTATTCCCGCCAATGCTGAAGATAATCCAGTTTTCGAAATACCAATAATAGAAACAGCAATTAACTATGGAATGAATCAAATAATAATCAGTTCAGTATTGCATTCACCTTGTAAACCAAGAATCAAAATTATTTTCGAAAAAAAGAAACGTATCCTCGTTCAACTTTCAAAAAACAACTTCGAAAAAGATGTAATTGATTTTGTAAAAAATTACATTAATCCTGACACTCAATATTACCTGTATTTCGAAAACATCGAACTCTACGAAACTTTCTCAAAAGACCTTTAACAATACTTCAAATTTTATTCCTTAAAACTGAAGAAGTGTACGAAAAAACTCATTGACGTTACTAACGATACTGACAAGGAAGAAACCATAAAAAATTACCACGAAAGAAAGACCAACCACAGAAGAATAGACGAAACACTTCAACGCATTAAAGAAAAATATTATTGGCCATTCATGAAAAATTCGATACAAACCTTCATAAACGATTGTGAAGTTTGCCAACAAAGTAAATACGAACGACACCCTGTAAACATCAAAATGAATGTCACTACCACTTCCACGAAACCTTTTAATGCTCAGGCATATATCACCTCAACTCTTTATCAAGTACAGAGATAGTCGATTATCTGATTCAGTTCTTCTCACATCAAGGTGTCCCCGAGCAAATTATCGTGCACTGAATTTAAAAATTCTGTAATCACGGAATTACTCTGCCTGCATAAAATCAAAATACACTTTTGTTGAACGTTTCCACTCGACTATAATTGATCATGTAAGAATTCTCAACACCAGAGGTTTCCTGAAAACTCCGGTTAAAATGAAAATGGTGTACGCGATCCTCGCCTACAATCATTCGTTACACTCTGTAACGAATCGCAAACCGATTGACGTTATTAATGGTCATATCAGCAGCAATGACCCATTTAATTTGGAAATTGAAAAAATACTATATAACGATCATAAAGAAAAATCTAAATTAATCTACTCTAAAATTAACGGAGATTTAATGAAAGAAAAAGAAAAAGGCATCAAAAATGTCAATAAGACTCGTGACGATCCCGAAATATATCAACCAAATCAAAAAGTATTTCAGAAAATCCGTAAAAGGCAAAAAACCGCTAATAAGTTCAAGAAATCCACCAAACTGAAGTCAGTAAATATTCAGCAAAAAACGGTAGCTACTAATAATCAAGAAAAAATCCACATGGATAATTTAAAACGTCCCCTGAAAAAGACTTTCATATTCAATAATTAACTATTTTTTTTTTCAGCTCACAAGGCATCTTCGGATCGCCAGAGGTAAAAATTAGAAATTTAGATGCGAACTATAAACCCCACTCAAACTAGGGACAGCAAAAATTCAAGAAAGCTCCTACAAACTTATTCACTACTATGAGAGTGTAATTATGTGTGAAGTGTGCTTCCTAGGTTTCGTAATGATCTGCATCTCTGAATTCAAATCAAATAAATATTTATTTTTCCAGACTCCTTTCACCGGTCGCCCGCCCGCCATTTTAGCTTGGACAATTTGGTAAGAAAATCAATTTACTAATTTATTGTTATAGTTGTTAAATGGCTTATTTTATCTAGTTGTATTTTGGTTGTGAAAGAAATTATCTTATAAACATAGGTGATTACAATAAGTTTCATTATTTGATAGATGTTGGGTATGCCAAAAATTAACTAATATTTAGAAATTTCATTACTAATTGGTGTCCAATAGTTGGAAACGAGAAGTTGAACATAAATAATTGTCTGTTCGTAAACTCTGTTTGCAAAGACTAACACTAATAACTAGTAGTATGTAGTATACTAAAAGAGTGCAGTAGTGTTTATGCAATTTCCTATCAGTTCTTAATTTTCAGTGAAGAAATTAAGGCTCAATTTATGCACCATCGTCTTAATCATAGTCCTAATCACAGTCACTTTCTTAATCATAAAATTAAATTGAAACTTCATTTCACTGAGAGCATAGTTTCAATCATAATCATAAGAACTGAAATGTACAGTTACATTTGATTTGATTTGATCACGTGATTATGATTAGGACTATGACAATGACAGTGATGTATAAATTGGCCCTTGCTTGAAACAAACAAATTTCATTCAACCATGGGCAACTACTTCCTTTTCTGACTAAAAACTTGATTTCGTTGAAAGTTAGGCAATACTTTCATCATATTTCTTAGTTCTCAACACAAGTAATTATGTGAATTGCTCTGATGAATTTGCTGCAGTAGGATTGTTAGTTATTAATTTTTGGTCGTAGGTGTAGTTCTTGGGAACGTTACAGTAAGGAAGTATTACACTTTACAACGTCCAAAGGCTGTTTTTAAATCTTCACACTGTCTCTATGTTTACACTAAATTGTGTGCTGTTTTTTTTTGAATTTTAAATCATTCTAGTTTTCCTCACAAACATTTTAAATGAAATCCATTGTTGGGTAACGCTTGTAAGTAAAATAGTGTTTGAATGTTTTAAAATACCTGTATTTGATTTTTTTTTATTTTGAAGCCCTTCTACCTCGGCGATCATAGCATGGCCTAGTAGACAGATGTTTATTACTTCCTCACAGAAAGTTAAAACAAAATTCACTTTTTCATAACAGTAGTATGAATTCATGACTACATTTAGGAAATTTGTTCGTTTAATTCGAAATATTTGTTTTTTTATATATTATTAATGCCTTCTTGGCTTCGTGTTATTTCATTAACTGTTTGACTGATGTTTATTAGTTCTTCACAGAAAATTTAAACAAAATCCACCTCTGAATAACATGATAATGGATTCAAGGCTATAATTTTTTATTGTGTTCGGTTGTTACTAAAGATTTGCATTTTGCTCGTTTTTCAAACCTAACGCCTTTTTGGATGTCAGTTATCACTTTGCCTACTTGATTGGTGTTGTATTTGTTACTTACAAACAGTTTGGATAAAATACATTTTTGTGTTAGGCTTTTAAGTGAAATAGTGTTTGAATTTTTTAAAATTTCTTTATTAGATAATTTTTTTCTAATGTCGAAGCCCTTCTACCTCGGGTGTCATAGCATGGCCTAGTAGACAGATGTTAATTCCTTCCTCACAGAAAGTTAGAACAAAATCCACTCTTGCATAACAGTAGTATAAATTCATGACTGCATTTATGAAATTTGTTCGTTTAGTTCGAAGTATTTGGTTTAGATTTTTTTTTACATTATTAATGCCTTCTTGGCTTAGTGTTATTACATTAACCGTTTGACTGATGTTTATGGGTTCTTCACAGAAAATCTAAACAAAATCCATCTCTGTATAATATGATAATGGATTCAAGACTATAATTTTTTATTGTGTTTGGTTGTTACGAAAGATTTGTATTTTGCTCTTTTTTCAAACCTAACGCCTTTTTGGATGTCAGTTATCACTTTGCCTACTTGACTGATGTTTTATATGTTACTTACAAACAGTTTGGATTAAATTCATTTTTGTGTTAGCCTTTTAAGTGAAGTAGTGTTTGAATTTTTTAAAATTTCTGTATTTGATCATTTTTTTCTAATGTCGAAGACCTTCTACCTTGGGTGTCATAGCATGGCCTAGTAGGCAGATGTTTATTCCTTCCTCACAGAAAGTTAGAACAAAATCCACTCTTGCATAATAGTAGTATGAATTCATGACTGCATTTGGGAAATTTGTATTGGTTTGAAATATTTGGTTTTGACTTCTTTTGACATTATTAATGCCATTTTGACTTAGTGTTATTACATTAACCGTTTGACTGAAGTGTATTGGTTCTTCACAAAAAATTTAAATAAAATCCATCTCTGTATAACATGATAATGGATTCAAGACTGTAATTTTTTATTGTTTTCGGTTGTTTGAAAGATTTTTATTTTGCGTGTTTTCAACCTAATGCCTTTTTGGATGACAGTTATCACATTGTCACGTGACTGATGTTTTATTTGTTACTTACAGTTTGGATAAAATACATTGTTGAGTAAGGCTTGCAAGCTAAATAGTGTTTGAATATTTTCAAAAATTTTTATTTGATTTTTTTTTATGTTGAAGCCCTTCTTCCTCGGCGGTTATAGCATAGTCTAGTAGACATATGTTCAGTCGTTCTTCACAAAATGTTGGAACAAAATCCAGTGTTTCATAAGAATGTTTTGAATTTGAGTGTGCATTTAAGAATATGAATCGGTTGTTACGAAACATATAGATTTGATTGTTTTTGGCAATATCGATAACTGAAAATATATTATTATTAACAATAATACATCATAAACTTTTGAATGAGTATACCCAAAAGTGGAAGTTGAGAATGACTTTTATATTTTTTTGCCATTGAGCTAAAGGAAGCTTTATCAACTTTTGGTGGCTCCTTCACTTTTGAGCTGTAAGGAAACAGGATAACATGCACCACCACCGTGGTTAGTTGCATATTAAAAGCAAGCATTAGTACTAAATTTATGATTCAACTCTATTTTTCAACTGATCATGTCTTAATATTCGTCATTCCTGTTTTGACTAATCTGATGAAATTCTATAAATATATGTGTAGAATTGGAGAATTTTCAATGAGGAATACATTTCTCATCTGTTGTATTCATTAGGATTGGCATTTAGGCAATTCACCTGATCGGTAATTGATAAAAAATAATTGAGTTCGTAACAATGTGAAATATATCTATTTTTCAGTAAAAGTATCATTTTTCTCAGATAGCGAAAGCAATCTCACCTTGCTCAAATTTGATTTCAAAATAATGTAATAATAAAAAAAATTTCCTATAAGATGTCAACTCTTTGAAATACATTGTATTTTTCCACCACTGACACTGAAATATCAACATATTAATTGCGATTTTCATTCCCATGTATGGAAGTCATTTCCATGTATGGAAGTCATATCCATGTATGGAAGTGTAAAGATTAGATCATGTAAACGTAAGGTAACGTAAGGCAAGAAAGCAAGGAAAGGTTATGAAAAAGTATGGATCACAAAAATCTATGGTAGAATATAGGTTTCGCAGATGCTAGTGAATTTGAATTTATTAAGTAGGCTGCATTACAATTGTAATTGGAATACGATTGATAGTTATGTATTTCTAAATCGACTATCGTCAATCAATCAATTGTTTGTTAGAGAAGTGTCAAATATAATACAGGAGCCAACATTGTATCATACTAACTTAGGTAAAATATCAGATGAGCTTAAAAAACTTGACAATAATGAACATATCATTAAAATTAAAGTAGTTGCAGACTGTTCGAAGAAAAAAATAATTTTTTTTTTGTAAAGAATACATGCAATAAATAAAATAAATAATAGCACTACAATAAATAATCGAGATTGTTTAAATCAAATGTTTAAAAAAACAAACAGTAAAAAAATTATTTTGGAGAAATACATCAATGGAGTAGTGTGCTTTCAACACAAGATGGTTCTCAGATTAGCTCTAAAGCAATGCAAGCTTGAGGCGAATTTGATATTGTCATCAAGAGCGTTATAAAGCTTGACACTTATCGATCCTGGATGATTTTGCGACACTGATAGTCTAGTGAATGGTTGTTGGATTTTGTATTTATTTTTAGTTTGATAGTCATGAGATTGTCCACTAGTAAGAATGTTAATAATATTTTTTCTCTCATAGACAATACAGTGATATACAAACAGGGTATAGTCATATACCAATTTTTACGAAAAGTGGTTTGCAATGTTCTCTCAGAGGAACTTTATTGTTTTTTTTCTGAATGGCAAATATTTCTTTTGCCTTGGATGTTGGACCCCAGTGAATGATTTCATAGCAGATGAATGAGTGAATCAGACTAAAATGTACAAGTTTCAACTTCGAATGAGACAGTGTTTCTTAGGTTGACGGAGTAGAAATATGTGTGTAAGCTTGCATTTCATATTGTCAATGATTGCCCCAGGTGAGTTTCGAATCAATACTAATTCCTAGAAATTTGATATTGGAGACTTGTCGAAAAGACTTATTGTTTAGCATGATTAAGTATCTGCTATCTATTGAGGGTTTTCTTGTAACAAAATCAATCACCTGTGTTTGGTTATATAGAGAACTGGCCCATTCAAATCACACCATTCAGAGAGTTGTTTTGTAGCATTCTACTCTTTCTGAAGCATAGTCGGTACACTATCAGCTGATTGATATCATCTGCATATATAATCGATAGAAAAGCAGTAGAGCAATAAATCAGAAGGTCAATAATAAATACAATAAACAGGTGTAATTAACAATGATTATAATAAATATTAATTGTTTTTTGTTGAATCAATTTTACCTACAAGGCTCCTCTGCTCATTGTATTTAAAATTATATTGTATTTCTGTGTAGCAGTAGGTTAGGTTAGGTTTAAATGTGAGTGAGCCCATATCAGGCTCTCCACTGCGGCCAATGGCCTATTGTGGCTCTGTGTAGCAGTAAAAAAATAAAAAATACCATCTAGATTTTCTGCTTATCATGATTCATCAGTCGTCTTTACTTGGAATAAATCGTTTTAAAAGCTTTTAGGAACGCAGAAAGTGAAAAGTCAACTTTGTGTTATTTTATTTTTTCATACTTGCGTTTTATCATGAACATGTTAACACGATTCCAATTTTAAATTTCTTCTGTTCTCGCATAGCCTTACCTTAGATTAACATGATATAGACCAACGCCAGTCACTGTGTGTTTTGAGAATATTTAAAATATTTCGATATAATTAGTAGCCTTGGAGTCAAGTTGTCACAGAAACTAAAATAAAATGCGACTGTAATAGGGTCATAAATAATATTTTGTTAGTTGCATAAATATACCTACCATGATGGATACATAACACATAATGTCCGTTTTTCATTATTCAGGTATTTATTAATAGTATTTCAAAGTGGAAAATATTAGGCAAATATTTGACACAAAAAACTTCTCCTTACGGACTTTGAATTCCATTGTACATTCATTTTTGCAATGTTCCTCTTGGAGGACACTATTGCAAAAGCCCGATTGGTGTCAATTGTTGAATATTGTTCCCTATCTGGTCGGAAATTACCACTTGCGTACAAGCATGTTTCAAGGTTCTTACCTCTCATCAGTGTTAGGATAAGTCAGACAAAATTAAAGTCATCTTGTCTCACACAATAAACGAAAACACCCAAGCTGGTAGCACAGACTCTAGGAAGAAAAATGCATGGTTTCGAACGAAGTTCGAAAAGTGTGCTGGTGAGTTTTAAATGAATGTAACGAAACGAAATATCGACATGTTCGAAATACTTTCTTTCTACACATTTTCACAAAGTGGAAAATATGAGGAAAATATCTGATAGTAAACAACTACTTCCTCTTACGAACGTGGAAGTACATCTATCAGTTTGAGCAATGCGTCTCTTCCTGGAGTTTTTGCCACTGTAGAGTGGTTCTTGCTGTTGAGCTTTGGGTCTTATCATTCGTTGGTTGGGACAGGATGAATTTAATGTTGTCTGAATTATCCTAGTACTATTGAGAGTTAGGATCCTTGGAACTTGATGCTTTACTTTGTGGGAATACGTGCAGAGAAGAGTTTTTCCTCTGTCGAAATTATTCGTTTCAATTACCATTAATATAAAAAGTTTAAGATTCTCACCTCTCATCAGTGCTAGGATAGTTCAGACAACACTAAAGTCATCCTGTCCCACCCAATGAATGAAAACACCCAAAGCTTAATAGTAAGAAACTTATCTTGGTAGCACTGAGTCTAGGAAGAAAAGGACACTATCGCAACAGGCTAACTGCTGTCAATTGCTGAATATTGTTTCTTACCTGGTTGGAAACTACCACCTGCGTACATGCATGTTTCAAAGTTGTTACTTCTCATCAGTGCAGGGATAGATCAGACAAAGTTAAAGTCATCCTGTTTTGCCAACGAATGATAACACCCAGAGTTCAATAGCAAGAAGCATTCCTCGGTAGCACAGACTCTAGGAAAAGTAAATGCATGGTTTCCAACAAAGTGTTTGCTGTTGAGCTTTGGATGTTATTGTTCTTTGGGTGGGACAGGATTATTTTATTGTTGTCTGAACTATCCCTAGCATTATTGAGGTTAGAAATTTTGGAACATGCATAAATGCATGTGGTCAATTTTAACCGGACGTAGGATAATATTCAGTAATTGATAAGAATTAGCACTTGCTATAATATCCTCCTGGAGGAACATTGCACAAACGGATGTCAGATGTATTTGAATGTCCGTAAGAGGAAGTAGTTTTTTTGTCATATATTTGCCTCATATTTTCCACTTTGTAGAAATTTGAGATATTTGTTTTGATTACCACCAATAAAATAAGTAAAAAACTGTAGTTAATAATCAGTCAATAGGACACATCGATTGTTAAGATATGATGACTTATAATCATTTCGGGTTTTGTAAAAACACTGGTGTGGAGCTGCATTACAGCTTTCATGCCTACACTTTAAATTCATATTAGATGAAGCTAAATATGTACCATCAATGGTAATTTTCATATTAAGTTAAATTAATTGATTTATCTTTTCGAAGAAAAATTATTGAATATTTAATAAATATTTCTACTTACGTTGGTTAAAAATGAGCTACTTCTCATAAGAGGAATTTGATATGGTGATTTTTCAGGTTAGTAATGGAACAAATATTTAAGTGTTTCTTAATACATAAAAATATTATCTAGGAAAGTTATGTACAGGGTGAGTCAGAATAAGGTAGACAAACTCCGCATACAGATAGAAGAAAAGTGTCATTCCGTATGTTACATACTTTAGGGTGGACACTGCATATACAGAACGTTAGGATTTTTTTGAACATGACTAATTTTTTTTTTCTTGCAGGTTTAAAGACTATTGAACATTTTAGTGTTTAGTGTTGTACGTGTTAGTGTTATTAGGATTATTGTTAGTATTAGTGTTAGGATTAGTGTTGTGTGTGTGTTCATTGCTCAGTTCTACTTCAGTTTTACTTTAGTTCTTCAAAATGCCTAGGATGAAAAAACAATCGATAGAAACAAGGAATAAACTCAATAAACTCAAAGCAAATGCCAAATCTGTAACTGAAAAAGTGACCACACAACAGATCACGTTAGCAAAAGATGAACGAATAGTAGCAATGAAAAAGCATGTTGCAGAGAAGAGAAATCATCCTGAGTTTCTGGCAGAAGAACAGAATGGAAAACTTGTAAAACTTAACGATGAGAGTTACAGATCTCAAGAGCAAAAACGTGATGGAGTAAAGAAAGTTTCTCTACGAAAAACAGAGTCTTTTAGAGTTCTAGAAAAAGCTGCTGAGCTCAATTGTAAAGCCTCTTTACGAGAAAATGAGACTTTCAAGGCTTTAGAAAATACCGTTGATCGTGACAGAAAAGCTAAGTCCCAAGAAAGTGAAACTTGCAAAGCTCTAAAAAATTCCGACAATCGTAAAGTAATGGTCTCTTTACGAGAAAATGAAACTGACAGATCCCTTGAAAAAACTGCAGATAGAAAAAGAAAAGTGTCATTACGAGAGGATGATAATTTTAGGTCACTCGAAAAAGCCATTGATCGCAAACGTAAAGCCTCTCTACGCAAAAATAAAATTTTGAGGTCACAGGAGAGAGAAAAAGCTCAACCAAGAAAATCCCTCCTGAGGCAAGATTCATTTTACAGTACTGATGGAAAATTTGTTGATAAACAACTAAAAGTCCTTTTGCGAAGAGATGAAATCCATATGGCTAATATTAAATTAGTTGATAGACAACTGAAAGTGCTTTTGCGAAGAGATGACATCCATAGGGCTCATGAGCATCAAAAGGATAGAAAACGAGCAGCTGATTTGAGACAAAAACAAGAGAGAGAAAGAAATAGAGTCTCACAGCAAATCGATTCAAATCAGACCAGTTGTGCAATGCCACTCACAGAGTTCGAAAAGTTGATCAAGGAAGGTCCAACAGAATGGTGCAATTGCTGTTTGAGATTGATCTTTCCGAGACTGGCATGTACGGTACAAAAAGATCCTATTATCGAAAAGTTCGGCTTGACGTTTGCCGAACAAGTTTTTTACGATCAGCATAGAGACACTTTCTGCGGAACGTGTAATATCGATATCAAAAGAGGAGACGTACCTACATTTTGTCATCAAAACTACAAAATTATTTTTGATATACCTCCTCAATTGAAAGGTTTGACAGTTTTAGAAGAAAGGCTAGTTTCTCCTAGAATACCTTTCATGCAGATCAGAAGATTGGGCTACGATAAGCAATGTAGTATCAGAGGGCAAGTTGTCAACGTACCGATGGAAATAAATACGACAGTTAGAGAACTGCCTAGAAGAGTTGACGATACTTATACAATACAGTTGAAACTGATGAGAAAAATGTCACATACACATGCGTACAGTACAGAAACTGTTCGTCCTAAGAAAGTTTTCGACGCTCTCAAATACTTGGTAGATCAGCCACTGTATCAAGCTGAGAAAATAATAATTTCTCAATCGTTTTTAAATTCTCAAATCCAGAAGTTATCATCAAATAACCCTGACGACTCGAAAAAGGATGTATGTGAAGTTTCATCGGACTCGGAAGTTGACGAACAGCCTGTAGCGTCAAATGGTCGTAATTTCAATATCGAATTAGACAGCGATGACGGATTTGAAGAAGAGATGGTGAAATTAATCGAAAATAACCTTTCGAATTTAGGCGATGACGTAAAGTCAATAGCGTCCAATAATTCATCTGTTCATGATTTTAATATTGAATTCGACAGTGATGACGAATTTGAAAAAGATATTTTGGAATTGATCGAAAATAATCCATTGAATGATGAATTCGAAAAGGAAGATAAATTTGCCTATCTCAATCCTGCAGGTGAAGAAACCTTGCTCGATAATACCAAAATCGAGAATATCGTATACGCTCCTGGAGAAGGTCAATTACCTATTCATTTATTATTCGACACCAACGCCGAAGAATTATCTTTTCCGACGATATTTTGTGGCAATTCGAAAGAATTCAAGAAAAAAATGAGTTACGCTCAAATAGCTAAACTCCAGGCAAGCCACAGAGACCGACGATTCGCTAGAACAGATTTCTTATTATACATGTTCAAAAAAGCCCAAATGATTGCGGTTATCAATAAGGTGTCCATGGCAATACGAAAAAAAATCGCGGGTAAAGATACTTATACCGCCGGACAAGTCAGCAACAAAGAGTTCATTTCCAAACTCGTACAGGCCGATGACGGTTATCGTTTGTTGAAACCTACTTATGGTTACCATTGTTGTTGGGGTTTGTCAATGCAGGCTTGTAGTTGTCATTATTATTATTATTATTAGTGGGGTTATAATTCTTATTATTTATATGTTCGTGCATGGTTGAGATGAGTCTTTTCTAACTCGGAAGATTCATACATTACTTTGTCTCTAGTATTCGTCATTACAAAATTGTTATCAGTGATTCATGACTTGTCACATTCACATAATTTTTTGATAAGGATAAGTCAGTGTTCCACTAGCCTGGTACGGATAAAGACGGAATAAATAAATTTGCGAACAGTGTCGTGTTTCATTCGAAATTGAGAACTATTCTAACAATTCAGAAGTGGTGATTTTTTTTTTTCTGTTAATATTTCGCGAACCCGTTTGTGACAATGAGTAGTACCGGAAGTGAAAGTAGTGATGAACATGGATATAGACAAAAAACATCAGAAATTTTGAGAGAACGTGAAACATCAAGAAAAAAGCGACGTGAAAGGGAATCATCAACATCTTCCGATGAAAATGGATCGATACATGCGCAACCCAATCAAAGATCTAACGGAAACCGCTCAAAACAGCGTCGTATGGAAAATTTGGAAGAGCTGGTAAACAAAAAAGTCAATGAAATTTTGGCAAATCAAAACATCCAACAAATCGCCCCGACATTCACCACAATGAGTTCTATGGCCAAGAATGATATTGTACCAACTTTTGATCCTGAAAAAAGTAATTTGACATCAACCAATTGGCTGCATAAGATCGAACAACTAGCCATTATTCATGGGTGGAAGGAAACAACCAAATCATACTACATGCAGTCAAAATTAAGCGGCATTGCAAAAATCTGGTATAATTCTCTCCAAGACTACGGTAGGACATGGGATGAATGGAAAAAAGCGGTCACCGAAGCATTTCCAAGCCACGAATATTTTATCGACAATGTAAAAAAAATGGTGAATCGCAAGAAAACGACAGATGAAACTATGATGCATTATTTTTATTCAAAATGTATTCTTATCAAAAAATGTGAAGTTAGCGACGCTAACGCGGTCTCGTGCATTGTAGATGGACTCCCATTATCTTTACAAGGAGCAGCAAAATCGGGAAATTATAAAACTCCCGAAGCCCTATTCCAGGGATTTCTAAATAAAATTGAATATGACATTGCCGACAAAAAAGAAGAAAAAGTTACGACCAGACATACTAAAAGAGATACGCCGAAAGTAATCTGCTACCTTTGTAGGAAACCCGGCCACGTAGCAAAAAAGTGTTGGTTTCGTTCGGAAGGCACTCACCATCCAGGACCATCCACAAGCAAGACTTCTGCGAACAACGGCCAACGCTTCTTCTCTAACACCCGACGCCCATTCAAAAAATGTTCGAACTGTGGTAAGGAAGGCCATCTTCGAGATGATTGTTGGTTTTTGAAACACGCCATGGTGAAAACTTTAAAAAGGCAAGTAACGAATGATCTCTATTTTATTAAAATTTCAATAAATGGTGTTGAATGCCAAGGGTATTTGGACACTGGTAGCCAAATAAACGTGGCACATGTCAATCTATTGAATAAACTTGAAATTACGTTGAACCAACCCGATACAGCTATATGGGGCCTCGGAACTCAAATGATACTTCCCAAGGGTCAAGCACAATTGACTTTGGACTTTGACAGATTTTCAGTTCAGTCTTTGTTATATTTTGTCGATGTTGACATGGGTTTGATAGATGTAATTATAGGTCAGCCAGTCATTAACCACGATCACGTAGAAATGCAAATCAGCGGAAAAGAAGTAGCCTTGAAAAAAATTGAGCCACAAAATAATTTATTGGAAGTTAAAACTATTAACAAAATTTCTAAATACAATGTAAAAGCAGTGGAGACCATACAAATTCCACCAAATTGTACAATGTCTGTCAAAGTTGAAAGTGAGTGCCCTAACTTAATAATTCCCTCAAAACAATGCCACAACTATAATATTTCAACGGTTTTGGCAATAGAACCCGTTTTTCAGTTGAATGTTACAAATTTGAGTAGTAAGAGGTTGGATATTGGTGTTAATCAGGTATTAGCAAGGGGATATGTGTTTCCCAAAACCGATGTAACGAATTTTGGATCTTTTCGGATTCTGAAAATTGATATAAATAATATCCATACAGGAAACATTCCAAAAACCGATATCTCTTTACTGTTTCAGTTATTGGAAAAATATGATTCGTGCTTCGCGATAAATACTTGTGATTTAGGTGTAACAGATATTGTTGAGTTTGAGATAAATTTAAATTCAAGAGAACCAATCTTTTATAAACCATACCGGGTTTCAGAAAAAGAAAAATTAATAATTCGGGAAAAAATAAACGATTTGTTAGAAAATAATATCATTAGAGAATCGAAATCTAGCTATGCAAGTCCGGCAATATTAGTGAAGAAAAAAAATGGAGATTTCAGATTGGCAATCGACTATAGGAAATTAAATAAAATAACTGTCAAGGATAGATATCCTCTACCTAACATCGAGGACCATATTTCACGGTTAAAGGGGTATAAATATTTTTGTGTTCTCGATATGACCCAAGGTTACTACCAGATCCCGGTTTCTGAAAATTCCATCGATAAAACTGCATTTGTAACTTATGACGGACAATTCGAATTTCTGAGAATGCCGTTCGGGGTCTGTAATGCCCCAGCGACATTCCAGAGACTCCTTCATAATGTACTAGGTAAATTAAGACATGAAAAAGTTATTGTTTATCTAGATGATATTTTAATTCCGAGTGTCACAATTGATGACGGTTTAAAAGTCCTCGAAGTGGTGTTGAGTATTTTTCATGAGGCAAACTTAAAATTGAACCTAGTAAAATGCCAATTCTTCAAAACTAGTATTGACTATTTGGCTATGAGATTAGTGAGTGTGGCATTAAACCAGGCAAACAAAAAATAAATGCAGTTTTGAACTTTCCCGAACCAAAAAATGTTCACGAAGTCAGGCAGTTTCTAGGTCTTTGCTCGTATTTCAGAAAATTTGTAAAAAATCATGCTATGATAGTTCAACCTATATGCCAATTACTAAAAAAAAGTTGCCAGTGGGTATGGCAAAAGCCGCAGAAAGAAGCATTTGAGACAATTAAATCTATCCTTACAAACAGGCCCTTACTGAGCATCTTCGATGTCGATCTGGAGACAGAATTGCACACAGATGCCAGCAGTAAGGGCATAGCATCAATCTTGTTACAAAAACATAGGGATGGTCTTAAGCCTGTTATGTATTATAGCAGGGCAACAAGTAGGGAAGAAAGCGTTTATCACTCTTATGAATTAGAAACATTAGCAATAGTTGAATCAATTAAGCGCCTTCGTATTTATTTAACCGGAATACATTTCAAAATAATGACAGATTGCAGTGCCGTCAGGCTTACTTTTAGCAAAAAAGACCTCTTACCACGCATAGCTCGTTGGTGGTTATCAATTCAAGATTACGATTTTGAAATCGAACACCGACCTGGGAGCAAAATGAGTCACGTCGACGCTCTTAGTCGAAACGTTGGCATGGCCAATGTTCTTCAAATAAACACAGATGACTGGATTTATTGCCTTCAGTCGCAAGATCCGGAGTTGAGAGCTATTAGAGCAAGACTAGAACAAAAAGAACCCGATACCGAATTAAAAAAGATTTATTTAAAAAAAAGACATCGCCTTTATAGAAAAACTATGGATGGTAAATATAAGCTTGTCATCCCGAAATCCGCCAGATTCAGTTTTATGAGGAAATTCCATGACGATATTGGCCACATAGGGCTTAATAAGTGTGAAAAGCTTATAAAAAGCAAATATTGGTTTCAAAAAATGACAAGATTTATTAAAAAATATGTAAATTCCTGTTTAGATTGTTCTTTTAAACATGGAAAATATGGTAGAAAAGAAGGATTTCTCAATCCGTTACAAAAACCAACACAGCCTCTAAATACGTGGCATATAGACCACTTAGGCCCCTTCTGTAAAAGTTCAGGATTTTCCTACATTTTAGTGGTTGTTGATTCATTCTCCAAATATCTATTTGCAAGACCTACTAGAACAACAAATGCAAAAGAAGTAGTTAACAATCTCAAAGATTTATTCAGCATGTTCGCTGTGCCTAAACGAATAATTTCAGACCAAGGCAAAGCATTCAAATCAAAACGATTTAATGAATTTTGTGTGGATTTTAAAATCAAACATGTCATGAACACAGTGGCATCTCCAAGATCAAATGGGCAGGTAGAACGCTACAATCGCACGTTATTGAATGCGATTAATGCAAGTGTGGACGATGAGTGCGAATGGTATGAAAAACTACCACAAATCGTTTTAGGAATTAATAACACTGAAAATAGTAGCACAAAACTAACTCCACACAAACTTATGTTTGGATTTGAAAAAAATATTTTAGCAGATCTTGGGGATGACAGTAGTGAAGAAATTGATCGAAATAGAGATCAAGCTAAGGCGACAAGTGCATTAAAAAAGCAAGGTCAACAAATGAAAATGTATTTTGATACGAGAAGGAAAGAAAGTAAAAAGTACGAAATTGATGATATTGTTCTCTGGTCTCAGGCTGGGGTTGAAAAAAAAGAAACAAATAGAAAAACCGGAATTCGTTTTGGTGGGCCTTACAAAGTAACCAAAGTTTTAGGCAACGATAGGTACGAAATAACAGCGTTAAAAGGTATAAGAGGATACAAAAAGTACAAAGTCACCGTATCTGCTGAACAATTGAAACCATTTGTTTCAGGGGTAAGCGAGTCAGAATTTCCAGATTCTGAAATAAATAGTACGGACGAGCTGATTGACTTACTTGAAGGTTGACTTCTTCACAAATACTCTCCAAAAGTTAAAAAAAAAAAGATCATATGTAATGAATAGTGAGTAGAAATTCTCCTCTAAGGTGGATAATTTAATGGAAGGACCTCTTAGAGGTAATTATTTGAAAGGCCTGTTAGAAGGTAATTATTTGAAGGACCTGTTAGAAGGTAATTATTTGAAGGACCTGTTAGAAGGTAATTATTTGAAGGACCTGTTGGAAGGTAATTATTTGAAGGACCTGTTAGAAGGTAATTATTTGAAGGACCTGTTAGAAGGTAGTTATTTGAAAGACCTCTTAGAAAGTAATTTCTGAGGTGAAATATTTAGAACCTCTGGTGAGACAAAATGATAAAAATTTACCTTTTGAAAGGAAAATAAAAAATAGACCTTTCATAAGGTGAAGTCAAAATAATGAATTCAAGTATTGTAGATTTTTTTTTTATTACAGGACGAACAAACCTCACAAGGATCTACAACCCACAAACTTCTTATCGAAGGACCTCAGCGAGGACGCTTCGTGATCAGGATGGCCGATTGTTGAAACCTACTTATGGTTACCATTGTTGTTGGGGTTTGTCAATGCAGGCTTGTAGTTGTCATTATTATTATTATTATTAGTGGGGTTATAATTCTTATTATTTATATGTTCGTGCATGGTTGAGATGAGTCTTTTCTAACTCGGAAGATTCATACATTACTTTGTCTCTAGTATTCGTCATTACAAAATTGTTATCAGTGATTCATGACTTGTCACATTCACATAATTTTTTGATAAGGATAAGTCAGTGTTCCACTAGCCTGGTACGGATAAAGACGGAATAAATAAATTTGCGAACAGTGTCGTGTTTCATTCGAAATTGAGAACTATTCTAACACGTTTCTTACGTGATATTCGAACTAGCCCGGCACACTGGGAAGGAGAAAAAAAGAAATTGGTTGCTATGATTCGTCAATTTGATATCCCCACTTTATTCATAACTATATCTGCCGCAGAAACCGTGTGGCCAGAATTATTGGTTATTTTGAGTAAAGTTGTCGACAACAAAATTATAAGCGAAATCGAAGCGAGTCGTTTAAAGTATAATGAGAAAACACGCCTTATAAGAAGCGACTTGATAGTGCGCGCAAGATACTTTGACAATCGATTTCATTTACTATTAAAGCACCTAAAAGGTAACGAAAGCCCTTTCAAAGAAAATCGTGTCACACATTATTATTATAGGGTGGAATTTCAACATAGAGGTTCGCCTCACGTGCACGGATTGTTTTGGTTGGAAAATGCTCCGGTCTATAATCCCGAAAGTATCGATTCCAAGAAGGAAGTAGCTGCCTTCGTGAATAAATACATTACTTGCGATGGTAATAATACGTTGGTTCAAGACGTAATCTATTATCAAGTACATCATCATTCCAAGTCGTGCAAAAAACTGATAAAAGAAGTCGCAGTATGTCGATATAATATTCCGTTCTTTCCATCAGACATAACGTTGATTTTGGAACCTAATACGTTGAAATTGTCTAACGAAAAGCAAAGTCGATTCAAAGAATTGTTGGGTAAAATTACGAAATTCCTCAATACTAATAAGGAAGATATAACTTTCTCGGATTATTTGCTCAAAGTTAATACCGATCCTAGAGAATACCGGGAGTTGTTGAAGAACGTAATTAAAAAACCTACTATAGTTTTGAAACGTACAGTAAAGGACTGTTGTGTGAATCCTTTCAATTCAGAAATTTTACGTTTGCAAAAGTCCAATATGGACATTCAGTTTGTTCTCGACCCTTTTGCATGTATGGCATACATCATAAATTATATTAATAAACCCGAAAGATGGGTGTCCAAATTAATGCGTGATGCAATGGCCGACATAAAAATGGGTAAGTTAACCATCAAAGAACAGCTTAAAAAACTTGGTCATATCTTTTTGAATGCCAGTGAAGTATCAGCACAAGAAGCAGCATATAATATATTACAGAGGCATTTATCTGAAGCGAGCGATTCGTTCGTCACTATCAATACTAGACCGTACAGTGAACGAGTTAGGATGTTGAAAAAACCGTCAGATGTAATCGCAATGGCCGCCGATGATACTGATGTGTTTGAATTAGGGTTGATGGAACATTACGTTCAAAGACCCGAAAGCTTGGATAATCTTTGTTTGGCCGAGTTTGCGGCGTACTATACTTTTACCAATTCGAAAAAGGTGAAAACCGTTCTAAAACTCAAAGATGGTAGCGGTGCGCTGTCCAAGAAACAAAATCCAAAAGTTATCAATTTTATACGATACGGTTTCTTACAAGACCCCATCAATTTCTACAGGGAACAATTGATGTTATATTATCCTTGGCGCGATGAAGTCAAAGATATAGAAAATGCAGATCAGGTTCAAATTTATCAAGCCGAAATTGAATCGATTACAGAAAATCGTATGAAATTCGACAAAATAAACGAAGAAGTTTTGGACGCCGCTCTCAAAGCGGCTGAAAATCGTAACGATCATTTATATCAACATTTGATCAACGATGATTTTGACGAAGAGTATATTCCATATGCTTTAAAAGATCTAAATTACGATCCGATGGAAATTTTGGATCCCACCGTGATGAAGCCTAAAAAAGCAACAACGAGGCAGTCAACATTCCAAACACCATTGGAAATTGACAAAAAATTATATTTTGAAATGATTGCCACGTTGAACTCGAAACAATACGAATTGTTGAACCACGTATTAGATAACGTTGTTAATGGCGAAGTAATTTACAATGCGGTATCAGGGCAAGCTGGCGTCGGTAAGTCTCGACTGATTGCAGCTATCCAACAGTCTTTATTGGGGTATTATAATTCATTGCCGGGTAATAATCCTGATTTGATTAAAGTCTTATTAACTGCGCCGACGGGAAAAGCGGCGTACGGTATCAATGGAATGACTTTACATACAGCCTTCGCCATGCCCGTAAGCTATTACAGTAGCGGATTGATTCCTTTGAATCAGGATACCATCAATACCATGCATACCGATTTGATGGATTTGAAATTGATCATAATAGATGAATTTTCAATGGTAGGTTCCAAGATGTTTCATAACATTGACCAACGTTTGAAACAAATTTTCAAAAATAAAGCTAGTTTTGGAGGCATATCCGTATTATTATTCGGAGATATCAGACAGCTTCCTCCAGTGGGTGATAAATGGATATTTTCCCCCTATCAAGGAAACTGTTACAACGTAATTTGTGGTTCGTATTTATGGGAAAAGTTCGCATACTTCGAACTCACAGAAATTATGAGGCAAAGAAATGATAAACCATTTGCCGTCGCTTTAAATAATATGGCTAAAGGGGAAATGACTCCGGAAGATATACAGTTAATAAAATCGAGGGAAGTTGAAAACGACGGTTCGATAACTGTACCCTTGAATGCAATTCATTTATTCAAAAGCAATAAACTAGTCGACAGTTTTAATGAGAAACGATTATCCGAATATAACACTGAGACTTCGTATTCTATAGCTCAAGATATCGTTAAAGGTTCTTGCGCCGAAAAAACCAAACAACTGATGCTGGTACAAGCAAAAAAACTCAGTAAAACCGATTCATTCGGATTAATCGTGAAATTACAATTACAAATTGATGCGAAGTATATGGTGTCCGTTAATTTAAATATCCAAGACGGTATCGTTAACGGAGCTCCTTGCGTTTTACGCTACGTGCAAAAAGATGATTCTGGCAATCCCACTAGAATTTGGGTTGAATTCGATGACGAAAATAGTGGGAAAAAAACCAGACGAGAATACTCTGATACCGTCAGAGCTTTGAAATTCTCCAAAAATTGGACACCGCTGGAATTATGCGCTAAAGCGATTAAAATAAGAAGAGAAGGTAATTTGTTCGTCGAACGTAAACAGTTCGCAATTCTTCCGGCAGAAGCGATTACCATACACAAATCTCAGGGTGCCACTTATACACGGGTTGCCGTTCATATCGAAGCCAATATCGCCAGGAACTTTCTCTACGTAGCATGCTCTAGAATCTGTAGTCTGAATGGCTTATATATTTATGGCAAATTCGTTCCACCAAAGAAACCAGGCATACGTGATTTAGCCGATATCGAACTGAAGAAAATGAAGGAAACGAAATGTCTGAAATCGAAATATTCCAAACAATTTTCGAAAGATAAGGGTGAGTTTATTATTACCTATCAAAATATCGAAGGTTTTAATGCTCACAAATCTTTGATTAGGAACAATCCTATATTTGTCAACTCGGATATATTATTGTTCGTTGAAACTTGGAATTACGATAAAAGTGATACATCTATGGATGGTTTCACCAATTTTGCTAACATTGTGCGTAGTTACGGATTGCAATTGTCGAATAAAGGTTATGGCATTAGCTGTTATTGCAAAAATGCTATTTCAAAATATATCACTATGAAATCGAAATTCGAGGAATCGAACAAGATATACATTATCCAATCTAGATATACCAAGATATACTAATAGGTGTATTTTATATTCCTCCGAATTATCCGCAAAAAGTAACTTAAACTAATCGGTATTTGGAAAAATTTATTAGAGAAAATAATAATATAGATACTCTGATAAATGGAGATTTCAATCAAGATTTGATGATTGATAGACGAATCTCCACGCGATCGTTGTTGGAAGATATGAATTTCAGCTCTGCGTTGGAATTAGATAACTCGACGACCAAATCGAATACACATATAGATTGGTGTTTTAGTAATTCAGGTAGATGTACTGCAAACACTTACGCAACCGTGTTCAGTCATCATAAGGCGGTAGCCGTCAGTCTTCATGAAAATAAAGTAGACAAAAATTCAATGTTAACCCAATCTTCTGCTATAAGCTGTAGCATAGACGACTCAACGGAGTCATGTAAAGGTGCCTTAAACATTTGCTATTGGCAACACAGCATGAACTGGAGTTGTCAGTAGTCACTTGTCAGCAATTTCTGGTGTACAAGTGGAAAATGGGTGATCATCGTGGGTTTAGTCCACTCTCCATGGATGGAAACGTAGCTGAAAATTGGCAGACATGGCGGGCACGCTTTGAAAATTACATAATTGCAACGGAGCTTCAGAAAAAGGATGAGGCAATACAGTGTGCCCAATTTCTACACTTCGTTGGTGAGGATGCTTTCAAAATATATAAAACGTTCACAATTCCTGATTCAGACAAGAACAAATTGAGTAAGCTTCTACAAAAGTTCGAGGAACATTTCCTACCAAAGGAAAACATAAATTATCAGAGGTATCAATTCTTTTCTTATAAACAAGAGCAAGAGCAAACAATGGAACAGTTTTTAACGGAGCTGAAGACACGTGCCAGGAAATGCAAACTAGGAGACCTTCAGGACGATCTCATAAAAACCATGGTAATATGTGGAGTTTCATCCTCAATTGTGAGAGAAAAATTACTTCAAGAAGATCCACAGAACCTTGACAAAACCGTAGAAATTTGTTACGTGATGGAAAAATCGAGACTTGAGTGCCAGGCTATGAGTAGCCGAGAAAAACCGTCTTATGAAGTTCACGGAGTCCAAAATTTCAAGAAGTCATTTCGAAGAAATGTGAGTGGGCCACCGGTAAAAAGACATGGTTCAACATATACCACACAAGGTATCAAAAATTGCACAAAATGCGGTAAGTCGCACCAGATTAATAAATGTCCAGCGTTTGGTAAAAAATGTAATTTCTGTCAAATTACCAATCATTTCGCAAGTGTTTGTTTTAAGAAGAACAGACAAATTCATGAAGTTGAAAATACAGACTCTATAAATTCAATTCAAAGTAGCTCCAATGAAAACTTTTTATTTGTTGGGAGCATAGTGAACAGTGTAAATAGTATAGAATCAGAACAGTGGTTCACTGACATTCAAATTAATAACCAAACTGTTAAATTTAAGATTGATACAGGTGCTATGGCGAATATAATCCCTTATAAAATTTTTCAGAAGTTGTTCCAAAATAATAATTTAATTAAGGCTAGCACTGTTAATTTGAAATCCTACACAGGTCAAAAGTTGAATGTATTGGGTGAAATAAAAGTAAAATGTAGAAATAAAGGTGAAAATTATGAAATACAATTTTTTATAGTAAATTCTGATACAGAGTGTATTCTAGGATTAAAAACTTCATGTTTATTGAATTTAATTAAAAAATTCGATTCTGTTAACAGTGTACGAAAAAATTATAACTATATAATTGATCAGTATGGTGAAGTATTCTCAGGAATTGGGTGTATCGATAATAAACCATATCACATAACCTTAGAAAAGGGGGCCATACCAGTGGTACAACCAACGAGGAAAGTAGCTCTTCCTTTATTAGACTTATTGAAAAATAGTTTGGATGAATTAGAGAAACTAGATATTATTAGAAAAGTAGAAGGCCCTTCTGACTGGGTTAGTGCTCTTGTAATTGTTAGGAAACCAAATGGAAAATTGAGGATATGTTTGGACCCAAAACATTTAAACATGGTTATCAAGAGAGAATACTGTCAAATACCAACCATTGAAGAAATTACGAGTCAATTAGCAGGAGCTGTTAGATTTAGCACTCTGGACGCCAACAATGTTTTTTATCAAATTAAATTAGATGAGGAAAGTTCAAATTTATATGTATTCGGAACACCATTTGGAAGGTATAAATTCTTGCGTTTACCTTATGGAATCAAGTCCGTCCCAGAAGTTTTTCAGGATCGATTTAGAAGCATATTTAAAACAGAAGGAGTGGATGTTTATATAGATGATGTTCTTGTTTGGGGCAAAACAGTGGAGGAACATGATAAAAGATTAAGAGATGTTTTGGAAACAGCAGAATTAAACGGTATTACGTTCAATGTAAATAAATGCAAAATAGAGTCAATTGAATACATGGGACACATAATTTCAAAAAATGGCATTGAGCCAAGTCCTTCAAAGATCCAAGGAATAGAAGATATCCCGCAACCAAAAAATATTGGGGATGTGCAAAGGCTGTTAGGTATGCTTACCTACGTTAGTAAGTTCATTCGTAATTTTTCCACAGAAACCGAACCATTGAGAAGTTTACTGAAAAAAGACACCGAATTTCAGTGGAGTAGTGCACAAGAGCAAGCGTTTAAAAAATTGAAGGATACATTAATTTCAAAACCAGTGTTACAGTTTTATAATCCTAAAAAAGAAGTGGTGATTTCAGTTGACAGCTCAAAATCAGGATTAGGCGCAGTGTTATTGCAAGAAGGTTTACCCTGTGCATATGCGTCTACAGCTATGACATCTACGCAAACAAATTACGCCCAAATAGAAAAAGAACTGTTAGCCATTTGTTTTGGGTTAGAAAGATTTTATCAGTTTACTTTTGGCAGGAGAGTGGTGGTAGAAACGGATCACCAACCACTTATCCCAATTTTTAAAAAGCCCCTCAATAAGTGTCCGGCACGCTTGCAGCGAATGCTACTACAGTTACAAAAATATGATATAGATTTAGTTTACCGCAGGGGTAAAGATCTATTGATTGCAGATGCCTTATCCAGAGCCTATAAGGAACAAACGAGCAGGCAGGATTTAGACGATCAAATTCAGGCACAAATATGTTTAATTAAAGGACAAATAAATGCAACACCACAAAAAATTGAACATTTTAGGCAAGAAACAAAAAAAGATTTTGTTTTACAGAACCTGAAAAAAGTCATTCTAGAAGGATGGCCGAGAAACAATAAAAAACTACATGATAATGTAAAAATATATGCACCTTATAAAAGTGAACATTGTATAATAGACGATATTATATTTAAAGGTTGTAGTATTGTTGTACCGTCTAGCATGATTGAAGAAATGCTCGATAGAGTACACTATAATCATTTAGGCATAAATAAAACCGTAAAACTTGCACAAGAATCTCTATTTTGGCCACACATGGTAAATCAAATCACACAAAAAATTTCAAATTGCCACTTATGTTTAAAGTATGCCAATTCACAACAAAAAGAATCACTTGTGAATCATGTAATCCCTGAGATACCATGGAGTAAAGTCGGTACAGATATTTTCGAGATAAATGGGCAAAAATTCTTATTACTAATTGATTATTTTTCGAAATTTGTTGATGTTGTAAACTTAGTTAAAAATACCACAAGTCAAAAAATAATTGAAATAATGAAAGATCGATTTTCTTTGTTTGGTATACCTCTAACTGTTGTCTCTGACGGAGGCCCCCAGTTCTCATCAACTCAGTTTAAAAAATTTGCTTCCGATTGGGAATTTAATCATGTTATGTCATCTCCTAGGTATGCACAATCTAATGGAATGGCAGAACGCTATTCAGACTATTAAAAAAATGTTCAAAAAGATACTTGAAGAAAAAAAAGATATACATTTAGCATTGTTATTACTGAGAAACACTCCAATTGTTGATAATATTTCACCAGATGAAGTTTTAATGAGTAGAAAACTAAGAACCACCATACCAATAACTTCTAATTCACTGAAACCTAAAATCATTAAAAATTACATTAATAATTTGAGAAATGCACAAATAAAACAAAAAACTCAATACGATGAGAAAGGAGTACAAAATTTAACTGAAATAAAAAATAACTCTGAAGTATGTGTGCAAATTCACCCAAAAAGTAATTGGATTCCTGGTATAGTAATGGAAAAACTTAGAAATAGAACATATAAGGTGAAATTAGACAATGGATCTATATTGTATAGGAATAAAAGGTTTATAAAATGTTGTAAGCAAAATGAACATATTATAACTAATAATACTTATTCTTCAAATAATGTCAAAAGTAATCTAAATAAAGGAAAGGTAGTAGATAAAAGAGTTTACATAAGAACTTTCGGAAGTGATAGTGACAGTGATAGTGCGGGAGACAAAACAGAATGTAATAAAACGTTAGATAATAACAGATTAGATCATAAGGTAGAAACAAATGTACCGAGTGAGCCAAAAGCTGAAATTTCAACCTCTAATGATAGTCTTCAGAGTTCCAGCTCTTGCTCAACCAAAAAACTTGATTTTAACCTTCTATTAGATTCAGGAGATTCAGATTCCGAGGCCAATTTTGTATATAAAAATAAACATACTAGAACCAGATCAATTAAACCACCTAGGAGAATGAATCTCTAGATCTTAAAAAAGGGGGATGTAGCATAGACGACTCAACGGAGTCATGTAAAGGTGCCTTAAACATTTGCTATTGGCAACACAGCATGAACTGGAGTTGTCAGTAGTCACTTGTCAGCCGGGAGTTGAGAAATAAAGCAAATGTCGAATCTACGTTGTTGTTTATTTCAAAATGATAATTAATTCATCTTCAAACATCCATAAATGAAATACAACTTTATTACATAAGCGAAGACGAAGGTTGTGCTTTTCCTGGAAAAAATCTTATTCAAACAAAACAATCGAATTGTCCAAAAACTGTTGTTGGCTCTACCACTAACACTTTTATCGCACAAATTCGAAGTAGTTTTTCGAGCGATATCAGTAACGAAAACATGAAATTTAAACTGGATCTGCAAGATGAAAATGTTATCAAATCTTCGGATGGTTATCTTGGAGACTAAGTCATAAATAGATTTCACGAAGTGCTCAGTAATTTTTCCAGGCAAGAACACACAATAAACGAACATGAATTTAATCCACAAGATGTACTTTATTGGCAATCTTTAGATTTGCTGAATAATCGCGTACAAGAAATTCTGCCTGATTCTCATAATATCCAAATTTTATTTGGTGGTGAACCGAGTTCAGTCGGACATTGGGTATGTACATACTACGACGGTAATGAAGTACACATTTATGACAGCCTAAATCATGGTAGAATCACTGACGATTCGATTCATATATATTTGAATAAATTATATCCATTCAAGTCAGATTACGTATTTCCTAAAGTACAACAGCAAGGTAACTTGACAGATTGTGGACTATTCGCAATTGCTAATGCAGTATCGATTTATTTTAAAATAGATCCCAAAGTTGTGCGATACGAAACATCTGTTATGCGAAGTCACCTTTGGAAAATTTTCAGTACTAATGTTCTAGAATTATTTCCAACGACGACGATCGACTGTAGTCGCATCGATCGTCCTGTATACATTAACTCGATATCTCCTATCAAAATCAGTCAAGAAGATGAAATCATAAATGAGTTCTCAATTGAAGGGGCAAGTGGAAGAAGGGGTCAAGTAACATTTTTTAAAAATATTCGATTTTGTCATGGAAGAAGAAGTTATGTGCATATGTAACTTGTCCCATCAGGATTAGCTTCTACTCTTCATATCTGAGAAGATACTGACTGGTAGAAGGAGCTATGTTACATTAAACATCAAATACGCTGTGAAAGAAGGAGCTATGTGCCCATAACCCCTTCTTCCGCTTCACAATAATACGTTTTAGCGCAATGTGCGGAGTGGGCTGCGCGGCTGCGTCATAACGACTTCATAAAACATTGTTCACGTGTTACCGACAAGTCAGTACATATTGTCACTGCGGAAGTAATTTAGATTTGGGAAACGATTTGTCCAAGGTACAATAGAGTTTTATCGAAATAACAATGTCTCGAGGACAGAGAATGGTGCAAAAGGCCCTAGAGTCATATAATGAAGAAAGAAATGTTGATAAAGTATCCGATTTTACACCATCTAAGGAATATAATGTTGAAAAACCTGACACAAGAGACGGTAAGTAGTTCATATTTTCTTTGACTTGTAATTTTATTACTAATTTGGTAGGATTGAAAATTGATTTAAAACTTATTTTGATAACCCTAAAACGTTTACAGGAAAAGAAGAAATGGAAGATGATAAGAAGGTATATCATACCTTGTCTACGGTTCAAGATTATAATATGCAGTTCTTGGCGGGACCAAGTGGTGGTGAGTACACAAAAATATTTCGTAGTCAACATTACATTATTATTCTTTATCAGTTTGTCCTGTGGCTGGCAATACCGATTTTTCGCTACAAGATGATGACGTACATAGTGGCGCCGGATCAAGTGAAGGTAGGTGCGCATACAAAAATATTCAATGTTACCTATTTGTAATGTTTTAATGACTCAAGTTTGTACACCATTCTTGTTTATTTTTTGATTCTACGGTCAGTTGAATCGATAAAAGAAATCTTTCTTCATGTTTCCTTCTACCATTCTCAGAATTTTTATTTTTTTAAAATAATACATTTCTATTAAATTATCAGGTAAAAAGAGTCGACGACACGATAAAAGTAAATATTTACTCCTATTATTTTTTAAAAACAATCCAGTTAACTGTTGATTTTCAGCTGGACTGGGTACAGATTCTAAGTATCACTATCTATTTATAAGAATGTTTTTCTTTTATTTAATTTGAAAAATATATATAATTTGTCGTTTTGAAGTTGGTAAAACAGTATATATCAGTAAATATTGAAGGATTTGTTATAAAGTGTCCTATAATGAGATTTTTTTCATTTAAATTACCCAAAAAATAAATCGGAATCTTCACCTATATTGTACTTATCGACGATTTCAAATTTCAGTTTTTCCGGAAGCTTACGATGACTACCAGTCAAGTGGCAGTGACTACGAACCAAGCCAATCAGAGTCAGGAAGTGATTCTGATGAAGATATTGATGAACCAACTCAGCTGAAACCTGAAAATGCACAGATGGTATCAGAAGCGAACGTTGAACAGAATGTTACAATGCATCCTACTTCCGTTGTTCATGGAGATCAAATACTGAACAATGAACAAAGTATAACTATTAGGGGTACAAAAAGGATTAAAACATTTCCTATAAAACCTAAAAATTCAAAAATGCGAACCAAACACCCAGATTCGTGGAAAAGACGAGCTGCGAAACTCTGCAGAGACAAAGGACAGAGTTACATTTCAAGTAAAGGCAATATTGTAGCTCCCAAAACCATTTGCTCAGGATGTTTATGCACTGAAAAGTGCAAATTGAAATGCAGTACTAAATTCAATGTCGACAAACGGAAATTAATATTAGATGATTTTTATAATCTTGATGTCAACTCTAAAAATGCCTTATTATTTAGATGTATTACTCCTGAGGCGGTCGCACGTGTACGTAAAAGTGCTGTGAAGCATAAGTCTCATTCATATAAATACTCGCTGGTTTTGGACAATCAGCAAATTTACGTTTGTAAAAAAGCCTTTTGTGCATTATACCAAATTAGTCGTAAAAAAGTAGACATTATCAAGGATAAACTAAAAACTGGACAATCAGCTCCAACACCAGATAAACGAGGTCGACATATGAACAGACCCCACAAAATAAGTGATGCTGTGGAGCACGCTATAATCACGCACATTAATAAATTTCCCGCAGAAGAATCACATTATTCCCGTAACAGTAATCCACATAAAAGATATCTGGCCCCAAATATGAACATGTCGCTCATGTATAGATTATATATTGAGGACTGCAAGGAACAAAACATGCCAGATACCTTTTTGATAAAAAAATCGACATACGCACGAATTTTCTCCACTAAGTTTAATTTGTCGTTCAGTAGTCCCAAAAGTGACACCTGCAGCAGATGCGACTCTGGGCAATCAAGTGAGGAACACAAAGAGAATGTGAAATTGGGCTTTGACTTAATGTCCCATGACCGTGAAAGGGCATTGAAAGACAAGAATGAATGCTACATAACGGTAGATCTGCAACAGACCATGCCTTTGCCCAAAATCACCACTTCAAAAGCTTTCTATCTAAGACAAATCTGGTTTTATAATTTGGGCATCCACTGCATCACCACTGAGGGCCACCAGTCGGTAATGCAAACCTGGACCGAAGATGTAGCCAGTAGGGGCAGTGCAGAAGTTGTAAGCAGCTTATGGAATTTTGCACAGACTTGCGAGAATGCGAAAACACGGAGGAAACTGACAGTGTGGTCGGACTCCTGCTCTGGTCAAAACAAGAACTTCCACATGATTTGCTTACACCAGTTGCTGTTATTAAAAGGATTATTTGAAGTTATCGACCATAAATTCCCCGAAGTAGGCCACACCTACTTAGACTCTGACAGGGATTTTGGTCGGATTGAGAAAGTTCTCAGAAGACATAGTACCATACTTACTCCAGATCAGTACAGACGAATAATTAAATCTGCATGCACAAAACAGTCAGTTGTTAATGATATGGAGCAATACTTTCGTGATGTAGATAGTCTACCCAATAATTTGGGACTGGTAAATAAAAAGAAAAACCTGTTGAAGGAAAAAGTTCCATTTAGGGATGGTATAAAATGGATACGTATTGAAGAGTTCGGCAGCTACCTCTACAAAGAATCCTACGATGAGTATACTCCATTTAAAAAAGTTTCATTATTTAAAAACAACCCGCCAAAAAACTATTCGCCTCCTACAGATATCGAATTCACTAGAATACGCAATAAAACAGGAAATATATCTGAGAAAAAAATTCAGAATATTCGGGAGCAGTTACCCTTTATCTCAGAAGAACATAGGGGATTTTATGAAAAAATTATTGGTGAAGAAGTCCAAAACTCCAAGGAAAAAAGACGGCGTACTGAATGAATCCCAAGATTCATTTGAACACTTTTTATTTATTCTTTCCTATATTTTTCAAGTTTTGAAGAATTTTTTATTTCTGAAAGTTTGTTTGTTGAGATTCTCAGAGGATGTATGATTATTTTGTAATAATACGGTTATTAAAGTACTTGACACTTTCCTCTCATTTTGTTCAACCTATTACCTCCATGTCAGGAAATGGAAGAAGGGGTTATGTACATATAAATTCAGATTTTTATCAAAAAATGATGAAATAGCAAAATGTTCTAAATCTTAAAAAAACATCCAAAAATCATTCCTTGCAATTGCACAAATCAAACTATCAAACTAGCTTTAATTAAAAAATGCCAGCTACTTTTACTAAAACCCAGTTTTCTCAAAAACTCATATTTGTAACATAACTCCTTCTTCCACTTGCCCCTTCAATTGATATTAGTGATTCGAATACCAATTTCAAACTAGGAGATCGGTATAAAAATGAGATTAGGTGCTCTGATCGTTATCTGTCAGATCAGGTCATCAATAGATTTCACGAAACTTTGTGTAAGTTTTCTATAAGTGACAAAGAAATCAATGAACGTGAATACTATCCGCAAGACGTAACATATTGGCAGTCGTCAGATTTGCTCGATAGTTACGTAAAACCAATCGTAAAAGGTTCTCATCATATTCAAATTTTATATGGTGGGGGCATCGGTTCTAATGTTGTAGGTCACTGGATATGTACTCACTACGACGGAGAACGAGTCTTTATATACGACAGCTTGAATTCAGGTTATATCGAAAACGATTCAAGTTATCAAAAATATTTGGACAAATTATATCACTTCGAACCAGAATATATCTGTTGCGAAGTTCAACGGCAAAATAATAGCATTGATTGCGGATTATACGACATAGCGAATGCCGTTTCAATTTATTTCAAGATTAACCTCATAGAAAAAGTCAAATTTGACACCACCAAAATGAGGAGTCATCTCTGGAAAATTTTACGAACCAATACGTTGGAGCCATTTCCAGACGAACGGTGGCAAATTGAAAAAAAAAAAAACTGGAGAAAAGCGCAATGTAGCTGCTTATACTAGAAACACACTTTCAATGAAAGCAATTTCGTTACAAAAAATGTGTCAAAACTCCTTACTTTTTAATGTTTTATTCATAGATGAACAGCACTATTAAAGTGACCTACAAAATATCACTAAAATATTTGAATCGCAATAAATCCACAACACTAATGGAATAATGGTTGAATTCATGCACGATATAATTCAGTTCTAACATAACCTTAACTTCTTATAATAATGTTTATGCCCACGACTTAAGGTTTTAAGTGTGATTCAATTGTGTTTTAAACCAGTCACAATTTTTCGTGCAAATCACGTACTGCGCGTATGCAAACTTGATGAAAATAATTTTTAATTTCGAATATTTTTGTGGTGAAAATGAGTATATAAAGTTTCCATTATAAATATTGTGTTCGACGATTGGGAAATACTTCGGTTATTGAAAAAATGTTCATTCATAAATGTAATCTAAAAAAAACTTTAGCATATTTTTATGTTAACTTGTGCATAAACATCTATGTTAAGTCTTGAGTTAAGACTAAGTTACGTCGATCATGAATTTACCATAAAATCGTTTACTAAGATGTTTCTTCGGAAATAAGTATTCGTATAATCGAACAACTTCGAGATAACGAAAGAAAGGTCTATGATTTCATAAAGGCAATCACATTGCATAAAAACGTAGTAGGCCTTCACAAACGACTCAAGTTAAGTTTGATTTTCCACAATATTCCTGTGTCGTTGCATATAGACGATTCAATAAATAAATGATTAGCTGTTCATCAGAATAATACATAATATATATCATACAAACAATTTAGTTGCATATATTTTTGTGTTCTAATCCATGTTTAGAAGAATATGTTTCAGATTTATTGACATTGTTGGCTATTTTGAACATGTTGAAACAATTATTATCAGTATGATTGAAATAAAATTTGAAAAGTATCAGCAAATGAATGAAAAAGACAACCAAATCAAAAAAAAAACCCTCACGGAACTGGCTCATAAGATAATATTCATCAGATAAAGCGCGATTCAAAACCAAATGGAAACGATCTGATGTCTCAATGATTGTGCTTGGTTGATATGTCAAAACAAGCGAGTAAACAACAATTGCTCCTTCCAAATGAAATCATATCCTCGAAAAGCAAAACGAATGTTTTTACCAAATTGCCCACATCACGAGCAACGATAATTCCATTTGGTTACGTTAAGTCCAATTTCTCAGATTTCAGCAGTTCGGTGTGGCTAAATGATTTATAACTTTTTTCTCTCTTTTCTCTATCATTTTAAATTTAATATATTTATATATATATATATTTATAAACAAAGCTCGGAAACTATTTGGGATAGCAGCAAAACGCAAGTGTACTCTTATAACATTATATTTCCAATATTTCGACAATGAATATTGTCATCATCAGGGAGCTACAAAATTTTTTTAATGATTAATATAAATGAAAAAAGTGAAAAGCCAAAAACAGTACTTACAATGTCATTGAGATTGGTCGTTTTTAGATGTTGTGAGAAATGAACAAGACAACATTACAAGCATGATGATAATATTCATTGTCGAAATATTGGAAATATAATGTAATAAGAGTACACTTGCGTTTTGCTGCTATCCCAAATAGTTTCCGAGCTTTGTTTCTAACAAGTCAGCGAATACTTCTGCTCCCTTTCTTCTTATATATTTATATATATATATTTATCAACTTTTTATGTGATTTTTTATAATATTTTCTCTATAATTTCTATTTCATAATTAAAAAAAAATTTATATGTATTTACTCAACTTTTATTTGCCTTAATATGTTCTCTCAAACTGTAAAAATTATTCAATATGAATTCTCAAAACACTTGCACATTCCCAATTTAGATATTATTAATTAAAGTAGTGCTGTAGGTTTTTTCGGGTTTTCCTACAGGTGAAATTGCAAATACACTACTTATGTTGTCTTGAAATATAATCTTTGATTTTGCTGCCAACAATGTTAGGTGAATATATTAACAAGAATTGGTAAAAATGGAGCTGAAGAGACATCTGGAGCCCACCTTTTGAATGGATCGCGTCAACTTCTGAATAGTCATATCATCGACTGAACTATCTCAAACATTGTAACGATGATTTTTTTAATCACTTAATTTTATGCAAGTCTAAATTTTATTTTCCTTTTCGATAATAATAGAAAGTGTTTACGCTTTTCCAAAATAAGTAAGCAAATAAGTTTTATATAAAATTTCTTTCTTGTGTTCTATTCACTGTTTAAATAAATATGTTTCAGATAATTTTAGGAATATTTTCATCGTTGACTACTGGCAATATTGAATAGTATGATTGAAATAAAATCTAAAAAGTAATAACAAATAATTGTAAAAGAATATCAAAACAGAAAATAACTTCACTGAACTGGTTCATAAGATATTTTTCATCAGATATTGCGCGATTTAAAACCGAATGTAAACGATTTGATGTCTCGTTAGTTGTGCTTGGTTGATATGTCAAAACAAGTAAGCTAGTAAATAGAGATTGCTTAATGCAACATTTGATACTACAGAAAGAACATATCCTAAAAAAGCAAATTCAACATTTGCTCTTCCAAGAATGCACAAACTCCAAGCTCCATAAATAGTTCCATTTGGTTACGTTTAGTTTCTCAGCTTTCAACAGTTCAGTGTGGTTATCGATGATAATGATATAAGATATAATGTCACATTTTTAAAGATAAATTCAACTATTTTTGGTAAATCTTGATAACATTTCTGTAATTAAATAAAAATGTAAAATTATTCAGTATAAATTTTCAAAAAATGTACATTTTAAATTCAAAATATATCAACGTGGTGTTAAGATTGCAAATACACCACTTATGTTGTCATGAAGTGTAATCTCAAATTTTGCTATTAACAATGTAATGTGAATATATCAATGATTGAGAAAGTTATCGAGTTGATACTATCCAGCAGTCATCATATTGTAAACAATTATTACCAGCAGCCTTTTGTTTGGAATGGATTGAATCAGCTACCAGTATAGTCATATCATCGCAGAACGTGGTAAAGGTAAATTTTTTTTTAAATCAGTTAATTTTAATCAGATCCTAATTTAATTTTCCCATTCACCAATTGACTATCTTTTCGAGGAATATCAAAGAAAATAAATTTTCTATCACAAATCAACAGGCCCCCAATACAATTACCGAACCGATTTCATGTGGGGGTTTTCTTTTTCGAATGGATTGTATCAGTTACAAGAATATTCAATTAGTATCGACTTGAGATTCACAAACATTTACTGGTCAACAGATGTTCTAAAACAGGTGAGCAAGTTTTTTATTAATAGGTTTATAAGTTTATTGAAAAAGATATATTTTTGGAAGTTATCAATTATCATAATTATCATTCAATATTCCACACTATTTAGGGTGCACTTAACTGTAACCTTGCACACAATATTTGTGTCATCAAGTGTTATCATGAGTCAATCAATAATATTTCTAGAAAGTTTTCTCTTTGACTAAGTTCATATCTTTTTCTGGATTAACTTTTCCCTAAGAGTAGTATTTCGAAATTTGTTTTCTAAGCGCCCTGAGACCCTCATTGGGGGGAGGGTGGGCCTCGTGGGAATTTTCTCACTATCTCATCGGGTTAGTCTGGTACTGCTTCTAGGTATACATTATCCATATCTGATATTTTACTTCAAAATTATGCATCTTTGACCAATTGCTCTCAATTTCAGAGTTATTCAGTTCGTGCACAAATAAATAGGCCCCCAATGCAAGTTTTCAACCGATATCATGCGGGTCTTTTTCTTTGGATTGGATTGTATCAGCTACAAGAATATCTATTTAGTATCAACCTGAGATTGACAAACATTTCCAGGTCAACAGATGTTCTAAAACAGATGAACAAGTGTTTTATTTAAAGGTTCATGAGTTCATTGAAAAAAATATCTTTTTTGGCAGTTCTCAATTATTACCATTTAACATTCCACTCTAAATAAGTTTGTATCTAAAATAATCTTAATTGAAGTAAAAAACTCTTCAACATTTTTACAAAACTTGCAAACAAAGTATGTGTTATCAGGAGTCAATCATTACACCGAGATTTGATATTTTATACACTACTTTATGAAAAATCACAGATGTGCCATTGTCAAAAGTTTCTTTGAAAAACGAGATTTTCGTTATCATGTTAGAAAATATATCTGGTAAAGGGATGAAAATTGTTCCCATTGAATATATGGAGTGCAGCTCATACACATTTACTGAGACCTGCACAATCTGTCCAAAAAAGAGCAATTGAGATTGACCAAGTGTAAACTGAATTTGGAGCCATTTTTTTAACATGAACCCAGAGGCTGCTGTAATGACCGGACATAGTAGATGTCCCGTCAAAATTGCACTCAATAATATTCTCTTCATTCAAATTGTTTTGTTCTGAATTTTGAAATATCATTGTACCTTGCTAATAATAAAATTTCTAGAATGTTTTCTCTTTGACTAACTTCTTATTTTTTTTGATCAACTTTGTTAAAAAGTATTGTTTTTAAATTTGTTTTACTAAGGCCCCTGAGATCCCAAGTGGGAGTGCGCCCAGTGAGATTTTACTCACTATCTCACCATGCCAGTCCGGCTCTGCTTCCATGTATTTAAATCTGATATTTTACTTCAAAATTATATATCTTTGAATAATTTTTCTATTCGCATTTCAGAAATCTTCATCGTTCACAAATCAACAGGCCCTCTCAAGTACCGAACCGATATCATTTCATTTTAGAATGGATTGTACTAGTTATAAGAATATTCAATTAGTATTGGCTTGAGATTCACAAACATTTACAGGTCAACAGATGTTCTAAAACAGGTGAGCAAGTTTTTCATTAATAGGTTTATAAGTTTATTTAAAAAGATATATTCTTGGAAGTTTTCAATTATTACCATTCAATATTCCACACCAAATATGATTAAAAATATGTCTGTACTTAATATAATCTAAATTGAAGTAAAATAACTTTCAACATTTTAACAAACTTTGCAATCAAAATTTGAGTCATTAAGTGTTATCAGGAGTCATCAGGAATCAATCAATAAAATTTCTAGAAAGTTTTCTCTTTGACCAAGTTCATATATTTTTCGGAACTATTTTTCCCAAAGAGTATTATTTAGTAATTTGCTTTCTAAGCGCCCTGAGACCCTTAGTGGTGGGGTGGGCCTCGTGGATTTTTTCTCACTATCTCACTGGGACAGTCTGGCACTGCTTATATGTATTCATATCTGATATTTTTCTTCAAAATTATGCATCTTTGACCAATTTTCTCAACTTCAGATTTATTCAGCTCGTGCACAAATCAATAGGCGTTCAATGCAAATTTCCAATCAATTTTATGCGGGTATTTCTTTTTGGAATGGATTGTATCAGCTATAAGAATATCTAATCAGTATCAACCTGAGATTCACAAACATTTCCAGGTCAACAGATGTTCTAAAACAGGTGAGCAAGTATTTTATTTAAAGGTATATAAGTTTATTGTAAAAAAAGATCTTTTTCGGCAGTTTTCAATTATTACCATTCAATATTCCACACCAAATAAGCTTGTATCTAATATAATTTAAATTGTAAATTGTAGTAAAAAACTCGTCAACAATTTTATAAAACTTGCAATCAAAATTTGTGTCATCAGGAGTCAATCATTACACCGAAATCTGATATATTATAAACTACTTTATGAACAACCACATATGTGCCTTTGTCAAAAGTATTTTGAAAAACCAGATTTTCGTTATCATGTTAGAAAATATATCTAGTAATGGAATGAAAATTGTACCCATTTCATATATGTATATATATTTGCAGCTCATACACAATTATTGAGACCTTCAAAAGAGAGCAAGTGAGATTGACCAAGTGCTAATTGAATTTGGAGCCATATTTTTAACATGAGCCCAGAGGCTACTGTAATGATCTGACATAGTAGATGTCTCATCAAAACTGCACTCAATAATATTCTCTGCATTCAAATAGTTTTGTTCTAAAATTTGAATTATCATTGAACTTTGCTAATAATACAACTTCTAGAAAGTTTCTCTTTGACTAACTTTATTATATTTTTTTGGTCAACTTTTCCTAAAAAGTATTGTTTCTAAATTTCTCTTACTAAGGGCCCTGAGATCCCAAGTGGGAGTGGGTCTTGTGAAAATTTTCTCACTATCTCACGATGCCAGTTCGGCACTGCTTTCATGTACCCGAATCTGTTATTTACTTCAAAATTATGCATTTTTGACAAATTTTTCTATTTGCATTTCAGTAATCTTCATCGTTCAAAAATCAACAAGCCCTCTCGAGTACCAAACCGATACCATGCGGGGCTTTCATTTTGGAATGGATCGTACCAGCTACAAGAATATTCAATTAGTATTGGCTTGAGATTCACAAACATCTACAGGTCAACAGATGTTCTAAAATAGGTGAGCAAGTCATTCATTAATAGGTTTATAAGTTTATTGAAAAAGATATATTTTAGGAAATTTTCAATTATTACCATTCAATATTCCACACCAAATATGATTGAAAATATGTTAGTACTTAATATAATCTAAATAGAAGTAAAATAACTTTCAACATTTTAACAAACATTGCAAACAAAATTTGAGTCATCAAGTGTTATCAGGAGTCATCAGGAATCAATTAATAGAATTTCTAGAAAGTTTTCTCTTTGACCAAGTTCATATCTCTTTCTGAATTATTTTTCCCAAAGAGTATTATTTTGTAATTTGCTTTCTAAGTGCTCTGTGACCCTTAGTGGTGGGGTGGGCCTTGTGGACTTTTTCTCACTATCTCACTGGGCCAGTCTGGCACTGCGTATATGTGTCAATTGAATTTGGAGCCTTATTTTTAACATGAGCCTAGAGGCTACTGTAATGATCTGACATAGTAGATGTCTCGTCAAAACTGCACTCAATAATATTCTCTTCATTCAAATAATGCATCTTTGACCAATTTTTCTATTTGCTTTTCAGAAATCTTCATCGTTCAAAAATCTTTGACCAATTTTTCTATTTGCTTTTCAGAAATCTTCATCGTTCAAAAATCAACAGGCCCTCTCAAGTACCGAACCGATATCATGTGGAGCTTTCATTTTGGAATGGATTGTACCAGCTACAAGAATATTCATGGCATGAGATTCACAAACATTCACAGGTTCTAAAACAGGTGAGCAAGTTTTTCATTAAAAGGTTTTTAAGTTTATGGAAAAAGAGATCTTTTTTGGAAGTTTTCAATTATTACCATTAAATATTTCACACTAAAGGTGATTGAAAATAAGTTTGTACATAAAATAATTTAAATTGAAGTTACAAAACTTTCAATCATTTTAATAAACATAATCTGTGTCATCAGGAGTAAAGTACTTCATTGAAATCTGAATTTTATCCGAAAGTTATGTTATAGTCAAGAGGTTCTTTGAAACACTAGATTTTCGTTTACATGCTAGAAAATATATCAGGTAATGTGATAAAAAATTTATAAATGGAGTGCACCTCATAAACATTTACGGAGACTTACATTCTGTTCAATAAAGAGCAACTGATGTTTTTGGTGACGCCTTATGCAAACTCGTATGATTTTTCTGAATCATTGCAGTAAAATGAGCGATTTTTCTATCTTTTGTAACATCACCAATAATTCTACCACTAGTATATAGTTTTATCGATATTGACCATTCATATTTATATTTGCAGGTTTCAGTTGATGTCTTGGTGAAAAGGGCAATATGAATTCGAAAGCCACTCCTGTCTGGTAGTACTGCAGGTTTTTGCTGGGTTTCCCTACAGTAATGTTAGCGAATGCTCTACCAAATAGTGTCCCGGAATCCCAAGGAAGAAGATTTTATCATCCATGCAGTGGCTTATTCAATTTTTCACCTTATTTTATATTGAAATGGGATTAAGTTATTACTTTCAATCGATTGTATTCTCTTTGAGTTACCGCTCAAATAATTATTGGAAAACTGTGTTATTATATGCTTTCAATGACCTTTTTTTTTATTTTGATATGTTTGATAGTGAAAACTGTTTTAAGGCTATCAGAGAAACAATAACAATGGTTACCGTGCACTACTAAATTTATGATTCTCGAAAATGTCGTGGCCTTAAATAATTAAAATCATGAATAGCCTTGTGAAATTAGCCAGTTTCTGATAGAAATTGTTTTTTAATAATATGAGATGTCGAAAGAACATAATTAAAAAAATAATATTTTAGACTAGAAAACAATAATATGTACACAGGGTGACTCAAAACTCAACGTCATCCTACGAAGGGTTGATAGTCCAGCTCATGACTGACCTGAATATTAAATGAGATCTTGGTAAAATATTGATAGTTTTGGGAATATTGGCACTCTTATGAATTTCGTAAAAATTGAAAATCAGTATTTTTAGTGTTGCAAGTACAAAACGGGTACATGTAATTTGCTTCTTGGATTAAGAAGAGTTAGTGAATATCTTTCTCAGATGAATGATATTCCATCCAGCATCTCAAGTAAATTTCTAATTTACTACCTAATACAAACCAAATTGCCAATACCCTACAAAACTTCATAGTTCGAGATTCTAATATTTGTTATGCAACCTTATTAATAATACTTCTATAGATAACGATCCAAAATAAAAATGTTGGTGCAATACTTTTGGAGAAAAATACATAAATGCCGATTCACGTGTTAATTTATTTTATTAGCTTACTTAGACCCTTCATATTGTAAACATTGTGAAATTATTTCAATAATTAGGAATTTGCTGCTAACAGCTTAGACTCATTATTAAAATAATGTAAAATAATCTTCTAGTGAGAGATATGTAATGTTATACCATATCAAGAACTACACTGAATATGCAGAGCTCATAACATGAATTAACATGTGAATCGAACAAATACTTCTGGACAACCAGCCCTCTAAAGGATAAAGTTGAGTTTTGGGACACCCTGTATATACATATCTAGATTTTTATCAAAAATATTTCAAGAAAAATAGTTTCTGAAAGTAGAAGATAAAACCTCATCCTTAGCCGAATAAAATTGATATTTTATATGAATTTTTATGTTGCCCTACAATAAGCTTCAGTGTTTTTAACTGGTTTTGGCAAGTGGTTATACTATTTCCAACTATTATAAACTAAATAATTCTCGATAAGAGTTGATGAAGCAATTGGCAGTCATATGCTGTTATTCTGTCGTGTGTTATAAACATTAACTCTAGTAGAAAATGAACCATATATTAATAGATGATGCAGGCAGTTTCAAGAATAAATAGAGTTGGATGTGTCAATATTTGATTTTGAAAAGGGGTCAACAAGATTGTAGTTTACATTAAATATCTATATACAGATGAGGAGAACTAGAAAATTGAAAGAGATAATAAAATAGTATATTGTGTTAGACGGCCAGAAAATGAGCTTTACCACAGATATCTTCTATATATTCAAGATCCCTCTGGACATTTGTTAATCAACCAGTTGTTTGACATAATATATAGAAGAGGATTATAAATATTTCTCAACTTCTCTTCAAGAACTTGATCTAGTTTAAATAAATCCCTTCAACCATTCGCATATGGTATTTTATAAATTACCGCGATATTGAACTAATTTAAATTATTTAGGTATTTTATTATTGTATGTCATGAATATTTTAATATATATGTATATATTTATTATTTAAGAAAGAAACTGCCACGACTTAGTACTTGTCTTCAAGAAAGTATGTATGCTGTATTGTTCCAGCCACATTCATCCAAATAATATAATCACATAAATTACACAGAACAAAAGTTTAACAAAATCCAATTGCCCTTTAAAACAATATTTATTTTGAGACAAATTCCATGAAATCATCAAATTACGCAAGATGCATTGTTCTTTTTGACTTCTATCTTTTTGTGTTTTGTAATAACCCCACAACCTTTGGGTCCTTGAAAAACGACTACCTCAAATCAATACTCAATTTCTTCAGCATACGCTGTACACCTGATCTTCATAAAACAAACTTTTCGAACTTTTCTAATGGAGCCCTGTTCAAATACTAAAAAATATATTTATTATTTTTCAGAATGATGGTTTTTAACAAATCTTACTTTCTGGTTTTCTGATGTAGTTCTGTTGTTTGTTCAAGTTCTAAAAAATAATTAATTTTTCCTATTTATCACCCCAGAAGGTCTTATCCTCAAGTATATGTTTATAAATAAAACTCATAGAAGTTGACAGTATGAAATCACTAACCATCAGAGTCAGCTGCATTTGAACTTGATAGTGAAAAGCATGTGTTTTTTTTGTCACTATTATTGTCAAGTATTATACAGGAGCTTTAGAATTGTATTATTTTTTTCTAGAGAAACATTTGCACAAAGTATTGACACAGCTTTCTTGACCAAGGTATTGTTTTAATTTAAAATCAATGACGTAAACTTACAATAAGTTTCTGAATATCACAATATTTCGAAGGGCTCGCACTGAAAGACATCAATTTAGAAGCTTTGAAAATCTGTACAACACTAGCATATTTAGATGATTTCAAGGTTCATGAATCAATAATCGAAATTAAAATTAATTTTTTATGTAATCAGATCTATCCTGAAACACAGGAATTTTAAATTGAAAAGTTCATGAAGAATTAATGTTTGAACTTACTAAATATTCAATGCTAAATATAAAAAAAAAATTGTGAGAGGGCAAGAATCATATGCCATTTATCTTCAAATAACCCAAAATAAACAAAAAATACGTTAATCAAATAGGACCTCGATCGTTGGCCATTTGGTTTTATTATTGTTACCAATAAAGAACATTTATTACTATTATTTAACAATATAACAATCCATTACTAAAAAATTGCAATTTACGGTATTTACACTATGATATTGACATGATGACGTGTGTTGGTCAATTGCCCAGAATAGCTGCGTTTTTTTCGTCTACTGTAGTTACAGAGTGACAAGTGACTGCTCCAAAACCAATCGTATTAATAGAGTAATAAAAGACATAGAGATGTCCTGCCTATACTTACACCAATACCTGTTTTGTAGTGAACATAAACTATCTTTTTCTTTACAATTCGTGGGCGAGGGGGGTGACGGGTGGTGAAATATTTCTAGAGTTTCTTTACATTGAGAGTATGAAGGACTCTAATACAAACGAATAATGACAACTTGATCCGAATGAAATGAGCGGGCATACACGAAAGTACCCGAATGGGGCTGTCGCTTATAAACAAACAAATTTATGTTGACTTCAAGACAAGGATGGAAAAGGCATCTCTATGGTCTTTTATTACTCTGAGTATAAATCAGAATGTGAATAAGTGTTCAATAAAACGACATGAATTCCGGCAGAAACTCCGCTGATACCTCAGGGTTATAAAAGACATAGAGATGCTATTCCTATACCTACCTACACAAATTCCTGTTCTGAAGTGAATATGAAGTATTCCTTCCATACAATTTGATAGCGAGTGGAATGACGGGCGGTGAAACATTATGGACAGTTTGTTTACATTTTTAGTTAGAAGGACTAAGTATAACAAACTACCCGATTAAAAACGGACTAAACATGATAAGGCCCTCGTTTGTAAACAAAGTTATTTTGCCTTTAAGACAAGGATGGAAAAGGCATTTCTATAGTCTTTATTACTCCGAGATTCAAGGACTTTGAAACTGACATTAGTGTACTAGGTTCATAATAATAATTGTACTAACGAAATAAAAGTAATCGCGTTCGGTATTAACGTCAGATTGCTCGGAATATGTCTGTATTGTTTGTTTATTGCAACCGATTGTAGGGGAGAAAAAGCTTGAACGTCGGGTTTCTCAAATCCGTTCTGATCGAGATTGATTTGTTTGCTCGGAGATATTTGACGGACAAATGGGATTATTTTGAAAACTGTCCATTCCGTTCAAGTCAAAGAGAATGTGTACCATAAAATTTTATTGTCTACTGAATAGGTGGAATGAAATCGTGATTGAACTTGTGGGAGAGAGTGACAAAACTGTCGACAATAGAATTATATGGTTCATCGAATCCCACGCCTGAACCTATTTGTTTGATTTTTAGGGCCGCTTTTTTCAATATTCCGTTGGCGTAGTTTGACTGACAGATAAATTTAACCGACAAATGGAATGTTCACTTGAACGAATGTCATATTCATTTCAACCACCGGTTAAATTTAGCTGTCAGTCAAATCACGCTTGCAGAATATTGAAATACCAGCCTTAATATTCGTTTGTCGATTGGATTGACATATATTCCTTTACCTTAACTGAATTGAATTACCTTAGATTTTAAATATGGTTTATAAATTGGGGATTCAACATTAGATGCTAGCGTGAGAGTGGCAAAATTTTAACTACTCTCAAGGACACATTATGTCAACGGAAGAACAGAAAATTCACCATTTATATGTACCAGACTTTTATCACTTATCAATTATTACAGGTTCAACAAAAGGCATATAAACAACAGCCAATATCTTGTGAAGTTTAACGAAAACAATATTTTCCTTGACATATGTATAGTTTCAAAACTCGACACCAGATGGAGCACGCCATATGTGATATTCCCAATAGGTCCCTACTTTTTTTTCCTTTGTCTAGTTTGTCTGTGGCATTTCAAATTTCAAAGATGGAAACGGGCGAAAAGGGCGTTGAAAATTTTAATGGTGAGAAAATTGTTATTTATTATAATACTTATACAAATTTCGGTATGTAGTTTTTGGCATTTATAATTTATCTCCCTCTCAATTCAAAATAAGCACAAACTAACATATTTCTTCAAATAGTATGTGGAATCACCGAACTGATTCGTGATTTCAATTTCGCAATCAATACTAGATGCATCGTAAACGGTTTTTATTATGAGCATTATGTTTCAACATTAATTAATAATTGTTGTTCACGGTAAAATAGATTGATCAAACTGTTTTTGAAGATGCGTCGTTTCAGTTAACTCAGCATTTGTCGATGTGCAGTTGAGGAAAAGTCAAAGATATTAACCTTTCGCGATCCTTTCTCGGGGCAGCCCCGAGCTTTGACAGAACTATGTTATTAACTCTAGTACGAAAATATGAATAGGGCATTCATAAAATCTGTTGTGGAATCATCTGCGGCTGAAAGACAAACTTAAGTCGCTATTTTCCATGGTTCAAGATAACCTCTTGGGAGGTATTCATGTTGAAATGGGGAACATTTATTTAATGAATTTTTTCAATGAATTTTCACTTTCAGATTTTTTTCTTTCCTTTTCAGTTAGAGTTTTTTCACAATATCTATCAGAAGTAGTTCAATGTCCAGCGTGGCTTTAGCCGGGGAAGTAGTTGTTTTCTGTTAGATATTACAAATAAATCACATTCTTCAATTTTCATGGAGAATGTTCCCCTTTTCAATATGGTATTAACGTTTCGGTCCAATGTCAGGGGTGGCCTTCTGTGTACCATATGATTCTATTGTCGACAGTTTTGTCTCTTTCTTTCCCATGAGTTCAACCATAATGTCATCTCAATTTTTCTATCGACAATATAATTCTATGGCACACAGAATCCCACTCCAGGTTAGTTTCTTGAGACTGGCTTTGTTCGAAGTCGCTAATTTTTTTATTTAGGCTGTTGCATTTTATCGGTTATACCTAGTTAAGGGTGCCCATCCGAAAAATTTTACTGAAACAATTCTATTGATAGATTCTCTTTTCAAATATTTAGTATGGATTCTTTGGATCAAGTCTGCCACCGTTTTGCTCTGTGACTTTTTTTGTTTCAGGAGAGTTTTTCTACAAAATATAATATTTATTAATGAGGTTCTCTCGTGTTTCCTAACTACGATACGAAACTACAGAGGGTGATTTGTTAGGTCACTTCTGAAAATTAGAGAAAAAGTGCCTTAAAAAAAATGCAATGCCCTGTAATTATCTTAGAAACGAAGCAACTGCGGACCTATGTTAATATAGGAACCCTTTTTCTTAAAACGATCGAACGAATCACCCTCTGTAGTTTCGTACCTTAGTTAGGAAACATGAGGGAAACATATAAGAAAAGTCACAGAGGAATATGGTGGCAGACTTGGTCCAAAGAAGCCATACAGAAAGTTTAGAGAATGTATCTATCAGTTAAATTTTTTTGTTGATGGGCACTCGTAAGTATTATGACAATATAATAAAATCGCTAAGGGTTAAACTTTCATGGTCAAATCTTTATGGTAAACCGGTTATACAGTGCGTTCATAGTGGAAGGGCTCCATTATCTAACAAGTTTATTATTTTCGTAGGTAAAGCTTGAACAGGTCTTTTTTTTATATCAGTCCTTCACCTTTTTTACAAAAAAAATATTTTTCCCCTACCACTCAACAAGTTATGACGTCGTTTTTATATTGAAATTGAAAGGGAATATTTTAATATCAACAATTTAAAGCCCATATTATTATAAGTTTAACTATACATATATACATATGTCTTATCAAATAAGTTACAGAATATTGAGTATAAAAAAAACTATAAGTTTTATTTCCCAACATTTTTTTCATTATTTATTTGCAATGAAAATATCATAGGTGAGTAGTAAAAATAAACAAATAATAAATTTATAGCAAGAGCTCGAACTGAGCTCCTTGGGTTAGTCGACAATAAAGAAAAAAATATTGAGAAATATGATCATTAGTTTTTTTCATACTTATATAGTATACTTTAACTTGAAGTGTTAGATAAGATGTATGTGGTATGATTGAATTCAGAACAATATGGGCCATCAATTTTTGATATGAAAATATATCCTTTCAACTTAAAAAAATTACGATGACGTCTTGTGAGGTGGTGGATTTTTTTTTTTTTAAATAAAGGTGGAAGATTGAATACAAAATCTATTTGTCCGAGCCTTACCACCGAAAATAATTATTCGTAAAATAATGTAGCGTGAAAAAATGTTGAGAAATATGAACACTGGTTTATTTTATTCTCAGTATATTGTAATTTGAAGTGTTAGATATGACATATGTGGTATGGTAGGATTCAGAAAAATATGGCCTTACAATTTTTGATATAAAAATATTCCCTTTGAATTTGAAATAAATGTTGAAGACGCCATATTTTGTATTGTGGTGGGGGAGAAAATAAATGTTTTTTTATAAAAATGTGGAATACAAAATCGTTCGTTCGAGCTTTATCTCCGAAAATAATAAATTCGTAAGATAACAGAGCGTTTCCACACTTTATGAACGCACTGTATAGTCAATGTTAGAAATAGCTACAGTTGCTATCTACATCGAATAGAAATTTTAAAACAAATTATGTTGTTTCGTTTGATGTAAACAACTTCAATGTAGTAAGTATAACCAACTACTCGATGCTAGATTAAAATCTATGGACAAGCTCTTTGTAACTGAATAATAGAAATGATTCCAAAGAATAATAACCAAGGGTACCAATGAGTAATTAATAGCAATCACAAGGACCTACATAATTGTGAGCTGTGTGAAACTACAGCTATATATAAAATTTTCATAGCACGTTATAAAATTGTTGTTTTTTCTTTCTACATGTCTGGAGAACATAAAAAGTTTTTTACGTTCTAGAACGAAAAAGAGACACTTTGCTAACTGAGATTTTAACAAAAATGTTAACATTTCAGTTCAGTCTTTGAAATATATTTATTTAAGTACCAGTGCTAAAAAGTTTCACTTATCGTACATACACTGTGTGCATAGTGTAAACAATTATTCTAAACACTGGCGTAGAAAATACATATTTTTTATAGTATTACAAATATTTAGTAATAATATATTCCTTTCTGATTACAGAAAATATGAAGCAAACTGTAGCTAATGGTAAGTTTTTGATCTTTGCGCTGCACTGTTTAGAACCTTTGGTGTAGTAATGAATATACTGGAGTTTTATGATTCATAAGTATAATATTATTGATTATTATTCAACTATGCTTTGAACATAAAGCATCTTAGCTGATTTTAGTTTGATATAACTGAAGCCTAGTACATACTAAGGAACCTGTTTTGAAATTTTGTATGGAAAAATTTGTCGGAACTGTTTAGAAACAATTTCAATATAAAGTTTGCCTGTATCTGGAATGTTATGTTTTAAAATATGTGAATGCTGCTTGCGAAACGATGTTGGATTGGTTGATTTGAGGTCATTTTCGTTTTTGTCGCAGGAGAATACCATTTGGTAAAATTATTTGTTGAATGGGGAATACGATCAAACTGATATATAGGCATCATGAAAAGAAAGAAGTAGAAATAGAAGTGAATTTCCTGCTCCCCCACATAATGTTTAGAAATCAATATACATTTTTTTTTTTTTTTTGATAAAGAACACAAAGTCGTCTCCACAAAATTTAATAGAGCAAATGATATAAATCCAATCTCAAACAAGACATGTTTCGAACATATATATGTTCATCTTCATTTGGGTACAATTAATAATAAAGAAAGTGTGGAGAGAAAAATACAAAAATAGTAGGACTAACTAATTAAGCTGAAGGTACATGATGTGCTTTTAGTGTTATTTATATGAAAACAGGGGTGGAACCCCAGAATATCAGATCAAAAGACATATTTGAATGTGAAAACTATATCATACAAGAAGCGACGCTTATTCTTTACAATATACATTTCTTCTAATTTAAAACTTGGTCGTTTCTAATGATTAACGTTTAATATCCTTTTGAACATATAATTATTTATCGAGTCAAGTATAGACCAAGGTGTAATCATAGTAAGTATTGAGAGGCTGTGAAGTATTTTTGCATGATTGCAATGTATTTGTTTTGTTATGATACTAAATTCTTTTTTCGTAACATGAAAATTCTATAAGCATCTCTGAAGTGTCACCAGAGCATTCCAGTGGAAAGTGAAACAATTATTCTGGAACAGGATATAATGTCCTCCAGTGTGTACTAGGTTTACTTAACAATGGGCTTTTTTTTATTGTGTTAATGTCAATTTTTGACCACTCCTGGACATCATTTTGTAATGACTTCAAATATGTTCTTATACTTCACTGTTCGTACTGGTACTGCATTTATAAATATATCTTAATTGTTTTGCAAGTATAAAATGCATCGGTTTGCATTCTACCATAGATTGAAAATACAAATTCAATTCAATTTTTATTCTGTTTCCAATATACTCCATGTATATAATAGTAAAAAAAAATCACTTTGCTCAACAAAAGATGTGGTCATATTTAAAAATGTATTTTAAATTAATTATTCAAATATTCAATTGTGGTTTGGTAAAATAATCTGTTTCTAAAACGTAATATTATCTTTCCCCTTGTCACTTTTAGAGCTATTACAGCTCAGTAAAAAGTCCCGTAATATCTGAATATGTTAATTAAAATATGTTTATTCCCAGAAATTATTTACCAAAATACTCGAAAAATATGAGAATTATTATTCATATTTTTCATATACATCTTAGGCGGCTCATGTTCCTATAATGATGAATCAATACAAAATTTGTACCAATTTATTATTTTGTTTGTTTGTTTGTTTGAAAACGGTATAAATTTTCACTAATTTTTTAACGCAAATGTGATATGTCGCCCTTTATGTATATCCACAACAACTATGTGTATGATTTTGTTGCAGAAAATTATTAAATGAATCAATTAATTAACGCCAAACAATTAAGTAATACCAATGTGAGAATTTACGATCACTTCAATAATAAAAAAATAGGAAAAAAATATTTTGTTGGGTTGGTGGTGACTGTGATTTCAAATTTGACTAAGTACTGTTTTCAATATTGAACAACATTTCTCAATAGACATTGTTGATAATATCAAAAATGAGGGTAGTTTACTTCTGATCAAAATTCATATTTTTTGTGCTCAACCGTACACTGTTTGGATATTTAGAATTTTGATAACCCAAATGCAAGTATTTCGCAATTCACTAATTTTGAGTAATACGATAATCTGACAAAAGGATAATAAAAAAGTTTCCCATATGGTGCAAACTCACTGTATAATGGTGCCTTTAAATAGTTTTTATATTGAATAATGTGTCAGTCATGGAGATTTTTTCTACAAATATGAACAGTTAGCAACGCAAATGCATGACATGCTCCTTTTGTTAAGTAGTGTTGCCATAGCTATTAATTAATTGGTTAGGACTTTTGACGGGTTCAATAGTAAGTTTTAATAAACATTTTCACTAAATTTCAAAACTTTCGGATTTATTATTTTAATTTGCTGAAATTCGGCCTTCGTTCCTGAGCTATATGTCAGAATATCAATAAAAAATAACAATAAAATGTGTCGGTCAATAGGAAATTCATAACAGAATGAAATTTTAAATTTTTTTCAATTAATCAACCCATCACTTCAACTTCAAAACTTTTATCAATATATTTTGGCAACACTAGAGGATTCAGGAAATCTCTAAATATTACTGTTCTGAATTTAATTTGTTGATGAATAAAAAAATTGTATGGTAATAAATTTGCTCTGAATAAAACCAAAAATGTCATTTTGAAATTATTAACTTATAAGATTTTTATTTATTTACCGATTTTGAAGGAAGGCATTCGAATGTAAGTCAGATTTTTTGTAAAAAAACAAAATTTTTTAGATATCATCTTGAAAAATAAGAATTGTTGGCCATGTAAATGAAAACTAATTGATAAAATTTGGTGTCTTAGCTCGTTTTTTGAATGTCTACCCATCGGAAATAAAAACATCATTCAAATTAGTTTTGAGAGGTGCTTCCATTTTGAATGGGTTACACTGTATAATTTTTGAATCTCTACGCAACCATAATGAAATATCCGAAATTGGAGAGTAAAAGCTGTTAGACGAATTTTTTAGCTTGGAAATTTGTGAATACGTGAAAGATAGTTTAAATATTATGTTTATTTTGCGTAGATAAACTTGAACATGAAATGGACCGGGCTGCCGAACAGGCCGAGGCTGACGCTGCTGCAGCAGCACTAGCCAAGGCCAACACTGCTGCAGCAGAACTAGCCAAGGCAAACACTGCTGCAGCAGCACTGGCCAAGGCCAACGCTGCTGCAGCAGCACTAACCGAGGCTAACGCTGCTGCAGCAGCACTAGCCGAGGCCAACAGGACACATGCAGCTGCGGCCAGAACTAGTAAGTTTTAACTATACATATATATATTTATATATATATTTGTAACTAAAATATATGATTGTAACAGTTGATCAACAAATAATAATAGGAAGGAGGCTAAGGGGGAGGGGAAGAGGCAGAGGCCGAAGAGGAGCGGAAAGAGGGCGAGGAGGCAGAGGACGAGGACGAGGAGGCAGAGGACGTTACAAACCGTATCAGGCTGCTAGAGGCGCTAGGAAATATAATTTCCAGCGTGCTCGGCGCCTCTAGTTGCAGGTAAAGACAATTAAAGGGTATATTTGTAATCACGTGTTTTTTTTTGAAGTGGAAAAAGGATTTTTCATATGATTTATTTTTTCATGAAACCATAGAGACATCTTCCATAGAGATATATAGACGAAAAGAACCGCCGAAGTTTGTTTCGATAAATGAGCATTCCGTGAGTGGACTTTATTAGTTCAAAATATTTTAAGAAGTTAATTGATTTGTTATCTATAGATACAATATTCGAACATCAAACGAGTTATCGTAAAATGTCATATATATTTTCATATATCGAAAAAAAAAAATTCGTGTGGATTTGACAATTTTCGTTAAATTATTCCGAATATTTTCTAAATGGCTGCAGATTTTATAATTTTTCATGAAACCTTTTAGAATTGCCGTTGAAAACTATACAAAAAATGTAAATGAATTGTCTTTTCAAAACCAATAATCCGGGAAATATTCAAAAAAAAAATTCTCAATGAACTCTACCGAACCTCCCATGATTGTAGTTTACATTTAATATTTATATTTAGATGAGGATAACGAAAAAATTGAAAGAGATATAGTATATTGTGTTACAAGGGCAGTAAATGAGCATCACCTCAGATATTTCTCGTTATAACTCAAGATCCTTCTGGACATTTGTTAAGCAACCAGCTCGACATAATATATATTTCTCAACCTCTCTTGTCATATTTGCGAAAAACCATTCACCCCCAAAGATGTTATCGTACACGACCACGATCATTTTACGGGGGAGCGACGGGGTTGGGCCCACCAAGCCCCTTAAAACGTCAATTTTAAAAAATTATTCGTGGTACCCATTACTTTTCACAATCTGTCGGAGTATGACAGCCACTTCATATTGCAAAGAGGGGGTGCGTGAGCATACTCCCTTCGAATAAAGAAAAATATATTTCCTTCACGCAACACGATGCTGAAACTAAAATTAAATTTCGATTTATAGATTCTTTTCGATTCATGGGAACGTCGTTGGATGAATTAGCATCTACATTGAGTAAAAATAATTTGGAAATTTTAAAGAAAGAATTTATCCATTTAGATGACGAGAAATTCACCCTTCTCACCAAGAAGGGGGTATTTCCATACGACCATGTAGATAACATGGAAAAATTAAACGAGACGGAGTTGCCATCATGGAAATAATTTCATAATAAATTGAACGATTAATACATAGGTGATGAGAAGTATGTTCACGCACAAAATGTTTGGGAGTCATTCAAAATTACAAATTTGGGATCGTATGCGGACCTACATTTGAAAACAGATATATTATTATTGGCGGACGTTTTTGAAAATGTTTGTCAAAAATGTATAGCAACTTATGGGTTAGATCCAGCGTGGTATTATACCTTGCCGGGTTTCACATGGGATGCCATGTTGAAGTATACAATATGCAAATTTTAAAAGATACTGATATGATTATGTTTGTGGAAAAGGGAATAAGGGGTGGGATTTCGGTATGTTCAAATAGATATTCAAAAGCAAATAATGAATATATGGAAGGCAATGATCCCAAAAAACCTTCAAAATATCTTCCTTATTTAAACGTCAATAATTTATATGGGTGGGCAATGTCAGAATTTTTACCTTACGACGGTTTTGAATAGGTTGAAAATTTTGATAAAGATGTGAGTAAAATTTCCGACAATGCCTCGGAAGGCTATATCTTTGAAGTTGATTTGGAGTACCCTGAAAGATTGCACGATTTACACAAATATTTACCTTTTTGTCCCGAGCATCGTGCTCCGCCCAATTCCAGACAAAAAAAATTAATGGGTACCCTATATCCAAAAGACAAATATATTTTACACTATAGAAATTTAAAGCAGGCGTTGAAGCATGGTTTGATTCTGAAAAAAATCCATCGTGTTTTGAAATTCAAGCAGTTTGCGTGGCTGCGACCCTACATTGAGTTGAATACTTGTCTGAGGGCTGCAGCCACCAGTTCTTTTGAAAAAAAATTGTACAAACTAATGAATAACGCCGTTTTTGGTAAAACAATGGAGAACATCTGGTTACACAGAGTGGTCAATCTTGTGAATTCCTGGAACGGTCGTTATAGCGCCAAAAATTCAATATCTAGTCCTAGATTTCACAGTCGAACCGTTTTCGATACAGACTTGGTAGCTATTGAATTGAGAAAGACTGAACTTATATTCAATAAACCTTTGTACATTGGAATGGTAATATTAGACATTTCAAAAACATGCATGTTTGATTTCCATTACGATTTTATGTTGCCGACTGTAGGTATAGAAAATTGTAAATTAATGTATACAAATACAGACAGTTTTGTGTATGAAATAACGGGTGATGACGTATATTTAGAACTTATTAAAAAACACATATCGAAATTTGATACTTCTGATTATCCGCCCGATAATAAGTTCCAAATTCCGCTTGAAAATAAAAAAATTCCTGGGCTAATGAAAGATGAAGCGAATGGAGAAATTATCACGCACTTTGCAGGGTTACGCTCGAAAATGTACACCTATAGAGTGCAGGGTGGAAAAGTAGTCAAGCTCCACTTTGAATATATTTACAGCCATTTCTCATCTTTCATTATCTATACTCCCTCAAATTATTTGTATTTCCAGCTCTGTCTATTGTCAGAGAACAGCTGTTCAGTTGGCGGTTCAGTTCAGTGACTGTCTTTTGGGCATAGAGTACTTTCCCAGGTAGATGCGACTCTTACTATATAACACATCTGTGATCTGTGATGTATCCGTCGAAATGACCTTCAAAAGCCGTCGGTGTCAGGAATTGGGAAATACCCTATGGTGATAATAGTTATCTGTCCTGACGAATTTCCGTATGTTTGAGTATTAGGTAATGTTAGGTCATGAAATGTTGTACGAAACATCTTAGAATCCTTTGTTGATATTTTGACACGTCGAGGAATGAAGTTACTTGGCAACTCCGCTAAGGCTCTAGGTATCGGTCTCGGATATGCCAAAGAGGAGATGGTTTCATAACCGGGCTCAATAAAGAAGAAGAAGAAGCCTATTCTGATTTCTGATTTCCGATTTCCGGCTACTGTGGAAATTATTTGTGAGCAGAAAGTGATGAGAATTTTGAGTTGAATTTGAATATTGATTTCTGCAATCATCCAGTCAATGGGATTATTCTTTCAACTGAATTAATGTTTTCCATAGTTTGTCACGTTGGTGATTTGATAGGAAGCTTAATTGTTTTTTTGGAAAACATACCCAAATAGGGGACTATAAACTCACTTTCTAGCCACATTTTCTCCAGGTAAGCAGAATCCTTCGACTATATCCTTGAGCCTTTGGCAATTCTATCTGTCTTGTAGGCATAATTTTGATCATCGTGAAAATCAAGCCTAAGTTGTTGACCCTTTGACTAGGACTATGATATTTGGACATAACATCTGTATAGGAGCCTGTTAACAGGATCTTTGCCGCAGTTAGCACCAGGCCTTCCTAGACAAAGGTATGAGGTCTATTCAAGTTGGTATCAGATGTGTGTGGTTTGTTTTAGTGAAAAGAGTTTAGCAACGAGCTGTCACTAATAATTTGATTTTGGTATGTCTAAACCCAGAATTAATTACTAAAAAAGGTTTCATAGCATCACAAACATAAATTACAATAACAACGAGAAGAAATAAAAGTGATATCCCTCCACAACTCGTAAATAAAACTAACATTACTAAGCCGAGGAACTGATAACGCTGCCCAGCTGAGATATAAAAACGCAAATAAACAAAACGTCTAAAGCTATCCATAAACGAACTCTTATTGAGTTATGGAAACGGATTCGATAAATGCGATTAAAAGTTTAAGGGAAGAAATAATAACAAATAGAAGAGAAATAAAATCTGCGATTGAAGCTACCGAAACAAGACTATTAATGAAAGTAGAGGAACTGAAACAAAAAGTTCATCTACTAGAAAAAGAAAACCAAACATTGAAAAATAAAGTAGAGACATTGGAAAGATACACAAAAAAGAACAATATTATAATATTCGGCCTAGACAACAAGGACAACACACCAAATACTATAAGTGGAAAACTCAATACACTGTTGGAAGCTGATGTTAAAATATCTGATCTAAATAATGTATACAACCTGAACAACACAAACAAACCTCCTGTGAAAGTTGAATTCCAATCATATCTGAAAAAACTTGACGTTCTGAAACAGTGCAAAAAATTGAAAGGTACAGGTGTTGCCATTACACACGATCTCACATTTGAACAAAGACGTGAAAACAAAATTCTAAGAACCTTCTTGAATAAAGCCAGAGAAGATCCTACCGATCGATCCTATATAAAAGGAAACAAATTATACGTCAATGACAGAGTCTACACAGTGAAAGAATTAGAGGAAATTAATCACTCAGAAGAACGCAACGCAAACAGTGCCCCTCCAACGCCGAATTTACGAAACTTTGAGAAAGAATTCGGATATCCAGAGGAAGAAGAAAATAGGAAAACTACTATTGATACCAATACACCCAGAACTATTGGAAACAAGAAGAATACCAAACCGACAGCTGATGGGCACGCCCTGAGAGAGAGAACACGAAGCCAACGCTCAAACAAATAGATGCAAACAAATACGAGTGTATGTACTTTTTTTTTTTATTGTAGTATCCTAATTTTTAAATTATTATGTAATCATTTTTAAACACCCTGTTTTCGTTAGTGCTTTCATTGATTCTTACGTCGTTGTTAAACATCCTATGTTATTGTGTTATTTCATTAGCTACTGATACAGTATGGACGCATTTATAAGAGATTTTGAGGGTAATACACCAGAGACTTTTGTATACGAAACATACGAGGACTGCAGAAACAAGCTCAAATCCATAAAAGGATTTTCGGTATATAACCAAAATATATGTAGTATCTCGAAACACTTTGAGGATGTCCAGATTGACATCAATCAAATAGAGGAGGATTTTGATTGTATAATCTTAACCGAAACCAGAATCATAGGAAATACCGAACTATACCGGCTGAAAGGTTAAGACCTGATATATAGCGGAGGAACTCTCAATCAAAATGATGGAGTAGTCATTTTCATAAAGAGTTGTTATAACTATAGTACACAAAATATAAAAATATACGAGTCCACGGCAATAAAACTAACAGTAAAACTGCAGCAGATTAATCTAGTTATTGTAGGAATATATAGATCACCATCAACAGATATACCAGCGTTCAATGAGTGCCTTGAAAACTTTATTGGGGAACACTTAAACGATAATAGGGATCAAATTATAATTGGAGGAGATATAAATATAAATATACTTTCCGACTCGGATGATTCTGATGATTACCTCAATATTTTAAATGAAAACAATTTAATTTCACAAATAAATACGTATACGAGAATTCAAGGAAATGCGCGTTCCTGTTTAGACCATTTATTTACGAGGAATCTAGCTGACAAAGTCATACCAATCACCTTGAAAAGTTCCATTAGCGACCATTTTACTACAATGCTCAAATTTGAAAATACATCAAAAAAATCAGATTACAGTATGACGAACCACCATAAAATAAATTATAATAAACTGAAAACACTGATCGCCGCGGAGTCCTGGAATGACTTCTTTCAGAACGAAGATGCACACACCTTGGCTGCTGATTTAACACAAAAAATTCAAACGTGTATCCAGAAGTCAATGGTAGAAATAAAACCTGTTAAAAAAAAGAAAATTTGGATCACTAGTGGTTTAATAACATCTATCAACAAAAGAAATAGACTGAATAAAGAAAGGCATAAAGATTGGGACAATGTTGAACTCCAAAACAAATATAAAGCCTACAGGAACAATCTCAATCTTCTCATGAAGAAAACGAAAGCAACATTTTTCAGAGACAAAATTGAAAAAAATAAAAACAACCCTAAAAATTTATGGGAGACGCTAAGGGCATCTACAAATCAAAATAATAAAAAATCAGAAATAAAAGAAATTCGTCTACAAAATAATGTGATTTCAACTAATCCTTTGGAAATAGCAAACAATTTTGTTGATAAATATACTAACTTAGGAGAACTTCTAGCACAGCAAATATCAGAACCTAAAAATTTCAAAGAAACGAGAAAAAGAATTTCGAACACCATATTCTTAGAAGAGTGCAGGGAAACAGAGATAAGACAAATAATCCTCAAACTCAAAAAAACAAGGCACCCGGTTTAGACTCTATAAGCCCAGATACAATTAAAATCATATGTGATAGTATATGCAGACCAATATGTCATCTTTCGAATATCATTTTGAGAAGCGGTACGTTTCCCAATATTTTCAAAAAAACCAAAATCAAACCGATTTATAAGAAAGGTGACAAATTGGAATGCCTGAACTATAGACCTATATCTTTGATCAGCTGCATCGCAAAGATAATAGAAACAGTAATCAAATCGCGTTTATGCAAATTCTTAGATAAATATGATATTCTTTCCCCATTGCAGTACGGTTTCAGAGAGGCCAGGTCCACACAAGATGCAATAGCCACTCTTACCTCCAAAATATATAAATCCCTTGATGAAGGAAAACCGTCACTCTGTATCTTCGTGGACCTGGCTAAAGCTTTCGATACCGTAAGCCATGGAAAGCTGATTGAGACATTAGAGGATATGGGAATAAGAGGACCATGCCTGAAGCTAATGAAAAGTTATTTAACTGACAGAACTCAATGCGTCGATATTCAAGGAACCTTAAGTAATTTCAAGAACATCAAATATGGCGTACCACAAGGCACCGTGCTAGGCCCCTGTCTTTTCAATATATATCTGAATAATTTGTTTTTTCTTGATATTGAAGGTCAAATTGTAAGTTTTGCAAATGATACTGCTGTCTTCTATAGCGCAAATAACTGGACAAACTTATTCAATACAGCCCAAACAGATTTTACAAAAATAAAAGAATGGTTCGATTCTAGGCTATTGACCATTAACTTTGATAAGACGCATTACGTACCGTTCAGTATACAGAGAATTGATTTCGATAACTTTCCCCCAATTTCGCAATCAACCCCATCAACATTTTCAATTTTACCGGCCAATTCAACTAAATACTTGGGCTTGATTATCGACTGCAATCTTAAATGGGATCATCACATAAAAAAACTATCAGGAAAACTACGGAGTTTGCTATACGTATTCAGACACTTTAAAACGATGGTAAACATTGAACAATTGAAATCTATTTATTTCGCCTTAGTGGAATCACAACTCAGGTATGGATTGATAGCATGGGGTGGTGCATATAACCACCATATATCTCCAGTCATAACCTTACAAAAATGGATTTTAAAAATCATATATGGAAAAGAGAAAACATTTTCCACAGCAGAACTTTTTGATCTATCACAAGTACTTGAGATCAAAGAACTTTATTTTCAGTGTTTAATTAATAAAGAAAAATTTACAAAAAACAAAAACCCTATAAAGAATATATACTCTACAAGAAACCAACCTCTTGCCGTATATATTCCAAAAGTGAACAGAACAATTACTTTGAGAAGTCATATTTTTCTTGGTCCAAGATTATACAACAAAATCCCCTTGGAAATTCGTGAAATAAATTCACCTGCAATGTTCAAGAAAAAAGTTAAACAATGGCTGCGAGCGAGTACAATTGTTTTGCAACTCCTTCTAACCTAGGATATTATTTTATTTATACTCATGATGTACTTCAACTTCATTTCATGTTCCACTTTTAATGTTTTACTTCATTACTGTTGAACATTATACACATTTTATTCTGCGTATGGCTACACACCATGATTTGTATATATATTATATATTCGCTCTTTTACTCTTCTACTAAAATTATTATTAATCGTGAATTCTGTAAACCCATCTCCTTGTGCATTAATTTTATCTACATCGTAACATAATTTGCATCATATTTTAAATTATCAACTTATTCTATTTCTTAGATATTGTATACTTATTGAACCAATCATGATGAAGACAATATACCACACACAAGTAGCTGACACTACTCACGTGGTATCAATTCACATGTTTTTTTTAATATTATGTGCATATCATACCTTTAACACAAGTGTTGTCAGTACCTAATATATAAACAATATTTTTCATTCCCAGCCCTGTAACACCACATACAAGCATCTGTTGCTTATGTGGTCCCAAACATGTTTATTCCAATGACTTGTCAATCACAGACAAGCATATTTTGTGCTTATGTGATATTTCGTCTATTTACCCATGTGTTATCTATGTTTAATTGTAGTCTTATGTTTTTGTGAAAAATTATTTTGTAAATTTTTTTAGTGAATAAACATTATTATTATAATGAAAAAGACAGTCAATTATTTAATTTCAGGGTCTTTGGTCTTTGCATACTTTATCCCGGAGCACTAGTCGTTCTGAAGAACTCATCTTTTGTCTCTGCATATTTATCGTTAGTCTGGAGGACTCATCTGTCGTGTGGGTGTCACTGCCCTGAAGGCTGACAACTACCTTGCACCTTTACTGCTGGTATCCTTCCAACTGGTAGATTCCACCATATTGCCTGGCTGAAACCAATCTGATGTGCACGCAAGTTAACCAGTTCAACCAATATTATATACCTTTTTACCTTTTGTTTATTTAAAATAATTACCTCGAGATTCTGTAAACGCTACAGGTAAGGTGCACCTAACTTAAGCGGGTTTATTTACTATCCTACCCTAAAGGGGTATATTGTGTTGAGCAAGGTAACTGTGGGTAATTACCCCTAGATAGCTTGAGCCCTGGGCTATTCTTCTGGTTAATTTATGTAATATTTTCTATTATACTTCACCACTAAGGTGTCTCTGATAATTACTAATAAGCCTTCAGCTACGGCACCACTACGGTGTCTCTGATAGTTTCTAATAAGCCTTCAGCTACTTCGACTGCTAATACTAATAAAACCCTTATCACCTTATAGATTATATGACTTAATCATAAAGCTGGTTATTATTTAAGAGTGTGGCAATTGCCTAAATTATTACTATTCGAGTTATATGGGAATTGGTAAAATTATCTCTACAGGGGGCTCAGCATTCATATGACTGGCGCCCGCACTTCTAATACCACAAGACATTTTGTTTTGTCCAACCCACTCCCCTCTTCACTGGAGCGTAAGTGGTGATCTTGCTCACTGTAATACTTCAACTGTATGGCGGTGGCAATTTTTCTAAAACTATTTTCACTATATTTCATGACTTTCGAGTTTTCTGCGAAGAGCAAAATAAATGGCCAACTTTCGAATCTGTTGTTACGGACTTCAGCTTTGCAAATATACATGCTATCTGCAAAGCTTGTAATAGGATAACTTTATTGGAATATCTAGATTTAACTTACAAAGTCGCGTCAGATATAATAGAAAAATATCTGGTTACTGTAAATTTATGTTGCGCACACTTAATGAAAACTTTTAGTAAAGACATTAATGAATTTCGAAGTGCGAGAATTTTACAAAGATATTATGTCATCGGTGATAAATATGGAATTTTTTTGTGATATTGAAGACTGATTTCAAAAAGCGTTACCGTTTTACTACTTAGCCCGGTTTTTAACAAGATTGTTAGTGAACAGTTAAGTATATTACTCAAATTGAGAAAATATGAATCAATCAAATTTGCTATCGATTTTTGCGAGTGTAATGGCGATAGTGAAAACGGATGTGAAGTAGCGTTGGGCTACATAAAATGAGTATTTTTTATAAGCATTTCAATAAATTACTTGAAAAATGAATGAAATTCATAAATTTTCTTCTTATGAGGGGCCTAATAATAAAAACTGTAGCAAAATTCTACTCGATGAATTGCTATTTAAGTACATGCCATTTTGTCCACTCTGGACAGGTATTATTTTGAAAATTAAGAGAAGTGAACGTCAGTACACTGAGGAAAATGGGTCAAATAAATATTTGATTTGAAAATTTCTATTGACCACCAGCAAAATAATTATTAACCACAAAAACTAAATGAATTACACGTATACTTCCAATTCAGTTGACGAAGCTCATCTACACTAAATAGTTGAAAATTTTGGGCGAAGTACTAATCATGTGTGGCTAAATGAAATTATCGTCAGAATTTGTGATTTATCTTGAATTGTTAACGATACTGTTGCAAATCATATAATACAGGGATTCAATAGGAAAAAGAAAAACAAGATTTTATTTATCTTCACATTATCAACGATTTCCAGCAAATCATATGCTGTTTCAACGAACAATGACTGCAAAATTGAAAGAGGTGCTCAATTCATTGACGAGCAATGAGTTTTAATCGTTGTTAAAAGAATTGCAGTACGGAGTGAATCAACTACTTAGTTGAGGTAATCTATAAAAAATTTCGAGCAAGTTATTGTTTATTCGCCCTAAAATTATGAAACTAATACTGCCAATAAGTTATCAGTCTAGAACAAATTATAATCACTTCACACCAAATCGAAATTTCTTGTGCAAGTTATATGTACCAAACCCCAGAAAACCCTTAGATTGTAACTTCCATGTAGTGCTGACTTAGGTTTATACGAATACGATTGACCATGCTTTATAGTTAGTTTCAGTTCTGTTAGCGACGTTGTACCTTACACACCTCTCTCTGTACAAATAAAGTTATTTGTTCGAAACTTAATTTTTGCTTTTTAAAAATAGTTTCTCGTGGCCCGAAAGCTTAATTGGCGCAGTCGGTAGGATAACGGGAGAATATCGATCGCGAAATTCGTCAGTTTCAACTGTTAATCCGTTATTGAAAGAACAGCTTCGATCGCCCATCAGAGACCGGCATACCCAGTTGCAGCAGACTCCAGAAAAGGATAACCTGGTTCACCATCGTGGTAAGTCGAGTATTCCTTTCTGCTTTCAAATTTTCTCCGAAAACTTTATCGTAAAGATTTTTGTTTGAATTTGTTAAATATCGATTATCGAAATCAAATAATCCATAATTTTTTCTTTTATCGCAATCGAAATTGGTGGACTGACTATAGAAGTCACCTAGATTAGTAACTATTGATTAGATTCAAAGCATTTTATTTTTACCCGAATTTCTTGATAACTAGATAAATAAATATAATCGCATTTCGAAACCTGATACTGCTCAGAGTTCGCTGCATTCTCGAAAGGCAACGACATTTGTTCGAGTGAAATATTACACGGTTTGAAAACCGTCTGTGAGAAGAGAAGGAATAGCTTGTATTGCACAGTGTTATCTTCAAATTCTCGAAAGAAATTGTTTTATTCGTTCAAAGAATATTTTTGTGAGATATTTCAGCATAAATTCATAATTTTTACAGATTCTTTTATTTCATTTTTATACAAAATTTAAGCATACGAAATAGCATTTGATGATCGACCCCGTTATTGAAAGTCCAATTCTTTAAGTTCATTGCGTGTTTCAAATATGACGGAAGTAAACTACACATTGTTCAAAATTTATTCGGATACTATTCCAACATACGATGGGCCGTCAGAGATTAGAATTGAGAAATACCTTTGGCGACCGACAAAGCCTTGACAACCTCGAACAACAATTGTTTACTCTTACACCAAATAGGGGCGAACATCCCCTAGACTTTGCGAAGAGAATCCAACTACTACGCAGTAAATTAGCTTTTAAAATGAACGCTGACACCGACATGGACAAAGATGTTAAACCTATACATATTCGACAATACGAATCCCAATCCCAAGTATTTTTGAGAAATCTAAATGTTCGACTACAGGACAAAGTTATCGTCCAAAATCCTGATTCCCTAGAAGCAGCAATGAATTTCGTCCTGGAGGACGAAAATTTCAGACACACTCAGAATCTAGTATTCCAAAATCGTCAAAACATTAATGCACCCAAACCACCACCTAATAGACAAATTGGACAAAATCGAAATAACTTTCATCCAAACTATAACTTTCCAAATCCTCAATCAGTAGCACCAATTCAAACAACAAGGAACCAAAATCAAGCCCCAGGTTTCCGAAATCAACCTTCCAATATTACTAGAATGCAAAATCAATTTCCGAATTACAGCCAGAACAATTTTAGACCCCAATTTCCCAGCCAACCAATAAATGTCCAGCCCAGACCAGTGAGACAAACATTTCCAACCAACAGACAAGTTTTTGGTCCGCCACGAAATGTTTTTAAACCGACAGGTAAACCCGACCAAAGGACTTTCGAACCAATGTCCACTACGTCTAGAAACCCTACGGTTACCAGACCCATGTCCCATTCATTCACCAATCCAGCCCAATCGCAACCACAAAGATGGACACCCATCGACGAGGAAATGTACAACCACAGCTACGATCAATTTGATGCTGCACATAACTATTACCCGAATAATTACCAATACGACTATCACACGTATGACCAAACTGACACTATGCAAGAACTTTATCTTGAACATTATCAAGATAATTCCTATACCGACCATTACCCCGACGAATATTATCTACACCAAGAACAATCAGATAAACCGAACAACGACATTCGCGAGCCTGAAGACGAAAATTTTTACGAATCGCCTCCAAAGAACGAGATAATGTGATAGAACTTCACTCCGCCACTGTCAACGGACTCCCATACATAAAAATCCGTAATCCCCCGATTAAACTATTGATTGATACAGGATGTCACACCTCAATTCTGAAACCGTCAATTATTGAAAAATATTATCCTGATAGAATTTTTAGGCAACCCTCTCAATTAAAAACTTCTTTAGGCGAAAAAGAAATTCAGTTTAGAGCCCTTATCCCCGCTTTTGAAGAATTCCAGAGTTGCTATGAGACTGAGTACGTTTTATTTCAATTCCATGAATTTTTCGATGGTATTCTGGGATTGAAAGAATTAAAAAACCTAGGTTTGAATATCGATTTTACCAACCAGTTACTACGCAACGACCATGTACAAATACCATTCTTTTACAGACAACCTCACGAAACTTCTTTCACTTTCGAAATACCGCCTTTTGAAAGTTTGGTTCGAAAATACCCCGTCGATACTAACGAAGGCGAGATCATAATTACTAGTAAAAATTTCAATGGATTATTTATACCGGAAACTTTGACTTGTGCTTCAAATTATCGCGCTACTTTCGAAATTTTCAACAATACAGATAGGACAATTTCTGTCACGATGAACGAACCTTTTAAAGCTATCCAAATTGAAAAAGAATTTTTTAAATTTTATCATATCGAGAGCGCCTTACCGAACGTTGAATATTACGATTCGACAAAAGACGTTTCTGACAAAATTAGGACAGACCACATGAACCCGGAAGAAAAACGAGCTATTTTGAAACTCTATAAAGAATTTGCAGACATATTCCATGCCGAACATGACAAGCTTTCATTTACTAATAAAATTAAACATGAAATAAAAACCAAAGATGAGACACCAGTACATACAAAATCTTATCGCTTCCCCCACTGTCACAAAGAGGAAGTCCAAAAGCAAATTCAGAAGATGCTCACCGATGGAATCATTCGGCCATCATCTTCCGCTTGGAGTAGCCCGATATGGATCGTGCCAAAGAAGACCGACGCATCGGGAAAGAAGAAATGGCGCATCGTAGTAGATTACAGGAAGTTGAATGAAAAAACAATCGACGACCGATATCCAATTCCGAACATAGAAGACATCCTAGACAAATTGGGGAAATGCAACTACTTTACCACCCTCGACCTGGCATCTGGATTCCATCAGATTGAAATGGAAGAGAGGTCCATCGAAAAAACGGACTTCAACGTGGAGCACGGGCATTACGAGTACGTTCGTATGCCATTCGGCTTGAAGAACGCCCCGTCGAGCTTCCAGATAGTAATGGATCATATCCTCAAGGATTTACGAAATAAAATTTGTCTGGTGTATATGGACGATATTATCGTGTTTTCGACTTCCTTGCAAGAACACGTAGCCAATTTAAAACAAGTCTTTAAAACGTTACGCGAAGCTAAATTGAAAATCCAATTAGACAAATGTGAGTTCTTAAAACAAAATGTCGAATTTCTAGGCCATGTTGTCACTCCTGATGGCATCAAACCTAACCCTAATAAAATAAAAGCCATTCAAAATTTTCCCATACCAACTACCGCTAGAGAAATTAAATCTTTTCTTGGTCTATTAGGGTATTATCGAAAATTTATAAAAGATTTTGCAAAGCTCACCAAACCATTCACGCGATGTTTAAAAAAGGGCGAAAAAATTACTCATAACTTAGAATTTTTGGAAACTTTCGAGACATGTAAACAAGTACTCACGAATGAACCCCTACTCCAGTACCCTGACTTTAGTAAACCCTTCATACTGACTACCGATGCTTCTAACGTGGCCATCGGCGCTGTTTTATCACAGGGTGCTATAGGAAAAGACAAACCTATCGCGTAAGCATCCAGAACGCTAAACCCCTCCGAACAAAATTATTCAACCATAGAGAAAGAATTATTATCGATAGTGAATTTCACCAAATACTTTAGGCCATATTTATTCGGAAAAAAGTTTACAATTCTGACGGATCATAAACCCCTACAATGGCTTTTCAATCTCAAGGACCCTAGTTCAAGATTGGTTAGATGGCGCCTAAAGCTGGAAGAGTATGATTATAACATCGTATACAGGAAAGGAAAAAACAATTCCGTTGCAGATGCCCTATCCAGGATAGAACTCCACCCACTGGAAGACCAATCAATGATTGCAAACGTCGATCTACCAAACAACCGATTCGAAGAAGACTTTCCCGAAATCTTCGCGGACTTGGCGAACAGAGAAGAAATCCCAGAAATTTCCGATGAAGACCTTCAAGACCTTGACAACCGCTTAAACGAAGAAATACGGAAACATGCAGCCTGCAAAAAACCACCAGAAGAAGGAAAAGAAAAACCACCAGAAGAAGAAAAAGAAAAACCACCAGAAGAAGGAGAAGAAGAACCACCAGAAGAAGAAAAAGAAAAACCACCAGAAGAAGAAAAAGAAAAACCGTCAGAAAAAGAAAAAGGAATAAACATTTTATCGAACGTAGTTTTAATTCCAGCACAACAGGAGCTGCAAGAACCCGACGACAGCAATGAGACTCAACACTCTTCTCAAGAAAATCCAATTCTCGAAATCCCGATTTCTGAGCAACCATTGAATAAATTCAAAAACCAGATTATACTTTCCGAAAGTTTAGACACCATTTCCTCCCGGGTAAGACTAACAAAACCATTCGATAAAACCCGTCTAAAAGTAGTACTGTCAAGCAGAAATTTTGAAGATGACCTAGTGAGAATCCTCTCAGAATATCTCAGCCCAAAAATAGTCTATGGCATACTTTTTGAAGAACATTTGAAAAATAAAGCAATCCCAATAATTCAAAAACATTTTAAACATTCAGCCTTCAAACTGATCCAGAGTAATTTCCTTTTAACCGACATCACAGATAAAGATGAACAGAAACTAAAAATCCAACATCATCACGAGAATAAAACCACTCATAGGGGTATAAATGAAACAAAAGACTCCCTATCTAGAACATATTATTGGCCATACATGATTCAAGACGTGACGAATTATATAAACACTTGTGTCACCTGCCAGAAGTCTAAATATGAACGTTACCCTAACGTTATCAAATTTAACCCCACTCCTATAGGAGAACACCCCTTCGAGCATATTGATATTGATGCATTCTCGGCAGATAAACAAAAATTTTTGACAATTATCGATAGCTTCTCGCGTTTTGCCCAAGCATATCCGATTCATTTGAATGCACCAAATATATTAGATGGTCTATTAAAATTTATTTCTCATTACGGCATCCCGAATAAAATCACTTGCGACTCTGGTACAGAGTTCAAAAACAGTCTGATTGAAGATTTTTGTAAACTACACAAAATAATTTTACATTACATAACACCAAAAAATCCTAACAGCAACAGCCCTGTAGAACGCCTACATTCCACGCTGATTGAAGAAATCAGAACGCTAAAACTCGACCGCCCTGACAGACCAATAACTACACAAATGTTGTACGCAATTTTAGGATATAACAACACTATTCACTCCGCGACAAAATTCACCCCTTTCCAAATTATCAAAGGAAACGTTGAACACCAAGATCCATTTGATATAACATTTTCAAAAATAACTTCTGATTACATTGAAAAACATGCGAGAAATCAAAAGATAATTAACGAAATAATCAAACAGAATAACGAGAAATCAAAGAATCTTACCGAAGTTAATTCTAAAAGAGATGAACCACCAGAGATAAAAATCGACGAAAACGCGTTTCTCAAAGAATCACCCCGAAATAAATTATCTCCCATTTACAGGAAAATACAACCTACCCAAGATTGTGGTATCAAAGTGAAAACGAGAAAATAAAAATATCATAAAAGTAAACTAAAACCTCAGAGAAAACTAGCTCAGAAACAAATTTTTCCAGATGACAATGCTGTACCTTCTACTTCTCGGGATCCTAACCACTAATGGACAAAGGATAACCATGACAGAAATATCTAACCCCATCCTTCCTTTCTCTCTCGGAAAAGCAAGAATTACTACCGAAAAACATACATTTTTGAAACCTATCGATTTGAAACAATTTGACGATCCGATAAATAGTATAGCCAACAATTCGAAATACATAACTGACCTTATTTCAATAAAAGACGCCTTGTATCCACAACTACATCATATGCATAATCATTTGTTACAACTTCTCAAACAAATTTCTGTAAAATTAACAAATATCAAACCTCAAAAGTTCAGCCGATCAAAAAGAGTACTAATCAATTTTCTAGGCAGAACGAATAAATGGCTTTTTGGCACTTTAGACGACGAAGATGAACAAAAATATGACCAGGCAATTTCTACCCTAACAAACAATCAAAAATTGTTGCATCTCGATTTGGAAAATAACGTAACTATCACAAAAAGATTCTTGAATGAAACAGCAAATAATTTGCAACAAGTTGTCAAAAACCAACGACTAATCGGCGAACAAATAGAGACTATTGTAAACAGTCTGAATAAATATACGCTATTCTTACGGCTTCAAAACTCACTCGATACAATAATAATCGACTGTCAAAATGTACTGTCAACACTGAACAATATCGAAGAAGCTATATTGTTCGGTGAACTGAATACCATTCATAACATAATATTACCAATATCCGAGCTCAAAGAATTAATTGAGGTCATGCTTAATATATACAAAGGAAGTCTACCGGATTTCGATAACATTCAATCATATTACAAACTTCTAAAAATTGAAACTCTATACAAAAATGATTTAATTCTATTCACGATTCACGTCCCGATACTTCGAGAAAATCTTTACGATTTTTATCATTTATTTCCTATCCCGATTTCCAATAATGCCATAATTCCCTTGAAACCATACATCATCCTGAACTCGACTTACCACCACTACGAGGACAGCCCATGCCATGAAATTGAGACAACCTGTATTTTCCGCCCGGAAAATCAAATACCCAAGAAAGACTGTCTACCTGAACTATTGAAAGGAAAGAGCAGCCAGCCATGCCAATCGCTACAAGTCCATCTAGACCAGGATGTAGTAGAACCTGTCAGTGATTCCTATGTCATTGTCATACCTGCCAGATACACCACTATTGAAAAACGGTGTAAAGAAAGCGGATATGAAGAAATCCACAAACCACAGCTGATCTACATCCCTCAGAAATGCAGCATTACCATTAATGGGGAAGAATACAGCAACGACGTTTCTTCAATACGGGAGACTCCTCTGGAATTACCCAGGGTAGAAATCCTCAAACCTGACCATGTAGATCACCCCCTGAAGATCTTGGACAAGATTAACCTAGACGAGCTGACAAGGCTCCAAAAACTAGCCGAGAAAACGCAACTACACCGACTCCAGACCTTGGAAGAAAACAACACTCCGTATACTACGTTTTATATTTGTATTATTCTAAGCATAATTACTGTCACTCTAATTTTTTATTACTTTTCTATAAAATACAAGAATAATATTTTAAAACATTTCAAAAGTAACAAGACAAAACCTAAAGACTCGAATTCTGAAAATAATACTACCGTATTATTCTCATCTTAAGGATGGAGGAGTTATATGTACCAAACCCCAGAAAACCCTTAGATTGTAACTTCCATGTAGTGCTGACTTAGGTTTATACGAATACGATTGACCATGCTTTATAGTTAGTTTCAGTTCTGTTAGCGACGTTGTACCTTACACACCTCTCTCTGTACAAATAAAGTTATTTGTTCGAAACTTAATTTTTGCTTTTTAAAAATAGTTTCTCGTGGCCCGAAAGCTTAATTTGCAGAAACTTAGTACATTCCATACGTCGAAAGTCATACGCAGTAGTTCGTACTTCGGCAACAGGTGGTCGACGGTATCATTGCAAGATTGCTGAAGTTACTTCGTTTGAAGTAGATCGACTCTCATTGATCATTTTCCACTCCCGTACTCCAAAAAATTATGTTTTATCTACTCCGGTCGAATGTACGAATGACAGATACACATATTATTTCATACAATATGACCAGTAAGTTTCGTCCTATTTTGTTTCAGTCATCAAATATGTAATTTTGCAAATATATCACTAGCCAAAAGATGAAGAATGTAGGCCCTCCACCTCGTCGTCCGTGAGTCTGATGTTTTCTGGAAACGTATCTCCGAGTGATGAAAGATATAGAGATACCTACCTCTCTGGCTTTATTTATTCATCTCGTACCCCGGATAATGCTAAGAAGAAACATTGCTGGGTATTTCCAGTTTCACTGAAAACGGAATTACTAGTAGCGCTTGACTCACGAAATATCTCACCGAGTTCGACGTCTTTCCCAAGAAATGTGCTGATTATGCTGCCGCAGCAGTATCACCTCACCAACGAGATGTTAACATAACTCTTTCTGTTGGAATCAGTTGTAGTTGAGCACTCGTACAATTCACATTTATTTTCATGTTTCTCAGTTTAGTTGTTTTACGAGTTTTGTAATAAAAAATAATTTTTTTAAAAAAGGACTTGAGCATTCCAAAAAGTTATTTGGCGGAGTTATTATCCGGAGTTCCGCCTATCGAACGTGAACTTTTCGTTTCTACGATTGACTGGATATTTCGAACCTTGGTAATTCGTTGTGTAGAGATGTTGTATTGGCGGCTCTTCGAAAATCAAGAAACCGGATCTATCGCAGATACCAATTCCAACCCATTATCAGCGAGACATCGGAATTTGGGACACAAATTACCCAAATTCACGGAGACGACAAAAATAGCAGATCTGTTGGTCATCGTCATAGTTAGGCAGGAGATGCTCATAGGCTTTTATATTTATGTGAGTACAATTTTATGGAAAAATTATTGATTAGTTTTGAAAATTTGAATATTAGCAATCCTTTAGCTGACGATCTTTCCCAATTACCTTTTTCAAATACGAATTCTACACCCATCATGACAACCCCAACCTTCAAACCAGAGTACCTGTAGTGTGTCCCCGAATTCGATGGAAATCCCAACGAATTGAATAGATATATTTCAACAAGTGAATCTTTAATCGCACATTTTTTTTTTGATAAAGTGAACACAACTAATTTCCAAAATATGTTTTTATTGAATTCCATTATCTCTAAGAAAGGCAATGCTAAATTGGTAATAAATATTCAAAATATCGCTTCATGGGACGAACTGAAGTCCACATTGATTCGAAATTTTGCAGATCAAAGGGACGAAGCCTGTCTCAACAGAGATTCAGTAATGCTGAGACAAGCTCCCAATGAAAAACCCCAACAATTTTTCGACAAATATCTGAATATCCTCAATCTTTTATGCAGTTACGCCGATGTACACGAAAGTACGGCAGAGGCGAACATTTTAAAACGAAACATTTACCAAGATCTAGCATTGAAAACATTCTTAGCAGGGCTAAAAGAGCCCCTAGGTACAACTATACGCTGCGTGAAACCATGCAGTTTGAGTGAAGCTTTACAATTTGTCAGTAGAGAAGACAATATATAATATTTTTAGAGTTTCTCTAATAGAACCTACCCAAAAGCTCAATCACTACAAATTCAGAGGTTTCAAATAGCACAACAAAGACCTAATAATGTACAGTATTCACCTTTCAATTCTCAAACACAAAACAACCAATTTAGACAAAACACATTTCCTTCGCAACCGATCAACATCCAAACAAGACCGATCAATCAACCACAACGGTTTTTTACGAACGAGCAAGTTTTCAAACAGCCTGAAAACAAAAATGTGTTCAAACCTAACTCTAACCAAGCCTTTCCTAAACCAACACCTATGAGCGTCACAACTAGAAATACTGCAAATTTTGCTAGACCATCAACATCATATCAACATCAAAATCAGCCATTTAGGCCCACGCTTATGAGTGTTTCAACAAAAAATACCAATAATTTTGTGAAACCTCAAAGAAATTTTATATCGGAAGAACTATTCAATACTGAAATTGATCACGACAATGTCAATCATTATCAAACGGATCAATTACCCAATCAATTGACCATCGATCAATATTATTTCGAAAACAGTGATCAAAATTTTGAGAGATTCGAAGAAATACAAGATGTTGATGTGAGCGCTGACAATTCTGACCAAAATTTTTTAGAAATGCCTCAAGACCACCACAATAAATAGAACCTCAAATAATTTCTTTCAATACCACTGATTCGAGTGAGCTATCCTATATTATATTTCCTGGATTCAATGTAAAAATTTTGATAGATTCTGCATCAACAAAATCGTTCATAGACCCAGAAATAGCAGCTTTTACATTTTTCCCAGATCTTGTAAAGAGTGAACCTTTTATAGTGTCTACAGTTTTTCAAAAATCAGCGCATAAATTTTCAAATTGCCTGACACAAATACCTCAAATTTTATATTTTTAAATTTCTTAATGTGTTCGATGGGCTTATCGGGCTCGATAACTTGAAATATTTACAAGCTAATATTGATTTTAACGAAGGATATTTAGTAACTCCGCATACTAAAATTCAACTTCTGTTTAAGCCAACGAAAAAAGAGCTCAATCTCATTTCCGTGAACAATAGAACCCAACAAGTTATCAAAATTAGAACCTCTATACCAAATGGAGAAATTATAATTCCTCACCAAAAAATTCACAATTGTGAGATACCCGTCTCACTATTGAAAAAAATGGTGAAGCTTTCACAATATTGAACAACACTATTATACGAGTGACCCTAGACTTCTCAAAACCAATATTAGTTGAAAAATTTGATAGAGGAGACATTCAGAGTTTCGATTTGAATTGTATTGATTACAGTCCATGTCCATAACAAAATTTTGACCTCGAAAATATTAGAACCGATCATCTCAATGATGAAGAAAGGATGTCAATACTTAATCTTTGCAATGAATATTCCGATATATTTTACCATGAGGATATGCCTCTAACCTTCACCAATTGGATAAAACATCAAATAAAGACAACTAATGAAATGCCAGTTTATTCTAGACCATATCGATATCCCTTTATTTATAGAGAGGAAGTCGAGAAGGAAATACAAAAAATGCTAGATTCCAAAATAATTCAGCCTAGTAGCTCACCTTGGTCCTCCCCAATTTGGATGGTGCCAAAGAAGCTGGACGCTTCTGGTAAGCAGAAATGGCGAGTGGTTATCGATTATAGGCAATTAAATAATAAAACAGTGGACGATAAGTACCCTATGCCCAACAAAACTGACCTATTGGACAAGATTGGTAGGTGCCAATATTTTTCAACTCTCGATTTGGCGAGTGGCTTCTACCAAATTGAGATGGCAGGGGTTAAAACCCAACCCAGACAAGATCAAAGCCATCAAACAGTTCCCTATACCGAAAACACCAAAGCAGATAAAAGGATTCCTAGGCCTTCTAGGCTACTATCGCAAATTCATCAATAATTTTGCAAAAATAACAAAACCTATGACCAAATACTCAAAGAAAGGTGCCAAAATAAGCCACGATCAAGAGTTCATTACTTGTTTCGAAACTTGTAAGAATTTATTGATAAATGAACCAATCTTGCAGTATCCCGACCTATCAAAACCGTTTAACTTGACCACAGATGCGAGTAATGTAGCCTTAAGCGCCATACTCTCGCAAGGACCTATTGGGAGCGACTTACCAATAGGTGCATCTCGCACCCTCAATGAGACCGAACAGAAATACTCTGTCATAGAAAAAGAACTCCTTTCTATAGTCTGGTCAACTAAATACTTCAGACCGTATGTACACGGCAGGAAGTTTAACATCATTACCGATCACAAACCGTTACAATTGTTTTTTTCGCTGAAAGATCCAAGCTCAAAGTTAACCCGCTGGCGTATAAAACTAGACGAATAGGACTACAATATCATTTAAAAGAAAGGAACGCTGAATACTAACGCAGAAGCCCTTTCTAGAATTGAAATACACACCAAAGAAACAGACCCTTTTTGAAACCAAATAGACGAAATTTCAAGAGGGACGGACCACTACAACGAAAATCAAGTAGCCCTATTCCAAAACCCCAACAATCCCAATCATGATAACTCTCCAGTTGATCTCTACACTGAAACTATCCATTTACCACCGGAAGAATCAGAAAACACCAGAAATGACGAAGACAAAGTTTCGACCCAAGTTCAGCCAGAACCAGGACCTTCCAGAGCCAGGACCTTCCAGAACCTTTCTGGAAACTATCCATTTACCACCAGAAGAATCAGAAAACGTAGAAAACACAGAAAATACAGGAAACACCAGTAATGACGAAGACAACTTTTCGACCCAAGTTCAACCAGATTCAGAACTTTCCAGAAACACTGAACCCTCAAATGACCTAGTACAATCACAAACAACTAACCATACTGAGAGAGAACACCAAGCCGACCCCAACAGAAATATGGATGACAATGACCAGACTATTCCCGCCAATGCTGAAGATAATCCAGTTTTCGAAATACCAATAATAGAAACAGCAATTAACTATGGAATGAATCAAATAATAATCAGTTCAGTATTGCATTCACCTTGTAAACCAAGAATCAAAATTATTTTCGAAAAAAAGAAACGTATCCTCGTTCAACTTTCAAAAAACAACTTCGAAAAAGATGTAATTGATTTTGTAAAAAATTACATTAATCCTGACACTCAATATTACCTGTATTTCGAAAACATCGAACTCTACGAAACTTTCTCAAAAGACCTTTAACAATACTTCAAATTTTATTCCTTAAAACTGAAGAAGTGTACGAAAAAACTCATTGACGTTACTAACGATACTGACAAGGAAGAAACCATAAAAAATTACCACGAAAGAAAGACCAACCACAGAAGAATAGACGAAACACTTCAACGCATTAAAGAAAAATATTATTGGCCATTCATGAAAAATTCGATACAAACCTTCATAAACGATTGTGAAGTTTGCCAACAAAGTAAATACGAACGACACCCTGTAAACATCAAAATGAATGTCACTACCACTTCCACGAAACCTTTTAATGCTCAGGCATATATCACCTCAACTCTTTATCAAGTACAGAGATAGTCGATTATCTGATTCAGTTCTTCTCACATCACGGTGTCCCCGAGCAAATTATCGTGCACTGAATTTAAAAATTCTGTAATCACGGAATTACTCTGCCTGCATAAAATCAAAATACACTTTTGTTGAACGTTTCCACTCGACTATAATTGATCATGTAAGAATTCTCAACACCAGAGGTTTCCTGAAAACTCCGGTTAAAATGAAAATGGTGTACGCGATCCTCGCCTACAATCATTCGTTACACTCTGTAACGAATCGCAAACCGATTGACGTTATTAATGGTCATATCAGCAGCAATGACCCATTTAATTTGGAAATTGAAAAAATACTATATAACGATCATAAAGAAAAATCTAAATTAATCTACTCTAAAATTAACGGAGATTTAATGAAAGAAAAAGAAAAACGCATCAAAAATGTCAATAAGACTCGTGACGATCCCGAAATATATCAACCAAATCAAAAAGTATTTCAGAAAATCCGTAAAAGGCAAAAAACCGCTAATAAGTTCAAGAAATCCACCAAACTGAAGTCAGTAAATATTCAGCAAAAAACGGTAGCTACTAATAATCAAGAAAAAATCCACATGGATAATTCTGGACCTTAGAATTGAAAGGGCGGGTGTCCATCTTTGGCTAATAATGGGTTAGGCAACTAAATGTACATAAAATCGTTAGATCTAAACAGTAATGATGAAATGGCGGCTGTCCCACGTAACAATATTGTAGTCGGTTGTCCATATTTTGATCAGTTTTGAAAGGTCGTATGTGGGACAACAGGCTTTTTAGTCCTTACGATTGATTCAAAAAAGGCGGCTGTCCTAACAATGAGGACATCTGCCTTTTAAAATTCTCACAGAATAGGAGGACATGCGCCTTTTTAAAGATAAGGTTAGGTTAGTAATATCAAAAATATTGTGTTTATTAGTGTGTTAACAGTTCATTACATTATTTTGAGAATGTATTCCAACACAAGAACTAATCGAATATTGCAACAAGCATTATTACAAAATAACGGTAAGTCAAATAATCATAATCGAGTTAGTTTTCTCAATACCTAATTTATTATAGATCAAAACACCAAAGAGATTACCAAAAATGAGGTTATGTGCTGTGCCGATAAAGCTAATCAAGAGGTTTTAAATGTTTCTGATCATGACGATGAGCCTAGACAAGGCAGAAGCAGTTATAACGTCTTCGAAGACAAAGAGAACATGAGATCCTTCATTGAATTGAGGCCAGTGGTGGATATTATTGTTGGTGAGAAAGAACAGGAAAATATTACCACAGCGATGGTGGAAAGTGACGATGCCTCTCGGCATTCTGATAAAGATCCAATTACCGGATTTTCTGATGATTCTCTAGAGGACAGGAACTATGAACCTGAAACGGGTTCAAATGATTACAATCGAGATAATATAGAAGATTTCGATGGAGACAACGTTGACACAAATTTTGTAGCAGGACAACGAATTAATAAACAAGAGAAAGAGCAAAGGAAATCGAGAAAGAGAACAAGGCAGCCTTGTACCTGGAAAATTAACGTGGCTAAGCAAAAGAGGTTGATGGGAGAGGAATATGAAGGGCATAAGAAGAAAATTAAAAGGAAGAAAGAAATAGGTCCAATATGTAATAATTGCAAATTAAATTGTGCTACAAACATCTTAGACGAAGTGAGAAAAAATATTCATGAGAGTTTCTGGAAAACTAAAACAGACTGGAAGCAAAGAAGACAGTTTTTGGCACAAAGTGTGGATGTAGTCCCTATTCAAAGACGCCGACCACGAAGTGGTTCGCAGAACAACCGACGACAACACAATTATATATATAATTTATTGGACAATGGGATTAAAAAAAAGGTCTGCAAAAAATTTTTTCTCAACACGCTTTCAATCTCCGAAAAAATGATTCGTAACGCTGTACAGAAATGCCTTGAAAATTCCTCAGGGTTGGTTGAAACGAATCAGGTTTCTAACCACAAACTTGATGATATGGCAGTAGGCTTAGTTCGTGAACACATTACATTGTTTCCGAAAATTGATAGCCATTATTCAAGAAATAAATCGGATAGACAATTCTCAACTTAGTATTACTGCTATGTACAAACTGTACAAAGAGTGGTGCATAGAAAAACAAGTAGAAGAAAAGCATATTGTTAAAGAACATAAGTATCGTGAAATTTTTTCTACTGAATTTAATTTACACTTCAAACCTCCTAGTATAGACACGTGTGATACGTGTGACCATCTAGAAAATTTGAAGCGTAATGTTCTGAATGATCCGGAAGCAAAAGAAGAGGTAGAGAGAACTTTGAAGGAGCATATTGAGGAATCAAACAGAAGATATAAACTAAAAAAGGAGGATAAAGATAATTTGAACGTAGCTCAAGGAGAGGTAGTAGCGATGATGGATTTACAAAAATGTCTACCAACCCCATTCTTATCAAACTCCAAGACATTTTACTTAAGACAGCTTTGGACGTTTAACTTAACAATATACTGCGACACCCTCAAGAAGAGCTATTGTTTCTTATGGGATGAAACTATAGCTAAGAGAGGTGGCAATGAAATTGCTTCATGCATATTAAAATTCATAAAATTATTGCCACTGAGCATAAAAGAGGTTACCATTTGGTCAGACAATTGCTCTGGCCAAAATAGAAATTTTCAGTTATTTTGTATGCTTCTGTGGGCTGTTCAAAATACACATGTTACTGTCATCCAGCAAAAGTATTTGTTAAAAGGGCATACTCATAATGAAGCTGACACTGTACATGCAAGGATAGAAAAGAAGAAAAAACAACTTCCTACCATGTCAATATCAGTTCCCCATGAATGGGCTCAATTTATTAGAACAATCCCTTCACTTACTGACTCAGTGTATGAGATGGAACAACATGAGTTTTTTAACTTCAAAGCATTGGGTGTAGGACCTGGATGCTCATTTGTTAAGCGAAAGAAGAACTGTGAAAAGGAACCGTTTTTGTCGTCCAAAATAGTCCATTTGATGGTAAAGAAAGAAGCGCCCGGTATTTTGTATTACAAAACTCGGTTTGAAGAGACGAACTTCAAATCTGTTAATTTCAACAGAAACGCAAGATCTGTAAAATCCAAAACAAGTCTCTAAGTAATAACTGGTCAGCTTTTGGCTGTAGATAAGAAGAAACATGATAATTTACAGGAGTTACTTCAGTGGGTGCCCACAATTTATCATGATTTTTATAAAAACATAAAAGTGAAAAATAATGACAACAGCGATCCAGATGATAGTGATGACGACCAGTAGTAATGTTTTTTTTATTTCTGTTTCTGCTGTTCTCTTTGTTAATATTTAATTTTTTATCATGTATTATCGAAAGTGCATGTTTTAGTTTTGACTTCAGAAATTTTTTTGAGAGTTTTTTTATTTTTTAATGAAATACACAATTGAAAAGACTTGTGTCCGTTTTTAATGTCTAACGAATAAAAATTTTAAAAAGTCGGTTGTCCATAATTATTCAATTACTATTACAAAATTATTATTTTTTCAAAATATTGTCAATAATGCTTCTTGATGACTATGATATCTGACCCATTACAAAATATTTTTCAGATTAGGCAAAAATTGAGAAAGATAGACCATATATTAGGTTGAGTATCGAAATGAGTACCACTTTATTTGGCCCTCCTTTAAAATTTGCAGAATGTGACAACCGCCCTTTCAATTCTAAGGTCCAGAATTTAAAACGTCCCCTGAAAAAGACTTTCATATTCAATAATTAACTATTTTTTTTTTCAGCTCACCAGGCATCTTCGGATCGCCAGAGGTAAAAATTAGAAATTTAGATGCGAACCCTGGTATAAACCCCACTCAAACTAGGGACAGCAAAAATTCAAGAAAGCTCCTACAAACTAATTCACTACTATGATCTACAATCTATAGTTTCAGAGGTAAATTTGTTGGATAACCAGGCTCAAAAATTATTACTATCGATAAATAAAAATGCACTGTACCTAAATGACTCCTCAAATTATGTCAAAATCCTGAATTTCGTAAAAGAAAAAGTGGCATACAAACCGAAGTTTTACCCCATCCCAATAGAATCAAACGCGGCCTAATAGATGGATTAGGATCAATGATGGAGAACGATATGAAAAACTGATTTAACAGCTGGAAAATAATCAAAAAGAATTAGCATTGAATATCAAAATGAGAAATTCCCTCTCTATTGAAGTAATCAATAAATTTAATAACACTGTTCAGAAAATAAGCCACAACGAAAAACTACTTGAATCCAAAATGAACCAAATTGCTAAAATTGTTGAGGGTCAAGTATATCGAGAAAATTCAATGTATATAAAAATGTTTTTATTGAAATAATTAGCTTGTATAAAATGATCTTCTCAATTATGCAGGACATTGAAAACTCTATTATATTTTCGAGATTAGGGATGATGCACCCTAGTATAATAAAAATTTCTGAATTTTTCTCCGAACTTGTGTACTTACGAAACAATCTCAATAAAAACCAGCTACCTCTAGATGTTACCCCAGAAAATTGTGAAAATAGAAAGCTATACACTCAATAACAGAAATTTATATATTTTGAATATACCAATAACTTTTCCATTAGAATTCGATTTATTCCACTTGAATTCCACTCCTATTCCTGAAAAGAGTCAATTCAAGGTTATCGTATCAAAAAACAAATTTTTGGCAATCAATAAATTGTACTACGCATATTCGAACGACCGCTGCAAGAAAATTATGCCTCAATCATACCTGTGTGATGAAATGAAACCCTAAGAACTTCGAGAAGAGAACCCCTGTGAAGTCCAACTTCTGAGCCTGAAAAACACCTCTACGTCAGCAAACGTTCGTTCTTGTGAATCACCCTATATTCCAAAGACTTGGAGAATCCAACCAATAGGTAACCATGCTGCCAGAGAAGAAATCGTATTAATCAAGGGTACAAACCTATTCGAGATTCCAGTGGGATGCCAAATAACTACATCGTTCCGCAACATCAGTAACCAGGAACATTTCACCCATCCAGGACAAGCAATATTATTTCCAAAAATCGATACCGTAACATGGGGATACTTTAATTTCTGGGTATACTTTGATCGAAACTTCATCATTTGTTCAAACCCCGCAGCGCGCCGCTGCTTTTCAAAGTAACGAACTTTTGTTTGCGCAGGTGGTAGCATCGATAGGTTCGCTACATCGCCAGTCGGTTGCAAACGTCGAAATTAAAAGTATCGTCGCTTCAATCCCTTGTTTATGTTTGCACGTGAATTTTACAATTTATTTTGGTAGGTAAACTTTATATCCACATTGGTGAGTTTTCATATTCAGATCATAAATCTATTTCTTGTGGGTCAAACATATATTTAGAAGTGTTATGCATGCAATACCTACTCTCCATTGTGATTAGTTTTTCTTCTGTGTGGGATTTCAACTCAGGGGGTATCTTTGATCAAGACTTGGTGTAAAATTGATCGAGTGATCAATGTTACCCCATCACATAGATCTCATGAACAATTCAGCATGAAATTGTTTTCTTTCATTTCAGAAATGCCATGTAAGCATAATCGATTACTTGGCAGCCGAAAATACCGAGATTATTTATCTGAGAAGTTGGAGGAAGCTCTCCAAGCAGTGGTCGATGCAGTTTGGAATTCCGTTTGGCACACTCTATAATAAATTTAAAGGAAAACAAGGACGATCTCCTGGCCGTCCAACGGTTTTCAGTAAGCAAGAAGAAGAGGCTATCCTTCAAATAAATCTGTTCGTGAATAATGTACCTGGAGTTGACTGGACATACAGTCTTATAAATAGACATAAAAACTCGTTTGGACAGAGATTGGCCATGGAAATTAATAAATCAATTAAAAACCCGAAATTTAGAACCCTCAACGAGCAACTTGATTTGTGTAGGTCTCCACTTTTGAATTTATAAATTTGACAACCCAAGCAATTTCCATCACCTCCAGGGTTTAAGTTTATATTGTTTCACCCTTGTTCTCTTAATTACCTCTCCATCCAGCCTACCTGCAAACTCCCTATATAACTAGGCTTAGAGTTCAATTGTATTAGTTAGTTTTTATACTTGATAATGGGATAAAACCCGAAACCGGTCGTAACAATAAAAATCTAGTGGAAATAAGAGTGTTCTTTCGTTTCATCAAAGTGATCATGAATTTCCACAAAATAAACAAGTCATCAATCACACAAACCAATGAAAGAAGCTTGGCGCAAGACACTGTCGGAATGGAAATTACAAATTACGATTGTCCACTGTTCCGAAAGATACATTTGCCAGTCTTTTGAAAAAAACTTTAATTGACACGGACGCGAAAGCTGCAAGAGTTAGTAATCAGCCACGGGAAGACACCTGCAATTCATCGGCCATCAGACGAAACTTGATAAGCTCATTTCGTTCCTCTGGTATCTATCCCTTAGATCGTCAGCAAGTGTTCAAAAAATTACCAAACGAAACTGAACAAGAAAATCCGACAAATGATGTTGAAAGTGCTCTTATTGCTTTGCTAAAAGAGCAAAGATTTGGTGGCCCAAGTCGGCCACAGATGAAGAAAAAAAGACTGGCTGTTGCACCCGGATGATAATGGGACGACAGATAATAATAATAGTGACGATGTGTTACCCTCCACTTCAATGCAGAATGAAGAGGATCACGCAGCTAGAGAATCTATGCCAGACAGTGAACTGGAATTTGACAGTGGAGAAGCACTTGATAGATTTGAAGTTGGTCAGTTTATTCTGACAGAATTTTCTTCACAGCGAAAACATACAAATACATGTGTAAGATTTTAGAAGTGGTACCAGAAATTGTTGTTGTGGGAATGAAATCCATTGGAAAAAATTTAAGAAAATTTAAATTAATTGCCGACGATATCTCCGTGATTAGACGTGAAGATGTAATCAAGATCCAGGCCAATCCTTCAGAGCATACCGACTCTGATGGTAATTCGTTCTATGAATTTGAGACTGACATCGCAGTTCACGAAGTTTGAAATGTAATCATGTTTTTTTCGTACCTATTCATTTGTAGCACAATTTTTTTTTTTCAAGGACTGAAAACTATATATGTGTTCATGTGCCTTAATTGCATTATTTTTGTATAGAAGTTTACATTTTGTTTTCACTGAATAAATGAATATTTGACATAACATAATTGTTTTCATCCGACCAAAGTTCCCCCACTGAATGAATTTGCTTGCACAACCTAAAATATCAACCGCAGATTTTTATTTTTTATTTTTTTGTTCATTCTAGTGGGGTTACTTTAATATTCCATATAAAACGCAATGGCGATCAAAGTATCCCCAATACCAGTATAACTTCACATCATTTTTATTTTTTATCTCAGAAAATACTTTTTTTAATTTCATATCTTCAGGATATGTTAATTGGGCAAAACCTATTAATCATGATTTTTAGTTCATCTGTATCGATTGATAGAGACAAGTTATTCAAGTCTGAAAAAAAAATTGATCAAAGTATCCCCATGTTACGGTACCAATGAATACGAAATGCCTAAAGTGAACCTCAAGATTTCTTTAGAAGACAGAATTGGATGATCTACAAAATATTAAGAGGATGATAGCTGAAAATCAACCGAATTTGTCCTTCAGCGTAATGTCACATACCCCTAGCATATGGACAATGCTTTAGTATGGACTTGGAATTATATTGATTGGGTTTATCGGATACAAGAGAACCAGATCAAGATGGTGCAACAACAAGAAGAAAGAAAACGAGCAACCACCACTAAACCTTGCAGATGTTCAAATCCTTGGCTAACCCTGTGGATTTGAATCTTCGAGGGGAGGAAATATCTCACCGAGTTCGACGTCTTTCCCAAGAAATGTGCTGATTATGCTGCCGCAGCAGTATCGCCTTACCAACGAGATGTTAACATAATTCTTTCTGTTAGAATCAGTTGTAGTTGAGCACTCGTACAATTCACATTTATTTTCATGTATCTCAGTTTAGTTGTTTTACGAGTTTTGTAATAAAAATAATTTTTTTAAAAAAGGATTCCAAAAAGTTATTTCGCGTGTTTTATTATGCTGGCGTCATTAATGTTCGGAATCGTATAGTGCCGGTTCTCGAAATGATAAATTGCAGTCATGACATGGTATCGATAGGTATTTTTCTAGCAAAATTCAAATCTTTTTCTTTACAGCATTCGAAAAAGTGGCCAATATTCTCAGCCGTTGTAACAGATTTTAGTTTTTCTCTGATGAATGGCATACTTAATTTTTTTAATAGAATGGATATGAGAGTTTATTTAACGTGGGCGTTTTCTACTTGTGAGGGGGCACATTTCGATGGTGAATGATATTACCCCGATTCATATTTGCTGCGTACACTTTTTCAAAATTATCTGTAAAGATATTGAAAAATCTGGCGTTAATATAGATGTTCAAACAAATTTGAAAGAAATGATGGCCGCTTGTATTAATTTCAATCATTTGGACCAAGTACTGGTGTGGTATAGTAATTTAGTTCAAATTCTTAGTTCAAAATATGAAAATAGCTCTATGAAGTTGGCATTAAGAAATCTATCGGAACTATGTTCAGATCAGAGTTTATAAGATGCAGAAAATTGCAAATTAGAATCTGCCTCCACCAAATTTGGCACTCACGATCAATCCGAAATTTTGTATTCTCGTAGCCCATTTTTTAAATTTTTTTCTGAAATATACAAAACTACAATATCTCAGATATACTTTGAAAAAGGTAACGAAAATAGGTACTATAACGTGGAGTTTTTACCATTCCTGCCATTATGGTCTGGTACCCTAGTGTTGCAATCAGGCAGCTGACAGCTCTATCGTAAAGTTTGACATTTTTTAGGTTATGTGTACTCAGAACGTTTTGACATACGAGCACTATTTGTATTGTTTACAGTAACTTAAAAGATTCATCTCGGCCAAAAAATGGAATTAAATCGTGAACATTTTCGTGCGATTATTTTTTACAACTTTCGACGTGGACTAACTCAGCAACAGTGCATCGATGAACTTAATTCAATTTTTGGCGATGAAGCTCCATCAAGGACCAGTGTTTATCGATGGTATGGTGAATTCAATCGAGGTCGTAGTTCGCTCCAAGACGAATTTCGTGAAGGTCGTCGAAAATCCAAAATTGTTGTTCCGGAAACCATTGATGCTGTGCGCGAACTGATATTGAAAGACCGTCATGTTACCTCTCGTGAGATTGAGACAATCTTAGGCATTAGTGGGACCAGCATACATTCAATATTGCATGAACATTTGGCTGTCAAAAAAATTTGTTCGCGTTGGATCCCACACAATTTGTCAATCGTTCAAAAAAAGGCTCGTGTCGATTGGTCGAAAGAAATGCACAAAAAATACGATCGCGGTGCTTCGAAACACGTCTATGACATCGTGACAGGTGACGAATTGTGGATTTACGCGAATGAGCCTGAAAGTAAACAGCAGTCGACTGTATGGGTGTTTCAAGATGAGCCAAAGCCAACAAAAGTTGTTCGCGCACGAAGCACATCCAAGCCTGTTTTTTCAGAAAAACTGGACATGTCGCAACCGTACCACTAGAACAACGCAGAACAGTCAATTCTGAGTGGTACACAACCATTTGTTTGCCAGTTGTCTTCCAAGAAATGAGGAAAACCAACCGCCGAAGACGGATCACTCTTCACCACGACAATGCGAGCTCGCACACATCGGCTCAAACAACTGCATTTTTGAGCACTCAAAACGTCGATTTGATGAGTCATCCGCCGTATAGTCCTGACTTGGCACCGAATGACTTCTTTTTGTTCCCGTACGTAAAAAATAAACTGAGAGGTCAACGTTTTTCGACACCTGCAGAAGCGTTCAGAATGCATGTTTTGGAGATACCTCAATCAGAGTGGCAAATGTGCTTCGACAATTGGTTCCATCGCATGCAGAAGTGTATAGATCTTCATGGGGAATATTTTGAAAAACAATAAAGCGATTTTCGATGATCAATATTTGTTTTTGTTCTCTAATCCCAAAACATCAAAGGCAACCCTCATATATATAAAAATATTAAAATATCAGTCCGGGTATATTAAGTAACGCCAATGTAGAGAACTCTCAAGTGAAAAATTAATTGTTCAACGGAAATTTCCATAACCAGAAATGAAGTAGGGTTATAAGTGTTTTAAGCAGAAAAATAATATCTTTACATGAAGAGATTATGGTTGATATTCCGAGACCAGCCTGTAACTCGAGAATTAGCGTTAAGAAAACAGCACTTCCGGAGAACCTACAGGATGAATATTCTCAGACTGAGCAGTGGCAGAAAAAGAATGTAGCTAGGGATAACAACTTTTCATGATTCATGTTGAGAAATTCCTATTTTATCCCCATTTAACCTGTTGGGGATTTTTCAAAGTTCGCAGTTGAGTGATTTTTCGGTCGTGTTTGAGGGGCAGTTCGGGTGAAATGGGGCCCGGCCTAAGACTTTATGGTTAATAAATTGTGTAACTGAAATTTTACATTTAAGCATCTCGACCATTGAGAAGTGTTTATTTAGGCAATAGCCATACATTTTTCTGCCAGCCACCCAGCTGAGGTACAGACGCCAGTGGGACGAACGAGAGATAAGAAAGGGTATCTTTCTTCAAAACCCAAGTTTATGGTGGTGGAGAGAACACTTTTTTAGACCGCTTCGAGTGCAGATCGTTCGTAAACAACGATTTTATATGCGAAACAAATAGACATTTCACTGTTTTCTGTAGTATTAAAGCTTCAACATCATAAGTGTATTCTAGACATAGTTCAAGTGACGAGTTGTTCAATGTGTATATTTAAATCCTAAACAATGAAAGTGAACATACAGAAATCACCAACCTATTAATAAACATACAGTCCATTATTATAACAACAAAAACTATAAACATAAGTGATCCGTCCGAGCCAGATACGTTGAGAAATAACCGAACAGTGACATCTTCGCGAGAAGATGAATCCGAAAATAATAATAAGTGACTTCTCTGCATTGAGAAATAATCGAACAGTGACATCTTCGCGAGAAGATAAATCCGAAAACAATAAGTGACTTCTCTTTACTGAGAAAAAACCGAACGTACATTTGTGCAAAGTAAAACCAGTGGCTTCTCCATACGGTGGGAGAACAATTTCGAGTGACTTGTTTCTGTGAAATCGAGGAGCACCACGACGTGAGTGACAAGGCCTGGGTTCGACTCCACGGCGCGGCTTTCCAACCGAATAAAGGCAAACCGACAGCTTCACCGACGTGAGACCTGACCGCAGAGTAGAAACTGGGTGTAGCGACAGCATACAGGAGCATCAGAAATTAAGTGAGTCCTTTCCATTCATCAAATCCTTATCTTTGTGACGTAGTACTGTGTAGAAACAATGGCGGGAAACTTACAAAACTTACAGAGACAACGAGATTCTCTTCAAACTCGTTGGACAAGTTTTGAAAAATTCCTAAAGGTCATAATTAGTGAATCAGAAAAGGGTATACAACTAAATGCAGAAAAAATAATTGAACTAGAAACCAAAGTGGATAGACTGGAGGATTTATTCAAACAGCTCGATAACATTCAAGGGTTAATTGAGACACATAATGATATTGTTTTAGCTCAGGTAGAAGAACAATTTCTAATTAGGGAAGATTTTGAATCGAAACATGACTCACTGCTTTCAAAAGCAAAGGCAGTGATAACAAGGTACAGGGAATTTGAAGTTGAACAATTCGATTCAGATGCAGAAAATACGAATGCAAATTCAATTTCCGGATCAATCAAATCAAAAAGTAATAACTTTCGTTCCAAGTCAGTCAGGTCTGCTAACAATGGAACTGAGGTTGAAAACCTTATAAATTCGGACGGTAATATAGTCTCGAATCAACCAGAAAGTCAGATTCCACGTCTCAATGTAATCAGTTCTTATAAGCATAAAACTAATGTTGAATTACCGCGAATCAAACTGCAGACATTCTCAGGTTCCTACGAAAAATGGCCTGAGTTCCGAGATACATTCTTGTCGTTGGTGAATTATGGTGATGGTTTAGATCCTATCGAGACATACCATTACTTACGGTTACATTCAGACGGTGAGCAAACAATTGAGGCTATTTCCTTTTCTGCCCAAAACTATAAGTTAGCTTGGAAGTTAATTTGTGATAACTACAACAATCAAAATCTCATAGTGTATAGCCATTTAAAACAGTTAGTTGGTATTCCTAAACTGATCTCACCCTCGGCATCAACATTGAGTAATCAAATGTCCAAGCATTTGAACGCTCTCAAAGAAATGAAACTCTCCACAGACGAGTGGGGTGTGTTAGTGATTTTTCTCATGTGTGAGAAACTTGACAAAAAAACCGAACAAGCGTGGAAGGAATTCAACAAAGGTGGCATTCTTCCAACTTTGAGTGATTTCAAGAAATTCCTCAAAGGAAAAGCCGATACATTGGAAAAGATCAAACATCGTGAGAGTTTCAATAACAAAAAGTCAATTGAAACGGTTCGTACAACAGCGAGTAGAGTCAGATCACAGCCTTCAGCGCAAAGGTCATTTGTAACATTTCAGATAAAATGCGGGATCTTGTCCGCCAATAATCGAGTTGCGAAATGTAAAGAAAACAAGCTATGCTTGAATTGTTTGAAATCCAATCACTTGAGTAAAGATTGTCGTGCGAGTTCCTGTCGAAAATGCAATAGTACACCATACGATGCTTAGAATAAAGAAGCAGAAAAATCTTCACTTACGGTTCAGAGATATAACTGATGGAAGATCTGAGATTATGAAAAGTAAATGTTCTTGATGTAAACTATATAGGTACGTGTTCGGTTTTGGGGTTGGATTATCGTTACCTAATACTTCAATGAATTCCTGTTTAATGGCATTTCCATGACGAAAACTGTTTTATCATGTAGTTTGACTATTTATTGGCATAAGTATCTGTTAGACAATTCCATTCCTTCAATTTCAAATGTTTGAAATAATTTCAGTTATTCCACTCTCATTGAAACCGAGCTGACTACTTTAGTCTTCCCAACCATTTATGGTTGGAACTATGGTATCCGAGGTGTCTGCCACACTCTTCTCAACGACTATCTCCACGGGCGGAAACAACATGTGAAAATTGATGAAGCACTTAGTGAACAACGAGAAATTAAATATGGTTTACCACAAGGCACAGTATTAGCCCCACTATTATTCATCATATTCGTCAATGACATGTTAAACCTTAACATGGAAGGAAATATAATTTCGTTTGCAGACGATACAGCAGTTTTTTACTCGGGAAACTCTTGGGAAGAGATGAAAATTTTAATTGTACAAGAATTGAAAAATCTCAAAGACTGGTTTGATGCAAATCATTTAACAATGAATATTGAGAAAACTTCATTTGTGCCTTTTTGCTCATATACAAAATCTTTACCCCATTTTTCCGAAATCAAAATATTAGGTACCAATTTACATATACAAATAAGTTATAAAACAAAATACTTAGGTATTACAATGGACTCACATATGAAGTGGGATAGTCATATAAAGAATACCGTAAAAAAACTAAGATCGCTATTGTACTGCTTCAAACAAATATGCAACACTGTAAACAACGAAAAACATGCAAAAATCGTGTATATTGGAATGAAAGAGTCAATTATGTAATACGGAATAATAGGATGGGGATCTGCAAATAATACACATATGAGACCACTAATACAAATTCAAAAAAGATTTTTAAAAATACTTTATAATAAACCTCAAAGATATAGTACTGAACTCCTCTACCAAAATCCCAAAATCCCTCACCTAAGAACTATCTACAGTGAATCCATTCTGAACGATCATTTCAAAAACAGAAACCAAAATGTCAAAATATCCCACCAATATTCCACTAGAGCAAAAACACACGTGAATGAACAAGTAGCAAGAGCTCAAAAAACCATAGGTATGAAAAAATTTTCCTACTTAGCCCCCCGATTATATAACACATTACCTAAAAATATTAAAGAAATAACAAACCCAATAAAATACAAAAAAGAAATGAAAATATGGTTATCAAAACAAGATGTCAATGTCATAGAAAATTTCATTGATAGTGGACAAATAAGTATAAATAAAATAATCTCCTGAAAACTAGGAAAAATTGCCCAACGAAAAGATGGCACGGGGTATATTAGATTTCCAGACGCACAAGCTAAGGCTTAAGTCATTGAAGTTGAAAACACCCTGTGATGCATCCACTCCCCCAAAATTATTAGAAATATGCCAAAGAAAACAAAATATTATTACAGACTTTATTTTTTATTCTATTTCTATCCACTCACTACAAATCCTTAATCTTCAAATTTTAATACAGATACTTCTAATATTAAATCATTTACTTAGGTCTAGGACTATTTTTAATTAATATCTATATATTTACATGATGTCACATTATATATTATATTTATATTTGTAAAATCACTCACAAGCTGCTGGGACTACAACAGCTTCAGTGATTCTTCTGTTTGTTCAATCATAATATTTCTACATTGTGTTTGTTATAATTTGAATCTGAATAAACTTATTATTATTATTATTATATTTATTATTATTTGCATATATGTGTCAGGCTACATAGCTGTAAAACCACGCAAAGTTTCATAGAAATTCGTGAAGGCACTTCGAAGGAATGTGTGTTATCATCGAAGGTTCTAGCTGATTTGGTTAAAATGATTCCCCACTCAAAAACTATCAAAGAATAGAAGTACATTTTGGTTTTTATTAACGTATTTCCCAAATATGTTTAGTGCGAGCCTGTTATAGTTGAAAGTGAGGAAGATTTGGGGAAAAGAAATAGTACGCGGAAACAATTCAGCCTACAAAGGGATCTAGAAATGGGACAATCGGTATGAAACCCAAAGATATTTGCTTGTTCGAAATGTTTAGTGCGAGCCTGTTATAGCTGAAAGTGAGGAAGATTTGGGGAAAAGAAATAATACGCGGAAATAATTCAGCCTACAAAGGGATCTAGAAATGGGACAATCGGTATGAAACCCAAAGATATTTGCTTGTTGGAAATGTCGAGTGCGAGCCTGTTATAGCTGAAAGTGAGGAAGATTTGGGGAAAAGAAATAATAGGCGGAAACAATTCAGCCTACAAAGGATCTAGAAATGTGACAATCGGTATGAAAATCAAAGATATTTGCTTGTTCGAAATCATGAAAAATGCCATGACAAGTATTCAGTCAAAGACGCTTATAGCCTCCTCAAACCAGTTGAGTCCTGTAATATTATTTCTAAAACATGACAATGTGCACACACAAGGTGAATTTTAGGAGAAAGAACTTTAAAAATCGAAAAACCTTGATGTATTTCTGGTTGAAAAAACTCCACATCAAATGGTTAGCTCTGTGCAATAATTGTATGCCGTGAGTGTAAGAAAATATTTCGTATGATGATTTGTTTATATGTTGAATCAAAAATACGCTGGCACTGATATTCTCAAAGTTTCAGTTATTCGGCTCTCCAAGCGAATTCTATAATTGCATAATTTCTTGAATACTTATGTGAACATATAATACGTTTCAATATGACTCTGGTAAACTTCTGGGTGAAGATGGATGAATTCCAGAGTTCAACTTATCATTTCGCTATTATGATTCACCGTTCACCCCTTGCTGAGGTAAAACTACAGCATTTTGCAACACATCGCCACTTAGCTTACATAGTGTGTTTTTTCAAATCCTAATTTTTTTTCCGTAATGCTTATTTTCCAGATATCTACCTCATATTGAATTATGGAGTTTGCTTACTGGGGAGTAGCATTTTTTTATATTTTTTATATCGACTACTCGTCCGTTAGTAAATTGGTAAACTCAACGGAGAATCGATCGTCTTCAATGACCTTCCGTCGATCGGATAAATGAAAATTAGCAATAACTCATTCGTGTGCCAAGAACTTCTTCCACTTATATCATGTAAAAATCACTCGATCGTCCTTATTTTCGACAATTTCAATAATACATGGGATGGGACTCAAATTATTTGAAAATTCAAAATAACAAATTTATTTTTAACTTTATTTAAATGGAATATTTTTTCACTCAATACTACTTCTGATTTTTCTTTGCAAAAATATTCGCTTGACAAGTCAAATTTAGACTGGGCGTTACTCATTTTTACGAGAGAATGCCTGCTTGAAATTGTACTCCATATACATATTTTTGTCAATAGTAGTGGTGACATGGTTCGAGGACAATGATGATCCAAGAAATTCCGGAAACGTGTTCGTATTGACCTTGAACCCATCTCGGATTTCTTCAACTCGTACAGACATGTTTGTGACAGGAAACGAATGAATTTTAACAACTAGACAATAACCTGTTCAATTATATTCGACACCTATGAAAATTATGTAAATTGCAGGGCAATGTAGTAGATTTTTACAAATAACCACAGGTTTTAAAATTGTTTTTTCCGTTAACCGACTGTCGTCCCCCTTACGAACGGCAGCCCTCAAAAGTCGAAACTTGTGCGAGCCAAGGATTAACTAGGTCTAACGTTTTAACGTGCGATTCCTAGCACTTTCTCCGGCCATCAGATAGAAATCTGTACTCGCTAGGATTCGAACCTAGTCGACCAGCAGTCAATGGTTTTGAACGCGAAAGTCTCAACCACCGAGCTACATGGCACAGGTAGCCACATATAGTTAGAGATAGCCACAGATAGTTACAGATCTGCTAGGCACTGCTAACAACGAAGAACCACATATAGGCACAGATCGCCTTGGATCCCAGATCTAAATACTGCTAACTGAATATGGCCACGGAAAGCAAAAGATTTCCACACCTTGCGTACTTTTGTGTTCATGTTTATGTATTTGTGTGTTTGTATGTTCGTGACTTCATGTGTTGGTGTGTTCCTGTGTTCGCGTGTTGCTGTGCTCGTTTGTTCCTGTGCTAGTGTGTACGTGTAGTAATGTGTTGGTATGTTCCTCTATTAATGTGTTCGTGTGTTCCCGTGTTCGTGTGTTCCTGTGCTTAGTCCAATTAAAATCAAGATAGAAGGTCCTGAAATTGCGAAACAGATGAGACCACTTGTCCCCGACGTATTTTGGGCCGTTGATCACGAAAATGAGGGAGAGGAACACCCTTAAAAATGCAAAAAACACCCCTAAATAGGGGTGTTTTTCGAATATTTTCGTTATTTTGCAAATTTAGTCATCCTATTTGTTGTTGGGGGCGGTGATTACGAAAATGAGGGTGAAAACTTGCATTACAGGGTGGAACCACCCCCAAAATTGGGGAAAAACACCCCGAAATGGGGGTGTTTTTCGACTAAAAGTGTGTTTTTGCCAATTAAGACATCTTATATGTTGTTTGGGGCGCCGATTACGAAAATGATGGTTACAACTTGCCCCAATGCTCGAACCACCCCCAAAATCGCACAAAACACCCCTAACAAGGGGTATTTTTCGACTAAAAGTGTTTTTTGCCAATTAAGACATCTTATATGTTTTTTGGGGCGCTGATTACGAAAATGGTGGTCAAAACTTGCAGCAATGGTCGAACAACCCCCAAAATTGCTCAAAACACCCCTAACAAGGAGTGTTGTCGACTGTACTTTCACACATTCATTGATGTGTAACTCTCGCCCGGGCCCTCGAAACAGTTGATCCAGTCCTCTAAAAATAATCTCCGGCTAGATCTCCAAACGTTGACGAGTGGCCTTTCACTTTTCTCCCAACGCACTGAAACTTCTCTCATTGTGTGAGGAGTGAACAAAAGATTAAGATAGCGCTCGGGTGGAGTCGCCGGCAGTCGTGAACGCTAGCTCAATTCACAACCGTTACAAAGAGACTCAAGCCTCCACCTTTCACTCCTCGACTTACTTCCCGCTCGTTCTGTTCTTGTACAATTTCGGAGCAGTTTATTAATTTTGTATACCATCATACAGTGCCTTTAAAGTGAATAATTTATCTGTGTAATTAATATGTGTACACAATTTCGTATGGAGTGTTAGTTATCAAGATTTGGAAGAGTGAGCAATTTGGCTATTATCTTCCGGAAAGCGACAGGTACATTGATATTATTATATTAATTTAATGCTTAGACATTGTCTGTAATGAATGTAAAACGGCATATAAAGATAAAAATATGTAGAATTCCTGAAATTTTTTAAAGGCCGCAAGGTTTTCAAGCCGACACTCTTGATATCATTTGAAAAATAAGATAATTTATTTCTGTGATTGGACACGTGGGTTTCCATATATATATATATGTATATATATATATATATATATATATATATATATATATTATTACAACATGGTGTTCTTTATTAATAGGTAGAATAGAAGTGTGCATCCTATTGCCGGGGATCAGGAGGCTGATATTGCAAGCGCGGCAGATTTGAATAATCTTGGAATTTTCTGATATCTCAACAAGGTAATATATTATACTTTATGTATACGGCTCATTCCAGACCATTTGTCATATGTGGAAAAATTTTGTCTCATTGTATTGTCAAAAAATTTGTCTTTTTCTCTATTTTCTGTCAAGGAATTGAATGGGTTATTTTTTTATCCAAATAATTTTTTTATTGAAACTTTTTGCTGTAGACCACTTGTATTTTCCAAGACCACTCAGCCTCTTTCACGGTGAATTTTTTTTCTAGATGGAGAGCAGCTCAACATGTTAGTTTGTGAGAAGCCTGCGATACGGGATTTTACCTACCTAGGAGACCCTGAGATGAGTAGGATGGTTGTTCTTAGAAAGGTACGAATGGATAGTAAACACGTAAAATTTGAAACTGCTCTCCGGAAACAAGGGCACTATCGCATTCATGGACAATGTTTCGAATCCTATTCTTCTTGGAAAGACGCGATAATTGCAAGAAATGAGGTTGAAAGGCAACTTATATCAGGCACAATTGAAGAACCACAAAATTTTCCATATAAATATCAATTCATTTTTGGGTGTGACAACGAGGCATCTGATGAATATATTAACGGGAAATGGATGAAAAACAAAGCGAAGTATCCTAGCGTATTCAAATATGACGACATTGACAAAATAATTCTATTGAAAGAGGATGTAAAAAATAATGATACTCAGAAGTATGCCCAATTAATGAGCCGTTTCGAGTTTTTGGAAACTCAAAGTTCTCCACATATGAGATTTCATAATCATTGTCGAAATTTTCATACTGTTGTTAAAGCACGGGGCCCTGATATTGATTATGTAAATACTATTCCAAACAGAATCTATAAAATAGGCAAATATGTATTTGAACGGGAAGAAGTGAACCAATTCAACCTAACAAAGATTTTTGCTGATTATCTAAAAATATTTTTTGACCATTTTATCTAGGAAATAAATTGTTCATGAAGCTTTAAACAGTTACTGGGAAGGCAACACCTCTTTCGTAAAGAAAGTTGCAGATGGAATAGTCGATGAAATTGAATCCCTCAAGATTGATACAAACAATTATCCTAATCCTGGTAATTTCTTATCGGGTATTGACGATATGATCCCACCAACATTAAAATTATTACTGGAGTTGGTAATTGATCATAATAGATATGGATATAGTTCTGAGGATGAAAAACGACTTAAGGTTCGAAAACAAAAAAAGGTTTCTGCACTTTGCCACGCTATAGTTAGTTGTGCAAAGCCCTCAATAATTTCACCCCTTATGCTTGGTCTTGGTATCTTAATATACCGCAAATATGGTTCGAGTGAATTGATCAAAATTTTAACGAGTCTTGGTTTTTGTTGTTCATATTCCAATGCGAGAAATTTAGTGACGTCTATAGCAGGTTGCAGTGAGGCACCGACATTTACGAATTCGTATGTTCAATTAGTTTTTGACAATGCTGATCATAATACAGCAACAACAATTGATGGAAAAAATACTTTTCACTGCATGGGAGGAATCGAAATTGTAACACCTTATAACTCCGTTTCTTTTCATCACCCAATACCCAAATTGAAAAACTTAGAGGGAACAAGTGCCTCTCAAGATCACGGGTTTATGAAATTAGTACAATGTGACCCTCCAAATTGCAAGGCATTAGAATCAATAAGAGCTATTAATCTATTGGATGGTGATGCAGGAGATATGTCAATCAGCATAACAGAAGGTGATTTCTTTTGGCTTTTTGCAAAACATGCAACCAATTTTGAATTCAAAAGTTACAAAGCCTTTTTGCATGATCTGTGTGGGAATAAACTTTTTGAGAGATCCCGTGTAATTCCTCTCCCATTTGTAAACCATCCTCCTACGGATAGACAAACTATTTTAACGGTACTTTCTCGCAGTCAAGAAATATGTACACAATTTAAGCAAAAAAAAATTTTTGTCACTTTTGATCAATCATTATACATTAAAGCCCGTGCTATTGTTGCTCAATATAGTAACCAAAGTGATGAGAATAATGATGAGAATGATGATGATACCGGTGATCGAAATAATGCTGAGCGAAAGATCAAACTGAAAATTGACAAACTTATTATCCGGTTAGGAGGATTTCATCTGCAGATGTCTTTTATGGGCTGCATAGGACATATCATGGGGGGCAGTGGAATCAAAACGATCTTGTCAGAAATGTATGCTCCAAATTCCATCGATAAAATATTAGATGGACGTCATTATAGTTGTGCTATGCGAGCTTACGTATTGCTGAATGCCGCTGTAGCCGATTATTTGTTTAAAAAAATGCAAGCAAGTGACTATCGTCTAACAGATTCAGAAAGAGAATTCATGAACGGACAGCTGGATTATAATTCAGACTCGCTCGGAGAAACCCTCATAAATAATACATTTATCAGAATACAGAAAAAAATTTCTGACTTTATTGATGAGGTGGAAAAACGTGGACCCACTGCGAAACTGTGGGTGCAATTTTTCAAAATGACTACCCTTTTAAAACAGTTTGATCAAGCGGAAAAGGATGGTGATTGGGCTTTGCATTTACTAACCATTCGCAAAATGATCCCATTCTTTCACGCTGCAGGCCATAATAATTATGCAGAAAGTGCTCACTTATACTTGCAAGATGTTTTATCCCTCGAAAAAGTCTTATGCCAAGACGAATATGCTAAATTTATTACAGCTGGGTTCTTTGCCGTCAGACAGTCAGAAAAGCACGCCTGTGGCACCTATAGTGACCAAACTATTGAACAACAACTAATAAAGGGAATAAAAGTTAAAGGCGGGTTTGTGCGAAGAGGAATAACAGAACCTGTAGTTACTGCATTGACAGGGTCTAATGTCGCTTTATTAGACATTATAAACTCTCTAACTGAGTATTGCGCTGTAGACTTGTCTCAACTGAACAGCATCCTGAGGACAGGGACAGTCGGATAGAAACTGATCGAAAACATCTTAAAATTAAGGGCATTCTTTGATATAAATGATCCCTTCCCTTACCACCCTTATGTACTTTCTTTAGATACAGGAGCAATAGGAAATAGTACTATTAATTGTCACTTGGCTCAGGAGGTAGGCATAGAACTTTTAAGAGGTGTAACAAACAAATATTTCGGTCAGTTGTCTCTGAAGAGAAAAACTAAAGTACTTCCCTTGTCAGCTATGAGTTCATTCACAATTAATGATGAAAGGATTGCTGTTGATACGAATGACGTGTTTCGTCGTATTGTACTTTCCAAGAATGAAATTAATCTGGAAGATTATCTTGATTATGAACTGGCTCCGTTCCCAGCTTCGATCTTTGATGGTATAGGATTTCATAAAACAGAGAAATCTAAATTATATAGCTGTTTTAAGCCTCTAGAGGACTGCATAATACCCCCAAATGCTATAACTGTAATTGATGGCGGATTTTTACTACATAGGGTGGTGTGGAAAGCGACGGACACTTTTCAAATGATCATTGAGAAATATAGAAACTACTTGCAACATTATAAACAATGTGTTGTAGTTTTCGATGGTTACCCGCCAGACAACAGCACAAAAAGCTTCGAGAGAGCAAGACGGGCAAAGAAACGCTACTCTCCGTCCATGCTATTTCTGGCTGGAGAGCAAGAATGTGGAGTTTCTCAGGAAGATTTTCTGAGCAATGAAGACAATAAGAAGCTTCTTATCAGCGCTCTGACTGAGCATTTTCAACTTGCAAATATTAACGTTTTTCAAGCTCAAGAAGATGCTGATATCCACATTGTAATGAAAGCCATTGATGAAGCAAAAAACGGAAGTTTCGTCCAAATAATTGCCGAGGACATCGATGTACTTGTCTTACTCACGCAATTTTATGAAGGACTGGATATTGTTTTTACTAAAATGAACAGAGGTCGATCCTCAAATGACATATACAATGTAAATAGTTTTAAGTACCCGCATTTGAAAAAAATTATCGCATTTCTCCACGCTTTTAGCGGTTGCGACTCAAATTGCGCATTTTATCAAAAAGGAAAAGAAACCATTTTTAAATCTATTGCTGAAGATAAGGACTTAATTGACAGAGCTCAGATATTTTATGAACCTGAAGTAAATAAAGACGATTTGTGGAAAGTTGCCTTAGATATTGTAAGTACAGTATACGTGCGAAAGACAGTTCCTGTGGATAATTTTAATTCAATAAGAGTACAATGTTATGCGAATATGAAGACCGATATTAATATAAGAAGACTTCCACCGACAGACCTGGCAATCCGAGAACATGCCTTACGCGTATATCTCCAGTGTCAGGATTGGTGTTTGAATATATTGAATCCAACTGACTGGGGTTGGAAATTAGTCGGAAATTAACTCGTCCCAATTTTTACTACAAAACCATTATTACCTGATAAGTTTTTAAAAAAGTTTACATGCAGTTGCAAGACGGGATGTAAGAGGAAATGTTCTTGCAAAAAAGTGGGATTGCGTTGTACCAAATTCTGTAAAGCATGTAGAGGCACCGACTGCGATAATAGCGAAAATGTGTTGACTATCCAAGATTTCGATGAAGACGAAGATTTAGAAGAGGAAATACAATTAGAACTTGAGCCAGAAATATTGATTCAGGAAACTGAAAATCTATGGGATACGAGCGATTTTTGCGATTCGCAGATGAGTTCAGAAGTTGATTGGGACGAAACAACAACAGAATTTGACGAGGATGAAGAAATTTCTTCTCGCAAAATACCAAGACTAGATTTAAATACAACTGTATAGCGATATCTTGTAAGGAGTTTGATACTTGTCATATTTCATATTGATTAATAAAAAAAAATTCCATTTGTAGTTTTTGTATTTTGTATTTCATTTTTTACCACAATCCAACGGTTGACAGTGGTGTTTTGAGCAATTTTGGGGGTGCTTCGACCATTGCTGCAAGTTTTGACCACCATTTTCGTAATCAGCGCCCCAAAAAATGTCTTAATTGGCAAAAAAAACTTTTAGTCGAAAAATACCCCTTGTTAGGGGTGTTTTGTGCAATTTTGGGGGTGGTTCGAGCATTGGGACAAGTTGTAACCATCATTTTCGTAATCAGCGCCCCAAAAAACATATAAGATGTCTTAATTGGCAAAAACACACTTTTAGTCGAAAAACACCCCCATTTCGGGGTGTTTTTTCCCCAATTTTAGGGGTCGTTCCACCCTGTAATGCAAGTTTTCACCCTCATTTTCGTAATCACCGCCCCCAACAAACAACATAGGATGACTAAATTTGCAAAATAACGAAAATATTCGAAAAACACCCCTATTTAGGGGTGTTTTTTGCATTTTTAAGGGTGTTCCAACCACTGGCGTAGCTTTAACCCTCATTTTCGTGATCAGCGGCCCAAAATACGTCGGGGACAAGTGGTCTCATCCGTTTCGCAATTTCAGGACCTTTTATCTTGATTTTAATTGGACTATGCTCGGGTATTTGTGCGGTCATGTGTTCGTGATTTTCTGTGTTCCTAGTGACGTATTGAATTATTATTTTTTTCGAATACCTACATGTCACAATTCTAATTTACTTGATTTCCTGTTCACCCTGTATTATCCGATAATGCTTTGGATCCATCCAAAATAATTATTTCCATAAAATTATCCGAAGAATAAACTCTCGGAGTTCCGTACTCCAGAAGTAGTATGCAATATTGTTCAGAAGTAGTATGGAAAATTGTTCATACAAGTTTGCAACCGGAAACGTGACATCATCGAATTCCATGAAACCGTAATTTGGTATCTAACAATTATTTGCTGACTCGTCCCTCCCAAAGCAGTCTCATTTCTATAGAGCTCCCTCCCAAAGCGGTCTCATTTGTATAGGCCCTCCTCCCAAAGCGGTCTCATTTGTACTCTACTTTCCACGACAGATTTTATGAATACCCCATTCATATTTTCGAACAAAAATCAAAATGAAATGCCCATGACAGGTTTTTGTCAAAAATAACTTTCAAAGTGCTACCGCAGAAGAAATTTTTCCATCATTTCCATGCTTGATGTGTATAATTGCTTCTGAAGAGCCTGCTTTCCAATACTTTCAATCTCTCTGATAAGCTTGGCAAAGCGATATAAAGGATTAAATGCGAGAGAAGCAAACCTTGCTTCAATGAAATGAACAATGTCTGTGAGTGATATTTTTTAATTACATTCTCCCTATCTGAATGGAAATGCGAATTTCTTTTCATTTACAGTATTTTCATAATATATATCAGATGTAGTTCAACGTCCAGCGTGGCTTTAGCCGGGGACGTAGTTGTTTTCTGTTGGATATTACAAAAAAATCACATTTTTGTGTAAAATGTTCCCCATTCCAAGTTTTTTTTTTTAGTTTTCCGAAAGTTGAAAAAACCGCACTTGGGTGGCTTCTGGAATAAACGATTTATTTTGTTAAAACAGTGATATGGTTCTGAACATAATATAACATAATCTTCTGCATTTATTCCAGGATGTAATAAATTCCCTTGACAATTTCAGTGCATTTCCCTTCGAAAACTTTCTCCAGAGCATTTTAAAATCAGTTCGAAAAAGTGATTTGGAACAAATAGTTGAAAGATATTCTGAAAAGCAAATTGTGAATTCGAATTCCTTCTGTCACAACACTTTGAAACTGTCATCTTTCAAAATAATACTCTGAGCACAGTAGAACCAGACAATTAATGTTGGAAAAATGGAAATATAATTACAGTAATAGATATACTTTCACTTGAAGATAAATACAAATTACTTGGTAGAAAATATTCAAATCCTTGCAAATCGACATAATTGGGAATTTTCGGGATCTCGCAAGTAATTTGAACAGTGAAATATTTGATATCGACGACGTTGATTTCAAATGTGTTAGATTTGAATTCATACAATTTAAAAATGTTACACATTTCAGGTCATATTTTCCTAAAACTAGATATTTATAAACGCCTATACATACATACAAGTATTTCAGCAACTATGTGGCCATCTTCAGTATGTCTGAAATTCAATGATTTGACACCTTTCCATTTTTCGGGCAGATAGGTATCTAAGCTCTATTGAAGATGAAAACTTAGTTACCAAAATATGTATTTAGGTACATTCGAATAATATGTTTTTTATTTGAATAAATTCCTCCACCCACTTAATTCTTCACTCCATACATTCAAGATACTGACTATGGGCTTTATTTTCATATTTGTCTTATTTCATCAATTCTAGTTATTGTTGAAAAGGGGAACATTCTCCATGAAAATTGAAAAATGAAAAATGTGACTTATTTGTAATATCTAACAGAAAACAACTACTTCCCCGGCACAAGCCACGCTGGACATTGAACTTCATCTGATAGATATTGTGAAAAGACTCTAACTGAAAAGGAAAGAAAAAATCTGAAACTGAAAATTTGCATTTTCATTCAGATAGCTGACTTTTTTAATTCTTTCTAGTTTTCCTTGAACAAATCATTAAATAAATTAGATAAGGAGAATGTTATTAAAAAAATATCACTCACAGAAATCGTTCATTTCATTGAAGCAAGGTTCGCTTCTCTCGCATTTAATCCCCAATACATTTTGGTCGACAAAAATCTATTTCGCTTTGCCAAGCTCTTCAGGAGGATTGATATAGGATTGAAATAAAACAGTCTCTTCAGAAGCATACACATCAGGGATGGATATGAGAGAAACATTTCTTCTGCGGTGACACTTTGAAAATTATTTTTTGACATAGACCGGTCATGAGCATTTTGATTTTAGTTCGAAAATATGAATAGGAAATTCATAAAATCTTTTGTGGAATCATCTGCGACTGATAGACAAACTTTAGATTTTTTCTTTCCTTTTCAGTTAGAGTCTTTTCACAATATCTATCAGATGTAGTTCAATGTCCAGCGTGGCTTGTGCCGGGGAAGTAGTTGTTTTCTGTTAGATATTACAAATAAGTCACATTTTTCATTTTTCAATTTTCATGGAGAATGTTCCCCTTTTCAACATGAATACCTCCCAAGAGGTTATCTTGAACGATGGAAAATAGCTACTAAAGTTTGTCTTTCAGTCGCAGATGATTCCACAAAAGATTTTATGAATTTTCTATTCATATTTTCGAACTAAAATCAAAATGCTCATGACAGGTCTATGTCAAAAAATAATTTTCCAAGTGTCACCGCAGAAGAAATGTTTTTCTCATATCCATCCCTGATGTGTATGCTTCTGAAGAGTCTGTTTTATTTCAATCCTATATCAATCCTATATTAATCCTCCTGAAGAGCTTGGCAAAGCGAAATAGATTTTTGTCGACCAAAATGTATTGGGGATTAAATGCGAGAGAAGCGAACCTTGCTTCAATGAAATGAACGATTTCTGTGAGTGATATTTTTTAATAACATTCTCCTTATCTAATTTATTTAATGATTTGTCCAAGGAAAACTAGAAAGAATTAAAAAAGTCAGCTACCTGAATGAAAATGCAAATTTTCACTTTCAGATTTTTTCTTTTCCTTTCAGTTAGAGTCTTTTCACAATATCTATCAGATGTAGTTCAATGTCCAGCGTGGCTTGTGCCGGGGAAGTAGTTATTTTCTGTTAGATATTACAAATAAGTCATATTTGTCATTTTTCAATTTTCATGGAGAATGTTCCCCTTTTCAACATGAATACCTCGCAAGAGGTTATCTTGAACGATGGAAAATAGCGACTAAAGTTTGTCTTTCAGTCGCAGATGATTCCACAAAAGATTTTATGAATTTCTTATTCATATTTTTGAACTAAAATCTAGTTATTGTATTCTATTCATCTAAGTAGTTTATCTGTTCATTCTTCTTCTCTACTGATTCGAAAACACTGGAGTTTTTTTTTTTAAAGTTGGACAGTTGTCTTGTTTATTGATGACAAGACTGTATAGGATATTCCGTCAAACTGGATACAGGAGCATTTGTGTTATTGGCCATCACTGGCTACAGAAAAATTATAACAAGCTGTAAGAAAATGTGAACCTGTAAATACTTATTGGCCTTCCCATCATATCAAAATTTTCCGAAACGCTACTTTTGGTAAGATTGTATCTCTCAGTAAATTTGGAAAGCTAAAATAGAAATACCTATGTATCATGATTATTAAAAATATGTATTTAAATTTAGATGACTATGGAAGAGCAAGGGCAAAGGCTAAAGTTGCAGAAGAGACAAGTGACTTTAACACTGAATCTGAGGATGTGAAAAGAAAGAGATACAGGAGCATTTGTGTTATTGGCCATCACTGGCTACAGAAAAATTATAACAAGCTGTAAGAAAATGTGAACCTGTAAATACTTATTGGCCTTCCCATCATATCAAAATTTTCCGAAACGCTACTTTTGGTAAGATTGTATCTCTCAGTAAATTTGGAAAGCTAAAATAGAAATACCTATGTATCATGATTATTAAAAATATGTATTTAAATTTAGATGACTATGGAAGAGCAAGGGCAAAGGCTAAAGTTGCAGAAGAGACAAGTGACTTTAACACTGAATCTGAGGATGTGAAAAGAAAGAGATACAGGAGCATTTGTGTTATTGGCCATCACTGGCTACAGAAAAATTATAACAAGCTGTAAGAAAATGTGAACCTGTAAATACTTATTGGCCTTCCCATCATATCAAAATTTTCCGAAACTCTACTTTTGGTAAGATTGTATCTCTCAGTAAATTTGGAAAGCTAAAATAGAAATATCTATGTATCATGATTATTAAAAATATGTATTTAAATTTAGATGACTATGGAAGAGCAAGGGCAAAGGCTAAAGTTGCAGAAGAGACAAGTGACTTGAACACTGAATCTGAGGATGTGAAAAGAAAGGGAGTGCAAAAAATGCTTTCCAGCAGTGAGTCTAACACAAGCCACGGTATTTTATCAACACCACCAAAAATGAAGAAAAAAACATGCAAAGCCCAGTCAACCAGCGACGTAACAGTAAGTCGCATGGAAGATCATTTTAGAGGCCTACCATAGACGTACCAAAGACTTCGATTCGTGGATATCAATATCCACATATTATTCGCGTTACGAATTCCCCAACTCGAGTTCCTTGCCCGTTGTATAAACATTATTTCAAGAAGTTCTGATGAAGTGCATTCGAATTCGAACTTGTGTTATTATTTGAATTTGAAATGATGTAACAAGGATAAAGTTCCATAAACTGTAGGCGAGCGACTTTTCGAAGAAAACTTGTCACTAACTTACTGATATTTCATCTTTAAGGACACGTTGCTACTACCCAAGGTTAAAATTTTGCGTGCATTTTATGAATAAAAATACAATTCAAGACGGGGGCTATTCTTGAATCGTTCGGCTCAATTCTTATGCGAATAAGAGGGACAAACATATACATATTTCATGTGTATTGGTGTGAAACATTAAATCGAATTCGCATACGAACAACCTCACGAATAGGACCCGCAGAGTAGTGTAGTGTAAAATATCATCCGTGGGAAATATATGACTGCTATAATTTTGTAGCTGAGGAACAGTATAAAATGCTGAAAAGAAAAGAAATCCAAATGCTTTTCCATTTGAGCTTGATTCACGTGCCAATATTCTCTCATGTTCATTAGTCGGTTTCCTAAGTCATGTCATATTCGGTGTCACAATAATCATCGTTGTTCGTACAGTATTGCCGGTGCGAGAGAATTTCTTACATTCTGGTGAATTATACCATTGGCAGTTTCGTAAAAGGAAGCAATTAAAATACATAATGTCATTTCAAAAACTTCAAAGTTTTTTTTCTTTACTATTAATAATTTTCCAGTTATCAGTTTGACTGAAAATGTATAAATATAATCATTGTTTCTGAGTTGATAAATTAATCAAAATCCATTTTCAGATTTATCAGAGATGAGGTATGAGAACAAAAAGTATTTTACCCCTTCACCACACAAGTAATTTAATTCCTGGATGCGCATTTCGATAACAAAGTTACCTTCATCAGTAGGATTACTAAACAGTTTAGTAACCTTTGTTATCGAAATGCGCATCTAGGAATTAAATTACTTGTGTGGTGAAGGGGTAAAATACTTTTTGTTCTCATTGAGTGACACCACAGGCGTCCAATATCCCATTTTCGAGAGATGAGATAACTATACGACGTATGCAGACAATTATTGATTTCACATAAAAATCATTCTGGAAGCATTTGTCTTCCATACAATACTATAATATCTGACATGCCTACAAATATATTTTTTACATTGGCAACGCTGTACTGCCATCGCCATCAAATTATTTTATACTGTGGTGTAACTATATTGTGACTATCGTGAGTGTGTGGACACGATCAATGGAAGTGCTTTATGAAGAAGTTCCAAAGAGAAAAAAAGTTTAGTACTTGCCAAGCAGGTAAATATTACCAACTTTTATTGTACTTTAGCGAAATGCGTGATTTTGATTTGTGACTTGTGTGGTTTCAGTGCAAATTATAATGGCGGGTGTAGCAATAATAGTACTAGATTTTTTAAATTTTTTTCTTTATTATTTCGAACTTGTATTGAGTTTATAATCATTGGGAAACACTTATTTTCTGATATATATTATATAGGCTCCTAAGACCCAAAATTCCATCCAGATGAGAGTTTTATATCAGGATCATTTACTTTTGAGACACCCACTGTAGTTCAATCAATTGAATCTATTATATAAAACGTTTATTTACAATTCTCAGAAGTGACTCATTTATAATTATTTTCACATTTCTTGAAATCTGAACAATATTCATTTGGGATTCTAATGAACTGTTGAAAAACAGGGATTTTTCATGAACATATCTATAACTGTTTATAATTTTTCAGAAACATGTTATGAATTCAATAGGAGGGACAACTGATAGGGATTTCACTCAAAGACTGCTGAAGAAATTATTAACCAATGAACTTGCTGAGTTGTGTAGTTGGACAGGAGCCAGGCATGATTTTGAGTTACAGAAAATGGCCATTGTGAAGAGAGAAATTGGGTTTTGCTCTTAATTTATTCAGCTAGCATTAAACTTCGAAAAAAAGACCTCAAAAAAATTATCCATTTTTTTTCACTTAAATATTTTTCCATTTTCACTTAAAGGCGGATTTATGCACACCGCTTTCTCTTTAACTTATATCTTTGCTTTCATTAACCTTTTTAAGATGTTCAAATTATGTTTTTTCCATGGCATAGCAAGTATTCATTGAATAGGTATTTCATGGTGTTCAAGACTACTTCGATAAAGATATGGTAACTATAATGACTTGAAGTTGATTCTTGCTATATGTTCATCTATTAGTTCCTAGCAATGGCTATGGTTTTCAATTCGTATAGTTTCGATTTATGTTTTAATCATTTAATCTCTCATTTTTCTGTTAACGTGTGACGTTGCCTCACCTTGGATATGCATATGTATATATGCTTTATTTTATTTAAAATTATTTTACTTCTGTTGAATGTTGAACGATAGAGATATTTTTATTTGTATTTGATGATGTGTTTGTTCGTCGATAGTACCTATGTTTGTGTTTTTATATTTATTTACTATGACTTTGTCTACAAGATACTCATCTTTCGACAATAAAGTATAATTTGATTTGATTAGATACTCAGATAGGAATATCAGCATAAAATTTTATAGTGTGGCTATTTATAATATATTTTATATGTATGATATGTCTTATATATTTTGTTTTTTATGTTAATTAACCTTTGATTTATTTACCTTTAAGTACTCGCTTTGTCAACAGAATTTTTTTTTCCGACAATAAAGCATATTTTGATTTGATTTGATTGACCATTTATGCATTTGAATTAACTTTTATCTTTCTTTATCTATAATTTAAGAGATAACCAACTTTTATCTCTTGAGGAAGAAGAAAATGCAAATATTAATTGCGCAAGCGCAACTCTGTGCTGCAATTAATAAAAATTATGTATGAAACAAAAAGTATTTTACCCTTCACCACACAAGTAATTTAATTTCTAGATGCGCATTTCAATAAACAAGTTTTATTGTTATTTTATTTTAATTTTAATTTATATCCAAACAAACCTGATGGTCTAATTACTATGGATATAATGCGTTCTGGGTAGGCCTTGATACTAATTCCATACGCCACCTTAGGAACAGCACTGTTAATTATTAACGCAACAGTGAATCGTGGAGGTTTATCCCCAGCAACAAGATTCAATCACTCAGATTTATATCTGAAACTGAAAAAATCCTGCCCTGCCTGGGGATCGAGTCCGCGACCTTTCGATCACGAAGCCCCGGCGTTACCACTGCGCCAATCCCCGCATCATCAGTACGTATTAGTAAACTAGTTTAGTATTACCTACTGATGAAGATAACTTGTTTATCGAAATGCGCATCTATGAATTAAATTACTTGTGTGGTGAAGGGGAAAATATCTTTTGTTTTCATTGAGTGACACTACAGACAATAACTAAGTTAGAAGTACCATTCACAAATAAACATCAAATATCATCAAATTGATTATAAATAATTGTCGAAGTCTATCCGACATTGAAAAATTGCAAAAAAACCTTTTTTTATAGCATATATACAGTTTGTCCCACTAAGTTGGAACTTTTTTATTTATTCATTTTAGGAAAAAAAGTTATTCTTCATAAAAAGTTCTGCATGTTCCAAAATCTAAAATACAATCATCAGATATCAAAATTTTTTCAGTCGTATACGAGGTGTAACAAAAAATATGAATTTTACTCAAGAGTAAAGTACCTTTCTATTTAAAAATATCGAAAATTTTTATGAAAAAAAGTTGTTCAGAAGTGAAAATTTCGTTCAAATATGCAATTACGTCCATAGACATTTAAAAATTGGGTTATGTTACTTTTTACTTTTATTTTTATTTTTAATCAACATTTATCTCTTTTGATTATGTAACACATGATTACCTTTCCGTTTCTAAATGTTTTTTAACAATTTGCAATTTAAATTTGCATTGTTATTGTTGACAAAATAAGAAAAAATTATTCTTTCATGTAAGTGGATGCAATTGCATATTTAAACGTAATTTTTAGTTCTGAACAACTTTTTTATATAAGAATTTTCGATATTTTCAAATATAAAGGTACTTTAAGGTGCTTTGAGTAAAATTCATATTTTATGTCACACCGCGTAAACGACTGAAAAAATTTGATATCTGATAATTGTATTTTTGATTTTAGAACATGCAGAACTTTTTATACTTTTTTTCTAAAATGAATAATAAAAAAGTTTTCCATATGGTTCCAACTTAGTGAGACAAACTGTATACGGTTTTTTGGGATTTCCTGGTTTCTTTGAAACGTTTGCACTTTTATTACGTGTTAATTCAATATTTAGTGAAGGTATAAAACTAGTTTCACAATACAACGTATCTGCTGATGCGAATTGATTACAAGCAAGATACATTTCTGTGAAAATTGTCAAGCTGTGTGCACGTTCCAATGTAATTGGATGAAAAAAAGGTTTGTATTTCGTGCAGAAATTTATTTATAAAATCATAGCAAAGCGCTTTCGACTATAAAGTCATCATCAGTGCGTACCTGTAAGTAAGCGACATTGAAATGAATTTAAGAAATTTTGATAATGTGAATTTTGAAAAATTGAAAAATTACTTACTCGTCAGGTGTACAAGAGCCATACCATAAAAATATCATGTGTCCATAGGACCATGTAACAATTTAAAACGGGACATCATATGATTAACATTTAAAAAAATCCTTATTCCAGGATTGAGTTGGATAAAAGTTGCAACAGGCAGAGTAACACATGTCTGCTGAACTTAGTATACTGTCAAACTAAATGAAATATGAATGAAATTGACATTGTGTCAAAAGTTGACAATGACAATTGGCTTCGAACATGAACTTCTGGAAACACTGATCTATGTTTTGAAAATTGTTGAATGACCAATTAGTCAAATTGATCTGTAAATCTATTTATAGTTCTGTTCATCCAAACCCAAGGAAATATGAGAACCTCCACCCGAAGTGCACAGAAACAGGCTTAAGACACAGTCCCTTGGTAATTTGTGAAACCAATTCCATGCTCAGGATCATGAGATAGGTCTAATGAGAACCTTCACACTCCCCAAAGCGACAAAAGGGTATCCCAAAACCAAGAGGTACCATAAACAGAAATGATTTAAGAAAGTTTCAACAGGCAGAGTAACACATGTCTGCTGAAGCTTAGTCTATTGTCTAACTAAATGAATAAACATTGACATTGTATCAAAAGTTAACAATGACAATGAAGTTATAGCATAGAAAATTACCTATAAATATAATGATATGTCCTTTTAAATTTGATAAAAAATGACAAGTTAGTCAAATTTTGTGATTTAATCATGAAAATGTTTCAAGGTGACAGAACCAAAGTTAAAGAAACTTTTATAGTCTAATGAGAACTAAAAAACTTTTTTCAAACCATCAGCTCTAGGATTACCAAGGAAACAAACATAATTACTTCATATTATTATTATTGGTTCAGCATCCTTGGAAACCAGATTAGAACATAAGATCTTAGAGATACATTTCTTGCAAAACTATTTAACCATATTTTTACAATAAGCTTTTCTGCTGCAGCTTTTCTGTATTCAAAAATAGAAGCAACAAGTGTTGGCTTACCTGCTCTATCCACGATTACAAATATACACTGAGAATTTTGTAATGATTAAATAACGTTTTAGGGACAAGCATTTATCCAAATGCACTATACAGAAAAAATTATTTCTTCACATGTGTGAATTGATCTATTCTGTGAGTAACAGATTCAAAAACTGTCCATCACAGAATAACTTACGTTACACCTCTTTGCATTTGGGTGGAAGATCGTCTTGAAAAATTCCTTAATCATTATCATTTAATTAATTTTTTGTCATGAAATCATCCATTTTGAATTATCAAACAATCTCTCCATTAATTACAAAACTCTTGTCAGTTTGAATTTATGACCCCCAAAACCCGAACAAAATATTGTTCAATAGAATTGGACCATAATCACAAAACTGGTCCGATATCTTGAGTTAATGAATTTTAACAAAAAAATTTTTCCTTGTTGTCTACGTGGCATTTTTTCACACGTAACCGTAGGGGGGTTTTAGGAGTGAAATAAAAAAAAATACCTAATTAGTTATTGTGGATGGTTACACACCCGGAATTTTAAGATATTTTCTTCACGCAGAAAATTATTTAAATTATTTCATTATGCAACGTAGCCAGATACCTCAGTGGTTGAGACTGTCGCGTTCAATGCCATTGCTGGCCGCCTATTTTCAAATCCTAGCGACTACCGATTTTTATCTGATGGCCCGAGAAAATGCTAGAAACCGCACGTTAAAAGGCAAGACCTCGTTAATCCTTGGCTCGCACAAGTTTCGACCTTTGAGGGCTGCCGTTCGTAAAGCACAGGTCTTACTAGGCTGGTTGCCAGCCGCGAATTGAGGAAGCTGCTACTATCAGCTTGGTGTGACCACAGAACTCGCGGCTGACACGACCCGCCCGGGCCAGCTTTGGCAGCAGGCAGCGCACCATTTTTAGGTCACGTGATCACTCGCGACCGCTGGCGCTCGCCGGCAGCGCAGTCAGACCACCTCAGTGTAGCGTACCAGCGGCGACTAAATTAACACGTGGTTTGGTTTTTACGTCTTTGATCTGTAGTGTCAAGTGAAAATGTCTGAGTTAAAGTGGTCGGGGAAGGAGGTGATTCAGTTTCTGAATATATTTCAAAACTATCCTTGCTTGTGGGACGTTTCGTCCAAAGAATACCTCGATCGGAATGTTAAGGAAGCAGCCTACAACAAACTGCTAGAAAACCTTTAAGATGCTGGGATGCCAGGTTCACTTGAAGCAGTGAAAAAGAAGATCAAAAGTTTACGAGACACTTATAGAAAAGAGCTGTGTAAGATTAAAAAATCAAAGAAGAGTGGTGCTGCTGCAAGCGAAGTGTACAAGCCAAAGCTTATGTGGTTTTCATCGGCGGCAGTATTCTGGCATGGAGCTGTCAGTGGCAGAGAATCTTCTTCTAATATGGTAAGTACGTACATTAATATATAGTGAAGTGGTCGAAGTGTAAGAGTAAGAGCGTTTGCTTCCCACCCAGGCGGCCCGGGTTCGATCCCCACCGCCATCACGGAGCTAAAGTGGTTCGGATTGCACTTTTTAAACCCCAGGTCCCAGGTCTCCCTTACTGGGACAAGCTCTGATTTTGAGGGGTTTTCTATGAAAACCTGGAAGATTCGTAATAACAAACAAAAACAAATTAATTTACAAAAAAAGTTTATAATAGTGCAATAGTGTTTTTTTGCCATGAGCATACATAGCAGTTATACATAACTTTAAAAATAATAATAAATATAATAACTATTGACACTGATTACTTCAAGACAGTTAGTTTATAGATGAGGCACTCTTCTGAACTTTTTTCAACATACTGTTGAACACTGTTTGTGCTCTGTTGTCGTTTGGTTCCATACCATCTGCCATGGAACAGAAAAACGTGTCATGAACTGGTGCATGTACCACTGGCGTACCTGCTCCCCAGCACGACCACTATAATTTGATGAATAGAGACGGTCTGCTGCAGCCATCAAAGTCGGTACATACCGCCAAGTTCCGGGAGTTATCACTCCAGTGTTTAGGTCTTCATCATCAACAGAGCCTGTAGGGAAATATGTTCTAGAAGAGGTTTGCCTGAGCCAGTTGTGAATAGCGCAAGCTGATTTCACTAGGGTTTCTGTTGTGTCCACGTTCAATGGTATAGGCGTGTTAAAAACGCGAAACCTACTAGCCAAAATGCCAAAGGCATTTTCAGCAACACGCCTTGCTCTCGATAGCCGATAATTAAATACTCTCTCTTCTACTGATAATCCTCTGTGTGAAAATGGTTTCAGGCAATATGGTGACAGGCAGAATGCATCATCTCCTACGCAAAGTCCTTTGTCTGGCCAATTGAGAAGGTTTTGTTCGAGTGCTATTTTTAAAGTAGAGTTCTGAAATACTGTACTGTCATTGGCTCTACCATCATGTCCTACATCAATATACGTGAAACAGTAGTCAGCATCTACCATAGCAAACAGAACAATACTGTAGGTTCCATTGTAGATAAAAAATAGCGATGTTGAATTGGGAGGCCGTTTGATTCTAATATGCTTCCCATCTAAAGCACCGCAGCAGTTAGGAAAGTTCCATTTTGACTCGAATCCCTTTTGAAATATTTTCCACTGGCACGTTGTGTCGCGTACCTGGAACAGAAGTATAACATAAATTAATATTGAAAAAAAAAAGTTCAAAAACTTAACCTTAACTTTTAAAAACATTATGAACTGCTTTAAAATGACAACCAAATGACAACCATTTACCGGCTAAATTTAAAATTTCCTTTTTAGAACCCGCCCCCATTATTATGCTGTTTTTGTATTTAAGTCTAAAATCTAAGACTTCATTAATTTGTTTTGGGAATTATAATGGGTGGGTCTTATTTTCAGGATATACTGCAGCCATCAGCATCTCATGAGTCGTCCAACAGCAGTGACACTGAGAAAACATCGGACCAAGGAGCGTCACAAATCGAACCGCCAGCAACATCAGGTCCCACAACACTTAGTTCTGCTACACCTAGTTCTACTACAAAGCGTCCATCCGCAATGGAACCACCACAACGCTCCGAGGTAATAAAAAAACCACCAATCAAAAAGACAAAACCAACCAGATTCGAAAATGCGGTGAACAAACTACATGCTATAGCAGAGCTGAGTCACCAAGACAATGAAGATCAATACGACCGATTTGCGTCCCAGATGCGAGAGCTCCCACTCAAAAGTTTTATCATACTTCAACGTAAATTTCAAAACCTTATATCAGAAGAGAGACTTGCATCGATACAGATAAGGGAGCAACGCTCACAAAGTATTTTGAAATACAACTTTGAGGGCACTATTCACACAGACACTTCAAGCAACGAATTGGAAGATGTGTTTTCCGAAACGTCAGACAGCACATGCTTCGATCAAGAAGAACCTGCACGTGGTTTAGATCCATCGTCACGAGCGTTGGTTGGCATTTGCCCTATAAATATTGATTCTCCATAAATCCATTGGTTGTACCAAAATTACTTTTCATTTTTTAGTTTACTACATATGTATAGAATAAATATATCATTTAAAAAAGTACGTGGTATATCTTTATTAAATACCCAACAGGGCCCTATTTCATTAAGATTATTTTACGTTACTGTCCAGCATGCCCATAGAATTGAATATTAAAATTGCTTACCTTGATAAATGGTTGGAGAACTTCAAAAATAGCAGCAAGAACTTCAGGTAAAAACACCGAGATTGAATTGTGCGGTACTCTGAACAACAACGCCAAGGACCTAAAACTGTCACCAGTTGCGAGATATCTTAAGGTAATTTCCAACTTGGTTTTACATGGAATAGCATTTCTCAATTTGGTATCTTGTTTTTTTGTCAATGGTTCAACTAGTTCAAGCAATTCTTGAAATTTTGGAGATGACATTCGCAAGACGTTCTTGTATGTTTCTGGGTCCTCTTCTTTCAACTCTTGAAGAAGTCTTGAAGATGCTCCTAAGTCTTCCCTTCTTTGAATCCAGGGCCTAGTCCACCATCGTCTCTTCTTGCGATTACGCATTTCCAAACAAAGCTCCGACACAGCAATCCCTAGTAACCGCCTAATTTCACGTTTACGTGGACCCACAGACGACATGCTACTGAAACAAAACAGGCGATAATGTGACCGGGTCGCCAGCCGCTGCCTGCTGGTGCTACGCCAGCCGCTGATCACCAGTGGTCGGCAACCATCCTAGTGAGACCCGTACTTAAGGGGACGACAGCTGGTTAACGAAAAAAACAATTTAAACAATTTTTAACAATATAAGTGTACAAATCAGGAAAAAGCTATTCGTAAAATAGAATGTTCAATTTCTGAAGGCAAAGGAGATCGCGGAAAACGCTAACTACGTGGAAATCTCAGGAAGAAGAATCGCAGAAGACCTGCAAACCGAATCCACGGTTAAATGGAGATGTAGATTAGCTGGTGAAATGATGGATGAGGGGATTTCCGCGGAACCACCGCATTTGTATAATGCTGCTGTTTTGAGGAATACAAATGAATACATTAGATCTCAGTATCTAGACTAAGACCCAATCAGAGCAATTGTAGTTTTGAAAAGAAGTTCTGTTGGACAAAATGTAATTCGTGAAATTGGATTTGAGCCATTTTATGTCATGATTACCTCGGTACATCAAATTCGTGTTTTTAACAAAATGAATAAAATATGCGATACAAATTTGTGTATGAATGATCGTTTCCGGGATCTGAAGTCATGACGTTTCACCATTTCAGTTATAGTGTATGCCGAAGGACAGATAGTAACTATTTTTTTCGGGACCAGTTTACCCTATCGAGAAAAATATCTATGAAAATAATTTCAGAACCTCCCCCCCTCTTTCAATATTTACATTTTCACTGATTTATTTAACCGTTCGGAATATCTAAGACATAATATTTGAAATAAACAATATCTTATTAGTGTTCCAGGAAACATCGTATCATTTGAAATATATGGGCAGGAGGAATCAATATCTATAGATTCCATAACGAATTCTTTCACCAATGAAAAAATGGAAAAGTACCAGCTCATGGGTTCGATAAATTATGTTGAACCCAAAATGCAGACGCGAACCCCTATTCCTATTTCCTATACGGCATTCTGCAAAAGGAGAACGTGTTCGGTCCAATATGATGACCTAAAGGAAAAGGGAGAAAGATCCGCACAAAATAAAAAAGTGTTTCCAGAAATTTTAATATTTTGTAAAATAATGGAAATTTGAATAATCAAACGCAGTTTTTCTGCTTCAGGATTTCCAAACACTTCACGACAAATATATTTTAGTCATTTGACAAATGTTCAGTGAGTTTCTGACCGACAAAAAAATTAATCAACAAAGTTATGCTGATGTAGTACTGTGAAAATGGAGTACTTCTATTATTCAGCATTCAAACGTTGTTTTTGTGCTTCTGGAAAATTTATTTCAATAATGTCACGAAAAATACAGTGTTGCCAAAAGTGCAAAAGTTTCAAAGAAACCAGGAAATCCCAAAAAATCGTATGTTATGAAAAAAGGTTTTTTTGCAATTAATTTTTTACGTCAGATAGACTTCGACAATTACTCTATAATTATTTATACCTAGTTTGATGATATTTGATGTTTATTTGTGAGTGGCACTACTAACTTGATATAAAGTTAGCACAGCCACCCCATATAAAAAAAAAACTGAGGCGACAAATTGTTTTCGTTCACAACAAATACATTCCGGTCATTTGACTCTTGTTCAGTTCATTTCTGATTGTGAAAATAAAAAATCAATCAACTTACGTGGGTGTATTACAGAGTAACTGAAATTTTTTTCATTTGCTCATGAAGAATCGGAAGGCCAACGACAAATTTGATTTTGGTTATTGGACGATAACTCGAAGGATTTCCGAACGGAACAATAATAATAAATCATTATACAGTGCGTTGGTACTGCTAAGACTATATAAATAATAGAATTTGGAAATTTTGCTAATCAATGGCAGTTTTTCTGCTTCAGGATTTTCAAACACTCCACGACAAATATGTTATAGTCATTTGACGATTGTTCAGTGATTTTCTGATCGAGAAAAAAAATTAAACAACATGGTTATGTGGATGTCGTACTGTGAAAATGAAGCACTTCTATTATTCAGAATTTGAAAGTAGTTTTTTTCTGCTTCCTGAAAAAGAGAGGTTCCATCAACAACTTAATTTTTTTCAATGTCACGAAAAATACGTAAAAACTCATTTTATGAATGCACTGTTGCCAGAGGTGTAAAAGTTTTAAAGAAACCAGGAAATTCCAAAAAATCGTATATACAGAGTGACACATTTGAAAGCGGGCCACCTCTCTAAAACTGTTATTTATTATTCGATTCAAAAGTTTTTCAATAGGTAGAGCTTTAATAGTTCTAATTGGGTGCCATAAATTCGAAATAAAAATGAAAATTTCAAGGCTTACTTCGAATTTTTTTCAAGGTCAAAAATCCAAAAACACATTTTTTTTTTAAATAGAATTTGACGACACCACTGGATTAACGACATTTTGAAGTGGTTTATGTGAAAATTACGCAGGAATTCGCCCATCAATAAAAAAGTTATATGGGAATAAAATTTGAAAATTATGTCATAACTTTCATAAAAAATCTAACAACACCACTGGATTCAATATATTTCGAAATATATTTGGTCAGAATTTTGATGAAAGTTCTGAAATTGAAGAGGTGGGTTGATTTATTGACATAATTTTCAAATTTCATTCCCATATAACTTTTTTATTCATGGACACATTTCTACGTAATTTTCACATAAATCACTTGTTGAATGTCGTGAATCCAGTGGCGCCGTCAAATTCTATCGAAAAAAATCGCTAGTATATTTCTTGGATTTTTGACATTGAAAAAAATTCGAAGTAGGCCTTGAAATTTATATTTTCATTTCGAATTTTTGTTACTGAACTAGAACTATTGATGCTCTATCTTACTGAAAATAAATAACAGTTTTAGAGAGGTGGCCCGCTTTCAAATTGGTCACTCTGTATATATGCTATAAAAAAAGGTTTTTTGCAATTGTTACACGTCAGATAGACTTCGACAATTACTCGACGATTATATATAATCGGTTTGATGATATTTGATGTTTATTTGTGAGTGGCACTGCTAATTTGTTGTGAATTAGCACAGCCACCCCAAATAAAAAAAATAAACTAAGGGTGTGACAATTTTTTTTTCGTTCACGACAAATTCTTGATAATTATTCGACAATCATTGGAATAGTTTTAATCGAATTTCTGCCAAATGGTACTGCTAACTTTATATATAAACATAAAATTAAAATTGTTCCCCTATACATCAATTCACAAGTCTATTGGATAGGTTTTTTCAGTAATATTTTGCCTAGAAGGCGGAGTACACAGAATATTCTGTGTTTGACAGTTGAAGATTATTTCATTGTAGGTCTTGACTTGTCTCTGTCGTTTTTGTACTGATTAAAGTTGCATCTCATCATTAAAAGCTAAAAATGTCGGTTTTCAAGAAACCAATTAGGTCAATATGTTCAGGGAATGCTTTGCAGGAGAAATTGTATTTTGAAAAATGTAAGATAGATAATTTTTTATAACCCTCTATTGCATTTTGTTCCCAAATGGGAACACCCAAGAAAAAAATCGAGTTTGCTGCCATCTACGAAGTTTTTGTTGAATTTTATAATATGGTTAACAGTGTCCTTTCAGTGATCAATCAACATCAACTTTTGGTTACCAGATGTCTCTGTGATATGAAAACTACAATTTCAGTTATGGCGTGTACGCGAGTACCGGGTGGTCATTTTAGTGTTAGTTTATTATAAAAGTAAAGTGCTTTTACGTATTCGTAGGTCAGTATTAATTTTTTTATTATTAGATCTGAGTATTAGCAATAGATTGGTGACTGATTTGATTTATATTTTATTGATTTTTGTTATCACAACATGACCTAACATCGGTGTTTCCATTTGGGAACAATGTGCATACGAAGTTCAAAAAAATATATTGAATACTTTTTCAGACGAAAGCGCCAAGAAATTATAAGAGCTATTCCTTCTGACAGTGAAGATTCGGAATTGTCCGATGACGAAACATAAGGCCATCGATATTTTCATTTTTATTTCATTATTTTTCTTCCAGAAATTGAAATGGACCGAAATGGAAGCACCGTACAGGACATGCAGGAACTATTTGAGGAACAGTAAGATGACATGGATGATTGTAAAACTTTATTGGCTGCCTTCGAACTTGCTTAATGTTTTTTCATATTTCAGAAACTTCTCCCGAAAATGATCCTGTTCCACATGAAAGCGACATAAATGATGACGATACACCACTAAACTAACTCTTTCAACTTCCAGATGATACAAAAATATATTTCCCCAATAATAAAAACATTACATGCAAAGAATCAAGAACTCTAAGAGATCCCCAACAAAATTTATTTTCTGGAACATGCGACCTACCCGACGAAATTTTGGAATTGAACAACCCGTATGATTTGTTCAAATTTTTCATAACAGATGATTTTCTTGCCCAAATAATCGAACAGACATGCTTATATAGCATCCAGAAAAGACCTAATAAACCACTTACTACAAACTCCAAGGAAATAGAGCAATGTCTAGGAATACTGGTATGGATGTCCCTCATAAGACAACCTTCAACACGCAGAAACTGGGCACCAAATACTAGAACTCCTCAAATCGCAAATGTTATGCCCATAAATAGATTCGATGGGGTTAGATGGAATAGCAGATGTATGTTGACTCTTACTTCATATTTATTATACTTAATTTTACAAATAAACTGAATCTCGTCCTAACTGTGTGCACAAAATGTCATTCATTCTTATTTATTGCTATCCCATTAGGAACCACGGATACCGTATGGTATCGGAAAACAGGTGCAGCAATATCCCCTCTCTGCCGCCTCCCTGTGAATTCGACAGTCACACAGCATTAGCATTTCAGTCGTCATAAACCCACGTTCGACCTTCAGTTACGGTCGAGACAGAATACGGTTTCATAGTGTAATAGTGAGATTATTTTGCAGGGGTAAATATTTTTCGTCTGAAACAATGGATATTCGATGGTCGTAAGTATATTTTTGTAGTAGTGGTAATATTTTCTGCTTAGTTTCATATAGCGATATATTCTTAAAGGCTCATTGAATATTTTTATATAAATCTGATAATTATTCATCATCGATAGTTCACATTATAATGACCAAAAGTTTGGTGATACCATATGGTATCCGTGGTCCTTTGGGTACAAAATTATGTAGCCTAGTGAATAATTGAAATAATATAGAAATATATCATTTCAGGCCAGGTTTTTCGCTTTCTCAAGCCTTAGATATGTTGGAGGACGATGAAGAAATGCAAGACCGTGTCGATTAAATATTCATAACACCGCCAGAAGTCAACGCTGATTCAGATGAAGATTCTGCCGATGATGATGACGGGGGGATGGTTTACAATCTTACAGGTATATTATAAGAAAGGTAAATTATTCACTTTATTTAACAGTTTATTTCTGTTGAAGGGCGCCAGTTACGAGCTGAAGCTGAAATACAGCTAACAAATAATGAGAGAATTATTGTAGAGATGGAAAATACCGGGGTAAATATTATAACGAAAATAAGTCAATAGTGATTTTTACCGGTAAAAATATTGTAGGAGGAGTTGCCTAATACCACCATAGATGCTCCACCACATGAAAATGTGACTTCGATACCAGAGCAAGAAACCAGTTCTGTGACACATCACAGGGAATGGATCAACAATTGTCTCACACTCAGGAGCAACCCAGTCTGGATAGGTGATTTAGAACCATCAAAACGAGATTTTCCGGTACCTGATTATTCGCAGTACAAAAATAAGTCCGCAACTGATCTTTTTGAATTGTTTTTCGATGATGGAACCTTTCAGTACCTGACTGATCAAACACAACTATATTCCCAGTACAAAAATGAAGTTGACCCAGATATTACTCATTTGGAAATACGTTGTTTTGTTGCAATTCTCATTCTGAGTGGGTATAATCATCTGCCTAGCAAGTATTGGGACATGAAGGAGGATGTCCATAATAATATGATAGAAAATGCCATGAGTAGAAATAGATTTACTCAAATCAATAAATTTAATTATTTAGCGGAGAATACCCGAATCAATGAAATGGACAAAGCTTGGAAATTGCGACCCCTCATGGACAGAATAAAAGAAAATGCTTGAAGCACTTTCAGCCAGTCAAAAATTTGTCGTTTGATGAGTCCATGGTGAAATATTACGGGCGCCACGGATGTAAGCAATTCATCCGTGGCAAGCCAATTCGATTTGGCTACAAAATGTGGAGCCTCAATACAAATGAGGGAAAAGATCCTGGTGGTGATGCAGACTTTGATAAATTGTTTGGAAAATGTTCGTCACCAATGGTAATCATGCTTCAGGAGCTACATCAAGGAGACTTACCGTATATTATTCATATAGATAATTTGTTCACTGGGCTCAATTTGCTTTCCTACCTGAAGAATCTTGCTTATGGTGCCATAGGCACCATTCGGGAGAACAGAATACCCAGGTCATGCCCACTAACGAATAAAAAACAATTTCAAAAGAATCCTCGTGGAAATGTTGAATATATTATTGAAAGGAATGATGGTATAATACTGGTTAGGTGGATGGACAATTCAGTTGTCACAATTGCCTCTACAAATGACGGCGTTCATCCATTATCTTCTGTGAAGAGATATAGCCAGCAAGAAAAAAAACATGTTATGGTTTCCCGTCCAAATTGTATTGCATCTTATAACAATAATATGGGAGGAAATGACCTTATGGACCAAGGAGTAGGATTGGAATACGTGGAAAAAAATGGTATTGGCCACTGTTCACATGGCTAATAGATTTTGCCATACAAAACGCTTGGTTTCTGTGTAGAAATAATCACAACATATCTAATCTGGAATTTAGACGAGAAATAGTTCAAGTTTATTTAGCTAAGTATGGGGTGAGTCCAAAAAGTCCCGGACATATAAGTATAATGAAAAATATACGACCAGATATAAGGTTCGATAGAATGGACCATTTTGTTGTTTCCTGTCAAAGGCGGCGTTGCGCCGGACAAGGATGTAAGTCGTTTGGTAGGACTATGTGCCAAAAATGCAATGTTGGACTTAGTGTGAATTGTTTTTCTTCCTATCATACTAAATAATTCGAATTATTGTTAACTCCAGAGTTTAAGATTTTTTGTGAAAATCAACAATAAAAATAGGCTTCAAGGTCCACGGATACCATATGGTATCAGTTTTTTTTCTAAACCCCGTAAATCAAATTTGAAAAACTTTTCATTTTAGGTCATTTTAACATCCAGTTATTAAAAAAATATGAAAATAACAAAAATTAAATCAAAAAATTTAATTTGGTCCTTAACACGTTCAGCGCCAAGCCCTGAGACCAAAATTTCGTAATTTTTATGAATTTCAGTTTTTCTGTGATTTTAAGAGTTTGAGGTGTTTTTAGTATAATAAAATTATTTTCAGCTCTTCAACCACTTATATTCCAGTTTTTTCGATGTGTATCTTTTTCGATACACTGGCCTGGGAAAAAGTTTCAGATACAGTGTTACATTTCCCAGGCCAGGTGTGTATCAAAAGATACACGCTCCTTATCAACATTCATGTTCTTTTTTCAGGTTGCGACAAAGAAGAAGAAGAAGAACAAGAATAAGAAGACGAAGAAGAAGAAATAATAATATAGGAAGAAACGGGGGAATAACAATACTTATGTACTAATACAGATTGGCAAATCTAGCTGTGCCTCTGAGATGCGCGAACGATAAACAAAGAGGGTAACTGTCCACTACCAACTTTCATCAAGAAGGACAAGAACGCCACCGGCTGGTCTATTGCGCTCCCAATGTTCAGAGGCACAGCTATAATTGCCAAGCTGTACATAAATATTGTTTTTTCTAAGTTCTCTTTTTGTTACAGAGTGAATAGACTCAAAGATTTTATAAAAGTGACTGAAAACCATAGTAATAATTTCTGCTGGACATTTAGTGTTTGATAAAGAACTCTATAGTGGAGAAAAAATGGACTTCGATAGTGATGATTCCTATGAAGACCCCAACTTTGAACCCATGGATGAGCAGTTTAGCAATGAGGACTCATCAGACGAAAGTGGCAGTGAAGAGGATCTAACTGACTACCGCAATAGTCGACCTAGGCCTGTACAGTCTAACGATACGAATGTCCCAAGTACTTAAGGTAATACCTCTATCAATGAAGTGGAATCTGGATGGCTGAATGAAAAGCTATCAAACATAAAATGGGAAATGCCTACTCACCGGCAATCGAATATACTGTTCCATACTACGGCATGAAGGACATTTATGCGGGAATACTTGCACAGGCAAATCCTATAGATTATTTTGATTTGTTTTTGACAAATGATATTTTGAAACTTATTGCCGAGCAAACCAACCTGTATGCGAGAACGCATGCTTGGGAACCAGTAACAGCTGAAGAAATTGAGAAATTTCTGGCTCTGGTTGGTTGGATGGGCCTAGTGAAATTACCTGCAATAAAAGATTATTGGCGGATGCATAAACTGTACAGTATTCCCTTAGCTCGAACAATAATGCCCAGAAATCGATTCGAGCTTATATTGAAGTATATACACTTTTGCGATAATTCTACTGCTGATCCTTCTGACAGACTTCATAAAGTAAGGATATTGATGGATAAATTCATTCAAAATTATCAGAAGACATACACCCCTGGCGAAAAGATCTGCGTGGATGAGTCTTTGGTACCTTGGCGTGGAAGACTGATATTCCGGCAATACATACCGAACAAAGCAGCCAAATATGGCATCAAGGTATACAAACTCTGTACAGACAAAGGGTATACTTGGAATATGATGGTTTATTGCGGTAAATCAAGGGATCCTGTTGCTCAGGTTCCTGAAAAAACCGTCATTTCATTGGTAGAGCCTCTGCTAGACGGGGGTAGAACCGTATACACTGATAATTATTATACTAGTGTACCACTCGCCTATCGTTTGAGGCGCAGAAATACTCATTTAGTGGGTACGCTTAGAGCAAATCGAAAGTACCTGCCAAAGAATGTCATAAATGCCAAATTGAAGAGGAGTGAAATGTCTGTTATGCAAACAAACGATGGTATTGTTGTCACCAAATGGCGTGATAAGCGAGATGTTAGAATGCTCTCGACTAAAACATCTGGACTGAAAACGACCCTCAGTAATAGCAGGAGAAATGCACCCATAGTAATACCGGAATGCATTTCCGAGTACAACCAAGGCAAATCGTCAATTGATCTAAGCGATCAGATGGCAACATATGGATCTGCTTTGAGACGTTGTACAAAATGGTACCGTAAACTTGCATTGGAAGTTATTTGGGGTACAAGTTTGGTAAATGCACATTTCTTATATAATGAATACACCACAAAAAAGAAGATGACCATCACAGAGTTTGGGGAGGAAGTAATCAGTGCAATGCTTGGAAGATATCGTGCTGAGGACCAAGCTGAAGCTGCACCATCAAGAAGACGAAATGCTCCTCCAGAACCGAAACATTACTTGATAAAAAATGAAAAGGAAGGGAAAAAAGTACGTGGAAGGTTTGTAGAATGCTATAAGAAATATTGTCATATTGTTTATTTCCATTTGCTCTAACTTGTTCCTTCTGAATAAATGTTTATATGATGATTACGTGTTGCTTTTATCTAACCTAATTAATATGAAAATTTCAGACAAAACCTTCATCCAACCTGAACCCCAATTTAACAGGAAATTCTAGGAGGCCAGAGCTTATAATTCCCTATATAAAATATACATAAAGTATGTGCGTTAGCGATACAGACGGCTAAAACCGAAATTTAGTCTGTGTATCTTTTTAGATACACAACGTTTTAACTGTGTGTATCGAAAAAGATACACTGGCGCTGATCGTGTTAATGGGTTAATAAAGACATTTATTATTATTATTATTATTAACAAAAACGGTTTCTTCATTTCTCAGATAATAGTGTGGCTACTAAAAATACCAAAAGATGCCAGTACTGAATCAAGTGAGGAAGGCTTGTCAGAAAATACCATTTGAAGAGAATCTTTTCTGCGATGAACAAATAATTCCTTTTAAAGGTAGAACTTCTTTGAAAACTTATAATCCCAAAAAGCCGCACAAGTGGGGTTATAATATGTACGTTTTATCTGGCGTAAGTGGTTTCAGCTGTAATTTTGAACTTTGTAGCGGCAAAGCTGAAATAACCAGATTGCCAGGAGAACCTGAACTTGGTGCAGCGAGTAACATTATTGTCCGTTTATCTAGACCAATCCCAAGAAATGTTTACCATAAGCTTTACTTTGACAACTATTTCTCCAGTTTACATTTGATCGCGTATCTTGATAAATTGGGTATCAAACCTGTGGCAACAGTAAGAACGAATCGACTCAGAAACCTGAAAACTATACCTGAAAAATTAATGAAAAAAGGGGGAAGCGGATCGCATGTAAAAAAAACCGCCAAAATAAATGGAATAGATATTCACGTGATTCAGTGGTACGATAACAGGATTGTTTTCTTCGTATCATCATTTTGCGGAACGGAGCCAGTTACTAAAGTCCAGCGATTTTTGTCCGAAAATTGTAGAAAAGAGATAGAACGTCCAGATATTGTGTTGGTGTATAATATGCACATGGGTGGAGTCGACCTACAAGAGTCCTTGTTGGGTTGTATCCTATAAAATTAAAAAGTAGAAAATGGTATATGAGAATATTTTGTTTCATAATTGATCTGGTGATTGTTAATGCCTGGTTACTTTCAAGACGAATAAATGAAAAGCTAAATAGGCAAGGTTATACCTCACTACTTGAATTCAAGACAACTTTAGCTCAAGATTTGTGTTTGCTTGGAAAAACAATAGAAATAAAGAGAGGGCGACCTAGTATTGGTAGCACTTCGAATTCTCTTATTTCTACGCCTTCAAAAAGAAGATGTTTGGAGCCTCGTCCCACAGATCTTGCAAGACGTGACAATACTGGTCATTGGCTTTCAAACACAGATAATAGAGAAAGATGCAAGAGACCTACGTGCACAGGGAAATCTCGCATAATGTGTGACAAATGTGGAGTACACTCATGCCTAAATAAAGAAAATAACTGTTTTAAAAGTTTCCATTCAGCTTAGACTCATTCATACACCTACTGCAAATGAATCAAACTAGATTAATTTTTGACGTAAATAATTTTTCTGTATACATTGTTCCCATTTGGGAACACAAAAAATTTTCTTTTGTTCAAATAAATATTCAAAAAACTTTTGTGCAGTATCATTTCCTTAACCATTTTGAAACATAATTTGCCTCGAATTTTTTTTTAATATTTCATGCAATAGAGGGATAAATATTTTTAATAAATAAAATATGCTTGAGAAATATATAGGGTAACAATTGAAAAAAAAGTTGGGGTTATTTCCGGTCAAACAAGTGGTTGAAAAAAAAATGTCCTTAGGTTCAATAAAGGCGGTATCGTTTATTTCGTACTGCATATGCATTTAAATTTTTCATCTTTTCAAAAAAAAATACAGGATAAATCTTCCTTTTGGTGTACAAAGGTCGGTAGTCCAGGTAGTTCAGGAAATTCTGCATTTGGCGGATTTGAATATTTATTGAACATGAACTTTTGTCAATATTATCATGATATATTAGCTAGGACCAAAGTTCTTGCTAGAAACAACGATTTGACATTTGACGAGGCTGTGAATTTGTGTACTATACCGTCCAAAGATGATAAACATGTATGTTTCCGAGAATGTCTATTTTATATGAGAAACAAAGTGTTGTCAAAATAAATGTATTTATGGAACACAAGTGGCATTTTTATTTCGGTGTGCATAGAGAGATGCAGCAGTACTAAGCAAGACTCAAGACGTTTCGAGGCTGGACTTCGTCATTTTCGCCGAGTGCGTTGGCCAAAGCTGGTTTCACGTACACCGGCTTGAATGATATTATCTTGTGTCGCATGTGTGGTGTTGAAGGATTCCAATGGCAGCCAAATGACGATCCAATGGCTGACCATCACGAATGGAGTCCAAATTGTGAATTTTATCTATTTGCATAATGTGAGTGAAAAGCATCAACAAAAATATCACAAACGAAATGTTAAAGAATAATTTTTGAATTGACAGTGATATAAAATCTGAACAACCTATGTTATACTTACTTAGGTATATTTACGTAACTCCAACAAGAATCGAGTTATTCTACTAGGTGAACTAGTATCACAGAACTATACTATGATAATAGTTCTGTGATCAGTATTACTATAAAATTTTGATTTGTCTACTCAGTGCTGATTCACCAAGTAGAATAACTTGATTCTTGTTGAAGTGTGACATACCCGGACATACCTAGGTATCATTCAAATTTTATATCACTGTCAGTCCAATCCTTTTTTTGTACATTTTCTTTTTGATATTTTTGTATGCTCATCGGCTTAAATTTTACTCACTTTATCTAGGTAAGTAAATTCAACAATATTTTTCAGTTATAATGCCTTTTTTGTAGTTGTCATGAGGAAGGAAATTGAAGTTTTCAAAAGCTTGGGCAACCTCACTCTTAAAAACTTCGTACACAGATACCCACCACGTACGCATAGATTTGGTTCTCCAGGCAATTTATAAATAAACAAAATTAGGTATATCCCTATACACCAAAACGGCAACATTGTATAAAGTTCTCGTGGGAGAATCTGACCGCCTAGCAACAACATGACTTCATCCTTCCAGTTCGTAACCTATCGTTGCATACATCTGTAGCACTGGAAATGGAAAATATGCAGCCACGCCTACGTCATACTCTGTCTGTCTCTCTTCTCAGCACAAAACGTGATGAGTTTGCTTTTCTTCTTTGATGTTTGTCGATATTGAATGTTTTTTACTGTTTTACCGTTTCTCGATGTAAGGTAACTGAAGGTAATATGGCCAAGTCGGCAATATGGCCAGAACCTTATATTTCCGAGAATATTTATTTCGAATGTGAATGGAGCGTACGGATCATAATATGGCCGCATTGGAGAGTGGGGAAACAGCAAAAGCGTCCCGACTGCGCACCTAGCCTTCAGTCTTCTAGAAATCAGCTAGGGGGTGTGAGTGATACGTGCTTATTATAACTTTTTCGTGGACGAGAAATTATAAAACCGGGAAGAAGGTAAGGTTTTCATTATGTTTCATTGTGAGGAAGGAGCACATATACATGAAATTTGAGGTGTATGGGAATATTTTCCATAAATTTTAGATGGTCTTGTAAAAAGTGTCATCAATGTCAAACCATATCAGTGTCGAGTATTATGGCCAGTAGTAATGTAGAGCAATGTGGCCATGGCCATATTACTCCATAAATGAATTTATTAGAAAAAGCTGTTGTATGACAGTTTGTATGACAGTTTTTATTTCTTTTTTTAGAATGCCAAAATGTACGGAGTATATGGGAACAAGTAAATATGACCCAGGCAATTGCTGCTGTACAAAACGGTATGTCTGTTAACTCAGCAAGCCATATACATGGGGTACCTAGGCGAACATTGAGGCGATATTTAGTAAAAGGTCAGACCATGAAGTCTTCTTTAGGTCTTAAAACTGTACTGACGAGGGAACAAGAAGCTGAATTAAGTCAACGAATTATAAGACTTGCTGAAATAGGATATCCTATTACTAGTAAAGTATTGAGACGGTGTGTATATCGTTTCACATTGATTAATAATCTCAAAACCCCATTTAACGAAACCAACAAAATGGCTGGACGGTTTTGGCTAAAGGGGTTTATGGATCGACACCCCGAAGTTCGTCAGAGAAAAGCACAAAATTTAAATCCAGCCAGAGCACTATAGCAAAACATATCGTTAACCCATATAATAGTCATTATAGGTTGTGGCAGTCACACCTATTATAATAATAATTATAATTGTTGTCATTGTTTATTCTATTCTCGGGTAATATAAAACTTGTCAATTTTCCATCTGACATCTGCAACCCCAACTATTTATTTGTATTTATGTTTACTTTCTTCTGTAATTCTAATTACAGAACTCTTTCATTTACGTTTCATAAGTTATCACCATTTATAAGAGATGGCGCCACCAGGCTGTTTTTCCATATTATTTGAAATTGAAACTACGTTTTGGATTCGTACTTTTTACTATGCGTTTTTTTTTTCAACAACCTTATCAGTGAAAACGAGAGTTTTACATTTTTATTCTTGTCAACTCGAATCATTCTCGAACTTTGCATTCTATAAAGGGGAACCTTTATGGCTTATTTGTTACCAAAAAATACTCATCAGTATTTTTTGACACTGGCTGGTCTTCTTTTAGGTAAGAAATTGGCTTTATTTCATTTAATTCATTATTATACGTACATTAAATCAATCTTAAAGCTTCCAAGTTAAATTACAATATAATTAATAAACACATTTATTTTTCATAAAATTGTGTAAATAAAAATATTCTTTTAGTGTGCAACTAGAGAATATTTCCTAGTTATTCCGAAATAAACATCCAAGACGTTCTTGTGACTATTAATACCAGCCTTGCCCACCCTACACAAACCCTGAGATTTCTGTTCCTTCGCAGCACAAAAGATGAATAAAATTATTGTAGACGACTACTTCTCAAAATTGAAATCGATTATGGAGACATTGAATATTCAGGATAAGCCTGAAAAAATTTATAATATTGACGAAAAAGGCTGGAGGTTGTCTTTACACCATCAGCAAAAAGTTTTAGCTAAGAAAGGTGCTAGACGCGTACATATAGTCGCTAATGAACATGGTCAAAATGTATCTATTGTATCATGTGGTAGTGCAATTGGAACAGCAATACCACCCATGATACTCTTTAAAGGGAAACGACTGAAATCTGAATGGGGTGATTCACTGCCTCCAGGAAGTACCATACAAATGACAGAAAAAGGTAGTATGACTCAAGAAACATTTGTATTGTGGCTCGAGCATTTCTCAAGATTTAAAGTACCTGGTGAATGTCTTCTAATATTTGACGGAGCAAAGTGCCATTTAGACTACACGATTGCAGATACAGCAGAAAGATTAAACATTACCTTGTTGTGTTTACCTAGCAATACAACCCATGAATTACAACCACTTGACAAAGCAGTATTCAGAGCCTATGAATATTACTGGGATGATGAAGTAAGCCAGTATTTCTCGAGTAATCCAGCTGAACGGTCTATATCTAAATTACGTTTTGGAAGGATTTTTGCCAAGGTCTGGGATAAAACAATGACACCTGCGAATATCAAAGCAGGTTTTAAAGCTACGGGTATATACCCCTTCGATGCTAAAGCAATTCCTGACATAGCATTTGCTCCTAGCACTGTTACCAATCGAGAATTTGCAGAACCAACGCAAAAGACAAGTAATGACGAAAAACAGCTGAGCGTTACAAATGAGTTAGAAAATGAAACAACAAATGTAAATACAATCATAAATAAACATACGTCTCAAAGAATGCTTCCTGATGTCGAAGAAGAACCTCAACCATCCACGTCCGGTATAAAGCAGAATCAATTTAAGAAAACTGGTACGAATAAATTTGAAATTTCTACATCAACTGGAAGACGTGGCAAAGTAAAAAAATACCTACATTCAGACTCAAGCAGTGGAGAAGAATCTAGCATTGGTATTCACGACGAATCTAGCGATACTGATGATGACTATGTTGATTCCAAAAATAGCGATGAAGAGAATATGAACGTTTCCTTCAAAGAAATATTCAAAACTCCTGACATAGTCAATACTAAAGTTAGAAAACAAAGGAATCCAGTGATTAATTGCAAAGCACAGGTAATTAACAAAAGTCTGTTTAGTAAAGACAACAAACAAGCTGATGATACTGCAAAACTAAAGAAACGGCCGAAAAAAATACTAAAAGAATCTTGGTACTGTAAAATATGTAGTGAAGATCGACAGGAAGATATGAGGCTCTGCAATACCTGCAAGGAATATGTACACGAAGCATGTGTTGGTCTTACTAAAAAAGATAAACTTGACATTTTTATTTGCTCACTGTGCGAAATTTAAGGTCATTATTATTGAACTGAGTGTTAGTGATTTTTAATGTATTTTTTTTAAGTTCTGTAACATTTCTTATGTGCTTATTATCTGATAACAATTATTGTTTGTATGAAAAATTTTTCTTTTTGTTGTTATTCTTGGTTTAAAACATTTTTTTGCACTTTTTCATTAGGGCCATATCACCTTTATGGCACATTCATTTAAATTCAACGTTGGCCATATTACCCGTACCGTGTGGATAATATGGCCAATTTGCAATTTTTTTTTAAAAAGTTTTGTCAAACTGCTGATGATTTTACGAATTAAACTTTTTTTAGGTTGCATATGCCTTTTCAATGTCCAGGGTATTATTTCTGCTATCCAACAATCAGTCTACTGAACTATATTTCTTGAATTTTATGGGATACGAGCCAGACAATTTTACGTATCAAACCGTATAAGGTGTCTTTCTCTGTGATTTCCAAGAGATAGCTGTGAGGGTGAGACTGTTTCATTACAAAGAATTACCTATTCGTTGCTCTATATCATACCAGTACTTTTTAGTACTCTGAATAAACATTAATTATTATAGTTACAATCATGGTCGGCGTAATCACCAAATTTTTGATAATGTTTGTAAAGATAAAATCATAAGAAGAACTGGTTTTAAATTCGCTAGTCAGGTATACAGGCTTATTCGTAGGTATAGATCTGAATTCGAAAATATAATCGCAACGGCTGCTCGTGTAGATCAATATAAAAATGAAATAAAGTTATATATAGAATCAGATATTCGGGAATTTCTATATGATGAAAATCAGCTTTCAAACGTAAACCAATATGCTGTGTGTTCCACTCCCGTGAATACTGACTCGGTTCCTTGTAAAAAAGCTTGGTTCGAAGTGAGTACGATAAAGAAATGTGTTGAATAAGATAACGTAATGGATTCGGTGGTTTCTGATGAACAAAACATAAATAAGGTACTGTTGGGTAATAAGGCCAGACAGGTTGTAAGGCCATATCGTTCAAAGTCACAACATAATCATTATTTTATGCTTATAATAATAAGGATTTCCGCTTACTCCTAGGGTACTTCGTAGAAGTGTTTACCAATTTTGTGAAATGCATAATATACCCAATAAATTTAACAGAGAAAAACAATTAGCGGGAAAGGAATGGTATCGATCATTTATCAAACGTCACCCGAATATTTCTCAGCGAAAAGCACAGATGCTCAACCCAGCGCGTGCCCAGAAATTGAATCATTTTATTGTGATTATTTTAAAACGTTGAATAATCTTTTGGAGCGAACTGGCCTAAAATACAAACCTGGGAACATTTATAACATGGATGAAAAGGGTTGCAGGCTTATGCTACATCATCAGCAGCGAGTGTTGGCTGAAAAAGGATCCAAAAGAGTGCGTTTGGTGGGATCAGAACACGGGTAAAATGTAACGATTGTTGCCTGTGCAAATGTACTCGGTCACGTAATACCACCTATGATTTTATTTAAAGGGCAGAGGTTGAAACCCACTTTTGCGGATGGGCTTCCAGCAGGTTCTGTTGTGCACATGACACCAAAAGGGAGCATGACAACGGAGATTTTCATTAAATTTTTGAAGGGAGCATGACAACGGAGATTTTCATTAAATTTTTGGACCATTTTTCAAACTTTATGTCTCCTCCTCCAACGATCCTTATTTTCGATGGCGCATCTAGCCATTTAGATATCTAGCCATTTAGATATCTAGCCATTTAGATATCTAGCCATTTAGATATCTAGCCATTTAGATATTACTATCGCTAAAGCAGTACAAATTGAACTTTTGTGTTCACCTAGCAACACTACCCACGAACTTCAGCCAATGGATAAGTCTGTATTTCGTTCGTTTGAATCTCACTGGGATCAAGAACTCCTGGATTATTGAGATCAACATCTTGATAGAAAAATAAACAAGGAGAGGTTTTCTGATGTTTTTACTCCAGTTTGGGGAAAGTGTATGACTATAAGCAACACATGTAATGGATTTAGATCGACAGGCATATAACCCTTTAATAAAAATGCTATTCCAGAACACGCTTTTGCGCCCAGTCTTCCTACACAACGTAACCAGCATGAAAATATTGAAGAAACCATGATCCCAATATCCATGATGTCAGGAAAGATTTGAATATGGAATATCAGTGGAATTCAGAAGATGAAATCCCACTAGCACAGTTAATTGATAAAGAAGCTCAAAACAAAAATAACAATTTTTTTACGGAAATTCTGCTTACCCCGGACATGCAGCCTACTAAAACTACAGTACGTAAAAAGGCATTGAATTATCGAGCCCAAGAAATAAAAAGAGATGTATTCAAGGACGACAGCTCTAAGAAAATTCATACTTCGTCAAAGAAGAATAAGAAGTCAGCTGATTTGCCGACCACTAGCAAAACTGCGGCTACAGAAGTCTGGATGCGTTCAGTTTGCGACAATGATTATGTGGCTGATATGAGATCATGTGTATTATGTGGCACCTGGGTGCATGAGGAATGTGTTTGTCTCTCAAAAGATGACACAGAAGACTTTACCTGCCCAGAATGTATGCAATGAACTATTTCCAATGTTCGGCCTTATTACCTGCATTGATTATTTACTCGTGGCCTTATAACATGCCCGTGCTGGTAATAAGGCCAACTTTAACTTTTTTTCTTTTCATTCCTGTTGAGCGTGATTGTTCATTTTGAAGTTCCTATATTATTATAATGTTATAGAATATATGTTAAGTTACCTATTCGTATAAGCCAAATTTTAGATATTTTACAAAAAAAAAATCAGTTTTTCCTTAACCTGGCCTTATTACCCAACAGTACCTTAATGATGATACGGATTTATTTGGTAAAAAAATCGAGATAACCCCCGAAAGTTTTAACATACCGAAATATTTTAATTTGTCCGATACAATATGTAGCCAAATTCTTCCGACAAACTCTGTAAATGTTGATGCCCTACCCTCGACTAAAAAGTGCAATATTTTGGAGGGTTCTTGTAAAATAACAAATGAAGAAATGGATCACGTCATACGGAAAAATCGTCTGGTTAGCGGGTATTATCCTTCCTATTTTCGGAATCGTATTGGAAAATTCGTGAATAATGTTTGCACCATCGTAATGAAATATCCTAAATATCTGAAAGATGGAACGATTAAAATTTCTGCACTGTGTAAAAACAATAACTATAATTGTAAAAAATTCCGAATTGTAATACGGGGCCAAAATGTTGAAGTTCATACTAATTCGGTAAATTTTTGTCATCCCAACAAAGTAACTCTACATGTAAAAGGTATTGAACGTTCTTTCATCAAAAGTAAGGTATTGCATCAAAAGCCGTCGGCATACAAACGAAAAAATATTTTATCAGCGAACACAATTTTTAGAGTCGGGAAATTTACAAAATATCAAATCAGATTGTACCATAAGAAAAATAAAATCGGAAGCGGTATATGAATGGGACTGATTTATTAGATTTAATTAAAATGCAAGAAGATAACGATGAGTACGTAAAGCAAGTGTCGGTACCATTTAATGTAAAGGTTTTTAGCAAAGAACAATTAGAAGTTCTTGATAAAAGCGGAGTAACTAATTTGACACGAATTTATTTTGATGCTACTGGCACTATCGTTCGAAAGCCAACACCAAAGACAAAAAGAGTGTATTTGTACACTGCCGTTTTACCAATTTCTACCGGTCGTATATTTCCTATTTTCGAAATGATCTCAGGTACTCATTCGAAAACAATTTTCACAATTTTCTATGACTTTAGAGTTTTCTGCGAAGAGCAAAATAAATGGCCAATATTCGGATCAGTCGTGACGGATTTCAGCTTTGCTAATAATATACATGCCATCTGCAAATCTTGTAATAGACTAAATTTACTGGAATATCTAGATCTAACATACAAATTTGCAACGGAAGCACTAGTCGAACTTCCTAAAGATTGCACGCATCTTATGAAGAATTTTAGTAAGGATATAAATGAAAGTTTTATTGATCGCGAGGTACGAGAATTTTATAAAGACGTTATGGCATCGATAACTGACATGGAATTGTTTTGTGATATTGAAGACTGGTTTCAAAGTGTGAATGTATTGTTACTCAGCCCGGTTATCAACAAAACTGTTCGAAAACATTTTAACATATGAGTAAATTTAAGAAACAGCAATTCCAGCAACTTTGATATACATTTTCGGGAGTATAATACTGCAAGTGAGAATTCACATAAAATAGAAGGAAAACGCGTCGGATTACATAAAATGAGTGTTTTCTATGATAATTTTTATAAAATATTCCAAAAAATTAACAGAATTCACAACTTCTCTTCATATGAGAAGCCAATTAATAAATACCATAGCAAACTTTTTTTGCGAAAATCTACTATTGAAATACATGCCATTTTGTTCACTCTGGACGGGATTAATTTTGAAAAAAAGAGGAACTGAACCTCACATCAGTAATTCTTACGTCGAAACTTATTTTGGACACTTAAAAAAAAATGTTTTGGAAAGCAATAAAAATCTTAAATGTTCGAGGTATCTAAGAAAAAGTAGGGAAAACGTTCTTGCGTTACATAAAGAATTTATTCATAACATCCCTAAAACGCGACTAACTAAACAAATTAATAAAAACAGTGATCCCATGAATGAGCATTTGTGGAATAAAAAGTTAAAAGTGCACCGAGTACGCATTTTTCCGGAAATTTTTTGAAAAAGTTATCTTCAAGGAACGAGACAAGAAAAGACATTTCATTCACTACGTGTCAACGAACGGACTTAAACTCGCAAGTAAATACGGAACCAACAAATCAAAACGCATCGGAATTAAATGTAGAACACAAAAATCAAACGCTATGCCCAACTTGAGACAATAACAGAAAAATATTTATACTGCGGATTCGGTCGTCTAGATAAAACTATTGATTGGGTGGCTTGTGACTCTTGTCATCGTTGGATACATACGACATGTGTGTTAAGGCCAAAGCCAATAAGCTTGTATTTCTTAATTACTAAGTTTTTCTGCATGTTATTGAAACTGGCAACCCTGCGCGGTTACCATAGACACAGAGCAGTAGAAGACTTCTGGAAACAGCAGTCTGGTAATAAAATTGTTAGACAAGACGAGTCCATTATTTCACGACATTCAAATAAATTAATACTCAAATAAATGCAGTGCAAAGTATAAATAAATAATTGATAATCATACAGTCCATTCGAATGCAACAATGTGATCCCTCGTTCGGTGATAACACCTACAGCGGTTCATTCATATGCGAATTCTGTTTTTCGAAAAAAAAGTCGAACGATGAAACTAAATTATATAAATGTTTATATTGTGGTTTGGGTGATCTTGATAAAACTGTATCATGGGTAGCTACTGATCATTGCAATGGATGGATCCACCAAACTTGCGATAGTCTAAATCGGTCTTATAGCGGTAATTTTTATTATAAAGGATGTTCGAACGAGTTTAAATCAAAATGTTAACAGGCACTGCGAAAGTTAGAGAATTTCAATCGAAGAAAATACCAGAGATCAAAGAGACTCATCTGTATGGTTTGATGAAAGAAGAAAACGATTAACCGCATTAAATTTTGGATTGATATTTAAAGCAAGAAACCATAAAACATAATTAAACCTCGCTAAATCGCTTACATCGACTACACAGTTTTCTAACCAAGCTACGAGACATGGAATTTATTGTGAAAAGTTAGCACTCGAAGAGTTCCCCAGTAAAACAAATTTTGAATATAAAAATAGCGGTCTAATTATCCATAAACAATTTTCAATTTTAGGGAGCTCACCAGATGGGCTCCTGGATGAAGACGGGATCATAGAAATAAAATGCCCTTTCAAGGTACGAGATTGTGATCGGCAGGAAACGTTAAAAAAACTCGAATATATTGATAAAGATGAAAAATTGAGAATAAATTCCAATTATTATTTCCAAATACAAGGTTTGCTGGAAATAACGAACAGACCGTGGTGTGAATTAGTCGTGTATAACTTCAAAGGTATACAATTAACTCAAAGAATTGAAAGGAACCCCACATTCTTCAAAAATATTATGTTAAATAGGTTGAAAGAATTTTTTTACTATTATCATCTTTTCTTTCTTGAATTTCGGAGATATTGACATTTCGCGTAAATGGAGACCAGTCAAAGACCTGATATTTTTACCTAACGGGCTAGTAAACGATATTAATTATTACAGAAGAAATAGCAGGGATTACGTCGTGGCAATATTCAAAGATTTAAATTGTTTTAATGAAATAAATATATCTGATTTTGTCTCTCTCGATAATGGAACTTGGTTAACGAATTTTGTTCTAGATATAACTTTGAATTTATTAAATGTCAATGATAAGTATCAAATAATACCACAAGAATCTGCGAATGTAATTTTCAGATCAAGCCAAATTCCCGATTCATTCATAAACAAAATTAATTTCACCAAAAATTATCTCGCTTTGACGGTATTAATCAATAGAAATCACCACTGTCTTGTTCTTATCGATTTCGTAAAATCTACTTTCGCTTTTATGGATCCTTTCAACAGCAACGCGAAAAAAACTATACTTGAATTATTTCAACAAATTCGTGGAAGCCTATAATAAAGTAAAAAATGTTCGCATTAAAAATTACCTATCTGTCATCGTCTATGATCACGCCGAACAAAAAGATGGTTTTAATTGCGGAATGTTTTGCATAAAGTTTTTTGAGTGTATTTTAAATAACAGTGATGTGATGAAAGTAACAAATATGGAACAATATAGAAATCAAATTAAAGCTTTTATTCTCGATAAATCAGATGATATGCGGTATCGTTGTAAAATATGTTCGCGAATTGGTGATTCAAGTCAATCTATCAATTGCGCTTACTGCCATAGACTCGTTCATACTAAGTGTTCTTCTATTAGAGAAGAGTCATTCATTGAAAATAATATTTGTTAATTGTGCGCCCAATATTGAGAAAATGCGCAATTTTTATGCGGTATTTCTGAAGCAATGCAATGCGGCTTTTGTGAGGTAAGGGTAAGGCTGTGAGGGGAGAAGGAGGAGGCCTTTTGCAGAGGTGAGAAACCGTCTCATCTTTGTCTTCGCGATAATTAATTTGCGGAATATATAATATATATGCGGCTTTTGTGGGAAAAGGCTAAAAAATAATTTGCGGTATATAATATATGCGGCTTTTGTGAGGTAAGGGGAAGTGGAGGCCTTTTGCAAAATTGAGAAACCGCCTTATCTTTGTCTTCATGAGGATTAATTTGCGGAATATATGCGGCTTTTGTGAGGTAAGGGTATGGCTGTGAGGGGAGGTGGAGGCCTTTTGCAGAGGTGAGAAACCGTCTAATCTTTGTCTTCGCGAAAATTAATTTGCGGAATATATAATATATATGCGGTTTTTGTGAGGTAAGGGTATGGCTGTTAGGGGAAGTGGAGGCCTTTCACAGAGGTGAGAAACATTATGACAAAGGAATTGAGTGTATTGAGTTAATCTGTGAAATTAATATTTGTTGAGGTAATCCGTTGATTATCTCTAACACTTGTTTTGTCTGTAAAAATTAAGTAACAGTAAATTTCACTCAAGTGATTTACATCTGTTTTTTTATTGAGAGCATTATCTGCTTGTGCAATGTGAACCAATTTCCAAAAAGAGCCTTTTGGCTTTGTTTTTTTCAGTAGATAATATTTTTACCGAATTGTAATCCATACAATGTCCCTCCTTAGAGACATGTTCACTCAGTGCACATCTCTCCGGATGTAGTCTACTGTCACTCTTGTGTGAAGCGATACGGTCCTTAAGTGGTCTGGACGTTTGTCCAATGTATTGTTTTTCACAATTTTGACATTTTATACAGTATATTACATCTGAACAGTTTATGCATGGAGTCTTGTCTTTCAATTTGGAAAAAATTTTTTTGATAGGTAAAACATTTTTATTAGCTATTTTAATATTTTCTGAAAAGGATTTGAATATTCTGGATAGTCCAGGGGTGATATCTTTAATAAAAGGTAAAGAAGCATAAATAGAACATGTCCTAGTGACTTCTGCAGCTTGCGCATTGACTGGAGATAAAGTAAGTGTATTATCAATATTATTATTATTCTGAAGATTTATGTCATCAACGGATGAGGTATTATACAAAATCTTATTTAAAAAGGAAGCAGGATATGAATTTTGGAGAAAAAGGTTATAAATTATATCTAAATTCTTTTTATGTAGGGAGGTATCAGATATATGGATGACCCTTGATTTCATTTGTTTTATCACGTTGGCTTTCATGCTCTGTTTATGATAGGACCAATAACCAATAATTGATATATCGGCCAGAGCTCATTGGTTTCCTATACCAATCGATAAGTATGGAGTTGTCTCTGGTGTTCTGATAAACAAAGTATCTAGAAACGGAACGCTGTTGTGTTCGTTTTCTTTCTCGATGGTAAACTGTATGTGGGGATCGTAGCTGTTGAAAATGAACAAGGTATCATCTGCGGCATCTGATGGTATCGCAATGATAATGTCATCTGCATATTTCTTGAGGAAAGGTGGATTGAAAGGGAGAACACGTGTGACCATGTCTAACAAATCATCCATTACATATGCTGCCAGTATAGGGCTAATTTTTGCACCCATTGGGGTACCAAAAGTCTGTTTATAATATTTGTCATTAAAAGTAAAATAAGTATTTTCAAAGAGAAAGGTTATTAAGTTCAAACAAGTGTCTTTAGTCAAGCTGCAATAACCACTAATAACGCTCCACTTATTTTCTATAGCTCTTAAACAAGTCTGTAAGTAAACATTGCTAAATAGAGAGACCACATCTAGGCTGGCCAGAACAAAATTATTTGGAAGTTTAAATTTATTATTGAACAGTGTATTTACTTGAAAAGAGTCTTTTATATAATAATCATTATCAAAGTCATATGCTTTGGTTAATATGTCAGTAAGAAAGGATGAAATGGATTCTGTGGGAGCTCCTATTGAGGCCACTATTGGTCGACCAGACAAAGTCGGTTTGTGAATTTTAGGCAAGGAATAAAATTTTGGAGACACTGATTTATAAGAAGTTAATTTCTTTTTTTGCAGCTCATCGATTTCGTCGTTCATATAGGCTAATTTTATTAATTTGTTATTTTTTGTTTGAATAGATGAAGTTGGATCAGAGCGAAGTTCAATATAAGTGTCGTTACCTACTATGAGATCGTTCGACATAGTCATGTATTGATCTCTGTCCATAACAACAGTTACATTACCCTTGTCTGAGTTAGTTACTATTAAATTTGGGTTATTTTTTAAAAATTGTTTTGTATGATTATATAAGCCATGAAAAAAGGAAAAGTTATGTTGAGAATTATGAAAACCATTTGTAATAAGATTAGTAGATTTGGAAATTGCAATGTTTTTGTTATGACTGTCTGAAATTGATGAGGTGACATAGTCTACATCAGCCAATAGACTTTTTAAAGAAATATCTTTCCCTATAACGGGTTCGATGCTAAACTTTGGACCTAGAGATAAAAACTTCAATATACTTTGTGGAATTTCAGTATTCGAGAGGTTTTTGATCCACTTTGTCTTAGTATTTAATTTTTCGTGAAGTTGACTCTCCTTTAATTTTTGTAACTTTGATATATTTTTAATCTTTACTCTATGAAAAATTGTTTGAAAAGACCTGCGTTGTCTACTAGAAAATTCTAAAAATATCAATTCATTTGTCAAAGAAATTATGTCAGATTTAAATTTTGTTAAAAGAGATTCATATTTATTAATGATTTTATGATTGAAGTCAATTTCAATATTAAGTAACTTATTTCCTAACCTTAAGTTGAAATGTTTCGATGCATTTGCGAATGATGGATCCTGTCTGAGTAATAATTCGTCTATGGGTTTAGTGGAGTGATGTATGTGAGCAGGTGATAACCCTAGTGTTCTGCATTTTATTTTATTTATTTTATTTATGTTGTATTCTTTTGCTAGTTTGACGTTTATCCTGGCCCAGCTTTTCATCAATCTCATTGCGTCTTGTCCATGAGTAGACCGGATGTTCTGGTAGAAGCCCATTCTAGAGAGTAGAGAAAAGGGTAGTCTTGTTTGCTGACTAGTTAGGAAATGAGTTTTTAATATTTGGGATATGCAGCAGGCCAATAAGAGTACTCTAATGCACTTGTTCCAAGCTTTCAATAACTTTTTATTATCATCTTCAGGGAAGCTACAATGTGGAAAGACATTCATGAGATTTCAACAATGAAAAACAAGGAATAAACTTACAGTGCTGTGAGGTTATGTGGCGTATATGTTAGAAATAATCATGATATAAGGACAGAACTGGGAGTAAAACTTCATTTAAACAACAAGAGTTCACTTAGATGCAAACACATTACTGATGATACATATTAAAATGGATTTAAAAATTGTTAATAATATAAAAAGCACGTGTTGTCCTTGAAGAGGCAAACAACCGCGCCGGCGATTATTTTGAACTGGACTGACCAGACAATTGACATAAGACATGCACCACACGGAATCTTAACCAAAGGGAGTGACAGATGACACTACAACCTAATGATACAGTTCTGTGATGGAACTACATGAAACAGTAATATTCAGAGAATTGTGAAACAATCCTTTTGAAAGGATTTCTCACTATATGGGAGAACAGCTAGTAAATATATTTTGATTTTATTTCATCGTTTTCTCTTTCCGAGACAGTTTGAGCATATATTATCTGTTGCGGAATGGCTCTAGCTTTTATTATTTATCATTTAACATTGTCCCTCAAGTTTTGTACCACCCGGTATACGCCTTCGACTGATGAGCGTGCGCAAAAACAGTGTGTGTGCCCGAGTCAGTTAGTTGAGAACCTCTCTCATGTCAAGAGACCTTTTAGTGCTAATTTATGTGCTTTTGCTTCATGTTTATTGCTACTGCTGTTGCTTCCTGCTTGTAACTATGCTTTGTTGCTACTACCGCTGTGCCACCCTCAAGATTAGAGATTAAGACCCAGAAGACTACAGTCAGGGATCCCTGGACTCCAGCTACCTTCATCAGAAAGAAAAAGGTTAGTCAGAAATTTTTTTGATAGGTAAAACATTTTTATTAGCTATTTTAATATTTTCTGAAAAGGATTTGAATATTCTGGATAGTCCAGGGGTGATATCTTTAATAAAAGGTAAAGAAGCATAAATAGAACATGTCCTAGTGACTTCTGCAGCTTGCGCATTGACTGGAGATAAAGTAAGTGTATTATCAATATTATTATTATTCTGAAGATTTATGTCATCAACGGATGAGGTATTATACAAAATCTTATTTAAAAAGGAAGCAGGATATGAATTTTGGAGAAAAAGGTTATAAATTATATCTAAATTCTTTTTATGTAGGGAGGTATCAGATATATGGATGACCCTTGATTTCATTTGTTTTATCACGTTGGCTTTCATGCTCTGTTTATGATAGGACCAATAACCAATAATTGATATATCGGCCAGAGCTCATTGGTTTCCTATACCAATCGATAAGTATGGAGTTGTCTCTGGTGTTCTGATAAACAAAGTATCTAGAAACGGAACGCTGTTGTGTTCGTTTTCTTTCTCGATGGTAAACTGTATGTGGGGATCGTAGCTGTTGAAAATGAACAAGGTATCATCTGCGGCATCTGATGGTATCGCAATGATAATGTCATCTGCATATTTCTTGAGGAAAGGTGGATTGAAAGGGAGAACACGTGTGACCATGTCTAACAAATCATCCATTACATATGCTGCCAGTATAGGGCTAATTTTTGCACCCATTGGGGTACCAAAAGTCTGTTTATAATATTTGTCATTAAAAGTAAAATAAGTATTTTCAAAGAGAAAGGTTATTAAGTTCAAACAAGTGTCTTTAGTCAAGCTGCAATAACCACTAATAACGCTCCACTTATTTTCTATAGCTCTTAAACAAGTCTGTAAGTAAACATTGCTAAATAGAGAGACCACATCTAGGCTGGCCAGAACAAAATTATTTGGAAGTTTAAATTTATTATTGAACAGTGTATTTACTTGAAAAGAGTCTTTTATATAATAATCATTATCAAAGTCATATGCTTTGGTTAATATGTCAGTAAGAAAGGATGAAATGGATTCTGTGGGAGCTCCTATTGAGGCCACTATTGGTCGACCAGACAAAGTCGGTTTGTGAATTTTAGGCAAGGAATAAAATTTTGGAGACACTGATTTATAAGAAGTTAATTTCTTTTTTTGCAGCTCATCGATTTCGTCGTTCATATAGGCTAATTTTATTAATTTGTTATTTTTTGTTTGAATAGATGAAGTTGGATCAGAGCGAAGTTCAATATAAGTGTCGTTACCTACTATGAGATCGTTCGACATAGTCATGTATTGATCTCTGTCCATAACAACAGTTACATTACCCTTGTCTGAGTTAGTTACTATTAAATTTGGGTTATTTTTTAAAAATTGTTTTGTATGATTATATAAGCCATGAAAAAAGGAAAAGTTATGTTGAGAACAGTGGCGCAGCCAGGGGAGGGCCCGGAGGGCCCGGGCCCCCCCCGAGATATGTAAGCAAAGAACGCAATTATATCTTTACGCTCTCATTTTTAAACCGTAATACCATAAATATTTTCATTCCGGTACGCTATGAGCGAGCAGACCACGCAGACGCGCCTTCGCGATTAAGTTTCGACTATAACCTTGACTGAGAGTGAGCAGTGAGCATTCGCATTCGGCTATTGCCAGTTCGCCAGTTGCCACTTTTCACATTCTGCATTTAGACGTCGTAACAGCTGCACTATTTTGCTGATTATTGCTATTGTTTAGTCGTAGAAGCCTCTATAGATTGACAAGTATTCTTAGGTAAGTTTAACAATAGATATTTATAAATTAGCGATGGACACTATGCAATGATTGAAACTATTAAATATTTACAATTCAGTATATAATCGCGGTACAAAGATGGCGGAAAAATAATGTTTCTATTTTTATCTTAAAAACAAAAAGCGATATATTAATGGAATATGAAATTCTACAGAAATAAGTACTATTATGAAAATACACTCCCTGCATATCTTAACAATTTTTTAAATTCAATAGAGGGGGCTGAAATAGACTACCCCTACCATTCTTCCTAACTAACTAACCTAAAATAACTTAAACTAAAAAAATTTAATGTGAATCATTACGTGTGCCGGAATAGTGAAATACTGGAATTTATATGAGAAAAACAATCTAGTTAGCTGCTGTCAAAGAGTTTTATTTAGGCAGATTTCGCACGTTATGATTCACGCTTTAATTTTTCATTTGTAAGCAAGTGAACTTTAAATTTTTTATCATTTATTTAAGCATAATTGGCCAGAAACGTGGGATTGTTTTGTTTTTAGGATGGAAAATCAAAGACCTTCAAAAAATAAGGGAAGCCCGAATATACTATGGAACTTTCTTCGTCCTAAAATACCAAAAAATATTGAAAATGCTGTGTCCACTTCACAATGTGCCGCTTCAACCTCTTCAGAAAACACAATGGACTGTGACCTTACGTTATTGCCGGTTCCACAAAATACACCCGTAGAAACTACATCCACTCCATCAAAATTAGCTTTAAGTAATATTATTCAGGTCCACGACAGATATGATATTGCCAAGTTCACACACAGAGAGATAGATGATAACGAAAAACTTCAGTTACTAGAAAAATTTTGGATTCCACCTAAGAACTTTGTGTTTCCTTCAGAAAAGCAGGGGCAACACCAAAGAAGATTCAATGCATCGTGGCTCACAAAATATAATTGGTTAACTTATTCAAAATTAGAAGATGCGGCCTATTGTAAATATTGCCTCCTCTTTTCTACGTCATTCGCGGGCCATAATACTAGTCAGAGTCTTGGACATTTGGCAAAAGAACCTTTTAGAGGATGGAAAAGAGCCCTACAAAAATTTGAAAATCATGAAAGTGCACAATATCACAAATTTTCTGTACTTCGTGCCAATAATTTAAAGAAAAGTGCTTCCGGTCATTCCGTAGACAAGATATTATTCAAGTCATCTGAATTAATAATTGAACAAAATCGACAGCGGCTAACGCCAATTATTAAAACAATACTTTTTTGTGGAAGGACGGGGCTACCGTTAAGAGGACATAGGGACTACGGACCTCTGGATCTAAACTCTGCTATAAATAGAAGTGATGGTAATTTTCGCAATATACTAAAGCTAAGAGCAGAATCCGGGGATCAAGCCCTTACAGATCATTTAAGTTCTTGTGGTGGCAATGCCACCTATTTAAGTTGGGACATTCAGAACCAAATATTGGAAATTTGTAATAAATTAATCGTTCAAAAAATCGTTGACGAAATTAACGACGCCAAAGCATTCGTGATCTTAGCTGATGAGACAGCCGATGTTTCAAATAAAGAACAGTTGACTGTATGTGCAAGATACATAAACAAAAAACATAAAATTTGTGAAAAGTTTCTACAGTTCGTTGAAATTACTTCTGCTACTGGCGCTTCTGTAGCCGCTAGTATTTTGGATACATTAGAAAAACTAAAGATCAACTGCAAGTATCTATGTGGACAGGGATATGACGGAGCCTCTGCTATGTCAGGCAACTCTAAAGGTGTTCAGGCATTAATATCTGAAAAATTTCCTGCAGCTACTTATGTACACTGTGCTTCACACAATTTAAACTTATGTTTATCTTCGGCGTCCGATGTTACGGAAATACGTAATTGCCTAGGAACCATTGAAAGGGCTTACGTGTTCTTCAACACTCCCAAAAGGGAGCATGTATTACATCAACAAATGGACTTATTATGTCCTGAAACAAAAAGGCATGGCCTAAAAAAATTGTGTCCTACACGATGGGTCGCAAGACACGATGCAGTTTTAGTGTTCGTGGAACTGTATAAACCGTTAGTAGCCGCTTTGGAGGAAATAGAGCAATGGACCGACCGCAATACTTCCACTGAGGCATCGGGATTACTGGCCAGCATTAAAAGTCCCAAATTTGTGATCGCGCTGATGTGCTCAGAAAGAATATATGCCTACACACTGCCTTTAAGCAAGATTCTACAAACAGTCGATTTAAATCTTTGTAAAGCGTTAAAGCTAGCTAATGATGTAACAGATCAACTTAAAGAAATAAGAGCCCTGGCAGATGAAAATTTTCAAAAAATTTTTAAAAAAGCTCAGGATCTACTTTCGGAATACGATGTTGAAATCAGATTACCTAGACTACCGCCAAGACAAACACAAAGATTGGTTATAAATACCGATTCCGCTGCTACGTATTTTAAAATAACCATTTTTATTCCGTTTTTAGATGGCCTCATAGCGAATCTCAAGGATAGGTTTTTGAAACATCGAGAAACCATTCAAAATTTTGAATGCCTGTTTCCATATGATGATCAGTGTTTTGATAGTCAATTTAAATGTTTTTTGGAACTTCACAGCTTCTACAAGAATGAGTTCCTTGAAGAGTTTTCCAACAAAACGATGTTGAAAGCTGAACTTGAGCTGTGGTATAAAGAATGCAAAAACAGGAAACTGAAGGAAGATTTGGACAAAGTGTATTCCGAATGTGATCCAAATATATTCCCTAATATAAAAAGGCTTTTACAAATTTTTTTAACTTTGCCTATTACAACCGCCACATCTGAAAGGTCATTTTCAAATTTAAAATATTTAAAAACATATCTGCGTAACACCACGGGAGAGAACAGATTAAATGGTTTGGCAGTTCTTTATGCGAACCACGATATCGATATTACCGTGGAAGAAATTTTAGACGAAATGGCAAAACAAAAAAAACGAAGAATTCTACTTTGATACTTGTGACTACTTCTTGTATAAGTATGATATGTGTTAATCATTTTAAATACATTTTTGCTAATTAAAATGAAATGTCTATTTTTTTTTTATAAAAGTTTAGTCAGGCCCCCCCCCAACATAAATTCTGGCTGCGCCACTGGTTGAGAATTATGAAAACCATTTGTAATAAGATTAGTAGATTTGGAAATTGCAATGTTTTTGTTATGACTGTCTGAAATTGATGAGGTGACATAGTCTACATCAGCCAATAGACTTTTTAAAGAAATATCTTTCCCTATAACGGGTTCGATGCTAAACTTTGGACCTAGAGATAAAAACTTCAATATACTTTGTGGAATTTCAGTATTCGAGAGGTTTTTGATCCACTTTGTCTTAGTATTTAATTTTTCGTGAAGTTGACTCTCCTTTAATTTTTGTAACTTTGATATATTTTTAATCTTTACTCTATGAAAAATTGTTTGAAAAGACCTGCGTTGTCTACTAGAAAATTCTAAAAATATCAATTCATTTGTCAAAGAAATTATGTCAGATTTAAATTTTGTTAAAAGAGATTCATATTTATTAATGATTTTATGATTGAAGTCAATTTCAATATTAAGTAACTTATTTCCTAACCTTAAGTTGAAATGTTTCGATGCATTTGCGAATGATGGATCCTGTCTGAGTAATAATTCGTCTATGGGTTTAGTGGAGTGATGTATGTGAGCAGGTGATAACCCTAGTGTTCTGCATTTTATTTTATTTATTTTATTTATGTTGTATTCTTTTGCTAGTTTGACGTTTATCCTGGCCCAGCTTTTCATCAATCTCATTGCGTCTTGTCCATGAGTAGACCGGATGTTCTGGTAGAAGCCCATTCTAGAGAGTAGAGAAAAGGGTAGTCTTGTTTGCTGACTAGTTAGGAAATGAGTTTTTAATATTTGGGATATGCAGCAGGCCAATAAGAGTACTCTAATGCACTTGTTCCAAGCTTTCAATAACTTTTTATTATCATCTTCAGGGAAGCTACAATGTGGAAAGACATTCATGAGATTTCAACAATGAAAAACAAGGAATAAACTTACAGTGCTGTGAGGTTATGTGGCGTATATGTTAGAAATAATCATGATATAAGGACAGAACTGGGAGTAAAACTTCATTTAAACAACAAGAGTTCACTTAGATGCAAACACATTACTGATGATACATATTAAAATGGATTTAAAAATTGTTAATAATATAAAAAGCACGTGTTGTCCTTGAAGAGGCAAACAACCGCGCCGGCGATTATTTTGAACTGGACTGACCAGACAATTGACATAAGACATGCACCACACGGAATCTTAACCAAAGGGAGTGACAGATGACACTACAACCTAATGATACAGTTCTGTGATGGAACTACATGAAACAGTAATATTCAGAGAATTGTGAAACAATCCTTTTGAAAGGATTTCTCACTATATGGGAGAACAGCTAGTAAATATATTTTGATTTTATTTCATCGTTTTCTCTTTCCGAGACAGTTTGAGCATATATTATCTGTTGCGGAATGGCTCTAGCTTTTATTATTTATCATTTAACATTGTCCCTCAAGTTTTGTACCACCCGGTATACGCCTTCGACTGATGAGCGTGCGCAAAAACAGTGTGTGTGCCCGAGTCAGTTAGTTGAGAACCTCTCTCATGTCAAGAGACCTTTTAGTGCTAATTTATGTGCTTTTGCTTCATGTTTATTGCTACTGCTGTTGCTTCCTGCTTGTAACTATGCTTTGTTGCTACTACCGCTGTGCCACCCTCAAGATTAGAGATTAAGACCCAGAAGACTACAGTCAGGGATCCCTGGACTCCAGCTACCTTCATCAGAAAGAAAAAGGTTAGTCAGAATTTGAAGGTATTTTTTTACTATTATTATTATCGCTATTAGGTAATCCACCGCGTGGGAATACAGTCCCTACTAAATCTGTCATTGCGTAACATTATCAAAACACGAGGGGCCTTAAAACTAAAACTGAAACTTTTCTGAAGTCTACTAGCTCCTGCGATTTTGATATAATATGCATATGTGAGTCTTGGCTCAAGGAAGAAGTGTCAAGCGCAGAGTTGTTCCCTGCTAGTTACAATGTCCATAGACGAGATCGTGACTTAGTGAGAAGTGGAAAAAGTGATGGTGGTGGTATAATCATTGGTATCAGTTGTGATCTCAACTCGAGAAATGTTTCTGAGTGGTGTACGAATAGTGTAATTGAAGATCTGTGGGTGTCATTGCAACTCAACGAAGGGAGGAAACTTCACATCTGCTGTGTCTATATACCTCCTTATGCCGTTCTAAACAATGTTTTACTTTTCATGAACAATCTTCATGAAATAATGGATCAACACAGAAATGATGGTTTTATTGTGATTGGAGATTTTAATTTCTCAAATATAGTATGCCAACCAGATGTATCTGGAAGAAGTTTCCTTCCCGTTGGTGCTAATGACCCTGTCAGTGAACACTTTATCGATGATCTTGCATTAATGGATTTCAAACAATTCTCTGGTATCAGAAATACTAACAACAGAATTCTTGATCTTGTCCTCTCACCGTCTCTTGAGATAATAGTTAACAAATGGCCATCACCTTTTGTTAGTGAAGACCTTCATCATCCCTCCTTAGAAATTTTGGTAAGATCAACCCTAGAGTATGGCTCCATTATTTGGAACCCTCATTACAATGTACATTCCAACCGTATCGAAAAAGTCCAAAAAAAATTTGTGAGTGTACTTAACTTTAGATTCAATAAACAACGTCACCACTTCTCATATGAACAGAATCTGAAATACTATAAAATTGAAAAACTTGATATGAGACGGAAATTTCTAGAAATATGTATGATTTATAAAATAAAATATAATTCACTTGATACATCGTCCCTTCTTAGTAATCTCAACTTCAACTGCACACGGCATCTCGTTAGGAACAGACCATTGTTCATAGCAGCCCACAGCTCAACAAATGCACACTTGAACTCACCATTTATAAGGGTAATAATTTTTAAAATGAAACTTCACCCCCATAAAGTGATGCGCACGGCTAGCTCTTATTGTTCGAAGGCAAAGGTCGTAGTCGATTAGCAAGGAAGTCACATGTATGTACACCAGGTAGCGCTAAGGATAAGGCTCACTATAAAGATGTTACTGGGCGCCATCCACAGACAAAAATGATTCTACTGAACCCTATTCTTAGGCCAGTCCCTGTAGAACGACCTTTCTGTCCTGCAAAGAAATCACCAGATCAACAAATGAAACACAACATTCTGTTTAGAGAATGATTTAAAATTTAATTCAGTATAAGTTGTAAGTTCTGAACAACAAAGCACATTCTGACTTGTGATAGAAAAAAGGAACACTGTGCCTCAGGTACCTTTAAAAACAGTAATCAGGGAATTGATGCACCTTCGGCCAAATTCAGGGCAAGGGGGATAAATGCATTTATTACCCCTACCTTATATTTCTGCGCTAGTACTATCAAACCCTATCTTACTCCTCATGATGTGTTGTTATTTTTTTAAGCGTCCATGGGCGTCTGTTATTCCATAGTCTTCTTCTGGAGTTTGGATTCACTCCAATGCTGATGTTGGGTGCTATCTATAGATTGATATGAATAGCCGGGGTTGATAACCATAAAAATATCCCTCATCACAAATGCCTAAATAGTATGGGTATTTAATCTGTGGTTGGTGGAGGATTCAACGTACGTTACATACTCAACGTACTTACTGTACTTATTGTACTCATGGTATTCGTGGTACTCATGGTAGTCATGGCTTGGCAGAACTCTGAAGAGAAAGAAAAAAAATTGTTCAAGGCGTGATTCAACAAACTCTCTATATCGGTGAAAACTAATTTCACCCATCGTTTTCAAATGAACTAATAATCAAATATTTACCTTGAATTTGCGTGGATGAGTTATGAAGAAGTTGATTTTCAGAAATATAATTATTCGTATAACATAACCAACTCTATGAGCTCATAAGTGGGCCAAGCACCAAATGGACACTATAAATATTTCCGGCCTCTTAAATAATCTCAGAATTATAAAAAAAATCATTTCCTTCCATTTCTGACAGAAAGCAAATAATATTCTTCGCCCAAAACAAGTCTTCTTCTTCTTTTTCAAATATTTTCAACCAAGGTATTAAGGCGCTTCGTAACTAATCTAAAGGTCGCCTCATAAATAAATGACGAAATCATACTTATTGATGTCAAAACCTACAACTGAACTCTTGCTTATAACCTTGATCCTAAGAGTCGGAACACATGAAAATAGGTAGTGTTCGAATCTTAACGAATACTTTACCATGAAACTGATCAAGATAATAAATGAATATAAAGAATTAAGTCAATAACAGCTTTTGACAGTTATAGATATCAAAACATTTTTTCTTTGTGATGAAATGATAGAACTTTATGATCAAACGTACGTTTACAAAATGTGAACGTTACACATTCATTAGATGCCTGAGATCCTATAATTCTGTTGTTGGTAATAATTCTGTTGTTGGTAATAATTCTGATTTGGATGTTTTTTCCACTTCTTTCTTAAGCTTCAAAAAACGTTTGAAGGCAATAATGTTTTCAAATCATTGATAAAACTTTGTGTTTTTTTTTTCTCTTCCTTTTCTTGTTCACAATAACCTTGAGTAACATGTTGATGGCTGAAGTCACTGTTATTTTTTGGTAGCGTTATTTACTTAATTGACACTTTCAATAGTTTATTTTTATCATACTTAGAAATATGTCTCAAGTATTGTTTAATAATAATCATTATTTAGTTTTATATCTGAGTTTTTGATCCCATTCATTGTACCATGTTCACTTTTCTAAATGACATTTATAATCATATGTCACGTTCATTTTTTGAACTGAGTAACTTCTTCTAGGAATGACTCTTGTTAATCACTCAGTACTTTATTGTAAGCTTTCACAACCATTTAATTATATTGTTTATTTTCGTGCTACTCTGTAATTGGATGGGTAAAACCATCTGTTGAGTGGCCTATTCATATAAATAAATAAATAAATAATCAGAGGTGTGGGTGACAGATGATATGAACCAACAAGGAATCAAATCAAGAAGCCAGGCAACACTAGTCCTAATGATACAATGATACAATTATACATTATATAAAACAAATGGAACAATATTTATATGAATATTATGACAAAGGAATTGAGTGTATTGAGTTAATCTGTGAAATTAATATTTGTTGAGGTAATCCGTTGATTATCTCTAACACTTGTTTTGTCTGCAAAAATTAAGTAAGAGTAAATTTCACTCAAGTGATTTACATCTGTTTTTTTATTGAGAGCATTATCTGCTTGTGCAATGTGAACCAATTTCTAAAAAGAGCCTTTTGGCTGTGTTTTTTTCAGTAGATAATATTTTTACCGAATTGTAATTCATACAATGTCCCTCCTTAGAGACATGTTCACTCAGTGCGCATCTCTCCGGATGTAGTCTACTGTCGCTCTTGTGTGAAGCGATACGGTCTGTCAGGGATCTGTGATCCGTGATGTTTATTTAAATGTTCTGTGTTCTGTGACTCGTGACACATGTCACATCAAATTGAAATTAGTGATGGGCATAATCGAATTATTTTCATAATCGAATGATGGCTACTCGAGTGATTACAATAATCGAATGATCATTCGAATTATCCATCACTCGGAATACTCGGATACTACAGACACCTAGGGATAACTTTCTGAACTTGAGTACCAAAGATCGAAGATACCTATAAGTCTGAATATTCACGTGAGCGATGTCTAATAAAAATAATACGATTTCGCGATGTCGCAGCGGTCAGTTCAGAATGTTCGAATAGTGTTGGAAAATTTCAAAGCGTTATTATCTATGAAAATTTTTGTCTTTCCTTCATTTTTGTTGTTATTTCGGTTTTCGCTCCTTGTAGTTTATTTTATTTACTGTTGTTGTTATATTGTTGTTAGTTCTTGTCCTTATTACGTTTATAAGTGATTACACTATAAATTTGCTGAAAAATGAGACCGGGTGCGAAGAAAAAATCAATTGCGTGGGAGCACTTCCCTAAAATTGGAGACTCTCAAGTCCAATGTAGGATATGCAAAAAAATATTGAAATATTTTGGTAATACTACCAATCTCAATCAACATTTAAAACGCATCCACCCAACAATTTTAGCAGTTCCCGTAGATGTAGATAATAGTGTTGGTGCAGAAAATGATAATCTCAATAGACTCAATCAGAATCCAGTACCGTCTTCAGCAGTGGATGGTGGTGATGCTACAAAACCGTTGGTGTTGGGATCGAATAATGACAATTGCATTCCTCCTCCTCCGAAACGTCAGAAGCAAATGAAACTTTTTGGTGCTACGACTAATCAGCTGAAAGAAAGTGATATTAAACAAATTGATAATGCCGTGATAAAAATGATTACCAAAGATTATCAACCTCTTTCATTAGTTGAAGATGAGGAATTTGTTGAAATCATTAGATTACTTCAACCCCAGTACAAGTTGCCAAGCCGAAAGAAACTTACCTATGACACTTTACCGAAAATGTACAATCATGAAGTGTCTAGACTAAACTCATTGCTGAGTGACGTAAACAGTGTTTCTATCACTACAGACATTTGGACTTCCGATAGTAATAGAAGTTATATTACGGTGACTTGCCATTTCATATATGAAGAAGAATTCTTCTCCAAAGTGTTGTCAACGGAAGAAATAATGGGAAGCCACACAGGTGAACGAATATCTGAAGTATTAAAAGACATTTTTTGTAAGTGGAATATTCAAGACAAGATAACAACAATAGTTTCGGACAATGGATCGAACATTAAATGTGCAATCAACGAATTTTTAAAAAAACATCATCATCCGTGCGTGGCACATACCCTCAATTTAAGCGTAAATGATGCCATTACGAATAATGCAGAATTTCAAATAATTTTAAAGAAATGTAAAACAATTGTGGGGCACTTCAATCACAGTGCATTATCGTGTAGTGTACTAAAAACTGTACAGGAGCAAATGGGATTGCCAGTGCTGAAGGTTAAACAGGACGTTGCTACCAGATGGAATTCCTCTTTCATAATGCTAGAGAGATTGGTGAAAATAAAGGATCCTCTTTCAATTACCATCACAAAAATTGCCAAAGCCCCCGCTTTTTTGGATGCTGATGAATGGGCGGTGATAGAAGAAAGTCTAGTTCTTCTAAAACCATTTGAAGTCACACAAGTGAGATGTCTCCAAAGTTCTCTCACTAATACTGTGACTCTAACAGAAACATGTACCAATCTGAAACAAGCGCTATTAGATACCATTTCTCGCCGACTTGGGATACTGGAATGCAACAGAATTGTTGCAAAAGCTGTATTTTTGGACCCAAGGTTCAAAAAAGTAGCTTTCGGTACAGATAACAATGCAAGTAATGCACAGAAATGGGTAGCAGAAGAGTTGACTGCCATAATAAATGAAAAAAATCAGACGGATCCCAAGGTCAGCAACAATGGGAACGATACAAGTGCACCAAGTACAAGTGCACCAAGTACAAGTGCACCCAATACTTCGGCATCTGTTGAAAAAAATTATATTGACATATGGTGGTCTCATTTTGACAATAAATTGGCAAAGGCTAAGTGTCACACTACCCCAACAACTATAGTTACTATAACACTGAGACAATACCTAGAAATGCCATATTTTGACAGAAAAAAAAATCCCATGGAGTTTTGGAAGAAATACAAAACCACTTTGCCCGAACTTCATCAATTGGCAATGAAATACTTGTCAATCCCAGCAACCTCGGTACCTTCTGAAAGAGTCTTTTCGAAGTCTGGGCAACTAACAAACCTTAGAAGAAATCGTCTCTCTCCAAATAATTTGGACCAAATTTTATTTTTGAATAGTTCCTGAATTTACCTGTTTTATGTTATAATTTTATTTTCTGAAAAGACTGACTTCATATCAGAATATATTTCTATTTTACTATTATTGGTTGAGATTTTTTTTGTTTAAGTTTTCAATTATTTTCAAATACGTATCTACCTATTAGTAACAACAATTTGTGTTATGTTTATAATTTTTATTCTATTTTAATTCCCAGGTGAATTTTATTTTATAAATCATTTGAAATTTGAGTATGAGAGTTTCAAGTCCATACCTGTTCCCAATCGCATGCATATCCCAACATCCCTACTCTCAACTCCAATAATATTACCGATTCGGTCATTCGAACTACTTCGTCACTCGTCGTGAAGATTCGAAAACGTATCCGAACCGAAGTGAACGCAGACTGAGCCGAGCCGAGAACGGCGAGAACCGAACAAATTAATTCGAATATACGAATTATGTATATCTCGCTTCTTCTCACTCGGTACTCGGCAGGGTATTTTTTGTTCGAGAACTGAATTCATTCGAATTTAAAATACCAGTTAGCGTGACAGTCTAGCTAGACTGCTAGAGGCACTATTTTATGTGAGTGATCCATCATTCGAATGATTCTGTGCAAGTTCTCGAGACATCTCGAGACATTTCAATAATCGAATTATCGATTATTTTTAATTCGAGTTATCCCATCACTAATTGAAATAAAGCAGTTTATATCCTGACCTCAACTGAGTAACATTGTTTGATTATTAACCACACACATCCAAAACTAACATGGCGCAGTCGTCAAGAAATACATTCCCAAAAAGAAGTGCATAGGAGAATAATACATTTTCTCGAGTTTTTAAAGAACTATTACACAGAACGTGAATATTAAAACATTTAACAATTAAACGAGAAGAAAAGTGTGGAATCGTAGCTGATGATTATGGATTTCGGAGGTATTCCTCCCATGAGCATGTCTGGAAACCTGTCAGAAAAATGGAAATTTTGGAAACAAAAATTTGAAATGTACTTGAAAGCAACAGAGATCAGTAAAAAGGACGAGAGTACAAAATGTGCTCAATTATTAACATTGATTGGAGACGAGGGAATCAGAATATATAATACTTTCAAGATGGAAGAAGGTCAACCCGAAACCATAGAGATTCTACTGAACAAATTTAGTAATCACTTTAATCCTAAGAAGAATTTAACATTTGAACGTTATAAGTTTTTGACCTTCAAACAAAAAGAGGGTCAAACAGTGGAACAGTTTGTAACGGAGCTCAAAAACATCTCTTTCTTGTGAATTTGGCTCGTTAAGAGAAGCTTTAGTCAAGGATATGTTGGTGTGTGGTTTGAAGTCAGAGCGACTCCGTGAGAGGCTACTCCAAGAAGATACGAAAACTGTAGAGGAAGCGATCAGGATGTGTGTCAATGCTGAAAATACCAGAGATTATAATAGGCAAATTACAAATGGGTTTGCTGAAGGTCATTCACAGATAGATGCCATTGAAGTGAAGTTATCCATGGTTTTCTCGCCATGCTTTTACTAAGAATGTTGGAATAGAGTAGGATATTGGTGCGGTGTTGCCACGTTTTCCAAATATCGTTACTATCTACAACTTACGAACACGACTATATATAGTTACTATTGCATGATCCCCGATCAACAAACATTATAAATAATATGTATAATGCAATATTATAAATAAAATGTATAATGCCAGTAAACAAATTGGACTTTCCTATAAGAGATAGTGTTTTGTTAAGAAAGTTTTTATTCAATATAGTGAATTGTTAGAGTTCTACAATTTTTGCCGGAGAGTATCAAATAAATGAAATAGTAAAATCGACAATGTCGAAGTACCCTTCTCTCCAAATATTTCCACAATGTGGAAAATGAGGCAAAATCTAAAAGAAAACAACTACTTCCCTGGCTAATGCCACGACGGATATTGAATTACATCTGACAGATAGTTGTGCAACGTTCTGTCAGATGTAATTCAATATCCGTCGTGGCATTAGCCAGGGAAGTAGTTGTTTTCTGTCAGATTTTTGCCTCATTTTCCACATTGTGGAAATATTTGGAGAGAATAAGGGTACTTCGACATTGTCGATTTTACTATTTAGTGAAATGTTACATTGATGAATTTTTCACCAAATTTTCATGAATAAATAATACAGACAAACATGAACAACCTCAAATATTGAGTGGTGCAGGAGAGAGTTAAAAAAATAAAAACTGACAGACAGATTTGTGTCAGCATTTCAATAATTTCTGGATGATCTTTCATGAATTTTGCATCAAATTCACGCTAATAAAGCGTGGAATAAAAATTTCAAATTAATTTGGAGTGCCGTAGGGGAGTGTGAAAACAATTCAAACTTGTATTTTTTACAAGTTTTTACTATTATATTGGTTATTACTGGCAGTTCGTACATGAATTCGGCATCAAAATGTTGCTGATAATGCATAGATTACTATAAACTTTTTAAAACAATTTGGAGTGCCGTAGGGGAGACGCCATTGTCTCGCCACGGTTTTATGATTCGTAAATCTCGAGGTGAATCTCGGTTATTACTGACTGATCGTTGATGAATTTTGCAACAAATTGTTGCTAATGACGCATAGAGACCAAAAAAAAATTCGAACCAATTTGGAGTGCCGTAGGGGAGAGTGTAGAAAATAAAAACTTATATTTTTTCCAGATTTTCACTCTTATCTCGGTTAATACTGTTTGATCGTTGATGAATTTGGCATGAAAATGTTGCTAACAGCGCACGAATCATGAAAAAAAATTCAAATCAATTTGGAGTGCCGTAGGGGAGACGTCATTGTCTCGCCACGGTTTTATAATTCGTAAAACTCGAGGTGAATCTCGGTTATTACTGACTGATCGTTGATGAATTTTGCAACAAATTGTTGCTAATGACGCATAGAAACCAAAAAAAAATTCGAACCAATTTGGAGTGCCGTAGGGGAGAGTGGAGAAAATAAAAACTTATATTTTTTCCAGATTTTCACTCTTATCTCGGTTAATACTGTTTGATCGTTGATGAATTTGGCATGAAAATGTTGCTAACAGCGCACGAATCATGAAAAAAAATTCAAATCAATTTGGAGTGCCGTAGGGGAGACGTCATTGTCTCGCCACGGTTTTATAATTCGTAAAACTCGAGGTGAATCTCGGTTATTACTGACTGATCGTTGATGAATTTTGCAACAAATTGTTGCTAATGACGCATAGAAACCAAAAAAAAATTCGAACCAATTTGGAGTGCCGTAGGGGAGAGTGGAGAAAATAAAAACTTATATTTTTTCCAGATTTTCACTCTTATCTCGGTTAATACTGTTTGATCGTTGATGAATTTGGCATGAAAATGTTGCTAACAGCGCACGAATCATGAAAAAAAATTCAAATCAATTTGGAGTGCCGTAGGGGAGACGTCATTGTCTCGCCACGGTTTTATAATTCGTAAAACTCGAGGTGAATCTCGGTTATTACTGACTGATCGTTGATGAATTTTGCAACAAATTGTTGCTAATGACGCATAGAAACCCAAAAAAAATTCGAACCAATTTGGAGTGCCGTAGGGGAGAGTGTAGAAAATAAAAACTTATATTTTTTCCAGATTTTCACTCTTATCTCGGTTAATACTGTTTGATCGTTGATGAATTTGGCATTAAAATGTTGCTAACAGCGCACGAATCATGAAAAAAAATTCAAATCAATTTGGAGTGCCGTAGGGGAGACGTCATTGTCTCGCCACGGTTTTATAATTCGTAAAACTCGAGGTGAATCTCGGTTATTACTGACTGATCGTTGATGAATTTTGCAACAAATTGTTGCTAATGACGCATAGAAACCAAAAAAAAATTCGAACCAATTTGGAGTGCCGTAGGGGAGAGTGGAGAAAATAAAAACTTATATTTTTTCCAGATTTTCACTCTTATCTCGGTTAATACTGTTTGATCGTTGATGAATTTGGCATGAAAATGTTGCTAACAGCGCACGAATCATGAAAAAAAATTCAAATCAATTTGGAGTGCCGTAGGGGAGACGTCATTGTCTCGCCACGGTTTTATAATTCGTAAAACTCGAGGTGAATCTCGGTTATTACTGACTGATCGTTGATGAATTTTGCAACAAATTGTTGCTAATGACGCATAGAAACCAAAAAAAAATTCGAACCAATTTGGAGTGCCGTAGGGGAGAGTGGAGAAAATAAAAACTTATATTTTTTCCAGATTTTCACTCTTATCTCGGTTAATACTGTTTGATCGTTGATGAATTTGGCATGAAAATGTTGCTAACAGCGCACGAATCATGAAAAAAAATCAATTTTAGCTTTATTCGTTTTTATCAAGGTGTAGTGACTAGTGTAGTGTAATTTACACCACATTTTGAATCGAGTGTAGCTGAGTGCAGTTCAAATAAAGGAATGTGTCAAATCAATTTTCAAACGAACGTTAAAATCGAGTGTAAAGTATATAAATTACAGCAGAAAGTGCTACACCTCGATGCAAACGAATAAACCTATTTTGTTGTGGGAATCGAAGGATCGAGAGTCCGACGTCGAATCCCATATAAGAGAAGGATCCTCAGAGTAATAAAAGACCATAGAGATGCCTTCCCCATCCTTGTCTTGAAGTCAACATAACTTTGTTTACAAGCGAGTGCCTTATTCGCGATCACCACGGAGTGGGCGACATCTAAATTTTGAAATTCGTATATAAAACTCCGGGAAAACAAACATTCTGCCATAAGATGTAATGTTAATAAATTGTTAGTTATTTTTTTGTTGATCACTATTTGGTTCGATTTTTTTGATTTAATGCAGAAAGCATATCTTTGATGTGACGAGTGATTTAAAAGAAAATTGATCAGTACCGCAGTGCAAGAATTATTCATCTTCAGATGTGTCCATGCACTCCTTTTCCAGAAACTATCTAGAATATGTGGAATTAGACTAAAAATCGGGAAGCCAATTAGTTATACTTATTAGAAAGAGAATATTTGTTTATAAATGGTGTAAATCTATCCAACATATTTTTAGATACAAAAGGTGATATTCAAACAATTGATGCAAGGTCAAAGAGGTCATTCCATCTCAACATTTTTTTCTACTTAAATACTGACAAACGTACTTATGTCGTCTAAATGAATCTTTACCACAGGTATTCCTAAAGAGGAACTCAAAAGTTGGGAGATAGAAGTGAAAATTCAATAATTCAAAAAATGTCAACACACAGATAAATGACATTTGCTTTGTTTTCCCGGAGTTTTTTATGCGCCACGTGGTACCAATGGTGATCGCGAATAACGGAAAGAAACATCTTGGGAAAGAAGGCTGATAAAACATAACCTCACTCTTGATAAACGTTAGTTAAGATTTCCCAAGGAAATTAAACAATATTCTTAATTTCCTTGAAGATTTCCAACTAGTTTGAAGGTGGAACACTGGAACATCGAACATCTGTCTTCTGTTATAAAGGACCTAACTGAAATTAAAAGTTAGTGAAGTTTGAACATTGGTATAGGTAGTTGTTTTTTCGAATATTTATTTGTAATGTTTTTTTATTCCAGTTAATCAACTCTCCGTAGTACAATATTTTAAATATCTTGTTTCGAATGTTGCTTCACGTGTGAGAGAAGGAAAAGATTAATGCTAACCACTTGATTATTTAAGCATTTACCAAATTAGTTGACATTTATACAATGTGCCGTATATAACTGCTGCACCTCACATAATTCAATGAAACATAAAACTATATAATAAACACCCAAATAAAAGAAACTTTGGTTAAAAAATATTTTATTGTTTCATCTACTTATCGATGGATTGGGTATTTCATGGATGAAGTAATTTATAGACAATAGCATTTTTTCCAAAGTTCTAGAAAATTAAGTGCCCCTTTACTATGGGTATTAATAATAATAGTCTTTATTCCGGATTAAAAAAAAAACAATTTTCCTGGAAAGGGCGGAAAATTGGGGTAAAGCTTTTTATTTCTTTCTTTTATTTATTTTTCTAGTAAGAATTGTTTCAGGTAAATTAAAACCTATTATGGGAATGTCTGATATCTTTAAAATTTGTTGATGGAGGCCAACCGATGGGATTGAAGAAAAAGCACACGTATTATGCCCAAATTCAAGTAGGAATGGCATTACTGAATCTGGAAGAGTATGATTTTGTAATTTATGCATCTGTTTCAATTGATACGTTAAATATGACCATGAATATTGTAGAATGTTACTAAAAAACAACTTTTTTGAGCATATGTCTATGAATTATGAGAAAATAAATAATTTTATCGTATCAATGAATATAAAGCTTCCTTTAAGTTAAATCTTCATTATAAATTATTAACATCATAACACATAATGCATTAGTTACAATATAATACGTTAGTTACTTTATAATACCCTAGATACCAAATGGCTTGCTAAAATGACAATAATGTGACATAACCAGTTGTCGATTTTATTTCCACATCATCATTGTCAATGATACGATAAAGCTTTGAATGTAATTTGATTATTATGCAATTTAAATAAATAAATCTCGCGTGGCAACATCGTCGATATTATAAATCGCATAATAATCTCATTACATTGATGCTATAAAATCATTAATCAAAATTTATTTTTCATGAACAATTTACAATGAATATACTGGAGTTTTATCCCAACACCAAACCTCTATTTTTAACACATGTGTTTCAATCACCAAGTTATCATCTTCAAGAGGAAGATTAAATTAAGTTTAAGGAGATTAAATTAAGTTGTCGCTTAGTTCAGGAAAACTACACACGTATAACATATAACATGAAGAAAAGTTACATCCAAAGCTGTTTTCAATACATTCCTACTCAAAAGTCTCTTCGCTATTGTAGAAATGGATGGTAAATTGAGAAAATATATTAGAGATAGTCCTAAGCTAATTCAAGAAGTTTAAGAAAAATTGTTTGCCACAATTAATAAATTTCATTAAATAGTTTTTCGGCAACCGTCCGGGAAGTACCTACTTCCCGGACGATTTTTCTTTGGGAAAGTATCACTTCCCGGACTAGTCCGGGAAATTCTCGAATTTTAATATAATTATTAATATAAATAAGAATTAGAATGTTTCTGTTAGTATCTATCTTCTGTTCGAATTTCAATATTTAATACAAATAAGAATTAAAATGTTCGAAATTTTCTTCTACAAAGAAATATAATAAATAAACGTGTCTAGATTTGTTATTCTACACGGTTACCGAAAAAATTGTGTACGCAACACGTCCGAAAACAGTTTTTTTGGACTCGCAGACTTCCAGGACTCGCTATGCTCGTCCTAGAATCTTGTCCACTCGTCCAAAAAAACAATGTTTTCCGGACTTGTTACGTAAATTACTATTAATTTGTACATTTTTTTGTGTTCTTTTCTTTTGCTGTCTTGAAATGATTAATTTATTATGGAAAACACATGTTTCTAGTTCACTGCTGGAAAACGCTGATCCCTTTTCATTATGCAACCAATAATCCATGTATCGTCTCACTTCGGATGAAAATTTCTAGCACCAGAGAGCGAAATTTATTACAGTTATAATCTTCTCCTGGCATCAACTTGGAAAATTCAGTCTTATGTTGAAGTTACTTTCATACAATTCATTTCACTAGAGATCCCTCTCTACCCATATCTCCTTTTTGTTGGGGTGTCCACCATATGTTAAAATTTATACCATTATGTATTTCAAACGTGTCCTCAATCGTTAATATGAATTTGATAATACATACTGAAATAGGAAAACTGTGTTATACTATATGAAACCGAACAGAGTTTAAAAAGTGTTCAGGAGAGTTTCAAATAAATCAAACGAAAAACTTCTATAAGAAAACAACTACTTCCCCTACGAACATTGAATTACATCTGAATCAATTTGTGCAATGTTCCTCCAAGAGGACACAATTGCAAGTGGTAATTGCAATTAAGCATTTAATATTTTCCCCCATTGGCTGGAAATGACCACGTGCAGACATGACATGTTTCACGGTTTGTTTCGCACTCATCAGTGCAAGGATAAGTCAGACAACATTAGAGTTATGCTGGCCCACCCAATGAACGGTAACATCCAAGTTGATTACTTGTACTTCGGACTTCCATCGTCTTAATGGTTGAAAAATTTCTACTTCTTTCAAATTTTTCACTACGTTTCAATTGCTTGAATCTGCAATCGTCTTCAGGTGAAAACTTGAACACCTGAAGACAATTGCTTTATACTTTATATCAACATCTTGTAAATCAACAAAATCGTTATCGAAGATAAACTTTGAAGTTTTATATTTTTATTTACTTGTCAGTACAAAAAAAACTTATAATAACAACATTTGTATCCCAGATACACAAAATAAATGAATAAAAAAATAATATATTTGAATGCAGATCACTGCACAACTCAACACCCTGGGTGTTACCGTTGATTGGGTGGGCCAGGATAACTCTAATGTTGTCCGACCTATCCTTGCACTGATGAGTGGGAAACAAACCGCGAAACATGTCATGTCTGCAGGTGGTCATTCCCAGCCAATGGGGGAACCAATGGGAATGCATACTTGCAATTGTGTCCTGGAGGAACATTGCACAAATGGATGTCAGATGTAATTCAATGGTCGTAGGGGAGAAGTAGTTGTTTTCTGACAGATATTTACCTCAAATTTTCCACTTTGTGGGATAGTGTGGAGAGAAGGGGAATTCAATTTTGTCGAAGTTTTTCGTTTTATTGGGTTATAATTTTACATCATAAACGAAATAGACAAGAAAAAGTGAATAGTAATCTCATTCATTATCATACTTAAGGGTATAACAAAAATATGATTTTTAGTACAAGTGCCAGCAGGTTTACCACATACCAAAACGATGTTGTCTCACACGTGTTTCGCCAACAAGGTTGGTATCTTCAGATGGATCACATGATTCCTGATGGAGTAAAAATAAAGAAATTAATATATTCTGAATCTTTATTGAATATTATTCACCTAAAAAAATCATTTAAAAAAAAGTTTTACTATAAATCTAGTAAAAAAAAATAATTTCAAAAAGTAAACAAGTAGTACATATAATTACAAAATATTAAATAATACATGGGTACCCCCTACTCTGCCGCTAATATTCAGTAGAATTGACTTCCACTGAGTATTACCGTTGCCCAGTAAGAACCACGAGGAGGTGTAGGGGGGTCTCTTACCAGGAAAAGGAAATAGGAGTGGAACATTGCAGCTGGGATGTGAAGAATAGGGCTAGGTAGAGAGAAGAAGTATGACAAAAAAGAAAAAAAAAGGAAGAACACCATTTGAGATGGATAAATGTTGAAAAGAGAAAAAAAATTTAAGGATTGAAAATATAAATAAAACAATAGAATAGAATAGAAAATAGAACAATAAATATAAACTATAAAAATAAAACACAAAATAAATATTAACTCTATAAAAATAAAATTGCTAAATTCCATGGAGAATGAAATGAAAAATCAATAAATATAAACTGTGAAAATTGAAACGAAATTCTGTAGGGTATAAAATGAAAACAAAAATCAGTTGTGAATAAATAAATTAATAAATAAAATATAACTCTATAAAATCAATGAAATATAAAATGAAATGAATCAAATTCAGTATAACAAGATTGAAAATATAAGTAAAATATGAACTCGATCAAAATAAAACAATATAAACTATAAAAATAAAGCAACAAAATAAATATGAACTCTATATAAATAAAATTGGTAAATTCCATGGAGAATGAAATGAAACATTAATAAATATAAACTGTGAAAATAAAAACGAAATTCTGTAGGGTATAAAATGAAAATGAAAACAAGAATCAGTTGTGAATAAATAAATAAATAAAATATAAACTCTATAAAATCAACAAAAATTAATATAAATATTCTGTACATGACCTCCAATTTGAAATTGGGATACACAAGTGAATTTATGAAACTCAAAAGAAATGACCTTCAGTACTGCTAAATGTTTTTTTTTTCAAAAAGTGACACTGAATCTTAAACAGGTGAGAACTTTCAAATTGGAGATATATATATTAAAATAAACAAAGCTCAATATTCAGCACACAATGGACAGATACTAAAAGTGTACTGGTATGAGGTTTCTTTCAAATTAGAGTCCAAAAACTTGACACATTCAGTGTGACTGATCCGCAGACAACTACTACATTTTATTGTTACTTGTGACATGTCGACTTCCATTCTACAAAACAGACATTTCTGAGACATATCATCAGACGAATGAATAATAATTTGTTTCAAAGTTTGCCTATACCTCAAAATATCTACATTGTTTAACAAACTTTCTCCGTTTACAATTTTATCAAAAAAATAGATTATATAAACCCCACAATTGTATGAATCAATTTGTTGATCATGATTTTTAATCTCAATTTTCCAATTAGTTGTGTCTATTTGACATTTATTAATTTCATTATAGTTCTTTAAGAAATTTAAAAAATATTTGAGATATGTTGATGTCTCCCGCTCAGTACTGCCCATGGGGCTCAAAAAAATGAATTTTTTACTTGTGATTTCGACTATGGCCAAACAGAAATGATGAGAGCGGGAGTTGTCACTCACTAAAGAAAAATTTTGAAGAATCGGAAACACTATCAGGTCTTTATTAAACTGAAATTTATCAATGGAATAACATTTTTCGCCCTTTCCAGACATGAAAATATTGGTAGAAAGGATAACAGTCACAAGTTGAAAATTTGTTGATGAATTTAAGATATTCAGACAAATATCTACCACAAAATTCGTCAGCCAATTGTTACCTGATAATGTTTTGAAATCCTCGAAGTCAATGTCGTTTATATCACAAGAAAAGCCAGAAAAATGAGAAATGTAATAATTCTTACCAATGTCTTTGTAATAATCTGAATCAGAAACTAATCCGTTTGGTAGAATTGATAAGTCTTTTTCAGTTCTCCATTTGATAAAATTAACTGAAGGTTGCGCTCCTGAAAGGCTTGGTAACATTATGAAATAAAAAAACTTCTTTAATTTTGGAAGCAGTTTTAGCCAGCAAGATGAGTCTCTAATTATGCTCTCAATTTTAATTCCACAAAAAGTAAATATTACAAGATCACACCAGTCTCTAACAGTAATTTCAAGAAGACCTTGTATCTGATAATAATAGTGATGAGTTTTTGAAATAGTTCCCGTTTTTTTATCCCAAAATTTAAGCAACCCCCGAGAGCATGCAACATCTGGATCCCAATTTCTATAAGCATATGAGCATTTAACTTCGACTATACCATTATTTGATATTAATCCATCAGGTGAGCCTGCGATAAACTGATAAGATTTATGAATTCTTAAACCAGACATGTCACACTTCATGCCAGTTTGTTCTTCATATTTAGAAATGGCATTCTTTTCATTATTTATTGCATACTGCATGGCACTGTTTTGAAAATTTGAACCTAGTCTATTAAAAATGTTAATTAAAGTATTGTTATCTGTGCTTTTGAAAATACTACCAAAAATAGATGCAGTTACACGTCTGCGTCTTTCCTCAAACCACAAAGGGGAGAGTCTCTGGTCTCTAGTTGCCCTCTCAATTTGAACTAGATCATGGTCAGATTTTCTATAATTTTTGTCGAAATATGAATAACAGGTTTGTTTAAATTTCTCTTCCGTATTATTTGAATACGCATTAATTCCAGAAATATCTTGAATTTCACCATCTGTTATTTTAACTTCACAAAATTTACAGATGAAATCACCATCAGTATATTCTGAAACTTTGATACACACTTGATGTACCCAGCCATTGCATCTTTCACATGCAAGCCAATCAGCTACAAAATCTAATTTACCTTCCCCACAATAGGTGCACAAATTTGGATCCATGCACCTGCGTTTGGAAGGGATTGATTGGGAATTTTTGAGAGCTTGTGACAGAGATGTTCCCAAAAAATTGTTATGTGCAACCTTCTCTTTTTTATCCCACATCTCTTGTGAAGCAAGACCTTCATCGTGTTCCTTTTGACTTGGAACTTTACAGCACCTCGATTTTGGAATATTTAAAGCAGCCTCTTTACAAGCAAACAAAATATACTTCCTGAGTTTCCTGATTAATCTACTACATTTTTGACGCATGACTTTGTTAGCAAGCGTGTTTTTTACGATACCAAACCATCTTTCCACTGGAGCGTTGCTTAAACGTTGTCTATTTTTCATAAAAATACCACTCCATAAGGGGGTAAATGGCATGTAATGTTTCAATAAATACTGAAAGAACTCTAAATTTTTATATTCATTTTTGGGAAAAGTATTGTCAAAGCTCAATTTATAAGTGAGAGTCAGCTGTTTCAGGTATCTGCAAAAACTAGTTGATTCAAAAGTTCCAAGAACATCATTATTGAAATCAATAAGTATTCGATCCTTATCAAGTTCAATATCAATGTTAGGTGATATTGAAGATATTTTTATTAAATCCTGAAATGCAGTTTGAAATGTAATAGATTTGGTATCGGAGTTGGTTATAATAAAAACATTCTTGAACCAAGCACAGAAAATTTCCCAATCATTAATATTATATGCGGAGGCTAGAATTTCTTTGATATGAGTTTTTACTCTGGAATCTTGATAATAACTATCTACGTCACGAGACATCAGCTTGAACATGTGTGAACAACATATATGCAATTGAATTTTATTAAAAGGAAAATTTGAATTATTATTAACACAATCAAATGCCATATTGACATATTCTTTCAAATCCATGTTATTGAAAGAACAGCGTTTAAAATAGCAAAACTGAAAGCAGAAACTACTTTTTCAAACACTGGCCATTTTTTTATTATTTATAGAACAGAAGGTTCGATACTTAAAAAGCCATGCACCTTATTACCAGCATCATGTTCATTCGATATCATTTCAACAACCGGGCAAAGTCTTTGTGATTTGAATATCTGAATAACCCCAGCATAATAATATACCTTGTTACCTGTATTACCAGGCCGACGTACAATACTTCCAGTAGCATCCAGATGTAAAACTGTTGCCTTATTCAAAGATAGGAGTGCAAGTTGTTCCACACTGTAAAGATAAACATGCAAAGGTGTTCCCACTGATTGAATATAATTGGGGTGATCTCTTTGCATTTTGATAATATCGAAAATATCATCTGGGTCTCGATCATTTTTGGCAAGTGCTTCTGAACGTACTTTCCTATAAACTGCATCAGACTTTACTTCCCCTAAGTTGAAATGTTCTACAGAATGATCACTCAAATTCAAAACATCATTCTGTCTTCGTTCTAGAGGTTTCAAATTCAACATGTCCTTCTGGGCCATTTTTCGTTCTACCCCCCTCAACTGACTTGCTATATTAGACAACTACAACTACTTAAAACTTCAACTTTGTGTTCTGATGCATCAACCTTGGAAATGCCAGTAATAAAAAAAAAAAAATTTTTACATAATTTGTGTACACAATATGCATATACCTTCATGGTATCACTTTTTTTTAAATATGTATAATTTTTGAAATTCAACTTGCAAGTATTATTTAATAATAAAAATTTCTTTTTTAAAACAAAAGTATATTTATCTTTGATCAATTTCAGCTCATGATAAATAGTGTTAAATTCAGAATTTTTTAAAAAAAACTCTCCCTCCCTATAGGAACAATTTTTATAAGATTTCGGCAAAGATTTAGGATCTCTAATATTTTGGGTACCAGTTGGCAATACCCCATCAACATTTTTGACTTCAACTTGGATATTTTGCAATTCGGGAGATATTGTATAAAAATCAGAGCTTACATCCTTTTTCGTTTGTACAGGAGTATCCACGGAAATTTCCCAATTATAAGACAGACATGAATCTGAATTTGTACCTTTTGAATTGGACATTAAAAAACTAGATTGATTATCATTATTCGGTGTTGAATGTGACACCTTACATTTTTCATGGAGATGTCAGAATGATTATTGTTATTCTCTTCAGAGAAATCTGCTACACGTTCATGGTAAATACGTTCAAAATTTCTTTTAACAAAATAATATATTTTTCTGCGATTTTTTTCGTTATTTTTAAACTTAAGTAGTCGACACAATTGAGAGTAAACTGAATCATCTGAATAATAGCTTCCTGAAAGAATACTTTCTTTAGATATTCCATGAACGGAAAGAATATTATTAAAAACGTTTAAATCTATTTTCTTTGAATATTTATTTGAAACTTTGAAGCTTTGCTGCACGTGTTGAATTTGGTCATAATTTAAAATCTCACTAATTTTACTGGTATCACGACGCAATACTTTATAAATTTCAGTACGAGTTTTGTACGAATTAACTGAAAAAATGTGTTTCGCAGAATTTACTATAATTTCGTCATTACTTTTGAGAGTTTGCAAAAATTGAAAACCAGAACGTTGCACAACTATCTGTCAGATGTAATTCAATATCCGTCGTGGCATTAGCCAGGGAAGTAGTTGTTTTCTTTTAGATTTTGCCTCATTTTCCACATTGTGGAAATATTTGGAGAGAAGGGTACTTCGACATTGTCGATTTTACTATTTCATTTATTTGATACTCTCCGGCAAAAATTGTAGAACTCTAACAATTCACTATATTGAATAAAAACTTTCTTAACAAAACACTATCTCTTATAGGAAAGTCCAATTTGTTTACTGGCATTATACATTTTATTTATAATATTGCATTATACATATTATTTATAATGTTTGTTGATCGAGGATCATGCAATAGTAACTATATATAGTCGTGTTCGTAAATTGTAGATAGTAACGATATTTGGAAAACGTGGCAACACCGCACCAATATCCTACTCTATTCCAACATTCTTAGTAAAAGCATGGCGAGAAAACCATGGATAACTTCACTTCAATATAGATGCCCTGCCCTGTATTCCAGTCATCCAAAGCAGAAATACCAGCAGTCAAAGTCAGAGACAACCAAGAAGGACCATTTTCGACAGACTAAACAACAAAGTCACTGCCAGAAATGTGGTCGAGTACATGGATATCGACAATGCCCAGCTTTCGGAATGAAATGTAACAAATGTGGTATCGCAAATCATTTTTCTAATTTTTGTAAAGCAAATATTAAAGATTCACATAAAAATTTCTCAAAATATTCAAGATATAACTCTAATAAAACGCAAAATTTTAGTAAAAGAATTAACTCTTTGCAAGAAAATACAGATATTGATGTAAATTCACAAGATCTTCTTTTTATAGGGAGTATCGAGTCGTCAGACAACCAACCTATGGAGATTGGGGCAGTGAGTGGAGAGTCTTGGGTTGTGGACCTGGAGGTGGATGGAAGTAATACCATTAAATTTAAAATGGACACAGGAGCGATGGCAAATGTTGTACCAGTAAGTTTGTTACGTAAAATCAAATTTGACATGTCTAAAACTCAAAGTACAAAGGTTAGATTGAGTTCGTATACAGAACATAGTTTGCCAGTAACAGGACAATGCTACTTAAAATGCAAAATACAAAATAAACAGGCTGAACTTAAATTTTACGTTGTAGAATATAATTTTCCAATATTAGGTCTCGAAGGGTGTCTTGAGTTGAAACTTATAAAAAGAATAGAATCGTTAGAAAATTCAGCTCATACTGAGAATATAGTGTTATGAAACCAGTTATGTGTAAGAAATAGTAGGTTATTATTATTATTATCACTAAATAAGAAAGGTTAAATACTATACCTCAACTCCTAAAGAACATCATAAATGCATAGAATGTGAAAACACCATCAAAATCCATCCAATGAGCCTTAATACTCTGTTTCCGAAGCTAGAAAGGGTAGTTCCGCAACATCTGTCGTAGCATGGTAGAAACCAACTGCTACCAGACAACACCAACTGTAAAATAAATTCAAATTAAAATCTCATTATAAACAAGACTGAAGAGAACAATTTAGAACCATATTTCAAAAGAAAAAGTCTAGAAAATCAACAAAAATTGATAAGATAACCTCAAAATTTATGATCATAAAATAAATATCAAACAGTAAAAATGTGAAAGAAACTTGAAAAGGAACCTCATAGAATCTAAAATAAAACCAGCAGTTGAAAGTATTTAGTAAGAATGTTATTGTAAATAATTAGTAATTTAAGTTGTACAAATTAGATTAAAAGTAGGCTAAGATTGTCGAAAAAGGTCATGAAAATGAATATTCATGAACAGAGTGAAACGAGTGCGTTGAAATCGAAAATAGAGGAAACGAGTTGGGTAGCAACGAAAAAGATGATGGATTATTGACGAGGGAAGCCAAGAAAAACGTGAAGAAAAGCAGTTTGTCGAAAATTTGCAGAAATCGTAAAATCAAAATTTAACGAGAAAAACTCCTGATATCCATCCAAACTAGCAGACAACTTTTTGTATAAAGTATACAATACATTTCAACAAGAACTTACCAGCAGAAAAGCTTCCAGAGAGAGAAGAAAACATCGTGGAAGAGTAGATAAGAAATGAGAGAGCTTTTGGATTCAAGGTCAAAACCTATGAGAGAGCTTTTGGATTCAAGGTCAAAACCTATGAGAGAGCTTTTGGATTCAAGGTCAAACCCTATGAGAGAGCAAAAGGATTCAAGTTCAAAGGTCACAGTGCACGTGTGAGATTTCCTGGAATTTGATAACGTCCGGTTACAAGTCTCAACAAGTTAGAAAAATGTAATACAGGTTCAATGACCGTTTTCAAGGTCAATACATGACAGATATCCAGAATATTGATAATTTGATATAAAGATAAAAATCAAATTTTTCAAATGAGCCCCTCTCAATGAAACTTTTATACTACCATTAGTTTCAGAAATTTTAATAATCGTGTGACAACCTGTAATTTTCACACTACCATTAGTTTCAGAAATAAATCTTAAATAATCATGAGGCAACCCTGTATGCGATTACTAAAATGGAGCTTTTATAGTACCATTAGTTTCAGAAATAAATCTTAAATAATCATGAGGTACCCTGTATGCGATTACTATAATGAAACTTTTATATCACCAGTAGCTTCAGAAATAAATCTTAATAATCATGAGGTACCCTGTATGCGATTACTATAATGAAACTTTTATATCACCAGTAGCTTCAGAAATAAATCTTAATAATCATGAGGTACCCTGTATGCGATTACTATAATGAAACTTTCATATTACCATTACTTTCAAAAATATGTTTTAATAATTATTAGGTACACCCTGTAAATGATAACCATAATGAAATACCTCTTGAATAATTTTCATAAGTTATATAATTCAACACCCAAGTGTCTAGTGACAAAATTCCGCATTTTTTGATTCCCATGTTTCAAATATTCAGACAGAGTGATAAATAATCTGCAGACTTGCATAAATTTTTATCAAATAACATAAACATGATTTTATTTTGAGAGCATGTCTCTTCTTTCATTGTAGGATATTGAAATTTGAAGATGGTCTCAGATTGCAAGTTGCTTTGTTGCAGAAACCTATGAGAAACATAATTTTATGGAAAAAATGTTTATTCAGAATTTTGTGGCAAATATTTCATGGGAAAATTTGAGAAAGCCCTTCTACTAATGTAGACATTTACTTACTGCTCTGGGGGGAGTGAAGGAGTGTTTCTATTGGTTGAAAACTTAAAGGCAGAAGCAAATTCATTTTGAAGATGCTTCATGAAAATGGGATTATGAGGGGATAGGAATATGTAAAGCCAAACTCACTGTCTTCGATTATTAGTAAAACTTTTTTAGTGAAGCGAATTAATAATCCACTATACTTACAAAATGAAATCGCGAGTTGGAAGCAAAAGTCAGTTAGCACCAGTGAAGAAGCTTAGGTTATTGTCGCATTTTAAGAAGCTTCCGAGTGATGGGGGCTTCCGCTTAGTGAAAAATACATCAACTTCTAGTATTGGCAGTGATATTGAAATATTGGACGGAACCTTTTCGAACTTGAGGCCGATTAATGCTGCGAGGAAGGGTTTCGTACCAGCTTATACCTCAACACCAGCTGCCATATACGAGGATATAAGCGAAGCTGAGAGCCCCAGCAATTCGGAGAGTGATGATGGGGAAGACATCAAAATGGAGACAATAACCAAAGAAGATGAAGGGAGTGAAGATGGCGAAGATGGTGAACAGGACAACTCCATCCAAGAAAAGGCAGGAGATGATGGCGAACAGGGCCCGAATGAAACTGCGAACTCCCTCGAAGGCACTCAGGAGCATAACACTCATCTCGCTGAGATAAAAAATTTACTGAGTGCCTTCATAGAGAAGAAGCGAGCAAGGAAGGTAGAGTTGGAGGACCAGTTAAAGGAGAACAAGCTGGAAATTCAAAGGTTGCTCCGTGACAACAAAACAAAGCAGAGGGAGATTGACGATCTGGATCGGGCCATTACGATAGGTGTGGATAAACTGACATAGTGGACTGAGTGATATTCAAACATTTCTTCGGTGCCTATTCATGGATACATGTTTTACATTTTTTCTGACCTAGGGCGAGTTATACGAGACAAGTTCAACAACTGTTCAAGTGAACCGAGTTCGGTTGCTAAGGAACTAGAAATTTGATTGGCTAATCCCTAACAGCTAAACTTGGTTCACTTGAATCGTTGTTGAACTTGTCCTGTACAATTGGCCCAGTGAATTTAGTGATATTCAAACATTACTTTGGTGTATATTCATGTACATATTTTTATATAATATTCTTTTATACCATACCTATTTATACAATTTTTTATTATTAGCTTTTGCATATATAAAAAATAAATGAAAACTCAAAGTATCTCTATTGTTTTATTATTATTTCTAGTCTTTTATCTGTTTGGGAGCCACGTTCATTACTGAAATATGTTTTAGATAATCACAGTGTGAATTAATAAGGATCAATTTATGCACCATTGCGATAATCATAGTTTTTATTACTGGCACTGTCTCAATCATAAATGTACAGTAAAATTTGATTTTATGAGACAGTGACCAATAATTAGGACTATCATTATGGCAATAGCGCATAAATTGGTCCAATTATTTTTATAAACTCACCAAAATCAAAGTTATCCTTTAACAGCCATAAAACTGAACACTCACTTAAAAAGCACTATCTGATCAAAACAGCACTGAATTCAATTCCTTCTTGTGAACACTTAACCATTTTCTTTTTTCATAAAACTATTATCACTTAAAATGTTTGAAGAATACCTTCACCTCACACAGAAGCATAAGTTTTGCTGATTATGCAGAAATTTGCAAACAGAGTCCCTGTCTGAAAAACAGTGCATTTTTTGTAGATCTTCAACCAAAATACACTGTTTTCTACACAACTACACAAAACTTCAAAACTATTTACTTGAAAAACGAATTTTTTGATTTTCAAATAAACAAAATACAAGTTTGAAACCACAGAGCAGATAGCCCCATTCTTCTTCTTTATAATTTTAGTTTGGTTTGACAGACTGTAAAATTCGTAGTACACTGGTAGTACGAATAATACAGACATGTAGCACAGGAAGCGACATCTAGAGCCATTTGGTTGAACTGATATATAGTATATCAGGTATATAGTAGTACTGTATTTTTATTTTTTATTCTGTAATAATTGAATAACTAAAGAAGAATATAATTTTAATTGAATCAAAAAATAATAATGAATTTGGGAAATGTTCGGGTACAGCATAATTTATATCTGTTTATAATTTTGATAGTGGAGTAAATAATCAAGTAATTCAAATATGCAATAAAAATTTATTCAGGAAATTTAAAATTACAATTGTTACACACCATGCAGCATCTTGTTAGACACACTATGCCTAATTGTCTTCCACAGTCATGGCAGGAGATACAGCGTTCATGCACACTATCCACTGTTCCAGAGTAGTGGTTTGAAACTTGCTGGCACTCTATATTCGAATTCACCTCTGCCGCAAAGTCGTAAAAACACACAATACACATTTTTCTCTCTTTTTCTGAGATAGTGGTAAAGTAGTGTTCTGTAATGCACATACTTTGGTATACACTTGTGGTCACGAATTCCATACTTCCAATAATTTGGATATCTTCCATTTTATCATCGACTTCTTCCATATCACAAATAATTTCATCGCACTCAGATTCAAAACCTAAGTCAACTTCGTCAACCTCCATAGTTGATAGATTAATCATACGAAAAAGCAATATCCTCAGATATATACAAAAGTGTAGAAATTCCATTTGGGGTATTAAGTAACCCTGCGTCGACAAATATCGATGACCTGCTTACTCGGAACTTCTACATCTAGATGCTCACATTACTGATAAGTTGGTGTCTTTCAAGGTTAATGAGTACATGTGTGAATGATTTGTTTCCTGGAATTCGCTGTTGATATTTCCGCTTGCGAAACATATCTAGTTAGTTCAAAGAAATCTGTGATTGGTTCAATGGCTTCTCTCAAGGTTAGGGAGTCAGCACTATATGTTTCCTGAAATATGCTGATTAAGTATCCCCCACTCATACTTAATTTAGATATGCTGAGTATGTATTCCCCTTTCCACTAATTAGTTTTGGATATATAAAGAATGAAATAGCATTATAGTAAAAGTATGTCAACATATTCTACAAATATTTCAGTAATTGAAAGAATTTTGTGTTTGTAGAATATGTTGACATACTTTTACTATAATGCTATTTCATTCTTTATATATCCAAAACTAATTAGTGGAAAGGGGAATACATACTCAGCATATCTAAATTAAGTATGAGTGGGGGATACTTAATCAGCATATTTCAGGAAACATATAGTGCTGACTCCCTAACCTTGAGAGAAGCCATTGAACCAATCACAGATTTCTTTGAACTAACTAGATATGTTTCGCAAGCGGAAATATCAACAGCGAATTCCAGGAAACAAATCATTCACACATGTACTCATTAACCTTGAAAGACACCAACTTATCAGTAATGTGAGCATCTAGATGTAGAAGTTCCGAGTAAGCAGGTCATCGATATTTGTCGACGCAGGGTTACTTAATACCCCAAATGGAATTTCTACACTTTTGTATATATCTGAGGATATTGCTTTTTCGTATGATTAATCTATCAACTATGGAGGTTGACGAAGTTGACTTAGGTTTTGAATCTGAGTGCGATGAAATTATTTGTGATATGGAAGAAGTCGATGATAAAATGGAAGATATCCAAATTATTGGAAGTATGGAATTCGTGACCACAAGTGTATACCAAAGTATGTGCATTACAGAACACTACTTTACCACTATCTCAGAAAAAGAGAGAAAAATGTGTATTGTGTGTTTTTACGACTTTGCGGCAGAGGTGAATTCGAATATAGAGTGCCAGCAAGTTTCAAACCACTACTCTGGAACAGTGGATAGTGTGCATGAACGCTGTATCTCCTGCCATGACTGTGGAAGACAATTAGGCATAGTGTGTCTAACAAGATGCTGCATGGTGTGTAACAATTGTAATTTTAAATTTCCTGAATAAATTTTTATTGCATATTTGAATTACTTGATTATTTACTCCACTATCAAAATTATAAACAGATATAAATTATGCTGTACCCGAACATTTCCCAAATTCATTATTATTTTTTGATTCAATTAAAATTATATTCTTCTTTAGTTATTCAATTATTACAGAATAAAAAATAAAAATACAGTACTACTATATACCTGATATACTATATATCAGTTCAACCAAATGGCTCTAGATGTCGCTTCCTGTGCTACATGTCTGTATTATTCGTACTACCAGTGTACTACGAATTTTACAGTCTGTCAAACCAAACTAAAATTATAAAGAAGAAGAATGGGGCTATCTGCTCTGTGGTTTCAAACTTGTATTTTGTTTATTTGAAAATCAAAAAATTCGTTTTTCAAGTAAATAGTTTTGAAGTTTTGTGTAGTTGTGTAGAAAACAGTGTATTTTGGTTGAAGATCTACAAAAAATGCACTGTTTTTCAGACAGGGACTCTGTTTGCAAATTTCTGCATAATCAGCAAAACTTATGCTTCTGTGTGAGGTGAAGGTATTCTTCAAACATTTTAAGTGATAATAGTTTTATGAAAAAAGAAAATGGTTAAGTGTTCACAAGAAGGAATTGAATTCAGTGCTGTTTTGATCAGATAGTGCTTTTTAAGTGAGTGTTCAGTTTTATGGCTGTTAAAGGATAACTTTGATTTTGGTGAGTTTATAAAAATAATTGGACCAATTTATGCGCTATTGCCATAATGATAGTCCTAATTATTGGTCACTGTCTCATAAAATCAAATTTTACTGTACATTTATGATTGAGACAGTGCCAGTAATAAAAACTATGATTATCGCAATGGTGCATAAATTGATCCTTATTAATTCACACTGTGATTATCTAAAACATATTTCAGTAATGAACGTGGCTCCCAAACAGATAAAAGACTAGAAATAATAATAAAACAATAGAGATACTTTGAGTTTTCATTTATTTTTTATATATGCAAAAGCTAATAATAAAAAATTGTATAAATAGGTATGGTATAAAAGAATATTATATAAAAATATGTACATGAATATACACCAAAGTAATGTTTGAATATCACTAAATTCACTGGGCCAATTGTACAGGACAAGTTCAACAACGATTCAAGTGAACCAAGTTTAGCTGTTAGGGATTAGCCAATCAAATTTCTAGTTCCTTAGCAACCGAACTCGGTTCACTTGAACAGTTGTTGAACTTGTCTCGTATAACTCGCCCTAGGTCAGAAAAAATGTAAAACATGTATCCATGAATAGGCACCGAAGAAATGTTTGAATATCACTCAGTCCACTATGTCAGTTTATCCACACCTATCGTAATGGCCCGATCCAGATCGTCAATCTCCCTCTGCTTTGTTTTGTTGTCACGGAGCAACCTTTGAATTTCCAGCTTGTTCTCCTTTAACTGGTCCTCCAACTCTACCTTCCTTGCTCGCTTCTTCTCTATGAAGGCACTCAGTAAATTTTTTATCTCAGCGAGATGAGTGTTATGCTCCTGAGTGCCTTCGAGGGAGTTCGCAGTTTCATTCGGGCCCTGTTCGCCATCATCTCCTGCCTTTTCTTGGATGGAGTTGTCCTGTTCACCATCTTCGCCATCTTCACTCCCTTCATCTTCTTTGGTTATTGTCTCCATTTTGATGTCTTCCCCATCATCACTCTCCGAATTGCTGGGGCTCTCAGCTTCGCTTATATCCTCGTATATGGCAGCTGGTGTTGAGGTATAAGCTGGTACGAAACCCTTCCTCGCAGCATTAATCGGCCTCAAGTTCGAAAAGGTTCCGTCCAATATTTCAATATCACTGCCAATACTAGAAGTTGATGTATTTTTCACTAAGCGGAAGCCCCCATCACTCGGAAGCTTCTTAAAATGCGACAATAACCTAAGCTTCTTCACTGGTGCTAACTGACTTTTGCTTCCAACTCGCGATTTCATTTTGTAAGTATAGTGGATTATTAATTCGCTTCACTAAAAAAGTTTTACTAATAATCGAAGACAGTGAGTTTGGCTTTACATATTCCTATCCCCTCATAATCCCATTTTCATGAAGCATCTTCAAAATGAATTTGCTTCTGCCTTTAAGTTTTCAACCAATAGAAACACTCCTTCACTCCCCCCAGAGCAGTAAGTAAATGTCTACATTAGTAGAAGGGCTTTCTCAAATTTTCCCATGAAATATTTGCCACAAAATTCTGAATAAACATTTTTTCCATAAAATTATGTTTCTCATAGGTTTCTGCAACAAAGCAACTTGCAATCTGAGACCATCTTCAAATTTCAATATCCTACAATGAAAGAAGAGACATGCTCTCAAAATAAAATCATGTTTATGTTATTTGATAAAAATTTATGCAAGTCTGCAGATTATTTATCACTCTGTCTGAATATTTGAAACATGGGAATCAAAAAATGCGGAATTTTGTCACTAGACACTTGGGTGTTGAATTATATAACTTATGAAAATTATTCAAGAGGTATTTCATTATGGTTATCATTTACAGGGTGTACCTAATAATTATTAAAACATATTTTTGAAAGTAATGGTAATATGAAAGTTTCATTATAGTAATCGCATACAGGGTACCTCATGATTATTAAGATTTATTTCTGAAGCTACTGGTGATATAAAAGTTTCATTATAGTAATCGCATACAGGGTACCTCATGATTATTAAGATTTATTTCTGAAGCTACTGGTGATATAAAAGTTTCATTATAGTAATCGCATACAGGGTACCTCATGATTATTTAAGATTTATTTCTGAAACTAATGGTACTATAAAAGCTCCATTTTAGTAATCGCATACAGGGTTGCCTCATGATTATTTAAGATTTATTTCTGAAACTAATGGTAGTGTGAAAATTACAGGTTGTCACACGATTATTAAAATTTCTGAAACTAATGGTAGTATAAAAGTTTCATTGAGAGGGGCTCATTTGAAAAATTTGATTTTTATCTTTATATCAAATTATCAATATTCTGGATATCTGTCATGTATTGACCTTGAAAACGGTCATTGAACCTGTATTACATTTTTCTAACTTGTTGAGACTTGTAACCGGACGTTATCAAATTCCAGGAAATCTCACACGTGCACTGTGACCTTTGAACTTGAATCCTTTTGCTCTCTCATAGGGTTTGACCTTGAATCCAAAAGCTCTCTCATAGGTTTTGACCTTGAATCCAAAAGCTCTCTCATAGGTTTTGACCTTGAATCCAAAAGCTCTCTCATTTCTTATCTACTTGGAAGATTGGAAGAAAAGCTTTGAGTCGAGGCTTTGGCAAGGTATTTATCAGCACCAACACTTCTTCCTGGTGTATCTACACAATTTTGAATCTCAAGAAAGAAATATAACTTCACTTTGGCATTTGAACGAACTATTATTCGGGAAAAACTTTCTTATTTCGTGCACTTCGGTGATTTTGAACTGAACTTTATTTTGATATTAAAACTCACTAATTTCATCAGTATTTAACGGATAATTGATTAGTTTTATAATTGAAAATAATATTTCAAACATAACCTCACATGGAGCGACAACAAGGTCGACAGCTCGTAGGAACATTCGATTCATTGTTCGATATTCAATCGGACATTTCATTTGGTGGTGACTAAGCAGCCACAAGATCGGGTTTAGAGATTTTTCAACTTGTTGACGACTCAGATTCCGTACAAAGAGGAGATAAGAGGTTATTTAGACTAAGGTATCTCACAGGGAAGTAAAATAAGTATTATTGATTGAAGATCAAAACATTTTTCCTGAAATTATTAAATAAAATTGCTTATATTTTGGATTCTGAGTTGAATATTTATTATTTTGATACAATTGTCATAAATATTGCAAATTTTCACACTGGAGGCCCTTTCAAGAAACCAACCATGAGGAGAAGAGACTGCATGTTTCTTGTTGGTATCAACTGAGCGGAGAGAGTTTCTGCAACAGAGAAAAAGGTTTAATAAAAAAAAAAAAAAAAAAATAATAATGAGAGTAAGTATCTAGCCTGGGCATATGTTTGAGCAAATAAAAGATTGATCTGAGTTTTATTATTATCTGATTTACATTTCTTACAGATAACAAATTTATAACCAGAAAAGAAAATACCATTTATCAACAGTTTATTTGAACAAAATAGTATTCATTCTTTCTCTCACCATCATTATTATTATAACAATTGTCAACACAACGTGGGACAGAATATTGAACATCATTATAATTATTTTAATAACAAATGGCGCAGCAACGTGGGGCGATTTGAAAAGGGCCAGGGGCCCAAGTTTTGAATACAAGTGAAAGTCAATTCACCAGTGAAATATTTCGATTTTAAATTCACCTTCGAAATGCTATTCCTAGTTTTCAAATGCAGTGAAATGAAATTTGTATTAATTCACTCAAATGAATTTAATTCGAATGATACGATCTGGCAACAATGGAATAATCAACTTATAGCTGTCAAATACAAAAAAAGAAGAATAATTGAGGTTAATACTGTGACTGCCGCAAGAATTTTCAAATAGATGTTATTGATTGTTTTTGTAAATTAAAATTGTTATTGAGTGATGGATGGTATAAAAAATAAAAGAGTTTTCGTAAATAAACACCAAAAAGAAGCAATGATTGAATACATAGAAAATAATCCCATGTTGAAGAACCCACCCCAACTGAACAATAAACTGACCAAAAAAGATTTAAATAGAAAGTGGGAAGACATGGCCAGCCATCTAAATAAAATTGGAAAAATGACAGGAGGAGCGGTTAAAGATGCCCATACATGGAAAAAGGCAAGTACACATAATGAAAAACCAAAAAAAATTTATATTTTTTTCATTTTAAATGTTGCTTAGTCCAAACTTGTTATTTTATTTTAGACATGGCAGGATTTGAAAAGCAATGTTAAAAAGAAGGTTGCTGAGACTCGAAGGTATGAAATGGGCACCGGAGGAGGTCCTCCATTACCAGAAGTTGGTGTAGAGTATGAGAAAATAAAAGAAATTCTAGATCCTGTGGCAATAGAGGGTGACAGCAATATTTTAGAGTCAATGGTAGTTGAAGTTTTTGAAGAACCTGACACAGTAAATGATGTTGAAGATAACACAGGACATGAAGTTGAATTCAGACCGGAAGAACACCATAATACATCATTTTCAACAAAGCCAGAGATATCGAAACCCCCTGTAAAAGGCACCATAGTGCCTAATAAATCTAAAAGATTAGCAGACACATTACAAGTTTCTACTAAAATTTCAGAAGAAATAGCAGCAAAAACTGCTTTAAAACAAGAATATTATTCTAAAAAACTAAAAATTTTGAAAGAAAATACAAACATTGAGAAAGAAAAACTGGAGTTGATAAGGCAAGACATTGAAATCAAGAGAGAAATTTCAACTTCATTGAATCTAATTGTTCAGTGCCTCAGTCCTTCTGATTCTGTTTTAGAAGAAGGTCCTATATCCTTTTAGATACAATAAAGTATTTTTTGTTTTATGTTATGTGTTAAGAGTTAATATTTAATTTGTTATTGTTGTGTGGACCACCACAACACTTTTTTTTTCCAGAATGTACTGATTGTCAATTGATTCGTATGTTGTGTCTCGCCGCCGTCCTGTAGATGTTAAGGTTGAAAAAAAAAATGTTATTTATATATAAAAATATATTATTGTTCTAAATACAATTGAATGTATTTCATCAATGTTGCAGTCTTGTATAATTTGCAACAAGTTGGTCTCTCATCCTCTCCCCTCTAACTAAATCAGGGTTTCTTCTCACTCTTGGATGAACATACCGGTCTACATGAAACATCCCAAAATCCACATTATTTAATTCCTGGTCTGCTGGTGGCAAGTCAATATTATTTTCCACACAAAAATTATGTAAAACCGCACAAGCATTTATTATCTTTGAGGCTTTTGTAGGAGTGTAATGTAGTACCCTATGTTTTAATAAACACCGAAATCTTGCCTTTAACACACCATTGCAACGCTCAATTGTGCATCTAGCAGTTTTAAATGCAGCATTGTATGATGCTTCTGGTGAATTGGGCACAGGATTCAAAAAAGGAGTTTGTAAATATGTCCTTAATGGGTATCCTGAATCTCCTAAAATGAAACAATAAAAAAGTGACTTTTCATAAAAGTAGCCATGTTTTAATATGGATTTTTCACAACTACCAGATACCATTTAAGGGTTATCTTAAGATATATACAAACCTATAAGAAAAAAAGATGTGTTCTCATTGTGGATCTGGTGTAATAAATTTTTTACATTACTCTGTCTCCAAATATGGGCATCATGAGTTCGTCCGGGAAATCTTGCATTTATATTCATTATTTTAAGATTAGCATCACAAATCTGTAACGAAATTGGGCTGTTATCAAACTATCACTTTTGACAATGCCTCTTTTACGTGATTTAGTATTATTCACAGCTGAAACCCTTACCAACTGTGTATTTATTGAGTGGTAATTTTTTCGATTAATGTATAAGTGCTCTGGGTAATTTGCATTTCTAGCACTTGGAGGAACAATGGCGACATGAGTGCAATCTATCACACCTACACATGGTATATTAAATTTGTCAAAAAACCTGAAAAAAGAACAATATTAAATTGTGAAAAAAATGAGCAATCTCACTATTACTTACTCTCTGCGTTTAACCTCAAATTCATTATTGTTCCTTGGGAAGTGAATGTATCGATTAAAAATATGGGGTAGATTCAGAGCATCAGTTACTTCCTTCAAGCAATTACTGACACTGTGCTGAGCAACTGCTGAATATAAATTCAGCCCAATGTCAGTTTGGTAACTACCACTACCAAAGAAACGAAGAGCTGTCAGCACCTGAAATAAATGTCAACTAATATAAAACATAAATGGAAAAACAATCTTCTCGAAGGCACAAACAATATATTTATTACCTTAGTGGGTTTATCGATAGCTGATGCTCTTTTAGGAGCTGTCAAATGGGGTTCTAACATATTTATTAGGTGTCGAGTTGCTTCTTTAGAAAGTCTGTAAATTTTGAGAAATTGGCGATCACTCAGATTAAAAGGGTCTTGTCTTAAATGGCGAAGCACTTGTCTTGGCGTTAACAAGTCATCTTCCACTAGTTCCACTACATTATTGACCATAATTTGTTGAAGTTCCTCCAAATTTGCCATTTTTCAAAGAAATAAACCGTTTTAAAAATATAAAAACCTCAACCGTTCATAAAAAATATAAGCAAAGTAAATACTTATAGTTATTAAACAAAGTAAGAAACGAAAATTACAATATTCCTAACAAAATATTACCAATTTCGCAAGTGAATTACAAATTTCGAACGGTAAACAGTATCCGAATTATATCTGTGAAATTTTTTCGAATGTGAACTGTAATTCACACGTGAAATCAATTCAAAACTTGGGTTGATCGAAATATGAGCCATTTCACTTGTGAAATATTTCAAAACTAGACCCCCAGATAGAAGGTAAATTGTAAGATTGAAAGTGGTGAGAAAGAAGTGTGACAGAAAAGAGTGAGAAATTTTGAGATTTGGGAATTTTGAAGAGAATTTGAGAGAGAAAATGGATCTAAGAGATGGAAAACGTACCGGAATGAATGATGCAAATGAGGAAGAGAGACAGAGTGGAGATCATGCGGGAACTAGTGGAACACAAGAGATGCAAGAAAGGAGCATAAGTGAGCAAGGAGAACAAGGAAGGGGAAATGAATTAGAGGGTCAGATACACATGCTTATGGAATTTATTTCGAGGAAAATTCAAAGTGTGAAAGAAGATATGCAAGAGAATATTGAGAGTGTGAAAGAGGATGTAAAAGGGAATATTGAGAGTGTAAAAGGGAATATTGAAAGTGTAAAGGAGAATATTGAGAGTGTAAAAGAGGATTTGAAAGGGAATATAGAAGGTGTAAAAGAGGATTTGCAAGAGAATATTAGTCGATTGGAAGCAAGAATGCAGGAACAGTTGGAAGGAAATAGAATGGAAAATTTGAACATGTTTAAGGAATTTGAAAGGAAAATTGAACAAAAAAATAGAGAATTTCACCAAAGTACAACAGATAAAATCATAGATATGGGCAATTGCATAGAAAATAATGATAGAAAGATACAACAAGTTAGAGTTGATTTGGAAAGCACAAACCAGGAAATCAGGGGAGAGTTGAAGAAAGTGAATAAAAAAGTTGAGACACAAATCAAATAATCACACTGTAGAATCGACAATAACATTGAACAACAAGTTAATCAAATTAAAAATATGGAACAAAAGATGAAGGAACTAGAACAAAATAGGGTAATAAATACTGAAACTAGAATCCTAAATACTTGTCAAAATATACAAATTAACAATAAATTTGAAGGCAATATCAAGAAATTACATCCAATAACATTTATTAAAATTCTTAAAAACAAAACAAAAAATATTATAGCTATAGAGGAATTGAAGGACACAATTAGGCAATATTTAATTAATCAACCGTGTGTATGGTTTAATAGCCAGGAACAGAACATAGAAAGCTTTGACGATTTTGAGAGACTTTTTCTAAAACAGTACTGGGGGGAGAATATGCAGTTATTAATACGAGACAAACTACAGTTTGGAAAATTTGACGAAAAGCGAAGTAACAACTACAACAATTATGCTATACAATTATTTGCTAGTGCGCAACATTTGAATCCTAGTATGAGAGAACAAGAAATAGTGGGCAGTATCAGTAGGCACTTCAGACAGGAAATATTTGAAATCATCAATTTACATGAAATAAAGACGATGGACCGACTAAGTGAGTACTTACTGGGACTAGAACGGACATTAGGATACAGAAATAGGGATGATAGGTATCAGTATAGAGAGACAAACAATTACAGACCAACACAATACAACAATACACAAACACAGGAAAGCTACAATAATAGGAACACGAATTATAACAGACACCAAGACACTAGAAACAGAAACCACCAGACACAAAACAGAGAAACGAGACAACAGTACACAAACAATCAGTACTCAAACAATTATCAAAGCAGAAATTCACAAAATTACAACAATAACAATTACAGACAAAATGAAAATTACAATTCTAGGCCAAACTTTAGAACACAATACAATAGCAATAGTTACCGAACAAACAACAATACACAAAACGACAGTAAGTATCAACAACAACTGAACCACGAACAAAACTACAACAGAGACAGGAGACGAGACTCCTACCCAGAAAACAACGCTGAAAGAACGAGACAGGTACATTACCAAAGAAGAACAGCAAGTTTAGATAGAGATAGGGACTTACAGACAGACAGGGTACAGGAACACTTACAAAGACAGGAACCACAGGCTTCGACTTCTGCTGATCGACAAAATTTTTGTTAAGACCATGTGGAAAGCTGGAAAAACACAGTTATGAACACCCAATAGAATTTATAAATTTAAATAAGGATATTGAAGAAGAACAATTAGTAGGTTTGATAATTTTAAAAGGTAATATAGGTAAAAAAACAATTGACATATTAGTGGATACAGGTTCTGAGGCTTCGTTAGTAAAAGAAAAAACTATTTTAGATACAGAATTACAAAGTAAAATTATTAAAATCCCGAAAACAAATTTAGTAGGGGTCAATGGGAAAAAACTGGCGGAAACGAATCAATTTATAGACTTTAAAGTTCAAATAAACAAAGAAAATATAAATCTACAATTACTACTAGTAAAGGAAATGGAATTCGATGTCATTGTTGGTACAGACCAGCTAGAAAAACTAAAAGCTAAAATAAATTATGAAAAGAAAAATATTGAATTGAATGGAAAATGCTTCGATTTTATTGAAAAAGAACAGGATAGAAAGATGAAAATCATGTTATGTATGAACAGCATGAATGGGAAGAATGAATCGGAAAATAAAAACGATGAAGGGGAATATAATTTAAAATATAAATGTAATGAAAAATATGAAGAATATATAAAAGAATTATTGAATAAATATAAAAAATTAATAATGAATGAATCCAGAGTGGCAAGAGAGTATGTACATAAAATAGAGGTAAAAGAGGCAGAAAAATTTAAATCAAAGAACTATCCAATTCCATATAAATATCGAGAGCAGGTGAAAAAGGAGATAGCTGAAATGGTTAGGCATGGTATAATTGAGAAAAGTAACAGCAATTACATAAATCCAATAGTAGTAGTAGTGAAGAAAAATGGAGAACTAAGGCTTTGTTTAGACGCCAGAGAGTTGAACAAAATAACCATTCCTCAGTACGAAGCACCACTTAATATCGAAACCATTTTTGGAAAAATAACCAATACTAAGTGTTTTTCAAAAATAGACTTAAAGCATAGCTTTTGGTTGATTCCGTTGCATAAAGATTCAAGGAATTATACGGGCTTTTCTATAGAGGGAGTCATTTACCAATTCTGTGTTGTTCCATATGGTTTGCAATCTGCTTGTCCAGCATTAGAGAGAGCATTGCACAAGATACTAGATAAATACGACGACTTTGTGTTACATTATATTGATGATATTCTCATATATTCCAAAGATGAAGAGGCACACAAAGAACATGTAGCTAAAGTATTAGATTTATTAAATGAAGCAGGACTAAAGATCAATATAGAGAAGTGTCGATTTTTCCAAACTGAAATAACTTATTTAGGGTATAAATTAAATGACAAAGGACTAGAAATGGACCCTGAACGAATACGTACGATACAGGAATACACGAGACCGAACAATTTGAAGACATTAAGGGGATTTTTGGGAATACTTAATTACTTTAAACGACTAATACCTGACTTGAGTAACAGACAACTACCTTTAATAGAGCTTTTGAAGAAAAATACTCGATGGAAATGGGGGGAAAATCAAGAAAAAGCTTTCAATCAATTAAAACAAATTTTCTTGAATGAATTAAAAGTTTACCATCCAGACTACACAGTGCCTTTCATATTGAGGACAGATGCTTCGATGTCACGATTTGCAGGATTATTAGTACAAAATCAAGGGGGGAAAGAGGTTCCCATATCTTTTGTGTCCAGGGTAACAAAAGGTTATGAAAGAAATTATAGTGTGACGGAGTTAGAGTTAGCAAGTATCATTTTCTGTATTAACAAACTACGATTTTTCTTGCTTGGGGCAAAATTCTATATTGAGACTGACCATGAGGCTTTACTGTCAATTGTCAACTGCAAATTGGCCAGTAACCGAATACAGAGATGGGCATTACTACTTCAAGAATATAAATTCGAAATAAGACATATACCAGGACGACAAAACATAATCACGGACACCATAACAAGGATGGAGACAAACAAACCTAACAACAAAAGACAAATTAAAATAGGAGTAAATGTTTTTAAAAATAGAACAGGACTTCACTCACTACAGACAATTATAGAGGACCAAAAAGCACTTACTGACAAAGAAAAGAGGGGAACAGTAGACAGAGACGGGATTTTTATCAAAATAGTTAATGGGGAAGAGCTTTATGTAATAACAAAGGACCTGACACATAGAATAATCGATGACCTACATCACAAATATGCACATATAGGAATAAGGAAGACTTGGATGACATTTAGAGAAAACTACATTAGTAACAGAGACCTAGAGACAACTAAAGACACTATAAACAAATGCAGACTATGTCAACTAGGGAAGAACAAGAACACGACGAACAAAAACGAACCACGTAGCATCATTACACATACACCACTACAAATAATTTCCATAGACTTTATAAGCAACCTAATCACAACTGACAACAAAAACAAACACATATTTGTAATTACAGACCACTTTTCAAAATTTGTAAGACTATACCCAACAAGAAAGACAAATTTTAAAACAGTAAAACAAATACTGACTGATTATACACTTGAAGTAGGAAAACCCCAACAAGTAATTTTGGATAATGCAACATATTTTAAAAATGAAAAGATGATTACATTTGCACAAAAGCTAAATATAAAACTCAACTTCACTAGTATTCGACATCCAGCTTCCAACCCAACAGAAAGATACATTAGAGAGGTGATTAAATATTTAAGAATTGTTTGCCAAGAAAATCATAGAATGTGGGATATTAAAATACCTTTGGTGGAGAAATATTTGAACGAAGTGCCAAATACAATAACAGAGGAGTGTCCGGAATACATTATGACTGGGAGAATGCCTGAGAGAGAATGGATAAAGAATGAAAGAGATTTGAATGAGATTATGAATAAAGTGAACATGAGGATACAGCGGAATGCAAATAAATATTTGAGTAGGGAGAATAAGAAGAGGAAAAAAAGGGTTAAGTTTGAAAAGGGAGAGTTAGTAATCGTGAGATCATTGAGAGTACCGAATAGCAGGAGAGGAATATGCGCAAAATTGCAATTACCTTTTGAGGGGCCTTTTGAAATCGAAAACGAGAACCCTAAGAATAGCTACAGACTTATTAATCCAGCAGATAAAAGCTTGAGGGGAATCTTTAATATAGAAAGTATTTATAAATTTAAAGTGTAAATAAAAGAAAAAAATAGTTACCTAGTTGTAGAAATCCAAATATAAAGCATAGTTGAACTAAAAAAAAAAAAAAAAAAAAAAAAAAAAAAAAAAAAAAAAAAAAAAAAAAAAAATAGAATTAGTTAGTAAAAATGTAAATAAAATAAAATAAAATTTCTCATTTGAGTTTTGCTACTAGATATCAAAATTTCAAATGGAAAATTTGGGGAATTTGTTATGAAACCAGTTATGTGTAAGAAATAGTAGGTTATTATTATTATTATCACTAAATAAGAAAGGTTAAATACTATACCTCAACTCCTAAAGAACATCATAAATGCATAGAATGTGAAAACACCATCAAAATCCATCCAATGAGCCTTAATACTCTGTTTCCAAAGCTAGAAAGGGTAGTTCCGCAACATCTGTCGTAGCATGGTAGAAACCAACTGCTACCAGACAACACCAACTGTAAAATAAATTCAAATTAAAATCTCATTATAAACAAGACTGAAGAGAACAATTTAGAACCATATTTCAAAAGAAAAAGTCTAGAAAATCAACAAAAATTGATAAGATAACCTCAAAATTTATGATCATAAAATAAATATCAAACAGTAAAAATGTGAAAGAAACTTGAAAAGGAACCTCATAGAATCTAAAATAAAACCAGCAGTTGAAAGTATTTAGTAAGAATGTTATTGTAAATAATTAGTAATTTAAGTTGTACAAATTAGATTAAAAGTAGGCTAAGATTGTCGAAAAAGGTCATGAAAATGAATATTCATGAACAGAGTGAAACGAGTGCGTTGAAATCGAAAATAGAGGAAACGAGTTGGGTAGCAACGAAAAAGATGATGGATTATTGACGAGGGAAGCCAAGAAAAACGTGAAGAAAAGCAGTTTGTCGAAAATTTGCAGAAATCGTAAAATCAAAATTTAACGAGAAAAACTCCTGATATCCATCCAAACTAGCAGACAACTTTTTGTATAAAGTATACAATACATTTCAACAAGAACTTACCAGCAGAAAAGCTTCCAGAGAGAGAAGAAAACATCGTGGAAGATTGGAAGAAAAGCTTTGAGTCCAGAGGCTTTGGCAAGGTATTTATCAGCACCAACACTTCTTCCTGGTGTATCTACACAATTTTGAATCTCAAGAAAGAAATATAACTTCACTTTGGCATTTGAACGAACTATTATTCGGGAAAAACTTTCTTATTTCGTGCACTTCGGTGATTTTGAACTGAACTTTATTTTGATATTAAAACTCACTAATTTCATCAGTATTTAACGGATAATTGATTAGTTTTATAATTGAAAATAATATTTCAAACATATCCTCACATGGAGCGACAACAAGGTCGACAGCTCGTAGGAACATTCGATTCATTGTTCGATATTCAATCGGACATTTCATTTGGTGGTGACTAAGCAGCCACAAGATCGGGTTTAGAGATTTTTCAACTTGTTGACGACTCAGATTCCGTACAAAGAGGAGATAAGAGGTTATTTAGACTAAGGTATCTCACAGGGAAGTAAAATAAGTATTATTGATTGAAGATCAAAACATTTTTCCTGAAATTATTAAATAAAATTGCTTATATTTTGGATTCTGAGTTGAATATTTATTATTTTGATACAATTGTCATAAATATTGCAAATTTTCACACTGGAGGCCCTTTCAAGAAACCAACCATGAGGAGAAGAGACTGCATGTTTCTTGTTGGTATCAACTGAGCGGAGAGAGTTTCTGCAACAGAGAAAAAGGTTTAATAAAAAAAAAAAAAAAAAATAATAATGAGAGTAAGTATCTAGCCTGGGCATATGTTTGAGCAAATAAAAGATTGATCTGAGTTTTATTATTATCTGATTTACATTTCTTACAGATAACAAATTTATAACCAGAAAAGAAAATACCATTTATCAACAGTTTATTTGAACAAAATAGTATTCATTCTTTCTCTCACCATCATTATTATTATAACAATTGTCAACACAACGTGGGACAGAATATTGAACATCATTATAATTATTTTAATAACAATAGATAAAGTTTTAAATAAATATAAAGATATTTTTAATGGTATTGGATGTCTAAAGCAGGAATATCATATAGAATTAGACAGTAAAGCGAAACCAACAGTGTATCCTCCAAGAAAAATTCCATTTGCTTTGAAAGAAAAATTAAAATTAACTCTTGACAAATTAGAAAAAACTAATATAATCAAAAAAGTAACTGGTTGTGCAGAGTGGGTAAATCCTTGTTTAATAATTGTAATACTGCTGGTGTAGTGAAAAATACTAATAGGATCGATAGACTTTTTATTTTCAAAAAGTAAAAATTGTCAATCTTGTTACAAGTTCAGAAAATTGTTGACAGCAACCGCATTCAGATTTTTCAGCTCACTAGAGTGAATTTCGCTGTCGCCATAAATACTTAATACAGAATGATATTTTGAATTATGAATTAACAATAAAGTTTGAACATACACCCCCCTTTGAAGGGTACCTTCAAGATAATAAACAATATTAAGATAAGAGAAAAATTGAGAATTAATGATGATCAATGTGTATATGCATAAAAAATGTTATTTTCACTAATAATGTAAAAGTCATTTGAAAAGATCTTCTTCCAGTGGAATCGGACACAGATGTCTTACAGATCGAGTGATCGTCTTTTTGGATGCTGTCTGGATCGCTGCTACACGGAAAATCTTGTCTTTGGACTGGTGTAAACTAACAATACGACCTAATGGCCATTTGCATGGTGGTTGTTGGTCGTTCCTAATCAAAACCAATGTGCCAACTTTGATTGGAGTGGCTGGATCCTTCCACTTATACTGGTGATGGAGTTGAGATTTGTATTCTTTGCTGAACCTTATCCAAAACTGTTGGTATTTTTGTTGAATTTCTTGAAATCTTGATAACCTGTTGCTAGGTACCATGGTAAAGTCAGTATCGGGAAGGGATGTAATGGGACGGCCAATAAGGAAATGAGATGGGGTAATAGGATTGAGATCATTGGGATCGGATGACAAGGAGTACAGTGGTCGTGAGTTTAAGATTCCCTCAATCTGAACGATCAATGAATTGAATTCTTCGTAGACTAAATTTCTATTTACCATTATACGTTTAAGATGAAATTTAGTGCTTTTTACTGCTGCCTCCCACAAACCTCCGAAATTAGGAGCATATGGCGGTATGAAATGCCAACGAATGTTATTTTTTGTGGAATAGTCAGTAATAGAATTTTGATTATCAAATAAAAATTGTCCTAATTCTGCTAATTCGTTTTTTGCGCCCACAAAAGTAGAACCATTATCAGAAAATATGTCTGATGGTATACCTCGTCTTGAAATAAAACGTTTCAAACATGACAAAAAACATTATGTTGACAAATTGCCGACGAGTTCTAAATGGATGGATTTTGTCGAAAAGCAAATGAAGACACAAATATAACATTTCAATAAAATAGAACCTCGGCCTGTTTTATTTTTCAATGGAAACGGACCGGCATAATCTATTCCAGTAAATTGAAAAGGTAAGGATGGTTTAACTCGAATATCAGGTAAGTTTGATATGGGGTAAGTAGCCAAGGATGGTTGAAACTTGAAACAGGTTAAACAGAGCTTTACAGTTTTACGTGCCAAATTCCTTCCACCTATTGGTCAATAAGTCTGGCGTACAGTAGCTAATAGCAATTGTGGCCCAGCATGTAACAACTGAATGTGATGATTGCTAAAAATCAATTTAGTAAGAGGATGTTTTGAACACAAAAGAATTGGATTCTTGACATTTTCATCTAGTGTCGTAAATTTCAGCCTTCCTCCTACGCGTAAAATACTTTTGTCATCTAAAAATGGCACTAAACTAGAAAGTTTGTGTTTTGCAGGAAACGTTTTATTTTTATGCAAAATTGATATTTCTTCTTGAAATGATTCTGACTGTGCCAATTTTATTAACTTTTCTAAAGCGTTATTCATTTCAGATAATGACAAAGAATCAAATTTTCTATCTTCTGGTCTTCTACGTAGATTTTATATAAATCTTAGACAATAACTTGTTAAGCGTTTTAGTTTTGTCAAATTAGAGTATCTAAGAAAAAGTGAGGAAGGTTCAATGGATTTACTAACGAAAATATTCAGAGATTTTCTAAGTTCTGGAACTTCACTGGCTAACAAGCTTTCATTAGTGACGGAATGATCAATTGATGAGTATAAAAATTTTGGACCATACCACCATAAATGAGAACTCTTCAAATGTTCAGGCAAAATACCTCTAGATGCCAAATCAACAGGATTATTCTTAGTATTTACATACATCCAATCATTTGTATCTGTTAGTGATTGAATTTTTGCTACACGGTTAGCAACAAAAACTTGTAACTGACAAGGTTCCTTCTTGAGCCAACAAAGTACTATTTGTGAATCTGACCAAAAGTATTTAGGTAAAAATGATATACGAGGCAAAGCATTGAGAACTTGTTGAATCAGTTGAGCTCCTAATAAAGCAGCACATACCTCTAATCTAGGAATGGTCAGTATTTTCAATGGTGCAACTTTTGTTTTGGAACATAAAAGCTGTACATTGTAGTTTCCTTCAGTATTGATACCGCGTAAATATATACAGGTAGCATAAGCAGAACTACTGGAATCACAGAAGCAATGAATGTCTAATAAGGAATAATTATTTCCCATGACATGCCTGGGAATTTCAATTTCATTTAATTGATGTAAATTATTATGAAATTGATGCCATTTAATGTATAAATTTTCAGGTATTGAATCGTCCCAATCAAGTTTAATAGACCACAACTTTTGGATTAGTATTTTGGATACAATGATTACAGGACTAACTAGACCCAATGGATCATATATCTGTGCAATTATAGATAATACTTGTCTTTTTGTGATGTGATTCTTCAATGAAAAAGAATTGATTTTATATTTCAATAAATCATGTTTACCTATCCATTGAATGCCTAATGTTTTTGAACTTTCATATTCACCCAAATTCAATATCTCATTAGAAATGTCAGAATGTTCGATATGCTCTAAAACCTTAGAATTGTTGGAATACCATTTTCGCAATATGAAATTGGCTGATTTTAGTATAGCATCAATAGTTTTGCATCTATTTTGTAATTCAGTTAAATCATTTGAACCTGTCAAAAGGTCATCAACATAAAAATCATTCAAAATAGTCTTTGAAGCCTCTGGAAAACAAGTGAAACTTTCTATTCCTAATTGTTTTAAACATTTAATAGCCAAATATGGAGCTGCTGTAGTTCCATACGTAACTGTATTCAATTGAAAAGTGGAAATATCATCTTCAGGGCTGTCCCTCCAGAGAATTAATTGCAGTGGTCTATGTTCTTCATGCATTAGTATTTGCCTATACATTTTTGAAACATCCGAAGAAACTACATACTTGAAATAACGAAATCTAATCAAAATGTCAAAAATATTATTTTGTACTTTAGGCCCAACATATTGAAGATTATTCAAGGACAATCCTGAAGTTGTTTTACATGACCCATCGAACACAACTCTCAATTTTGTTGTGAGACTTTCCTTTAAAATACCATGATGTGGAAAATAATAGTGAGGTGCGTTATAATCAATATTTGTTGCCTTTGTCATGTGACCTAAGTCAAGATATTCATGAATAAATTCTTTATATAGAGTGAAATAGTTATCATTAGATATGAATCGTTTCTCTAATAGTTTGAATCTTCGATAAGCAATTTCTTTGGAATCTCCCAAAAGACTAGAAGACTTTTTTAATGGTAGTTTTACTATAAATTGACCATTATTTGCTCGTGTTGTATTTTCGGCAAATAATTTCTCACATTCAAGATCTTCTTTTGACATAGAATTGATATCTGGAATTTCATTTATTTCCCAAAAACGTTTCAGTTGTTCATCTTCTACAATTATGTCTTTTGAAAAATTACAAATTGAAATATTTGAAGGCATTGAAATATTACCTGCAATAATCCAACCCAGTTTTGTATTCTGAAAAACAGGCCCCTTACCATTGAGCTTGATTTGGCCATCCAAAATCAAATCCCAAAAAACGCTAGCCCCTATGAGAATGTCAATATCACCTGGATTGTGAAATTGGGGATCTGATAAATGTATATTTTCTGGAATTGAACATTGAGATATACAGATTTTCTGAGAAGGTATATTAGCAGAAATAACAGGTGTTACAAAGCAACATAACTGTGTTTTGAAATCATTTACCTTCGAATAAATGGTGATTGAAGTTTTTTCAGTTATATTCGATACAACCTGGTTTATACCAATAATTGACAATTGTGTTGGAACCAATTTGAGGTTCAGTCGCTTACAAAATTACTTTGTAATTAAATTTGACTGTGCTCCACAGTCTAGAAGCGCCCTGCAATGTTGAAAGTTACCATAATTGTCCTTTACTTTGAATGTAACTGTTGACAACATCACTGAGGATTGGTATGTTTCAATAACATTGAATACTTTAGAAGAACTACAAGGTTCTTCTATAGGGTTTGGCGTTATATTCGCTTGCTCTTTTTCATTAGAAGAAAATTGCAAAGAATTGTGTTTCATATGAGAACTAGGTTTGGAATTGTCACTTTGATTCTCAGAATTAGTAGCAGCATTGTTTGAATCAAAATGTAATAATGTATTGTGTTTACGTTTGCATTTTCGACATGGACCAGAATTACAAATATCTTTAGAATGTCCAATTCGTAGGCAGTTAGAACAGAGTTTCAATTGTCTTACCTTTTGCCACCTTTCGTTAATATTCAATTTGAGAAAGTCATTGCATGTATAAATAGTGTGATCACCTTTGCAAAAATTACATTTATTTTGATTCAGAGACAAGTTGATATGCTGATGGAAAGATTTTATACCTTTGTTTATACCTTTGTGTACATAAAGATCGTTTTTGGAATGAGGCTCTTCCAAGGACTCCAGGATATCTGCTCTTTCTCTCAAAAATTCTACAAACTCATCTAGTGTGGGTAATTCATTGCTTACATGATGTTCCTTCCATTTGTTTTGTGTAATTTTGTCCAATTTATTGTAAATGATATGTATAATTACCATATCCCATAAGGAATCCTTGGAAAGCTTCATTGCCTCCAATGCTGATAAATGTTTTGACATATCATCAGTTAAATTTCTGAAAATGGAGAAAGTGCATTTACTTATTTGATTGAGATTAAATAAAGACTTGATATGATTATCAACCAAGAACTTTTTCCTATTGAATTTATCATTTAGCATTTGCCAAGCCATTTTATAATCCTGAGTTTCATCACACCCTTCAATTACCCTTTTTGCATAACCCTCAAGTGCAGCTTTCAAAAAATTATATTTTTGCCCATCGTTTAAGTTTTTATTCGAATCTATGGTTGTTATAAAATTCTTTTTGAATTCCAGCCAGTTTTCATACTCACCGTTAAAAACTGGTAATTTTATTTTTGGCAATAAAAAGTTTTGTAAGGGATCTTGCACCGCTATTGGGGTGGGAATATTATTTTTAAGGACCTTCTTTCTTACATATTCCATCAAATACCCAATTTTTTGATAATACTTTTGTTCAAATGGTTCTCTTTCTTTAGATTGGTCAACCAAGTCTGCATCATCACAGTCTTGTTCAATATTTGTTTGAATATTGTCAAATTCCTGAATCAAACTCGAATTGTTATCTATGCGCAATTGAACTTCGCTACTATCTGGAGTAATTGTACCTTTTATTATCAAATCAACATAATTTTCAAGGTTGTTCAGCTTAAATTTCAGTGATTCAAGATTTTTCACCATTTTTTTCAAATCTTTTTTGGCAGTAGCCATTTTATAAAGCAGTAACTATAGTTTGACTTTGAAAATTATACGAAAATCAAATTATAAATCGCAGATTTGGTGAAAAATGCAGTAAAAGCTATCAAAATTGATAACTGGCTATCAAAGTCACACAAAATGAAGTTTTGTCTACTATAAATTGCAATACTGATCAGTCAAATTGAAATAGCATCAAAAAACTCACGACTATGGGAAAAATACATAAGGATAATAGGAAATTACTGACTTTGATTTGCTTGAGTTAAATGGCTCGATTCTTCTACCAACTTTCTTCCTCAACTCTTGACTCCAATTATGACAAATAATAATTTCTTTCAATGGTTTTGTCACAATCTCCCAGTTGAATAATCGTTACAAAAAACCAATTCAGCTGCCTTCAATCGACGACTTTGGCTTGTTGTAGGTACGGCTACGACGTTTCTCTTCGATGCTTTCTTGAATTGAATTGCGTTTTTCACTACTATCTGGCTCGTGAGGACCAAATTTTGTGTTTAATAATTGTAATACTGCTGGTGTAGTGAAAAATACTAATAGGATCGATAGACTTTTTATTTTCAAAAAGTAAAAATTGTCAATCTTGTTACAAGTTCAGAAAATTGTTGACAGCAACCGCATTCAGATTTTTCAGCTCACTAGAGTGAATTTCGCTGTCGCCATAAATACTTAATACAGAATGATATTTTGAATTATGAATTAACAATAAAGTTTGAACAATCCTATGGTAATAGTGAAAAAATCTGATGAAACTTTAAGAATCTGTTTAGATCCAACTGATTTAAACAAATATATTAAAAGACAAATTTTTCAAATACCCACTTTGGACGAAATAACTGCAAAAATGGCAAACTGTAAGTTTTTCAGTACACTCGATGCAACAACGCAAGGGTTTTTGCAGATAAAATTAGATTCTGAGAGCTCAAAATTGTGTACTTTTGCCACACCTTTTGGTAGGTATTCTTTTACAAGACTTCCTTACGGCCTTTCTTGCTCTCCAGAAGTATTTCAAGAACAAATGTTCAACATATTTGGTAATATAGAAGGTTGTGACGTCTATATTGATGACATAATAATTTTTGCAAAAACAATTGACGAACATGATAGAGTTTTAGATAAGGTATTAAAAGTAGCTAGTGAAAGTAACTTAAAGTTTAACAAAACAAAATGTAAGTTCCTAGTAAGAGAAATTAAATATCTAGGTCACAAAATAAGTGAAAAAGGTATAGAACCAGACGAGTCCAAAATACAGGCTATAAAAGATATGCCAAAACCAAAAAATGTTAAAGATGTTCAAAGATTGCTAGGTATGGTCACATACATAGGTAAATTCATAAATAATTTAACTGACAAAACTGCAAATTTGAGAGCTTTTCTAAAAAAGGACACAATATTTGAGTGGAACGAAAACCACGATAAAACATTCAATGATCTAAAGAAAACGTTATCAGAAAAACCTTGTTTAAATTTTTTTGACATTAACGAGTTATCAACTATCTCGGTGGATGCATCACAAAGTGGTATGGCAGCTATTTTAATGCAAAAAGATCGACCTTGTGCTCATGCATCGAGAGCCCTAACAGAAACTCAAACTAGGTACTCCCAAATAGAAAAAGAGTTATTGGCATGTTGGTTTGGTATTACAAGATTTACCCAATTTGTTTATGGCAAGAAATTCATAGTAGAGACTGATCATAAACCCTTGATAGCAATAATAAAAAAACCTTTACATATCTGTCCACCAAGATTACAAAGAATGTTAATTCAACTCAAAAAATATAACTTTGATCTTGTATATAAACCTGGAAAAAAAATTATTATCGCAGATACATTAAGCAGAGCCTTCAAGTCAGACATAAACTTTAATGAAAATCAAGATTTTGAAATAGAGGCAGAAATATGTAGTATAGAACTCACCCTTAATGTAACAGAAAACAAAAAACGTGAAATCCAAAAAATGACTCAAGATGACGCTGAGCTGATGAATCTAAAGAAAATTTTAGAAAGTCCCCACTGTTCAGATATAAAATACTGGCCTGAAAATATTAAATTCTACTATAAATACAAAGCTGAAATATCTCATATAGATCAACTTTTGTTCAAAGGTCAAAAATTAATAGTGCCTAGTGCACTTAGAAAAGAAATTTTAGAAAAATTACACTATAGTCATTTAGGCTATAAAAAATGTTTAGATAAAGCTAATTTGTCCTTTTATTGGCCAGCTATGAGAAAACAAATAGAAGACATGATATCGGCATGTAGTGTGTGCCAAACTTTCAAAAGATCTCCAGGTCCTGAACCTCTGAAGCCACACGAGGTGCCTCGATCGCCTTGGGTTAAGTTAGGTGTAGATATATTTCATTTCCATACGGAGTCTTACATATTGATAGTAGATTATTATTCAAAGTTTGTAGAGGTTGCCAATTTGAATAATGATTTATCAGCTCAAAATGTAATACATAAACTGAAAGCTATATTTTCTCGATTTGGTATTCCAAAAATAGTGATCTCGGACAATGGTCCACAATTTTCATGTTTAGAATTTAAAAATTTCAGTAAGTCCTGGGATTTTCAGCACATAACATCTTCTCCTCTATGGGCAGGTAGAACGGACAATACAAACAGTAAAAATTATTTTAAAAAAGTGTCTTTTTGACAAAAAAGACCCCTATTTAGCACTATTAGATTTTAGGAATACTCCGCTTGATACTGAGAACTCACCTGCAAATGCTTTAATGAATAGAAATTTAAGATCTCTAATTCCAGCAGTAGATAAAGACAAGTTAAAAGTTTTCAACAAAAATAAATATGATTCTTACATAGCAAAAACTCAACATAACATGAAAAAATATTATAAAAAAAGGGTTAAAATACTGCCACCCTTAAAAAATAACTCACTAGTAAAAGTTCTAGTCAAACCTAGAAAACCATGGCAAAATGGCAAAGTTTTGGAAAAAACTGGAATTAGATCATATATAGTAAAATTAGAGAACAATTCAACGATTAGACGAAATCGTAAATTCATTAAACCATTGAAACAGCTGGAGGAAAGTTCTCGTATTTCTGAAAATGCTTATAACCAAAATTGTTCAAAATTATTTGAGGAACAAAATCTACAACGAAATGTTTTTCTAAAAGTTGTGGAAAATAGCCAAAGTGACGATAGATGTTTATCTGATTTGACGGATAGGAGAGAAAATGTTAATGACGAATCTAATAGCAACCGAGATGAAAATGTAAATAGTTTTAATGACAACAGAGATGTTCTCGATGCCTGTAATAGTATGGGAAATGAGATTGATAGAAATTCTAGTTATAGCATACAGAACAATTGTAGTTTTAGTGAAAAAGGAGGGAAAAATAGTACGCAAGGTGTGAAAACAAGAACAGGGCGTATAATTAAACAACCCTGTAGATATTCAGACTTCATCACAACTATTGATTAGATAGATTAGGAATTCTTCAATTTATTAGGTTGAATCAAGTACTTTAGTATTATTACAAAATATTACTTTTTCCTCCCTGAAGAATTTATGTACAAAACTGTACTGATGTAATCTATTGAGTTGTTTATGGTTATACATTTGTGGTCTGGTGTTTTATTGAATCAGGTACTTTAGTATTATTACAAAATAATGCTTTTTCCTTCCTGAAGAATTTATATAATCTATTACGTTGTTCATGGTTATACATTTGTGATCTGGTGTTCTATTGAATTAGGTACTTTAGTATTATTACAAAATAACGCTCTTTTTCCTCCTGAAGAATGTATGTATAAAACTATGTAGATAGTTGTAATTTATTAAGTTGTCTATGGCATTGTAATGGTATTCGTGTTTGTGCGTTTAGCATATACCCTACATAGGAGTTCCATATATGTCCCAATTTTTATTTGATATATTGACATACAAGTATGACTGAAAAAAAAAAAAAATAAAAAATAAATAAAGAATTCATCCAAAACGAGGGGGATGTCAGGGATCTGTGATCCGTGATGTTTATTTAAATGTTCTGTGTTCTGTGACTCGTGACACATGTCACATCAAATTGAAATAAAGCAGTTTATATCCTGACCTCAACTGAGTAACATTGTTTGATTATTAACCACACACATCCAAAACTAACACGGTCCTTAAGTGGTCTGGACGTTTGTCCAATGTATTGTTTTTCACAATTTTGACATTTTATACAGTATACTACATCTCAACAGTTTATGCATGGAGTCTTGTCTTTCAATTTGGAAAACATTTTTTTGATAGGTAAAACATTTTTATTAGCTATTTTAATATTTTCTGAAAAGGATTTGAATATTCTGGATAGTCCAGGGGTGATATCTTTAATAAAAGGTAAAGAAGCATAAATAGAACATGTCCTAGTGACTTCTGCAGCTTGCGCATTGACTGGAGATAAAGTAAGTGTATTATTAATATTATTATTATTCTGAAGATTTATGTCATCAACGGATGAGGTATTATACAAAATCTTTTTTAAAAAGGAAGCAGGATATGAATTTTGGAGAAAAAGGTTATAAATTATATCTAAATTCTTTTTATGTAGGGAGGTATCAGATATCTGGATGACCCTTGATTTCATTTGTTTTATCACGTTGGCTTTCATGCTCTGTTTATGATAGGACCAATAATTGATATATCGGCCAGAGCTCATTGGTTTCCTATACCAATCGATAAGTATGGAGTTGTCTGGTGTTCTGATAAACAAAGTATCTAGAAACGGAACGCTGTTGTGTTCGTTTTCTTTCTCGATGGTAAACTGTATGTGGGGATCGTAGCTGTTGAAAATGAACAAGGTATCATCTGCGGCATCTGATGATATCGCAATGATAATGTCATCTACATATTTCTTGAGGAAAGGTGGATTGAAAGGGAGAACACGTGTGACCATGTCTAACAAATCATCCATTACAAATGCTGCCAGTATAGGGCTAATTTTTGCACCCATTGGGGTGCAAATCAAGGGTCATCCAGATATCTGATACCTCCCTACATAAAAAGAGTTTAGATATAATTTATAACCTTTTCCTCCAAAACGCATATCCTGCTTCCTTTCTAAAAAAGATTTTGTATGATACCTCATCCGTTGATGACATAAATCTTCAGAATAATAATAATAGTATTAATACACTTACTTTATCTCCAGTCAATGCGCAAGCTGCAGAAGTCACTAGGACATGTTCTATTTATGCTTCTTTACCTTTTATTAAAGATATCACCCCTGGACTATCCAGAATATTCAAATCCTTTTCAGAAAATATTAAAATAGCTAGGTAATAAAAATGTTTTACCTATCAAAAAATTTTTTTCCAAATTGAAAGACAAGACTGCATGCATAAACTGTTCAGATGTAGTATACTCCCAAATATTATATATTTATATATATGTAACTTCTTTATTCTACATATTCCAAAAAAATGTTAAATACATAAGTTGTAGGGTTTCATTCGATCTCTTTAATGGTTTAAGTTTCATACAGAGTGTCTCAAAAAAGCACGGTGACTTAGAAGTTAATTTTTTTAAATGGGACACCCTGTATTTCATTGCATTATTACATTCTACGTTGAATTCTGAACAAGTTTGATAAATGGTTTTCTATCAAAAAAATTAATAGTTTTGGACTTATGAACACTTGTAAATAATTATTTCGACTACTTTTGCACCAGTTCACGAATAAATTAATGAGGTAGGCTATGCACGCTAGGCGCGTTTATTTTATCAATGACAACGAAAAAAGCTCTTATCTGTTTTTGCCAAATGTCATTGATATTTTGTAGGTTTTCAAAACTTTGTTTTAAACGGTTTTCTTTTCTTGTTGATTAATATGGCTCGTTCAGTAGCAGACAAAGTTGAAGCCGTTATCATATTTGGTGAAGCTAACCGAAATTACCACGCTGCTATTCGCATTTTCAATGAACGGTTTCCAGAACGTCCGATGTGTCGAAAATATCTGCAGAAATTGGTGGCAAAATTTAACCAAACTGGCACCGTGAAAGATGCTCCGAGATCTGGGAGGCCGAAAATAATTACGGAAGATGTTGAAATTCAAGTACTAGCCGAAATCGTAAATAACCCACAACAATCAACTAAGCAAGTAGCTGAGACATGTGATGTTTCTAAAACATCAGTAAAGAGGGTTTTAAAACAAAATAAATTCAATCCTTACAAAATAAAAATTTTGCACCAATTGGTTGAAGATGATCCAGACCGGCGACTTGAATTTTGCGAGACCATGGCAGAAAGAATTGTTGCAAATCGACTTTATTTGCAACACATCTGCTTTAGTGATGAAAGCACTTTTGACCTAAATGGAAATATGAATACCCAGAATTGTAGATATTGGAGTGATGAGAATCCCCATGAATTCAGCGAGGGGCATACTCAATTTCCCCAGAAAATTAATGTTTGGGCTGGTATTTTAGGTAACCACATTGTAGGTCCCATATTCTTGGAAGAAAATTTAAATGGTCCCAGATACCTCCAAATGCTGCAAGACAAAATAAGTCCCAGTATCGATGAGATCGTTGCGCAAAACCCACATGAATTTTACTTGGATGTAACATTTCACCAAGATGGAGCGCCACCACACTATTTTCGGGAGGTGAGAAATTACTTAGATGAAAGATATCCAGGTAGGTGGATTGGACGTCGAGGTACAACAGAGTGGCCAGCTCGCTCACCGGACCTCTCACCGCTTGATTTCTTTCTCTGGGGCTATGTGAAATCTGTAGTTTTTAAGACAGTTTGTGGGTCGTTAGATGAACTGCGCCGTCGAATTATTCAAGTGTGTTCAGAAATAACACCTCAAACCTTGATTAATGTTAGGGAAGAGTTTACAACCCGACTATTCATGTATCAAGAAATGCATGGTGGACATGTCGAACATCTTTTGAAATAGATAAAAACTCACCGTTTTTAGTTATAAATTAAAATATCTCTTCAGTTTTTAATGATTCTTGATCTGTATTTATGGACTACCTTATTTGTTAATAAAATGTTTCAACTTCATTTGTACTACTTTTTCGTGAGATTCAACAACTCTAACAATTGTAAAATGGTACGACGAGGTAAGTTACACATGGTGCCATCAGCAGTTTGCAACATTGGATAGCTTTCAAAAAGGTAGGATAGGAAAGTGGGATACATTGTGATCCATTTGTTACGATTTTCTCATTGAACTGACGCAAAAGTAGTCGAAATAATTATTTACAAGTGTTCATAAGTCCAAAACTATTAACTTTTTTGATAGAAAACCATTTATCAAACTTGTTCAGAATTCAACGTAGAATGTAATAATGCAATGAAATACAGGGTGTCCCATTTAAAAAAACTAACTTCTAAGTCACCGTGCTTTTTTTCCTCACTGTATATATATATATATATATATATATATTATATATATATATTATATATATATATATATATATAATAAGTCGTCAATCAAGTTTTAGTTATACACAATAACAAACAAAGAATCATATAAGAGTCCATGAAATTGTTTACGGCCTTCTTCAGAAAATGTTCGATTGATTGATTTTCATCGTTCTCTTTCATTCGTCTCCATAATCATTTCGTCGCTGTGGCAGCTGACGGCTTATTTATTCCAATGGGAGAGTTTCGTACAAGTTGCCAACCTAGATTTTTTCAGAAAAACCTCTATCTCTTGAATCGTAGAAATTCCTAAATATTCTTGTACAGAAATTAAAACTACACCACTAGCATATCTTTTTTTTTTTTGTCAAAAGGCCCCTAATAACTATTTTATGGGCAAAAACAACTTTCTAGGGAATCTAGGGAATTTTGTATTATTTCATCGATTTCTAGTGATATTTTTGTCAGAGACCCTCACTAATAGTTCTAACCCTAGTTCTAACAAAATTTTGGTCATTTGGTAAAAAATGCCTAGATGTTCGTTCAAAAATTGTAAAAGTGATTCCAGATTAAGTAAAAATAAGAAACTGAGATTCTATCCATTCCCAAAAATGAAAAGTAACCCCGTGAAATGTCGAAGGTGGGTAGCACTTTGTGGAAGTGAAAAGTTGAATTCCAGCAACATTACAAGAAATACATATTTATGCAATAAACATTTCTCTGGAAAGTTCACCAAAGACTCTGAGCCCACACCATTCTTATATTCAACTAATAATGATGAAAATTTCGCGATGGTCGACTACATATATATTGATTTGGAAGCCCAGAACTTTATAGGTGTTGATGAAGGTAGTGAACACATACCTGGGTATATTGAAATTGACCATAATTATTGCCATTCAAAAGAAACTTCGGAAGTTCATACATAAACATGGATGGATGAGCCTCATATATTTTTGTATAGGAATTTAATGAAAAACTAAAAAAATTTCAAATATATCACTGGCCCTAGACTATCACAATTTGAAGCTCTCTATGAATTTCTGGATGAAAGCGTAATGGGTAAACTAATATATCCAGATAAAAATTATGAAAGACACAAAACTAGAAACTTTAAACACCGCTTGATGAATAAAGATTGTTTGTGTTTGACATTAGCCAGAATGATATACTTTGGATGAGCTTTCAATATTTTACTGCATGAGCAAAGCAAATATTTCAAAAATATTTTATGCTTGGGTTCAGTTCATGTATTACCAAATAATTTCTATTAGAGGTGATATGTTCAACGAAGGAAGATATATTTCAAGAGTGCCACTTTGTTATAGAAACTTTGAAAAAAAAAAATCACATTGGTAATTGACGCAACAGAAATAAGTCTACAAATGCCTAGTAACTTCAGTCAGCAAGGTTACAAAGTTACAAACACTGTAATACTATAAAGTTTTTGATAGGAATTTGTCCAAATGGTGGGGTAACTTATGTTAGTGAAGGGGCAATTTTTGATAAGGAATTGTTCGAGAAGTGCGATTGGAATGTATTTTTGCAAGAAGGTGATGTCATTTTAGCTGATCGAGGATTCATAATTGAAGATATTGCAAATAAAATGAAAATCTAGGTATTCATCCCCCCATTTCTCAAAAACCGTAAAAGACTGACTTCTGAAGAGGAAAGACTAACAAAAAAATCAAGAGTTCATGTTGAACGGGCAATCAGGCGTATAAAATCATACAGGATTTTGTCTAAACAGTGTCCAATTTTGTTACTTCCAATAATATCCAATATTTTCACGATTGTAAGTTTCTTAGTTAACTTTGAAGAGTGTTTAGTTCCATAAGTACTAGTGAGTAGTATTATTTGTTCATTGTGAGAGATATTTTTGCTAAAAAAGAGTTATAGGATAGAAATATTTTTATTCATCTGTTAAAGTAGCAGTACAAACATGATACAGATAGTGTTAATACACAGATTTACTTTAGTAGACTAATCATATAAGACTAATCATATACAGGGTGTCCAGAGATGAAACCGACAAAACTTATGGGGTTGAAGGGACTGCCCATACGATTGCAGAATGTCATATACAAATGTCCAAAACCGCTTCGTTACCGACATACAGAGTGATTTGTGAAGTTAGACAGGAAATTCAATCCGTCATATTTAATACAGGTATTGGCCGATTGGGTTCAAATTTGGTACATGAATCACACTGAAAGGCCTCAACAAGAAGCCCTTCGAACGAAACCAATTTCAGGACCGGAATATAATTTTTTTTATGTTAAAGTCTTGTGAGAATAACGCACCCTGTATAATAATTATCACAAATCTGATCTCAGATTCGAAATCTACGGAAAAAATCCTGTAGGAAATAGTGGAAAAAGTTTCTGGCACCATTTCTGATAAATTATTATTTTCAATTTATCTCTCATGAAAGTGATTGTTGGATGAGGTACCATCAAAAATTGGTTAATATGATGAATAATTACGAAATCAAGACAAAAATTTTGCTATTCTCTTCAAGAAGTTCGTCATGAAATTTCATAAAATACTCTCATAACCCAAAACAAATTGAGAAATAAATTCATATCAGGGCCGGACTGAGTCTTTTTTATGTTAATTTCTTTCGAGCATAACTGCCCTAGTAATAATCTAAATTTACGAAATCTAAATCTACTAAAACAATCGTATAGGAAATTGATGATATAAGACTGGACTGAATTTATTGGAAATTATATTTGCTCAATAATGATTTGGAATTTATGAAACTATAACACAACTCACAATAATATTCCGTAATGCGCTTACCAAAAAAAGAATTCGTAAAAAATGTTTACTAATGCCTTAATAAATTTCCAAAGTGAAGCCCTCCAGCATCAATACATTTTTGAGAGCGTGCCACTAGATGATTCACTGACTTTCGAATTATTTGAGGGTTATTTTTAACACCACTACATGCAGCAGTAATTTTTTCTAATAAATGTTCTCTATTTCTAATTTCTTCATTATAAATTTCTGATTTTAATTGACCCCATAAAAAGTTGTCTAGGGGTGTTAAATCAGGGGATAGCGGTGGCCAATTTACTGGACCTCCACGGCCAATCCATCTGTTCTGTAAGTTGCATTAAGATGGTTTCCAACTGGAATTGAAAAGTGGGGTCCAGCACCATCCTGCTGAAACCACATACCACGGGTATTTAGACCTTGCAATAGATCCGATAAAATGTTCTCCAAAAAATGCAGATATTCATCACCAGTTAACACACCATACATTGAAATGAAATCTGTATTGGCAGTTTTTCTGAACAATGGCATGTGGGTTTTCGGCTGCCCAAATATGCACATATCTAGTGTTATTAATTCCATCCCTGGTGAATTGGCTCTCGTTGGTAAATAAAATTTTGTTAATGGTCCGTCTATGTGCTAGGCACCATCTAGAGAACAATATGCGTGGTACATAATAATAATAATAATAAATAAAAATAAAAAGGTTTATTTACTACGAAACAAGAGGTGTAAGGGCAGTTATAGCAAACAAACATGGGATTACCACAGAAGCTTTAGTTCCGGGGAACTATTGCTTGTACGTGGTTTCGCATGTATACTAGTCCAATTAAAATCAAGGTAAAAGGTCCTGAAATTGCGAAACGGATGAGACCACTTGTTCTCGACGTATTTTGGGCCGTTGATCACGAAAATGAGGGTTAAAGCTACCGCCAGTGGTTGGAACACCCTTAAAAATGCAAAAAACACCCCTAAATAGGGGTGAATATTTTCGTTATTTTGCAAATTTAGTCATCCTATTTGTTGTTGGGGGCGGTGATTACGAAAATGAGGGTGAAAACTTGCATTACAGGGTGGAACGACCCCTAAAATTGGGGAAAAAACACCCCGAAATGGAGGTGTTTTTCGACTAAAAGTGTGTTTTTGTCAATTAAGACATCTTATATGTTGTTTGGGGCGCTGATTACGAAAATGATGGTTACAACTTGCCCCAATGCTCGAACCACCCCCAAAATCGCACAAAACACCCCTAACAAGGGGTATTTTTCGACTAAAAGTGTTTTTTTGCCAATTAAGACATCTTATATGTTGTTTGGGGCGCTGATTACGAAAATGATGGTTACAACTTGCCCCAATGCTCGAACCACCCCCAAAATCGCACAAAACACCCCTAACAAGGGGTATTTTTCGACTAAAAGTGTTTTTTTGCCAATGAAGACATCTTATATGTTTTTTGGGGCGCTGATTACGAAAATGGTGGTCAAAACTTGCAGCAATGGTCGAACCACCCCCAAAATTGCTCAAAACACCCCTAACAAGGAGTGTTGTCGACTGTCCTTTCACACATTCATTGATGTGTAACTCTCGCCCGGGCCCTCGAAACAGTTGATCCAGTCCTCTAAAAATAATCTCCGGCTAGATCTCCAAACGTTGACGAGCGGCCTTTCACTTTTCTCCCAACGCACTGAAACTTCTCTCATTGTGTGAGGAGTGAACAAAAGATTAAGATAGCGCTCGGGTGGAGTCGCCGGCAGTCGTGAACGCTCGCTCAATTCACAACCGTTACAAAGAGACTCAAGCCTCTACCTTTCACTCCTCGACTTACTTCCCGCTCGTTCTGTTCTTGTACAATTTCGGAGCAGTTTATTAATTTTGTATACCATCATACAGTGCCTTTAAAGTGAATAATTTATCTGTGTTATTAATATGTGTACACAATTTCGTTTGGAGTGTTAGTTATCAAGATTTGGACAATTTGGCTATTATCTTCCGGAAAGCGACAGGTACATTGATATTATTATATTAATTTAATGCTTAGACATTGTCTGTAATGAATGTAAAACGGCATATAAAGATAAAAATATGTAGAATTCCTTAAATTTTTTAAAGGCCGCAAGGTTTTCAAGCCGACACTCTTGATATCATTTGAAAAATAAGATAATTTATTTCTGTGATTGGACACGTGGGTTTCCATATATATAGTATTACAGCATGGTGTTCTTTATTAATAGGTAGAATAGAAGTGTGCATCCTATTGCCGGGGATCAGGAGGCTGATATTGCAAGCGCGGCAGATTTGAAAAATCTTGGAATTTTCTGATATCTCAACAAGGTAATATATCATACTTTATGTATACGGCTCATTCCAGACCATTTGTCATATGTGGAAAAATTTTGTCTCATTGTATTGTCAGGGAGAAGACCAGAAAATTTGTCTTTTTCTCTATTTTCTGTCAAGGGAATGAATGGGTTATTTTTTTATCCAAATAATTTTTTTATTGAAACTTTTTGCTGTAGACCACTTGTATTTTCCAAGACCACTCAGCCTCTTTCACGGTGAATTTTTTTCTAGATGGAGAGCAGCTCAACATGTTTAGTTTGTGAGAAGCCTGCGATACGGGATTTTACCTACCTGAGAGACCCTGAGATGAGAAGAATGGTTGTTCTTGGTAAGGTACGAATGGATAGTAAACACGTAAAATTTGAAACGGAAACAAGGGCACTATCGCATTCATGGACAATGTTTCGAATCCTATTCTTCTTGGAAAGACGCGATAATTGCAAGAAATGAGGTTGAAAGGAAACTTATATCAGGCACAATTGAAGAACCACAAAATTTTCCATATAAAGATCAATGCATTTTTGGGTGTGACAACGAGGCATGTGATGAATATATTAACGGGAAATGGATGAAAAACAAAGCGAAGTATCCTAGAGTATTCAAATATGACGACATTGACAAAATAATTCTATTGAAAGAGGATGTAAAAAATAATGATACTCAGAAGTATGCCCAATTAATGAGCCGTTTCGAGTTTTTGGAAACTCAAAGTTCTCCACATATGAGATTTCATAATCATTGTCGAAATTTTCATACTGTTGTTAAAGCACGGGGCCCTGATATTGATTATGTAAATACTATTCCAAACAGAATCTATAAAATAGGCAAATATGTATTTGAACGGGAAGAAGTGAACCAATTCAACCTAACCAAGATTTTTGCTGATTTTAATATGGATGGTAAACGCACAGAGTTGAGAGATCATCTAAAAATATTTTTCGAAGATTCAATGATTTATCATGGTAAAATGCATAGAAGTGGATTGACCATTTTATCTAGGAAAGAAATTGTTCATGAAGCTTTAAACAGTTACTGGGAAGGCAACACCTCTTCGTAAAGAAAGTTGCAGATGGAATAGTCGATGAAATTGAATCCCTCAAACAATTATCGTAATCCTGGTAATTTCTTATCAGGTATTGACGATATGATCCCACCAACATTAAAAACATTACTGGAGTTGGTAATTGATCATAATAGACATGGATATAGTTCTGAGGATGAAAAACGACTTAAGCTTCGAAAACAAAAAAAGGTTTCTGCACTTTGCCACGCTATAGTTACTTGTGCAAAGCCCTCAATAATTTCGCCCCTTATGCTTGGTCTTGGTATCTTAATATACCGCAAATATGGTTCGAGTGAATTGATCAAAATTTTATCGAGTCTTGGTTTTTGTTGTTCATATTCCAATGCGAGAAATTTAGTGACGTCTATAGCAGGTTGTAGTGAGGGACCGACATTTACGAATTCGTATGTTCAATTAGTTTTTGACAAAGCTGATCATAATACAGCAACAATTGATGGGAAAAATACTTTTCACTGCATGGGAGGAATCGAAATTGTAACACCTTATAACTCCGTTTCTTTTCATCACCCAATACCCAAATTGAAAAACTTAGAGGGAACAAGTGCCTCTCAAGATCACGGTCATTAGAATCAATAAGAACTATTAATCTATTGGATGGTGATGCAGGAGATATGTCAATCAGCGTAACAGAAGGTGATTTCTTTTGGCTTTTTGCAAAACATGCGACCAATTTTGAATTCAAAGGTTAGGTAATTCCTCTCCCATTTGTAAACCATCCTCCTACGGATAGACAAACTATTTTAACACTTTCTCGCAGTCAAGAAATATGTACACAATTTAAGCAAAAAAAATTTTTTGTCACTTTTGATCAATCATTATACATTAAAGCCCGTGCTATTGTTGCTCAATATAGTAACCAAAGTGATGAGAATAATGATGAGAATGATGATGATACCGGTGATGGAAATAATGCTGAGCGAAACACCAAACTGAAAATTGACAAACTTATTATCCGGTTAGGAGGATTTCATCTGCAGATGTCTTTTATGGGCTGCATAGGACATATCATGGGGGGCAGTGGAATCAAAACGATCTTGTCAGAAATGTATGCTCCAAATTCCATCGATAAAATATTAGATGGACGTCATTATAGTTGTGCTATGCGAGCTTACGTATTGCTGAATGCCGCTGTAGCCGATAATTTGTTTAAAAAAATGCAAGCAAGTGACTATCGTCTAACAGATTCAGAAAGAGAATTCATGAACGGACAGCTGGATTATAATTCAGACTCGCTCGGAGAAACCCTCATAAATAATACATTTATCAGAATACAGAAAAAAATTTCTGACTTTATTGATGAGGTGGAAAAACGTGGACCCACTGCGAAACTGTGGTTGCAATTTTTCAAAATGACTACCCTTTTAAAACAGTTTGATCAAGCGGAAAAGGATGGTGATTGGGCTTTGCATTTACTAACCATTCGCAAAATGATCCCATTCTTTCACGCTGCAGGCCATAATAATTATGCAGAAAGTGCTCACTTATACTTGCAAGATGTTTTATCCCTCGAAAAAGTCTTATGCCAAGACGAATATGCTAAATTTATTACAGCTGGGTTCTTTACTGTCAGACAGTCAGAAAAGCACGCCTGTGGCACCTATAGTGACCAAACTATTGAACAACAACTAATGAAGGGGATAAAAGTTAAAGGCGGGTTTGTGCGAAGAGGAATAACAGAACCTGTAGTTACTGCATGGATAGGGTCTAATGTCGCTTTATTAGACATTATAAACTCTCTAACTGAGTATTGCGCTGTAGACTTGTCTACTTCTGAACAGCATCCTGAGGACAGGGACAGTCGGATAGAAACTGATCGAAAACATCTTTTAAAATTAAGGGCATTCTTTGATATAAATGATCCCTTCCCTTACCACCCTTATGTACTTTCTTTAGATACAGGAGCAATAGGAAATAGTAATATTTATTGTCACTTGGCTCAGGAGGTAGGCATAGAACTTTTAAGAGGTGTAACAAACAAATATTTCGGTCAGTTGTCTCTGAAGAGAAAAACTAAAGTACTTCCCTTGTCAGCTATGAGTTCATTCACAATTAATGATGAAAGGATGGCTGTTGATGCGAATGACGTGTTTCGTCGTATTGTACTTTCCAAGAATGAAATTAATCTGAAAGAATATCTTGATTATGAACTGGCTCCGTTCCCAGCTTCGATCTTTGATGGTATAGGATTTCATAAAACAGAGAAATCTAAATTATATAGCTGTTTTAAGCCTCTAGAAGACTGCATAATACCCTCAAATGCTATAACTGTAATTGATGGCGGATTTTTACTACATAGGGTGGTGTGGAAATATAGAAACTACTTGCAACATTATAAACAATGTGTTGTAGTTTTCGATGGTTACCCGCCAGACAACAGCACGAAAAGCTTCGAGAGAGCTAGACGGGCAAAGAAACGCTACTCTCCGTCCATGCTATTTCTGGCTGGAGAGCAAGAATGTGGAGTTTCTCAGGAAGATTTTCTGAGCAATGAAGACAATAAGAAGCTTCTTATCAGCGCTCTGACTGAGCATTTTCAACGTGCAAATATTAACGTTTTTCAAGCTCAAGAAGATGCTGATATCCACATTGTAATGAAAGCCATTGATGAAGCAAAAAACGGAAGTTTCGTCCAAATAATTGCCGAGGACATCGATGTACTTGTCTTACTCACGCAATTTTATGAAGGACTGGATATTGTTTTTACTAAAATGAACAGAGGTCGATCCTCAAATGACATATACAATGTAAATAGTTTTAAGTACCCGCATTTGAAAAAAATTATTGCATTTCTCTACGCTTTTAGCGGTTGCGACTCAAATTGCGCATTTTATCAAAAAGGAAAAGAAACCATTTTTAAATCTATTGCTGAAGATAAGGACTTAGTTGACAGAGCTCAGATATTTTATGAACCTGAAGTAAATAAAGACGATTTGTGGAAAGTTGCCTTAGATATTGTAAGTACAGTATACGTGCGAAAGACAGTTCCTGTGGATAATTTTAATTCAATAAGAGTACAATGTTATGCGAATATGAAGACCGATATTAATATAAGAAGACTTCCACCGACAGACCTGGCAATCCGAGAACATGCCTTACGCGTATATCTCCAGTGTCAGGATTGGTGTTTGAATATATTGAATCCAACTGACTGGGGTTGGAAATTAGTCGGAAATTAACTCGTCCCAATTTTTACTACAAAACCATTATTACCTGATAAGTTTTTAAAAAAGTTTACATGCAGTTGCAAGACGGGATGTAAGAGGAAATGTTCTTGCAAAAAAGTGGGATTGCGTTGTACCAAATTCTGTAAAGCATGTAGAGGCACCGACTGCGATAATAGCGAAAATGTGTTGACTATCCAAGATTTCGATGAAGACGAAGATTTAGAAGAGGAAATACAATTAGAACTTGAGCCAGAAATATTGATTCAGGAAACTGAAAATCTATGGGATACGAGCGATTTTTGCGATTCGCAGATGAGTTCAGAAGTTGATTGGGACGAAACAACAACAGAATTTGACGAGGATGAAGAAATTTCTTCACGCAAAATACCAAGACTAGATTTAAATACAACTGTATAGCGATATCTTGTAAGGAGTTTGATACTTGTCATATTTCATATTGATTAATAAAAAAAAAATCCATTTGTAGTTTTTGTATTTTGTATTTCATTTTTTACCACAATCCAACGGTTGACAGTGGTGTTTTGAGCAATTTTGGGGGTGCTTCGACCATTGCTGCAAGTTTTGACCACCATTTTCGTAATCAGCGCCCCAAAAAATGTCTTAATTGGCAAAATAAACTTTTAGTCGAAAAATACCCCTTGTTAGGGGTGTTTTGTGCAATTTTGGGGGTGGTTCGAGCATTGGGACAAGTTGTAACCATCATTTTCGTAATCAGCGCCCCAAAAAACATATAAGATGTCTTAATTGGCAAAAACACACTTTTAGTCGAAAAACACCCCCATTTCGGGGTGTTTTTTCCCCAATTTTAGGGGTCGTTCCACCCTGTAATGCAAGTTTTCACCCTCATTTTCGTAATCACCGCCCCCAACAACAACATAGGATGACTAAATTTGCAAAATAACGAAAGTATTCGAAAAACACCCCTATTTAGGGATGTTTTTCCCTATTTAGGGGTGGTTTTTGCATTTTTAAGGGTGTTCCAACCACTGGCGGTAGCTTTAACCCTCATTTTCGTGATCAGCGGCCCAAAATACGTCGGGGACAAGTGGTCTCATCCGTTTCGCAATTTCAGGACCTTTTATCTTGATTTTAATTGGACTATGCTCGGGTATTTGTGCGGTCATGTGTTCGTGATTTTCTGTGTTCCTAGTGACGTATTGAATTATTATTTTTTTCGAATACCTACATGTCACAATTCTAATTTACTTGATTTCCTGTTCACCCTGTATTATCCGATAATGCTTTGGATCCATCCAAAATAATTATTTCCATAAAATTATCCGAAGAATAAACTCTCGGAGTTCCGTACTCCAGAAGTAGTATGCAATATTGTTCAAAAGTAGTATGGAATATTGTTCATACAAGTTTGCAACCGGAAACGTGACATCATCGAATTCCATGAAACCGTAATTTGGTATCTAACAATTATTTGCTGACTCGTCCCTCCCAAAGCAGTCTCATTTCTATAGAGCTCCCTCCCAAAGCGGTCTCATTTGTACTCTACTTTCCACGACAGATTTTATGAATACCCCATTCATATTTTCGAACAAAAATCAAAATGAAATGCCCATGACAGGTTTTTGTCAAAAATGACTTTCAAAGTGCTACCGCAGAAGAAATTTTTCCATCATTTCCATGCTTGATGTGTATAATTGCTTCTGAAGACCCTGCTTTCCAATACTTTCAATCTCTCTGATAAGCTTGGCAAAGCGATATAGATTTTCGTCGACAAAAATGTATTGAGGATTAAATGCGAGAAAAGCAAACCTTGCTTCAATGAAATGAACAATGTCTGTGAGTGATATTTTTTAATTACATTTTCCCTATCTGAATGGAAATGCGAATTTCTTTTCATTTACAGTATTTTCATAATATATATCAGATGTAGTTCAACGTCCAGCGTGGCTTTAGCCGGGGACGTAGTTGTTTTCTGTTGGATATTACAAAAAAATCACATTTTTGTGTAAAATGTTCCCCATTCCAAGTTTTTTTTTTTAGTTTTCCGAAAGTTGAAAAAACCGCACTTGGGTGGCTTCTGGAATAAACGATTTATTTTGTTAAAACAGTGATATGGTTCTGAACATAATATAACATAATCTTCTGCATTTATTCCAGGATGTAATAAATTCCCTTGACAATTTCAGTGCATTTCCCTTCGAAAACGTTCTCCAGAGCATTTTAAAATCAGTTCGAAAAAGTGATTTGGAACAAATAGTTGAAAGATATTCTGAAAAGCAAATTGTGAATTCGAATTCCTTCTGTCACAACACTTTGAAACTGTCATCTTTCAAAATAATACTCTGAGCACAGTAGAACCAGACAATTAATGTTGGAAAAATGGAAATATAATTACAGTAATAGATATACTTTCACTTGAAGATAAATACAAATTACTTGGTAGAAAATATTCAGATCCTTGCAAATCGACATAATTGGGAATTTTCGGGATCTCGCAAGTAATTTGAACAGTGAAATATTTGATATCGACGACGTTGATTTCAAATGTGTTAGATTTGAATTCATACAATTTAAAAATGTTACATATTTCAGGTCATATTTTCCTAAAACTAGATATTTATAAACGCCTATACATACATACAAGTATTTCAGCAACTATGTGGCCATCTTCAGTATGTCTGAAATTCAATGATTTGACACCTTTCCATTTTTCGGGCAGATAGGTATCTAAGCTCTATTGAAGATGAAAACTTAGTTACCAAAATATGTATTTAGGTACATTCGAATAATATGTTTTTTATTTGAATAAATTCCTCCACCCACTTAATTCTTCACTCCATACATTCAAGATACTGACTATGGGCTTTATTTTCATATTTGTCTTATTTCATCAATTCTAGTTATTGTTGAAAAGGGGAACATTCTCCATGAAAATTGAAAAATGAAAAATGTGACTTATTTGTAATATCTAACAGAAAACAACTACTTCCCCGGCACAAGCCACGCTGGACATTGAACTTCATCTGATAGATATTGTGAAAAGACTCTAACTGAAAAGGAAAGAAAAAATCTGAAAGTGAAAATTTGCATTTTCATTCAGATAGCTGACTTTTTTAATTCTTTCTAGTTTTCCTTGAACAAATCATTAAATAAATTAGATAAGGAGAATGTTATTAAAAAAATATCACTCACAGAAATCGTTCATTTCATTGAAGCAAGGTTCGCTTCTCTCGCATTTAATCCCCAATACATTTTGGTCGACAAAAATCTATTTCGCTTTGCCAAGCTCTTCAGGAGGATTGATATAGGATTGAAATAAAACAGTCTCTTCAGAAGCATACACATCAGGGATGGATATGAGAGAAACATTTCTTCTGCGGTGACACTTTGAAAATTATTTTTTGACATAGACCGGTCATGAGCATTTTGATTTTAGTTCGAAAATATGAATAGGAAATTCATAAAATCTTTTGTGGAATCATCTGCGACTGATAGACAAACTTTAGATTTTTTCTTTCCTTTTCAGTTAGAGTCTTTTCACAATATCTATCAGATGTAGTTCAATGTCCAGCGTGGCTTGTGCCGGGGAAGTAGTTGTTTTCTGTTAGATATTAAAATAAGTCACATTTTTCATTTTTCAATTTTCATGGAGAATGTTCCCCTTTTCAACATGAATACCTCCCAAGAGGTTATCTTGAACGATGGAAAATAGCTACTAAAGTTTGTCTTTCAGTCGCAGATGATTCCACAAAAGATTTTATGAATTTTCTATTCATATTTTCGAACTAAAATCAAAATGCTCATGACAGGTCTATGTCAAAAAATAATTTTCCAAGTGTCACCGCAGAAGAAATGTTTTTCTCATATCCATCCCTGATGTGTATGCTTCTGAAGAGCCTGTTTTATTTCAATCCTATATCAATCCTATATTAATCCTCCTGAAGAGCTTGGCAAAGCGAAATAGATTTTTGTCGACCAAAATTTATTGGGGATTAAATGCGAGAGAAGCGAACCTTGCTTCAATGAAATGAACGATTTCTGTGAGTGATATTTTTTAATAACATTCTCCTTATCTAATTTATTTAATGATTTGTCCAAGGAAAACTAGAAAGAATTAAAAAAGTCAGCTACCTGAATGAAAATGCAAATTTTCACTTTCAGATTTTTTCTTTTCCTTTCAGTTAGAGTCTTTTCACAATATCTATCAGATGTAGTTCAATGTCCAGCGTGGCTTGTGCCGGGGAAGTAGTTATTTTCTGTTAGATATTACAAATAAGTCATATTTGTCATTTTTCAATTTTCATGGAGAATGTGCCCCTTTTCAACATGAATACCTCGCAAGAGGTTATCTTGAACGATGGAAAATAGCGACTAAAGTTTGTCTTTCAGTCGCAGATGATTCCACAAAAGATTTTATGAATTTCTTATTCATATTTTTGAACTAAAATCTAGTTATTGTATTCTATTCATCTAAGTAGTTTATCTGTTCATTCTTCTTCTCTACTGATTCGAAAACACTTGAGTTTTTTTTTTTTTAAAGTTGGACAGTTGTCTTGTTTATTGATGACAAGACTGTATAGGATATTCCGTCAAACTGGATACAGGAGCATTTGTGTTATTGGCCATCACTGGCTACAGAAAAATTATAACAAGCTGTAAGAAAATGTGAACCTGTAAATACTTATTGGCCTTCCCATCATATCAAAATTTTCCGAAACTCTACTTTTGGTAAGATTGTATCTCTCAGTAAATTTGGAAAGCTAAAATAGAAATACCTATGTATCATGATTATTAAAAATATGTATTTAAATTTAGATGACTATGGAAGAGCAAGGGCAAAGGCTAAAGTTGCAGAAGAGACAAGTGACTTTAACACTGAATCTGAGGATGTGAAAAGAAAGAGATACAGGAGCATTTGTGTTATTGGCCATCACTGGCTACAGAAAAATTATAACAAGCTGTAAGAAAATGTGAACCTGTAAATACTTATTGGCCTTCCCATCATATCAAAATTTTCCGAAACGCTACTTTTGGTAAGATTGTATCTCTCAGTAAATTTGGAAAGCTAAAATAGAAATACCTATGTATCATGATTATTAAAAATATGTATTTAAATTTAGATGACTATGGAAGAGCAAGGGCAAAGGCTAAAGTTGCAGAAGAGACAAGTGACTTTAACACTGAATCTGAGGATGTGAAAAGAAAGAGATACAGGAGCATTTGTGTTATTGGCCATCACTGGCTACAGAAAAATTATAACAAGCTGTAAGAAAATGTGAACCTGTAAATACTTATTGGCCTTCCCATCATATCAAAATTTTCCGAAACGCTACTTTTGGTAAGATTGTATCTCTCAGTAAATTTGGAAAGCTAAAATAGAAATACCTATGTATCATGATTATTAAAAATATGTATTTAAATTTAGATGACTATGGAAGAGCAAGGGCAAAGGCTAAAGTTGCAGAAGAGACAAGTGACTTTAACACTGAATCTGAGGATGTGAAAAGAAAGAGATACAGGAGCATTTGTGTTATTGGCCATCACTGGCTACAGAAAAATTATAACAAGCTGTAAGAAAATGTGAACCTGTAAATACTTATTGGCCTTCCCATCATATCAAAATTTTCCGAAACTCTACTTTTGGTAAGCTTGTATCTCTCAGTAAATTTGGAAAGCTAAAATAGAAATATCTATGTATCATGATTATTAAAAATATGTATTTAAATTTAGATGACTATGGAAGAGCAAGGGCAAAGGCTAAAGTTGCAGAAGAGACAAGTGACTTGAACACTGAATCTGAGGATGTGAAAAGAAAGGGAGTGCAAAAAATGCTTTCCAGCAGTGAGTCTAACACAAGCCACGGTATTTTATCAACACCACCAAAAATGAAGAAAAAAACATGCAAAGCCCAGTCAACCAGCGACGTAACAGTAAGTCGCATGGAAGATCATTTTAGAGGCCTACCATAGACGTACCAAAGACTTCGATTCGTGGATATCAATATCCACATATTATTCGCGTTACGAATTCCCCAACTCGAGTTCCTTGCCCGTTGTATAAACATTATTTCAAGAAGTTCTGATGAAGTGCATTCGAATTCGAACTTGTGTTATTATTTGAATTTGAAATGATGTAACAAGGATAAAGTTCCATAAACTGTAGGCGAGCGACTTTTCGAAGAAAACTTGTCACTAACTTACTGATATTTCATCTTTAAGGACACGTTGCTACTACCCAAGGTTAAAATTTTGCGTGCATTTTATGAATAAAAATACAATTCAAGACGGGGGCTATTCTTGAATCGTTCGGCTCAATTCTTATGCGAATAAGAGGGACAAACATATACATATTTCATGTGTATTGGTGTGAAACATTAAATCGAATTCGCATACGAACAACCTCACGAATAGGACCCGCAGAGTAGTGTAGTGTAAAATATCATCCGTGGGAAATATATGACTGCTATAATTTTGTAGCTGAGGAACAGTATAAAATGCTGAAAAGAAAAGAAATCCAAATGCTTTTCCATTTGAGCTTGATTCACGTGCCAATATTCTCTCATGTTCATTAGTCGGTTTCCTAAGTCATGTCATATTCGGTGTCACAATAATCATCGTTGTTCGTACAGTATTGCCGGTGCGAGAGAATTTCTTACATTCTGGTGAATTATACCATTGGCAGTTTCGTAAAAGGAAGCAATTAAAATACATAATGTCATTTCAAAAACTTCAAAGTTTTTTTTGCCTTTACTATTAATAATTTTCCAGTTATCAGTTTGACTGAAAATGTATAAATATAATCATTGTTTCTGAGTTGATAAATTAATCAAAATCCATTTTCAGATTTATCAGAGATGAGGTATGAGAACAAAAAGTATTTTACCCCTTCACCACACAAGTAATTTAATTCCTGGATGCGCATTTCGATAACAAAGTTACCTTCATCAGTAGGATTACTAAACAGTTTAGTAACCTTTGTTATCGAAATGCGCATCTAGGAATTAAATTACTTGTGTGGTGAAGGGGTAAAATACTTTTTGTTCTCATTGAGTGACACCACAGGCGTCCAATATCCCATTTTCGAGAGATGAGATAACTATACGACGTATGCAGACAATTATTGATTTCACATAAAAATCATTCTGGAAGCATTTGTCTTCCATACAATACTATAATATCTGACATGCCTACAAATATATTTTTTACATTGGCAACGCTGTACTGCCATCGCCATCAAATTATTTTATACTGTGGTGTAACTATATTGTGACTATCGTGAGTGTGTGGACACGATCAATGGAAGTGCTTTATGAAGAAGTTCCAAAGAGAAAAAAAGTTTAGTACTTGCCAAGCAGGTAAATATTACCAACTTTTATTGTACTTTAGCGAAATGCGTGATTTTGATTTGTGACTTGTGTGGTTTCAGTGCAAATTATAATGGCGGGTGTAGCAATAATAGTACTAGATTTTTTAAATTTTTTTCTTTATTATTTCGAACTTGTATTGAGTTTATAATCATTGGGAAACACTTATTTTCTGATATATATTATATAGGCTCCTAAGACCCAAAATTCCATCCAGATGAGAGTTTTATATCAGGATCATTTACTTTTGAGACACCCACTGTAGTTCAATCAATTGAATCTATTATATAAAACGTTTATTTACAATTCTCAGAAGTGACTCATTTATAATTATTTTCACATTTCTTGAAATCTGAACAATATTCATTTGGGATTCTAATGAACTGTTGAAAAACAGGGATTTTTCATGAACATATCTATAACTGTTTATAATTTTTCAGAAACATGTTATGAATTCAATAGGAGGGACAACTGATAGGGATTTCACTCAAAGACTGCTGAAGAAATTATTAACCAATGAACTTGCTGAGTTGTGTAGTTGGACAGGAGCCAGGCATGATTTTGAGTTACAGAAAATGGCCATTGTGAAGAGAGAAATTGGGTTTTGCTCTTAATTTATTCAGCTAGCATTAAACTTCGAAAAAAAGACCTCAAAAAAATTATCCATTTTTTTTCACTTAAATATTTTTCCATTTTCACTTAAAGGCGGATTTATGCACACCGCTTTCTCTTTAACTTATATCTTTGCTTTCATTAACCTTTTCAAGATGTTCAAATTATGTTTTTTCCATGGCATAGCAAGTATTCATTGAATAGGTATTTCATGGTGTTCAAGACTACTTCGATAAAGATATGGTAACTATAATGACTTGAAGTTGATTCTTGCTATATGTTCATCTATTAGTTCCTAGCAATGGCTATGGTTTTCAATTCGTATAGTTTCGATTTATGTTTTAATCATTTAATCTCTCATTTTTCTGTTAACGTGTGACGTTGCCTCACCTTGGATATGCATATGTATATATGCTTTATTTTATTTAAAATTATTTTACTTCTGTTGAATGTTGAACGATAGAGATATTTTTATTTGTATTTGATGATGTGTTTGTTCGTCGATAGTACCTATGTTTGTGTTTTTATATTTATTTACTATGACTTTGTCTACAAGATACTCATCTTTCGACAATAAAGTATAATTTGATTTGATTAGATACTCAGATAGGAATATCAGCATAAAATTTTATAGTGTGGCTATTTATAATATATTTTATATGTATGATATGTCTTATATATTTTGTTTTTTATGTTAATTAACCTTTGATTTATTTACCTTTAAGTACTCGCTTTGTCAACAGAATTTTTTTTTTCGACAATAAAGCATATTTTGATTTGATTTGATTGACCATTTATGCATTTGAATTAACTTTTATCTTTCTTTATCTATAATTTAAGAGATAACCAACTTTTATCTCTTGAGGAAGAAGAAAATGCAAATATTAATTGCGCAAGCGCAACTCTGTGCTGCAATTAATAAAAATTATGTATGAAACAAAAAGTATTTTACCCTTCACCACACAAGTAATTTAATTTCTAGATGCGCATTTCAATAAACAAGTTTTATTGTTATTTTATTTTAATTTTAATTTATATCCAAACAAACCTGATGGTCTAATTACTATGGATATAATGCGTTCTGGGTAGGCCTTGATACTAATTCCATACGCTACCTTAGGAACAGCACTGTTAATTATTAACGCAACAGTGAATCGTGGAGGTTTATCCCCAGCAACAAGATTCAATCACTCAGATTTATATCTGAAACTGAAAAAATCCTGCCCTGCCTGGGGATCGAGTCCGCGACCTTTCGATCACGAAGCCCCGGCGTTACCACTGCGCCAATCCCCGCATCATCAGTACGTATTAGTAAACTAGTTTAGTATTACCTACTGATGAAGATAACTTGTTTATCGAAATGCGCATCTATGAATTAAATTACTTGTGTGGTGAAGGGGAAAATATCTTTTGTTTTCATTGAGTGACACTACAGGCAATAACTTCTTTGATTTAAGGAAAAAATGAACGAGAATAACTCACAATATTGAGAAAACTGAGTTAGCATTTTTTTTAATTTAGGTTCCTCTATAAAGTTAGCAGTACCACTTGGCAGAAATTCGATTAAAACTATTCCAAGATTGTCGAATAATTGTCTAGAATTTGTCGTGAACGAAAAAAAATTTGTCGCGCCCTTACTTTTTTTATATGGGGTGGCTGTGCTAACTTTATATCAAGTTAGAAGTACCATTCACAAATAAACATCAAATATCATCAAATTGATTATAAATAATTGTCGAAGTCTATCCGACATTGAAAAATTGCAAAAAAACCTTTTTTTATAGCATATATACAGTTTGTCCCACTAAGTTGGAACTTTTTTATTTATTCATTTTAGGAAAAAAAGTTATTCTTCATAAAAAGTTCTGCATGTTCCAAAATCTAAAATACAATCATCAGATATCAAAATTTTTTCAGTCGTATACGAGGTGTAACAAAAAATATGAATTTTACTCAAGAGTAAAGTACCTTTCTATTTGAAAATATCGAAAATTCTTATGAAAAAAAGTTGTTCAGAAGTGAAAATTTCGTTCAAATATGCAATTACGTCCATAGACATTTAAAAATTGGGTTATGTTACTTTTTACTTTTATTTTTATTTTTAATCAACATTTATCTCTTTTGATTATGTAACACATGATTACCTTTCCGTTTCTAAATGTTTTTTAACAATTTGCAATTTAAATTTGCATTGTTATTGTTGACAAAATAAGAAAAAATTATTCTTTCATGTAAGTGGATGCAATTGCATATTTAAACGTAATTTTTAGTTCTGAACAACTTTTTTATATAAGAATTTTCGATATTTTCAAATATAAAGGTACTTTAAGGTGCTTTGAGTAAAATTCATATTTTATGTCACACCGCGTAAACGACTGAAAAAATTTGATATCTGATAATTGTATTTTTGATTTTAGAACATGCAGAACTTTTTATGAAGAAATACTTTTTTTCTAAAATGAATAATAAAAAAGTTTTCCATATGGTTCCAACTTAGTGAGACAAACTGTATACGGTTTTTTGGGATTTCCTGGTTTCTTTGAAACGTTTGCACTTTTATTACGTGTTAATTCAATATTTAGTGAAGGTATAAAACTAGTTTCACAATACAACGTATCTGCTGATGCGAATTGATTACAAGCAAGATACATTTCTGTGAAAATTGTCAAGCTGTGTGCACGTTCCAATGTAATTGGATGAAAAAAAGGTTTGTATTTCGTGCAGAAATTTATTTAGAAAATCATAGCAAAGCGCTTTCGACTATAAAGTCATCATCAGTGCGTACCTGTAAGTAAGCGACATTGAAATGAATTTAAGAAATTTTGATAATGTGAATTTTGAAAAATTGAAAAATTACTTACTCGTCAGGTGTACAAGAGCCATACCATAAAAATATCATGTGTCCATAGGACCATGTAACAATTTAAAACGGGACATCATATGATTAACAGGCTTAAGACACAGTCCCTTGGTAATTTGTGAAACCAATTCCATGCTCAGGATCATGAGATAGGTCTAATGAGAACCTTCACACTCCCCAAAGCGACAAAAGGGTATCCCAAAACCAAGAGGTACCATAAACAGAAATGATTTAAGAAAGTTTCAACAGGCAGAGTAACACATGTCTGCTGAAGCTTAGTCTATTGTCTAACTAAATGAATAAAAATTGACATTGTATCAAAAGTTAACAATGACAATGAAGTTATAGCATAGAAAATTACCTATAAATATAATGATATGTGCTTTTGAAATTGATAAAAAATGACAAGTTAGTCAAATTTTGTGATTTAATCATGAAAATGTTTCAAGGTGACAGAACCAAAGTTAAAGAAACTTTTATAGTCTAATGAGAACTAAAAAACTTTTTTCAAACCATCAGCTCTAGGATTACCAAGGAAACAAACATAATTACTTCATATTATTATTATTGGTTCAGCATCCTTGGAAACCAGATTAGAACATAAGATCTTAGAGATACATTTCTTGCAAAATTATTTAACCATATTTTTACAATAAGCTTTTCTGCTGCAGCTTTTCTGTATTCAAAAATAGAAGCAACAAGTGTTGGCTTACCTGCTCTATCCACGATTACAAATATACACTGAGAATTTTGTAATGATTAAATAACGTTTTAGGGACAAGCATTTATCCAAATGCACTATACAGAAAAAATTATTTCTTCACATGTGTGAATTGATCTATTCTGTGAGTAACAGATTCAAAAACTGTCCATCACAGAATAACTTACGTTACACCTCTTTGCATTTGGGTGGAAGCTCGTCTTGAAAAATTCCTTAATCATTATCATTTAATTAATTTTTTGTCATGAAATCATCCATTTTGAATTATCAAACAATCTCTCCATTAATTACAAAACTCTTGTCAGTTTGAATTTATGACCCCCAAAACCCGAACAAAATATTGTTCAATAGAATTGGACCATAATCACAAAACTGGTCCGATATCTTGAGTTAATGAATTTTAACAAAAAAATTTTTCCTTGTTGTCTACGTGGCATTTTTTCACACGTAACGGTAGGGGGGTTTTAGGAGTGAAATAAAAAAAAATACCTAATTAGTTATTGTGGATGGTTACACACCCGGAATTTTAAGATATTTTCTTCACGCAGAAAATTATTTAAATTATTTCATTATGCAACGTAGCCAGATACCTCAGTGGTTGAGACTGTCGCGTTCAATGCCATTGCTGGCCGGCTAGGTTCAAATCCTAGCGACTACCGATTTTTATCTGATGGCCCGAGAAAATGCTAGAAACCGCACGTTAAAAGGCAAGACCTCGTTAATCCTTGGCTCGCACAAGTTTCGACCTTTGAGGGCTGCCGTTCGTAAAGCACAGGTCTTACTAGGCTGGTTGCCAGCCGCGAATTGAGGAAGCTGCTACTATCAGCTTGGTGTGACCACAGAACTCGCGGCTGACACGACCCGCCCGGGCCAGCTTTGGCAGCAGGCAGCGCACCATTTTTAGGTCACGTGATCACTCGCGACCGCTGGCGCTCGCCGGCAGCGCAGTCAGACCACCTCAGTGTAGCGTACCAGCGGCGACTAAATTAACACGTGGTTTGGTTTTTACGTCTTTGATCTGTAGTGTCAAGTGAAAATGTCTGAGTTAAAGTGGTCGGGGAAGGAGGTGATTCAGTTTCTGAATATATTTCAAAACTATCCTTGCTTGTGGGACGTTTCGTCCAAAGAATACCTCGATCGGAATGTTAAGGAAGCAGCCTACAACAAACTGCTAGAAAACCTTTAAGATGCTGGGATGCCAGGTTCACTTGAAGCAGTGAAAAAGAAGATCAAAAGTTTACGAGACACTTATAGAAAAGAGCTGTGTAAGATTAAAAAATCAAAGAAGAGTGGTGCTGCTGCAAGCGAAGTGTACAAGCCAAAGCTTATGTGGTTTTCATCGGCGGCAGTATTCTGGCATGGAGCTGTCAGTGGCAGAGAATCTTCTTCTAATATGGTAAGTACGTACATTAATATATAGTGAAGTGGTCGAAGTGTTAGAGCGTTTGCTTCCCACCCAGGCGGCCCGGGTTCGATCCCCACCGCCATCACGGAGCTAAAGTGGTTCGGATTGCACTTTTTAAACCCCAGGTCCCAGGTCTCCCTTACTGGGACAAGCTCTGATTTTGAGGGGTTTTCTATGAAAACCTGGAAGATTCGTAATAACAAACAAAAACAAATTAATTTACAAAAAAAGTTTATAATAGTGCAATAGTGTTTTTTTGCCATGAGCATACATAGCAGTTATATATAACTTTAAAAATAATAATAAATATAATAACTATTGACACTGATTACTTCAAGACAAGTTAGTTTATAGATGAGGCACTCTTCTGAACTTTTTTCAACATACTGTTGAACACTGTTTGTGCTCTGTTGTCGTTTGGTTCCATACCATCTGCCATGGAACAGAAAAACGTGTCATGAACTGGTGCATGTACCACTGGCGTACCTGCTCCCCAGCACGACCACTATAATTTGATGAATAGAGACGGTCTGCTGCAGCCATCAAAGTCGGTACATACCGCCAAGTTCCGGGAGTTATCACTCCAGTGTTTAGGTCTTCATCATCAACAGAGCCTGTAGGGAAATATGTTCTAGAAGAGGTTTGCCTGAGCCAGTTGTGAATAGCGCAAGCTGATTTCACTAGGGTTTCTGTTGTGTCCACGTTCAATGGTATAGGCGTGTTAAAAACGCGAAACCTACTAGCCAAAATGCCAAAGGCATTTTCAGCAACACGCCTTGCTCTCGATAGCCGATAATTAAATACTCTCTCTTCTACTGATAATCCTCTGTGTGAAAATGGTTTCAGGCAATATGGTGACAGGCAGAATGCATCATCTCCTACGCAAAGTCCTTTGTCTGGCCAATTGAGAAGGTTTTGTTCGAGTGCTATTTTTAAAGTAGAGTTCTGAAATACTGTACTGTCATTGGCTCTACCATCATGTCCTACATCAATATACGTGAAACAGTAGTCAGCATCTACCATAGCAAACAGAACAATACTGTAGGTTCCATTGTAGATAAAAAATAGCGATGTTGAATTGGGAGGCCGTTTGATTCTAATATGCTTCCCATCTAAAGCACCGCAGCAGTTAGGAAAGTTCCATTTTGACTCGAATCCCTTTTGAAATATTTTCCACTGGCACGTTGTGTCGCGTACCTGGAACAGAAGTATAACATAAATTAATATTGAAAAAAAAAAGTTCAAAAACTTAACCTTAACTTTTAAAAACATTATGAACTGCTTTAAAATGACAACCAAATGACAACCATTTACCGGCTAAATTTAAAATTTCCTTTTTAGAACCCGCCCCCATTATTATGCTGTTTTTGTATTTAAGTCTAAAATCTAAGACTTCATTAATTTGTTTTGGGAATTATAATGGGTGGGTCTTATTTTCAGGATATACTGCAGCCATCAGCATCTCATGAGTCGTCCAACAGCAGTGACACTGAGAAAACATCGGACCAAGGAGCGTCACAAATCGAACCGCCAGCAACATCAGGTCCCACAACACTTAGTTCTGCTACACCTAGTTCTACTACAAAGCGTCCATCCGCAATGGAACCACCACAACGCTCCGAGGTAATAAAAAAACCACCAATCAAAAAGACAAAACCAACCAGATTCGAAAATGCGGTGAACAAACTACATGCTATAGCAGAGCTGAGTCACCAAGACAATGAAGATCAATACGACCGATTTGCGTCCCAGATGCGAGAGCTCCCACTCAAAAGTTTTATCATACTTCAACGTAAACGATACAGATAAGGGAGCAACGCTCACAAAGTATTTTGAAATACAACTTTGAGGGCACTATTCACACAGACACTTCAAGCAACGAATTGGAAGATGTGTTTTCCGAAACGTCAGACAGCACATGCTTCGATCAAGAAGAACCTGCACGTGGTTTAGATCCATTGTCACGAGCGTTGGTTGGCATTTGCCCTATAAATATTGATTCTCCATAAATCCATTGGTTGTACCAAAATTACTTTTCATTTTTTAGTTTACTACATATGTATAGAATAAATATATCATTTAAAAAAGTACGTGGTATATCTTTATTAAATACCCAACAGGGCCCTATTTCATTAAGATTATTTTACGTTACTGTCCAGCATGCCCATAGAATTGAATATTAAAATTGCTTACCTTGATAAATGGTTGGAGAACTTCAAAAATAGCAGCAAGAACTTCAGGTAAAAACACCGAGATTGAATTGTGCGGTACTCTGAACAACAACGCCAAGGACCTAAAACTGTCACCAGTTGCGAGATATCTTAAGGTAATTTCCAACTTGGTTTTACATGGAATAGCATTTCTCAATTTGGTATCTTGTTTTTTTGTCAATGGTTCAACTAGTTCAAGCAATTCTTGAAATTTTGGAGATGACATTCGCAAGACGTTCTTGTATGTTTCTGGGTCCTCTTCTTTCAACTCTTGAAGAAGTCTTGAAGATGCTCCTAAGTCTTCCCTTCTTTGAATCCAGGGCCTAGTCCACCATCGTCTCTTCTTGCGATTACGCATTTCCAAACAAAGCTCCGACACAGCAATCCCTAGTAACCGCCTAATTTCACGTTTACGTGGACCCACAGACGACATGCTACTGAAACAAAACAGGCGATAATGTGACCGGGTCGCCAGCCGCTGCCTGCTGGTGCTACGCCAGCCGCTGATCACCAGTGGTCGGCAACCATCCTAGTGAGACCCGTACTTAAGGGGACGACAGCTGGTTAACGAAAAAAACAATTTAAACAATTTTTAACAATATAAGTGTACAAATCAGGAAAAAGCTATTCGTAAAATAGAATGTTCAATTTCTGAAGGCAAAGGAGATCGCGGAAAACGCTAACTACGTGGAAATCTCAGGAAGAAGAATCGCAGAAGACCTGCAAACCGAATCCACGGTTAAATGGAGATGTAGATTAGCTGGTGAAATGATGGATGAGGGGATTTCCGCGGAACCACCGCATTTGTATAATGCTGCTGTTTTGAGGAATACAAATGAATACATTAGATCTCAGTATCTAGACTAAGACCCAATCAGAGCAATTGTAGTTTTGAAAAGAAGTTCTGTTGGACAAAATGTAATTCGTGAAATTGGATTTGAGCCATTTTGTCATGATTACCTCGGTACATCAAATTCGTGTTTTTAACAAAATGAATAAAATATGCGATACAAATTTGTGTATGAATGATCGTTTCCGGGATCTGAAGTCATGACGTTTCACCATTTCAGTTATAGTGTATGCCGAAGGACAGATAGTAACTATTTTTTTCGGGACCAGTTTACCCTATCGAGAAAAATATCTATGAAAATAATTTCAGAACCTCCCCCCCTCTTTCAATATTTACATTTTCACTGATTTATTTAACCGTTCGGAATATCTAAGACATAATATTTGAAATAAACAATATCTTATTAGTGTTCCAGGAAACATCGTATCATTTGAAATATATGGGCAGGAGGAATCAATATCTATAGATTCCATAACGAATTCTTTCACCAATGAAAAAATGGAAAAGTACCAGCTCATGGGTTCGATAAATTATGTTGAACCCAAAATGCAGACGCGAACCCCTATTCCTATTTCCTATACGGCATTCTGCAAAAGGAGAACGTGTTCGGTCCAATATGATGACCTAAAGGAAAAGGGAGAAAGATCCGCACAAAATAAAAAAGTGTTTCCAGAAATTTTAATATTTTGTAAAATAATGGAAATTTGAATAATCAAACGCAGTTTTTCTGCTTCAGGATTTCCAAACACTTCACGACAAATATATTTTAGTCATTTGACAAATGTTCAGTGAGTTTCTGACCGACAAAAAAATTAATCAACAAAGTTATGCTGATGTAGTACTGTGAAAATGGAGTACTTCTATTATTCAGCATTCAAACGTTGTTTTTGTGCTTCTGGAAAATGTATTTCAATAATGTCACGAAAAATACAGTGTTGCCAAAAGTGCAAAAGTTTCAAAGAAACCAGGAAATCCCAAAAAATCGTATGTTATGAAAAAAGGTTTTTTTGCAATTAATTTTTTACGTCAGATAGACTTCGACAATTACTCTATAATTATTTATACCTAGTTTGATGATATTTGATGTTTATTTGTGAGTGGCACTACTAACTTGATATAAAGTTAGCACAGCCACCCAATATAAAAAAAAAACTGAGGCGACAAATTGTTTTCGTTCACAACAAATACATTCCGGTCATTTGACTCTTGTTCAGTTCATTTCTGATTGTGAAAATAAAAAATCAATCAACTTACGTGGGTGTATTACAGAGTAACTGAAATTTTTTTCATTTGCTCATGAAGAATCGGAAGGCCAACGACAAATTTGATTTTGGTTATTGGACGATAATTCGAAGGATTTCCGAACGGAACAATAATAATAAATCATTATACAGTGCGTTGGTACTGCTAAGACTATATAAATAATAGAATTTGGAAATTTTGCTAATCAATGGCAGTTTTTCTGCTTCAGGATTTTCAAACACTCCACGACAAATATGTTATAGTCATTTGACGATTGTTCAGTGATTTTCTGAGATTTTCGAGAAAAAAAATTCAACAACATGGTTATGTGGATGTCGTACTGTGAAAATGAAGCACTTCTATTATTCAGAATTTGAAAGTAGTTTTTTTCTGCTTCCTGAAAAAGAGAGGTTCCATCAACAACTTAATTTTTTTCAATGTCACGAAAAATACGTAAAAACTCATTTTATGAATGCACTGTTGCCAGAAGTGTAAAAGTTTTAAAGAAACCAGGAAATTCAAAAAAATCGTATATACAGAGTGACACATTTGAAAGCGGGCCACCTCTCTAAAACTGTTATTTATTATCCGATTCAAAAGTTTTTCAATAGGTAGAGCTTTAATAGTTCTAATTGGGTGCCATAAATTCGAAATAAAAATGAAAATTTCAAGGCTTACTTCGAATTTTTTTCAAGGTCAAAAATCCAAAAACACATTTTTTTTTAAATAGAATTTGACGACACCACTGGATTAACGACATTTTCAAGTGGTTTATGTGAAAATTACGCAGGAATTCGCCCATCAATAAAAAAGTTATATGGGAATAAAATTTGAAAATTATGTCATAACTTTCATAAAAAATCTAACAACACCACTGGATTCAATATATTTCGAAATATATTTGGTCAGAATTTTGATGAAAGTTCTGAAATTGAAGAGGTGGGTTGATTTATTGACATAATTTTCAAATTTCATTCCCATATAACTTTTTTATTCATGGACACATTTCTACGTAATTTTCACATAAATCACTTGTTGAATGTCGTGAATCCAGTGGCGCCGTCAAATTCTATCGAAAAAAATCGCTAGTATATTTCTTGGATTTTTGACATTGAAAAAAATTCGAAGTAGGCCTTGAAATTTATATTTTCATTTCGAATTTTTGTTACTGAACTAGAACTATTGATGCTCTATCTTACTGAAAATAAATAACAGTTTTAGAGAGGTGGCCCGCTTTCAAATTGGTCACTCTGTATATATGCTATAAAAAAAGGTTTTTTGCAATTGTTACACGTCAGATAGACTTCGACAATTACTCGACGATTATATATAATCGGTTTGATGATATTTGATGTTTATTTGTGAGTGGCACTGCTAATTTGTTGTGAATTAGCACAGCCACCCCAAATAAAAAAAATAAACTAAGGGTGTGACAATTTTTTTTTCGTCCACGACAAATTCTTGATAATTATTCGACAATCATTGGAATAGTTTTAATCGAATTTCTGCCAAATGGTACTGCTAACTTTATATATAAACATAAAATTAAAATTGTTCCCCTATACATCAATTCACAAGTCTATTGGATAGGTTTTTTCAGTAATATTTTGCCTAGAAGGCGGAGTACACAGAATATTCTGTGTTTGACAGTTGAAGATTATTTCATTGTAGGTCTTGACTTGTCTCTGTCGTTTTTGTACTGATTAAAGTTGCATCTCATCATTAAAAGCTAAAAATGTCGGTTTTCAAGAAACCAATTAGGTCAATATGTTCAGGGAATGCTTTGCAGGAGAAATTGTATTTTGAAAAATGTAAGATAGATAATTTTTTATAACCCTCTATTGCATTTTGTTCCCAAATGGGAACACTCAAGAAAAAAATCGAGTTTGCTGCCATCTACGAAGTTTTTGTTGAATTTTATAATATGGTTAACAGTGTCCTTTCAGTGATCAATCAACATCAACTTTTGGTTACCAGATGTCTCTGTGATATGAAAACTACAATTTCAGTTATGGCGTGTACGCGAGTACCGGGTGGTCATTTTAGTGTTAGTTTATTATAAAAGTAAAGTGCTTTTACGTATTCGTAGGTCAGTATTAATTTTTTTATTATTAGATCTGAGTATTAGCAATAGATTGGTGACTGATTTGATATATTTTATTGATTTTTGTTATCACAACATGACCTAACATCGGTGTTTCCATTTGGGAACAATGTGCATACGAAGTTCAAAAAAATATATTGAATACTTTTGCAGATAAATAGTGGAATTTCCTTCAATAAAGTGTGGAACATTTTATGGACGAAAGCGCCAAGAAATTATAAGAGCTATTCCTTCTGACAGTGAAGATTCGGAATTGTCCGATGACGAGGATGAAGGTGAAACATAAGGCCATCGATATTTTCATTTTTATTTCATTATTTTTCTTCCAGAAATTGGAATGGACCGAAATGGAAGCACCGTGCAGGACATACAGGAACTATTTGAGGAACAGTAAGATGACATGGATGATTGTAAAACTTTATTGGCTGCCTTCGAACTTGCTTAATGTTTTTTCATATTTCAGAAACTTTTCCCGAAAATGATCCTGTTCCACATGAAAGCGACATAAATGATGACGATACACCACTAAACCAACTCTTTCAACTTCCAGATGATACAAAACTATATTTCCCCAATAATAAAAACATTACATGCAAAGAATCAAGAACTCTAAGAGATCCCCAACAAAATTTATTTTCTGGAACATGCGACCTACCGACGAAATTTTGGAATTGAACAACCCGTATGATTTGTTCAAATTTTTGATAACAGATGATTTTCTTGCCCAAATAATCAAACAGACATGCTTATATAGCATCCAGAAAAGACCTAATTAACCACTTACTACAAACTCCAAGGAAATAGAGCAATGACTAGGTATACTGGTATGGATGTCCCTCATAAGACAACCTTCAACACGCAGATACTGGGCACCAAACACTAGAACTCCTCAAATCGCAAATGTTATGCCCATAAATAGATTCGATGGGGTTAGATGGAAGAGCAGATGTATGTTAACTCTTACTTCATATTTCATATTTATTATACTTAATTTTACAAATAAACTGAATCTCGCCCTATGTGCACAAAATGTCATTCATTCTTATTTATTGCTAACCCATTAGGGACCACGGATACCGTATGGTATCGGAAAACAGGTGCAGCAATATCCCCTCTCTGCCACCTCCCTGTGAATTCGACAGTCACACAGCATTAGCATTTCAGTCGTCATAAACCCACGTTCGACCTTCAGTTACGGTCGAGACAGAATACGGTTTCATAGTGTCATAGTGAGATTATTTTGCAGGGGTAAATATTTTTCGTCTGAAACAATGGATATTCGATGGTCGTAAGTATATTTTTGTAGTAGTGGTAATATTTTATGCTTAGTTTCATATAGCGATATATTCTTAAAGGCTCATTGAATATTTTTATATAAATCTGATAATTATTCATCATCGATAGTTCACATTATAATGACCAAAAGTTTGGTGATACCATATGGTATCCGTGGTCCTTTGGGTACAAAATTATGTAGCCTAGTGAATAATTGAAATAATATAGAAATATATCATTTCAGGCCAGGTTTTTCGCTTTCTCAAGCCTTAGATATGTTGGAGAACGATGAAGAAATGCAAGACCGTGTCGATTAAATATTCATAACACCGCCAGAAGTCAACGCTGATTCAGATGAAGATTCTGCCGATGATGATGACGGGGGGATGGTTTACAATCTTACAGGTATATTATAAGAAAGGTAAATTATTCACTTTATTTAACAGTTTATTTCTGTTGAAGGGCGCCAGTTACGAGCTGAAGCTGAAATACAGCTAACAAATAATGAGAGAATTATTGTAGAGATGGAAAATACCGGGGTAAATATTATAACGAAAATAAGTCAATAGTGATTTTTACCGGTAAAAATATTGTAGGAGGAGTTGCCTAATACCACCATAGATGCTCCACCACATGAAAATGTGACTTCGATACCAGAGCAAGAAACCAGTTCTGTGACACATCACAGGGAATGGATCAACAATTGTCTCACACTCAGGAGCAACCCAGTCTGGATAGGTGATTTAGAACCATCAAAACGAGATTTTCCGGTACCTGATTATTCGCAGTACAAAAATAAGTCCGCAACTGATCTTTTTGAATTGTTTTTCGATGATGGAACCTTTCAGTACCTGACTGATCAAACACAACTATATTCCCAGTACAAAAATGAAGTTGACCCAGATATTACTCATTTGGAAAAACGTTGTTTTGTTGCAATTCTCATTCTGAGTGGGTATAATCATCTGCCTAGCAAGTACTGGGACATGAAGGAGGATGTCCATAATAATATGATAGAAAATGCCATGAGTAGAAATAGATTTACTCAAATCAATAAATTTAATTATTTAGCGGAGAATACCCGAATCAATGAAATGGACAAAGCTTGGAAATTGCGACCCCTCATGGACAGAATAAAAGAAAATGCTTGAAGCACTTTCAGCCAGTCAAAAATTTGTCGTTTGATTAGTCCATGGTGAAATATTACGGGCGCCACGGATGTAAGCAATACAAATACAATACAATACAAATGAGGGAAAAGATCCTGGTGGTGATGCAGACTTTGATAAATTGTTTGGAAAATGTTCGTCACCAATGGTAATCATGCTTCAGGAGCTACATCAAGGAGACTTACCGTATATTATTCATATAGATAATTTGTTCACTGGGCTCAATTTGCTTTCCTACCTGAAGAATCTTGCTTATGGTGCCATAGGCACCATTCGGGAGAACAGAATACCCAGGTCATGCCCACTAACGAATAAAAAACAATTTCAAAAGAATCCTCGTGGAAATGTTGAATATATTATTGAAAGGAATGATGGTATAATACTGGTTAGGTGGATGGACAATTCAGTTGTCAAAATTGCCTCTACAAATGACGGCGTTCATCCATTATCTTCTGTGAAGAGATATAGCCAGCAAGAAAAAAAACATGTTATGGTTTCCCGTCCAAATTGTATTGCATCTTATAACAATAATATGGGAGGAAATGACCTTATGGACCAAGGAGTAGGATTGGAATACGTGGAAAAAAATGGTATTGGACACTGTTCACATGGCTAATAGATTTTGCCATACAAAACGCTTGGTTTCTGTGTAGAAATAATCACAACATATCTAATCTGGAATTTAGACGAGAAATAGTTCAAGTTTATTTAGCTAAGTATGGGGTGAGTCCAAAAAGTCCCGGACATATAAGTATAATGAAAAATATACGACCAGATATAAGGTTCGATAGAATGGACCATTTTGTTGTTTCCTGTCAAAGGCGGCGTTGCGCCGGACAAGGATGTAAGTCGTTTGGTAGGACTATGTGCCAAAAATGCAATGTTGGACTTAGTGTGAATTGTTTTTCTTCCTATCATACTAAATAATTCGAATTATTGTTAACTCCAGAGTTTAAGATTTTTTGTGAAAATCAACAATAAAAATAGGCTTCAAGGTCCACGGATACCATATGGTATCAGTTTTTTTTCTAAACCCCGTAAATCAAATTTGAAAAACTTTTCATTTTAGGTCATTTTAACATCCAGTTATTAAAAAAATATGAAAATAACAAAAATTAAATCAAAAAATTTAATTTGGTTCTTAACACGTTCAGCGCCAAGCCCTGAGACCAAAATTTCGTAATTTTTATGAATTTCAGTTTTTCTGTGATTTTAAGAGTTTGAGGTGTTTTTAGTATAATAAAATTATTTTCAGCTCTTCAACCACTTATATTCCAGTTTTTTCGATGTGTATCTTTTTCGATACACTGGCCTGGGAAAAAGTTTCAGATACAGTGTTACATTTCCCAGGCCAGGTGTGTATCAAAAGATACACGCTCCTTATCAACATTCATGTTCTTTTTTCAGGTTGCGACAAAGAAGAAGAAGAAGAACAAGAATAAGAAGACGAAGAAGAAGAAATAATAATATAGGAAGAAACGGGGGAATAACAATACTTATGTACTAATACAGATTGGCAAATCTAGCTGTGCCTCTGAGATGCGCGAACGATAAACAAAGAGGGTAACTGTCCACTACCAACTTTCATCAAGAAGGACAAGAACGCCACCGGCTGGTCTATTGCGCTCCCAATGTTCAGAGGCACAGCTATAATTGCCAAGCTGTACATAAATATTGTTTTTTCTAAGTTCTCTTTTTGTTACAGAGTGAATAGACTCAAAGATTTTATAAAAGTGACTGAAAACCATAGTAATAATTTCTGCTGGACATTTAGTGTTTGATAAAGAACTCTATAGTGGAGAAAAAATGGACTTCGATAGTGATGATTCCTATGAAGACCCCAACTTTGAACCCATGGATGAGCAGTTTAGCAATGAGGACTCATCAGACGAAAGTGGCAGTGAAGAGGATCTAACTGACTACCGCAATAGTCGACCTAGGCCTGTACAGTCTAACGATACGAATGTCCCAAGTACTTAAGGTAATACCTCTATCAATGAAGTGGAATCTGGATGGCTGAATGAAAAGCTATCAAACATAAAATGGGAAATGCCTACTCACCGGCAATCGAATATACTGTTCCATACTACGGCATGAAGGACATTTATGCGGGAATACTTGCACAGGCAAATCCTATAGATTATTTTGATTTGTTTTTGACAAATGATATTTTGAAACTTATTGCCGAGCAAACCAACCTGTATGCGAGAACGCATGCTTGGGAACCAGTAACAGCTGAAGAAATTGAGAAATTTCTGGCTCTGGTTGGTTGGATGGGCCTAGTGAAATTACCTGCAATAAAAGATTATTGGCGGATGCATAAACTGTACAGTATTCCCTTAGCTCGAACAATAATGCCCAGAAATCGATTCGAGCTTATATTGAAGTATATACACTTTTGCGATAATTCTACTGCTGATCCTTCTGACAGACTTCATAAAGTAAGGATATTGATGGATAAATTCATTCAAAATTATCAGAAGACATACACCCCTGGCGAAAAGATCTGCGTGGATGAGTCTTTGGTACCTTGGCGTGGAAGACTGATATTCCGGCAATACATACCGAACAAAGCAGCCAAATATGGCATCAAGGTATACAAACTCTGTACAGACAAAGGGTATACTTGGAATATGATGGTTTATTGCGGTAAATCAAGGGATCCTGTTGCTCAGGTTCCTGAAAAAACCGTCATTTCATTGGTAGAGCCTCTGCTAGACGGGGGTAGAACCGTATACACTGATAATTATTATACTAGTGTACCACTCGCCTATCGTTCGAGGCGCAGAAATACTCATTTAGTGGGTACGCTTAGAGCAAATCGAAAGTACCTGCCAAAGAATGTCATAAATGCCAAATTGAAGAGGAGTGAAATGTCTGTTATGCAAACAAACGATGGTATTGTTGTCACCAAATGGCGTGATAAGCGAGATGTTAGAATGCTCTCGACTAAAACATCTGGACTGAAAACGACCCTCAGTAATAGCAGGAGAAATGCACCCATAGTAATACCGGAATGCATTTCCGAGTACAACCAAGGCAAATCGTCAATTGATCTAAGCGATCAGATGGCAACATATGGATCTGCTTTGAGACGTTGTACAAAATGGTACCGTAAACTTGCATTGGAAGTTATTTGGGGTACAAGTTTGGTAAATGCACATTTCTTATATAATGAATACACCACAAAAAAGAAGATGACCATCACAGAGTTTGGGGAGGAAGTAATCACTGCAATGCTTGGAAGATATCGTGCTGAGGACCAAGCTGAAGCTGCACCATCAAGAAGACGAAATGCTCCTCCAGAACCGAAACATTACTTGATAAAAAATGAAAAGGAAGGGAAAAAAGTACGTGGAAGGTTTGTAGAATGCTATAAGAAATATTGTCATATTGTTTATTTCCATTTGCTCTAACTTGTTCCTTCTGAATAAATGTTTATATGATGATTACGTGTTGCTTTTATCTAACCTAATTAATATGAAAATTTCAGACAAAACCTTCATCCAACCTGAACCCCAATTTAACAGGAAATTCTAGGAGGCCAGAGCTTATAATTCCCTATATAAAATATACATAAAGTATGTGCGTTAGCGATACAGACGGCTAAAACCGAAATTTAGTCTGTGTATCTTTTTAGATACACAACGTTTTAACTGTGTGTATCGAAAAAGATACACTGGCGCTGAACGTGTTAATGGGTTAATAAAGACATTTATTATTATTATTATTATTAACAAAAACGGTTTCTTCATTTCTCAGATAATAGTGTGGCTACTAAAAATACCAAAAGATGCCAGTACTGAATCAAGTGAGGAAGGCTTGTCAGAAAATACCATTTGAAGAGAATCTTTTCTGCGATGAACAAATAATTCCTTTTAAAGGTAGAACTTCTTTGAAAACTTATAATCCCAAAAAGCCGCACAAGTGGGGTTATAATATGTACGTTTTATCTGGCGTAAGTGGTTTCAGCTGTAATTTTGAACTTTGTAGCGGCAAAGCTGAAATAACCAGATTGCCAGGAGAACCTGAACTTGGTGCAGCGAGTAACATTATTGTCCGTTTATCTAGACCAATCCCAAGAAATGTTTACCATAAGCTTTACTTTGACAACTATTTCTCCAGTTTACATTTGATCGCGTATCTTGATAAATTGGGTATCAAACCTGTGGCAACAGTAAGAACGAATCGACTCAGAAACCTGAAAACTATACCTGAAAAATTAATGAAAAAAGGGGGAAGCGGATCGCATGTAAAAAAAAACGCCAAAATAAATGGAATAGATATTCACGTGATTCAGTGGTACGATAACAGGATTGTTTTCTTCGTATCATCATTTTGCGGAACGGAGCCAGTTACTAAAGTCCAGCGATTTTTGTCCGAAAATTGTAGAAAAGAGATAGAACGTCCAGATATTGTGTTGGTGTATAATATGCACATGGGTGGAGTCGACCTACAAGAGTCCTTGTTGGGTTGTATCCTATAAAATTAAAAAGTAGAAAATGGTATATGAGAATATTTTGTTTCATAATTGATCTGGTGATTGTTAATGCCTGGTTACTTTCAAGACGAATAAATGAAAAGCTAAATAGGCAAGGTTATACCTCACTACTTGAATTCAAGACAACTTTAGCTCAAGATTTGTGTTTGCTTGGAAAAACAATAGAAATAAAGAGAGGGCGACCTAGTATTGATAGCACTTCGAATTCTCTTATGTCTACGCCTTCAAAAAGAAGATGTTTGGAGCCTCGTCCCACAGATCTTGCAAGACGTGACAATACTGGTCATTGGCTTTCAAACACAGATAATAGAGAAAGATGCAAGAGACCTACGTGCACAGGGAAATCTCGCATAATGTGTGACAAATGTGGAGTACACTCATGCCTAAATAAAGAAAATAACTGTTTTAAAAGTTTCCATTCAGCTTAGACTCATTCATAGACCTACTGCAAATGAATCAAACTAGATTAATTTTTGACGTAAATAATTTTTCTGTATACATTGTTCCCATTTGGGAACACAAAAAATTTTCTTTTGTTCAAATAAATATTCAAAAAACTTTTGTGCAGTATCATTTCCTTAACCATTTTGAAACATAATTTGCCTCGAATTTTTTTTTAATATTTCATGCAATAGAGGGATAAATATTTTTAATAAATAAAATATGCTTGAGAAATATATAGGGTAACAATTGAAAAAAAAGTTGGGGTTATTTCCGGTCAAACAAGTGGTTGAAAAAAAAATGTCCTTAGGTTCAATAAAGGCGGTATCGTTTATTTCGTACTGCATCTGCATTTAAATTTTTCATCTTTTCAAAAAAAAATACAGGATAAATCTTCCTTTTGGTGTACAAAGGTCGGTAGTCCAGGTAGTTCAGGAAATTCTGCATTTGGCGGGAAGATTTGAATATTTATTGAACATGAACTTTTGTCAATATTATCATGATATATTAGCTAGGACCAAAGTTCTTGCTAGAAACAACGATTTGACATTTGACGAGGCTGTGAATTTGTGTACTATACCGTCCAAAGATGATAAACATGTATGTTTCCGAGAATGTCTATTTTATATGAGAAACAAAGTGTTGTCAAAATAAATGTATTTATGGAACACAAGTGGCATTTTTATTTCGGTATGCATAGAGATGCAGCAGTACTAAGCAAGACTCAAGACGTTTCGAGGCTGGACTTCGTCATTTTCGCCGAGTGCGTTGGCCAAAGCTGGTTTCACGTACACCGGCTTGAATGATATTATCTTGTGTCGCATGTGTGGTGTTGAAGGATTCCAATGGCAGCCAAATGACGATCCAATGGCTGAGCATCACGAATGGAGTCCAAATTGTGAATTTTATCTATTTGCATAATGTGAGTGAAAAGCATCAACAAAAATATCACAACCGAAATGTTAAAGAATAATTTTTGAATTGACAGTGATATAAAATCTGAACAACCTATGTTATACTTACTTAGGTATATTTACGTAACTCCAACAAGAATCGAGTTATTCTACTAGGTGAACTAGTATCACAGAACTATACTATGATAATAGTTCTGTGATCAGTATTACTATAAAATTTTGATTTGTCTACTCAGTGCTGATTCACCAAGTAGAATAACTTGATTCTTGTTGAAGTGTGACATACCCGGATATACCTAGGTATCATTCAAATTTTATATCACTGTCAGTCCAATCCTTTTTTTGTACATTTTCTTTTTGATATTTTTGTATGCTCATCGGCTTAAATTTTACTCACTTTATCTAGGTAAGTAAATTCAACAATATTTTTCAGTTATAATGCCTTTTTTGTAGTTGTCATGAGGAAGGAAATTGAAGTTTTCAAAAGCTTGGGCAACCTCACTCTTAAAAACTTCGTACACAGATACCCACCACGTACGCATAGATTTGGTTCTCCATGCAATTTATAAATAAACAAAATTAGGTATATCCCTATACACCAAAACGGCAACATTGTATAAAGTTCTCGTGGGAGAATCTGACCGCCTAGCAACAACATGACTTCATCCTTCCAGTTCGTAACCTATCGTTGCATACATCTGTAGCACTGGAAATGGAAAATATGCAGCCACGCCTACGTCATACTCTGTCTGTCTCTCTTCTCAGCACAAAACGTGATGAGTTTGCTTTTCTTCTTTGATGTTTGTCGATATTGAATGTTTTTTACTGTTTTACCGTTTCTCGATGTAAGGTAACTGAAGGTAATATGGCCAAGTCGGCAATATGGCCAGAACCTTATATTTCCGAGAATATTTATTTCGAATGTGAATGGAGCGTACGGATCATAATATGGCCGCATTGGAGAGTGGGGAAACAGCAAAAGCGTCCCGACTGCGCACCTAGTAGTGTTAGCTAAACATCGATAGTTTCAACTATCGATAATTTCGATAGTTCAGAAAAAAACTATCGATAGTTTCGATAGTTCAGAAAAAAACCATTTGTTTTGAGGTTATGTCGGTTATTTTTTGCAAAAATCTAATAAGCTGGCCTGAAGAAATAAAAGCTATAATGGAAACAAGAATGAACATTTGTCGTTTAATATAAAAAATATAAAAAACTATAAACAGAAAAAAAATAAATAAAAATGAAAAAACAGAAAATAGAAACTAAATATTGTCTTAGGTCACTCCATCAGTCATGTTTGTTATCGACGTTGTCAAAACGTCATCACAGATCACAGGTACTTATCATTGGTACAAAGTTAGGCATCAAAAAAAGGTATATTTTGTTTGAGGAACAGTAACTCGTTCAGTCTCTTCGATTTCAGTCTATTCCTCCTTTCAGTCAATATTTGACCTGCCTTAGAAAATATTCTCTCAGAAGGTACCGAGCTACCTGGTATACTCAAATACTTCCAGGCGATTTGTTTCAAGTCACTTGAACTTGCTTGCCAATATTTTAATGGACAGGATTCTTTGGTAATGATCGGTTTCTCCAAGTATTGTCTAACGTCTATTATTGAAGAACACATAGGTGTTGTAACTTGTGTGGTTTTCAAAAAATCAAATAAATCATCACATTCTTTTTGTTTTGAGGATGTAGTTTTACTCGTTGTAGGAGTTACCTCTTGTTCGGTTGAGCTGGGTTGATGTGCTGCTTGGGCATTCAAAAAAGATGTGTATTCTTTTTGCAGAACTTGAACTGCAGCTTCAGCATCCTCATCTGTCTTGAATCCTTGTTTTTTAAATCTTGGATTAATCAAAGTTGAAATCCTTGTTGGTGTTCGGTACAAATATGGAGTAAATCTTTTCACGATGGAATTTTTCAAAGATTCTGCCACTGTTTTTACCAACACTGTTGTGATATTCTTCTCTACTGCTGCTACTTTGGAAGCGGTACCTCGAATCAATGGGATTATCATGGATAATGTTACATAACATTCTCCAGAAATCATCTCCGTTGCCACTTCGAAGGGTTTCAGAATGGTGATGATTTCATTTAATACTGTATAGTCTTCAGCGGTTAAAGATGGTGGAGCCTTCGGACACTCACTTATTGCAATAGTGAGTTCATTTTTTATCTCATAAAGCCTTTGGAACATATAATATACACTATTCCACCTAGTGCTGACTTCCTGAATCAATTTTAAAAGAGGTTTTTGATTCTGTGTTTGAATTGACTTGAGAGTGTCAGAAGCTAAAGTGCTAGATCTGAAAAAGGTTACAATTCTTTTACACTTTTTTATTAGATAATCGAATTCTTCTATTTTAAATGTGTCCTGAACTACCAAATTCAACGTATGTGCAAAGCATGGTATGTGCCGTATCTTCAATTTTTCAGCAACATTTATCATGGTGCTAGCATTATCTGTAACCATGGCCACTATTTTGTCTTTGATACCCCATTCGATTAATACTCTATCGATTGCCTGAAATCAGAGAGTAATTTATAAACTGCAATTCAAAATATAAGTGATACTTACATTAGCTATGCTTTCAGCATCATGATGTCCAACTACCTGAACTACCTCTAGTAAAGGAGACATTAATTCTCCCTGGTATATAAAATGACATGTGATAGCCATAATACCTTCATTTGCAATTGATGTCCACATATCTGATGTTAAAGATATATAATTCACAGAATGGAGGATATTTATAAGTTTACTTTTCATTTCTTTATAGTAGTCAGGTACTAATTTTTGCTTCAAGTTTGTGGTACTTGGTATCTCATACATAGAGTCCAAAGCCTTTACAAAAGCTTTGAAGCCCAGGTGTTCCCCTTTTATATACGGTTCTAAATCCAGGGCGATCATTTTTACATATAATTTGTCCAATATAATCTTCCTGGAGGACCCATCTGTATAATATTTATCCCTATTAATATAGTCCTTTATGGATCCTCTCTTTTTTTCGCTGCTGCTACTGCCGCCTTGACTTCCTGTTTGCCATTTGTCCGGATGTTTTCTTTTCAAGTGATCCCTCATGTTTGTTGTATTTCCACTGTTTTTATACTTATGACTACAAATAGAGCAAGTGACAAATTGTGAATCTGTCTCATTTTTTTTGAACCACTTCCACACTCCTGATTTATCCATGTATACGTATTCGACAATTCGAAATTCGACAGGAGTACAATCAGCAATCAGCATCTTTAAAAACAATTTGAATTTCTTTGGTTTTTAACTGCACTTAAATGTCTAATATGTCACTTGTCAATGATGTCAATTGTCAGTGATCAATGACCAATAGGAACCATTCGCATATCCACATCGTGCTCGGAACACATCATGAGATTCGTCCACGTACCTCGTTTACTCGGTTGGAGATAATTGTTCACATGTTCACTTAGTACTTGTCGATTCACAATTCACTCTAAAAAAAGTCAAGGTTGGCAAACTATGCCATTTTTTGCATGAAACTATCGATACTATCGGTGAAAACTATCGATAAATTCGATATTGCATTACTATCGATACTATCGATAGTCTATCGATGTTTAGCTAACACTAGCACCTAGCCTTCAGTCTTCTAGAAATCAGCTAGGGGGTGTGAGTGATACGTGCTTATTATAACTTTTTCGTGGACGAGAAATTATAAAACCGGGAAGAAGGTAAGGTTTTCATTATGTTTCATTGTGAGGAAGGAGCACATATACATGAAATTTGAGGTGTATGGGAATATTTTCCATAAATTTTAGATGGTCTTGTAAAAAGTGTCATCAATGTCAAACCATATCAGTGTCGAGTATTATGGACAGTAGTAATGTAGAGCAATGTGGCCATGGCCATATTACTCCATACATGAATTTATTAGAAAAAGTTGTCGTAGAATATTATGTATGGCAGTTTTTATTTCTTTTTTTAGAATGCCAAAATGTACGGAGTATATGGGAACAAGTAAATATGACCCAGGCAATTGCTGCTGTACAAAACGGTATGTCTGTTAACTCAGCAAGCCATATACATGGGGTACCTAGGCGAACATTCAGGCGATATTTAGTAAAAGGTCAGACCATGAAGTCTTCTTTAGGTCTTAAAACTGTACTGACGAGGGAACAAGAAGCTGAATTAAGTCAACGAATTATAAGACTTGCTGAAATAGGATATCCTATTACTAGTAAAGTATTGAGACGGTGTGTATATCGTTTCACATTGATTAATAATCTCAAAACCCCATTTAACGAAACCAACAAAATGGCTGGACGGTTTTGGCTAAAGGGGTTTATGGATCGACACCCCGAAGTTCGTCAGAGAAAAGCACAAAATTTAAATCCAGCCAGAGCACTATAGCAAAACATATCGTTAACCCATATAATAGTCATTATAGGTTGTGGCAGTCACACCTATTATAATAATAATTATAATTGTTGTCATTGTTTATTCTATTCTCGGGTAATATAAAACTTGTCAATTTTCCATCTGACATCTGCAACTCCAACTATTTATTTGTATTTATGTTTACTTTCTTCTGTAATTCTAATTACAGAACTCTTTCATTTACGTTTCATAAGTTATCACCATTTATAACAGATGGCTGTTTTTCCATATTATTTGAAATTGAAACTACGTTTTGGATTCGTACTTTTTACTATGCGTTTTTTTTTTCAACAACCTTATCAGTGAAAACGAGAGTTTTACATTTTTATTCTTGTCAACTCGAATCATTCTCGAACTTTGCATTCTATAAAGGGGAACCTTTATGGGTTATTTGTTACCAAAAAATACTCATCAGTATTTTTTGACACTGGCTGGTCTTCTTTTAGGTAAGAAATTGGCTTTATTTCATTTAATTCATTATTATACGTACATTAAATCAATCTTAAAGCTTCCAAGTTAAATTACAATATAATTAATAAACATTTATTTTTCATACAATTGTGTAAATAAAAATATTCTTTTAGTGTGCAACTAGAGAATATTTCCTAGTTATTCCGAAATAAACATCCAAGACGTTCTTGTGACTATTAATACCAGCCTTGCCCACCCTACACAAACCCTGAGATTTCTGTTCCTTCGCAGCACAAAAAATGAATAAAATTATTGTAGACGACTACTTCTCAAAATTGAAATCGATTATGGAGACATTGAATATTCAGGATAAGCCTGAAAAAATTTATAATATTGACGAAAAAGGCTGGAGGTTGTCTTTACACCATCAGCAAAAAGTTTTAGCTAAGAAAGGTGCTAGACGCGTACATATAGTCGCTAATGAACATGGTCAAAATGTATCTATTGTATCATGTGGTAGTGCAGTTGGAACAGCAATACCACCCATGATACTCTTTAAAGGGAAACGACTGAAATCTGAATGGGGTGATTCACTGCCTCCAGTAAGTACCATACAAATGACAGAAAAAGGTAGTATGACTCAAGAAACATTTGTATTGTGGCTCGAGCATTTCTCAACATTTAAAGTACCTGGTGAATGTCTTCTAATATTTGACGGAGCAAAGTGCCATTTAGACTACACGATTGCAGATACAGCAGAAAGATTAAACATTACCTTGTTGTGTTTACCTAGCAATACAACCCATGAATTACAACCACTTGACAAAGCAGTGTTCAGAGCCTATGAATATTACTGGGATGATGAAGTAAGCCAGTATTTCTCGAGTAATCCAGCTGAACGGTCTATATCTAAATTACGTTTTGGAAGGATTTTTGCCAAGGTCTGGGATAAAACAATGACACCTGCGAATATCAAAGCAGGTTTTAAAGCTACGGGTATATACCCCTTCGATGCTAAAGCAATTCCTGACATAGCATTTGCTCCTAGCACTGTTACCAATCGAGAATTTGCAGAACCAACGCAAAAGACAAGTAATGACGAAAAACAGCTGAGTGTTACAAATGAGTTAGAAAATGAAACAACAAATGTAAATACAATCATAAATAAACATACGTCTCAAAGAATGCTTCCTGATGTCGAAGAAGAACCTCAATCATCCACGTCCGGTATAAAGCAGAATCAATTTAAGAAAACTGGTACGAATAAATTTGAAATTTCTACATCAACTGGAAGCAGTGGAGAAAAATCTAGCATTAGTATTCACGACGAATCTAGCGATACTGATGATGACTATGTTGATTCCAAAAATAGCGATGAAGAGAATATGAACGTTTCCTTCAAAGAAATATTCAAAACTCCTGACATAGTCAATACTAAAGTTAGAAAACAAAGGAAGCCAGCGATTAATTGCAAAGCACAGGTAATTAAGAAAAGTCTGTTTAGTAAAGAAAACAAACAAGCTGATGATACTGCAAAACTAAAGAAACGGCCGAAAAAAATACTAAAAGAATCTTGGTACTGTAAAATATGTAGTGAAGATCGACAGGAAGATATGAGGCTCTGCAATACCTGCAAGGAATATGTACACGAAGCATGTTGGTCTTACTAAAAAAGATAAACTTGACATTTTTATTTGCTCACTGTGCGAAATTTAAGGTCATTATTATTGAACTGAGTGTTAGTGATTTTTAATGTATTTTTTTTAAGTTTTGTAACATTTCTTATGTGCTTATTATCTGATAACAATTATTGTTTGTATGAAAAATTTTTCTTTTTGTTGTTATTCTTGGTTTAAAACATTTTTTTGCACTTTTTCATTAGGGCCATATCACCTTTATGGCACATTCATTTAAATTCAACGTTGGCCATATTACCCGTACCGTGTGGATAATATGGCCAATTTGCAATTTTTTTTTAAAAAGTTTTGTCAAACTGCTGATGATTTTACGAATTAAACTTTTTTTAGGTTGCATATGCCTTTTCAATGTCCAGGGTATTATTTCTGCTATCCAACAATCGGTCTACTGAACTATATTTCTTGAATTTTATGGGATACGAGCCAGACAATTTTACGTATCAAACCGTATAAGGTGTCTTTCTCTGTGATTTCCAAGAGATAGCTGTGAGGGTGAGACTGTTTCATTACAAAGAATTATAGTTACAATCATGGTCGGCGTAATCACCAAATTTTTGATAATGTTTGTAAAGATAAAATCATAAGAAGAACTGGTTTTAAATTCGCTAGTCAGGTATACAGGCTTATTCGTAGGTATAGATCTGAATTCGAAAATATAATCGCAACGGCTGCTCGTGTAGATCAATATAAAAATGAAATAAAGTTATATATAGAATCAGATATTCGGGAATTTCTATATGATGAAAATCAGCTTTCAAACGTAAACCAATATGCTGTGTGTTCCACTCCCGTGAATATTGACTCGGTTCCTTGTAAAAAAGCTCGGTTCGAAGTGAGTACGATAAAGAAATGTGTTGAATAAGATAACGTAATGGATTCGGTGGTTTCTGATGAACAAAACATAAATAAGGTACTGTTGGGTAATAAGGCCAGACAGGTTGTAAGGCCATATGTTCAAAGTCACAACATAATCATTATTTTATGCTCCTAGCGCCATCTGCATGTAGGAAGCTTCCGATTGACCTGAATGACACAGGGATTGAGCGCAGTGGCCTTTACGTTAGCTGGCTGCACGTTGTCGACCGATTTCGTGGATTTTTATTCATCGATTTATAAAATTAGCTACAAAGTCGTGAGTGATATTTTCATTATTACACAGAATTGTTATCTATATTCGGGTACGTATGTTCATGTTGATATTAACAATTGATGTATACCATTATTTGGAGATATTTGTTGATTGATACTTTCTGATAACCTCAAAAAGTGTAAACGTGTTGGACGTGTAATAAGGATTGGGCCTTATTACCTGCCTAGACATGTATTAAGGCCCGGCCTTATTACCTGGAATAAGTATTTACTAGTAACACTTGTATCTGGTACTAAGACCTACCCTAAAAATTTATAATTTTTTTTATTTTCAGATATGGGTAAGAAAAATCGTGGAATTAGGGCTAAGTGGACAGAAGACATGATGGAAGAAGCCTTACAACTGTTGAGGCTAGGCCATTCCCAAGATTATGTTCGACAGTGGTATCCCTCGTCGGACATTGAGAAACCACCTAAAAACTGGCTCGAAGAAACGAGTATTAGGAGCAAAATGTATCTTAACCAAACAACAAGAAAATTACTTGGTTGAAATAATAATAATAATAATAAGGATTTCCGCTTACTCCTAGGGTACTTCGTAGAAGTGTTTACCAATTTTGTGAAATGCATAATATACCCAATAAATTTAACAGAGAAAAACAATTAGCGGGAAAGGAATGGTATCGATCATTTATCAAACGTCACCCGAATATTTCTCAGCGAAAAGCACAGATGCTCAACCCAGCGCGTGCCCAGAAATTGAATCATTTTATTGTGATTATTTTAAAACGTTGAATAATCTTTTGGAGCGAACTGGCCTAAAATACAAACCTGGGAACATTTATAACATGGATGAAAAGGGTTGCAGGCTTATGCTACATCATCAGCAGCGAGTGTTGGCTGAAAAAGGATCCAAAAGAGTGCGTTTGGTGGGATCAGAACACGGGTAAAATGTAACGATTGTTGCCTGTGCAAATGTACTCGGTCACGTAATACCACCTATGATTTTATTTAAAGGGCAGAGGTTGAAACCCACTTTTGCGGATGGGCTTCCAGCAGGTTCTGTTGTGCACATGACACCAAAAGGGAGCATGACAACGGAGATTTTCATTAAATTTTTGAAGGGAACATGACAACGGAGATTTTCATTAAATTTTTGGACCATTTTTCAAACTTTATGTCTCCTCCTCCAACGATCCTTATTTTCGATGGCGCATCTAGCCATTTAGATATCTAGCCATTTAGATATCTAGCCATTTAGATATTACTATCGCTAAAGCAGTACAAATTGAACTTTTGTGTTCACCTAGCAACACTACCCACGAACTTCAGCCAATGGATAAGTCTGTATTTCGTTCGTTTGAATCTCACTGGGATCAAGAACTCCTGGATTATTGAGATCAACATCTTGATAGAAAAATAAACAAGGAGAGGTTTTCTGATGTTTTTACTCCAGTTTGGGGAAAGTGTATGACTATAAGCAACACATGTAATGGATTTAGATCGACAGGCATATAACCCTTTAATAAAAATGCTATTCCAGAACACGCTTTTGCGCCCAGTCTTCCTACACAACGTAACCAGCATGAAAATATTGAAGAAACCATGATCCCAATATCCATGATGTCAGGAAAGATTTGAATATGGAATATCAGTGGAATTCAGAAGATGAAATCCCACTAGCACAGTTAATTGATAAAGAAGCTCAAAACAAAAATAACAATTTTTTTACGGAAATTCTGCTTACCCCGGACATGCAGCCTACTAAAACTACAGTACGTAAAAAGGCATTGAATTATCGAGCCCAAGAAATAAAAAGAGATGTATTCAAGGACGACAGCTCTAAGAAAATTCATACTTCGTCAAAGAAGAATAAGAAGTCAGCTGATTTGCCGACCACTAGCAAAACTGCGGCTACAGAAGTCTGGATGCGTTCAGTTTGCGACAATGATTATGTGGCTGATATGAGATCATGTGTATTATGTGGCACCTGGGTGCATGAGGAATGTGTTTGTCTCTCAAAAGATGACACAGAAGACTTTACCTGCCCAGAATGTATGCAATGAACTATTTCGAATGTTCGGCCTTATTACCTGCATTGATTATTTACTCGTGGCCTTATAACATGCCCGTGCTGGTAATAAGGCCAACTTTAACTTTTTTTCTTTTCATTCCTGTTGAGCGTGAACGTTCATTTTGAAGTTCCTATATTATTATAATGTTATAGAATATATGTTAAGTTACCTATTCGTATAAGCCAAATTTTAGATATTTTACAAAAAAAAAATCAGTTTTTCCTTAACCTGGCCTTATTACCCAACAGTACCTTGATGATGATACGGATTTATTTGGTAAAAAAATCGAGATAACCCCCGAAAGTTTTAACATACCGAAATATTTTAATTTGTCCGATACAATATGTAGCCAAATTCTTCCGACAAACTCTGTAAATGTTGATGCCCTACCCTCGACTAAAAAGTGCAATATTTTGGAGGGTTCTTGTAAAATAACAAATGAAGAAATGGATCACGTCATACGGAAAAATCGTCTGGTTAGCGGGTATTATCCTTCCTATTTTCGGAATCGTATTGGAAAATTCGTGAATAATGTTTGCACCATCGTAATGAAATATCCTAAATATCTGAAAGATGGAACGATTAAAATTTCTGCACTGTGTAAAAACAATAACTATAATTGTAAAAAATTCCGAATTGTAATACGGGGCCAAAATGTTGAAGTTCATACTAATTCGGTAAATTTTTGTCATCCCAACAAAGTAACTCTACATGTAAAAGGTATTGAACGTTCTTTCATCAAAAGTAAGGTATTGCATCAAAAGCCGTCGGCATACAAACGAAAAAATATTTTATTAGCGAACACAATTTTTAGAGTCGGGAAATTTACAAAATATCAAATCAGATTGTACCATAAGAAAAATAAAATCGGAAGCGGTATATGAATGGGACAGGGATAAAAATGATTTATTAGATTTAATTAAAATGCAAGAAGATAACGATGAGTACGTAAAGCAAGTGTCGGTACCATTTAATGTAAAGGTTTTTAGCAAAGAACAATTAGAAGTTCTTGATAAAAGCGGAGTAAATAATTTGACACGAATTTATTTTGATGCTACTGGCACTATCGTTCGAAAGCCAACACCAAAGACAAAAAGAGTGTATTTGTACACTGCCGTTTTACCAATTTCTACCGGTCGTATATTTCCTATTTTCGAAATGATCTCAGGTACTCATTCGAAAACAATTTTCACAATTTTCTATGACTTTAGAGTTTTCTGCGAAGAGCAAAATAAATGGCCAATATTCGGATCAGTCGTGACGGATTTCAGCTTTGCTAATAATATACATGCCATCTGCAAATCTTGTAATAGACTAAATTTACTGGAATATCTAGATCTAACATACAAATTTGCAACGGAAGCACTAGTCGAACTTCCTAAAGATTGCACGCATCTTATGAAGAATTTTAGTAAGGATATAAATGAAAGTTTTATTGATCGCGAGGTACGAGAATTTTATAAAGACGTTATGGCATCGATAACTGACATGGAATTGTTTTGTGATATTGAAGACTGGTTTCAAAGTGTGAATGTATTGTTACTCAGCCCGGTTATCAACAAAACTGTTCGAAAACATTTTAACATATTAGTAAATTTAAGAAACAGCAATTCCAGCAACTTTGATATACATTTTCGGGAGTATAATACTGCAAGTGAGAATTCACATAAAATAGAAGGAAAACGCGTCGGATTACATAAAATGAGTGTTTTCTATGATAATTTTTATAAAATATTCCAAAAAATTAACAGAATTCACAACTTCTCTTCATATGAGAAGCCAATTAATAAATACCATAGCAAACTTTTTTTGCGAAAATCTACTATTGAAATACATGCCATTGTTCACTCTGGACGGGATTAATTTTGAAAAAAAGAGGAGCTGAACCTCACATTAGTAATTCTTACGTCGAAACTTATTTTGGACACAAAAAAATGTTTTGGAAAGCAATAAAAATCTTAAATGTTCGAGGTATCTAAGAAAAAGTAGGGAAAACGTTCTTGCGTTACATAAAGAATTTATTCATAACATCCCTAAAACGCGACTAACTAAACAAATTAATAAAAACAGTGATCCCATGAATGAGCATTTGTCTTAGAAAACGTGGAATAAAAAGTTAAAAGTGCACCGAGTACGCATTTTTCCGGAAATTTTTTGAAAAAGTTATCTTCAAGGAACGAGACAAGAAAATACATTTCATTCACTACGTGTCAACGAACGGACTTAAACTCGCAAGTAAATACGGAACCAACAAATCAAAACGCATCGGAATTAAATGTAGAACACAAAAATCAAACGCTATGCCCAACTTGAGACAATAACAGAAAAATATTTATACTGCGGATTCGGTCGTCTAGATAAAACTATTGATTGGGTGGCTTGTGATTCTTGTCATCGTTGGATACATACGACATGTGTGTTAAGGCCAAAGCCAATAAGCTTGTATTTCTTAATTACTAAGTTTTTCTGCATGTTATTGAAACTGGCAACCCTGCGCGGTTACCATAGACACAGAGCAGTAGAAGACTTCTGGAAACAGCAGTTAGAGACAAGACGAGTCCATTATTTCACGACATTCAAATAAATTAATACTCAAATAAATGCAGTGCAAAGTATAAATAAATAATTGATAATCATACAGTCCATTCGAATGCAACATTTTGGTCAATCGAGCGAATTATAAATAAATAAATAGTGAACAGACTAGCTGATAGTGGTGCAAGGTCGACGAAATCAACACGTGGTTCCAGTTCGCCGAAGCTATACACGCCATCGACACAGACATCGAGTCATCGAGAGAAGGGCCGGTTCTCATTCCTGTGAGTAAAATTTTCCTTATTTCTGTCCACATACACTTATAAATTATATATTCGGTTGAGGTGAAGCGATGGTGGACGTTTTGAAGGCTAAACGGGGTCAAATTAAAGGAAAGCTAACACGCTTCAAAACATATTTAGATTCAATTGACATTACAAAATTTGATGATATTAGTGCTGTTCAACTATATTCAAGATTAGAAAAAATCGAACCGTTACATGATGTATTTAATGAAGTACAATCTGAAATAGAACTGATTGATAATACGGATTCGAATAACGAAAGAGAACAATTTGAAAGTAATTATTTCTCATTTGTTGCAAAAGCAAGATTCATACTATCAAGTCGTAATAATAAACAGTCTCAAAACCAATCAACAGCTTTACAAGGATCAAATGATCCAGTAAACAATATTCAAAATAATGCAAATATTAAATTACCAACAATCAAATTACCATCATTCGATGGAAAATACAGTAGTTGGATTGAATTTAGGGATGCATTCAAGGCATTGGTCGATTCAAATGAGTCGTTGTCAGAAATACAAAAATTTTATTATCTACGATCCTCTTTAGAAAACGAAGCCTCACAAATAATAAAAGCCATTGTAGTTTCTTCCGACAATTATAAAGTCGCTTGGCAATTACTAAAAAAGATACGAAAATAAAAAACTCATAATTCACAACCACATTCGAGCTATTTTTGAATTACAGTGTCTCACAAAAGAATCTCATAACGATTTAAGAAATCTATTTGACACGGTAACAAAACATTTGAGATCTCTAAAGGCTCTTGGAGAAAATACTGATGCCTGGGACAGACTGATAATTTATATGATTGCAAATAAATTTGATTTCACAACAAGAAGGGATTGGGAATCATATGAATATAAAAATGAATTACCAGACATGAAGGATATGAATACTTTTTTGAAAAATAAGTGCGAAATACTCGAAAAACTAGAATTAAATAAACAAGAAAGACATACAACAAATAAATCAGGAAATCAACATATTAAAAAACAATCGAACAGTTTTGTAAGTACAAATAAACTAGAGTGTTTCTATTGCAACAAAAACCATGGCATTTACCACTGTGAAACATTTCTAAAATTACCGGTAAATCAAAGAATTTCGGAAGTAAAAACACGCAAGCTATGCCTTAACTGTTTGAAAGAATCACATTCTTCTTGGCAGTGTAAAAAACAGGGTTGTCGTAATTGTGGAAAACCACACAACTCTATCTTACATTTAGAATTTTCAAATACAAGTAACCAAAAGGTGCACGCCAATGGCAACAAGAATGTAACTAATCCGCCGACAACGGAAAATCAGCTGACGACTACTACAGCCGTGGCAATAAAAAATGATTACTTTCTCGGTGCAGCGGTACCGTCTGAAGAATCGAACGTTTATATGGTGGAAGGTGATGAATTAGAGCAGTCGCGCTCACAAATATTATTATCAACAGTTTTAATCAAAGTAAAAGATGTGAGTGGAAATTTTCATAACTGTCGCGCACTCTTGGATAGTGGGTCATTTTATTTCTCAAAATTTATCAAATACATTAGGCTATCAGACAAGTAAGGTAAACTTTGTTGTAAAGGGACTGGGCCAAGCCCTGGAGAATATTCGTCAGCAGGTTAACATACCCATAAAGTGTTATTTCAGTGAATTTACAATTAATGTTAACTGTTTAGTATTACCGATAATAACTGATAAAATACCTTTGATATCATTTGACAAAACCAAATTGAAAATTCCAAATGATCTTAAATTAGCGGATCCTTATTTTAATAAAAAAGGAAATATAGATATTCTGTTAGGTGCCAGTGTTTTTTGGTCTTTGTTAAGTGTGGGACAAATTAAGTTAGGTGACGGCTTGCCTATTTTGCAGAAAACAGTTTTAGGCTGGGTAGTAGCAAGAACAATTCATGTAAAATCAACGAAAAATGAAATAATTAGTTGTCTCAGCATACAAAAAGAAAATATTGATCAACAAATAAACAAGTTTTGGCAAATTGAAGAGGTCGAACACAAATTTGAAAAATTGGAATTACTACAAGGGTCTGAAAAATTTTGCGAACAACATTTTCAAAAAAACACTCGTAGGGATGAGACAGGTAGATTCATTGTAAGCATTCCATTCAATTCGTTATTGAAGGATATTGGCGATTCCAAAACTATGGCGAAAAATAGATATTTTTTAATTGAGAAAAAACTTAATGAAGACTCAGAACTAAAAAGGGGTTATTCAAAATTCATGTCCGAATATCACGAATTAGGACACATGTCTAAAATAAACGAATATTCTGAAGAAAATTCTGTCATTGGTAATTTTTATCTACCGCATCACTGCATTCTAAAACCTACTAGTCTCACTAGCCAATACAGGGTCGTATTTGACGGGTCGGCCAAATCATCTACCGGGGTGTCATTAAATGATGCACAGTTTAAGGGTCCTATAATTCAAAATGACATATTTCCAATTATACTACGTTTTCGAAAATATCGATATGTTTTAACAGGTGACGTTTCAAAAATGTATAGACAGATTTTAGTGGAACCCGAACAGAGATGTATGCAAAAAATATTTTAGAGGTCAAGTCCCGACGAAGAGCTACAATGTTTTGAGTTAAATACTATAACATACGGTACAGCTTCAGCTCCATGGCTTGCTGTAAGGTGTTTGCGTCAATTGGCTTTAGAAAATGAAAATATGTATCCAAGAGCGAGTGAAATAATAAAAAATGATTTTTTCATGGATGATGTATTGACAGGGGCTGATTCAGTCTCAGAATTAATTAAAAATCAGAGAGACATATCCACAATTTTATCAAGTGCGGGTTTTGAACTGCGAAAATGGCTGAGCAATGAGCAAAAGGTTTTAAGTCAAATTAAATTGAACAAGGATATAGAATCAGGAATATTAAGCTTAGGAGAAAATGATCAAATCAAAACTCTGGGGGTTATCTGGAATTCTAATCAAGATTCAATATTATATTCAATTCAGGATTCCACTGAAACTAATCGAATCACAAAGCGTACCATATTGTCAGTAATTTGCCAAATATATGACCCGCTGGGATTGTTAGGTCCAGTAATAATCGTTGCAAAAATTTTGATTCAGAATTTATGGAAGATGAACTATTCATGGGATCAGGTACTATCAGATGAATTGATTAAAGATTGGAAACGATTCAGAGGTGACCTGCATAAATTAAATAAAATAAAAATTTCTAGATTTGCATTCATAGAACATTATAGTTCAGTTGAAATTCATGGGTTCTCGGATGCATCAGAAAAGGGTTACGGGGCTTGTGTATATGTTAGATGTATGACACCAGAAGGAAATTATATAACAAAGCTATTATGCGCAAAATCCAGGGTTGCTCCAATAAAGCAAATATCCATTCCTAAATTAGAGTTATGTGGAGCAGTTTTACTAGCACGCTTGAGTAAAAATGTTACTAATAGTATCGGAATAAAATTTGATAAACAATATTATTGGACGGATAGTAGGATTACTCTAGCTTGGATAAAACAATCGGCAAATAAATTCAAAACATTTGTAGCAAACAGAATTGGAGAAATTCAATCACTCACTAATCATGAAAATTGGAATCATGTAAAATCTTTAGATAATCCCGCAGATTTATTATCAAGGGGGGTAAGCTCTGGTGATTTGATTAACTTGGATTTGTGGTGGCATGGACCAGGTTTTTTAAAATTAAGTGAAACAAAATGGCAAACAAGTGAAAATGTCTCACTAGAATACGATTTACCAGAAAAAAAATTATTAGCTAATGTCAGTATGCAAGTTTTCGGTTCTGACTTATTGAATAAATTTTCAAAAATGAAAACATTGAAAAGAACTGTAGCGTATATCATAAGATTTGTTCAAAATTGTAAACAAAAAAAACCTGATAGAACTGTAGGTATAGATACTCCCGCAGAATTACAAAATTCGATGAATATTGTTCTAAAATTAACACAAATGGAATGTTTCCCAAAAGAATATACTAATTTAAAAAAGAAAATGCCTATTCATAATAACAGCAACATATTAGCATTTAATCCTTTTATGGACGAATATGGATTGATTCGAATAGGGGGAAGAATAAAAAATATTAATTCGTGTTTCGATAAGAAACATCCAGTATTATTACCAAGAAATCATAATGTAACAAAGCTTATATTCGTTGAAGAACATGAAAAACAATTTCACTGTGGACAAAATCATTTATTACATACAATTCGAGAATCTTATTGGCCGATAGCGGGGCGTAGTATCGCAAGGGACACTGTAAGAAAATGTATACGGTGTTTTAAGGTGAAACCAACCAATGCGGAATACATAATGGGAAATTTACCAAGTGTGCGCCTAACACCCTCTATTCCTTTCTCGAATGTGGGGGTGGATTATGGGGGACCTTTTCTTTTGAAAACAAAAAAAGGAAGAGGAGCGAAAATAATAAAATGCTATATGTGTTTATTCATCTGCATGAGCACTAAGGCTATACATTTAGAGCCAGTATCGGATCTGACAACAGATTCATTTATAATGACCTTAAAACGATTTATTGCAAGGAGAGGTAAACCAACACACATATATTCAGACAATGGATCAAATTTTGTAGGTTCAAACAATGAAATTTCAAAATTTTTTGAATTCATAAAAAATGAATCTAATTATATAGAAAATCATTTGGCAAATGATCAAATTACTTGGCATTTTATTCCGGCAAAATCTCCCAATTTTGGAGGTATATGGGAGGCGGGAATAAAAAGTAGCAAGTACCACTTGAAACGAGTAATAGGGCTGGGCAGTTTTACCTTTGAAGAGTTTGCCACTGTTTTGGCTCAGATCGAATCTATTTTAAACTCCCGACCAATCTCTCTCCTATTTCATCTGACCCCGAGGACTTATCGGCTCTAACACCAGGTCATTTTTTAATTGGACGACCTATGACATCATTACCAGAACCAAGTTAAAACAATATTCCGACAAATCGTTTGAACAACTTCCAAGCTCTACAAAATATGATACAGCATTTTTGGAAGCGTTGGATGAAGGAGTTCATTTCCGAACTACAAATGCGTACCAAATGGAAGCAAAGTTCGACAAATATATTAGTTGGTACGTTAGTACTACTGAAAGAGGACAACATCGCTCCGATGAATTGGAAGCTGGGGCGAATCCTGCAACTTCACCCAGGAGACGACGGTATTGTGAGAGTGGTTAGTGTGAAGGTTTCGAATGGAATATTCAAACGATCAGTGAGAAATGTGTGTCCATTACCGATAGATTGAATTACGGAATGTCAGGAACACTTCATTAAAGTAATTTTTTTTTGTTGAAAGCGGTGCTTTCAAGGCGGCCGGTATGTTAAGGCCAAAGCCAATAAGCTTGTATTTCTTAATTACTAAGTTTTTCTGCATGTTATTGAAACTGGCAACCCTGCGCGGTTACCATAGACACAGAGCGTTCCGAAAGCACAGCTCTTCCGTTTCGCTCCAGAAATATTCACTCAGGATGCGCTACTGTGGTATAGGACAGGAAGATTCTCGAACTGGGAGGACTTGGTGGCTCAACTGCGAGCAGCCTTCCGCCCTTACGACTATGAGTTCAGCCTTTGGAACGAAATACGACATCGAACACAAGGAGCACAAGAGAGGGTGTTGACATATATCACCGCTATGGAAAATCTTTTCCGCAAATTGGATGATTTTCCCAATGAAGGCTTCCGAGTCGGTCTGATACGACGAAATCTGTTACCACAGCTTCAAACTCCACTGGCCCTCCAAGAGATAAGTACGATAGCCGAGCTTACGCGACTCAGTAGAACCATTGAAGAAACTGAGCTGAGAAATCAAAAGTTTGTTCCTCCCCCCACTTCTTACCGTAATCTCTTGGAACCCGAGCTGGCCTATAGGAAGACTCACCAACCCCAACACCAGCCAACGGTAGCAGTGGTTAGCTCAAATAATAACAATACCGTCACGACTCAGAGAGTAACTACTAACGACCCCGAGACATCATCAACCCCATCTTGTTGGAACTGTGGCATTCCCGGTCACAGGTTCAGAGCCTGCACCCAGACTCGCAAGAGGTTCTGCTTCAAGTGTGGCTGGGAGGATGTGGTTGCCAGCTCCTGTCCTCGTTGTCAAAAAAACGGGAGGAGGGGTCAACAGTGAGCCAGCTGTTGTCGGAAGTTCCCCAGAAGGCAGATCATTCAGAAATCTTGTTGAACTACGTACTGGCCCATGCTAAGAATGATACTAGGCCGTACTTGAAAGTATCTTTATATGGCTGTGAATTTTTGGGGCTGCTTGATAGTGGCTGCACAAGTACCATCATTGGAGGACCTGGCTGGGACATCCTCAAATCATGTTGTTCCTTGAAGAGTGCCATACAACAGACCTGCACCGTCGCAAACGGTCAAACCTGTGCTATATTGGGAACAATGGCGGCACCGTTTAAGCTACTTGAACAGGTGAGAGTGACAGAGGCCTTGATAGTACCTTCCTTGCCTCAGTCACTAATCTTGGGGATGGATTTTTGGCGGACGATGGGAATTATTCCAGACATGTTTTCGGGTGAATGGTGCTTTAGAAATGATCACCATAGCCTTAACTTATCCATTCCCGCCTTGGCTTCAATCGACTCTCTAACGGCAGACCAGAGACTGGCACTGGGCAAAATAATTGAGGAAACTTTCGATTCCGTGGGTAACGAATTGGGCTGTACTCAACTAGTGGAGCACGTCATCCGAACCGATCATCCGCCTATCCGAAGAAGACATTACCCCTTATCCCAAGCTCTTCAACTTCAAGTCAACGAGGAACTCGAAAAGATGTTGAAGGATGGTGTTATCGAGCCTTCGCAATCTCCTTGGGCTTCGCCGATTCTCCTCATCAAAAAGACGGACGTTATCGGTTCGTGGTGGACTTCCGAGAACTGAACAAGGTCTCTACCCGTGATGCATATCCCCTCCCCTTCGTTAGTGCTACCCTAGATAAGCTCAAAAACTCACGCTTTTTGACAACATTGGACATTAAGTCGGCCTACTGGCAAATTCCTTTATCAGAGAGTTCGAAACCCCTCACCGCATTTGTGGTACCTAATAGAGGCCTCTTCCAGTTTCGGAGAATGCCGATGGGGTTACACAATGCACCAGCTACCTGGCAAAGATTTATTGATCGTGTAGTGGGGTACGACCTAGAACAGTTCGTTTTCGTATATCTTGATGATGTTATCATATGTACGCCATCATTTGAAAAACATCTTGAGGTATTACGTGAGGTGATGTCTCGGCTGAAGAACGCTGGTCTTACCCTGAATCGTGAGAAATGCCATTTTTGTAAGCCAGAGCTTCGGTATCTGGGATACATTGTTGGTGCAGGAGGACTCATGGTGGATCCAGATAAAGTGAAGGCAATTGTTCAGATTCCACCACCCAAAAACGTAGGTGATGTCCGAAGGCTCATCGGATTGGCTTCCTGGTATCGGAGATTTGTCCCGAATTTTTCAACAATCACTGCTCCTCTCTGTAACCTCCTGCGGAAAAACGCAAAATTTGAGTGGGATTCAACTTGCTCCCAGGCATTCACGACTCTCAAGGATCATTTGGTATCTGCTCCAATTTTGACCTGTCCATCTTTTGATGTTCCTTTTACCGTTCAGGCGGACGCTTCTGATTTTGGTATCGGTGCCATACTGTCTCAATGCCGGGAAGATGGTGAAAAGGTTATCAGCTATTTAAGCCGGTCCCTCTCCAAGGCTGAGAGAAAATATAGCACCACTGAGAAGGAGTGTCTAGCAGTATTACATGCTATCGAGAAATTTCGTCCATATTTGGAGGGCTCCAGGTTTACGGTAGTGACGGACCACTGGGCACTTAAGTGGCTCAATAATATCAAGGATCCAGCAGGCAGAATTGCCAGATGGGCGGTCAGGCTTCAGCAGTATGACTTTGAGGTGGTTCACCGCAAGGGAAAAGACCACGTAGTCCCTGACGCTCTTTCAAGGTCAGTGCCAACCGTAGATGCCGTTAACATCCGTGCTACACCCTGGAGGGACACCAAAGACAAGTGGTATACGAGCTTATGCCATAATGTAGAACAGAGTCCTGGGAAATACCCGCAATGGCGACTCGAACGAGAATGTCTCTTTAAAAAGGCAAAATTGGATTACCCAGACCTACTCGAGGAGTCGGACGGTTGGTTGTGTGTGATTCCCAAAGAGGGAAGATGGGCACTCATAAAAGCCAATCACGACCCTCCAACCTGCGGACATCTAGGTATATTTAAGACTTTGTCACGAATACGAGCCAAATATTATTGGCCTAAAATGAAGCAGGATGTCGCGAGGTACGTACGTCGTTGTGAAGTATGCTTGCGAACCAAGCCCGAGCAAAGAGCTCCATGCGGTCTGATGCTGAGTGCTGCACCTACGACTTCAAGACCTTGGCAAATACTCAGCATCGACTTGGTGGGACCTCTTCCTCGCTCTGCTTCCGGCCATATGTACATCTTTTCTGTTCTGGATGTGTTCAGCAAATTCATTCTGCTATTTCCCTTACGAAAACCAACTGCTGCGAAAGTAGTCGAACTTCTTGAAAACCAAGTAATTCTGGTGTTCGGCGCTCCCCACAAAATAATTATGGACAATGGCGTTCAGTTCCGGAGCAAGCTTATGGTCGAATTACTTGATAAATATGGTATATCACCTAGCCACATCTCCAACTACCATGCCCAGGCTAATCCGGTGGAACGCAGCCATCGTGTCATCAAAACCATTTTAACGGCCTTTGTTGCAGATGATCACAAACAATGGGACAAATATCTTCCACAGGTTGGCTGTGCTATTCGAACTTCCCGTCATGAAGTAACCCAGGTTACCCCTAACTTCACCATGTTTGGCCGTGAGATCAAATTAGGTGGGGAAGACTCTCATTCTTCCTTGGCTCAGTCAGATGAGACGTCATACGATCTCGCATTACGTTCCCAAGCATTGAAAACGTTGTTTAATGATATATCCAAGCGATTGAGGAAAGCCTACGCTACTAGTCAGAAGCGATATAATCTCCGTCGGAGAGACGAAACCTTCCTAGTCAACCAACAGGTCTGGAAGCGTAATTTTGCGATTTCGGATGCAGCAAGAGGGTTTACTGCTAAACTAGCAAATAAATTCGAAGGTCCGTTCAAAATCTCTAAGGTGAAATCCCCATGGTCATACGAGCTCATTAACGAAAAAGGAAAATCTATGGGAACCTGGCACGCCAAGGATATAAAAGCACACCCACCTGATGACAAAATAGACTAACAGTTTTTTTTGTTTTTGAATTATGCAAACTTTTACATTTGGAATAATTCAGCTATGTTTAGGAACATAACACATTCTTTAAAGAAAATATTTCTTTTTGTTTATGAGTAGATGCCTTAAAAACCCAAATGAATCTAAATATACTTTTGACTCACTTTCGCCCTATTTTGCCTACAATTTTTTGGAAATGTTGGTGTTACCTCCAGTTACCTTGAATAATTTTGGTGTATATATCAACTCTGCAAATTTCACAAATCTTCATCAAAAACTAGACATTTTTCCATGACTCACTGTATGTGATGGTCAGAAATAATTGATTCAAAGTAGGCTTGAAGCAGCTCATTCCAACTTAGTGCAGATGTACGTTCTATTCACGGTGTGAAACTTTTTTTTATTTCTGTAGTTATTATTATATAATTACTTTCGTGAGGATGAAAATTTAGACTTCAAACTTGAATAAGTAAGTTTTTTTTTGTTATGGAAAAAAAACCCTGTCTCTAGGAAAGAGGGGGGTTGTCTAGTCTAGAGTTTGTATAAAATAGCCCACCTCATCTCAAGTATTCCTCATATTTTCTTGTTCAACTTTCTATTTTCTATTATCTTCTTCAATCATCTATCTCTTCCTATAAATTACATTCACTTAATTCTCAATTAAACAAAACAATTTAAGATTTACCTGAACCCACTCCAACGACATCTTTACGACTAGCAGTTTCTTGATGCCCATCGACAACGAGCAAAGGTAGCTGCTAGCTACTAAAATCATGATCTTATTATCTCCAATTACTTCAATTCAATAAAAGTATTCTGTATAATTTCGATTCCAGATTGTTGTTATATTCTTGGCTCCCAAAGGTAAACATGTCACCTGTCAGGTAATGCCCATTTATCAATCATCTGTCAGGATGGCTGGTAAGGAAGTTTTGACATAGGTTGAGGCTGTCACCTGCTTTGGTCTTTTTCTACACTGGCTTTCAGCTGGAAAGGTCAATTGGAGGTCCATGTGCTTGGCTCAAATCGCAAATTTGCGGATTTTCTTTCTCAGATGAAAGAGAAATTATAGTGGTAATAAAGTAGCTCTTCAGGAAAAGGCTTCACATAACTGTGGATTTCATTTATACTACTATAAATTTCACCACTACGTTAAGGCCACACTCCATCCCAGGTATGTCGTTATCTCACCATTCAGTCCTTTCTACTAACACAGTTTCCCTAATCCTCCGTCTAACTAATCTGGGATAGTCATAGATCAGTCAGGCCCGATATATAATAAACTGAAACACTTCCAGGCCTTTTTAGTACCCCCTTTGGGTGCTCCCATCTTTCACCGTGTCTACCATCCATTCACACTCGCCCGAACCCTCTATCGAAGTGAACAGCGTCACGATCCATCACCACCCAGTGCGAAGGGCCCCTTTCATCCCGACTTCGGAGTACTGGAGCCCCACGGTCCTGACGATTGCTAGAACCGGCCTGCCTATCCCCGAATTAGCGGCACTGAGGATCGACATCGAGTACATCCATACAGATAAGCTTTAAAATATTTTATTAAGAAACCGAGCTCATACGGCTTGCTGGCCTTCATTTCATTCTGCCTGGCCATTTGTGCATTATTTTGCGGTTTTGTTTGCTAAAATTTTGAAGTGACCTGAATTATTTATGAACCCACACCTTGCTAAAGAAGCAAACTTACCGAGGTGAAAATACCGTGTAAGCTTCTTGTATGATCATACAAAAGGTATTTTTTTATTGATTTCAATAATTTCCATGTGATAAAAATCTAATTTAAGCGCAAAGCAAGAGTTGTCATTGTCATTGTGTCGATCAAGTGTCAATCGAGGCTCCGCCTTCTATTTCCTCTTCTTCTGCAAACTCTCTCTTCTACTTCTCTACTTTCCTACTTAAGTGCAATACACTCTAAACTCCAACACACAGCCTCGTTAGTTATTTACCCACCCCACTTAGCCTGGCATTTCCGTACGAAACAAAAATAATCCGTGCTGCCCTCTTTCCCAGGAAAGCGGGTGGCAAATCATATTCCTTCATTAGACAGAATGTTCAAAAAAAAACATCAGTTTTGAATATTTTGAATACTGTATTTCAAATAAAAAAATATAAAAAAAAATCAATGATTGTGAGTATTCAAATATTATCATATCATACTTTTTAGAAGTTTGAATGAAAACTACACCAGGTAATTAGAGATTAAACTCTCTAAATGTTGGCAAAAGTGGAGTTTGAAATACATTCTCACAACATTGGGATGCATTGTTGATTTCAAACTATGCACTCTTTTCAGGTGGTTTTCAACAGAATATGTTGATAACAAACATAATATTTGTACATGTACATTTTTCTTTTTCTTTGTACTGTTTTTATTTATATAAGTTGAATGATAGATTTTAAAATGATTGAATAGGGTAATGGACTTGGTCAGATAATACATTCAGATTTTCGTGCATATAAGTTGATATGGATCTTTTATAGTTTCACTTTAAAGAACTGTTTACTTCTTTGAATCTTCCTGTCCTATACCACAGTAGCGCATCCTGAGTGAATATTTCTGGAGCGAAACGGAAGAGCTGTGCTTTCGGAACGCCCCGAGCAACACGAATCTCCTCCACCCGCTCCAAGAAGTCATTCACACTGGTTCTTCCATTGTACTTCAGATTCCACCTACTGATGTCCCTCCAGCGATACTCTTCCTCTCCACCAGGAGGATTGTTCTGCCAAGGAGACACGTTCAAACGTTCCATAGAACCTATATAGTCCTCCTGTGGCTGCCTAAATCTCTTTTGAGTAGCAGGGAAAAGATGCTGCACAGGGGTGACTTGGACCTGAGCGTTTGACCGTTTGGGTGGATAGGCACCGAGTGATTGATAATAGTCAACCGCAATAAGTTCCACTGGTGACTGAGTATATAAGTGTTGAGTCTGATTAAATTTATTGGGATATTCCTGGAAAGGTTGCTGGTGATTGTCAGGCTTCTGTGGAGTTGATTTGGGCAACGTATCTTTCTGTTGTCCTTCCAGATTTGAATGGGTACTATCGCTATTCATATGCTGATTGGTCTGTACCAGGTTGTGCCTGGGGTGGTCTTCGAGAGAAATCAAATCGTGGACTACGACAGTTTTCGCCCCTTGCTCTAATACGGGTTCGAATAAAGGAGGATTAGGGTTGTCCAGAATCGAATGATCATGTCTGAGTGACGGCAGGTCCGTACCGTGCCTCTCTGTTGTATTAGGTACCTTGGAATGATTGAAACGGTGAGCAGTGTCATCATTTCTCTCGGATTGAATGTAACTATTTCCATTTCCTTGGATACTTGCATTCAGTCCATCATTCGTTAAGGTGACATCCCCAATAAGGCGTGAGCATTTGGTGATCAATGTCTGTCTGGCTATCTCATCATTCCTCTCGCTACCAGTGAAGCGGTTCAGGCGACCAGAAATATGAAGTAACCGACTTAGAATTCGCTATTGTCGTGATCAAAATCTAATATATCTTGTTCCAGTGCGTTGAGTTTCTCTCGGCACGTTGAGAGTTCCATAATATTGTCCAGGAATACCTTTGGGTAATTCCTTGAACTGTCTCTCTTTTCCTCCCTCAAAACCTCCCGAAGGAGAGAACGCTTTTCGGCAACCGTGTTACCGACTGGCAATCCCCGAAGATACAGTTCATATGATAGCTCATCGCCCAATAAACGATTGACTTCCATCGTAAAAAAAAATTATTGAATAATCTCAATGCAACCCGACCCTTCCAAAAAAAGGAAAACAAGGAAGTCAAAAGCACACTCCCAACCTAAATCTAGGAAAAAAAAATTATTGACTCCTGAAGTAATACCAAAATGATTCACCCTGTATCCAGGAGAAGAAAAAATATAGAGATGTCACTTATAAGTGATACACCCTGTAGTCAGTAAACTTTTATGAAAAAAATCTTCCTACCTATCCTGTATAGAACAGAAATTGAATTACCTTGGATAAATAAAGTTCTGCCAAAGTTTTTTTTTTTTTTTTTTTTTTTTTAAACTAAAACCAATAAGTTTGACTCACCCTGTACCAAATTCTGTCTTTGTAAATTTAAAATGATTTTTCCGATGAAAAGTTAACTTGAATGTTTTGACTGATATTGTACCCTGTATACGACTATAAAATCAACCAACTGGTAAATATATTTATAGTCATTCCCTATGCATGAATCCAGAAATAATAAATAATACGCTTTTATCAATATTGTCAAAAAAAAATTCAACTCAAATAATCCAATTGTATTTATTGATGAAAATTCCGCCTATTAAAATGCAAACACACACCCCGTACACAGATATATCAAATCATAAACCGAGTTGAGGCGCCACTTTTTGCCACCCGCTTTCCTGGGAAAGAGGGCAGCACGGATTATTTTTGTTTCGTACGGAAATGCCAGGCTAAGTGGGGTGGGTAAATAACTAACGAGGCTGTGTGTTGGAGTTTAGAGTGTATTGCACTTAAGTAGGAAAGTAGAGAAGTAGAAGAGAGAGTTTGCAGAAGAAGAGGAAATAGAAGGCGGAGCCTCGATTGACACTTGATCGACACAATGACAATGACAACTCTTGCTTTGCGCTTAAATTAGATTTTTATCACATGGAAATTATTGAAATCAATAAAAAAATACCTTTTGTATGATCATACAAGAAGCTTACACGGTATTTTCACCTCGGTAAGTTTGCTTCTTTAGCAAGGTGTAGGTTCATAAATAATTCAGGTCACTTCAAAATTTTAGCAAACAAAACCGCAAAATAATGCACAAATGGCCAGGCAGAATGAAATGAAGGCCAGCAAGCCGTATGAGCTCGGTTTCTTAATAAAATATTTTAAAGCTTATCTGTATGGATGTACTCGATGTCGATCCTCAGTGCCGCTAATTCGGGGATAGGCAGGCCGGTTCTAGCAATCGTCAGGACCGTGGGGCTCCAGTACTCCGAAGTCGGGATGAAAGGGGCCCTTCGCACTGGGTGGTGATGGATCGTGACGCTGTTCACTTCGATAGAGGGTTCGGGCGAGTGTGAATGGATGGTAGACACGGTGAAAGATGGGAGCACCCAAAGGGGGTACTAGGTTAGGTTAGGTTAGGTTTAAATGTGAGTGAGCCCATACATCAGGCTCTCCACTGCGGCCAATGGCCTATTGTGGCTCACCCTATGGTTATATTTCTCCCAGCATATCCAATCTCTTAACGAAATTGAGTAACATGTTGGGAGAACAGTTTACCAGATCTTCTGGCCTTACTTTTGTATTGCCAAATATTGAAAATCTGGTTCTGGCTGCTGCAGGGCATGTGCACAGGATGTGTTTAGCCGTTTCATCATCCTCCATGCATAGACGGCACTCTGCATCCTGTGCAAGTCCGATTTTATGCATGTGGTGTTTGAGTTTGCAGTGGCCAGTGAGCAAACCTACTATAACTCTGAGATGTGCTCTACTGAGTTCTAGAAGTTTGTCAGAGTCCTGTTTTTTCCTTGTATAAGCAATAAATGCTTTGGAATGGGCTAGTCCTGGTAGACTGAGCCAATACTCAAGTCTTTTATTGTCTGTCTAGGCGGTTGTAGCATTCTTGGCAGTGCTATATGCTAAACCGATGACCGGTTCTGGCCCAGTGAACGTTGTTTCGGCCCCCCCTTTTGCTAGGGCGTCCGCTATTTCGTTTCCTTCTAGGCCCGTGTGACCTGGTATCCAAACTAGGGTAACGTTGTTGCCTTGTGCTAGTCGGTTCAAGGTGTCTCTGCAGTTCCATACTGCTCTGGATTTAAAGCAGTTGGATTCAAGCGCTTTCAATGCTGCTTGACTATCTGAAAATATTTTTATTGTTTTTCGTGTGAGGTGTCGGTTTTCCAGCTCCCTTGCACACATTTCAATGGCATATACCTCTGCCTGGAATATCGTAGCTAATTTACCCAAACTGAATGAGCGTTTCACTACTGGGTTCATACCATATATTCCGGCTCCGACACCTTCCAAAGTTTTGGAACCATCGGTGAACCACCTTTCATTTGCCCTACATAGGTCAGTTTCATTCCGAACCCAGTCTTCTCTTTCAGGGAAGACCACGGTGTAGGACATGTTGAGGTTAGTGGTTTTAGGCATGATGTCTGAGGGCATTCCCAGAATGTTGTGAGCTATTATGCCTTCCAGCATGCTGCTGCCTCTCATGACACATGCCTGCGGTAGACTAATGGCCGCTTGGTAGAGTCTGTATGTTGCCCATCTTGCTTCTCTCTCCAGAACTATGTGGAGAGGAAGTAGTCCAAGAAGAGCTTCCATTGCTGCCGTTGGCGTGGAGCGAATGGCCCCAGTAATCGCCAGGCACGCTTGTCTCTGTAGTCCGTTAAGTTTAACCTGGGCCATTTTTTGTTGGCCTTTGTTCCACCAGACTACAGAGCCATACGTGATCATTGGTCGTATGACGGTCACGTACAGCCAGTAAATTTGTTTTGGTGACATGCCCCATGTTTTGCCACATATTCTGCGGCATGTCCATAATGATAGGCTAGCCTTTCGGATAGTCTTTTCCAAATGCGAGTTCCAGTTCAGCTTTTTATCTAGGATTATTCCCAGATATTTTGCCTCACTCGCAAATGAAATTGTTACACCATTGATGGAAGGAGGTATTAAATGTTCCAGCTTCCTTTTCCTGGTGAACGGTACTATGACCATTTTGTGGGGGTTAATGGACATTTCCTCCCTCTCACACCATTTATATATGGTTTCCAGTATATCCTGAAGGACGTAGGAGATCGTCTTTTCGGATTTATCTTTTATTACTAGGACCAGATCGTCAGCATATGCTTGAAGATCGACCTCCCAGAGTGAGAGAATGGCCAGCAGATCATCCACCAGCAGTGACCATAGCAGAGGGGAGAGGACCCCCCCCCCTGGGGACAGCCCCTGGCTGGCTTGAAGCTGACACTTTCTCCCTGTAGAGAGGTCGTTATTGTTCTGTTATGAAGCATAGTTCTTATCCAGTCACATAGTAGCGGTTCAATTCCTCTAGAGACAGTGGCCTCATAGAGGGAGTGAGGTAGTGCATTATTGAATGCTCCTTCTATGTCCAGGAATGCAGCGACTGCTACCTTCTGGTGTTCCAGGGCAACGCTTATTCCTGAGACAAGGTTATTGAGGGCAAGTTCTGTCGATTTTCCAGCCTGGTAGGCATACTGGTGAACATTGAGGGGGTGCTTTATTAGTGCACCACACCTTATGTGCCCATCCAGTATTTTCTCCATGCTTTTCAACAGAAAGGATGTCAGACTGATGGGTCTGAGCGATTTTGGGTGTGGGTCAGTCCGACCCACCTTAGGAATATAGATCACCCTAGTCGCGGTCCAGTTAGATGGTATATAGTTCCAAGCTAAACTGGCTCTAAAGAGTCTTATAAGGATAGGCATAATCTGTTCCAGTCCGATTTGTAACAGAGCTGGAGCTATACCATCCTCTCCTGGTGATTTGTATGGGTGGAACGAGTTAACCGCCCATCTTATCGCCTGCGGTGTGATTATTTTGTTGGCAACCACCCAGTCATCTCTGTGGGGTCGTTTAATCCGGCCTATATTTGTGACTGGAGGTCGATTGTCCAGAATCAGGCTGCCTGGGAAGTGATTATTAGCTAATAGCTCTAGTGTCTCTTTCCTGGAGGCCGTGAAGGAGCCGTCTGGACGTCTGAGCGATCCCAGCTCCTGTGTCGGCTCTCTGGATAGAATCTTGTGGATACGGGCTCCGCTTGATGTGTTGGACACATTTTCACAGAATCGTTCCCATGATTCTCGTTTTGCTTTCCGGATATTTTTATTGTATGTGGTTAGAGCAGACCTGTAATTGTCCCATTCACCTGATACCTTAGCTCGGTTGAATAATCTTCGAACTTCTTTTCGTGTTTTATCCAGATTTTTGTTCCACCAGGAAGCATTTCGGTTATCCCTCTTCTCCCTTAGTGGACAGTTTTCATGATACGCTGAGATAAGTGCAGTTTGTAGGTGTTCTGCAGCAATATCTATTTGATCATGACCATTTATTGTGGTCAATCCGTTTTGGAGATGGTTCTTCAGGGAGGTTTTGTATCCGTCCCTGTCCATGCTCCGCATGTTTCGGTATTGTACCACTGGCCTGGGGCCTATTTCAATGTGAAATTGAATATGCCTATGATCTGAGCATGATGGCTCAGAGGACACCCTCCAGTTGGATATCTTGTTGCTTAGAAATTCTGAGCTGATCGTTAAATCTAGTACCTCTCTCCTAATCCTATTGACGAAGGTTGGCTCAGAGCCCACATTGTTAATTGTAAGCTCCTCCCCTATCAAGTAATTAAAAAGAGACTCACCCCTCATATTGATGTTTGTGCTGCCCCACGCTTCATGGTGCGCATTGGCGTCACATCATATCACTAGCTGGGTGTTGTTCCTCCTGCTGAAGGCAATTAATTCTCGCACGGCCGCTGGAGGAGGTTGTTCCGCCCCCACATCTCCAGGAAAGTATGCTGAGCAGACGATCATTTCTGTCATGCTTCCCCTCTCTGGAAATTTCACATGGATGGTTGCCATGTCTTGGGTGCAGAAATCTGAAAGAATAAAATAGTTAATATTGTTTCTGGCTAGGATGCATGCCCTAGGTTTTACCCCAGAGCTGACCGCAATTACCTTACCAGATGTGTTACTCAGGCCGGTAACTCGGCCTGTATTGGAGGTCCAGGGTTCCTGGATGAGGGCCAGATCTATCCGCTCCTCTATGAATGTCTTGCCAAGGACGTAGGTGGCGGCCTTGGCATGTTGCAGGTTTCCCTGCAAGAGTCTGACTGTATCAGCCAGGCCCTTGTTTGCCGTCTTTTGACGGTCCTCCCCCGCCATCTTTCTCAGAGGGCGGTTTTCTCTCCTTCCCTCTGGAGGTGCCGGTACCCTTTTTGAGTGGTGGTCTGTTCGGGATGGACTTACCCTTTCCCACGACCACCCTCTCAGGCTGTTTGGTCTGGGACGCACCTCTCGGGAAGGATTTGCCTTTCCCTTGCGGTGCTTCCTTTACGACCATTTTTGTTTGTGGAGGAGTGCTTTTCTCCCCCTCCTTCGGCTGCGTCCGGGAAGGTTCTATCCCTCCACGGCCGCCCTTCAGACGGAACTGAACCTGTCCGAAGCCGAAGTAGGGCTTGAAGGTCATCTCCTCCAAGGATGACATGGACTTTTCGTCTACGGCGAATGTCCATGTTTGGCCACGGCCCGAATCCTCTCGGTTCAGTATTACCCAATCCTGAGTGGTCAGACCGTGGTTCATTTTTTTCAGCCGTGTGAGCACCACCCCGGCCGTAAGTCGTTCGTCGGCTTCATCGTCCGGAATGTATGCCACACAGATGAATGGCTTTGGAAGGTCCTGCCCTTGGACGAATTTGATTTTCGCCCCTTCCCATGGTTGGAGTTGCTTTGATGCCTCCTCCAGCCAGTTGGCACTGATGCTGTCCACGCAGGTGATTTGTAACCATCCAGGCCGAAGAGTACAGCTCTGGAACCTCACCTGAGGGCCATCATCTGGGATTAGGCTCACAGCTTCCATAATGGATCGCTGAAGAGCCCTCAGCTGTTCGCTTTTGAAAGCTGTGGTAGGATATTCAGGGTGGATTAAGCCCACCCTTTTGCCCCCAGTCACCGCTCCGTACGAGGGTTTGGGTACCCCCGAGCAAGCTTTCTTTGGCTTATGTTCCGGCGTACTGTCGTCGGATCTGAGGCGTTTGCTTACTCCAGCAGCTACGGACTGGGATTTTTCCCCTTCCGATTGCTGTTTTGGCGTGCCTAGGTTTTTGAGCGCTTCCTCTAAGGCAGTCTCATAAGCTATTCCGCTCTTGAGCAAGCGACTCAGCACTTTCCTTCTTGACCCTGGAAGTCGAGTGCGTTTCAGTTTGAGGCCATCCATAGCTTTGGTTGCCTCATCCTGATCTGATCCAGTAGGTTTTGGGGACTTTAACAGTTCCCTTTCCTGATCTGGAGTAATTTCTGGCGGTATGGATCCGCTCTCTTCTTGTTGAGAGACTAGACCAACGCCCAGCCCCTCTTGTGGAGTCGGAATTCCGATCTCCATTTGTTCCTCAGTTTCCTGAGGATCAGGGGTTTCACCCCCCCCGTTGGGATTCTCATTTTTATTTTTATTACTCATTCTGTTCCCACGAGTAGCTGGGGAAATAATGTCCGCCATGGTAGAGCCCCGCCTTGCCATGGTAAGGCTGTAGTACTCAGGGAGGTCGCCCGTTGTCCCTGAGGGATCGTTAATGACACATCACCCTATGTGCCACGCACCCATCAGCACGATACCTCCCACCTTAGGTTAGGCGATCTTTTGACACTATTCGTCTTCGCTTCAGCTGCTTCCTAGGTAGCCTCTGAACCAAAGTCCACCACCCGCGACGTGGACGCCAGTGTCGTACCAGCTCACAAATTGAGTTGGGCCCTCCCATCCAATTCTCAAGCGAACTGGCCGGGGTTACCCACCCAATTGGCGAACTTGGCCAATACCAGGTGCCGATACCTGATACTGGGGTGGTAAGGGGGTACTAAAAAGGCCTGGAAGTGTTTCAGTTTATTATATATCGGGCCTGACTGATCTATGACTATCCCAGATTAGTTAGACGGAGGATTAGGGAAACTGTGTTAGTAGAAAGGACTGAATGGTGAGATAACGACATACCTGGGATGGAGTGTGGCCTTAACGTAGTGGTGAAATTTATAGTAGTATAAATGAAATCCACAGTTATGTGAAGCCTTTTCCTGAAGAGCTACTTTATTACCACTATAATTTCTCTTTCATCTGAGAAAGAAAATCCGCAAATTTGCGATTTGAGCCAAGCACATGGACCTCCAATTGACCTTTCCAGCTGAAAGCCAGTGTAGAAAAAGACCAAAGCAGGTGACAGCCTCAACCTATGTCAAAACTTCCTTACCAGCCATCCTGACAGATGATTGATAAATGGGCATTACCTGACAGGTGACATGTTTACCTTTGGGAGCCAAGAATATAACAACAATCTGGAATCGAAATTATACAGAATACTTTTATTGAATTGAAGTAATTGGAGATAATAAGATCATGATTTTAGTAGCTAGCAGCTACCTTTGCTCGTTGTCGATGGGCATCAAGAAACTGCTAGTCGTAAAGATGTCGTTGGAGTGGGTTCAGGTAAATCTTAAATTGTTTTGTTTAATTGAGAATTAAGTGAATGTAATTTATAGGAAGAGATAGATGATTGAAGAAGATAATAGAAAATAGAAAGTTGAACAAGAAAATATGAGGAATACTTGAGATGAGGTGGGCTATTTTATACAAACTCTAGACTCTGAAAATTGACCCGTAACAAGCAGTAGAAGACTTCTGGAAACAGCAGTCTGGTAATAAAATTGTTAGAGACAAGACGAGTCCATTATTTCACGACATTCAAATAAATTAATACTCAAATAAATTAATACTCAAATAAATGCAGTGCAAAGTATAAATAAATAATTGATAATCATACAGTCCTTTCGAATGCAACAATGTGATCCCTCGTTCGGTGATAACACCTACAGCGGTTCATTCATATGCGAATTCTGTTTTTCGAAAAAAAAGTCGAACGATGAAACTAAATTATATAAATGTTCATATTGTGGTTTGGGTGATCTTGATAAAACTGTATCATGGGTAGCTACTGATCATTGCAATGGATGGATCCACCAAACTTGCGATAGTCTAAATCGGTCTTATAGCGGTAATTTTTATTATAAAGGATGTTCGAACGAGTTTAAATCAAAATGTGAACAGGCACTGCGAAAGTTAGATGAAGAAAGTATTCAAAGAATTTCAATCGAAGAAAATACCAGAGATCAAAGAGACTCATCTGTATGGTTTGATGAAAGAAGAAAACGATTACCGCATCAAATTTTGGATTGATATTTAAAGCAAGAAACCATAAAACATAATTAAACCTCGCGAAATCGCTTGCATCGACTACACAGTTTTCTAACCAAGCTACGAGACATGGAATTTATTGTGAAAAGTTAGCACTCGAAGAGTTCCCCAGTAAAACAAATTTTGAATATAAAAATAGCGGTCTAATTATCCATAAACAATTTTCAATTTTAGGGAGCTCACCAGATGGGTTCCTGGATGAAGACGGGATCATAGAAATAAAATGCCCTTTCAAGGTACGAGATTGTGATCGGCAGGAAACGTTAAAAAAACTCGAATATATTGATAAAGATGAAAAATTGAGAATAAATTCCAACTATTATTTCCAAATACAAGGTTTGCTGGAAATAACGAACAGACCGTGGTGTGAATTAGTCGTGTATAACTTCAAAGGTATACAATTAACTCAAAGAATTGAAAGGAACCCCACATTCTTCAAAAATATTTTGTTAAATAGGTTGAAAGAATTTTTTTACTATTATCATCTTTTCTTTCTTGAATTTCGGAGATATTGACGACATTTCGCGTAAATGGAGACCAGTCAAAGACCTGATATTTTTACCTAACGGGCTAGTAAACGATATTAATTATTACAGAAGAAATAGCAGGGATTACGTCGTGGCAATATTCAAAGATTTAAATTGTTTTAATGAAATAAATATATCTGATTTTGTCTCTCTCGATAATGGAACTTGGTTAACGAATTTTGTTCTAGATATAACTTTGAATTTATTAAATGTCAATGATAAGTATCAAATAATACCACAAGAATCTGCGAATGTAATTTTCAGATCAAGCCAAATTCCCGATTCATTCATAAACAAAATTAATTTCACCAAAAATTATCTCGCTTTGACGGTATTAATCAATAGAAATCACCACTGTCTTGTTCTTATCGATTTCGTAAAATCTACTTTCGCTTTTATGGATCCTTTCAACAGCAACGCGAAAAAAACTATACTTGAATTATTTCAACAAATTCGTGGAAGCCTATAATAAAGTAAAAAATGTTCGCATTAAAAATTACCTATCTGTCATCGTCTATGATCACGCCGAACAAAAAGATGGTTTTAATTGCGGAATGTTTTGCATAAAGTTTTTTGAGTGTATTTTAAATAACAGTGATATGATGAAAGTAACAAATATGGAACAATATAGAAATCAAATTAAAGCTTTTATTCTCGATAAATCAGATGATATGCGGTATCGTTGTAAAATATGTTCGCGAATTGGTGATTCAAGTCAATCTATCAATTGCGCTTACTGCCATAGACTCGTTCATACTAAGTGTTCTATTAGAAAAGAGTCATTCATTGAAAATAATATTTGTTAATTGTGCGCCCAATATTGAGAAAATGCGCAATTTTTATGCGGTATTTCTGAAGCAATGCAATGCGGCTTTTGTGAGGTAAGGGTAAGGCTGTGAGGGGAGAAGGAGGAGGCCTTTTGCAGAGGTGAGAAACCGTCTCATCTTTGTCTTCGCGATAATTAATTTGCGGAATATATAATATATATGCGGCTTTTGTGGGAAAAGGCTAAAAAATAATTTGCGGTATATAATATATGCGGCTTTTGTGAGGTAAGGGGAAGTGGAGGCCTTTTGCAAAATTGAGAAACCGCCTTATCTTTGTCTTCATGAGGATTAATTTGCGGAATATATGCGGCTTTTGTGAGGTAAGGGTATGGCTGTGAGGGGAGGTGGAGGCCTTTTGCAGAGGTGAGAAACCGTCTCATCTTTGTCTTCGCGAAAATTAATTTGCGGAATATATAATATATATGCGGCTTTTGTGAGGTAAGGGTATGGCTGTGAGGGGAAGTGGAGGCCTTTTACAGAGGTGAGAAACATTATGACAAAGGAATTGAGTGTATTGAGTTAATCTGTGAAATTAATATTTGTTGAGGTAATCCGTTGATTATCTCTAACACTTGTTTTGTCTGTTTTGTTTTGAACGACCATTTCGACTAAATATACAAACACGGTTCGTAGCCGTATCGGTAACTGTGCGGCTTGGTAAGCCGAAGGTACGTGGTTCAAATCCACAGCATAATAACTTTTTTTCCATTTTAATACTCAGCATCGTACTTAGGTTAGCTATATGAATATGATACATCTTTAACTCATCAAAAATTTGATGCGATGCTCGCAATGGGGTGGTATCCTTTTCCGACAGATTCACAATGGCACATCAAATTGGGATATCCACCCTGAGGCATCTGGGATCCACCATCTTGGTAAAAACAGAATAATAAACTTATATGATGCATCCGATTCTCAAAAATTCGTTGGATGGCCACCATGGGGTACTGGGGATCCATAACTCTAACAGATTTGTCATGATGTATCAAAAATTTGTTAAAATTTCCGCCCTGTCGGGTTCAAATTAAAGAAGATATATATTTTTCATAATATCAAATATAACAGGGTCCTCTCTGAATTCACACCAAATTAAGAAAACTACATCTGTGATTCTTGACATAATTTTTTGGGTTTATCACCTTCCACAATCTGAAAATGAAAAAATTTTTTTAATCCAAAGCAATCTGTACAAGTGTAGAAGGGCAAATTAATTAATTTGCCCGATAAGTTACTGCGTTCACAAGACTGTTGTCTTGAAAGAAATTAATTTTTGTCAGTAACGTACCCTACACTGAATTTGCCTATCTGAAAAAATGAGATCGAATTAACAAAGAATACTTCTCTTTTTTTGAAAACTGTTGACGTTTCGGAAGCTGTATCTGCCTCCGTTATCAAAACTTCTTAGAAAGACGCTGAGAAAACTGAATTTGAATTGCGATTTTGGTAATAAGACCTTTCTTTGACAGAGTCAAATGAAATCTGTCATACATTCTTTTGTTTGACATTTAGTATCTTGATACATAGGGTGTTCGGTATCAATCAATCACCATTCTATTAGTTCTTATTTCATCTCTGAGGAGGGGTAACCAGGTGCGGTCCATTTCGATGGAATTGGTTGAGAAGCAGTTGTTCGATAAAAGAATGCACGCAGTTTCCTTCAAATTCCTTTTTTCTTGATTTGATTCTCTCAATAAAATTTTGGTATTATTCCATTCCATCATATGATCGCCATCAGATGTTAGAATATGTTCGGATATTTTTATAACGGAGGCAGATACAGCTTCCGAAACGTCAACAGTTTTCAAAAAAAGAGAAGTATTCTTTGTTAATTCGATCTCATTTTTTCAGATAGGCAAATTCAGTGTAGGGTACGTTACTGACAAAAATTAATTTCTTTCAAGACAACAGTCTTGTGAACGCAGTAACTTATCGGGCAAATTAATTAATTTGCCCTTCTACACTTGTACAGATTTCTTTGGATTAAAAAATTTTTTTCATTTTCAGATTGTGGAAGGTGATAAACCCAAAAAATTATGTCAAGAACTGGATTTCCTCCACAAAATCAAACTTTTAATCAATATTTACATCTGTGATGTTCAACTAGGTCTCAATTCTGTAGTAACGTATCAAAAATGTCCGTCCTGGGGTTTCGGGTCCAAATCACGGAGGATATGTCGAAATTATGCCAAATTACAAGAGATTTATTATTATAATACGGGTCAAGATTCGCAGAATGATGAAGACTACTCCTGATGAAAAATTAAAAACTCCATTAATTTCGGTAAATTTACTGGGACCCACCTTGGTAAAAACAGAATAATGAAGACTACACTTTTTCCATGAATCCCAGTTATCAAAAATTCGTTGACCACCATGGGGGACCTTAATTTTTTTTTGTCTGCCTTGGTGTTTCGGGTGTCTCATCATGAAGAATACATTTTTTATAACTCTCATCTGCGAATCTCAGCTATCAAAAATGAGGTATAGAGGATCTTCCCATCTTGATGAATAATGAAGACTACATATTTTCTATAACTCGTATGATCAGTGAAGCTGGGTGTCAAAAATTCGTTGGACCATGAGGTACATCCTTAATTTTGGAATGTCCGCCGTTTCGGGTGTCTCATCATGAAGAATACCATGAGGTACTTAGGATCCTTGAGTTTTTTTTTTTTTTTTCGGGTCCAAATTAGGATATTTTTAATATTATCAAATATTAGCTTGACCTTGAATTCCGTAGCTCCCGTATAGATCTACTACTAATCAATAGTTGAATATTTGCACTTGTAATTGTGTCCTCCCGGAAGAACATTGCACGAATGGATGTGAGATGTAATTCATTGTTCGTAGAGGAAGTAATTGTTTCCTGCTAGATATATGCCTCAAGTTTTTCACTTTGTGAAATAGTGTGGAGAGAAGTGGATTTCAACTTGTTCGAAATGTGCATAAGTTATTAATGTTGGGTTCTATTATTTTTATTCAGATTTTTGTGTTTTTACTAGTATGCCCTGGATAATCGTCAAATTTACCGGATCTGAGGAAATTGAGGCCATCCCATACTGCTGGTATAATGAAACCAGTCAAACACTCCTGTACTCCCCTGTCGCAAAAACAGGATGGAAAGGGCAATAAAGAATGAAACTGAACCAGGAAATGATTGGAAAGAGTGCAGCGTGTCTCTAATGAGGGAAAAAATATGATAACTTTAGGATGGCATGTGGAAAAGCATCAAAGTGTTGTGTTACATCCGAAATTTCAGAAACAGAAACATCTGAGAAGAGGGTGGCCAAGAAAAAGTTTAGTTCATCAGGAGAGGACAGATGATCCGATTTAGATATCCTTAGACCCCAATTAGAAAACGTAAGTTTTAATTTTGTCACAATAAAGCCTTGGGTTTGTGCTAGCTGTAGGATCCTATAGAACGTGTCCCTTCAAATTCAATGGTTTAATGGGAGTAGATACATTAACCAAATGCTTATACTTTTTTTATCTCCTTGAAAAGTTACACCTTGAAGACTAATCTTGAACATTCATAAAGGACAATTATGGAATCTCATCCTGTATACCGGGTGTCCCAACAGTGCGCATTTGTTCGATATATCGATAAAACTGATTCATATGAAAAAAAGTCTTATATAAAAGTTACATGGCACCAAAAAGGCCGTGTTTTAAAAATAGTTCTAGATGCACAGGGTGTTCCATTTTTCCGTAATAGCAAAAACAATTTTTTTGTTAATGGAACCACCAGTTTATTTTTTTGTCATTGAAATGGCCCCTTCGTTCCCTATTCAGCACTGAATTTTTTTCCAGCCACAATGCGCCGGTACCAAGTTATCAATTTTTTTCGAAAAAAAGGGGGGGTGATACAGGCTTTGAATGAAATAACTGTAATTAAGCTGTTTCTTCAAAGATCTGAATTTTGTCAGGTGAAGTGACGTAGAAAATACCAAAATAGCCGGTATTGTTCTGATCATCAGGTATGTTCATACAGGGTGCCTCAAATGTTACGTTCATTTTAGTCCACTTCGATTCAAGTTTATGCGAATTTTTCAAATGAAACACCCCGTATATTAGTTTGTCTTCGCATTCTTCATGAAATTACCTATCAGTTTTTTGATTATTGGTGTTTTTTAAATTATTCTTACACAATTAAAGAAATATCTGTTGAATTATTCAAATGTAAAACTAGGAAAGGCAATATGTACACTTGCTCAAAATATTTTCCACCCTGTTTAATACATTTTCTCAATCTCTTCTTGATGTTTGTTCCCACATTGCTCAAATGAAAAGGCATAATTCTTTGAAATGCCTCACGAATTCTTATTTTCATGTCCTACCGTGTTGTAATCTCCGATTTCACTGTTCCCCAAAGATAAAAATCCATTGATGTTAGCTCCGGCGACCTCGGCGGCCAAGGAATAGGTCCTTCCCGTCCTATCCACTTATCAGGAAACATAACATCCAACTCCCTTCGTACTTCTCCCAAAAAATGTGCTGGATCCACTGAATCCACATTTCATTTTTAATGTGATTAGGTAGGTGTTCGGTCAATCTGGGAAAGTCTTCTCTGAGAAATCGAAGAAACTCTTGTCCATTCGATTTTCGTTCGGAAAAATATGGCCCGACAACATAATTATCCACAAAACCGCCCCATATATAAAGGCTCCATTTTGAGGATGTATTATAAGTGTAAATACTGCCTTTCGCTGAGGGTTCAATTAGTTATAGTATTTTTTTTAATGAGCAGCCTCAAGAAAAGATATATTATTGAAACTAATTTTTTTCTGATATTTTTCGTAATCATTACACTGTTACGTTGTAAACTTTCACAATTGTGACACCTTACTTGACTGTAATTATTACACTCCTCTTCCGTTTCGTGTACATCAGAGCTAATTGCTCTGATTTACAATAATTTTTTTGTGTGGCTGTACATAAGACATCTGTAACATTGTGTGACAGGAGGGATATAAATCGTCATATTATACGTCATGTAGCACATGTTTATACTAGTTGGTGGTTTCGCACCCTCAAAGGTAATTATTGCCGCCGAGGTGGGAACATACCTATTTTCACCCTGCTCTCTAACTCTACTATTGAGTCTTTTGTTGGTAGTTTCGCACCCTCAAAGGTAATTATTGCCGCCAAGGTGGGAACATACCTATTTTCACCCTACTCTCTAACTCTACTATTGAGTCTTCTGACCCCGTGGACTTTGGATCATATTCATTATATATTCTTCTAAAAAATTAATTTCAATGCCCCTTACAAGAAGTTTTTTTTTGTGTGACCGTACATAAGACATCTGTAACATTGTGTGACAGGAGGAATATAAGTAGTCACATTATACGTCATATAGCACATGTTTATACTAGTTGGTAGTTTCGCACCCTCAAAGGTAATTATTGCCGCCGAGGTGGGAACATACCTATTTTCACCCTGCTCTCTAACTCTACTATTGATTCTTCTGACACCTACTATCCTCCGTGGACTTTGGATCATATTCATTATTATGTTCTTCTAAAGAATAAATTTCAATGCCCCTTACAAGAAGTTTTTTTTTTGTGTGACCGTACATAAGACATCTGTAACATTGTGTGACAGGAGGAATATAAGTAGTCACATTATACGTCATGTAGCACATGTTTATACTAGTTGGTAGTTTCGCACCCTCAAAGGTAATTATTGCCGCCGAGGTGGGAACATACCTATTTTCACCCTGCTCTCTAACTCTACTATTGAGTCTTCTGACACCTACTATCCTCCGTGGACTTTGGATCATATTCATTATATGTTCTTCTAAAAAATAAATTTCAATGCCCCTTACAAGAAGTTTTTTTTTGTGTGACCGTACATAAGACATCTGTAACATTGTGTGACAGGAGGAATAAAAGTAGTCACATTATACGTCATGTAGCACATGTTTATACTAGTTGGTAGTGTCGCACCCTCAAAGGTAATTATTGCCGCCGAGGTGGGAACACCTATTTTCACCCTGCTCTCTAACTCTACTATTGAGTCTTCTGACACCTACTATCCTCCGTGGACTTTGGATCATATTCATTATATGTTCTTCTAAAAAATAAATTTCAATGCCCCTTACAAGAAGTTTTTTTTTGTGTGACCGTACATAAGACATCTGTAACATTGTGTGACAGGAGGAATATAAGTAGTCACATTATACGTCATGTAGCACATGTTTATACTAGTTGGTGGTTTCGCACCCTCAAAGGTAATTATTGCCGCCGAGGTGGGAACATACCTATTTTCACCCTGCTCTCTAACTCTACTATTGAGTCTTCTGACTCCTACTATCCTCCGTGGACTTCTGACCATTTTCATTATATGTTCTTCTGAAAAAGAGTTGTCAATGCCCCTTACTATCCCCTTACATAATTAAATGGTATGTAGGCATTGTAGCCTCTGTTCAAGATTAGTTCATTTTTGACATGATGTTTAGCTGATTTACCATTATTGATCTCTATACCGATTTTATGGCTTCCTTTATTTTTAATTTTTACTATGTGCTCTAAAATCAAGTCGCAAATTTCTTTTGCTATTTTTAAATGATTAAATCTGCAATTATTATTACCGGGTTTGTCTGTGGCTTCAATAACGACCACAAAGGTTTCCAAGCCTCGTTTTTATAGACTAATTCCTGGCTTTGAAGTGCCTAAGTTTGGTGAATTATTAAATGAAATGGTTCATGAGTCCACGGGCTACTCCCCAAGTGAATTACAGCTAGGGAGTAAGCGCTTGGAACTTCTTCCCAAGCATTTAAAGGTTCCCACTGTAGGTGATGAGGTTTCACAAGAAAAAAAGTTGGTTTTGGCTGAGGCAATACTGCATAGCAAAGCTGCCCGTCGAGCACACAGAAATCCTGGAAAAATGACAGTTTTATTTGAACTTGGTGATCTTGTGCTTTTAAAGGCCAACAAAGTCTTCATCCATCAAATCTGAAATGAAGAGATTTCTGTTAATTTTTGAGGGTCTCTATAAGATAAAGAAAAAAATACATGACCATACGTACCTTTTAGTGATACCGGAAAATGAAGCTGAGGAACGTTGAATTCTTCATGCATCACATCTTAAAAAATATAGTCAACCATCTCCTGTTCAGTAAAGTGAACTTTCTCAGGAGTTGTGGGGGCATGATGTACTGAAACCATTTATTTTGTTGAATTAAATGTTTGTTGTTTTGTTATTAAAGAAGTATCACTGATAGCTGGTTATAATCTATTCAACTTATATAATTATTCTTGTCAACTATTTAGTTAAATACCTAAGTTATAATAATAATAATAATAATAATAATAATAATAATCGTCTTTATTATTCCCAAAAAAAATACATTGGTATATATATATATACAAAGAAAAATGTTTTTTGGAAATAAAGGGCGAAGTTTATTTTTTGATGTGCTAACACAACAAAAAATACTCTTCCACTTAACCCTCAACAAGTCTGTGCATTTAATTATTCACATCCAGAATTTTAACATAGAAGTTTTGGAGTATATAACGAGGACAACTTTCACTCGATAATTCATTTTTGTAGGTCTAAGAGATGTTTTTTGTAGTGCATTTTGAAATTGTGAGCTGTTTTTGTTTTCATTTCATTCAGAACCGGATTGCATAGCGAGTAGATTGTGTAGGTAAAAGATCGTCTAAAATATTCAGTTCTGAAGGGTGGGATAGTTAATAGCCCCTTATTTCTGATATTCAGGTTATGCACGTCTGTACGATATGTTATTTTATTTTATAGATAGGGGGATAATTTTTTCATAATAATTTTCCGAAATAGAAAAACCGTGTGATATGTTCGTCTGTTGTCCATATTAAGCCATCCAATTTCAGTTTGTGAGAAATCCTTTGCCGTCTTCTGATGCCATAAATTAAACGAAGGCACGAGTTTTGCACTTTTTGAATCTTCCTCTTATAAAGAGTAGTTAAATTTGGGCCATAGAGAGAATCGGCATAATTAAATACTGAAAGAATCAGTGCTTCACACAATAACTTCTTTGTATGGATGGGTAATCAGTGGCGGTTACCGTAAATTGTTTTTAGGCTGCTGTAAGCTCGTTGGAGTAATTTATTAATGTGTTTTTCAAATCTCAAATCAGGGTCCATAATCACTCCAAGATTTTTTGCTTCACTTACCATTACGAGTTGTTCATCATATATATGGACATTGATAGAGCTTGAAATTTTTCTGCAGAGCTGTCTACTACCAAACAACATGAATTTTGAATTAGTAGGATAAATGTTCTATGATCCACTATCTTGTCTGTTATTATTTATTATGGCGTGGGGACCGACAACTTTCTTGATTGTGGCAACTGGGAATACAACTCTCCTCAGTTAAGAGTATTGTTGGTTGCATATGCTTTGCTTGTTTTATTTGAATATTGAGCGGACTTCAAACATCATTTACTGGTTGTATTTTTTTTTGGAGCTCACGGAAATTCTTTCTGGTTTTTATACTTGAGGCTCATCTGTTTCATTGTTCTTGGAAGGCAGGAATTTTGATTCGAATGATTTTGGTTGAATTATTCAGAGTACCTGCATAACAATATACTGAAAGTATTGAAGGTGTGAACTCAGAAATAATATATTATTATATTTGTTTGTCAAACAGATAAATGGTGGTGTTTGGTAACTCTTTTAGGTGAGTGCTTAGGAAATATAATGTCAACGGGACATTGTTACTTTTTATATAGATTATGTCATGATCAAAACTCTTGTAGATACTTTGAAAATCGGTATATTTGAAAAAAGCTACTAACTAACAGCATCAGAACAGCACGGATCAAATTAAACATTATCAGAGTGGTAAACCAGGAGAATTTTCTTGCTTCCTTCCTACCTCCCACACTCAGCTAAGCCACGACTCACACTTGTTTCACTACATCTTGACGCCCAACTAGTGGAGCTGAGTTGTTTTCTCTGAAAAAAAAAAAAAAATGGAAAAATCCAACTCTTGTAATTTGAGAGCAAGTTGAAGATTGGACTATGAGAGTTTACATAATGGTAGGCTGCAACCTTGGCTGCAACAAATAAGAAATGAAAACATGGCAGAAAATCAAGGTATGAATTTACCAATAATTTCTGATGGTCAATCTACAGAAAGAACGCACGGGGCTGTCCGTAATAATTCAAATTTTTCAAGAAACTCAAATTTATACACTACACCTACTGGTAGAGGACACCTGCCAGAAAATTCTCGGCAAACAGTACCGCAAAGCAAACCATCAGTTGAGTTTTCAAAACCTCCAGAAATAGAAAAATCAAAAAGTGTTCCTCCACCAAGCTTGTTAAGTCGTTTTTTGTCTGGTCAGTCTGAAAATTTGAGTAGACAGCAAATCAATATACAGGGGGAACAACAACCTTATCACCCATTGAATAGAGAAAATGTTGGAATAGAAAATTTCAATTTTCCACCTCCCAGACTGTGATAATTTGAGAATACAAGCTCAGAATAATTATTTTTCATCTACTATTGATATGAATAATTTTGTAAATAACATAGTCAACAATACTCTACAAAATTTGCAAAATCAACATTTGTTAGGAAATAATGCAATCTCTATTAATTTATTAGCACCACAAAATGTACAGGGTGGACCGAACATTAATAATTTAAACTCTAACATTTCTAGGTTGAATATAGACAGCAATATTAATTTTTCTTTGTCTGACATAATAAAACTCATGCCAAATTTTGATGGTGATAGTGAATTACAACCACTAGATTTTTTACATTATTTAGAAAGCAGTGCTGACATTTCATGTGCACCGTTCAACACTATCAAAATCCTATTATGTAGAACATTTAGAAATTCTGCAAAGCTCTGGTGGGAAGCTTTTGCTCAATTTTTTCAAGACTATCAATCATTTAAATTTGAATTTATTGAACATTTTTGGAGTACTAAAAAACAAAGAAAAATAAAAGATAAATTAGAGAGTGATCAGTATAAATCTGGTCTTTTTGTAGATCATTTCAACTTCTGGGTCTCAACAACAAAGCACTTGCAACCGGGATACTCCCTTCAGAGTCGATTGATCTCATTGCTCCTCATTTTCCACCCAGTGTTGCCTGCACTTTATTAGGGTGCACATCTTTCTCACAAGCCCTTGCACGACTGAGACATGTTGATGATTATTTCAAAAATGAGCAAAATGACACAAAACACAAAATACAAAATCAAACTAAATTTTTTTCTGCAAATCAAAATCAAACAAAAAATCAACTCCAAAATAAAAATGTTTCATTTGGCTCAAATAGAAGTGCTCATAGCAGGCTTCAGCGCCTAAATATTTTCAAACTGAGAAACATATATCAAGTTTAAAATGTGAGGAAGGTGATGAACAAAATAGTGAAAATTCGGAAAACGAAGTGTGTCCTCACATTCAATAAGAAATGTGAGGATAAAAAATTTTGTATGTAATGTGCTATTAAAAAATAACCCTCTAGAGGATCTTATTCAGGAAGAATGCCAATATGTGTTGAAAGTATTTCTGGTATTTATACCGACAATGGTTATATCGGTTCTGATTATCACTAAAAAGAAGAAGACAGTGTGCTTGCTGGACACTTGACGTCTTGACATATTTTTTTAGGTTATGTTTTGATGGCTTTGGCGCTGTTTTGATTTTATTTGTATTTTACAAGTTTTTGTTTGTTCAAAGTTCGTTTTTCGACATATCAATAAACCAAATATATAATTCAATAGTTTGAATAACCAACAGGTTATGGGCCCAGCACGCTTCCACTGCGCTTAATGTGGATGCTGGTTTGTTGGTTAAGGTTGCTTACCGAAAAACACAGAAATATACATCTTCCTGCAGTACAATCAAAGCGAATTGAAAACGTAGTATCTTTTGTTACACAATGGCAACGAAAGATCTTGTACAGAATCTAACCAAACTAAATGGCAAGAACTTTTCGATGTGGAAGTTCAGTGTGACTTTTGTGCTGGAGTCACAAGAATTAACTGAGTTTGTGGATGGTACAACGTCAGAGCCCAACAAGGAAACAGACCTTGAAGAATGGAAAAAGTGGAAGAAAGCCAGTTCCAAAGCTGCAGTAATACTTTTAACTTCAATTGAACAAGAGCTACATTCAAACTTGATAAATTGTGATACACCACAACAAATGTGGGATAAAGTCAAGTCTTTATATAGTGATATTAGTGAGGATGCTAGACAGAATGCCTGGCAGCAATTTTATGAATTTAAAATTACAGATAGTGAGAAGATAGCCACCCAAATAGAATTGTTTGAAAGCTTATGCAAGAAACTTGAAAATGCAGGTGAAAAACTCACTGAGGCTTCTGTTATATCCAAAATATTGAGCAGTCTACCAAGTCGCTTCTCTACATTCTCTATAGCATGGGCATGTACTCCCAAAGATGAGAGAAAGAAAGAAAACCTAATTGCTAGAATTCTTCGTGAAGAAAAGCGATTGACACAAGCAGAAGAAAGTGTATCACAAGTAGCTTTACAAGTAAATGCTGTCAAAATATCAGAACAAGGAGGAAGTAAAACTGGGAAAAATAAAATTGATTCTTTGAAGAAAAGAACTAAGTGCAATTTCTGTAAAGAAAAGGGGCATTGGGCGAGAGAATGTAAAAAGGAAAAGAAAAACAAGAAAAAAGAGCAGAGAAATGCAGAAAGTGATGCAGGGCCGTCAACTTACTTGTGTGATGTCTCATCATTTTATACCAGCACATCAGAAGCAGAGGACAATGTGTGGATAGCAGATTCAGGTGCAAGAATGCATATGACTTCACATCGTGAATATTCCAGTGAATTTGAATCAGAAACTGTTCGGTTTGTGAAAATTGCTGATGATAAACTGTTAGCAGCTTCAGGTGTTGGTAAAATTGACATTCAAGTGGACTTGGGTGGAAAACTATATGATAGACAACTAAGTGACGTGCTCTATGTGCCAGACTTGAAAAGAAACTTATTTTCAGTGGGAGCTCTGAGTAATAAGAAGTTTTCCTTTCATTGCTATGGACAACATTGTGAAGTGAAAGACTTCAATGGAACACTTTCTGCACTTGGTTCCAGAGCAGGCAACTTGTTTTGCATGAATTTCAAAGTAAAAATGCCAGCATGCAATATAGCCCAAGACAATTCATTAAAATTATGGCATGAGCGTCTTGGACATGTTAATATTCAAACAATAAAAAATACTGAGAAATCTGCTGCAGTAGAGGGATTGAAAATAGCAAATTCAAAGTCTGATTTTGTCTGTGAAACATGTATTCTTGCTAAGCAAAATTGTAAATCTCATGTTTCACGAAAACTGAAAAAACCATTTGAGCCTGGTGAAATGATACACAGTGATGTCTGTGGCCCTACAGACATAAAATCACCAAATGGAACCAGATATTTTTTGTTATTCAAGGATGAATGTAGTGAATTTCGTACTGTATATTTTCTTAAAGAAAAATCTGAGGTGTTTACAAGATTTCAAGAGTTTGAGGCCCTTGTATATCGGCAAACAGGGAATAAAATTAAAGTCCTAAAATGTGATAATGGCACTGAGTACCTATCAAATAGATTCCAAGATTTTCTTAGGGAAAAGGGCATCATTCATGAAAGGTCCTCACCATACATACATCAACAAAATGGTTGTGCTGAGCGTGAGATGCGCACACTTGTAAGCAGTGCTAGGTCTATGCTCATAGCAAGAAATATACCAAAGTATTTATGGCCAGAGGCAATTAAGACAGCAAGTTATGTTTTGAATAGGATATTATCGAAGAAAAACAATAATATCACTGCTTATGAAAAATGGTTCAAAAGAAAGCCGGAAGTAAAACATTTACGTGTATTTGGTAGCGCTGCCTACCTACATATTCCAAAAGAGAAGCAAACCTCGAAGTTTAATGCCAAAAGTATGAAATTACTGTTCGTTGGCTACGAGGGGGAATCAAGTAAATATCGAATTTATGACAAAAAGAATACATGTGAGCAGCGATGTCACATTTATTGAAAATTCCAGCACCAAAGATGAAGAAGTGGATATACCTGCATCCAAAAATACTTTTGATTTGGTATTTGAGAATCTGGATGAATCTGATTCTGAAGTAGAGCAAGAGCATGATAATACAGAAGTAAATGCTGATGAGCAGTCAGAATTGCATGATGATCATCAACAGCTGGAAGAACATGGTGATAACGAGCCACCAGTACTTCGTACAGAAGAACTTTGAGAAAACCGGCTTATCTAGAATCATATGCTTTATTGAGTGAAACAGTTCCTTACACATATGAAGAGGTTATAGCAAGCCCAGAAGCAGAAAGCTGCAAAATGAGGAAATGAAGGCATTACAGGAAAATCAAACTTGGAATTTAACAAAACTTCCCGAAAATAAGAAGCCCATTAGCTGTAAATGGGTATATACCCTGAAAACAGATATGGATGGAAGGATCCAGAAATTCAAAGCCCGTCTCGTAGCGAAAGGCTTCACTCAGAGAGAGGATGTAGATTTCTTCGAAACCTTTGCTCCAGTAGTCCGTTACGAATCAATAAGGATTTTGTTAACATTAGCAGCAAAAGATGACTTGGAAATTGACAAGTTTGATGTAAAGACCGCATTCCTAAACGGTGACCTTGAAGAGGAGTTATATATGCTGCAACCCCCTGGTTATGAAACTGACTATGGAGAAAATCTTGTATGTAAGCTACAGCGTAGTTTATATGGTTTAAAGCAAAGTCCACGATGTTGGAATCAGAAATTTGTTAATTTTTTGAAAAATTTTAACTTTGTACCAATCAAAAGTGATAGCTGCGTTTTTGTTGGTAAGCTGAATCAAGAATTGGTTTTTCTGGCCCTATATGTGGACGATGGGCTTCTTATGTCAAAATCGAAAAGTGGAATAAATATAGTCTTGTCATATCTGAAACAAATTTTTCAGATAACAATAGAACCTGCCACTCAGTTTGTAGGTCTTGAGATCCAAAGAAATAGGACAAGAAAAGAAATAAAAATTTCCCAGAAAGCCTACACAAAGAAAGTCATAAATCGTTTCTTCATGGATGAAGCTAAATCCTCTGCTGTTCCAGCTGACCCTGGGATACATTTAGCCAAAGGGCCATGTCCAATGACAGTTGAAGAAGAAATAAGAATTCATCGAATCCCTTATAGGGAAGCAGTAGGTTCCCTACTATTCTTAGCCCGACTTACTCGTCCTGACATCGAATTTTCTGTGAATAGAGTGAGTCAATTTCTTAATGATTTTAGAGAAGATCATTGGCAGGCTGTGAAGAGAATCATAAGGTACTTAAAGAGAACCATTGATTTTGGCATTGTGTATGGAAGTAGTGGGAGTGACTTGGTAGGCTTCACCGATGCAGACTATGCTGGATGTGTCGATACTCGTCGGTCTACAAGCGGTTTTGTGTTCATGTTTTATGGCGGCCCCATTACATGGTCCAGCAAAAGGCAAAGTGTGGTTTCACTTTCGACCACGGAGGCCGAGTATATCGCACTTTCGGACGGAGTAAAGGATGCTATTTGGATAAAGACCATGTTCTGTGAACTCGGGGTGAACATTGACTGTGTGACAGTGCATGTGGACAATCAGTCTGCAATCAAATTAGCTAACAATCCGGAATACCACAAACGTTCGAAGCACATCAACGTGCGGTACCATTTTACACGAGAAGTGCGCGAGCGGGGTGATATAGACATACAATATATTCAATCATCTGAACAGTTGGCTGATATTCTTACAAAGGCCTTAGCAAAGAAACAATTTTCTCACTTGAGAGAGAAATTGAGCATCCTTCCCGACTTGCCGGTAAAAATAAGTGGGAGTGTTGAAAGTATTTCTGGTATTTATAACGACAATGGTTAGATCGGTTCTGATTATCACTAAAAAGAAGAAGACGGTGTGCTTGCTGGACACTTGACGTCTTGACATATTTTTTTGTTATGTTTTGATGGCTTTGGCGCTGTTTTGATTTTATTTGTATTGTACAAGTTTTTGTTTGTTTAAAGTTCGTTTTTCGACAAATCAATAAACCAAATATATAATTCAATAGTTTGAATAACCAACAATATGAACATACTTTTGTGAAGATCGTTGTCCAATGATAATGATTTCTTTGTGTTAAGTATTAGACCCATTTTTATTTTTACCTGAAATCGCATTTCAATATGAAGTGTTGCAACAGCGCTTAATGTGACCCCGGCAGTCTCGACGTTCGAGAACACAGACACACTTCCGTTTCCATCACCGTTGAAGACGAAGGCATTTTGTCGCGCTCCATTGCATTTTGTAATTTGTCAATCCTAAGTAATACAGTCTTTCACGAAGACGTTTTATTCCGACAAACCGTCCCACAGACAACCTGAAGGAAGACGTCCCCAACACTTTGTATGGATATCATTATGGGGCATTAATTGACACAGGAAGTAGGGATTGTGCAATTTCACAAGATGTGTGGTCACAGATTAATTTCTCAAATAAAATTCCACATTTTCCAGTGACAGGAATTCGTGTCATTGGTGCTTTCAAATCAAAATTTCAGGTTTCTTTCCAGGCTTCACTTGATTTGAAAATTGAAGATACAGTTTTGAGTTCTTAGTTATTAATAATTTATCACATCAAGTGATCATTGGTTGTGACTTTTTACGATTTTTTTGTGTAGAAATTATGTTATCGAAAAAAAATGTATCCCTGAAATCTGGTGAGGAGAAATTGATAATATCAGAAATGGAAGTGAATCCTCATAAATCTGAATGTAACAGTATTGCCATTTTTGTGATTGTTAATAAAAGTGACAATAGGTTGAGATATTCAGAGCCAGATCTTGGAGAAGATTTTGAGGAAATTGTAGAAAGGTGCTCAATTTCACTCAGTAAAAAACAAGAATTTCTTGAAATATTAACAAAATATGGAGAAATTTTCTCAAACAAGCCTGGTCTTACCAGTGAATATGAGCATACAATTAAACTGAAAGATGCCTCACAGTTTTTTAAAAAACCCTATCCAATCCCGATGGCACATCGTGCTGTAGTAGATCAAGCGATAGAGCAGATGCTGTCCTGGGGAGTGACTGAGCGTACTTCTTCTAAATATATCTCACCTATCATGACTACTCTGAAAAAAGATGGAACTGTTAGACTGTGCTTAGATGCACCCACCTAAATAAAGTGATGAAACCAGATTATGAACTACCTCGTCAAATTCAAGAAATAATAAAATTTCTGTCTGGAAAGAAAGAGAGTTATGAGTTCCCTTGACCTCACACACGGATATTGACAATGTCCTATAAAGGAAGAGGATAGACAGTACACAGGATTTATGGTTGGCACCAAGACGTACAGGTTCCGATGCCTTCCATTTGGCTTAAAGAATTCAACGAGTTCTTCTAAGGTGCATATCCACCAAGCGCGCAAAATGATTGCGATTGTTCGCAAATAATTGCAAACTCAATATTTCTTTGGTGGAGACGAAATCGACGTGCATTCGCAAACGTTAGCAATGGTTTGTCCGTGTTCCGGGCGATGTCGGTACATCAAAGGGATTCGTTGTTTGTGTTCGCCCGTTGTGCGTTTAGTGGAGACGTGGTCGCAGTGAAGGATGTTATTTTTCTGAACGGTTCGAGTACCTACGCATAACCTAAATTGAGAAACTGTGGCTATAATATATAAATAATATGGAGTGGGACAACGATAAATGTTTGCAGTTAATTCAACTTTATGAAATGAAACCAGAAATATGGCAGAGTACCCATAAGATTTATTACAATAAAACAAAAAAGCACGATGCGTGGAGTGAAATTGCAAGAGATGCGAAAACCACTGTGGATGTTGTAAAGGCAAAACTAAATTCTCTGCTCGCCTCTTTCAGAAGAGAAAAAGCCAAGCAAGAAAAGTCCATGACGACTGGAAGTGGTATGTTAATTTTTCAAAATTTATTATCTGAAGGCCCCAGATTATAAACTACAAGACAAGTGACTAATTTACTTGGAGATTATAATTTCAAAAAAAAACCCTCTGCCCCCAACCCATTTTTGACGTTCATTTGATTAAGTTACAATTTTAACACTAATGCACCTTTTCTTACAGGTCGAGATGAGGTGTATGAGAGCAAATGGTTCGGTTATAGAGCTTTTGAGTTCTTACTTGACAAAAATAAATGTCGGAAAACACTTACCACAGTGGATCTTAATCTAGACAAGGAAACTGTGCAGGTAAACACATTTTCAGTTATTTGACTTTATTAAACAGAAGTACATAAAAAAAGTTAAGCATATTCATTTTGCCAGCTAACAGTGCCTTTGCCCATAAAGTATTTAGAAAATTCATCTCGAAATTGTTGAGCACGTGTCGATGATTTTCGTGGAACTTTCCTTAAAAGTAATAGAGATGACGTATTGGTATCAGTTCTCCAAGTACCAGGAGTCACTTCTCCATCTACTTCGCTGTCTAACGTACCTTCGGGACAATATATATTCTTTGAAGATTTGCTTTTACGTAAATAATTATGTAGATACACGCAAGCCATCACAACCAACTGTGCGTTTTCTGGTTTTAAAAGCAGTGGCTTTCTTAAAACACGAAAAACAGATGAACAAATCCCAAACGCGTTTTCAACCACTCTGCGCGCCCTACTGAGTCTGTAGTTAAAAATTCTTTCTTTTGAGCCTTTTTCGTGCAATCCTGAGTAGGGCTTCAGTAAATAATCATTCAAGGCGAAAGCTTCATCCCCTAAAATTACATAAGGTAGGGGCATTCCGTGTCCTGCCAATATTTCTGGTTGTGGTAAATTAAAATGACCATTTTCTAGACCTTTGTATAGCTGTGTATTCTTAAAAACACCTCCATCCGATATCCTGCCTTGGCATCCGACATCCACAAACCGAAAATTGTAATTTGCATCAACTAACGCAAATAGCACTATGCTAAAGAATGATTTGTAGTTAAAATAGTCGCTTCCACTTGTAACGATAATTATTCGTTCCATTCAATTAAATTTAATAATTCCAGTCAAACAATCGTAATAAATGGTTTAGGAATTGTCAACTATGTTATACACTAGCCTACTCTGATAATTATACTTTCATTCATTCTGTCATCACCAGTACACCAACACCAAACATTTAATTTCAATGATTGCATCTAACCCGCTACGCGCCATCGGATCTCTAGTCACTGCTAGTTCGGAGGGCGAATGAGATCGAAGATAACTTGGTCTTGCGCGAAGGGTAAAAGTATGTTTTCGGTGTGGAATGCGGAGGAATAGCTCTCTTTGGCATGAGACCGCTGTTGGGTTGACATATGTTGTGGGCGATTGGAGGTTGAATTAGTTATTATCTGGTATGTGACCTATTTTCTATTGATAGCTGATTGAATTGAATAGGGAAGGTGATTTAGTATGGTAATGGTGATTTAGAACTATTGTCTAAATCGTATTGAATAATATGGATTTTGTTTATTAAATGACGCCATTTTATACCTGTGGATTTGACTAATTTTCAATTTGTTCTGACCCGGTCAGATACTAAATTTGAACGTAGGGCTGAATATAAGCTCCATTTTAATTCATATATGCCTTTCCTATCCATATTTTGATATATAATTACCGGATGATTTTTGATATATTATTATGAACGGATAAACGAGGTTAGGTTGGAATTGTATTCAAATTTATTAAAATCATCACGAGTATGAATCAAATTTTATTTTGGAATACACTTTCAGGCTGGGCTCATCCAACTGTAAATTACTATATTTTTGGTCATAATTGAAATTCTGACATATTTTTGCTTAAAATTAAAATCCTAACCTATCACAAGAACTAGGTCAACACCCAACAGATTCTGCTGAAAAGATTTCTTTCGGGGACAAGAACAAACAAATCGTACGAATACGAGTTGACCTTTTGTATTTGCCGAAATAGTAGCTACTCGTTCTAAATTTTACAGCTATATGTTCCTGGGACTGACTAAATATCCGTAGTAAGCCATACATTGAGAACCAAGAAGTCTAACCTTGGAGAGGGCGTGGAGCTGGGCGCTAGCTGCAGCAAGACAGAAAATCATCACAGTGGTTCCTCAGGTAAGCATTTATTTCTATATTCTCTGATCTATTTTGGTCAAGACTTTCCCTCTGGGAAATAAATGCTGGCCTGAGCGAATTCATCTCTGTGCTGTACGGCGTTCAGTGCATGAATTCCTCTCTGGGTTCGATTATTGAATTTTCTTTTTAATTAAATACTCAGTCACTTACCTGTACAATTCAGTCGTAAGGTCTGCCAGGTGGTATCTTTTTCTATCTTCCACATTTCTGCAACTTGTGTCACATGCAAAAGCAGCATTCTGAATTCAAGAATATCTTGACATTAAATTGATTTAGGAGTTGTCATCCTAATATTATCTTACTTGAATTCAGAAGTATCGGGCCTCTGTAGCCATTTTTTTTCTGATACATTTATCTCTTTAATGTCTTATTATCTTGCTCCTTTCATTTAGAAGGTCTGAGAGCTTTATTAGTTATTTTTTTTATCTCCAGTATCCTCCGATATTTAACAATTTATCAGAGATTTAATCTAATTTTTTTTCTCTTTAAATTTACATAAATTTAAAAATTACTCTTTTGAGGATTTTCAATGTTGCCTTGAGTACCGATTTTCAAGTACCGGGTTATTATAAATTATAACTTAAAATAGTATTCAAACTTATTATCTTTCTCTAGAGAATACTGAGTTCTCTATTATCATTATTATTATTTGTTGAGATAATTTTGAATTTAATACATTTCATTTTAAATATAGTAAAGTCAATAACATTACTTATTCCATTTCTGAAGAATAAGTAATTTTTCATTAATTTAATTACTTTTAAAAATAAAGCTTGTAAATTAAAATTCGGAATATACCCTGAGGTTCTAAGGATATCCTTGCTCCCTTGAACATTGTATAAATCAATTCTGATTCCTTCCGGTTGCTTCGCATGTTATCGAGAACGTCCTATACTGGGAAAAGGATTGGTATCACTAGGAGGTCTAATAGCTGTACAGTGACGGATCAAAGAGGCTCAGTTCCAAGGCACAGTCTATAGCCATTCATCGTAGAGGTCAGCCCTAACTAAGTGGTCACCAGTAACTGACTAGCAATTACGACTGTAACGTTCCGCAGAGGCAACCTGTCCATCAGTCTCTAGACTAGCCATACACAATCCAATTACAGCACTCCATCAGACCAGCTTCGCATAAACCAACCACCCAGGTATCTAACATCCAGTACCAGCTTCGCTTGAATCAGATAATCAGATTTTTCTGCTGTAAATGTTCTGAATTTTAAACTATCAGCTGTTACTCCATATAACTTTGAATTGTGGCCTTCAGCTATTATTGCCTTCAGCAGTTGTGAATTTGTTAATAATTTTTTTTTAGCTTTGGCTATTTATGTAGTTACATTTTGTGGCCTTCAGCTATTATTGCCTTCAGCAGTTGTGAATTTGTTAATAAAAGTTGTTAATTGTTTATTGCATATTTATTCTGACTTCTAACCCAAGCTAGATACCAACTTTTCTTATCTTCGGTTTTGTCTTTTGCAACCTGGCGCCCAGATAATCTGAACTAGTCAGGTCAACTGGTGCCCAAATTGTTTAATAGTTAATGAATCTGTAATACGCTATTGAGCAATCATTAGTTGAAACCTACCCACACCCTAACCGTAACAATCTGAGCAGCCTATCAGCATAAGTGATAACTTTCTATAATTTAAAAATCAGGATTTATTCCAAATTTGCATATTGAAAATTTTTAAGGTTACACTTTTGGCGCCCAACGTGGGGCCACGAAAACTTGACTGTTCTTTTCTTTATCTTTTGTATCTTATTCTAGCTTGGTGGAAGACATAATAAATTTTTCTTCTAGCACATTGAAAAATCTGATCCAAGAGAAGTTGGAAAATATTTATTTTTTTATTACTTATCTTTGATATTTTGTTTATCGTATATTATTTCCTTGCCTATATCTTTGATATTTTGTTCCTTGTATATTATCTTTCTCATTACCTATATATTATCATACCATATATATTATCTGAAAAATTTTGAAGTTTCCCAAGACTATTAGCTTATTTATTCTCCTTATCTTATTGTGCATATTAATTTATTTAAAATGGATCCTAATCACTTGAAGATTAATGAGTTAAACTATGAGTTGAATATTAGAGGTATCGATTCCTCAGGAACTGTTGATTTAAAACGTAAAATTTTGAGGGGACTGTTAAGTCAAGAGAATGCTAATCGTAGTTTTCAAGGTGGTTTTGTTACTCCCAATGCACACACTGTAGAGGTCACTCAAATGAAAGAAACTATAACTGACTTGAACACCATAATTGCTTCTTTTAACGGATCAAAAGAAGATCCTGCATTTAAAAGAATTTCTAGTCGTTTGGCTCATTTATCTAATCGTTTTCACCTTCTCAAAGCTGACGACGCTGCAGAAGAATCTGCTAGAAAAGAGATTCAATTTCTTATGTTAGAGTTGGAAGCTGACTTTGATTTAAAAGTAACTCCAAGTACCTCTACCCCCACTCAAAATAGTAATTCTCAACCATTTCCTAGTACCCCTGTAGTATCTCACAAATCAGTTGCTCCATATAAATGGAATATTTTCTTCACTGGATCAAATCAGAAAGAATCAGTAAATTCATTTCTTGAAAAAGTTGAATTATTACGAGAAGCTCGAGGTGTTTCCAAGCCAGAGCTATTCCAGTCTGCTTGTGACCTGTTCAAAGGTTCTGCATGGACTTGGTTTGTAAACAATAAAAGTAAATTCAATAATTGGGATGATCTTGTTAAAGCACTAAAAAATGATTTTCTACCTTACTTTTATGAGGAAGATCTCGAGAGGGAAATAAATTCCAGAACCCAAGGTGCTAATGAAAGGGTTGCCCTATATATTTCTTCCATGGAAGGTCTCTTTAACAGGTTGACTACCAAGCCTGATGAAGGAACAAGGGTGCAGAAAATTCGTAGAAATTTATTACCTTTTTTTATTTCCAACTTGGCTTTGCAAGACCCAAAAACAGTTGCGGATCTTTCTGATTTGTGTAAAAAGTTAGAAGAATCTCGCTTATGGGCTGATCGCTACAAAGCACCACCCAGTCGTAATACTGGTTTGTTGGAGCCTGATCTGAGTAGTCCTTATAGTACTTCCTTTCCTTCAACTTCTCAACAGTCTTATAGGAAAAATTTTTCTTCAAGTAATAATTTCCCTTCAAGCAGTAAATTTCATTCAAGTAATATTGCAACAGTATCGAACTCTCGATGTTGGAATTGTGATTCGGCTGATCACACTTATCCTCAGTGTAGGAAACCACGAACAATGTTTTGTTTTGGATGTGGTTTGAAAAACATCATCAAACCAAACTGCCCTAACTGCCGTCCAAAAAACGGAAAGCAGGGTGGCGAAAAGCTGGACATTGTCACCAGTCAGCATACCGAAGGTCCAGAATCCAAAACAGCCAAATCTCAATCCAAAAGGTCGAACAAAAGGCAAAACAAACAGGACCATTAAAAACTTCTTTAGTGGAATGGCAGAAATGGTTATCTTTTGTAAAAGAATTTTTGCATCCCGTAAATATTAATCCTATTTTTGTTAGGAAACCTAATGATAATCGTCCTTATCTTAATGTTGAAATTTGTGGTCAGCAAATTATTGCCCTTGCAGACACCGGTAGTACAGCTTCAATTTTAGGTTCTGCAGGTTTTAATCTCTTGCAGAAATTTAATATCCCTATTCAATATGAATCTGTTGTTCATGTTACCACTGCAGATGGTAAACCCCAAGATTTTCTTGGATATGTTTTAGTCCCTGTTTCTCTTAATGGTGTTTCTAAAGAATTAAAAATTTTAATAATTCCATCAGTAACTCATTCTCTTATCGTAGGTATGGATTTTTTCCAGCTTTTTAAAATTGAAGCAAATTTCTGTAATTTATCATATTCTGTACCAAACTCTATCTGCTCCGTGAACACTATCCAACCATTTTCTGAACTCACTGGTTCTCAGAAAACAGAACTCCAGGAGGTCATTGAATGTTTCAAATCTATAGCTCCCAAGGATAGACTTGGTCGCACTCATCTTTTGACACACCGCATCGATACTGGTGATGCTAAACCTATTGTTCAACGACAATATCCTTTGTCTCCTACTATGCAGGAACACTTGAATAAAGAAATTGATGAGATGCTGAAGCTCAAGGTCATTCAACCTTCTCAATCTCCATGGTGTAGTCCATTATGGTTGGTTCCTAAACGTTCAGGAGATTTCCGTGTGTGCTTCGATGGTCGGAAGTTGAATGAAGTCACGGTCAATGATAATTATCCTATGCCACTAATTGATAGTATTCTGAATAAATTACGGGATGCTAGGTATCTATCTTCAATTGATTTGACCAAGGCTTTCTTTCAAATCCCCCTAGAAGAATCTTCTAGACCAAAGACCGCGTTTGCAGTATATGGTAAAGGTCTCTTCGAATTTACAGTTTCTCCGTTTGGTCTGAATAACAGTCCGAAACTGATGGCACGATTGATGGATATAGTCATTGGACCTTCTTTGGCTCCATATTGTTTTGTGTATCTAGATGACATCATCGTGGCCACCCCTACTTTTGAGCTTCATATTAAAATTTTAAAAGAAGTATATCGAAGACTTAAGAATGCCAATCTTACTATTAATTTAGATAAGTGTGAGTTTTGTCGGCCTTCTCTTGTTTATCTTGGTTTTGTTGTTGATCAACAAGGCTTGAGAACAGATCCTGAAAAGGTCTCCGCTATTGTTAACTATCCGACTCCCAAAAACACCACTGAAATTAAACGTTTGATTGGTCTTGTTAGTTGGTATCGTCGTTTCATTAAGGATTTTTCTTCCATTTGCTCCCCCATATCTGATCTTCTTCATGGTCGAAAAAAAGGTCAACCAATAACTTGGACTCCTGAGGCAGAGACTGCTTTCAAGGAAATAAAATCTCGTCTTACTTCTGCTCCTGTGCTTGCTAGCCCTGACTTCACAAAACCCTTTATAATACAATGCGATGCCAGTGATACAGGTGTCGGCGCCATATTATACCAGGAATGTGACGGTGTTGAACACCCAGTGGCATACGCAAGTAAAACTCTTACCGCTTGTCAGCGAAAATATACAGTCACTGAAAAAGAGCTGTTAGCTGTCATTTTTGGCATAGAGAAGTTCAGAAGCTACATCGAAGGTACGAGGTTTACCATTGAAACTGATCATGCTTCCCTTATCTATCTTCACAATTTATCTAACCCTTCTGGACGTTTGACCAGATGGGCGGTGAAACTGTCACAATTTGATTTTACCATCAAACATCGTAAGGGTTCCTTAAATGTAGTGGCAGACGCCTTATCTCGTTCTGTTGCAGAAATTTCTGTTATCGACGTTTCTACCTTTCAACCTGATGACTGGTATACTTCTTTGATCAAGAAAATCGAGGAAAATCCAGCAGCTTATCCTTCCTTCCGTGTCGAAAATGGTATTATCTATAAACATATCTTTTCCCGTCATAATATAGTAAGTAATCTTACTGACTGGAAAATTGTGGTACCTTCTGCCAATCGACAGGAAATTTTAAAATTCTACCATGATAGAGAAACTGCCGCTCATTTAGGAATATCTAAAACCTTTTCTCGTATCTTAGAACTGTACTACTGGCCTCATGTAAGAAAAGATGTTTATAAATATGTTAAAAAATGCCCTGTTTGTGCTGCCTGTAAAGGTTCAAATTTACCTCAAGCTGGTCATATGGGATCTTACAAAAATATTAATTTTCCTTTTCAATGCGTTTCTGCAGATTTATTGGGTCCTTATCCAAGGTCAAAAAAGGGCAACCAATATGTTTTAGTTGTTGTAGATTGGTTTACTAAATATGTCTTAGTTCATCCTATGTCTAAAGCTACCTCGAAAGGTATAATTAAGTTCATTGAAAATAATGTTTTTCTTATCTATGGAGTACCTCAAATTTTTGTTGTTGATAATGGAAGCCAATTTACCAGTAACGACTTTAAGAAATTAATGGAAGATTATAGAGTACAGAAAATTTGGTATAATGCCAAATATCATCCACAAGTCAATTTTGCTGAGAGAGCAAATAAAGTCATAGTAACATCCATTCGCTGCTATATTCATGAGAATCATCGAACTTGGGATTCTTCCATCTACAAAGTTGCACAGGCTATCCGATTAGCAAAGCATGATGTAACTGAGTTTTCTCCGGCTTTCTTGAATTTTGCTCGTAATATTCCTGTTACAGGAGATTTTTATGGCAAAATTTCAGAAAACGAAAATAATATTCCCACTGTTTCTGATAAATCTCAGCGTATTGATGATATTCAAGAACTTCCCAAACTGTTTGTTGATATCCGTAAGAAATTACATCAGGCTTATCTGAGGAATGCTCGTCAGTATAACTTGAGGAAGCGAGAACTCAAATTTCATGTGGGTGACAGGCTTTGGAAGAAAAATGTTACTCTATCTTCAGCTCCTAATAATTATTCTGCAAAACTGGCTCCTAAATTTATACCTTGTATTGTTTCTAAAGTTATATCGAACCTTGTTTATGAACTCAAAGACATGGATGGTAAAAACCTAGGTCGTTGGCATGTTAAGGATCTAAAATCTGCTTTTGTTGATAATGAGGCAGATTTAACTGAGGAGGAATATTTCAGTGCTGATTCTGATGGGTCAGATAACTGAGTATTTTTTTTCTTTACCTTTCCTTATCTTTTAAGTATCTTAACTATCTTACCTATCTGACATACTGTCTATTTATCTTTATCTTTGCTTGGCATATCGATGTATTGTCTCTACCGTATTAGTTTCTATATCTTTTAGGCTCTGTGGAGAGGGCCTGAGACTAACTCCACCATGGCATTACCAGATGGTAGGTAAAAATCCTACGACTGGCCACTCACTTTTTAGCATTTAATAACTTTTCATGGTTCTGCTTACAGTGACAATCATTCGGGAGGTTTTGGGTAGTGTTGGTTGTGCTACACACTTAGAGCTAGAATTCCATCCTAGTGTCTAGGTGACATGTTCTGATCAGTGATCGTATCTGGGAATTTTCAGTTTTATTGTGATGTGGTGCCGATGCATTTATCCTGAATGGGCCCTGTTGTTATTGGCGATACCTGCTAAACAAACCTTTTCTCTGATTAAGGCTCTGTGGAGAGGGCCTGAGAATAACTCCACCATGGCATTACCAGATGGTAGGTAAAAGTCCTACGACTGGCCACTTACAGAAAAATATCCAACAAGTTTCTATATCTTTTAGGCTCTGTGGAGAGGGCCTAAGACTAACTCCACCATGGCATTACCAGATGGTAGGTAAAAGTCCTACGACTGGCCACTTACAGAGACATGACATCTTCTGGTGGAGAATTTATATATCGATATCCCTTGTTATCTTTATCTACTTACCTATGTCTAATATCTACAGTAACGTATCTTACTTATCTTGAGATTATCTCACTTATCTTACGTACCTTTTGTCAATTATTTACCTAATTTTGTCAGTCATAAACCTGAGAGAATTGTTAGTATTGATGTAGGAAGTAACTGTTGTTATGATTATATTTCTTGAAATTATTTATCTTTGATAATTCCTTTATGGAACCTTTGAAATTATAGACAATAATTTTCAACCACTTTTGAAATGATTAATTCTGTAATTTTTTGTTCAAGTTCTTGATTCTTATTTTGAAAAAATTCAGTAAGTAAATCTTTCAAATTTTCTGGTTACAATTCACATCAATGTTTTCTTCAACTCTCTTTATCTCTTATCTTGTTGCTGGACAGTTATTTATCTTTGTTTGGAAGTGATGTACTTCTGAATCATATCTGTCCAACAATTGTTTGATGGAATGTGGTTCCCATTAACATTATCTTTTGATCAGTGAAATACTGCTTTCATTGATTTATCTTACCGTTCAGTGGACTTGCACTTCAGTGAAGTGTTTCTCCATTGAAATTATCTTACCGTGTTTTCCTTGATAATATCTTGGAAATATTCATGACTTGACAAAATTTTTTGACTTCCTTATACCTTGAGATTTTGTTACTGTGGGTGTGTTATCTATTATGGCATTTATCTCTTTATCAGTTGAGCGTTTCTGTTTAATGTTCTCTTATTTTTATCTTTATCTTATCTTTATCTTATCTTTATCTTATCTTTATCTTATCTTTATCTTATCTTTATCTTATCTTTATCTTATCTTTATCTTATCTTTATCTTGTCTTCATCTTACCCTTATCTTTTCTTCACCACATTTCGGGGTTGAAATTTTGGGTTTTGGATGGTATTGTCGATGGGATGGCAGCTCCCGTAATGCTGGACGATCCTTGTGGTGGATTTTTTCTTGGGGGGTCGGTTTGGCTGTTGGATTTCAGGCTTCTTCTCTTGGACATTACTGTGGTATGATGCAAACCATCCAAGATTTTGGAAGAGTATTTTGCAGACGAGCTCACCATGTCTGAAGTCTTGGGATTTTGGCTGGAATTTCTTCGGTGGAATCGATTCAACGGGTTGAGTCCACTCCACATTGATCTGTGTGGGATAGGAAATTTGGAGGAGATTTTCTATCGGGGTTTTCAATCCTCCCATTCTTTAGAGAATGTTGCTAGGGTACGCTATGATACCAAACGTAGGCGATTTGGTTATGCGTTTAAATGCCTTTTCCTTTTTTTGTTTTGTAGGAGACTTGGTCGTGTTGGGTGCGAGCATGGCTCATTCGGGCAGCAGACATGTCTTATAGGATTCTACGGAGATTCCTTCGAGATCGAGACTGTTTTGCAGGGTCCATGGAAGGGTGAACTTTGGGGGGTGTCGGCATGCTAGCGTGGAGGTCTAGGCCGGTCAGCGTGTGAAGCTCGCCTACGAGCGGTAGGTCGGCGCTACTGGGGGATCCTCAGCTCCATGGATTCGTCGCGATTGGGGAATTTGCTCGCAGTGCCACAATTAGGAATATCTCCGAATTTTTGGGACTTTATGGCTTAGCCATTTTTAGCTTGGTAGAGCTATATCTTACCCCAATTGAAGTGGACAATTGGTTATTTTTCAATTTCCTATGATTTTCACTTTTTGTTTCCACACGTGGGTTCTTGTAGGGTTTCTCTATTCCTGTTGTACGGATGAGTACAGAGGGTTAGTCCATCCTTGAACTGGGAGACGAGTGGTATCAGGTATATCGCCGGCGCAGCAATTCTATCTAGCAGCGAAAAGATTTCCTGATCCGGGTTCAGTGGTGAACGGCCATCCTTTTCTTTGCTCCAGGTGGAGAATTCCCGCAATGACTCATGCGCACCAGTTTAACGAAGTATTGTTGACTGTTTCACTTTTGTATTAAAATTTATTGTTGTATTAAAATTTATCCTATGGTAATTACCAGAAATTAGTTCTTTGATTTTCACTTGTTACCTGTTTATCTGCTTACTAGTTCTCTGCGTGTTCATGCCTGTTACTGGTTTGGTACTCGTTTACTTGTTGGTTTGGTAACTCAGTTGATAAAAAAAAAATTTTGGAAAACTCCTGGAGTTTTCAAAATTTTTTCACCGGGGAGAGGTGGTGTGTAACGATAATTATTCGTTCCATTCAATTAAATTTAATAATTCCAGTCAAACAATCGTAATAAATGGTTTAGGAATTGTCAACTATGTTATACACTAGCCTACTCTGATAATTATACTTTCATTCATTCTGTCATCACCAGTACACCAACACCAAACATTTAATTTCAATGATTGCATCTAACCCGCTACGCGCCATCGGATCTCTAGTCACTGCTAGTTCGGAGGGCGAATGAGATCGAAGATAACTTGGTCTTGCGCGAAGGGTAAAAGTATGTTTTCGGTGTGGAATGCGGAGGAATAGCTCTCTTTGGCATGAGACCGCTGTTGGGTTGACATATGTTGTGGGCGATTGGAGGTTGAATTAGTTATTATCTGGTATGTGACCTATTTTCTATTGATAGCTGATTGAATTGAATAGGGAAGGTGATTTAGTATGGTAATGGTGATTTAGAACTATTGTCTAAATCGTATTGAATAATATGGATTTTGTTTATTAAATGACGCCATTTTATACCTGTGGATTTGACTAATTTTCAATTTGTTCTGACCCGGTCAGATACTAAATTTGAACGTAGGGCTGAATATAAGCTCCATTTTAATTCATATATGCCTTTCCTATCCATATTTTGATATATAATTACCGGATGATTTTTGATATATTATTATGAACGGATAAACGAGGTTAGGTTGGAATTGTATTCAAATTTATTAAAATCATCACGAGTATGAATCAAATTTTATTTTGGAATACACTTTCAGGCTGGGCTCATCCAACTGTAAATTACTATATTTTTGGTCATAATTGAAATTCTGACATATTTTTGCTTAAAATTAAAATCCTAACCTATCACAAGAACTAGGTCAACACCCAACAGATTCTGCTGAAAAGATTTCTTTCGGGGACAAGAACAAACAAATCGTACGAATACGAGTTGACCTTTTGTATTTGCCGAAATAGTAGCTACTCGTTCTAAATTTTACAGCTATATGTTCCTGGGACTGACTAAATATCCGTAGTAAGCCATACATTGAGAACCAAGAAGTCTAACCTTGGAGAGGGCGTGGAGCTGGGCGCTAGCTGCAGCAAGACAGAAAATCATCACAGTGGTTCCTCAGGTAAGCATTTATTTCTATATTCTCTGATCTATTTTGGTCAAGACTTTCCCTCTGGGAAATAAATGCTGGCCTGAGCGAATTCATCTCTGTGCTGTACGGCGTTCAGTGCATGAATTCCTCTCTGGGTTCGATTATTGAATTTTCTTTTTAATTAAATACTCAGTCACTTACCTGTACAATTCAGTCGTAAGGTCTGCCAGGTGGTATCTTTTTCTATCTTCCACATTTCTGCAACTTGTGTCACATGCAAAAGCAGCATTCTGAATTCAAGAATATCTTGACATTAAATTGATTTAGGAGTTGTCATCCTAATATTATCTTACTTGAATTCAGAAGTATCGGGCCTCTGTAGCCATTTTTTTTCTGATACATTTATCTCTTTAATGTCTTATTATCTTGCTCCTTTCATTTAGAAGGTCTGAGAGCTTTATTAGTTATTTTTTTTATCTCCAGTATCCTCCGATATTTAACAATTTATCAGAGATTTAATCTAATTTTTTTTCTCTTTAAATTTACATAAATTTAAAAATTACTCTTTTGAGGATTTTCAATGTTGCCTTGAGTACCGATTTTCAAGTACCGGGTTATTATAAATTATAACTTAAAATAGTATTCAAACTTATTATCTTTCTCTAGAGAATACTGAGTTCTCTATTATCATTATTATTATTTGTTGAGATAATTTTGAATTTAATACATTTCATTTTAAATATAGTAAAGTCAATAACATTACTTATTCCATTTCTGAAGAATAAGTAATTTTTCATTAATTTAATTACTTTTAAAAATAAAGCTTGTAAATTAAAATTCGGAATATACCCTGAGGTTCTAAGGATATCCTTGCTCCCTTGAACATTGTATAAATCAATTCTGATTCCTTCCGGTTGCTTCGCATGTTATCGAGAACGTCCTATACTGGGAAAAGGATTGGTATCACTAGGAGGTCTAATAGCTGTACAGTGACGGATCAAAGAGGCTCAGTTCCAAGGCACAGTCTATAGCCATTCATCGTAGAGGTCAGCCCTAACTAAGTGGTCACCAGTAACTGACTAGCAATTACGACTGTAACGTTCCGCAGAGGCAACCTGTCCATCAGTCTCTAGACTAGCCATACACAATCCAATTACAGCACTCCATCAGACCAGCTTCGCATAAACCAACCACCCAGGTATCTAACATCCAGTACCAGCTTCGCTTGAATCAGATAATCAGATTTTTCTGCTGTAAATGTTCTGAATTTTAAACTATCAGCTGTTACTCCATATAACTTTGAATTGTGGCCTTCAGCTATTATTGCCTTCAGCAGTTGTGAATTTGTTAATAATTTTTTTTTAGCTTTGGCTATTTATGTAGTTACATTTTGTGGCCTTCAGCTATTATTGCCTTCAGCAGTTGTGAATTTGTTAATAAAAGTTGTTAATTGTTTATTGCATATTTATTCTGACTTCTAACCCAAGCTAGATACCAACTTTTCTTATCTTCGGTTTTGTCTTTTGCAACCTGGCGCCCAGATAATCTGAACTAGTCAGGTCAACTGGTGCCCAAATTGTTTAATAGTTAATGAATCTGTAATACGCTATTGAGCAATCATTAGTTGAAACCTACCCACACCCTAACCGTAACAATCTGAGCAGCCTATCAGCATAAGTGATAACTTTCTATAATTTAAAAATCAGGATTTATTCCAAATTTGCATATTGAAAATTTTTAAGGTTACACTTTTGGCGCCCAACGTGGGGCCACGAAAACTTGACTGTTCTTTTCTTTATCTTTTGTATCTTATTCTAGCTTGGTGGAAGACATAATAAATTTTTCTTCTAGCACATTGAAAAATCTGATCCAAGAGAAGTTGGAAAATATTTATTTTTTTATTACTTATCTTTGATATTTTGTTTATCGTATATTATTTCCTTGCCTATATCTTTGATATTTTGTTCCTTGTATATTATCTTTCTCATTACCTATATATTATCATACCATATATATTATCTGAAAAATTTTGAAGTTTCCCAAGACTATTAGCTTATTTATTCTCCTTATCTTATTGTGCATATTAATTTATTTAAAATGGATCCTAATCACTTGAAGATTAATGAGTTAAACTATGAGTTGAATATTAGAGGTATCGATTCCTCAGGAACTGTTGATTTAAAACGTAAAATTTTGAGGGGACTGTTAAGTCAAGAGAATGCTAATCGTAGTTTTCAAGGTGGTTTTGTTACTCCCAATGCACACACTGTAGAGGTCACTCAAATGAAAGAAACTATAACTGACTTGAACACCATAATTGCTTCTTTTAACGGATCAAAAGAAGATCCTGCATTTAAAAGAATTTCTAGTCGTTTGGCTCATTTATCTAATCGTTTTCACCTTCTCAAAGCTGACGACGCTGCAGAAGAATCTGCTAGAAAAGAGATTCAATTTCTTATGTTAGAGTTGGAAGCTGACTTTGATTTAAAAGTAACTCCAAGTACCTCTACCCCCACTCAAAATAGTAATTCTCAACCATTTCCTAGTACCCCTGTAGTATCTCACAAATCAGTTGCTCCATATAAATGGAATATTTTCTTCACTGGATCAAATCAGAAAGAATCAGTAAATTCATTTCTTGAAAAAGTTGAATTATTACGAGAAGCTCGAGGTGTTTCCAAGCCAGAGCTATTCCAGTCTGCTTGTGACCTGTTCAAAGGTTCTGCATGGACTTGGTTTGTAAACAATAAAAGTAAATTCAATAATTGGGATGATCTTGTTAAAGCACTAAAAAATGATTTTCTACCTTACTTTTATGAGGAAGATCTCGAGAGGGAAATAAATTCCAGAACCCAAGGTGCTAATGAAAGGGTTGCCCTATATATTTCTTCCATGGAAGGTCTCTTTAACAGGTTGACTACCAAGCCTGATGAAGGAACAAGGGTGCAGAAAATTCGTAGAAATTTATTACCTTTTTTTATTTCCAACTTGGCTTTGCAAGACCCAAAAACAGTTGCGGATCTTTCTGATTTGTGTAAAAAGTTAGAAGAATCTCGCTTATGGGCTGATCGCTACAAAGCACCACCCAGTCGTAATACTGGTTTGTTGGAGCCTGATCTGAGTAGTCCTTATAGTACTTCCTTTCCTTCAACTTCTCAACAGTCTTATAGGAAAAATTTTTCTTCAAGTAATAATTTCCCTTCAAGCAGTAAATTTCATTCAAGTAATATTGCAACAGTATCGAACTCTCGATGTTGGAATTGTGATTCGGCTGATCACACTTATCCTCAGTGTAGGAAACCACGAACAATGTTTTGTTTTGGATGTGGTTTGAAAAACATCATCAAACCAAACTGCCCTAACTGCCGTCCAAAAAACGGAAAGCAGGGTGGCGAAAAGCTGGACATTGTCACCAGTCAGCATACCGAAGGTCCAGAATCCAAAACAGCCAAATCTCAATCCAAAAGGTCGAACAAAAGGCAAAACAAACAGGACCATTAAAAACTTCTTTAGTGGAATGGCAGAAATGGTTATCTTTTGTAAAAGAATTTTTGCATCCCGTAAATATTAATCCTATTTTTGTTAGGAAACCTAATGATAATCGTCCTTATCTTAATGTTGAAATTTGTGGTCAGCAAATTATTGCCCTTGCAGACACCGGTAGTACAGCTTCAATTTTAGGTTCTGCAGGTTTTAATCTCTTGCAGAAATTTAATATCCCTATTCAATATGAATCTGTTGTTCATGTTACCACTGCAGATGGTAAACCCCAAGATTTTCTTGGATATGTTTTAGTCCCTGTTTCTCTTAATGGTGTTTCTAAAGAATTAAAAATTTTAATAATTCCATCAGTAACTCATTCTCTTATCGTAGGTATGGATTTTTTCCAGCTTTTTAAAATTGAAGCAAATTTCTGTAATTTATCATATTCTGTACCAAACTCTATCTGCTCCGTGAACACTATCCAACCATTTTCTGAACTCACTGGTTCTCAGAAAACAGAACTCCAGGAGGTCATTGAATGTTTCAAATCTATAGCTCCCAAGGATAGACTTGGTCGCACTCATCTTTTGACACACCGCATCGATACTGGTGATGCTAAACCTATTGTTCAACGACAATATCCTTTGTCTCCTACTATGCAGGAACACTTGAATAAAGAAATTGATGAGATGCTGAAGCTCAAGGTCATTCAACCTTCTCAATCTCCATGGTGTAGTCCATTATGGTTGGTTCCTAAACGTTCAGGAGATTTCCGTGTGTGCTTCGATGGTCGGAAGTTGAATGAAGTCACGGTCAATGATAATTATCCTATGCCACTAATTGATAGTATTCTGAATAAATTACGGGATGCTAGGTATCTATCTTCAATTGATTTGACCAAGGCTTTCTTTCAAATCCCCCTAGAAGAATCTTCTAGACCAAAGACCGCGTTTGCAGTATATGGTAAAGGTCTCTTCGAATTTACAGTTTCTCCGTTTGGTCTGAATAACAGTCCGAAACTGATGGCACGATTGATGGATATAGTCATTGGACCTTCTTTGGCTCCATATTGTTTTGTGTATCTAGATGACATCATCGTGGCCACCCCTACTTTTGAGCTTCATATTAAAATTTTAAAAGAAGTATATCGAAGACTTAAGAATGCCAATCTTACTATTAATTTAGATAAGTGTGAGTTTTGTCGGCCTTCTCTTGTTTATCTTGGTTTTGTTGTTGATCAACAAGGCTTGAGAACAGATCCTGAAAAGGTCTCCGCTATTGTTAACTATCCGACTCCCAAAAACACCACTGAAATTAAACGTTTGATTGGTCTTGTTAGTTGGTATCGTCGTTTCATTAAGGATTTTTCTTCCATTTGCTCCCCCATATCTGATCTTCTTCATGGTCGAAAAAAAGGTCAACCAATAACTTGGACTCCTGAGGCAGAGACTGCTTTCAAGGAAATAAAATCTCGTCTTACTTCTGCTCCTGTGCTTGCTAGCCCTGACTTCACAAAACCCTTTATAATACAATGCGATGCCAGTGATACAGGTGTCGGCGCCATATTATACCAGGAATGTGACGGTGTTGAACACCCAGTGGCATACGCAAGTAAAACTCTTACCGCTTGTCAGCGAAAATATACAGTCACTGAAAAAGAGCTGTTAGCTGTCATTTTTGGCATAGAGAAGTTCAGAAGCTACATCGAAGGTACGAGGTTTACCATTGAAACTGATCATGCTTCCCTTATCTATCTTCACAATTTATCTAACCCTTCTGGACGTTTGACCAGATGGGCGGTGAAACTGTCACAATTTGATTTTACCATCAAACATCGTAAGGGTTCCTTAAATGTAGTGGCAGACGCCTTATCTCGTTCTGTTGCAGAAATTTCTGTTATCGACGTTTCTACCTTTCAACCTGATGACTGGTATACTTCTTTGATCAAGAAAATCGAGGAAAATCCAGCAGCTTATCCTTCCTTCCGTGTCGAAAATGGTATTATCTATAAACATATCTTTTCCCGTCATAATATAGTAAGTAATCTTACTGACTGGAAAATTGTGGTACCTTCTGCCAATCGACAGGAAATTTTAAAATTCTACCATGATAGAGAAACTGCCGCTCATTTAGGAATATCTAAAACCTTTTCTCGTATCTTAGAACTGTACTACTGGCCTCATGTAAGAAAAGATGTTTATAAATATGTTAAAAAATGCCCTGTTTGTGCTGCCTGTAAAGGTTCAAATTTACCTCAAGCTGGTCATATGGGATCTTACAAAAATATTAATTTTCCTTTTCAATGCGTTTCTGCAGATTTATTGGGTCCTTATCCAAGGTCAAAAAAGGGCAACCAATATGTTTTAGTTGTTGTAGATTGGTTTACTAAATATGTCTTAGTTCATCCTATGTCTAAAGCTACCTCGAAAGGTATAATTAAGTTCATTGAAAATAATGTTTTTCTTATCTATGGAGTACCTCAAATTTTTGTTGTTGATAATGGAAGCCAATTTACCAGTAACGACTTTAAGAAATTAATGGAAGATTATAGAGTACAGAAAATTTGGTATAATGCCAAATATCATCCACAAGTCAATTTTGCTGAGAGAGCAAATAAAGTCATAGTAACATCCATTCGCTGCTATATTCATGAGAATCATCGAACTTGGGATTCTTCCATCTACAAAGTTGCACAGGCTATCCGATTAGCAAAGCATGATGTAACTGAGTTTTCTCCGGCTTTCTTGAATTTTGCTCGTAATATTCCTGTTACAGGAGATTTTTATGGCAAAATTTCAGAAAACGAAAATAATATTCCCACTGTTTCTGATAAATCTCAGCGTATTGATGATATTCAAGAACTTCCCAAACTGTTTGTTGATATCCGTAAGAAATTACATCAGGCTTATCTGAGGAATGCTCGTCAGTATAACTTGAGGAAGCGAGAACTCAAATTTCATGTGGGTGACAGGCTTTGGAAGAAAAATGTTACTCTATCTTCAGCTCCTAATAATTATTCTGCAAAACTGGCTCCTAAATTTATACCTTGTATTGTTTCTAAAGTTATATCGAACCTTGTTTATGAACTCAAAGACATGGATGGTAAAAACCTAGGTCGTTGGCATGTTAAGGATCTAAAATCTGCTTTTGTTGATAATGAGGCAGATTTAACTGAGGAGGAATATTTCAGTGCTGATTCTGATGGGTCAGATAACTGAGTATTTTTTTTCTTTACCTTTCCTTATCTTTTAAGTATCTTAACTATCTTACCTATCTGACATACTGTCTATTTATCTTTATCTTTGCTTGGCATATCGATGTATTGTCTCTACCGTATTAGTTTCTATATCTTTTAGGCTCTGTGGAGAGGGCCTGAGACTAACTCCACCATGGCATTACCAGATGGTAGGTAAAAATCCTACGACTGGCCACTCACTTTTTAGCATTTAATAACTTTTCATGGTTCTGCTTACAGTGACAATCATTCGGGAGGTTTTGGGTAGTGTTGGTTGTGCTACACACTTAGAGCTAGAATTCCATCCTAGTGTCTAGGTGACATGTTCTGATCAGTGATCGTATCTGGGAATTTTCAGTTTTATTGTGATGTGGTGCCGATGCATTTATCCTGAATGGGCCCTGTTGTTATTGGCGATACCTGCTAAACAAACCTTTTCTCTGATTAAGGCTCTGTGGAGAGGGCCTGAGAATAACTCCACCATGGCATTACCAGATGGTAGGTAAAAGTCCTACGACTGGCCACTTACAGAAAAATATCCAACAAGTTTCTATATCTTTTAGGCTCTGTGGAGAGGGCCTAAGACTAACTCCACCATGGCATTACCAGATGGTAGGTAAAAGTCCTACGACTGGCCACTTACAGAGACATGACATCTTCTGGTGGAGAATTTATATATCGATATCCCTTGTTATCTTTATCTACTTACCTATGTCTAATATCTACAGTAACGTATCTTACTTATCTTGAGATTATCTCACTTATCTTACGTACCTTTTGTCAATTATTTACCTAATTTTGTCAGTCATAAACCTGAGAGAATTGTTAGTATTGATGTAGGAAGTAACTGTTGTTATGATTATATTTCTTGAAATTATTTATCTTTGATAATTCCTTTATGGAACCTTTGAAATTATAGACAATAATTTTCAACCACTTTTGAAATGATTAATTCTGTAATTTTTTGTTCAAGTTCTTGATTCTTATTTTGAAAAAATTCAGTAAGTAAATCTTTCAAATTTTCTGGTTACAATTCACATCAATGTTTTCTTCAACTCTCTTTATCTCTTATCTTGTTGCTGGACAGTTATTTATCTTTGTTTGGAAGTGATGTACTTCTGAATCATATCTGTCCAACAATTGTTTGATGGAATGTGGTTCCCATTAACATTATCTTTTGATCAGTGAAATACTGCTTTCATTGATTTATCTTACCGTTCAGTGGACTTGCACTTCAGTGAAGTGTTTCTCCATTGAAATTATCTTACCGTGTTTTCCTTGATAATATCTTGGAAATATTCATGACTTGACAAAATTTTTTGACTTCCTTATACCTTGAGATTTTGTTACTGTGGGTGTGTTATCTATTATGGCATTTATCTCTTTATCAGTTGAGCGTTTCTGTTTAATGTTCTCTTATTTTTATCTTTATCTTATCTTTATCTTATCTTTATCTTATCTTTATCTTATCTTTATCTTATCTTTATCTTATCTTTATCTTATCTTTATCTTATCTTTATCTTGTCTTCATCTTACCCTTATCTTTTCTTCACCACATTTCGGGGTTGAAATTTTGGGTTTTGGATGGTATTGTCGATGGGATGGCAGCTCCCGTAATGCTGGACGATCCTTGTGGTGGATTTTTTCTTGGGGGGTCGGTTTGGCTGTTGGATTTCAGGCTTCTTCTCTTGGACATTACTGTGGTATGATGCAAACCATCCAAGATTTTGGAAGAGTATTTTGCAGACGAGCTCACCATGTCTGAAGTCTTGGGATTTTGGCTGGAATTTCTTCGGTGGAATCGATTCAACGGGTTGAGTCCACTCCACATTGATCTGTGTGGGATAGGAAATTTGGAGGAGATTTTCTATCGGGGTTTTCAATCCTCCCATTCTTTAGAGAATGTTGCTAGGGTACGCTATGATACCAAACGTAGGCGATTTGGTTATGCGTTTAAATGCCTTTTCCTTTTTTTGTTTTGTAGGAGACTTGGTCGTGTTGGGTGCGAGCATGGCTCATTCGGGCAGCAGACATGTCTTATAGGATTCTACGGAGATTCCTTCGAGATCGAGACTGTTTTGCAGGGTCCATGGAAGGGTGAACTTTGGGGGGTGTCGGCATGCTAGCGTGGAGGTCTAGGCCGGTCAGCGTGTGAAGCTCGCCTACGAGCGGTAGGTCGGCGCTACTGGGGGATCCTCAGCTCCATGGATTCGTCGCGATTGGGGAATTTGCTCGCAGTGCCACAATTAGGAATATCTCCGAATTTTTGGGACTTTATGGCTTAGCCATTTTTAGCTTGGTAGAGCTATATCTTACCCCAATTGAAGTGGACAATTGGTTATTTTTCAATTTCCTATGATTTTCACTTTTTGTTTCCACACGTGGGTTCTTGTAGGGTTTCTCTATTCCTGTTGTACGGATGAGTACAGAGGGTTAGTCCATCCTTGAACTGGGAGACGAGTGGTATCAGGTATATCGCCGGCGCAGCAATTCTATCTAGCAGCGAAAAGATTTCCTGATCCGGGTTCAGTGGTGAACGGCCATCCTTTTCTTTGCTCCAGGTGGAGAATTCCCGCAATGACTCATGCGCACCAGTTTAACGAAGTATTGTTGACTGTTTCACTTTTGTATTAAAATTTATTGTTGTATTAAAATTTATCCTATGGTAATTACCAGAAATTAGTTCTTTGATTTTCACTTGTTACCTGTTTATCTGCTTACTAGTTCTCTGCGTGTTCATGCCTGTTACTGGTTTGGTACTCGTTTACTTGTTGGTTTGGTAACTCAGTTGATAAAAAAAAAATTTTGGAAAACTCCTGGAGTTTTCAAAATTTTTTCACCGGGGAGAGGTGGTGTGTAACGATAATTATTCGTTCCATTCAATTAAATTTAATAATTCCAGTCAAACAATCGTAATAAATGGTTTAGGAATTGTCAACTATGTTATACACTAGCCTACTCTGATAATTATACTTTCATTCATTCTGTCATCACCAGTACACCAACACCAAACATTTAATTTCAATGATTGCATCTAACCCGCTACGCGCCATCGGATCTCTAGTCACTGCTAGTTCGGAGGGCGAATGAGATCGAAGATAACTTGGTCTTGCGCGAAGGGTAAAAGTATGTTTTCGGTGTGGAATGCGGAGGAATAGCTCTCTTTGGCATGAGACCGCTGTTGGGTTGACATATGTTGTGGGCGATTGGAGGTTGAATTAGTTATTATCTGGTATGTGACCTATTTTCTATTGATAGCTGATTGAATTGAATAGGGAAGGTGATTTAGTATGGTAATGGTGATTTAGAACTATTGTCTAAATCGTATTGAATAATATGGATTTTGTTTATTAAATGACGCCATTTTATACCTGTGGATTTGACTAATTTTCAATTTGTTCTGACCCGGTCAGATACTAAATTTGAACGTAGGGCTGAATATAAGCTCCATTTTAATTCATATATGCCTTTCCTATCCATATTTTGATATATAATTACCGGATGATTTTTGATATATTATTATGAACGGATAAACGAGGTTAGGTTGGAATTGTATTCAAATTTATTAAAATCATCACGAGTATGAATCAAATTTTATTTTGGAATACACTTTCAGGCTGGGCTCATCCAACTGTAAATTACTATATTTTTGGTCATAATTGAAATTCTGACATATTTTTGCTTAAAATTAAAATCCTAACCTATCACAAGAACTAGGTCAACACCCAACAGATTCTGCTGAAAAGATTTCTTTCGGGGACAAGAACAAACAAATCGTACGAATACGAGTTGACCTTTTGTATTTGCCGAAATAGTAGCTACTCGTTCTAAATTTTACAGCTATATGTTCCTGGGACTGACTAAATATCCGTAGTAAGCCATACATTGAGAACCAAGAAGTCTAACCTTGGAGAGGGCGTGGAGCTGGGCGCTAGCTGCAGCAAGACAGAAAATCATCACAGTGGTTCCTCAGGTAAGCATTTATTTCTATATTCTCTGATCTATTTTGGTCAAGACTTTCCCTCTGGGAAATAAATGCTGGCCTGAGCGAATTCATCTCTGTGCTGTACGGCGTTCAGTGCATGAATTCCTCTCTGGGTTCGATTATTGAATTTTCTTTTTAATTAAATACTCAGTCACTTACCTGTACAATTCAGTCGTAAGGTCTGCCAGGTGGTATCTTTTTCTATCTTCCACATTTCTGCAACTTGTGTCACATGCAAAAGCAGCATTCTGAATTCAAGAATATCTTGACATTAAATTGATTTAGGAGTTGTCATCCTAATATTATCTTACTTGAATTCAGAAGTATCGGGCCTCTGTAGCCATTTTTTTTCTGATACATTTATCTCTTTAATGTCTTATTATCTTGCTCCTTTCATTTAGAAGGTCTGAGAGCTTTATTAGTTATTTTTTTTATCTCCAGTATCCTCCGATATTTAACAATTTATCAGAGATTTAATCTAATTTTTTTTCTCTTTAAATTTACATAAATTTAAAAATTACTCTTTTGAGGATTTTCAATGTTGCCTTGAGTACCGATTTTCAAGTACCGGGTTATTATAAATTATAACTTAAAATAGTATTCAAACTTATTATCTTTCTCTAGAGAATACTGAGTTCTCTATTATCATTATTATTATTTGTTGAGATAATTTTGAATTTAATACATTTCATTTTAAATATAGTAAAGTCAATAACATTACTTATTCCATTTCTGAAGAATAAGTAATTTTTCATTAATTTAATTACTTTTAAAAATAAAGCTTGTAAATTAAAATTCGGAATATACCCTGAGGTTCTAAGGATATCCTTGCTCCCTTGAACATTGTATAAATCAATTCTGATTCCTTCCGGTTGCTTCGCATGTTATCGAGAACGTCCTATACTGGGAAAAGGATTGGTATCACTAGGAGGTCTAATAGCTGTACAGTGACGGATCAAAGAGGCTCAGTTCCAAGGCACAGTCTATAGCCATTCATCGTAGAGGTCAGCCCTAACTAAGTGGTCACCAGTAACTGACTAGCAATTACGACTGTAACGTTCCGCAGAGGCAACCTGTCCATCAGTCTCTAGACTAGCCATACACAATCCAATTACAGCACTCCATCAGACCAGCTTCGCATAAACCAACCACCCAGGTATCTAACATCCAGTACCAGCTTCGCTTGAATCAGATAATCAGATTTTTCTGCTGTAAATGTTCTGAATTTTAAACTATCAGCTGTTACTCCATATAACTTTGAATTGTGGCCTTCAGCTATTATTGCCTTCAGCAGTTGTGAATTTGTTAATAATTTTTTTCAGCTTTGGCTATTTATGTAGTTACATTTTTGTGGCCTTCAGCTATTATTGCCTTCAGCAGTTGTGAATTTGTTAATAAAAGTTGTTAATTGTTTATTGCATATTTATTCTGACTTCTAACCCAAGCTAGATACCAACTTTTCTTATCTTCGGTTTTGTCTTTTGCAACCTGGCGCCCAGATAATCTGAACTAGTCAGGTCAACTGGTGCCCAAATTGTTTAATAGTTAATGAATCTGTAATACGCTATTGAGCAATCATTAGTTGAAACCTACCCACACCCTAACCGTAACAATCTGAGCAGCCTATCAGCATAAGTGATAACTTTCTATAATTTAAAAATCAGGATTTATTCCAAATTTGCATATTGAAAATTTTTAAGGTTACCTGCCTCCAGGACATTGTATAACTACATGTTTTCCGTCTATTGCACCAATTGCATGAGGAAAATTCCATTGTTGTTCAAATTCTTTACTTACTTCCAGCCATTCCTGTTCACTGTCTGGCATCTGCAATTAAAAAAACCATATGCAACCAATCATTTATTTTTTTAGGATAACGATGCTGATGATGTAGTAGAAGTAGCGACTGAAGAGGAAAGTTTTCAAGATACAGAAGATTTTGCGTCGATAAATAATAGCGCCACTCAGGAAATTACCGATACAAGTGCCTCAGAAGAAACAAAAGCAAAGCACTCTAGGAATGTACCGCCAAAAACAAAAAAACCCAAACGTGAAGCCACACCTGATCCTCGTATTGACAAAGCTTTCAATATTCTACAAGAGTGTGCTCAACGTGATGCTTGTGACATATATGGTGAGCATATTGCTGTGAAACTGCGAAGTTATAGTAAACGAACACAAGCAGTGGTCCAACATTTGTTCAATAACATATTATTTAACGCCGATATGGGTCAATTTGATAATCAGATCGTGCATGCCAATTCTACTGCGAGCTACTATAATCATCTACAATCAACGTCAACAATTACACGTCCATATCCCTCACCATATTCAAGCAATGGAAGTAACGATTGGTCAAGAACATCTACACCATATCCTTGTGCTTCTACGGAGCAGGTGAACAACTCATACAATATTGAGACCACTTTACAAAATGAGACATCGCACGAAACATCAGTGGTGAACACAGCGCCTCTCGAGAATCAGCCTTCAGGATCAGTAGCAACTTATGTAGCGAGCTTCAACCCGAATATACTTACATTATAATATGTTTTATAAAGTACAAAATACCTATACGAATGAATAAAGAGTTAATGCTCAATCGTGTACTTACTTTTATGTATTCCTTCAGAGCTTCTATGATACATGCACACACTTCAGGAATTATTTGTGAAATTAATTGCTTGGAAACTTTAAATAGATACATAAGGCTATTGTAGGAATCTCCTGTAGCCAAAAAACGAAGTGTGATTGCCAGTCTAACTTCTACAGGAATACAATCTCTATAATTTGTATCGCGTTTACATATTTTTGGTCCGATTAACGAAAGAATATAATCAAAATCTTCCACTGACATACGGCAAACATTTTTAAATAACCCACTCTTATCATTTGTTTTCAAGTCAGTTAGCAATTGCATTGACGGTCGTGTTTTCAAAAACTGGGATGTCCAAAACTTATGTTTCCTTTTTTGCTTTTTTCTCTTCTCTTTTTCAATTAACACCGACATAATTATGAAAGCTGCGGCACTACCAATACGGTTTCCTTTCGGAGCCATGTCGACGACACACGGAACAGTCGGAACACCAACAAATGATGGCAAATGTACAGCCGTTTGCGAATAGTTGCTGGTGGAGACACTTTAATTGCAAACATTTGCAAGCATTCAGAAACGTTCACAAACGTTTGCTAATAATGATTTTTTGGTGGATATGCACCTTTACAGATGCATGGACACTGTGCTTGGTCCAGAGTTCAAGGATTTTGTGCTAATATATGTAGATGATATCCTAGTGATGTCAGAAAATATTGATGACCATCTACGTCATCTTTCACTAGTGTTACGGACTGGTCTGTTGTTGAACATTTTTGTTCTAATTTCTGCTTATAAAATTAAGTTTGGCAACATGGCTTTTGCCCTCCAACAGGTGCCTACGTGACCGGAGACAGAACTCTCGAGAATGTCGGCGAGAACAGAGTTGTTAATGTAGTCGTACTGTCAACTTGTAACCGGCTTCTTGTAAACACATATTTTATGGTCTTAAAAATAAATAGATTACAGTCCATTTGAAAGTGTATAATTTACACACAGAACATTTTGTTCCTTCGACCGCATAAGTGTTTTGACAGTATTGCGTAGAAACAAGTGCAACATCGGCGTTTGTCAGCCACAGTGCATTGAATGGTGCATTCCAAGACAGCAGTTCTCAGAAAACAAGAGAATCGTCGGTCCAAGTGTCCACCGGGATTCCTTTGTATCCGTAAGTTCGTTCCATTTACCATATCCTATAATAATTCCTGCCATTTCTAAGTTTGTATATTTTTCTGTCTGAGTTAAAATTTCTCGAAACAGTGAAGAATCGCTTGAGTCACTTGAAAATAGGCGGAGAAATAAATTCAAAAGCTTGGGTGCATATTCCACTAATTTTAAAGTAAAATATAAAGATCAAATTCCTGATGAAGATTCCATAGAATCGTTGAATGCAAGGTTACAAATATATTTTGACATTATTGGTTCATTCAAAAATTTATTGAAAAAGTACTCGAGCCCTCAAGCCGAGGTGAGCTCACATACCTCACAGTGAGTTCCAGAAATCAAACCCTCTCTTTCTTTTTAACCTTCAGTAGAATTGGAGCCCATAAAAATTCCGAAATTTCACGGTGATTACTATTCGTGGTTAGGTTATAAAGAACTTTTCAAAACATTGGTAGACGAAAATCGCTCCATTCAAACGTTTCAAAAATATTTGTATTTACGTAATAGTCTGAGCGAGGAACCTTTAAAGGTTATAGAATCGTTGCAAGTGTCAGAAAATAACTATCCACAAGCTTGGCAGCTTCTCACATAAAGGTATGAAAATAAAAAATTAACAATTCATAATCATATTAAAGCCATTTTTGAGCATCCTGCAGTAACTAAAGAATCTTTCAGAGATTTACGTGATCTTTACGATCAAATTACGAAACATTTACGTGCGTTACATGCGCTGGGTGAGAATACTGATAGCTGGGATAGGCTTATTTTGTATATAATTTCTAACAAATTTGTTAAAACCCATTAGCGCCGAGATTATTTTTTTTCAATTTTTATCAAAATTTTTCATGGTGTTAGAAGAAATAGGCACTAGTTAACTGAAAAATTATTCAAAAAATAATAATAATAATTGACCATCAAAGAAAAACACTGATACCATATGGTATCCGTAGGCGTTAGGAAATATTTTTATCAAAAAAAACTTATAATTAAATTCTTATATAAAATATGTGAAAACTGCATTCATTTGGTGTGATAAGAAACAAAACAATGGACACATAGACCCACATCACACTTCTTACACATTGTTCTTCCAAATGATTGACATCCTACTCCGGCACATCTTCTGTTGCACGGAATCACAAAATGATCCATTCGATCAAATCTAATATCTGGAATAACATTTTTTTAAGACTTATCCGTCCAGGAGTTTTGACAGGCGTTTTATATTTTGTGAGATATACTTGCGCTATCTCTCTTCTAAAATTTAATGCTGGTATTTTCCCATTTTTACGGCTCAGATACCAGGCATTGTGCATTGCTACGTCAATGAGCCATGTGAAAATTGGCCAGTACCACTTCTTTCCACGAATGTTTATGCGATAATTAGCAACCCCTTGATCCATCAGATCGGTTCCACCCATGTTCTGATTGTAAGCAGCCACGCAGTCTGGACGGGGAATCATTACATGCTTCCTTTCTTTTTGGCAGTATCTTTTTACCGTTCTCTCTGGCTGAACACCGGCGCTTGTTGAAGCCATTGTCAAGGGGCAGGATTTTGCTATTCGATTTTCTCGAATTGTGCCAATTGCCCCGTAACCTAAATTTCGAAGATAAGCCAACAAATTCATACCGGTAAATAAGTTATCAGTATAAATAACATAAGGCAAGTTTCGAACTGGTATTTCTTTCAACATCAGTATCAACGGTGTCGCACATTTCCCAACTAACTTGCTGATTTCCACGTCTTCTCGAGGGTCGTTTCCCTGGTATAGATCAAAATCCACCAGATATCCATCTTTAGAGTTTAACGACCACATCTTGTAACCAAAGCGGATCGGCTTGCCACGGATGAATTGCTTACAACCGTGACGTCCGTAATATCTAATCATAGATTCATCGTAAGACAATTCCTGAACTGGTTGAAAGTTGGCCAAACACTTTTCTTTTATAGCGTTCATTAGAGGTCGTAATTTCCAAGCTTTGTCAGATTGATCAATTTGGGTATTATCTGCCATATGGATGAATCTTTGAATTTTGAGAAATCGATCTCTTCTCATTGAGTCTGCCATCATCTTGTTGTGGACGTCATCTTTCATATCCCAGTACAGCCGTTTAGATGGTAAAGGATTGTATCCACTGAGAATGAGGATTGCGATAAAACAACGAATTTCTGATGAAGTAATTCCGGGATCTGGTTCATTTTTGAAATGAGCATAAATTTGGGTTTGTTTAGCAAGGTACTCAAATAGACTATCATCGAAAAATATTTCAAATAGCTGAATAGGAGACAAGTTCTTGTACATAGAATAATCTGCTTCAGGAAAGTGTCGAGCGTTCGGTTGAATATCACCAGGTATCCAGTTTGGAACTGCTTTTTCAGAAATCCTATTTGTAATCCACTCCCGATTCTCTGTCTGAGGCATTTGTCTTACAGGTACTTCTCCCAAAATCTCCTAAGAAATTATAAATATATGTGAATTATTTAGTATTTCATGGAAGAGATCAAATTTCACTTACATTATCTGGACTTTCGTATCTATTACACGTTCCAATTCTTTCTCCATTCAATAATTTTATCTCAGCGGGAGCACACAACTGACGACCTGCATCATGAAAAATAAAATGTGAATAAAATTCATATAGCCATTTTATTTTCTTACTACATTACCATTGAGGTTACAAACCATTCCTCCTTCGTCCTCGTCTGCAGAATCCTCATATGTGTCGACTTTAGGATCGGGGAGTTCTACAAAAATCTCGTCAACATTCGCAAGCAAATTATCATCTTCCTCCAGCATATCCATAGCTTGGGAAAGCGAAAATCCTTTTCTAGAACGTTAAAAATCATATCAAAATAAAACGTAGTGATACAACACTAAAAGGTTCTAAAATGCCTACGGATACCATATGGTATCATTGAAATTTGAGCTAACATATCACAATCACATTACATCAAAATAATTTTATTTAATGACAGGGATATTCTATCATTCATAATCTCGTAACAACCTTATAATACGCTACAAAAAAAAAATATGGTAATATTTAAAAAAATACTTACGTCCATCGTATATCCATAATTTCGTGTAGCACAAAATTACCTAATATGAAACCTCTCACAAGAATTCTAAAACGTGTGTAAAAGCAGTGACTTCAACGGAAATGCAAAGCCGACTGACTATTGAGCATAAAAACATTCGCTCGCGTCTCTTTCTTATTCGACCTTGACCACAACGCGCTGGAGAACGGAGGGGTGTTTTGCGATACCATACGGTATCCGTAGGCGCTAATGTAACGAAACGTGAATGGGAATCGTATAAATATAAAAGCGATCTTCCCAAGATGTCAGATTTGAACGAATTCTTAAAACAAAAATGCGATATTTTGGAAAAAATAGAAATAACCACAGGTAAACCTAAAAATACAGCGAAGGTCACACAGAAAAGTCAAAGTTTTGCGAGCACAGATGTAAAGTGCTATTATTGCGAAAGAGAGCACACTATTTTTGTTTGCGAATCATTTTTAAAATTGTCTATTTCAGAAAGGTATAACGCGGCAAAAAATCTGAAACTTTGCATAGTTTGTTTGAGTAACACACATCCTTCGTGGAAATGTGAATCTCAACGATGTTACAAATGTAAAAAATTCCACAAACGGCACCACCGCTTCACGTAACCAAGAACCAACCGTCAGCACTCCCCGCTGGCCCCGCTAGCGACACCGAGCAACCGTCTTCGCAACCGTCGAATTGGTCGGCAGCTAGCTCAGTTGAGATTCCAGGAAACTTAGCGAGTCACAGCGCTTTTATATCGGCGGCTCAAAGTAATAAAAACCCATCTAGCAATTTCGTAGGACTAGAATACGAAGGAAAGCTGGATTTATAAACTTTCCGTTCACCGTTGTCATTGGCGTTGACGTTCCCAATTAAAAGTACAGAATCCCGTTAGACCATTTATATCTACCGTCGGCGTTGCGGTTCGCCGTTGGGCTGCCGTTCGACTTGAATGAACTTTAACTTTTGGCGTCGGCCGTCCGTAGCACCGTTCGTAGCAAGTCTGAACAGCCAATAAAAACGATATTTACCTGGCACTTGGTTCACGTCATATGTCAAATGCCATTTATTAGAAAAAGAAGTCATTTGGGTGTGTTTGTTTGAATAAGCAGTTTGTTGTTAGTTTGTTTTGTGTTTTGTTGTGATTTGAGTAGTAATGAATAGTTTTATAAACGTTTTTTTTTCATTAAACGAATAATAAAGAAACGCTTGCAGGTGGGTAAATAGGTAAATATTTCAGTTTTTCAGTTAATTTATTTATGTTCTATCTTCTACAGATGTGTGATCCGGATCACAGTGACGAATTCATTAAGGATTTTTATGAACTGGAGATGAAGGCTAGCCAGAGCCAATCAGGTTAGTAGTTTTCTCAGTTTTGTCCTCGGTATTATGTGTTTTATACTTATATATATATATATATGTATATATATATATGCATCCTGCAGTTCGGGGACCTGTATATACGACCCCAAAGTTCTGTCAACTTGCTAAAAAAGTCTTGTTCATTCTAAAGTTAGTAATTCCATAGCAAAAGTATACTTATAACAAGGAGAAACGGTAGACAATTTGAGGGAGGTCATACAAAAAAGAAGTTTGAAGATCTGGAAGCCGATTCGATTTAGGGTCACTGGTATATATTTTGATTCGACATAATAATATGTCAAGTCCGTATACTGAGTCAATTTTTCAACTAGAATTCACGTATACTTTCGAGAGTGGCCGTAGAAGAAAGTGAAAGCGCACGATTATGTAAAATAATTCTGTGTTTCTTTAAAACAGTTTGTATACAATTACTGTATAAGTTGCATACTACTCTCCTACGAGCAGACTCGCTTTTTTATTTGACGAGATGGTTCCCTGGTTGCTTTGGACGCAAATGACCCCTGACGATTTTTTTTTATCTCATGTTTGTCTGGAGTCTCTCTGCATCGCTGTTTTATCAAGATCATATCTCTCGAACGAGAAGAAATATCGATCTGAAATTTGGGTCATTTTTAATATTGATTAGATGAAGAAAAGGGTTTTCTTTGATTTTCGTTAATAACGTTCTTGGTATAACAAGAGTTTCGGTGTTAGAATGCTGTCTCTACCACTCTACCATAGCATAATTCAATTTCTATTCTGTATCAACTTCCATTAAAAAAAAAAGTGAAAAAAAAGTTTTAGATTTCTGGACATTTTTTGTGGAAAACGTATAACCGTTCAGATCTATTAATTCGGAATTAAAAACCGTAAAGAGAATCATGTATATCTCGAAAAAGACGGAAATATGAATAATGTTTTTTATGAAATGTCAAAATATCTCGGAAACGATTGAAAATATCAAAAATCAATAGGATAACAATTTTGTGAGCCTAAGTAAATGCTTCAAAAAGTAAAAATAAATTGGCAGCATAAATTGGGGTATACATTTCGTGAAGCGAAACAAGTTTTATCTGAACTATTTTGTTCATACTCGATAGTAATCTAAATTGAAAAACATAGAAAAGATATATCGCTTTGAAACTTGTGTCATTTTATACGTTCGTAGGATTTCTAAGATCAATAGAAAACGAATAAAATGGGATAAAGGGGAAGTATTATGAAATGAATAAAAACACTCATCCGAGAGCATAGCTCGAACCGTAGAGCGGGTCACCGATGTCTGAAGTTCAACAACGCTAGGCGTGGTCGGGCTTTGGATGGGTGACCAACGGGATCTCCTTTCGAAAACGATTCTCCTCGGATCATGATAGGAATCGCCTCGTTAATCCTTGGCTCGCACAAGTTTCGACTTCTGAGGGCTGCCGTTCGTCGGGGGACGGCAACTGGTTAAGGGAAAAAACAACAAAACAAAAAAAATAACATGTCTTATTTCCACTATGTATTTTATTGTTACGACCGGTTTTGGGTTTTATCCCATTCTCAAGTATACAAATCGAACCGAAACCGGTCATAACAATAAATTATCTGTAGGGAATGTAGGCTTTCACGGCTGGCGTCAATGTTTTGGTTGTTTTCCGGGTTTTGCCGTGGTCTTCTTTGGTTTAAATCTCCAAACGTTTCAACTGCAACTGCGGCAGTCATCTTCAGTGGCGTGGTCGAAGTACTCTTCTAGACGTATCAACTGAAAAGTTTCAGTCGCTGTCTTTCCAGCGACCTCTACCAAGAATATATTTTTCACACAAACTAACATCAAATTTGTTTTTGTCATTCAAAAAGCATTCCAGATACCAAACTTTACTCCGATATCATGAATAATTTAGAATATATTTAAAAAAAATAAGAATTCAACTTTGACACTCTGTATCTCAGAAACGAATAACTTGCGGACCTAGGTATGTTAATAGAAACTTTTCTTCTTATTTTGACGTCAGCAACATGCTCCTGAAGTTTCTACACGTACTTGAGAAACACCCTGTATAATCAATAGTGACCAAGAAATCATTCTTAACAGTCAAAATATTAACTAAACATTTTAAAATGTACACATATAAGTATCATATTAGTAGTGTTAAAATCGAAAACAACTCTATTAGGGGCTGTTGCCAAGATAAGTGGTCCTTGATTGATAAGAGTCCACTTGAAAAATAATGAAAACTCATTTCCTTTCATGTTTAGTTGCACCTGCATTTTCTCTATTCACACCAGTTTTTGATAAAACATTTTCATGTACCTACAGCTACATAAAGTTTACTGATAAAAACAAATGTGGTAGATGCTATTCGGATCATTATCTACAAGTTTGAGGAGCACTCATGTACTTCAGTCGGTGTAATGGAACAGCAATTAATCATTCCAGGATATAAAATATTGAGATAATTATCTTTTCATATCCCAGAAACTAAGAAGTAAATTGGCGCTAGCTGTGAAAGAATACATTCCTACATTTTATCTTTCTATCATTAGTGCTTACTTCAGAACTGAACTAGTTTACATTTATATTTGTAGTAATATAGACTGTTGAAATGAAACAGTTTTGTAGAAAAACTCTTATACCTATATAATGACTTCCAATAAGCCTGACAAGTCTGTCAAAACAATCATTAACAAAACCCCCAATCCCGTTCAATGGTAACTATAGTTATTTAAGTAACAAGGAATGTAAAGACGTGTTAACATTCGAGGTGAGCGAGTACGAGCCGAGGCAAAGCCGAGGTTTGTCGCTTGCCGAGGATGATAACAGTCGATACATTCCGTGTTACTTATTACGTTTTTCCCGCTGCTTGTTCACATTTCTCAAAATTTGCATGGATTGAAGTTTCTTTTCTTACCCTTCCTTCCAAGTTGCTTGTGCGCGTAACCAAGTTACCGAATAGACAGACAACAATAATATTCAAAAAGTCTCATAACCTAAAAATTCATATGAATGAAGCTGAAGGTATTACTTGGCAAACTCAAAATCATTATTACCCTAGGCATGTAAATGACACTATTATATTCCGTTGTCAAGATGAATTAGGAAACGAATGATATAGGCCATTTACCTGTCCTGTTGCTAAGCATGTATGGACTATTTTCAGTGTCGGCAGCGGGAAAAACTAATTACATGAATATTGGTACAGAGTGATTTATAGATATCAATTCAACCGGAACAGTACTTCAGAAAAATCTGTGAATTACACAATTTCATTCATTTCAAAACAAAGTTAAAAATACGATGGCGCTGAAGGGACATGGTAAAATAATTTTTTATCTCATAATTATGACTTAGTTATATATATATATAGTCATAGCTAAGTCATAATTATGACTTAATATTATGCAACGTTGCCAACCGGTGCTGATTTTCCTACTTGGTTAGAATTTTTATTGTATGTAGGCAAATGCATGTACCAGGTTTTTTAGGTTGGCTACGTTATTATTTTATTTTAGATTTTCAATGCCTTGCTGATACTTCAAGTATGTAGATTCTAGACTTCGTAATCAAGTAAATATATCCAACGGTAGGCTTGGTCCCCTCTTCTTATGTTACCTAGGTAGGGAAAACTGTCCTAAAATGACATACCATTGTAAAACGACACACAACACTTATTTTCTTATTACGCCTAACGATGAGTTGACTCTTGGCAACACTGCATGCTAGACGTAACAGTCAGTAGCTATCTGAAGTTCGGAAGCTTAGTACGGCTCAAATCTTTTGCTGCGTGATTATTTCAGTTTTGGAGCCTACTGATATTGCACAAATATTTTTATTGCAACATCAAGTTCAGTATATGCGTGGATTGCGGAAGTTTTGAACAAAGGGTAAGTTTTATAGGCATATTTTGTATAATATTTGGTTATTTCATTCACTTAACCCCAAAACTGTTCTCTCTAATGCATTTAATTTAAAGTGGCGGTAAATTTATAAAATCGCATACCAACAACTAGTCTAAAATAACATGCTATGTCATTTTAGACTAATAAGAAAACAAAAACAATTTGATTGCACCTAAGGACTGTTGGTTATTTTTTCTATTGTTCTAGGAGCCATGGTTGGTACATATATAAGAAAGTCCAACAGGCAATCATGGGCGTCTGATAGTATGGAAAAAGCCATTGAAGCAGTTGAAAATAAAGAGATGGGATGGCTTAAAGCTTCTAAAACTTTTGGAGTACCACAGGCAACACTACGTCGTAGAGCACAAAATAAAAATAAACAAATTAAAGGTGTTCAAAAGGGATTAGGAAGGTTCCAAATTACATTTACGCCAGATATGGAAAATGAGCTCGTGGAACACATTTTACTCTTAGAATCAAGGCTCTTCGGTGTTACGTGTAATGAGTTAAGGAGCTTAGCTTATCAGTTAGCTGCCAGAAATGGTATCAAGCACCGTTTTAATGCTGAGAGTAAATTGGCTGGATGGGAATGGTTGAGGGGATTCAGACAGCGACACCCTAACATTTCTTTGAGAGAACCGGAGCCAACATCGATGGGAAGGGCTCAAGCTTTTAATAAGCCCCAAGTGGCCAAGTTTTTTAAACTTTTCGATGACACGGTCAAAAAATACAAAATACCGTTAACCAGAATTTGGAATGTTGATGAATCGGGGCTCTCAACCGTTCAGAGACCACAAAAAGTATTTGCTCAAAAGGGAAAGAAGCAAGTTGGAGCTATTACTAGCGCAGAGCGCGGTCAACACGTTACCGTTGTTTGTTGTATAGGTTCTGGTGGGGGTTTTGTACCACCATCCTTAATTTTTGCTAGAAAGCGCTGGAAAAATGAATTGATTGATGGTGCTCCACCGGGAACCCAAGGTTTAATGAGTGACTCTGGATGGATGAACGGAGAGGTCTTTTTACAGTGGCTCAATCACTTTATTAAACATGCAAATCCTTCCCCAGAGAACAAGGTGCTACTTCTACTCGATGGGTACAAATCCCATAAAAATTTAAATGTATTAATGTTAGCAAAGGAAAAGGGAATAATAATGCTGTCCTTTCCTCCTCACTGCACGCACCGCATGCAGCCTTTAGATATATGTTTTTTTGGTCCGCTGAAAACATATTATAACCAAGAAGTTACAAAGTGGCTGAAAAACCACCCAGGAAGGGTAGTGACCCAATTTCAAGTAGCAGAAATATTTGGAGTAGCTTACGGACAAGCAGCTAGCATACAAAATATAGTCAGTGCTTACAAAAATTCTGGTATAAATCCTTACAATCCGGATATTTTTCCTGATCATCTTTTTTGTCCTGCTGAAACTACCAACCTGCCATTGGAAAACATTCAAGAACCTAATGAAGCAGCGGCTGTTCCTCCAAACACACCAACACGACTTCTGAATACACTACCACGACCTGTTAATACACCACCACGACAACCACCAGTAAACGCATCACCATCAGCAAACCCTTCTTCAATACAATATTTAACAGTTAACGCAACATCGTTAGCAAACTCTTCTTCAAAACAAGACTTGCCACAGTCCGATAAAACCAAAAATATTTTATCTCCTGTTGATGGAAATGTACGAGTTAGGCCTTCGGATATCACGCCATTACCTTCCACTTCCACCATTCAGCGAAGGAAAAGAAACCATGAAGGAACACAGATTTTCACAGAGAGTCCTTTTATAGCCGAACTCAAGGCAAAAGAAGCTGAAAAAAAAGCAGTTGAGTCAAGGCGCGCTGCAAAGAGGGCTAAAAAACAAATAGGTCAGCTAATGGAAACACAAAATTCCGATGAAGAAAATGAGAATGCTGAAAATGAGAACGCCGATTTCGATATTGATGATGAAGATGCTTCATGTTTATACTGCATAGATCTATATAGCAGATCTAAACCAGGAGTTACGTTGTTCACTATGTTCACTATGGGCTCATGCAGAATGTGCTGGGTTATCCAAACGTGCAAAATCATTCACTTGCGAAATATGTAAACCACACTAATTTTTCTTGTTTTAATATATTTTTTTTCTGAGTTACCGTTACCTAGAGTGTAAATTCGGAGGTGTATAAAATGACATACCAGTATGTCATCTTTTCCGAGTCACCTCCGATAAAATGACACAGTTAACTTTTTTTTGAAACTTCAATAAATAGTTGATCAATGGTTAATTGTTGTATGCCGTTACTTATATTTGATAAATAAATACATTCTTATATCCTGCTAAAAATTTTATTTCAAAATTCCAAAAAAATTGCAAGATATTAACGGATAACTTTAGGGTATGTCATTTTAGGACAGGTTCCCCTAGTTATTTCTCTCTAGGAGATACAGATATATTTATTTTTAGTTCTTCTGGGAATTACTAAAGCTTATTTATTCAATCAATGCCAATGGTAAAAGAATAGCCACACTTTATTCAGTAATATCAAAAATAGGGTCGTTTATTAGGTAGTAGGTAGGTGCACGTTATTTTTGTTTCTAAACAAGTGTTATATTTATATTTGGGTTGTAGAGTTGACCTAGAACTCATAGTTTGTATTTACTGTTCTTTAATAAAGACAGATGATTTTTCTGTTTGTGTCTCCTGAATTTGGAAAAATCAATGTTCGTATAGAGCATTCCAAGATGCTGTCAAAATAAATTCAAGATGGCTGCTGGAGCCCAAACAAACCATTGTTTACCACTTGTACCAATGTTTAATACAGAGTTTATTTGATTTTTCCTGAGTTTTGAAGCGTTTTAATAGTGGATTTAGACTATTTGGAGTCTAATAATTGGTTTTTGTTGTTGATAATTATTTGTGATAGGTATTGAATTGTGTTATTGATAGGAATTCAAGTTTTTACACCAACTGTTTCAGGAAGGTATGAGGGCTATATTGTTTGGAATGTGATCACAACTTTTATTCCTAATTGTTTTAAGATGTCGAAATGTTGTATCGTCAACTGTGGAAGTCAAAAACTACTGTCAATCTGAGATTTTTCAGAATTCCTGGAGAACTACAATTACTACATTTCAAACATAAAAGTCCAATGTGAATGCGCTATCTGTTAAAAGGCGACAAAAATGGATACAAGTGATTAATAGGCAGGATTTAACAGAAACAAAACTCAAATATGCTCAAGATTGCAGCAAAAATTTTTAGTGGAGTAGGTAGGAAAATCAATGAAATTATGCTTGAACCATAACTATCTTCTAGGAAAACCTGAAATGTTGCACATTCTGATGGGGTCCAATTTATTAATAGGCTATGGTGACAGTTCTCGTGTAAAATCATAGAATGTTAAGATTGGAACATCGAGCTGAAGATAAAAATAAGGTGTTACCAAAGGTGATAGTACACTTAACTGATGTAATTTGAGACAACTGACTTGTTAAAACACATAAAATGATAACTATAATTGTGAACTGTAAAATGACCAATAAAATATTCATAGTGTGAAATAAAACATTGTAAAAGTGTGTATGTTGTTTATCATCATTGAAAAATTTATTGTCAGAGATAGTCAATAATAAATCCATTGTTTTCACTGTATGATAAGAGCCTTAAACTCAAAACACGAAATCTTTCCGTTCTGTTAATCACATTTTCTCCTCGAGAGCACATCCTTTTCTTGTTAAAGTTATATACATTGTGAAAGTCCCAAAAACTACTGAGAGGCCTGACAATAACCAGATAGTTTCTACATCATGTAATCCTATGAATTTCACATTTCAATGGCTCCATACATTTTGCACTAACATCAGTACATGAAAGTACAGTTCTAGATTTGTGGATATATTTCAGGCCATACAAGACATGCAACAACACACTTCAGAAAGTCCAAAGTGTACATATAATGCATACCTACAGGAGTCGGAATCATCCTTTGAGAATGTTTGACCTACAAAAAAAACATGAGTTCAAAATTTGTCCAGTATGTTAAAAGTTTGTACCTATTCACATTGCTTACTATGACAAGCATACCATTGATTTTCTTTGCTCCACATTATCTGTACAAACTCAGCTTCAAAATATTTGTATGCATTGGAACGTTTTGTAGGCTTGCACCTGTTGATTGGTGTTGAAGCTATGCGTCAATAGGTACTGATATTCACTGACAATAATTAGAATCCCATCCAATGTAATATTCACCTTATATGAATGATTTCAACCAAATAACCAATGAATCCATAATGTAAGGCTGCCTAATATCAAGCATTTAAAAACAAAAGAGGTTCTACTGCCTGAAACCAAGATTTTCTACTAGTTGGGTTGGAGCACGGATAATAGAGACACGGTCGTCGCTTGCAACGTGCGCGGGAAATTTAAATAGACTATTCAGTACTGGAGTGAAATAAGACTAATGTGGTGTTGAAATTAGATAAGAAATAAACTTGAAAGTTTTTAATTGCTATAATGATGATTGTTAGTTCATAACTTTTTAATTTTTTAAGGGCTGATGTTTTGTATAAATAAGTGTGGGAAAAATTTGTCTTTGAATTTTTGTTCAATTTTGTCAAATTAAAATTGTGGAAATGATTTTGTGACAATTCTTCCCGATTTGTAAAGAACAAAAATTATGGGATATTATGTTTACAAAAATTGAACAACTCAACAACACCCTGTTCTGGTATAAAGAGAAAAGAATATACGAATGATAGGATTACTGAGAATATGTAAAAAAAGTTAAAAAGTTGTCAACTTATAATGATCATTATTGTAAATAAAAACCTTCCAGTTTATTTCTTAACTAATTTCAATACTGCTTTAGTATTATTTCACTATGGTACTGAATCGTCTATTCAAATTTCCCGCGCAATTTACTACATTGACGTCACAAACATGGCGGATGCGACGACCGTGTCTCTATTATCCGTGGGGTTGGAGTAGTTGGATCTCTTGGTACCAAAACGAAATATTCACCAAATAGTCAAAACTGGAAACGTATTAATTCTGGGTTATATTTATGCCTTTCGGTTTCTTTACTCATTTTACAATCCTAGGAGTCTCTCAGGTTTTGAATTCTAAGTCATTTCGTCATTTGGTAGAAAATTGATGTTAAATGATTTTGAGGTTAGTTGAGTTGAAATGGATGGCCACCAGGCCACCTGCCACCTGATAAATTTTTAAACTGAAGAGGAAGAATAACACAGACGTCTAAAAAAAATAAAACAGGTCTGTGACAGATAGATTCAGCCATATATGTATTAACTACGAATATTGATAATAAGGATAGCTGGTTGATGCGGAAACAAAAGAACGCCATTGACAAAGCTGAATTTCTGCGCATGCGCCAAAATAAAAGTATATGATGACAGTCAAGAGCGACTTTCTTGGTGTTGTTTCTCTCTTACGTTACACGGTGCCACCCAATTTGGAAATGATCGTTTGTCGGGTATTACTTTTTGCCTCATTTTTTCATATAACCTCATATTTCATAAATTCTTGTAGTGTTTTTGTCGATTTGTAAAGAATTTTCCTTGTTTCTCGTAATTTCTGTTGTTCACAGTGGCGCACCCAGGGGGGGGGCACGGGGGCACAGGCCCCCCCCGAACTCCTATAGACAACCCAATATTTCTCTCACAGTTTGTAACCGAATTGAAAATAAATGTTCTGCCGTGAGCCGTGAAATCTTCTCTTCTAAGTAGGTACATTATCTTGTCTTAACTCCGCCCTCGCGCAGTTTACGACTGCGATACCTCGCTAGGGAATGAGGCATTATTACATCATCTGCTACGTTATGAACAGTATATTAGTGTCAGTGATGAGTGTTGGTTGAGCACATCCGATTTTGTTTCTGAATTATTGTTGTTGGTTGTCGCATTGTTTTTAAGATCTCGTTGCTTTGAAGGTATAACCCATAAAAAATGTAAGTAGACTATATTTAATGGGTCATATTTTCTATGTTCATTTACTGACTTATTTTTTCTAGACGTTAATCAAAAATCAAAATGAATGGAAAACGGAAGTCTCATACTCTTTTGGATTTTTTTCAAAAGAAAAAGACAAAGACAAACGAGGATACTTCAGATGAAGGTGGAAATATTGATGCTGTGATTGATTCTCAGCCATCAACCTCTGGGGTGGTTGTTACTACTGTTGCAGACCAATCTGATATTTCTTCCTTCAGAAACAAAAACAAACAGCTGAATGATGGTGACAAAATAAAAATACTGCAGGGGTTATCGGCACCACAAAAAAAATTTGAGTTTCCAAGTACAACTTTTGGAAATAAATCTAGGAAATTTCAATATGATTGGCTTGAAAATTATAAGTGGCTGATATATTCGAAATCAGAAGACGGTGCTTACTGTAAATATTGTTTCATTTTTTCCCAAAAAGAAGTTGGACATAATTCAGCTCAAATCACTGGACATCTTGTTAGTGATCCTTATCGAAATTGGAAAAAAGCTTTGGAGAGTTTTCAGAAACACCAGACAACCCAATACCATCGTGCTGCAAGTATTAAGGCTGATAACTTTTTGGCAGTAATGGCGGGGGAAAGTCAATCAATCGATTCTCAAGTTGATTCCGCAAGAACACGCCAGATCCAAGAAAACCAGGAGAAATTGGCACCGATTATAAAGACTGTCATATTGTGTGGCAGACAGGGACTCCCTTTACGGGGACATCGAGACCATGGCGAGTTCAACGTCAGTGTAGAACCAGAAGAAAATGAGGGGAATTTTCGTGCCTTGTTGAGAGCTAGGATTGATTCAGGAGATGTAAATTTGAAGAAACATTTCGAAACATGTCCTCGAAATGCTACTTACATCAGCTGGAATATACAGAACCAAATAATTGAGGCATGTGACATCATAATAAAACGAAAAATTGCTAGTGAAGTGAATAGTTCTAAATGTTTCTCTATATTAGCCGATGAAACAACAGACATATCAACCATTGAACAATGTTCAATCTGTGTCCGTTATGTTAAAAATACTGGAACAAGCCACAATCAATTCACTATATGTGAAAATTTCCTTACTTTTGTGCCCATTAAGTCAACTTGTGGAAAAGATCTTGCTGATGCAATCATAAATGGACTGATATTATGCAATATTGATGTTTCAAATTTGAGAGGACAGGGATATGATGGAGCATCTAATATGAGTGGGCATCTAAAGGGGACCCAAGCTTGTATTGCCAAAGATCATCCAACAGCGCTCTATGTACATTGTGCAGCACATAATCTCAATCTGGCCATTTCTAGTGCATCTGGAATACCGCCTATCAGGAACTGTATGGGGACCATTGAGAAAGTGTATACTTTCTTCAATACCCCTAAAAGGCAACAAGTGCTGCAACATCAAGTGCAATTATTAATTCCAGAATCTCGCAGAGACCGGATGAAACAGATGTGTCCAACCAGATGGATTCAAAGGCATGATTCTGTCATGGTTATGGTGCAATTGTTAAAACCCGTGCATTCAGCACTTCAGGAAATATCTTTATGGAAAGATAAGGAATCCAGTTCAGGTGCGTTCGTTTTGCTGAGTGCTCTGGCGCAGTCGCAGTTCATCATTTCGTTGTTCTCTGTAGAGAAGCTTCTCGGATACAGTCTTCCTTTATCTAAAATTCTCCAACTTGAGAACTCGGATCTTGCGTTTGCGATGGATAATGCCGAAGAAACAATCTCCAGTGTCAAATACGTGCGCGACAATGCTGAAGCGCAGTTCAAAAATATTTTCGATGAAGCAAAACAGATTGCCGATATGTTTGACATTGAAATCAAAATCCCAAGATTGGCCTCGAAGCAAACAAATCGGGCTAACGTACCCGCTGAAAGTGCCATAGATTATTATCGAAGATCAGTTTTCATACCATGGGTTGATTCATTTTTATCTGGCTTAGAAGATCGATTCACCCAGCATAAGTCACTTCTTAAAAAATTCATGGTATTGTTACCTGCAGAGAGTTTTCCTTCTGGATCAAAAAATAAGGAATTTTTGGACCTTGCTGAGTTTTATAGTCATGATATCCAGGACGTCAGCAGGAATATTCTGGAGGCAGAACTGTGTCTGTGGTACCAGAAATTTAATAAAACCAGTCATCCACAAAGACCAAAAAATGCACTTGATGCATTGAATTTATGTAATCAAGATATATATCCAAATGTTTTTATATTACTCAAAATATTCGCGACTCTGCCGGTATCGACCAGTTCTCCGGAAAGGTCATTCTCGACATTACGTCGACTGAAATCCTATTTGAGGAATACAACCAGTGAACATAGGCTGAATGGACTGGCACATTTGAATGTTCATAGGGAAATTCACGTTGACCCAAAGGAGGTGATGGCAGTTCTGAAGGAGAATGGACCAAGAAGGCTTGATTTTGTTTTATAAATATATATTTTTATATTTGACTAATTTTTACTCATCTCTCCTTCATCATTCTTTTCATCTCCATCATTTTTTTCAGTCGTTAGAATGCTTCTTCCATTGTTGAGGGCATCAATCCAGAATAAAGAAATTCTCTACTTATTGAAAAAAAAACCTTTCTTTAGAAACTTCAAGTTTGTTATAGCATTCTATCGTTATTCTGAAATACACATGACCTTGACCAGAAAAAAATTCGCCTGCGGCGCAATTTTTTATCCGCATGCAGTCATGTGTGCCCCCCCCATAACATCATTCTGGGTGCGCCACTGGTTGTTCATGGTTGGTTTTTCGGTTCTGTATTTTGGAGTGTTTGTGTTTCGATAGTTCATAATTGTAGCGTTGTAGAGGTATTTAGCAGTATTCGTAATTTGAGTTAAGTCCACGAAAAACACACAAACTTGTTTTCTCGTGACCCAGAGCTGTAGTTCAAATCAATCAAATCATAGGTAAGAAATGTATCACACAGTATTGCTGCTTCCATTCTCAATGTTTATACCTATCATTTCAGTTTCCCATGAATTCATCATGTCCTAGTGGATGAAAATATATATCATCTCCAAGCAGCTGAAGTCGTTCATAAACTTGAGAATATGTAATTATTTCTCTAGAAGAGATATGTATTCTGTGTACAGAGTGCAAGAATGCTTTTGAAAACTGGTGCATTACTATAACCCAATGTTGATTGTTCTATTACTACCAAGATATGCCACTCTTCAAGAAAGTTAGTTAGTTTCTGTTGGTAAGATGGTAAGTTCTATATCATAGTTTTCTTAACTCCATGAGAAACATTGCCCTGTATCAAATGAATGGAAGTTATTGTCATAAATCATATTTTAAATTGATCTTGTTTATTATTTCATTAATGTAATTTTTTTTTATTATACTAAATAAGGGCTCAATACATATGGAGAGATATATCAAGTAACTTCTAGTGTTAAAAACTTAAAAACCATTTCAAAAACAATATTCCAAAGCATGAAATAGCCACAAACTTTCAAATGAATCAATATGAGAGCATTTATTTGTTACAGTGGGCAAGGAACTGTCCAATCAGGAACAGAAAATACATTTTTCAAGCGGAGAAATCCACAGTGATAATTTTAGTGGAAACTAAACCGATATTTTTCCTATAATTTAGTATAATTTTATTCACCGCTAAATGAAGAACTGTTCAAAGACGCTAATGGAGGGAACACTACGATGGTAGTATCTTTAAAAGGTTAGTAGGTATTCATTACTTATTGCTATGTGTTTTATTTATGATGTTGATCTTTGTGATTCTCTTTGGCATCCACTAGTCAATTATGTGTGGTTGAAAAACAAAGTATTCTATTTCTTTTTTTGATCTAAATGTGGATCATTATATTTCCAAATCATAGGGCTTTATGTCATTTCATGTCACAAGTTGAAGAAATAGTTATTAACAAATCAGAAAGACTGCCATTTGGTTATGAATTTTGCACAGTTGCTACAATAATTCAGATTATTTTTGTTGTCATCACGTTAGAATTAAAAATTCAATAAATACACATTGAGAATTGCCTCATGAATTTAGATCTGGAAACTGAAATTTGATGTTCTAATAATGGTGAGCCATTTTTCAAGAACTTTATCATCTCTGGAATAGACAAAAGGAAAAAACTATTCTAGGATATTTCTCTTAATTTGGACTCCACACACTAAGTTAATTATGGGTCTCCTGAGTGAATAATATATTTGAGCTCTTTAATAATATGAACAGGATGGTCATATAGTAGATGTAGAATTATTTGCAACAAAAAAAAAACTCGCTGATAAATCTCTTAGTTTAGAAGGTATTTATGTTTAAAAAAAAGCATTTTTGAAAACTAAAAGTCTACTCAAACTCTTTCTGTATGGCACTCAGTGAATAAAAAATTTAGTCAGTACTATATACCTAATCATACAGTATTTTTTATAGGAACAAAAATGCACATGGAGCATGCAGAAGGAATTATGAAGAAGTGAATTTTGAGTCGGAATTCTGAAGGAAGTTGAATGGAACATGTTGATAATTTGTATCTTGTTTTTGTGTACATTCCAAAGAATAGGGTATTGTATTCAAAAAAATGTAAATGAGGTGTAAACAGAAAGTGATGAATATGAGAATATATAGGACCCTGAATATAGATATTATATTTTATTCATATATGAACGAACTTGTTGATCATTATTTAATCTTAACTAAAGCTTAATTTAGTTTATTTATATATCTTCCTGAACTTTCAATTCAAAATCTGTGTTCTCACATGTATTGAGTGAAAATAAAGCATATTAAATCGTCATTATTTTATTTGAAAAATCTTAGTGTACCAAAAGATTAGAAGTTATATCTTGTCCCATTTGTAATATGAATACAAGTGGACAGGGACTTTTTCAGGTAATTTTCATAAAGGAGTATAATGAGGAACATTCATAATATAATCTGAAATATTCAGTTAACCTGAAAAATAATAGAAACTGAATATATTCATAGGACCAAAGGAAAAACTAAGTTGAGGAAGGTAACATGCAATCATAGGCCATATTGTCCAAAGGAATAAATCTTATCGACAAAGTAAATAAGATGCAAGCGTATTAAGAGTAAGTTGTACTATACTATAAAGTGTTTGCAAGGGTTTGTTTGGTAATGCCTTACTTTTTTGGTTCATTTTTCACTTTAAGTGAATTAAAAAATAAGTACATATTGGTGAAGATGTTATCTGTTACCTTTTTCTCACTTTCTGAAAATTTGATTTAGTATTTCCTGAAAAAACCCACAAAGTCCATGTTTTTTGATGATTTTTCCATTTTTTTTGGAGAAGAACTAAATCAAATTTCGAAAGAGTGAGAAAAAGTGAGAAAAAGGGAACATAGATTAGATCTTTACCAACACGTCCAAATTTTTTCATCCACTAATAATGAAAAATAAACCTTGAAAGTTAGGGACAAAGAAAACTTTGCGTGGCAACATTCTGTATGCAGAGAGTGGGCGACAGGTCTTTCAGTTTGTAAGGTATCATTCATTATATCACTAACTTCTTGCAGCAACGATAATTAGTTTGAGTGAGTGAAATAGTAGAAAATTGATTTTTTTACAAATGATAGTTGGTGGGCCCCTGTAGTCTGTAGCATAAAACCTCAATGTAACCAATAAAAGCCTTTGTTTATGCTTCTTTTCACAGTTCAAAAGTATGTTGCAAGTTTATTGCCGCTATGCACGCCCATCAAAATTGCGTAATTATTATAACGATGTCAAGAAAGCCAAAAGCGCATTGGGTGTGTAACCGCCTTTGAACCTAAGTTTTTGAAATAATAATTTTATTAATGAGTTCAAGAAAAGTAATAGTAGGTATAGGTATGTAAAAATCATTACTGAATATTTTCGCATGATATATTAAGTTTTACCTAGGTTCATTCGTCTGCTTCAAGTATTGATGTGTAGATTTCACACTACAATTTGAATCGAGTGCAGATAAAACAAAGGAATGTGCCAATTTAAGCGGCAAAGGGATACAAAAACCGAGTGTAAATTACACCAAGTGTATGAAAGTGCTACATTTCGATTCAAACGAATGAACCACTTTTACACTTTTAAGGGCGGGTTGCACAAGTCACGTTCATCAGCAGTTCTAGTAAACTTGGCTCAGTTGCTAGGGATTAGCCAATGAAATGTGTAGTTCGTTAGCAACTGACCTCAGTTCAGTTGAACTGTTATGTTGGTGAGATTGATTTGTATAACTCGCCCATCTGTCAACTTCAAATGCATTAGTTTGAATCACCGACCTATAATTATAGGTCACAATAGTAATAACATTGTTTATAAATATAAGGTATATTTAAACAATGGTAATTAAGGAACTAGGTACCTAATGATGCCCAAGGCCAATCAAGATTTAAAATTGAATTTGGTTAGTGTTGATAGAATTGACAGCCAGTTATCATAAGAAGATGGTTTGGACCACTTTCCACTGATATCACATTGATCCAGTCCTGCCAAAGAAGCAAATTGGCCTTGAATTTGTCTCTGCTGGAGACACCCTACATACTTTTTATAAAAGAGAAGTTTTACTTTTGGAATGACATATCCTTTGGTTAATATTATTTTATGTACTTTTAAATTGAAAAAAATTGTTATTATTATTTGGTGTTCAGATAATGTGGTACTGCAGGTTTTTCAGTTTCCCTGTAGCTTTAGCAAATTTGCTGCTATATACCCAGAGCACTGAGAAATTTTTGTTTGTTTTTGTATTATTTTTATACGATGGCGCTGAAGGGACATGGTAAAATATTTTTTTATCTCATAATTATGAGATACTAAGTCATAATTATGAGATAACAGAAAATTTAGAAATTTTTTTTTTGCTTCTGCCGTGTTGCCAGACTTCTCGTGTAGTTTTCACAAATGCTTTGTTAGTTGATGTTTAAAGGTGTATAATACGAAGGCGCTGAAGGGAAAAAGAGCCTTTTTTCATAGTGATCATTTGTTTCAAAAAATATATATATTTATATAGGAATATAATATATACATTTTTTAGTAAGGTAATTTAATGAATCATTTCATTTATCCTTATTCCTACTGAAAAATAGGTTTGATTTATTATAGATAATGGCTGTGAAGCAACTAATTAAAAGTTATTTCCTGGTTGGATTTAACATTTCGGAAATAAAGGCTTTTCTTCAGGACATAATGATGAGTGGCAGGCAGGTGAAGAGATATTCGCGAAAGAACTTAATTTGTACAGAAAACATACAGATTTGGCAGTCATATCTGAATTTATTGGAGACCAAATTCGGGGATCAGCTATTTGAGTGATCCATCATTCGAAAGATTCTGTGCAAGTTCTCGAGATATTTCAATAATCGAATTATCCATTATTTTTCATTCGAATTATCCCATCACCAATGTAACTATTTTTCAGGATAGATTGGTATTGAGAAATTGGTTGGAGCTACATTCAAGTTAAATACTTTCTTGTGCTTTGGCAGCACCAGCAATACTTTTTTAGAAACAACTATTTTTTTCAATACCTACAAATATTTTATGAATTGGTCAAGAGTGGGTTGGATAATAATGTAAGAAAAGCATCACATTTATAAATTTTCTAATGAATACATTTAGGTCTTCATAAAAACCCGAGAACTCCAGTTCTAGCTTAGTTTAACAATAAAAACAAATTCGAGAACATAACCTCAAAATTCTGAGTTCTGAGAAGGTTATGTCAATGGTTCTGCTGACAGCAGTGACAGTGACAGCATTCATTCATTCGAAAATAGTCAAAATACTTTACTACTGGTAACGCATTTTTTTGCACTTTGTTTATGCCTTTCGGTGTCCTTACTAATTTTAGGACCGGTTTTTCAATATCCTGTTAGCGTAGCTTGACTGACAGCTAAATTTGACTGGTGGTTAGAATGAATATGAAGCCATGAACTCACATTCTAAGCATCAGTCAAAGTTAGCTGTCAGTCAAACTACGCTAACAGGATATTGAAAAACTGGCCCTTACAATCCTAGGAGTGTCCCCGGTTTCAAATTCCAAGTACTTTGTTAGAAAATTGATGTTAAATAAATTCGAAGTGATTTCAGTTAAAATGTTGGCCACCTGACACACCTTTTCCTGTTTTGTGGCAGTCGTTTGATGTTACTCCCATGCGCAGTCGCAGTAGCAATATTTCTAGCACAGAATACCTATTCTACGGGTGTTCTGTGCTGCGCTTGCTTTTGTTATTCGAGATCACCATTGACACCAGGTGGCGCTCCAAACTCCGGGAAAACAATGCAAATGTCATTTAATTATCTTGTCTTGACAGTTGGCGACTTTTTGATATTTTTTTATTTATTATTGAACTCTATACTTCTACCTCAACTTTGGAGTGCTTTTTTATAAATGCCTGTTATGAAAATTGATTTGGCTGTAATTTTTCAGTAGGTGTTTGAACGGAAAAAGGCCCGTGATCCTGAAACTTCAACAGCGTCTAACCTTGATTGACATTGACAAGTATTAAAGTTAACAAACACAATTACAATTATAAAATCCTGTATTACTTCATTTACTCCTCTATTTCGTTGCCTCAGTGAACTCGTTTCTACAAGTTTTTGGTAAGAAATTACACCTTTTATCAATTATTTTAATGCTTGTGTCTAGAAAATAAATGGATAAATTTACGCCAGTTATAAACTAAAATTCGCTCACTAGATGTGAAAACATTCAAAATGAAGACTTCAGACTGTTCACGGATGCAAATACACGTATGTTTATGAATTTGTTTCCCGATTTTCAGTTTAATTCCCAATGATTTAGCTAATTTCTGGTTTCTGGGAAAAGAGTGCATTGATACATTTGAAGACGAATAATTCTTGCATTGTGGCACTGAACAATTTTTTTTTGGCTTACTTGTCACAACAAAGCTATGCTTCTTCCATTAAACAATAAAAATCGAACCAAATATAGAATTGTACAGAAATAATCACTAATTTATTAACACGTGATCTTATGGTAGAATGTTTGTTTTCTCGGAGTTTCATATGCAAATTTCGAAATGTAGATGTCGCCTACTCCTTGGTGACCCCGAATAAATAAGTTTGCTGAATCCATATATGTATTAACTACGAATATTGATCATACGCCATAAGAGACAATGTTAGCAAAGTGAAGCCGAATTTTCGAATTTTATATGTCGTACTTTGTCTTTCATCGACAACGCTGATCGACGGCACATGCGCGAAATCGAGCGCGAAATTTAAATTCTAAAATGACGAATGTGTCAATCTTGTTTACAGGTTATGTTTATAAAATTTCATATGGATATTTTTTACTTGAATAAATATTTTCATTTGGAAGTATAAATAACTGATTAATCAATTAATAAATATTATAATGATGGTGGAATACATAAATTATACTTAGCTTTGAGAGAGTGATTTTCTAACGCAGAAACGTTTCTTTGAGATTGAAAGATGGAGCAATGAAGATTTAAAAAATAGTAGGAAAATAAATTATCCTGAACTTTTCAATATTTTGTTTGAACTAATTGGCAATTTTCTTGATTTCTGGAGCCGTCGAAGACAAAAACTCAAAAAATATTACATCATCCAGCTATTATATAAGTATATTAGTATCGATTTATTAAAGATTTTCCAGGTAGGATCGTTTTATTTATTTTGAAAGAATTATATAGATTATTTTCCAGCTATTCTGAACATAAACTCTCCAGTCCCGATGAGTGATTTATTGGTAAATTGACTTCTCAGACTGGTGGAAAAGAAAGTGCAAAGCAATCTTACTAAGGAATCCATCATCTACAATGGGTCAAAAATTTATAATTGCTTACCATTACATTCAAGGGAACTTGAAGCATTTGGATTATTTAAAAAAATTGCTATACTATACATTCATCCTTTCTATAGAAGAATTTTTTAGTTGTGAAAACTTGTGTCAATATTGAAATATACCTGCCCTTTCATTTTATGAATAATTTTAAATGCAAGTGATACCTTACAAACTGAAAGACCTGTCGCCCACTCTCTGCATACAGAATGTTGCCACGCAAAGTTTTCTTTGTCCCTAACTTTCAAGGTTTATTTTTCATTATTAGTGGATGAAAAATAAACCTATATTTCAATATTGACACAAGTTTTCACAACTAAAAAATTCTTCTATAGAAAGGATGAATGTATAGTATAGCAATTTTTTTAAATAATCCAAATGCTTCAAGTTCCCTTGAATGTAATGGTAAGCAATTATAAATTTTTGACCCATTGTAGATGATGGATTCCTTAGTAAGATTGCTTTGCACTTTCTTTTCCACCAGTCTGAGAAGTCAATTTACCAATAAATCACTCATCGGGACTGGAGAGTTTATGTTCAGAATAGCTGGAAAATAATCTATATAATTCTTTCAAAATAAATAAAACGATCCTACCTGGAAAATCTTTAATAAATCGATACTAATATACTTATATAATAGCTGGATGATGTAATATTTTTTGAGTTTTTGTCTTCGACGGCTCCAGAAATCAAGAAAATTGCCAATTAGTTCAAACAAAATATTGAAAAGTTCAGGATAATTTATTTTCCTACTATTTTTTAAATCTTCATTGCTCCATCTTTCAATCTCAAAGAAACGTTTCTGCGTTAGAAAATCACTCTCTCAAAGCTAAGTATAATTTATGTATTCCACCATCATTATAATATTTATTAATTGATTAATCAGTTATTTATACTTCCAAATGAAAATATTTATTCAAGTAAAAAATATCCATATGAAATTTTATAAACATAACCTGTAAACAAGATTGACACATTCGTCATTTTAGAATTTAAATTTCGCGCTCGATTTCGCGCATGTGCCGTCGATCAGCGTTGTCGATGAAAGACAAAGTACGACATATAAAATTCGAAAATTCGGCTTCACTTTGCTAACATTGTCTCTTATGGCGTATGATCAATATTCGTAGTTAATACATATATGGATTCAGCAAACTTATTTATTCGGGGTCACCAAGGAGTAGGCGACATCTACATTTCGAAATTTGCATATGAAACTCCGAGAAAACAAACATTCTACCATAAGATCACGTGTTAATAAATTAGTGATTATTTCTGTACAATTCTATATTTGGTTCGATTTTTATTGTTTAATGGAAGAAGCATAGCTTTGTTGTGACAAGTAAGCCAAAAAAAAATTGTTCAGTGCCACAATGCAAGAATTATTCGTCTTCAAATGTATCAATGCACTCTTTTCCCAGAAACCAGAAATTAGCTAAATCATTGGGAATTAAACTGAAAATCGGGAAACAAATTCATAAACATACGTGTATTTGCATCCGTGAACAGTCTGAAGTCTTCATTTTGAATGTTTTCACATCTAGTGAGCGAATTTTAGTTTATAACTGGCGTAAATTTATCCATTTATTTTCTAGACACAAGCATTAAAATAATTGATAAAAGGTGTAATTTCTTACCAAAAACTTGTAGAAACGAGTTCACTGAGGCAACGAAATAGAGGAGTAAATGAAGTAATACAGGATTTTATAATTGTAATTGTGTTTGTTAACTTTAATACTTGTCAATGTCAATCAAGGTTAGACGCTGTTGAAGTTTCAGGATCACGGGCCTTTTTCCGTTCAAACACCTACTGAAAAATTACAGCCAAATCAATTTTCATAACAGGCATTTATAAAAAAGCACTCCAAAGTTGAGGTAGAAGTATAGAGTTCAATAATAAATAAAAAAATATCAAAAAGTCGCCAACTGTCAAGACAAGATAATTAAATGACATTTGCATTGTTTTCCCGGAGTTTGGAGCGCCACCTGGTGTCAATGGTGATCTCGAATAACAAAAGCAAGCGCAGCACAGAACACCCGTAGAATAGGTATTCTGTGCTAGAAATATTGCTACTGCGACTGCGCATGGGAGTAACATCAAACGACTGCCACAAAACAGGAAAAGGTGTGTCAGGTGGCCAACATTTTAACTGAAATCACTTCGAATTTATTTAACATCAATTTTCTAACAAAGTACTTGGAATTTGAAACCGGGGACACTCCTAGGATTGTAAGGGCCAGTTTTTCAATATCCTGTTAGCGTAGTTTGACTGACAGCTAACTTTGACTGATGCTTAGAATGTGAGTTCATGGCTTCATATTCATTCTAACCACCAGTCAAATTTAGCTGTCAGTCAAGCTACGCTAACAGGATATTGAAAAACCGGTCCTAAAATTAGTAAGGACACCGAAAGGCATAAACAAAGTGCAAAAAAATGCGTTACCAGTAGTAAAGTATTTTGACTATTTTCGAATGAATGAATGCTGTCACTGTCACTGCTGTCAGCAGAACCATTGACATAACCTTCTCAGAACTCAGAATTTTGAGGTTATGTTCTCGAATTTGTTTTTATTGTTAAACTAAGCTAGAACTGGAGTTCTCGGGTTTTTATGAAGACCTAAATGTATTCATTAGAAAATTTATAAATGTGATGCTTTTCTTACATTATTATCCAACCCACTCTTGACCAATTCATAAAATATTTGTAGGTATTGAAAAAAATAGTTGTTTCTAAAAAAGTATTGCTGGTGCTGCCAAAGCACAAGAAAGTATTTAACTTGAATGTAGCTCCAACCAATTTCTCAATACCAATCTATCCTGAAAAATAGTTACATTGGTGATGGGATAATTCGAATGAAAAATAATGGATAATTCGATTATTGAAATATCTCGAGAACTTGCACAGAATCTTTCGAATGATGGATCACTCAAATAGCTGATCCCCGAATTTGGTCTCCAATAAATTCAGATATGACTGCCAAATCTGTATGTTTTCTGTACAAATTAAGTTCTTTCGCGAATATCTCTTCACCTGCCTGCCACTCATCATTATGTCCTGAAGAAAAGCCTTTATTTCCGAAATGTTAAATCCAACCAGGAAATAACTTTTAATTAGTTGCTTCACAGCCATTATCTATAATAAATCAAACCTATTTTTCAGTAGGAATAAGGATAAATGAAATGATTCATTAAATTACCTTACTAAAAAATGTATATATTATATTCCTATATAAATATATATATTTTTTGAAACAAATGATCACTATGAAAAAAGGCTCTTTTTCCCTTCAGCGCCTTCGTATTATACACCTTTAAACATCAACTAACAAAGCATTTGTGAAAACTACACGAGAAGTCTGGCAACACGGCAGAAGCAAAAAAAAAATTTCTAAATTTTCTGTTATCTCATAATTATGACTTAGTATCTCATAATTATGAGATAAAAAAATATTTTACCATGTCCCTTCAGCGCCATCGTATAAAAATAATACAAAAACAAACAAAAATTTCTCAGTGCTCTGGGTATATAGCAGCAAATTTGCTAAAGCTACAGGGAAACTGAAAAACCTGCAGTACCACATTATCTGAACACCAAATAATAATAACAATTTTTTTCAATTTAAAAGTACATAAAATAATATTAACCAAAGGATATGTCATTCCAAAAGTAAAACTTCTCTTTTATAAAAAGTATGTAGGGTGTCTCCAGCAGAGACAAATTCAAGGCCAATTTGCTTCTTTGGCAGGACTGGATCAATGTGATATCAGTGGAAAGTGGTCCAAACCATCTTCTTATGATAACTGGCTGTCAATTCTATCAACACTAACCAAATTCAATTTTAAATCTTGATTGGCCTTGGGCATCATTAGGTACCTAGTTCCTTAATTACCATTGTTTAAATATACCTTATATTTATAAACAATGTTATTACTATTGTGACCTATAATTATAGGTCGGTGATTCAAACTAATGCATTTGAAGTTGACAGATGGGCGAGTTATACAAATCAATCTCACCAACATAACAGTTCAACTGAACTGAGGTCAGTTGCTAACGAACTACACATTTCATTGGCTAATCCCTAGCAACTGAGCCAAGTTTACTAGAACTGCTGATGAACGTGACTTGTGCAACCCGCCCTTAAAAGTGTAAAAGTGGTTCATTCGTTTGAATCGAAATGTAGCACTTTCATACACTTGGTGTAATTTACACTCGGTTTTTGTATCCCTTTGCCGCTTAAATTGGCACATTCCTTTGTTTTATCTGCACTCGATTCAAATTGTAGTGTGAAATCTACACATCAATACTTGAAGCAGACGAATGAACCTAGGTAAAACTTAATATATCATGCGAAAATATTCAGTAATGATTTTTACATACCTATACCTACTATTACTTTTCTTGAACTCATTAATAAAATTATTATTTCAAAAACTTAGGTTCAAAGGCGGTTACACACCCAATGCGCTTTTGGCTTTCTTGACATCGTTATAATAATTACGCAATTTTGATGGGCGTGCATAGCGGCAATAAACTTGCAACATACTTTTGAACTGTGAAAAGAAGCATAAACAAAGGCTTTTATTGGTTACATTGAGGTTTTATGCTACAGACTACAGGGGCCCACCAACTATCATTTGTAAAAAAATCAATTTTCTACTATTTCACTCACTCAAACTAATTATCGTTGCTGCAAGAAGTTAGTGATATAATGAATGATTATATATTATATGGTAGACAATTATACAGAAAATCGTGGAAATTTATGGATTATGAATATCTCACACTAGTAAGTCTATGTTGAATTTTGAATTGGCTAATTATGGCACAGCTTAATGAACACATATAGTACACATAAGCAATAGAGACCTATACTTACCATTTTTCAGTTGAACATGAGAAACCCTGCTTACTTATTTTAATTTTTACCAATCCCAATCCTAAAGCCTCTCAACTCTCTGGGTAGGTAATTACTGCCAGAGTTTCCTCGTTTTTTGCCCCTTAGGCAAGTGAAATTTTTCATGAAATTCATTATCAAATACCACAGTGTACTTGAATAAAAAATCCCAACTTCAATTCAAAACTATACCTGAATCACTGAATTTCAGAGGTTAATATAAAAAGTAATAATCATAAAATCATTGGTGGACAACAGAATGTGAGCAAATAAAAAAGAACGATCATTTAAAAAAAACAACACATATATTAGACCGAGATGGATATCTATCCATTCAACGATTCAACTGGCGACAAGGAAGTACTTGTCGTCAACTAGTCGTAAGAAAGTAGACAATTTGCAACACATATATACGATCGCCGAATGCCGAATGAGTTCGGAATCATCAAAATCGTGTCTACGCAAATTTAGGTCCGATTGTGACTACGAAATCCACTGCTATCGTCAACTAGTCTTCAGAATGTAGGCTATTTGCAACACATATACGATTGTCGATTTGGTTCGGAATCATCAAAATCGTCTATGAACAAACCTAATGCGTAAATCCAGATTGGTAGAGATACCAACACAAAAAAGTACCGTTTAAATATTAAAAAGACTATAAAAGGCTTCGTGACTTGGATGAAATAATCCAACGTGTATCTCCGAGCCATAAAAGATATAGAGATGGCTTTTCTGTTTCTTTCTTTAAACATTGGAGTCGGATAATGTTAAAAAATGGCATTGCCGGATTGTGTAATCGTTATCTAGTTGGAAAGCCGTATTATTGACTCTGAACATGGCTCGGCTATATAGATTTTTTTATGTTGTTTGCGAATAAAACCACGAGAGTCTAAAGTCTCGTTCATACCCCTGCGAATATTCGCAATTTTTTTTACGATTCGACCAAATTACGAAAAAATTGCGGTTAATGATGAATCGTAATGAGTAATAATAAATAATACATGTTTTGTAATTCACTGCAATTTTTCCTCGAATCGCAAAAAGTTGGCAATATTCGCAAGGGTATGAACACCGCTTAATTATTTCGCCCAGGCGGCACCAACGTTGCCAAGTTGCCAATCACACGAAACGTTAAATAAAGCATATTGTTCCATCATATGCCCAAGCGCTGTCAGTCGTGGGCTGTGTCTAATATGAAAGATTGGTGGGAAAATGGTGGGTGACATGAAAAACTTTTATCTTCGGACAGAAAACTTACAATTATTGTAACTGAAGAATGCGTTATTATCTAATCTAACCAGGGGTGGTATTCCATGTACCATTAATTCTACTTTTCTTTAAATAAGTAAGGTGACATTATGGTAGCATTCATGGGGGAGACATAACTGTCGACTATAGAATTGACCTTTTACCCTGATTGTGATGCAATGATATGCGCATTGAACTACCGCGCATTTATGTATACTTCGATGGCGGCAAATATATTCCCATATAAAAGTCGTCGTACCTAATTTGAAATTACAGGATGATGAAAGTATCCTAGTTAATCAATACAGTGTTTTCAAGCATTGGAACAAATGGTTTATTAGAATATGAATCGTTTTTGTCTTCTAACGTAGCAGTTTTAATTTTGATATGCCAGTAAAAAGATGCAAAAGTTGGTAATTGTTTCCATGTTATCCATATGTGGTCCAACTTTAAAAATCCCATTATATATTTGAGAACAATTTTTTTCCATTTTAAAACAGTCTAATTAAATGGGCAATAGATTATTTATAATTCGTAATGATTCTCAAGTAAATTAAAATAGGAATTGTCCATGCTGTCATCGTAGCTCATCTAGAATTTCAAATTGGAAATCATGCTGTTCCAATAGAAACTATATGGAATAACGTTTCGCGCCAAACTCGTATACATACTCAACTGTCAAATGCTAGACAAGGACTCACAAGGGTAAAAGGTCTATTCTATGGAACACGGAATACCTAACCTTACGTGAACAGAATAACCAACCTAAATTTTTACTTCGTGTGATTTGTAGGGTGGGTGCAGGGTTCTTGGCGTCCTATAATAAGAACCCTGGGTGGGTGCAGCAGCTAATTTGACAAATTAGGAAAAGAAGGGCAAATAACCTCGAGAACTTGCGTTTATCTGGAAGTCAGGTAGATTAGTAGAACTCTTGCATTTGCACGAGTCCCAAATTGGCAACATTGATGCCGTCTGGCCGAATTAGCCTTTCATATAAAACCATGGGCGTCGCATCATGGCAGGAACCATGTTTGGCTTCCCTACCGACTTTTTTAGTGGTATTGAAGTTGATTTTATTGAGTCTGCTCATTTTTTTCCGATTGTGAGAAAAAAATGCTATATTTTAGAAATAGCTCTAAAGAAACTTTGTTACTATGTGAGTCGACTTTAAAATCGATTACAATATGACGAGTTCTGTGATTATGGTCCGATTCGATTCTAAATTGGTGTGTGAGGGTTTTTGGCATTGGAGATTATGAATTTTTTGTCAAATTTCATAAATTCAATATAGCGGCTACAAGATGGAAGGTTTTGCGATTATGGTCAGATTTTATTCAAAATTGTTATGAGTAGATTTTCGGGGTCGTAGATAATGATTTTTTGTCATAATTCATAATATCAAGGTGGCGGCAGAGTTTTGTGATTATGGTCCAGTTCTATTTTAAAGTTGGTATGTGAGGGTTTTTTAATTTAAAAAAATCTTCACATTTTCTTCCTTATATGTATATTTAAGTGTATTTAACCTATGTGAGAAATAACTTAAAAGGAATCCAGGGACTCTCCCAGTTATAATACATGTAATATAATGAATTATACATGATATGAAATGTCGTAGTTTAACATATGCCAATTTCAAATACAATGAGTGGTATTAATAAAAATCAGCATTTACTTATAAGTACTTACTGATAAGTATCAGCATCAGCATTAAGTAAATACTGAAATGTATATTAAAAAATAAATGCTGATACTTAGAAGTATCTACTGATGATTCTTAAGTATTTTCTTATTGTGTCGAAATTTGATCACACAAAAAATACAAAAAACGCATGAAACATTTGTTCAAATCAGTAGACACTGAAGATATATATACAAACCTCAAAGAATTTACTTCTCTACATTTATTTATCGATCATCATGTCGCTCGTTTCGTCCGAAAGTGAAGAAAGTAATGAGAGTGTTTCAAAAACGAAAGAGTCAGATTTAACATTTGTGACCAAATTTGTGCGGGATAACTCTATTATTTTAAATAAAGTGAAAACTCCCGCAATAAATAGGAAAAAACAAGACGTCTTAGCCACGCTTAAACAACAATATGAAAGTAAGTTATCAAGCCTTATCATAAAATATAGTAAGTAAACTATGGAAACGTTGTAGATAATTTTGGAAAACCTACCGATTCCAAAAAATTATTAAAACAAATTAATAACCTGAAGGCGGTAGTAGAAAAAAAGACTGATGCCAACAAAACTGGGAATAAAAAGAACAAGCTAAGTACAGCGGAACAATTCATGTACACGGCACTACAGGGGCATCAAGAGGAGTTCAATCCTGTTCTTTACAAAATACCTGGTAAAATAAATAATTTGTGTTATATGTATACATATACGTTAGAGTAATAATTCGTTTCAGGACATATTGCGGTTGTAATTACTCCTGACGAACATACAGAAAAACAATACGATAATGTGGCAGGTCCGTCAGGCGCATTAGTGTCCCCTTCAACATTGCCACCACCATTACCTGCACGTCCAAAGCGACAAAAAATTATAGAACAATACGAAACGGAGGAAACACGTACGTTAAGCACTACGGAACTACAAAGATTGGTGCTTTTGAAGCAACTGCATGTTCTAAATCTGAAAAAAGCCAAACTTAAAAAAGAATTAAATAAAGATCAGTTTCGAAGAGACGAAGAGAAACAGTACACTATGTTGTAATTAGATATATGTATTTTCGAGTTACTAAACATATGTCAGTTATTTTAATGGGCATAAATAATTGCGGCTAAACGGTTGCGTATGACTTGACCTTCCCTTTGCAGTTCACGTAGTCCAACAGGTTCTTCATCTTCGATGTTGTCATCGTTTAAATGTAAGCCTTCTTCAATATCAAACACTTCTTCATCTCGTAAATATTTTCCTATATTATGAAGAACACAACATGCTATAATGATGGATGGCACGTTTCTTAATGGCAGCCTAAGTGTATTTTGTAATAAAGGGAATCGTTGCTTTAATTGTCCGAAGCATCGTTCGATAATTACACGTTCATTTTTCAAAAGGTTGTTATATGCAACTTCTTCTGCAGTTCTTGCTTCTCTAAATGGGACCATTAAACATTTTTCAAGACCATATCCCTGATCTCCTAACAGTACTGCATTGTCAAATGTTCTGAATACACCACAGATGTGACTGTTCCTCCAAATCCTGCTGTCATGTACAGAACCTGGCCATTCTGCACAGACACTTGTAAATAACTCATCAGCGTTACATGTTGCTTGTACATTTATTGCGGAAAATTGTTTGCGACAAATATATTCGTTACCATGATGATTTTCCCCAACTTTTTTAATTCGTATCAACGTACAATCAATTACACCTATAGCAGTTGGAAAGCGAAACTTTGCTCGCCATTTTTGTTTTTCCTGTTGTATCGCTTCATAGTCCTACGGTTTCAAAGGCCATTAATTAAATAGATCACAAAGAAAGTACAAGCATACCTGAGGAAACTTTATCCAAATATGAGATTTTTCAATAATTTTTTGGCTTACAAGATGTACCACATTTGATACCGTTGGTTGACTTACACCAATATCTTCTGCTACACCAATCTGGAAGCCTACAACCAAATATAACAGAAAGTTAAATACATAAAAAATTTATTTTAATATTTGCCAGTTTAATAATAAAAGCAAAGACCCACCTGGATCAGCAATATATCTCAAAAAGATTTTCATTTTCGTGATATTGTCTAAGGCACCGCCTCTGGTTTCCCCGCTATCAGTGCCCAAAAAATGTGTCGTTAACCACGCCACACTTTCGGGGTTAAAACGAAACAATTTAACATAATCTTGATCACGAGGATCTTCTCGTCTATTTTTATAAACTTTTGGAGCTCGTTGCACGACAAACATTTTAAGAAACAAATAGAAATTAACCTTCAGCAAGCACTATCAGCATACTACGAAGCAGACTTACAAATTGATCAGAACATACTCAATTCAATCAGTATAACCTATCTTTTATTAATGTAGATTTCAGTAACAACTGGTCAGTATCAGTACAAACTTATACTCTATCAGTACATCCTTTAAGTATCAGTTTGTAATTGAACTTTATTAATATACTTTTCAGTATTAACTTATGCAACCGTAAATATTCAGTATCTACTGACTTTTATTAATACCACTCAATATCAAGGCATACATATAGCTAAACATTTTTTTATGCAGTGTATCAGTTCCTAGCTGGGAATGATCAGCGTTTATCGTATGATTGACTTCTGTGCTTTTGAATGATTTTAAACTAAACTAGTATTCATAAAAAAATTATTCTGTGATGTGTTTTTGTATATATTTTTTTTTAACTCACGTTTTATCCATATAACTTGAAACAATTTCTAACAAATAAACTAAGACTCAGTGGAAATTAGGCAGAAGTTGTAGTTTCCCTTAATATTCAATAACTTAATGTGAATTTCCACAAAATAAATGAATTATCAATCGAACGAACTTTCTAAGTAATACGTTGGAATGATTCTACTGAGACATGAACTACATGAAGTGTTCTGGTCCAAGTATACTATGCTCAATAGAATATATTCACAACCTAAAAGCGAATTAATAGATTATTGCCACTCATCAGTGACAGGATAGGTCTGGTAGCAGAAGCTGTCTGTTCATTAGCCCTTTCACCACAGATTAGAGATTTCACTGCGGGAACCGTATGAATCCGAAAACAAAGTCGTGTCCCCAGAGCGGGAACCGTATATTTTCGACTGACGAGAGGCATGGTTCACTGCGGGAACCGTGCGTTGTCGCATACTATTGATGCCGTAATCAGGTAATTCAGTAAGCCAAGTTATGCATGGAGTGCGGTATCGGACGACGGGTTTTCTCGGTTCCCGCAGCTACACGCCACTTAACAGTTTGTTTTTTTTTACTCATAGAACTTCTAGAATATTATTTTACAGAATCATAATACATTCTATATCATATAGAGAAATCTTTTTGATAGTTCAAAAAACTGGAGCAACCGTACATATGTTTCAATTTTGAACATTGTATGGAATACTGCAGGAACCGGATTCATTCAAAATAGTTTTCTGAACTATCAAAAAGACATTTCACTATATGATTTAGAATGTATTATGGTTCTGTAAAATAATATTCTCGAAGTTCTATGAGAAAAAAAAAACAGTCAAGTGGCGTGTAGCTGCCGGAACCGGAAATAACCGAAACCACTGTCAGCTGCCGCACTGGCAGCATGCTAGCGAAATCCGGTGCCGTAGTGAAAGGGTTAGTACGTCATTTGAATAGTTTTTTTTGAAATTTACAATAAGCAAGTCGCCGCTCCACGCTGTGAGCTGATCAAGACTATACTCCAAAAAAGCTGTTTCCTGCTGGCCCCTTTAAAATCACACAGAATAATGACCCTCACCTAAATATTTATACTGGAGATTATCTGTCTGATGCTTAAAATACAGAAGTTAAATAATAACTCCATTATTATGAATTCTCGTTCTCCCACTAGACAGACTTGTAATATCGATCTCTCCTTGAGCCTAACTCTACACAAGTTGAAAAATGACTTTTTGACAACTCTAAAAAAGTTTTTAATCATCTGCTACAGGATACCAATAATCTAAATTCAGAAAAAGACTCAAAGAGCTACTATCGGATAAGGCATAGTATGCTTTGGGTGAGTATATTTCAGTGATACACTTCAAACACTGTAGTCACTGAAATCTCCTGTGTGTACTGTAATATCTCCTATGTGTATTACAGTTCATGTGCAATTTCTTAGGTATATTATACCTAGTTAATGTATATATTGAGTGTATGGTAAAGTTTACTGTGATTCAACGATTTACTTTTTAACTTCAGCACTTTTATTTATGACTCCAATATTCATAACCTTATATTCTATGCTTTGTCAAGAAGAATCTAATTCTTCGCACAATGAATTATTTTTGTTTGATAGAACTCGTATCAAAAGTAAGAGATTATTGCTCTAGAACAATTTAATGTATACTGCTCTACAGCAATAATCACCATATTTCTTCACTTACAATTATTGATGAACGAAAGTCATTTTTGAGTAATCGTAGAAAAAATATTGTACCTATGCTGTGTTAGTACACGTGGCGTGTTGACAATTCTCAAGCCATGTACAGTATAAACAGTAATTTTTGCACATGTTATATAAATGTCTAATTATCCACTGCATATTCATCACAAATTCTATTTATGAATGAGTTATTTATACAACCAGTTGAGTAATATGCCCATTTGTGTGACAAGGCGAGTTTAATCCAAATATCCATCATAATAAATGTTATTCTTTTTTGACAAGACTCGTAGAGTTTACCCAAAGGCATAGCCTGTGCGGGTACAGGGCGGCTATTATTGGCCTTGGCGCTCTGTGGTGACTTAGTAATTAATGGTAGGATCATTAATTGGGCATTCACTTTTCGTCTGTAGGGAAACTTGCAGCACTACCGCGGGTGTGTGGTGCGCATTCCAATCAAGCATTAGACGTGAAGATTGGCACCTAGACAACACACATCACACGTGCTTTCCAACCAAGGCATGTGGTCACGGACCATGTTTAATTAAAAAATATATCAGCAAGCCACTGGTTCTAAGCAGTCCTCCGTATTTCATAACAATAACAAATCTCCTCACCCACACCCTCAAACTCCAAACAATAGACTCCGCAAGTGGTGACGTCACAAATGTCAAAATAATCATTTGACTGGTTCCAAACAAATCAGTTTTAGATAGGTCATCAGCTTTTGCCAAAACATTTCCTATGGCACTGAACCTAATAACGTGCTCGTTATGGCCATTGCTATTGTTAAAAAGCGTAGAACAATGTAATAATAAAATTAATTATCATTCACTTAACCTCACATTTGGAATCGAAACCTAACAGACCTCAACATAGCTGGTGAAGTGACGTCACGCTTGCGGGGTCAAGGCAACATCCTCGATTATTATAAATCGCATAATAATCTCGTTACATTAATAGCTAAATTTTTACTCGGATGCGTATACCATTTTTGATTCACTACACAACAATCATAAAATAATCGAGATTGGAGAGGAAGACCTTTTTGACAATTTTTGTAGAGTGGGTGTACCTAATTTGAGAAATTAAAGAAAGAATGGCAAATCATCTCGAAAATTTGCGTGTACCTACATTTCTTGGTGGAAAGTGTTCATCATTGTCTGGATATTAAATTGACTCACTGAAATGAAATTGTAATATGATTATATTCATATATTGACTTCGGCGATTCTCCTGCCTGTCAATTATCTTATGTTTTGATAACAATGACACACCACCTCGATATATCATATATACAGATAAAATTGTTTGTTACAAATAAAACGTCATTTTCTATTACAGTGTAATTCCCTATACTCTGTTTATATGATTCCTTTCCAAGCGGAAATAAAGTTTAATTTCACTGTCCGAAAAGGCATTTAAATCAATAGCTATTTATTTTATAAAATGTTCGTAGAGTAGGACTATTTTTTTATGAGCCTATGAAGTTTATTGAATGAGGGTACGACTTTTATGTCATCATCATTTTCACCTCCTAAAATAACTGCTTTCAGTAAATATATATTCTCTATGGTTAGTCTAAAAATCATAAACAATTTGCAACGTAACGTTTTTTCCAACTACCAGACTACCAACTCAGATTAGAAATACGGTATAAATAAATAAGTTGATTACCGATAACTCTCAATTTCACAAAACAAATAAGGTCATGCAGTATTTAAATAACGTCGTCTTTTATTACTGCACTGCTCTATTTTAGTGTTTGAAATAGCTAGTAAATTTTAATAGAAATAGCAAATGACACTTCCATTTTATCACTTTTCTGAGTCATTGTTTATAAAAAAAAATTCGATATATAAAAATGTATGTGTCGAGCAATGTATAAAAAGTGAGGCAATCGATTGTGTAGGCAACACGCACGTGTTAGGGGTATCTATCTCTTTCTATCTTATGGTCGGTAATGGAACGTTGGCGCATTATTTTAAATTTATTTAAATTTTTTACGTTTATCTATGTGAAAACGTGTATTTTTTCGGTATAGTTAGTCAGGAAGGAAGTAATAATGTAAACAGTGCAAAGTTCAAGTAAAATTTCAACTGTTCTTTCACGGATTTGGTAAATAAAATGGAAACAAAAATAAATTTCCATGTTTTATTTACTATAACAATACATTATGCATATCTAATACTACTTTATATCTAACAATTACTGAATAAAATTAGTTTCGTCATTTTCTGTCTAACTGTGGCACTTTTTCCAAGTAATTGAAAATTTATTAACTTACTATGGTGAAACATTCGGCACTTCAAATATAAATCAGTTACTTTTCTGATGATTTGAATTTCGTGACATTCTTCACCTTCAAATTTCTGAATTACAGGGTGTTTAGGTTAAAAATTCTTATAACTGTATTAATAATATTTTGTTTTAAATTAATTTTTGATTTTAATATGTTTTCCCTTTCTAATTAAAGGCGAATTTGCTTTTCTGCAAAATGTAAAATTTTGTACACCACATCTGAAGCATAAAGAAGACATCCTCGATTGACAACATTGGTGAATGATTTATAAGCTTCAGGAGGGGCAGAAGGCAGAATAACAGTGGTCAGTAGATATACTACCTCTACAAAGCAGCGTTGCCAGCATTAGTGCCAAAGTACTGAAATCAGTGTTTTTTAACCGTTTTCAGTACCTAAGTGCCACTTTTTTTGTTTCAGTACCTTTTTGATTATAGCGATGAAAGAACCAACCATACTGTGTTAATAATCACTGGCGCTATCTACAAACTGCTTTAAATACTCTTCATTGTCATTTGCAGACTGAAAAAAAATTTTTGGCAACATTGCATGACATTTGACATTGAATTAACACAGAGTATAATAATTCTGAAATATGAGTTTTGAGATAAACGCGCGGAAACCGTTAACTCGCTAACCTGTGTCCTGTGCTGTGCTTATTTATTAATATTATGAATTATGAGTGTATAGTGTATATCTTTCCTCTAATCTCTAATGTATGTACGTGCCCACGTGGCTCAAAAATTAATGTATGCTCCCCGAACGTGCCCTATCATATGGAACCATATCCTGAAGGTAAATTAAAATGTTATTAATTCAATAATGTAATGTTTGTGGTTGGTTTCATTAGGATTATTGGATTGGTATTTGGTAGTGGTGTTTGCTCTTTGATCATTTAGTGGGATTCATTAACTTTACTCCCCATGGACCCCTGGTATAAACAGAAACAGACTAATATTATTAGGTATGTTTGCATTTTTCTTGGTTTAGTAATAGAGACAATTAATCACAATGTTATATGTTATGGGTTTTTTTAAATGTCAGTTTTATTTGTTTCAGTTTTTTTAAGGTCTCTAATAAAAATAAAATTATTGAGCCAGCTAACTCAGAGTCTGATCAACCCTCAACTTCGACAGATTCAACTACTGCTGGCTGCCATGAAAATTCAGAGGATTCAGAAACTTTAACAAGAAGGGATTCAGAATTACAATCTGAGAATTCGGAGAAAACCGACTATTGCAGTGAAGATTTGACAGAAACAGTTGGACCAGTTATTGTATGTATTACGTATTATGTTAATCTGAATCTAAAGATTTGAATTTTCAGAGAAAAGCCAAATTGAAGAAAAAGAAATATATTCAAAAGTGTCGTGAAGCCTATACTGAGAAGTTTAACTGGTTAGTCAACAAAGATGGACAAAGTTATTGTAAATACTGCCAAAAATATATATTTGGTAGTTACACACACTTGTTAAGACATGAAAATAGAATTTTTTACAAAAAGAAAACAAATTCTATCGAAACGACCTATGATATGAACACTTTCAAGACAAAAGTGGATGAAAAAAAGGTTTTTTCTACTAAAGTAAAAGAATGTGAATTAAAAATGACAATGCTAGTTATTGAGCACAATTTGCCAATGCTCTTGATGGATCACCTACCAAAATTAATGTCATCTGCAGCACCGGATTCAGAAATTTTGAAAAATGTGAATTGTTCACGAACTAAAACTACTCGCTTGTTAAAAAATTTTCAAGAAGAGAGTGAACAAAATGTTGCATCTATTTTAAAAGACAGAAAGTTTTCACTTATAGTAGATGAAACATGTTACTGTCAAAAAATGCCTAGCTATACTTGTAAGATATGTAGATATTAACCTCGAAAAAGTCAGAGATAGGCGTCTTGCACTAGTGGAAGTAAAAGATGTCAGTTCTGAAGGGAATCTTACAGCAGATTTTAAAAATAATTGAAAATTTAGGGATACCACTTCCAAATTTAGTAGGATTTGCAGCAGACAATGCATCAGTTATGATGGGTAAATACAATGGGGTACAAGCTAAGCTTAAACAAATAAATCCTAATATATTTGTGATGGGCTGTATTTGCCACTCCTTGCATCTTTGTGGATTGAGGATTTCGTCCGTGACATATATAATTACTTATTTGAACTGTAGCAGCAAACGAATTGTGGAGTATAGAGAATTTCAGGAATATGTTCAGTTGAAACCTCATAAACTTTTGAAACCAAGTCAGACAAGATGGTTATCATTGGAAGTTAGTATGTCAATGTACTTAATTTTATTTGTGTGACCAATTTTATTTTCCTTTTCAGGCAGTAGTGAAGCTTACTTTGGAACAGTGGCCAGCTCTACAATTATTCTTTAGTGCTGCCATCTTGGAAGACAATTTAGTGGCAGCATCTACCATTCACAATGTCCTAAGCAATATTATTTATAAGTTATACTTGACCTTTCTTTCATATATTTTACCAATAATTAATAAATTAAATGTAGAGTTTCAGGCAGAATGCCCCCAAATACACAATATTTATGATAGGATTTATACCATATCTAAAACAATTTTTAAGAATTTTATGAAAAATAATTATATTGATAATACTCCCTTTGAAAATTGGGATGAACTAAATACAAGGGAATATAAATCCCTTGATGAAATTTATTTAGGCGTCAATGTTGATATCCTTATAAAATCCCAAAGGCCAAATCAATGTGATGTTCATAATTTTAAGTTGAAATGCTTATCATATTATATTGAACTCTGTACACAAATGAAAAAAAGGTTGCAGAATCTAAATTCTTACAAAAAATTTGAATGTTTAAAGCCAAAATATATCGTGGAAGGGAGCTCAAGTATAACAGATTTATTGATTCGGTTTCCAAATACTTCTAAAACTGAAGAAATCAGCAGTGAGTTTAGAGAGATTTCCAATTTACCTGAAACAGTTAAAGACGAGTTACGAAAACTTGACTTTGAGGCTTTTTGGTTCAAATTATTCGCTATGAAAAATGCGGCAAATGAAAAATGTTTTGGAAATGTTTGTTTATTTATCTTCGACCTAATTAGTCTTCCACACAGTAGTGCTTGTGCTGAAAGAATTTTCTCTCATCTTAACAACATCAAAACTAAAAATAGAAATCGACTACTGCCTACCACAACAAACTCATTACTATTAGGCAAAGAAGTTTTGAACAACAAAAAATGTTTTGAATGGACTCCTTCAAAATTTTTGATTAATAAAAACATTGACTATTAAAAATAATTTTTCTTCAAACTTAACCTCACAAACTGGGTTAATATTGTTTTTTGTTGCTTCCTTTTTTGTGTTATGCTATTACGCAATTTACACAGCATCCCCATTGAGTTATGCAAGAAAGCAGTGATAGCAGGGTCTATTGTCTCCTGACAGTTTAGACCAGTAGTTATTGAAAAGAGACGAAAGTTCTTGAGTTTTCCATCCTTGTTGCCAGGTAACGCGCTCTGTGATTGGTCACTGTAATGGCATGAAGTGTTAATGTTATTTTCTACTGTAGCTGTCAGACTGCTGTCTTGTCATTTTAACTCCCCACCATCACTCCCGACCAATCACAGAGCAGTCCCTGGCAACAAGGATAGAAAAAATTAAGAACTTTCGTCTCTTTTTATTCACGTGTACAAGGCCATTAAAAATCTCCGATACGTTAACATAAAATTTTGTATCAGTACTTTTTTTCCCCAACCAGTACCAAATTTTATCACACTTTAGTACTTTTATTTTCGTGCTGCTGGCAACGCTGCTACAAAGTAGTATTTCGTATTTCAATACAAAATGAGTACATGAAGTGGCAGGAACGAGGTTACGAACTTATATCCAGAAATATAAAACACCACATTTTCTTGAAATTCACTCAAAAATTTCAAGTGATTCTGTGAGTACTTATAAGTTAAAAATTAGGTAATTGGATTTTCATTCAAAGTTAATAGGTCATTGGCTAACTCTAATGTACTCTCCATTGTTAATATAAAACCAAGAGCAAATGTTTTACGCATATGTTGTAACAAAGGAATGCCATCAATTTTTAAGGTTTCAAAATAGTTTTTTGTCTTTGAGCATATATCCCTAAAATAATGCAAAGTTTCTGGCCTAATAGAGGTGCTTTATACCCTTTCCCAAATGGATTCCTACAATTTAAAATATCAAAAATTATGTCTACAGTAGGTACGTAGAAATTCCACAGTGGCATGACTCTGTTCAAAACCTGTGACATTGTTTTTTTTTGCAGATATGCAATGGCATCTACTACACCACTACCGATAATCGTACTCATTGTTGCATCCAAATGCTACACAATACATCACCATTGTTAATTTAAACAACAATCGCCAATTGACAAAACCAACAAAATTTCTCGTTTTCAAACCACACACTACAAATGTAACGAAACTAATGGCACACTAGAACAACATGAATATGTTTCAAAAATATTGTAGGTATTGAACAAAAATAATGACCCAAATACCTGAATTTCTAATTAAAATATATTTTATACACCTAACCATAACTTAATTGCATGAGTATGACGAAGAAAGGTCACCCTAAATAATGCCGTCTTTGTTGCAATTGCCCCTGACACACTTTCTGATATTTAAGATTACGGCCGGGTCCGTTCCAGAGAGTTCACTGTCATTGAACTCAATACTACCACTGTTCACTGTGTATCAATGTCAATTGTCAAATAAAAAAAACATATGGATCATGACAAATCGAAATGTGTATTATTCGTCAACGTCAGCTGTCAGGCTAGTTCAGGTTCATAATCAATATTCTATTTTATCATTTTATCAATTTCCAAATTCTTTCTCGGATTTTGCCCACCGACCTATAATAGGTCAGTGAGTTTGCCAGAGCAATAATGCGCACATGCCAAAGCTTCACTGGGGTTCATGATCTTTGAGTTCTGTGGAATAACAAAGTTGGTGCGCATGCGTAGAACAGACGAGTACAATATGGTACATTTTGTCCTCTTAAGTTGGTAGTGTTGGTACCAGCGTTGCTGTTTAAGTAGAATTGTACTTTTCTGGTACATTTCACTCAAAGAGAGTAAACGTAGAACTGGACTGTCTAATAAGCTCTATCCAATCAGAATCTTGTAGCATCAATGCTTCATAGTGACGTAATTGGACAGGACTACCGGTGGCACACGTAACATACATGAACTCGAACACCAAGGAAACAAAACTGTCACCTGTAACTGTTAGATACCAGAGTGCGGAGTGCGCTAGTCCGTCATTGCCAGGGAAAATGGTCGCCATGACATGTACATCTACGTCACTATAAGTCACAAATGTTCTTTCATCATTTTCTATTAGTGACACCATTGTCTTATGGGGAGTAGACTCTCCCTAGTCAGATAACGTTTATTCTCTTTGGGTGATATAAACAAATTTGGATGAATAGTCGTTAAATCGCTAACAAACAGGTTCTCTCGGTAGAATTTAATTGTAGCATTTTCTTACACTTGGTGTAAATTACACTCGATTTTTGTATTCGTTTGCTGATTGTATTAACACATTCCTCTGTTGTATCTGCACTTAAGGTGGATTCATGCAAGCAAAAATTAAAACTAAGATTAATTTAAAACTTAAACTTGAAAGATGAAACTTTGAAAGGCAATGTGACACTGTTCTTGCTGCAAACTTAAGAATGTAAATTAAGATTGAAATTAAGAAAGATAACCAACTTTCACCTAAGAAATTAATTTCTTCCATGAATTCGTAAGAGCTCATGCGCGATGCGTCAAAATTGAATATTTATCAACTTCATAGACAATCAACTCTTGCTGGCTGCCATCTGACAAAAGATTAGGTTATTAGAGGTGTGTTCATTTTCCTCAAGATTTTTTTTCAACGGATATATAAACAATATAAAATATTGAAAACCGATCATAATGGATAATGACGGTCAGCTTATTGAACTTGTTGAACAGTTTGACAGTCTAAACATATCATATAATCGAAAAAAACGCATTTCTATTATTGTCTAGTACTTTCTTAATTGATGCTGCGTGAACACCAACATATTGTAAGTTTAAAATTAATGTAAATCTTAAATTCATTCAAGTTTAATTGATGTTGCATGAATACACACAGGTAACTGAGGCGAGGTTACCACCAAAAGAGAAGAGCAGGATTTTTTATTCATTTATATACACTGACATATTGTATTTTTTGTATTGTATTGTAACAATAATAAACTTACATGGGATCAGGATAGTGTATAATACCTTCATTCTTAGTAATTCATAAGGTATTATAGGAACTACTAAACTTTCAAACTGAAAAAAAGACGCTCTAATAATGGATAGGTGAGAGGGTAACTTCATTAATTGACCAACATGTTTCAGTTTGCAATTCAAATCGCATCCTGCGTTCACTCACGAAAACAGAAATAATACATAACCTAAAATTTCAGTGAATTTTTTCATTTTAGTACCATTTAGTACAATTTCGAGAGAAGCTCTAGTACAAAATAAAAATCTGGACTGGCAACGCTGGTTGGTTTGGTACCTAACCTACGTTCGTTTTCGTTATTTCCGCCATTCCCGGTTATTCGTTATTCCTTAATTCCTTCATTGGTTAAAATCTTTCTGGGAAAAAACTTTTGTCTTTGCCGGGAACTTATAACTTCAGTGATTAGTTTGGAAGAGAGTTTCACTTTCAGATACACACTGCAGGTAACTATATTATTTATTATAATTAATATAAAAATTCATACCTACTACAAATGTTTTATAGCTTTCTATTGTATTCAATTGTAAATTATCATTGGCACATGGCACATAATTTGTTGGTGATTTCCATACATATACATCGTGACGAAAGTCACTGAAGTATTGTATAATTTATAATTTCAATCTTGATATTCAAACCTGAAATTAATGTTATAGACCGGGGGATGGTAACAGATTTTAGGATAAGATATTACTCAGTATGCCTTGCAGTGGACAATATTGTCTCTATATCCTCATGATGATAATGCATGAATCAAACAGTCATCCTGGTTTCTTCCTATTAAAAATTCATTCGTCACATTTGTATTTCATTATGTATAAAATACTCGGAAAATCATTGGCATACCTTTAGGGTGGGTCCGATAATTTCATTATTAAGTACAAATTCAAGTGACCACACCAGCCCTTCGTACCCACCCAATGGTATGCCAATGGTTTTTTCGAGTATTTTATTTTCGTTTTATTATAACAAAACACAGCCTGATTAACATATTACCCAAACACATAATTTTCAAACAAATGAATGATTTTTTTAATAGGAAGAACCTAGGATGACTCTTTGATTCATGCATTATTATCATAAGGATATATGGACAATATTGTCCCCTGCATGGCATACTGAGTAAAATCGTATCCCCAAATCTGTCACCAGCCCCTGGTCTATTATTATGAAGGGGTTAAAAAATGCGATCCATTTTCATGGTAAGTACTACTACTTCAAGATTTCTTATGATTTGTGAAGCTTAATATTTTTATTATGTTCACTCTACAGAGTATGATTCTTAAATGATGAATGTTCAATCACATTATACATCGAAAATGGGATATTGGACGCCTGTGGTGACACAACAAAAAGTATTTTTACTGAACAGCAGTTTAGTAATACCTACTGATGAAGATAACTTTATTATCGAAATGCGCATCTAGGAATTATATTACTTGTGTGATGAAGGGATAAAAATACTTTTTGTTCTCACATTATACCTACATCTATGCAAACTTTGAACAACCTCCATACTGAAACATTCTCCATAAGTATTTATATTGCACAAATTCGAAGTGAAGATCTTAAATTTTCATGTTCTACCTCGAAACACTTTCTCACATTAAACAAAAATTTAATAGTCATTCGGGTTAGTTTCAGGTCACAGCTAGGTAAAAAAAAAGGAATATTATACCGGATGTCCACGTTCACGGAAAGTGGCTCGCCCCTATAACTTTTTTGTTTTCGAAGATAAAATGTAAAATGTAAATATGGTGGATCTATTGAAGACATAAAACTGCTTTTTCTGACAAGTGACCCAACTTCATACAAATTCCGGTTTTGCTGGAAGTGACATAAACTTTCGATTTTTAAATGGGACACCTGGTATATTTTCAGTTTTTTTTGGCTTCATATGACATTTTGAATACAACCATGTATCATTTGTGACTTTTTGTAAACAACTTTTTATTTTTTTTTTATTTTTTTTCAATCTAGAGAGCCATGGATACGTTCAAATCACTAATTTCAGTCATAAAATGTTTATAAGAATACAACTTTACTGTTTTCTGTCAAAATAATTAATTTTAAAATTTGTAATCCTATTTTTTTTTTCAAATGGCAATATGGTGGCTCGACGGGTTAGAAAAAAAGAGCATTTCATTACGATTCATTTGATACTGCACACTGTTAGGTTTTTGAGAAACTTTCGATAAAAAAACGGAAAATATAACGTTAGAACGTTCGTTAACTGAAGAATCTTATTCAGATTGAAATATCTAAGATTTAAAATCATCGAGTAGCCTGTGACCAACACAACTGAAACAAAAACATTAATTTTACATAGCGGGATAGTGAAGTTGTCCTCTATCAAAGATTTTAGGACTGGAAATAATAATTTATATGTATCCATAGCCCCCTACACTGAAAAATAAATTTAAAAAAAATGGTTAGAAAAAGTGACAAATGATACATGGTTTTATTCAAAATGTCATATGGAGACAACCAAAATTAAAATATACCAGGTTTCCCATTTAAAATTCGAAAGTTTATGTCACGTCCGAGAAAACCGGAATATGCATGAAGTTGATTCGCTTGTCAAAAAAGCAGTCTTATGTCTGAAACAGGTTTTCCATATTTCATTCCATTATCTCCAAAAACAAAAAAGTTATAGGGGTGAGCCACTTTCCGTGGACACCCGGTATAGCATGAATTGCAATGGTACATTTCCTGCAATTCCAGTACCAAATGCAAAGTGTTATACAAATGATTAGTATAAATACTGATTAATTGATAATGAACCTAAAAAGTATTCTGAGAAGAAAAACATAAGTACAGAAAATTTTATTTCACATTTCAAAGAATACACCAACATTGATATTCAATTGAATTTGAAAATAGGTCTTATCTGGTGATATCCATCAGTTAATCACAATTTAAAATTATCCTGTATGACCGAGTACCACATCCATTTATGTATTTCAGCACAGAGAAAAAGAAACCTTCAATATGCAGAACATTTTAAATTCAGGTGAATATGTGGTAGAAGCAATTCTTAAGGATCGCTTTCGAAAGGTAAGCAATTTTCTTTGGAATTATTTTGTTCTGGAAGAAAATAGTATAACAAACAGTTTTCTCTTTTTTTTTGTTGTACAGATACTGATACTTGAATGAGATCAAAGTGATGTTAATGATAACCTATTGATTGAAATTGGATCAAAGTTCGAAAAGTGTGCAGGAGAATATCAAATAAATGAAATGTGAAATTTCGACTAAGTTGAAACCCCCTTCTCCCCACACCATCCTACATAGTGGAAAAATGGATGTCAGATGTAATTCAATGTTTGTAGGGGGAAGTAGTTGTTTTCTGAAATATTTGCCTCAATTTTTCTACTTTGTAGGATGGCGAGGAGAAAAGGGGTTTCGAATTAGTCGAAATTACTCGTTTCATTTATAACCTATTGACACTGTTACTTTAATCAACTGAAATTTTATACAGTGCAAACGACTTTCAGTACAGTAAGTTCAAATATTCCAATCTATACCAAACACTGAATAAATACTGACAGAGAAAGTATTAACTCGTCCGTTATTTTCTTAGATGGTATTCATTATGTTTATTACTATTATGTTTTTCGAGCATGAAAAATATGCAGAAAAATGCAATATTTCTACTGTTGGTGAAAATCACTAATGTAGCTTAGAAAATGTTTTTTTTTTTATTCCTGAATTGATGTCAATGTACCGATTGTAACAAGCATATTTAAATCCATTTCAGGGTAAAAAGGAAGTACTCGTAAAATGGAAAGGATATTCGGACAAATTCAATAGTTGGGAACCTGAAGAAAATGTTCGGGATTTGGTAGGATTTATTTATCACTATTAATTATTATTGATTAGGTAGATCAGAAATGTTATTGAAGTTCACATTCTCCTGAATCATTTATCAATAATATTTTTATTTATAAAAATATATTAATGACACTATTTCTACAAATCACAAAATATTTCTGATAGATGAAAACAAACTTATATTAATATGATTTTTTTTATTTATTTGTATTTATTGAGGAAAATGCTATGTAAAATGGTGCTGCTTCCTTTGGCAACTGAGTTTGAAACGTTATTTTCAAGAGGTGATAATTAAAACTATACAATTTCAGGATGAAGAAGGGGGAAGTGAGCAAGAATCGGTTGATGCAGAAAGGAAGTACAGTTCTGATGATAGGGATTTAGATTACACCCCAGAGGATCAGGCCCGGATTACCCATAAAACTCAAATGGAAACTATATGATGTTACTAGAAGTCATTGCTGAGTTTGACCCATTTTTGGCTGAACACAGAAAGCACGGAAACCCTGGAAAAGGACATATTTCCTATCTTTCATCAACTATATGCGATGAATTTATTGAACTCCTTGGTAAACAAGTTACAAACTACATTTTAGAGGAGGCAAAAAGCTCTCAGTACTTTTCATTGATTGTCGATTCAACACCGGATATTTCTCACGTAGATCAATTATCTTTTGTAATACGCTATGTGAAACAAAACGGAGAGGCTGTTGAACGATTTCTGAAGTTTTTGCCGCATATTGGACATAAGGCCATTGACATGTTTAACGCAGTCACTGAAACTCTGCAACTTTTTGGTATGGACATACAAAAGTGTCGCGGGCAATCTTACGACAATGCTTCCAACATGTCTGGGATCTATTCAGGACTACAGGCTAGAATTCTTGATGTCAGTCCACTTGCATCATATATCCCTTGTGCAGGACACTCTCTAAATCTAGTTGGCACTCACGCAGTAGACTCTTGCATTGAGGCAGTGTCACTATTTACGCTGCTTCAAGAGCTGTACAACTTTTTTTCTAGCTCTACACATAGATGGGCCGTGTTAACTAACTACAAAAGAACAACACTAACGACAAAAAGCATTTCCACTACAAGATGGTCTGCTAGACATGACGCTTTGAGAGCCTTACAAGAAGAATGGCCTGCAATAATCAGAGCTCTAGAAACATTGGAAAGCGACACAGATCAGAAGTCTAAAACTCGAGCAGAAGCTAAAGCTCTACTGAGTAGATTGAATCGCTTAGAAACAGCTATAATGTCCAAGTTATGGGGTACTATTCTTTTCAGGTTGCATAAGGTTAATAAATATGTTCAAAATGAAGACATTGATGCAATGGCTGTAGTAGAAGTTTTCAAGTCACTTATATCATTCTTTGAAGAGCTCAGAAATCAGTTCGATCTGTATGAAAAGAAAGCACTTGATGTTTGTGAAATCAAAGTGTATGAGCATGACAAGAGACGAAGGACAACAAGAAAACTTCAAGATGATGAGTCTCGAGATGGCGAAGTTTCCTTTTCTGGAAGAGACAACTTTAGAGTAAATACATTTTTGCCGATAATTGATAAAGTTCAAAAACAGCTTACAATGAGAATGGATGCCTATGAGGAATTCATTGGAAAGTTTAGTGCCGTAATAAAACTTTCGGATCTCACAACAAAAGAACTTGAAGATGAGGTTAAAAACCTTCTTACTGTTTTTAAAGATGATTTAGAGCCGTCGATTTTTGATGAACTTGTCCATCTTAAATCACACTTAGCAGCAAACAAAATAGGAAATAAACAACCGTCGTCTCTGTACAAGTGGCTCACAGGAAATAATTTGCAAGATATATATCCGAATGTAGAAATTTTGCTGCGGATGTTTATTTGTACTCCAGTAACGAACGCATCTGCTGAGAGGTAAGTAAAAAATAGCAGACCCCTTACTCTTAACAACTTAACAAATATTAAGTAAACCCAACTATGTCAACTTGTAGGGATCTCAGTTTTTTTTATGGGCAAATGAATTTCCGCCAGTTACTCTAACTTATCATTCTTTATTAGTATTTAATCACGACTGTATACTTTATATACTTTGACAGTCTAATTTTGTATTACTGTGTTTTTTGTATAAATGATGTTTATAAGTGTTTAACTCAACTTTTTTGTTTCAGGTCATTTTCCTGCTTAAAAAGGATCAAGCAGTTTCACAGATCAAACATGACGCAAACGAAGCTCAACTCTCTCGCTCTTCTTAGCATTGAAAGTGAAATAACAAAAACATTGGATTTCACCAGCACAATTCATTCGTTTGCTTGGAGCAAAGCCAGAAAAAAGAAATTTTAAAATTGATTATTATATATATATATATATATATTGTTATTAAATAATTATAATGATGTTCAATATTCTGTCCCACGTTGTGTTGACAATTGTTATAATAATAATGATGGTGAGAGAAAGAATGAATACTATTTTGTTCAAATAAACTGTTGGTAAATGGTATTTTCTTTTCTGGTTATAAATTTGTTATTTGTAAGAAATGTAAATCAGATAATAATAAAACTCAGATCAATCTTTTATTTGCTCAAATATATGCCCAGGCTAGATACTTACTCTCATTATTAATTTTTTTTTTTTTATTAAACCTTTTTCTCTGTTGCAGAAACTCTCTCCGCTCAGTTGATACCAACAAGAAACATGCAGTCTCTTCTCCTCATGGTTGGTTTCTTGAAAGGGCCTCCAGTGTGAAATTTTGCAATATTTATGACAATTGTATCAAAATAATAAATATTCAACTCAGAATCCAAAATATAAGCAATTTTATTTAATAATTTCAGGAAAAATGTTTTGATCTTCAATCAATAATACTTATTTTACTTCCCTGTGAGATACCTTAGTCTAAATAACCTCTTATCTCCTCTTTGTACGGAATCTGAGTCGTCAACAAGTTGAAAAATCTCTAAACCCGATCTTGTGGCTGCTTAGTCACCACCAAATGAAATGTCCGATTGAATATCAACCAATGAATCGAATGTTCCTACGAGCTGTCGACCTTGTTGTCGCTCCATGTGAGGTTATGTTTGAAATATTATTTTCAATTATAAAACTAATCAATTGTCCGTTAAATACTGATGAAATTAGTGAGTTTTAATATCAAAATAAAGTTCAGTTCAAAATCACCGAAGTGCACGAAATAAGAAAGTTTTTCCCGAATAATAGTTCGTTCAAATGCCAAAAGTGAAGTTATATTTCTTTCTTGAGATTCAAAATTGTGTAGATACACCAGGAAGAAGTGTTGGTGCTGATAAATACCTTGCCAAAGCCTCTGGACTCAAAGCTTTTCTTCCAATCTTCCACGATGTTTTCTTCTCTCTCTGGAAGCTTTTCTGCTGGTAAGTTCTTGTTGAAATGTATTGTATACTTTATACAAAAAGTTGTCTGCTAGTTTGGATGGATATCAGGAGTTTTTCTCGTTAAATTTTGATTTTACGATTTCTGCAAATTTTCGACAAACTGCTTTTCTTCACGTTTTTCTTGGCTTCCCTCGTCAATCATCAATCATCTTTTTCGTTGCTACCCAACTCGTTTCCTCTATTTTCGATTTCAACGCACTCGTTTCACTCTGTTCATGAATATTCATTTTCATGACCTTTTTCGACAATCTTAGCCTACTTTTAATCTAATTTGTACAACTTAAATTACTAATTATTTACAATAACATTCTTACTAAATACTTTCAACTGCTGGTTTTATTTTAGATTCTATGAGGTTCCTTTTCAAGTTTCTTTCACATTTTTACTGTTTGATATTTATTTTATGATCATAAATTTTGAGGTTATCTTATCAATTTTTGTTGATTTTCTAGACTTTTTCTTTTGAAATATGGTTCTAAATTGTTCTCTTCAGTCTTGTTTATAATGAGATTTTAATTTGAATTTATTTTACAGTTGGTGTTGTCTGGTAGCAGTTGGTTTCTACCATGCTACGAAAGATGTTGCGGAACTACCCTTTCTAGCTTCGGAAACAGAGTATTAAGGCTCATTGGATGGATTTTGATGGTGTTTTCACATTCTATGCATTTATGATGTTCTTTAGGAGTTGAGGTATAGTATTTAACCTTTCTTATTTAGTGATAATAATAATAATAACCTACTATTTCTTACACATAACTGGTTTCATAACAAATTCCCCAAATTTTCCATTTGAAATTTTGATATCTAGTAGCAAAACTCAAATGAGAAATTTTATTTTATATATTTACATTTTTACTAACTAATTCTATTTTTTTTTTTTTTTTTTTTTTTTTTTTTTTTTTTTTTTTTTTTTTTTTTAATTCAACTATGCTTTATATTTGGATTTCTACAACTAGGTAACTATTTTTTTCTTTTATTTACACTTTAAATTTATAAATACTTTCTATATTAAAGATTCCCCTCAAGCTTTTATCTGCTGGATTAATAAGTCTGTAGCTATTCTTAGGGTTCTCGTTTTCGATTTCAAAAGGCCCCTCAAAAGGTAATTGCAATTTTGCGCATATTCCTCTCCTGCTATTCGGTACTCTCAATGATCTCACGATTACTAACTCTCCCTTTTCAAACTTAACCCTTTTTTTCCTCTTCTTATTCTCCCTACTCAAATATTTATTTGCATTCCGCTGTATCCTCATGTTCACTTTATTCATAATCTCATTCAAATCTGTTTCATTCTTTATCCATTCTCTCTCAGGCATTCTCCCAGTCATAATGTATTCCGGACACTCCTCTGTTATTGTATTTGGCACTTCGTTCAAATATTTCTCCACCAAAGGTATTTTAATATCCCACATTCTATGATTTTCTTGGCAAACAATTCTTAAATATTTAATCACCTCTCTAATGTATCTTTCTGTTGGGTTGGAAGCTGGATGTCGAATACTAGTGAAGTTGAGTTTTATATTTAGCTTTTGTGCAAATGTAATCATCTTTTCATTTTTAAAATATGTTGCATTATCCAAAATTACTTGTTGGGGTTTTCCTACTTCAAGTGTATAATCAGTCAGTATTTGTTTTACTGTTTTAAAATTTGTCTTTCTTGTTGGGTATAGTCTTACAAATTTTGAAAAGTGGTCTGTAATTACAAATATGTGTTTGTTTTTGTTGTCAGTTGTGATTAGGTTGCTTATAAAGTCTATGGAAATTATTTGTAGTGGTGTATGTGTAATGATGCTACGTGGTTCGTTTTTGTTCGTCGTGTTCTTGTTCTTCCCTAGTTGACATAGTCTGCATTTGTTTATAGTGTCTTTAGTTGTCTCTAGGTCTCTGTTACTAATGTAGTTTTCTCTAAATGTCATCCAAGTCTTCCTTATTCCTATATGTGCATATTTGTGATGTAGGTCATCGATTATTCTATGTGTCAGGTCCTTTGTTATTACATAAAGCTCTTCCCCATTAACTATTTTGATAAAAATCCCGTCTCTGTCTACTGTTCCCCTCTTTTCTTTGTCAGTAAGTGCTTTTTGGTCCTCTATAATTGTCTGTAGTGAGTGAAGTCCTGTTCTATTTTTAAAAACATTTACTCCTATTTTAATTTGTCTTTTGTTGTTAGGTTTGTTTGTCTCCATCCTTGTTATAGTGTCCGTGATTATGTTTTGTCGTCCTGGTATATGTCTTATTTCGAATTTATATTCTTGAAGTAGTAATGCCCATCTCTGTATTCGGTTACTGGCCAATTTGCAGTTGACAATTGACAGTAAAGCCTCATGGTCAGTCTCAATATAGAATTTTGCCCCAAGCAAGAAAAATCGTAGTTTGTTAATACAGAAAATGATACTTGCTAACTCTAACTCCGTCACACTATAATTTCTTTCATAACCTTTTGTTACCCTGGACACAAAAGATATGGGAACCTCTTTCCCCCCTTGATTTTGTACTAATAATCCTGCAAATCGTGACATCGAAGCATCTGTCCTCAATATGAAAGGCACTGTGTAGTCTGGATGGTAAACTTTTAATTCATTCAAGAAAATTTGTTTTAATTGATTGAAAGCTTTTTCTTGATTTTCCCCCCATTTCCATCGAGTATTTTTCTTCAAAAGCTCTATTAAAGGTAGTTGTCTGTTACTCAAGTCAGGTATTAGTCGTTTAAAGTAATTAAGTATTCCCAAAAATCCCCTTAATGTCTTCAAATTGTTCGGTCTCGTGTATTCCTGTATCGTACGTATTCGTTCAGGGTCCATTTCTAGTCCTTTGTCATTTAATTTATACCCCAAATAAGTTATTTCAGTTTGGAAAAATCGACACTTCTCTATATTGATCTTTAGTCCTGCTTCATTTAATAAATCTAATACTTTAGCTACATGTTCTTTGTGTGCCTCTTCATCTTTGGAATATATGAGAATATCATCAATATAATGTAACACAAAGTCGTCGTATTTATCTAGTATCTTGTGCAATGCTCTCTCTAATGCTGGACAAGCAGATTGCAAACCATATGGAACAACACAGAATTGGTAAATGACTCCCTCTATAGAAAAGCCCGTATAATTCCTTGAATCTTTATGCAACGGAATCAACCAAAAGCTATGCTTTAAGTCTATTTTTGAAAAACACTTAGTATTGGTTATTTTTCCAAAAATGGTTTCGATATTAAGTGGTGCTTCGTACTGAGGAATGGTTATTTTGTTCAACTCTCTGGCGTCTAAACAAAGCCTTAGTTCTCCATTTTTCTTCACTACTACTACTATTGGATTTATGTAATTGCTGTTACTTTTCTCAATTATACCATGCCTAATCATTTCAGCTATCTCCTTTTTCACCTGCTCTCGATATTTATATGGAATTGGATAGTTCTTTGATTTAAATTTTTCTGCCTCTTTTACCTCTATTTTATGTACATACTCTCTTGCCACTCTGGATTCATTCATTATTAATTTTTTATATTTATTCAATAATTCTTTTATATATTCTTCATATTTTTCATTACATTTATATTTTAAATTATATTCCCCTTCATCGTTTTTATTTTCCGATTCATCCTTCCCATTCATGCTGTTCATACATAACATGATTTTCATCTTTCTATCCTGTTCTTTTTCAATAAAATCGAAGCATTTTCCATTCAATTCAATATTTTTCTTTTCATAATTTATTTTAGCTTTTAGTTTTTCTAGCTGGTCTGTACCAACAATGACATCGAATTCCATTTCCTTTACTAGTAGTAATTGTAGATTTATATTTTCTTTGTTTATTTGAACTTTAAAATCTATAAATTGATTCGTTTCCGCCAGTTTTTTCCCATTGACCCCTACTAAATTTGTTTTCGGGATTTTAATAATTTTACTTTGTAATTCTGTATCTAAAATAGTTTTTTCTTTTACTAACGAAGCCTCAGAACCTGTATCCACTAATATGTCAATTGTTTTTTTACCTATATTACCTTTTAAAATTATCAAACCTACTAATTGTTCTTCTTCAATATCCTTATTTAAATTTATAAATTCTATTGGGTGTTCATAACTGTGTTTTTCCAGCTTTCCACATGGTCTTAACAAAAATTTTGTCGATCAGCAGAAGTCGAAGCCTGTGGTTCCTGTCTTTGTAAGTGTTCCTGTACCCTGTCTGTCTGTAAGTCCCTATCTCTATCTAAACTTGCTGTTCTTCTTTGGTAATGTACCTGTCTCGTTCTTTCAGCGTTGTTTTCTGGGTAGGAGTCTCGTCTCCTGTCTCTGTTGTAGTTTTGTTCGTGGTTCAGTTGTTGTTGATACTTACTGTCGTTTTGTGTATTGTTGTTTGTTCGGTAACTATTGCTATTGTATTGTGTTCTAAAGTTTGGCCTAGAATTGTAATTTTCATTTTGTCTGTAATTGTTATTGTTGTAATTTTGTGAATTTCTGCTTTGATAATTGTTTGAGTACTGATTGTTTGTGTACTGTTGTCTCGTTTCTCTGTTTTGTGTCTGGTAGTTTCTGTTTCTAGTGTCTTGGTGTCTGTTATAATTCGTGTTCCTATTATTGTAGCTTTCCTGTGTTTGTGTATTGTTGTATTGTGTTGGTCTGTAATTGTTTGTCTCTCTATACTGATACCTATCATCCCTATTTCTGTATCCTAATGTCCGTTCTAGTCCCAGTAAGTACTCACTTAGTCGGTCCATCGTCTTTATTTCATGTAAATTGATGATTTCAAATATTTCCTGTCTGAAGTGCCTACTGATACTGCCCACTATTTCTTGTTCTCTCATACTAGGATTCAAATGTTGCGCACTAGCAAATAATTGTATAGCATAATTGTTGTAGTTGTTACTTCGCTTTTCGTCAAATTTTCCAAACTGTAGTTTGTCTCGTATTAATAACTGCATATTCTCCCCCCAGTACTGTTTTAGAAAAAGTCTCTCAAAATCGTCAAAGCTTTCTATGTTCTGTTCCTGGCTATTAAACCATACACACGGTTGATTAATTAAATATTGCCTAATTGTGTCCTTCAATTCCTCTATAGCTATAATATTTTTTGTTTTGTTTTTAAGAATTTTAATAAATGTTATTGGATGTAATTTCTTGATATTGCCTTCAAATTTATTGTTAATTTGTATATTTTGACAAGTATTTAGGATTCTAGTTTCAGTATTTATTACCCTATTTTGTTCTAGTTCCTTCATCTTTTGTTCCATATTTTTAATTTGATTAACTTGTTGTTCAATGTTATTGTCGATTCTACAGTGTGATTCTTTGATTTGTGTCTCAACTTTTTTATTCACTTTCTTCAACTCTCCCCTGATTTCCTGGTTTGTGCTTTCCAAATCAACTCTAACTTGTTGTATCTTTCTATCATTATTTTCTATGCAATTGCCCATATCTATGATTTTATCTGTTGTACTTTGGTGAAATTCTCTATTTTTTTGTTCAATTTTCCTTTCAAATTCCTTAAACATGTTCAAATTTTCCATTCTATTTCCTTCTAACTGTTCCTGCATTCTTGCTTTCAATCGACTAATATTCTCTTGCAAATCCTCTTTTACACCTTCTATATTCCCTTTCAAATCCTCTTTTACACTCTCAATATTCTCCTTTACACTTTCAATATTCCCTTTTACACTCTCAATATTCCCTTTTACATCCTCTTTCACACTCTCAATATTCTCTTGCATATCTTCTTTCACACTTTGAATTTTCCTCGAAATAAATTCCATAAGCATGTGTATCTGACCCTCTAATTCATTTCCCCTTCCTTGTTCTCCTTGCTCACTTATGCTCCTTTCTTGCATCTCTTGTGTTCCACTAGTTCCCGCATGATCTCCACTCTGTCTCTCTTCCTCATTTGCATCATTCATTCCGGTACGTTTTCCATCTCTTAGATCCATTTTCTCTCTCAAATTCTCTTCAAAATTCCCAAATCTCAAAATTTCTCACTCTTTTCTGTCACACTTCTTTCTCACCACTTTCAATCTTACAATTTACCTTCTATCTGGCCCTTTTCAAATCGCCCCACGTTGGGCGCCATTTGTTATTAAATAATTATAATGATGTTCAATATTCTGTCCCACGTTGTGTTGACAATTGTTATAATAATAATGATGGTGAGAGAAAGAATGAATACTATTTTGTTCAAATAAACTGTTGATAAATGGTATTTTCTTTTCTGGTTATAAATTTGTTATTTGTAAGAAATGTAAATCAGATAATAATAAAACTCAGATCAATCTTTTATTTGCTCAAATATATGCCCAGGCTAGATACTTACTCTCATTATTAATTTTTTTTTTTTTATTAAACCTTTTTCTCTGTTGCAGAAACTCTCTCCGCTCAGTTGATACCAACAAGAAACATGCAGTCTCTTCTCCTCATGGTTGGTTTCTTGAAAGGGCCTCCAGTGTGAAATTTTGCAATATTTATGACAATTGTATCAAAATAATAAATATTCAACTCAGAATCCAAAATATAAGCAATTTTATTTAATAATTTCAGGAAAAATGTTTTGATCTTCAATCAATAATACTTATTTTACTTCCCTGTGAGATACCTTAGTCTAAATAACCTCTTATCTCCTCTTTGTACGGAATCTGAGTCGTCAACAAGTTGAAAAATCTCTAAACCCGATCATCTTGTGGCTGCTTAGTCACCACCAAATGAAATGTCCGATTGAATATCAACCAATGAATCGAATGTTCCTACGAGCTGTCGACCTTGTTGTCGCTCCATGTGAGGTTATGTTTGAAATATTATTTTCAATTATAAAACTAATCAATTGTCCGTTAAATACTGATGAAATTAGTGAGTTTTAATATCAAAATAAAGTTCAGTTCAAAATCACCGAAGTGCACGAAATAAGAAAGTTTTTCCCGAATAATAGTTCGTTCAAATGCCAAAAGTGAAGTTATATTTCTTTCTTGAGATTCAAAATTGTGTAGATACACCAGGAAGAAGTGTTGGTGCTGATAAATACCTTGCCAAAGCCTCTGGACTCAAAGCTTTTCTTCCAATCTTCCACGATGTTTTCTTCTCTCTCTGGAAGCTTTTCTGCTGGTAAGTTCTTGTTGAAATGTATTGTATACTTTATACAAAAAGTTGTCTGCTAGTTTGGATGGATATCAGGAGTTTTTCTCGTTAAATTTTGATTTTACGATTTCTGCAAATTTTCGACAAACTGCTTTTCTTCACGTTTTTCTTGGCTTCCCTCGTCAATCATCAATCATCTTTTTCGTTGCTACCCAACTCGTTTCCTCTATTTTCGATTTCAACGCACTCGTTTCACTCTGTTCATGAATATTCATTTTCATGACCTTTTTCGACAATCTTAGCCTACTTTTAATCTAATTTGTACAACTTAAATTACTAATTATTTACAATAACATTCTTACTAAATACTTTCAACTGCTGGTTTTATTTTAGATTCTATGAGGTTCCTTTTCAAGTTTCTTTCACATTTTTACTGTTTGATATTTATTTTATGATCATAAATTTTGAGGTTATCTTATCAATTTTTGTTGATTTTCTAGACTTTTTCTTTTGAAATATGGTTCTAAATTGTTCTCTTCAGTCTTGTTTATAATGAGATTTTAATTTGAATTTATTTTACAGTTGGTGTTGTCTGGTAGCAGTTGGTTTCTACCATGCTACGAAAGATGTTGCGGAACTACCCTTTCTAGCTTCGGAAACAGAGTATTAAGGCTCATTGGATGGATTTTGATGGTGTTTTCACATTCTATGCATTTATGATGTTCTTTAGGAGTTGAGGTATAGTATTTAACCTTTCTTATTTAGTGATAATAATAATAATAACCTACTATTTCTTACACATAACTGGTTTCATAACAATATATATATATATATATATATATACAGTGCTATTTATTAAATTGTGTGTTTGTTTTTTCCACATGTGTTTTTTTCAACTATTCGTCAATATCTACTTACCTAAATTGCAAATATTTGCTTTTCATACATTGTGGAATTTTAATCACTGTTGTCTGGTTGATACAAATTATTTTCTAGAAAAATAGTTAAAAATGTATTGAAAAGGACTGAAAATAAAAATGTGTTAATAGCTCAAATAACCACAAAGAAGTTGTAGAACGAGTCTTACAGTTAAATATGCCAAAAAAATTCCACACTCCCCAGACCTCCTGGAAAGGGGCGTAATTTAGAACTTTGGCCTAGGGCGTAATTAGCTGCTAATCCGGGCCTGCAGAGGATAACATCTCAGAGAATGACATCTCAGAGGATAACTTCGAGGATTGCACCCAAAAGATTGAGGATGGAAACAACAATAATCAGAAGAAATTCATATTGGGAGAAACAGAAAATAGTATTGTACCACATGAACTTCAGTTATCGAGAGAATTGAATATTGAAGAAATTGAGACGAAAGACAAGTGTAAAAAATATGTTTGCAAGTTTTGCAATAAATTGATATGTAAATTCATGCGTCACTTGGAAGTAGTGCATAAAGAAGAAAAAGAAGTTGCTGACATTTTGCTTTTACCAAAAGGTGAATCATTATTTTCATTATTCAATGGTGTTGTTCGTTAAGATGTACTCTGACTGCTTGACTTGCTTGAAGTTGATTTTTTAAAAGAGAAAGACACATGAACTACAAATGTTAGAGAAATATGAACTGATGTAAAAGTGATCTCGAGCAGCTAGAGCTGTCTTCAATTACACCAATGTACAACAACTGATTCCAAAGTAGTTTTACACTTTATCTTAGTTATTTTCTCAATCTTTGTCATCGTTCTGTTGTACTGGTCTAAATGAAGACATTAGTGCAAAAAAGGGACAGGTTAATTTTTCTACTCATATGAGGATTTCCTTTATAAATATGACAAAAATATTGCCCTCTTAGTACAAGAACGTGACAGGTCCAACTAAAAGTCTCAATATATACAAGAGAAGGAGCAGTACCTTTGGAATGAAAACAGGACAATTTTTCAAGAATTCCTGAAAAATAGGAACTGTTCTGCTTTTATACTGTCCGCTAGTTCGTTTGATTGTCTTCAACTATAAGAAAAAAATTCTTTGATTATTTTATTTCTGAAATTCCCAAAAGAAATTCTGAGTGAAACTTGTGGAATCTTCACTTTTATGAGATAAAATAATGGTGGTCACTTTGTTTACATACTGATTCTTTTCTGAAAGCTGCTTTTGAAAAACCAAAGAACTGTAAGGTTCAAAGACAATAATTGTAATCATTGTTTTTTTTAACCAGTATTCATACTGGGTCAAAATTTCATTGTTCTTCATTATTGAAATATGATATTTTTTTAGGTTGCCCAGAAAGAAAGACACTAATTTGCGTCCTCAGGAAAACTGTAAACTTTCTTCACAACACTACTATTCACAATACAGGAAAATTGCTTGTAGCTAGAAGACCCAACAAGACCAGAAAAGTGGATGATTTTAAAGTTTGTCCCAAGTGTAAGGGTTTCTTCTCCAAAGGTTCTCTTCGGAAACATTATCTGAAATGCAATTTAAAATCACTTCCTAAAGACAGATCGCTTTCATCTAAGTCCCGTGCAATTCATGGACAAATACACAAAAAAGCTTGTGTGATTCTTAGAAACAGCATTTTTCCAAAACTCCGAGAAGACAGCATCACAAAAGTTATTCGTTATGATGAATTATCAATAATATACGGAAATAAATTATTTGAAAAGTATAGAAAACCTCATTTGCAAAAAATGATTAGGAGCAAACTTAGATTGGTTGGAAAATTGTTGTTAGAATTGCGGAAAATAAATCCTTTAATAACTGACTTCTTGTCAGTATTCAATCCCCGATACTATGACGATATTTTAAAAGCAGTTAATAATGTAGCTTTATACAATGCGGACTGCCAAAAATATAAATCTCCAGCAACTGCGTTTGCCTACGGAACTTTATTGAAGTACTGTGGCAAAATTCTAATAAATGAATACATAAAAAAAGTCGATGAAGAGGCCCAAAGGTTAACCAAAAATTTTTTAAGCATTTTAGAAGAAGATTATTCATCTTCAATTAATAAAATTGTAGAAGAGAATCAAAATGAGAGGAAACGTCTGAAGAAGGTTGTATTGCCATATTGTGATGATATTACAAAATTGAACTTATTCTTGAAAAAAGAGAGAAACATATATCTGAATAACTTAAGAGAAAAGTTTGACATTCATTCTTGGACAGAATTAGCCAAGTCTACTTTAACCTCCATACAGCTCTATAATAGAAAACGAGCCGGTGAGATGGAAAGGGTGACTATACATGATTTTCTGTCACATGAAACACTTGACGAGAAGGTAAATCCCAAATTACTGAATTCTATTTCAAAAGATGAGCAGGAGTTCTCAAAAAAAAACATTAGATTTTTGATATGAGGAAAGAAAGGAAGATCTGTACCGGTTTTGCTTCATGAGGGATTATTAGAATGTGTTAAAATGATAATTAATTGTCGTAAAAATGCAGGTGTGCCTGATAGTAATCCTTACATCTTTGGAGTTGCCGGTTCACACAATCTGAAGCACTTGGAAGCATGTTCCCTAATGCGATATTATTCGAATAAATGTGGGACCAGTTTACTTACAACTCTCAGAGGAACCGAATTAAGGAAACAAATGGCAACACAGTCCCATATGGACAACATGCAAGATGATCATGTCAACGATCTTGCAAATTTCATGGGGCATGCGAGGCAGATTCATGATCATTACAGAGTACCAGTGGCTACACGAGATATCATTCGTATGTCAACGTTACTCAGAAAAGCGTGTGGAGAACTTTCAGTTATACTATAATATATTATATTACATTTTATTTTATGATAGGTATTTTGTATATCAGTAAAGACAAAGACAGTGCTGATAAAATTTATTTTCTATATTGGATTCACAATTAACTGCCTAATTTCTAGCATAAAATAAATCATAATTCTGAAATATTCCTTTCACCAACCAGATTGCCATTATCATAAGTTACAATCATTTCCTGATTTTACAATCATCTCCTGGCTTGCCAGCTGACCATAGAAACATGTGTCTAACAAATTATTTCAATTGAAAATATAACTTATTATTATTGCTTTTATAAAAATTCGGAAAATGATTTTTTGCCAACCCAAATGCAAAAACTTTGAAAAGAATTGGTGAAATAAGTCTTTTTATAATTACTGTTTTGAGATAAATATGTAGGGCAATTTTTTGAGTCTGTTTTTGAGTGAGCTAACAGGATATCAGATTAATGTAAATAAGTATTCAGCAGAATTTAACAATTTTCTTCCGAACTCTTTCATGATCTAAGAGATATCAATACCTGAATTCAAAAATATCAATCAAAAGTGAAACATAATTTTTTTTATAGATGAGTCTGATAACAATTCCGCAAATGTGAGCGAATCACATGGAATGATGTTTAAAGAAAGTGAACTTGAAGGACAAGGTATGTATTCTGATCTATGACGAAGAAACGGACTTTAACATTTTCGTCATTATTTATTTCAGATCAGTTGGAAAGTAGAGAAATTGAAAATGAACAAGGTGAGCTCTTGGTTTTCCTAAAATTTATGATTATATAAAGGTTAAGGTTTATGTAATCTTCCTTTAGTAAATTTTTTTTATTCTTCAATTTCAATTGATTGTAAAAAACTGTAATGAAGGCTATCCATTCAATAGCAATTTTCTTACTTATACCTAATGTGAATTTTCCGTGTCTATAAAGCCATCAGAGCAAGGTGCGCAGCATTTATTTTTCATTATCGGATAATTAGGAGCTAATTAGGAGCTATTAAAGTGCTCTAGTCCAAAATTGTGTGCCTTTTTTTTAATTTATCATATTCTGCTAGCTTAACAACAAGTTAGCAGACCAAGATGGAGTATTCATAATTTTTCAATATGGAAATTATTAGCTAATTATGAGCTATTTGAGAGCTGTAGCTACAGTAATAGCTGCAGCTACAGCTCTCAAATAGCTCCTATTAGCTGATCATTTCCCGATTGAAAAAATATGAATTTGGCATATTGCTCTGCCAACTTATTGTTAAGCTAGCAGAACATGACATATATAAAAAAAAGAAAGTGAAATTTCGGAATATAGTACTTAAATAGCTCCTAATTAACTGATAATTCCTCGAATAGAAAAAACATAGGTATGGTATTTTGCTCTGCTGACTTTTAGTTAAGCTAGCAGAACATGTCATATTTTTTCAGAAAATGGAGTGAGACTAGTGGAGCAATGGGTCTATCGGACCCGCTGTGTGTTAGAGAGAGAAAGTATGAGTTGTTGAGAGCATGCCGGTCGCTTCGCGTTTATCGTGACGCAGTCGAAGCAGATCCGGTTCAATTGTAATAATTCCTCAGTAGAGAGCATAAAATGGATTTTTTTTGGTGAAATTCAAAACGAAAATTATGTATCTATTGAGTGTAAAGGATTGCGGCGGAGAATACGGGGTAGCTCAAAAATATTTAATAGGAATAATGAAATATTAGGCGTTCAATGACGCGTATACGACGGAAATTTATTATATTTCACTACAGAGGGAGTGATAGTGGTTGTTAATGACATCCAACAATCGAAAGAAATAGTAGCACAATGTCTCCTGAAGAATACATACGTAAACTCGAAGAATTTGGTAGAAATGTTCGAGAATTGAGTACCGATATTCAATTTTACGAAGATAAGAAGAACGTTGTGAAGCAACTGAATGATTTATCTATTTGGGATAGAGCATTACAACGTGAAACACCGCAAACAATATATCCTTTACGTAGGATCAAACCTCGTCTACTGCGTGGTGCTACTTTTTTCTCTTAACCACAAAATCAAATAATGTATTCCCGAAAACAGAAGAAATCGATCGAAGGTAAACAGAACAAAAATGTCGAATTATGAACTGATGGGAGAAAACACGCTGTATTTGCTACCATTGTTCCGAAGAATACATCAGTCAGATATACTGGTAGCGAGATTCAGAATATTGCGGGATGGTTCGATGAGGTGGTGATGAAGAATTAAAAACTCCAAGTGTCAAAATTGCTCGATTGTGGGATCTGAACTTTACACTATTTTTCTCATGTTATTGGTAGAGAATAGAGAGATATGTAATATTAGCTTGAAAGAAATAAACCTACTCCAAATCAAATCGCATTCATTGTTTCATTCCAGCAAAATTATTATGATCAGAAAGTCATGCAAAGTGAGAGGACCGATCAAAAATAAAATTTACAATCATCATGCATGAAAGGTTTGTTATTCGAACTGAAATAATCCACCAACCGTATAAGGTGAGGCTAAAAAACTGGGATTGGTAATTATCATATAAAGCGTTTGTTATTCGAACTGAAATAATCTGCCAGCCATGTAAATCGAGGTGAAAAAAAACTGGAATTGGTAATTGACATGCATGGTAGGTTTGTTAATCAGAATGAAATAATCTTAAACTCATGTAAGGCGAGACGAATAATAAAAAATGGAATAAATAACTTTTCCATCGAGATAATTGCGATGAATAAATTACTTTTTTATCTCAATGCTATTCAACGCAAACAACATTTTGCGCAATATTCATTCAAGCGAGATAGTCTGAAAGTCATGCAAGGTGAGGTGAATAATTAAAGATAAAATTTATAAATGTTATGCATGGCCGGTTTGCGATGCTAATGAGATTTCGCGGTCATTCCAACGCCCATGCGAGAAACACGTTCTAGGCGATATCAAGTTACTCGAGACACACATTTTTTTATTCATCTCGCAAGGAATAAAAGCAAGAACGACGATTGTGAAAGCATCATTCCACAATACGAATCCCAGCCATTACAGTGAACTACTCGTCAGCGAACACCACCATATAATAAAGTAAGTTTTTTTGATATAATAGTTTTTCATGTTGTTATGATTATGTGAAGTTCAAATAATGTTTTCAACCGATAATATTTTTGCATGTATACGATTGAGATAATAGTTTAATTACCATCTTTCCACTCAGTTAAAGTGTTATTTGTTTCTCCACAACCGTTAGAGAATTTGCTCTTGCAATTACTTTGCTCTCGATATTGAACAAATATTCTAAGACATTTGCCGTCTAATGCTTTTTGTCTGTTTTTCAATCTATCTCTCGGTAAGGAATGAATATTCTAACTCAGTTGTATCAATAATGATGTTAGTCTTCGCTAACATCAGATGTGAATTTGATTTAATGTAAAAATATGTGATTGTGGAGAAAGCATAGTTTGTTACTGGGTTTGCATGACAATTCGCGATGCTCGTGGTTCCTCACGCCCGCTTTCAGCTAGCGCTCAGAACTTCTCATTCGCATCTTATTTTCATTCCAACCTTGTCACAAAAATATACTTTTCTATATTTATATTTTCCCATTAACATTTCTCGAATTCCAAACTCGGGGCATTCAATAGAAATGATGTATTTTTCTTGATACTCGGTTAGAATGGAAATTTGTGATATTCGTGGTTCCCCACGTTTGCTTTTAGCTCGCGCCTTGTAATAGATTATACTATTCTATACTTATATTTTTCGACAACATTTCCTAAATTTCAAACTCAGAACATCCAATTGAAATGATGCTATATTTTTCTTGATAGATGGATCTTTCAGCAATTAATCTGAGTGCTGCCGCCGCCACGTACAAGCCAACTGTTCCTCTCAAAAGTCTGCCAGTCGACCAACTTCACCTGATAGAGGATATTCGGGTGGTAGAAACAAGATACGGGGAAGCAATAGTCGTAGAACTTGTTGAAGCTAACGTATTCCTACCCAAGAGAGTTACAGAGGCGGTAAAGAAATCACTACCGGCATTTACACCCAAAACTTACAACTTGGTGACCCGCAAGTCTTCGAGCAGCAGCAGCAGCAGAAGGGAGGTGGAGGTGTTCGAGATCCAGCCTGTCTAGTGGGAAAGAGTGATATAAGTGAGTTACATTTCTTTTGATTTTCTGAAATATTTGATACGATATGGAAAATTTCAATAACACCCTCACCAAAATCGATGTAACTCTCCTAGAAATTAAAAATAATTACTTAAAACCAATGGCTAGCTTTGCATTAAAATCAATTAGATCACATATCCAAAAATGTATCTCAGCTCTCAAAAAATATAAATTTTCAATTGGACAAAAGCGTAAAATTCAAACTAAAATTGGAGAGCTTAAACGGATGCGATTTTACATTAAATCTATGAATAAACATACTGCTTCTAAACAGAAGCATTCAGTTCGATGGATAGCTGTGAACTCCATTTTCAATTCCAGAATTCAAACAGGTCTCGTTGTGAACTTAAGTCATAAGGAAATCAAAGATTTTTTGCGTGATTCGTTCAGATTGGTCAAAAATAAAATTTTGAAGGCCCTAAAAGTGTTTACAATGTTGAAAGTTAACTTTTTATTCTGCGGTGATTTTGTGAAAAGAGCGAATGATGGTGAATTAGTTGATAGAAAGCACTTCAATACACCTAATACTATTGTAGACGCAGGAACGGATTTGGGTGATTGGTTCAGAATTGATGTTATCGATATAATTTTAAATAAGTTGAGTGAGTTCGCCGAAAAATGTAGTGGCTGGGCTTTGAGTAAAATAATTTCGTTAGAAGTTGCAATCAATAAATTTCAAATGGGAAATGGTTCATCTTATATCAGACTACCAGAGCAAATTTTGAAAAAAAGAGCATGTATTAATGTTAAGAATACAGATTCCTCTTGTTTTTATTGGAGTATAGTTAGTGCGCTCTATCCTGCTAAATCACATTCCGATAGAATACAATCATATCCTCATTACAGCACGGTTCTGAATACAGAAGATCTTGATGCACCTATGCCTCTACATTGCATTACAAAATTCGAAAAATTGAATAATATATCTGTTAATGTATATGCTTTAGAACTGATTGAAAGCGGTGAAAAAACATCATTCTACTCAGTAGTACCTGTACGTTTAACTTCAAAAAAGCAGGAGCGTCACGTTAATTTGTTAATTATTCAAGATAAATATTTTCCAAAATTAAATGAATATGACGCTCCACCTGTAGATAACGAAAATGTTGAAATAGGATATCATTATTGTTGGATTAAATCCATGTCAAAACTTTTATCGAGACAACTGAGCAAATCAAATAGGAAAAAATATTTGTGTGATAGATGCCTCAATTATTTTCATACTCATCAAAATTTAATTGATCATAACATACTTTGTGAGAATATAAACGAATGTAAAATTTCTTTTCCGAAATATGACTTTGTTGAATTCAGAAATCATATTTACAAGCAAAAATGTCCATTCATAATTTACGCAGATTTCGAATCACAGTTGGAGAAATGTAAAACCAGAATTTCTGACAAAACGTTGAAATACCAACATCATAAATCTTACAGCGCAGGATTCTATTTCAAGTGTTCTTATGATGATTCATTGTCATTCTATCGAGGATATCGTGGTTCGGATTGTATGGAGTGGTTTGTTAGGGAAATGTCAGATATTGCTAAATTTGTTGAGTCGAAAATCATAAATATTGTGCCAATGACGAGCACGCCCGATATTGCTAATGCTACTGAATGTCATATTTGCGAAAAACCATTTTCCAAGCAGGATATAATTGTGAATGACCATTGTCACTTCTCAGGGGTATTTCGAGGATGGGCGCACCAATCACCCTGTAACATTAACTTCAAAAAATTATTTGTAGTACCTATCGCATTTCACAATCTCTCAGGATATGATAGTCATTTCATAATTCGAGATATTTCCAAACATAGTCGCGTGAGTGTACTCCCAATAAATAGGGAAAAATATATTTCCTTCACTCAATATGACTCTGAAACTAATATTAAATTCAGATTCATTGACTCTTTCCGCTTCTTAGGGGCAAGTCTCGATGCTCTTGTATCAACTTTGAAAATAAATGATTTAAACATATTGAAAAAAGAATTCAGTAGTTTAACAGAAACACAATTCAAATTATTGACGAGGAAAGGTGTTTTTCCTTATGATTATATTGATAATGAGGAAAAATTGGGTGAAACTGAATTACCGAATAGACAACAATTTTACAATAGATTGAATGAAACTAACATTTCTGGTGATGATTACACTCATGCTCAAAATGTTTGGAAGTGGTTCAACATAAAAACACTTGGAGAATATAGTGACTTGTATATGCGTACCGATATTATTCTCCTCGCTGATGTTATGGAAAATTTTCGAGAGTCATCTATCAAAACGTACTCTCTCGACCCAGCTTGGTATTACACTATGCCTGGATATACTTGGGATTGCATGCTCAAGTATACGAGCTGCAAATTACGGATATTGAAAGATGTAGACATGCTTCTGTTCATCGAAAATGCGATCAGAGGCGGAATATCAATGTGCTGTAATAGGTACAGTGAAGCAAATAATAAATACATGTCAGCTAATTATGATCCTGAGAAACCATCAAAGTACCTGCTATATTTTGATGTGAATAATTTGTACGGGAAAGCCATGTGTGAACCATTACCGTACGATGGATTTGCCTGGGTTGATACAAACATCGACGTCACTTCCATCCCTGATAATGCAGAGGAAGGTTATATTCTCCAAGTAGATTTGGAATATCCTCCAAACCTCCACGATTTACATAAAGATTTTCCATTTTGTCCCGAACATCGTGCACCACCAAATTCAAAATTACCAAAGTTAATGTCCACTCTTTACGATAAAAAACAATATACGCTGCAGTATCGAAATTTGAAACAAGCTTTAGATCACGGATTGAAATTAACTAAAATACATAAAGTTTTGAAATTCCAACAGTCTCCGTGGTTAAAACCCTACATCGAATTGAATACTCGATTGAGAACTTTAGGTACAAGTAACTTCGAAAAAGATTTGAGAAAACTAGCAAATAACGCAGTTTTTGGAAAGACGATGGAAAATATTCGTAACCACCGCATTGTTAAATTGGTGCAAATGTACGAAGGACGTTATGGTATCAAAAATCTGATTGCCAGCCCTCGATTCCATCAGCGAACTGTTTTCGATGAAGAGCTTGTAGCTGTTGAGCTGAAAAAGTCTGAATTGATTTTCAATAAACCTTTATATATCGGTATGACTATTCTCGATTTATCGAAAATTGTTATGTATGATTTTCACTACAATTTCATGCTACCTACCATGGGAGTTTCTAACTGTAAACTGATGTACACTGACACAGACAGCTTCATTTATGAGATAACCTGTGATGATGTATATAAAGAAATGATTTGTGAAAATATTGAAAAATTTGATACATCTGACTATTCTCCAAGTAATATTTACGGCATACCGCGAGTGAACAAAAAGGTTCTAGGTTTGATGAAAGATGAAGCTAATGGGAAAATTATAACACATTTTGCTGGGTTGCGCTCCAAGATGTATAGTTATAAATTGGATATTACGGATGATGATATTGAGAAGGAAAAAAAAACGATTGCAAAAAAAGGGGATTAGTAGTGATGAATTAGATAGAGAATTAGAAAATTTGGGTATAACAAAAAAATCGAAGGGAATCAGGAAATGTGTTGTTAAAAACAAAATATCTTTCGATGATTATGTAGATTGTTTGAGAGCCAACACCGAAAAGACTGTAACCCAACAAACAATCCGTTCCTACGTTCATGAAGTGTTTTCCATCGAACAAACTAAAATCGGCTTAAGTCCACACGATGATAAACGCAAACTCATCACAGATTCATTTGACACAATTCCTTGGGGTCATTTTAGTTTAAAATGATTTTTTTTTTGTTTCAGATAGTCTTAAGTGTTTGTACGATGAATTTAAAGCAACTCTGCATAAAAACTCTTTGTGAAAATCTTAAAAGTGCTACAAGCTTCATTCAAGCATCACCCTTGCCAGTGATATTAACCAAAAAAGTTATTCAAAATTTTGCTCATTTCAAATGGCTACAGATTAATCGACACCAGCATGAAATTGATTTTGATATACTTATCAATTTCGAAACATTTGATAATTTTTATCAAGTGCGTCCTGATTTTCGGGAGGCATTACTGAATGTTAATAATTTAGAGCCATATTGCCGTCAGAACTCCTTTTGCGTTTGGATGAAATTTTATGAATCTGATGAATTTAATATATTACTTTGCGAAGGATGTGTGAAAGCCTTTATCGTAGCATGGGAACTTTCACACCCGAAAATTAAAGTGAATTTTGTTGTTAGACATAGCCATGAAATATTTTCTGATGAAGAAGTGCATACGGTATACCAACAAAAATCGAGTTGGTGTCAAAATTGTTTCACACACTTTTTATTCGATTTAAAAGATCGGTATGACTATATAAATGACTTGCATAAAGATAAAAAAGTTAAATTTAATTGAAATTTTCCATATTTATATCATATTTTTTAACAAACGAAATGTAGCTCACATTTTATATGTCATTTTATGTAGTGCCACCTTTATGAATAAATGAAAAAAATATAATTTTTTTGTGTTTTATTTTTTATTTCTCAAAAAATTATTCAATAAAGAAAATTATTCATAAAAATAAATCAGTTTCGACAGCATATTTTTCAAGTCGTCCAAAAGTTTGCTATTGGGGCATGTGATATCAAACATGTTCCAGTCAAAGTCTCCTACTTCAATAAGCTTCCTCTGAAACTCATTATACTTAAAGTAGGTATTTCCTTTGAAAAAATACATGTGTCCATCTATGTAGCGAAATGCTGAAGTAATACCATTAGGAATGTCTGGAAACACATCTTCTATACGTCCTCTATTAATGATGGAAAGTGCATTGATATCCATCCCATCGAATTCAATGAAGGAAGCATTATCATAAAATATGTAAGATTTCCCTGCATACGTTTGAAAAACAGCATTCATTTTGGAATGTGTAGGTAATAAGGGAATGTCAATATCTCTACCGATTTGTAAATTGGGAAATGAGCTTGAATAGAATCTATTATTACCACCGACAACAAATAAATTTCCATTACCAGTTTGAAAAATGTGATTTACTCCTATAGTTCGTAGTTCTTCAGGTAGGTAATTTTGTAGATTCTCGGGTTCGCGCAATTTCACCTTTTTTTCAGATGTAATAACAATTTTCCACAATAGTTTTTTAACTATAATGTACAATCGATAGCTTGGAAATCCAGGTGCATACGCCAAAAACATAGAATCTGGGGAAGATTTTACTTCACATAAATTCCTAATGAATCCGGATGCATTTTGTGTGGAGAGTCGTGTGTTTGTGGTATGAGTTTTGGGTGTTGTTTTACGAGTGGTGCTGGTGGAAGTCATCTGAGTAGTACTTGTTTTTGGGAGTATCTGAGTAGCGGTTGTTTTTGGTGGTATATATTTGGGTTTTGCAACAAATCGGTCCTTTCGGTCATACAGTGCTTCGAGCCCATTTATATCATCACGATGTATGGGACGGAATTCAGTCTGATACCATGGGAACATAATTGCATTTTTTGTATCACTATGAGCTAATCCTAAAGAATGACCAATTTCATGAACCGCAGTCATCAGTAAATTTGTATATCCGTAAGGTATTTCACCGTTCCCCGCATACCATTTTTCTTCACTATCAAAATGAATTTCTATGCAAATGTCAGTTGGTGTAGGGAAGAAAGAATGAGCGAGAATGCGACCTGGACCATCGAGAGGAAAACCACAATAAGCGGTACCCATACAAGTACTACGAAATTGATGCTCAAATTTAACGAATGATATCGTAATATCTGATCTAGTAGGTATTGACATCATTTCAAATGTTAAAGTTGATTCATTCTCCCACATGGCAAAAGCTTTTTTGAATACAACAAGGTATTCATTATAGTCTTTATAATTGTTACGTGGATAGCGTGATAAATACCACCTCAAATGTGTTTTATTCCATTTAGTTTGCACTCTAAAATCAGTTTCAGCAAAATGACATCGGGGTCTCGCAATCAGATCGAGCGTTTCATCATTCAAATCTCCGTCCACAGGCAAATTATAACGTTCTTGGAAATCACTTAAAGATGTTGAAAAATCTACCTGTGAATTATTACTGACGTATCCATACGTTTCAAGGAACTTTTGAACGGCACTTGAATTGTTAGTTACTTCTGCTGCAGTGACTGACAGTGTTGTTGTTGAATTATCGTCTACTGTGACTGACAGTGTTGTTGTTGAATTGTCAGTTACTGCTGCTGCTGCAGCGACTGACAGTGTTGTTGCAAGAAGCAATACTTTGTTCATTCTCAATGCTAGTATGTAGTAGAATGAGCACACCAGAGATTATGATACCCCTAATATACTATATATAAAAAAAATAATAAAAAAAATGTTTTTACGAATTTTATTTAATTACATAAATCATACAATAATTTGTTTCTATAATAAAATGGATATTCTCTTAAAGCGTTAGCGTATATGCTATCTATGGAAGATGCTTGACAAAATCCGTTTACAATTTCTTCAAGAGTCAAATTTGTTTTATTTTCACGTAACCATGACTTGATTATATCGAAAACACCTCGATAATAAGCACAAAAGTTCAAAGCGTCCAGCATAGCTACTCAATCTGAAAGTACTCCCATATGTATATTGAGAACGTCGACGACTTCTTGCTCAGAAAGTTCTACGTTGAGAACGTCTTTGGAAATTGCTATGCGCTTGATACCGCTTTCGATGTACTGAGTGACGTGAACCAGATCTCCACATCGTATGGTGATGGGATCATACTCATCTAAATAACCATCGACTGAGGTTTTGAAGAAATTTTCCTTTATCGCCAATAGGATATCGATGAGAGTCGCCCACTCGAAAGTGGTGAAACTAATTTGACGGGTTGAAAACTGCTGTTTCAAAATGATGCATGTACTGAAGTCTCGAGAGGGGCTCAGACCGCAGCGAATCTCATACAGATTCATCGGAAATACCATTAACAATAGTTGATTTTCTTTTTGGGCAGCAATTTCGTACCGTTCAAGCACCTTGTCGATTGCGCAAAGACGCTGCTGCTTATAATCATCATCACTATCACACATTACTTCAAAATCAGTGACACTACTGCTACGACTACTGTAACCACTGTCGAGAGACATTTTCTGTTAGACTGGAAAGCAATATATTCCTGCATATGATTATATAGAATCAGATCACGTGATTGTTGTGATTTTTATTGGTATTGTTTGACTTTGCTGCATGAATATGAGCAAGATTAAAAACAGGCCCATACATTTCATATAGTTGTGCGTATATTTCATAAGATCCTATACAAAATCAGCGTTTTCTATCCAGCTGTTATTTTTGGCATTCAAACCAAGCCATTTAACGTACATTTTACTACCTTTTCTTCTCAACACTTTTTCAACGAGATAAATCTCAGGATTAGCAGTTTTTTGTAATTCCTCCCCATAGAAAGCACCTCTTATCGGTATACCATGCATATCTTCCAACATAAAGGTGGTAGGATTAGTAATGTTGGTTTTGATGATTTTGAATAGTTCAGTAGTCCAATTAGGTGTATAACCTTTTTCAAAAACGTGTTTTCCTTTACTGATTCGCACAACATCACCGACTTTGAACTTTCTTGGTCCAGCTATTTTCAGGTGGGTGTATGTTGATTTGAGGATTTTTTTCTCGTTCGATTTGTTTACTTCGGACGGTTTCATACCAGTCTTAGAGTGTTGAGTATCATTGTATAATTTTGTGATTTCAGGTAATATTTTCAACCATTTGTAGGTGCCATTCAAACTGAAATACTTGTAAAGCCTTTCTTTTAATGTTCTTATGACACGTTCAGCTATGGCTGCTTTCAAGGCGCTGTACGTATTGTAGTGATTTATTCCATGTTTTTTCATCAAACTTTGAAATTTACTGTTGTAGAATTCTGTTCCCTGATCTGTCTGAAGATTTTTTGGACAACGTTTTGTATGTTTCAAAATATCTGCAAACTTTTCAGTAAGTTCCGCACCCGTCTTCGTTTTCAGCGGTCTAGTCCACACGAATTTCCAGAAACAATCTATAACGACTAGAATGAGTTTGAAATTTTGATTTTGATGAGCGTACGGCCTCATTTCAGCCAGATCCATTTGCCACAAATCATCCAATCCTTTGATGATGGTTCGACGTCGGGGAAATTTTTTTCTAATTGGTCTGTGTAGTTCGTTTACAAGTTGAATCTTCTCTTTGGAAGTCATAACTGAGGTTAAAGATAGAAAAGCATTACATTTATTGTTTTGGTAGATGATCTAACTTGAAAATGTTTCGTTGCTGATTCTTCCAATGGTATCAATGTCAGTTTTTGAATTTGTTCTATTGGATTCTATTTTGGTGATTTGTTGTTTGAATCGATTCAACTCCTTTTCAAATTTTTTGTTTGATACTCTACTTTGCTCCATGAATATTTTCACATCCTCACTGTTTGATTGAATCACTTCAGATATATCTTCAGTTTTTTTTTTGATATATAATTACGAATATTTTTCATTTCAGCTTTATAATCCCTATCAAGTTTATCACACAGAGCAAATAGCTTCTTGTAGCGTTCTTCGTTCATTTGAGACAATTGAACTAAGGTATTGTTGAGATTTTGCATTTTTCCATCAGATTCTTTCAACAATGTACTCACTTCATTCCGAATATTTTTCATATCTACTTGCATTTCAGCAGAGTCGGAACTCAGTTTATGCACAGATTCCATCATTTGCTCGGTACTCCGATCTATTACTTCAATTTTATTTTGAATACTTTTTAGATCAACCTGCATTCTATCAACCGAATTAGTAATTATTTTATTTATTCCATCCACATATTCTTTGTTAGCTGCATCCGTACCGATTGTAGGTCGTTTGACATTACTCAATTTCAGATTGTCAAAGTCGATATTACCGTCAGGTGTGTGCAACAGACCTCCGCCAGGGTGTGCGAGATGTTGCAATTTTCGCTTTCTGACTGCGTTGCTGTCGCTACGCCCAAACTTATCGATAGTCATTTTGAAAATGAGTATGCAACGATCAAAGCACAACATCTTATAAACAAATTATCGAATGATTTCAGCTTCTTTGAGCTCATTGATTATGGCAAGAATCTCATTATCATGGGAGGAATTTCCGGCATATTTGGAGACAATCAGTAATTTAAGTCGTTCGCACAATTCATTCGGATCATTCCAATAAATATATTCCACAGGTTTAGTATTATATGACATGTGTTCTACAATAGGTTTTTGATGAGTCCGTAAACCAGCACCAGACGTTTTTCGATGATAGCTTGCTGGAGGAAACATCGGTTTGATAATGTGTGTATATTTGTATCTTTGGCTACTTTTTTGGCGACCCCGAGTATTTTTGTGAGCGCTTGATAATTTTAAAATCTCTTTATATGCTTGCAAATCCTCATCATTATAGTTTTCAGGCATGTTGAGAAATATCAACTCATATAGGCCGGGCGTTCCTTTAATTTGATAATTATCTATTATAATATATCCGTAACGTTTATCAAAATCGATTTGTTTCCAACCTAAAAACCATTTTGACCCAACTCCATCATATACGGGACCGTATATTTTATCAATTTCATCGCTCTTTCCCCAATGTTTCATAATATAGGGTTGAGACATCTCAGGATACTGGTCAATATATTCCTCTAAAACATCTTCAGAAAGCGGCATCGGAAGATCACCTTCTTGCTCTCCCTCATTTTCCTCAAATACATCAGCATCATAATCCAAAACATCACCCGTATCTGCAACATATTCGAAGGGTAATGACGTTTTTTCTTGCTTTTCAACTTTCTCTGGTTTAGGTTCAGTTTTCAGCTCAGTTTTGATGGTAGCTTGCGGTGTTATATTCATTAGTTTCTTCAATGGAGTAGATAAGGGTTGGAAAAATTTCTGTAATGATTCATCTTCTTCAGATTTACCTAATTTTAACGCTAAATATTTTTTTCGGATGACATTTGCAATTTCATTGATTTTATTCTTTCGAATGACATCAACTTCTTTGCTTAGAGGTTTCATGATTGTGAATGATACTTCGCAACTTATACTGCTATACTTATATATTTGTCGAATCCATGACGATAACGACCTGCATTCGAATCGAAATCTTTCACGATCACAATGGGTCCAAATCGATTCGAGTTCCAACATTCAGCACACAAGCTCTTGAATTGATCGAAAAACATGTCAGGTGAAACGTGTTCATCGAATACATGTTTCAAATTGATTTCATCCTGTTTGAATAGCACAATCATATTGCAATTGTCTCGTATCAGCTGTTTGGGGATTTTTGAGTATGTCTGACATAGATAAGCAGCATCAATGTTCTTGTGTCGGCACATAGAGTAATATTCTCGAATTTTCTGCTGACTATCGCATGATACATCATCGAAAATGAAAATGGAATTAGATTTAGCATCGTGAGGACTTATGATTTCTTCATTTTCCCTAAACGGGTGATAGCCTACACCTCTAACTTTCTCTAATATCTCTTGCACTAGCTGATATTTCGGTTGATACAATGATTTGGAATATACGTAGATGTTTTCGAATTTAGCACCATTTGGGTGGAATAACAATGTAAGGATGGCGTTTGTCTTTCCGCAACCGCTTGGTCCACAAATGATTGCACGAAAAGAATTAGGTAATAATTTACCGTGCTTCCCCTCAACATTGCAAACTTTATTCAAAAAGTCTAAATTCTCGATGGGCAGTAACTTTTCCTGTTGAATGACCTTCAGGATGTGAGTATAAGTCAAGTATGTCGCGTCTATATATTAACGCATTGACAACATCTCTTATCATTATCAATGTTAACTTACGAAGGAGCAGGTGTTGTCAATTCACTCATCAACAAGCTCCCGTTCGAGTTACATTTACCGGGTTATTCGTTTTGTGAACCAGGCACCAAATTGGAGGAGAGATTAGCACGAGGTGACGTAGGTGTGAATTCTTTGGATGAGAGTTGTAAAGATCACGATATTGCATACTCTCAAAGCAACTCTTTAGAAGATCGACATAAAGCTGATAAGGTATTGGAAAATAAGGCCTGGGAACGCGTTAAATCGAAAGACGCAAAATTTGGTGAGCGAGTAGCTGCTTGGTTTGTTACATCAGGTATGAAAGCTAAACGTAAGCTTGGAATGGGAATGCAACCATCCTTTCGACGTACCATTCTTCAGAAAATTATCAAAAATTGGAAACCGCATCCGAGTAATGTTAAGAAGTCTAGCGCTTCAGCTTTGCAGATAGCTAAAATGGCTTTGAGTCAAGCTGGAGGTCGGAAAAAAATACGTATACCAAGAATTATTCCATTCGAATCAAAGTCTGGAGGAATTCTACCACTCATACCCATATTTGCTGGACTTTCAGCATTGGGTTCCCTAGCAGGTGGAGCAAGCGCAATCGCTAAAACGGTTATTGATGCCAAAAATGCTAAAAAGAAACTCGAAGAAGATCGACGTCACAATAAATCTATGGAGCATTTGGGTTCCGGTTTATATCTGCGCAAAACATCTCGAGGATTTGGGCTGTTTCTGAAGAAGCAGTCACAGCAACGCAAAGGCCGCGGTCTCAACTTGAAAAAACAAAAAAACTCCTGTTGAAGCTACCCAATAGAGCATTATATGACGTGGAAATCAGTCAGTGTGCTCGTCAACTGAAAATACCATATTTTCGTGGAGTCTTCATGCGTGACACTTTGCCAGCTTGTGGACCTTGGTTACGAGAATGTGCTGTATTGAACTTGGACTCTCAGATGAACATGGGTACTCATTGGGTAGCTTATATTAAAAATGGTAATGTTGCAGAATATTTTGACAGTTTCGGGAATTTGAAACCTCCAATGGAATTAGCACGATATAAGGGGGTACGAATCACTTATAATAATAACCATTATCAGAATTTCAATCAAAGTAACTGTGGACATCTTTGCCTACAGTTTCTACTTCATGATGTCCGTTGAAAACGAAACGATTAGATTTAAATCTTTGAGGGATTTCACTGATGCTGAACTGCAAGCTTTGTCTATTGACTATTTGATAAGAAATGCAGGACCCTGGGAGCTTTTGGATGTGTGGCATAAATTACCCAAAGCCTATCAACTTCGCTTTGCTTTGCAAATTCGTCTACCATGCTTCATCCATCATCCAACTGAGTTTGGACTGTCAACCATATCACTAGAAAAAGCACAATATGATGGACCTGTTAGCGCACAATTTGAATGTTATTATTGTAGGAATAAATGATATTTGTATCACTCAGCTTTTTTGTTTCATTCTAGACCTTCAATAGGTATCGAAAACTCAAACATATCAGGAATATTGGTTTTTTATTTAAGGCTTGTAACTGTTTGATGTGTGTCAGTCATGTCTATGATATTAACGTTAACAAGTCGTTCTTCGACACTTTCTACTGACTTCACTCCACCCATTCAGCTAGGTTCTGATTCGGAATACAGTTTGGCTTTATTAAGTTTCCATTCATACAACAGTATACCAAACATTGAAGAGGGTACAAAATTCTATTACTACGAAAACGCTGACAAAACGAAAAGTAGAAGTATTGATATCCCTGCTGGATCCTACGAAATTGATGATATTGAGTCTTTGATAAGTAAACATATTCTACTTAAACGTTTAAGGAGACACCTGAGGAATTTTTCCATCTCAAACCCAATAATAATACTCTGAAAAGTGAAATATTTTGTCTGAAACACCAGATAGATTTCACTCATGCAAATAGTTTGGCTCACATTTTAGGATTTTCACCTACTTTCCTACAGCCCAACATTCATTACGCGTCCGATCTACCTGTTGATATTATTAAAGTACGTACGATACATATAGACAGCAACATTACGTTTGGAGCCTTCTACAACAACGTACCATCACATACGATATACGAATTTGCTGTTGGTGTTGATCCTGGTTACGCAATTGACGAAACACCTAATCACCTAATTTATCTACCTGTTTCACATAGGAACGAAATAAACAATATTACACTGCGTGTGCTTGACCAACATTCCCAACTGATTGATTTTCGAAACGAAGAAATAATAATTCGACTGGAATTGAAGCGGAAGTATGGTGTTAACTATCTATAAGAACCATTCATCAACATTCAAACCATCAGTCTTCACCAAGACTTTTAACCACCGACAGCTATTAACAGTGGAAAATAAATTGTTTTTGAAATCTCTTGGTTACCATGTTGTCGAATCAGGTGTTCAACATTTTCCGAAAACCGCAAAACGATGAATCCATACAAAAGGTAGAGTGGCGGACCTACTACCCCTATGTCAAGTCTTTTCGAAACAATGATGTTATTGAAATCAACATTAACCAGTCAGATGCCTACGATGCATTGTATGATAGCATGCTTTTCATTAGTGGAAAGGTTGTGAGAACCAAAGGCGCTGGCAGAGTATCATTCGTAAACAATGCTGGTGCCTTTATGTTCCAATCAGTCAGTTATGAGCAGAGTGGTAAGGAATTGGAATCAGTTCGTGAAGTTGGGATTGTGAGTACTGTAAGAGGCTTCCTCACGTACACTGACGAAGATATCAGGCATTTGGCAACCTCAGGTTGGACCTTTCCTAATAACGTGGGCGTTATTAATACATCGCATCTAACATTCAATATGCTCATACCCGTAAAGCATTTTCTAAATATTTTCAACGATTATCAGCATGTTTCTTACGGTAAACATACTATCCGATTGGTACGGGCTGGAAATGATAGCAACTGCTTCAAAATAGAAGAGACTCCTGCTGCACTAACACCTGCGACTGAAGTTTCGCTAGAAATTGAAAATATTGAACTCAAGGTCAAGCGAATTTTTCCTCATGACCAAATCAAATTGCAACTTTTGAAGGCCATCAAAGCTGACACTCCTATCCTAATGCCGTTCAGAAAGTGGGAGCTACATATGTTGCCAGCTCTGACGACGGGTGCAAATAATGAAATATGGGCTGTTAAGACCTCCTCATTCCTGGAGAGCCCTCGCTATGTGATTGTATGCTTCCAGAAGGATCGGGATTACACCAAAGTCAATGCGGATCCTACATTATTCAATCATACGAATATTACCAATGTAACGCTTACTCTGAATGGGGAAAATTATCCCAAAGAAAATATGCATCTGAATTATGCCAAGGGGAATATTTCGCAAGCCTATTTCAACTACGCACAATTCGGGCTCAGTTACAAGAATACTCATCAACATAATCCTCTGTTGAGTTTCAGTGAGTTTGTCGGCAGATCTCTCTTTGTCATCGATTGTTCCAGAAGGGACGAAAGTATCAAAAGTTCCAGTGTTGATGTAAAGCTTGAAATCGAAGCAGCTGAGGGTTTTCCTGCTAATACTCGTGCCTATTGCATAATTGTGCATGACACTGTCATCGAACACCTCCCACTCAGCGAAATCATTAAGAAATGGAACTGAAGGTATGCTTCTTTGTCAGTGTCTTCCAGAAAGCCATCATGAGAATAGCTGTTGTAGATATTCAGGGATTTGTTATTGAGCAACAATTCCAACCTAAGGAGATAGCTGTTAGGACTGGAGTTCAATGTAGTAACTTTTTATTGCTTCCAAACAAACCGTTTTCCTCTTTGAGTAAAGAGGATAGGCGATCTGTCTGTTTTTTGGAGCGAAACATTCACGGTTTGAAGTATTCTTCCGGCTTCGTGGAATACCACCAATTGGATAACATTCTCAAAGAAAATCTGAATGATGTTGATATTATCTATGTTCGAGGATATCAAAAGAAAGAGTTTTTAACTTCAAAATTTCAACAATCAAGTATATGCTTTCCACCACGCATTGTGAATTTGGAGGATTATGATAACACATCATGGTTGGTTCCTTCATTCGTCGACGATGGTATTTCACCTTGTATGCATCACATTCGCACGCAAAACCAAAACAACTACAATTGCAGCCTCCGCAACGTTGATATTTTATATAAATGTCTTTATGATATGCTTCCAAAATAATGTGCATTTTTTTAATGGAATAAATAAAATTTTGAAACATCACTCTTCCTCTTATTTTGATTTTGTACACCCACAATATATCTTTAACATACTTACTGAGTAAAAATGGATACATTTTCGTAAATGAAAACGGTAACATTTTTATCAAACTTTTTTCATATACGACTGCGGCTTTCGTAAACGGAAACGTTTTCGTAAACGGAAACGTTTTCGTAAAACGAATGCACGCATGAAAGTGTTTACAAAAACAAAAACGCTTCTGTAAAACAAATGTACTTAAGAAAGTGTTTACGAAAAACAATTACGTTTTTTAAAATGCGTAGGCTACGTCACTTCTGACAGTCGGCAAAGTAAACATCATCATACGTTGAAAGAAACTAATATTCAATTATATATACTTATAAGTCGGGTTGGCCGAGCGGTCTAAGGCGTTGTGATGTTAAACTACGGTTTAACATCACGACATTTACATGAGTTCGAATCCACACCTAACTTATTTTAATTCTATTAGCGATTTGGTGACGTTACGTTACTTATGACAGCTGGTGGAATACATGACATCAAACGTTAAGATTTGGGAGTCAATTATGATTAGTACCACCTACATCTTATTTACCAATATTTATTCTTGGGAACACCATACATACTCATCCTTCTGCCATTTGACAGCCAACCACCATGCTATCTTATGTTGATCTTTCATGGGACGCCTATTAAATATTTTTGAGTCACCCTGTATTCTCCGCCGCAAGAATTCTTACAATTGAACCGGATCTGCTTCGACTGCGTCACGATAAACGCGAAGCGACCGGCATGCTCTCAACAACTCATACTTTCTCTCTCTAACACACAGCGGGTCCGATATACCCATTGCTCCACTACTAGTGAGTAATTTCAGAATAGGGCATTTAAATAGCTCCTAATTAACTAATAATTTCCCTATTGAAAAAATATGGATATGCCATCTTGCTCTGCTAACTTTTTGTTGAGCTAGCAGAACATGTTACATTTAAGAAAAAAGAGCACAAAATTTCGGAATAGAGCACTTAAATAGCTCCTAATTATCTTATAATGAAAAATAAATTCTGCTCACCTTGCTCTGCTGACTTTATAGACATGAATTTTCCAGCTTTAAAGTGGTTTAGTTGCTTTATCTATGAAAAACGTTCTCCACAATTATTTTTTCATCAATATCAAGTGATTACAAATAATATAAGAAACCTTTGCCAGAACTACATAATGCCTAATACATTAAGAATATCATAGCATGGAAATTGAGTATATCACTTGAAAATTATCTTTGTATTCATTGCTCCAAATACTTTTGTGAGACATCTATGATGAAAACCATAATTTTGCAGATTCCTCATCTGGATATAATAAAAGAACTTCATGGTCTGAAGATGAAATATCAATCGTCCTAGAACATTTTGGGAAACGCATTGAAGAAGAAACTTTACCCAGCTCAGAAACTCTGTCAAATTTCATTGAGCAATCTCCAGTTTTGAAATGCCGAAATGAATTACAACTGAAGTCGTGGATATCGAATAGAATCCAAAAAAAAAGAAGAGGAACTTGCAATAAAAAAAAAAGGGGTAGGTTCGATAATAATTGGGGCAACCATATACACAGTTTCAGTTAGACAAATAGAAAAACATGTCAATACATAGGAAGAGTTACAATTGTAACTCGATCAAAAGTGTGCTTAAGTGTTGTTTCAAAAACACTGAATACCACTGTTGAGTGTCAAACTTTTAGCAGGATTTTCGCAAATGTGATACATAAGAAGCTGGTTCAATTATTGAAATGAGAAACATTCTCAATTAGAAATTGAATAAAAACATGATTCCCCTGGAAATGGAAATAACCCTAAGATAAAATGAAGTTATTTTTGTAATATCTAACAGAAAACAACTACTTCCCTAACTAATACCACGTTGGACATTGAACTACATCTGACAGATATTGTGAAAAGACCCTAACTTGAGAGAAAAAAATCTGAAAGTGAAAATTCGCATTTTCATTCAGATAGTTTATTTTAATTATTTAGTTTCCATTGGGGATTCATAGATGAGATAAGAGATAATGTTATTCATAGGTAAAATTCACTCACGTTGGAAAAAAAATTTCGTTCAGTTATGCATGGAAATTGCATCTCTTTCGCTAGGCCTCCAATAAGTTTATATATATATATATATATATATATATATATTTATATATGTATTTTACAGGACCTGTGAAATACTGGACAGCCAGAGAAAAATATATCCTTCAAAAAGAATTTACAGTACACCTCAAAAAGAAAACTTTACCATCTTTTCAAGAATGTAGAGAGGTTCTTCAGAAGTATCCTGATCTCAGTGAGCGAACCAAAGAATCTGTTAAAGCTTGGGTAAATAATCAGATAAAACATATGTAATGATTGCAATATAACTTTATTTCCAATTTTGACCATTTTGCAGAATTGAATCGTCTTCCTGTTTTGAGAGATTATGTTTTGATCGAGTTCAAGCTTAAAAGCCAATCTAAATTCTGTTGGTCAAATCACCAAGATGAAAGATGATGAGGGGGACTATGAGGTCAAATTCCTACGATACCGAAAATGCAACACCTTTGTCGAACCTCTTGTGGATGACATAGCCGCTATTGATGACAAAGACATAAAGATGCTACTGGAAACTCCTTCTGTGGTTCAGGGCACTAAAAGACAAAAGGGCTTTATCTCATTTAACGTTGATTTTGGCTATTTAAACATTGGCTAAACATAAAAGTATTTTGTGTTTTCAATTCCAGATCCTTAACTCTTTTTTTAAATGGCTTCTCTTAACATTTTCAATTCAAAAAATTAAGTTTTTTTATGAATTATCGTGTTTTTTTCAATTGTTCGAAGGTACCCCATGCCCTGTGTCATTGTACCCCAGGAATAGGGCACAATGACACAAAATTGATTTTTTGGAAAATGGCCGCTAACGGTCACAAATGATTTCTATTATAACGGTTCATGCATTTCTTTCATAGCTTAGATCCTTAGGTGAAAGGAAATCATGAAAATGCTGAAAAAAAAATTAATGTGGGGAGCTATGGGCAAAACCAACTTTTGTGTTCCATTGTGCCCCACCCTCCCCTTAACATTATGACAGAAAATTTCATCGAACAAATGAGCAAGTTTTTCTAGCCGCTCAGAAAGATTTGAATGTTAGATTTCTCGAGTATTCTTAGTGTTGCGATCCACCCTTCAGACACCAGAGGGTGCAATCAGGTTCGGACACGGAGTATTCTTGAGAGATTCTGGAGCCTCCTTTGACTTAGGTCGAGGGGTTCGTAACAATGTTCACACCTCGAGCTTTTTAAACCGAATCCCTCAGGCTAATTTATTACCCAACTATATAATTTTAGGCTCACGTTTAAACTTATTGTCGAATTTTTTAGAACTCCTTATTTGTAAATCCCTGGTTCTGCTAGCTTTACTAGTTGAGCTACCCCCCCCCCCCCCCCAATGGAAAAACAAATCAGAAGAAATCCAGTGGGACAATCATTTCAGGCTCTATTCAGATTAATTCATTGCCCTATTGCTAGCTAACGTCCCCCCTAGTCGTAAAAAGTACCGTGATTGTGCCGGTAGAATAGCAGCCCTCGTTGCGAAATATGACGAGACAACACTTTCCGCCTATTTGCGAGGTATAGCTCACAATCTTACTTATTAAAGAGAGTGACCATACAAATTTTTACCATTTTGATATGAAGTATAATAAAGAAAAATACCCTTTTATTTCTATATAATATCAATAATTTTATTACTACCCTCAGAGAGGTACTAGTTACAGTAAGTAAGAACTGTTTCGAAATAAAGTAATTAAGGAACGACCCTTTTATTTCTGTGAAAGATTATTAATTTCATTGCTACCTTCGGGTTATTTCGGTCTCAAATTCATACAATCCAACCTCATAAAAAAGACATGCACTAAAAAGAAAAGGTAATGTTTTCAATTCAAATGTAGAAAATATCTGACCACCAAAATCCCAAGTTACCAATTCTCCATTCCCTCATTTCGGTGTCAAAGTCATACAATACAACCAAAGTAAGCTTTTGACCGTCGGGGAATTGCCCTAGACCTGTTTGGAATTATATAGAAACTCTAAAAGAGCTGGGGAGTCAGAACAGATTGACCTTGGTCTACGCACTAGCACACAGGTTATAGAGGCAATAAAGATGCTGATACACTAGTCTGAGAAGAAGCAAGTAAGGCCCTGAATGACCTAGAACCTTTCTGTGCTATAGCAAAAGTTGTACTAAAAACAAATATCAAATCATGGATTCAATAGAAGTCTCAAAAATGGTAGAATAATTCACCAAGAATGAGACTGGCCAGAGTTTATCAAACCTCAGTACTAGGAACTAGGAAATTAGTAGGACTTTTCACAGGGTGATGTAATGTAGGAAATGCTATAAAGGTTTTGTTAGGAAGAAGAGGAAACATCAGCACAATTGTCAAGACTAAGGTTTCTATCTCTGGGAGAAAAAAAATCAAGATCTTCCAGATTCATGGGAATTTTAAAAACTATCCTTTAGAGTCTCGTAATCAAGACAGGGCTAAAGAAAGAACTCTAAATGTTCTCGAGGGCACACACCATAGATCTGAAAAAGTCGGGGTGTAGAGGCTCGTATAACAAAAGCCGATTAACCATTATATTTAAAAATTACAATTAATATAAAATGTATTAACTCGTAACTTATATCTAAAAACAGTAATTCTATACATAAAAATCATTGGAAAAAATTAGGGGATATATATATATATATACATATATATACAAATTTAAAAAACTTGGTATTGGTTTAATATGTTTTAAATAATCTCTTTTCTTCTTTTAAATATCATAAAAGAAGAGATCAATGATATTTTACATATGCCCTATAAAGGGTATTCAATAATCATTTGTCCAATATCCTCCAGCTAACCCAGACCCCGGTTTCTCCGCACTAGTGAAACTAGATTATAATGATGAATATGTTGTTTTTCCATTGTTGCATCTGATGTAGTTTTTTTTTTATTTTGTCACTTGAACAACCAACAACAAGAGGCATATCTGTTTCGAAAAAGAAGTGGAAGAGGTCAGTTCGAAATAGTTATTTATGTAACAAGTGTGTAAAGTGGTCTTTTTGACAAGTGTGAATACTGTCACATTTACCTTTGGCTCATGCAACAGTCGCATGAGTAAAAAAAGCCATTTCATACAAATTGTATACAATACTTTTTCTTCTACTGTACATATTGTCCACCAAGATGAAAAATGCAAAATTTGCTTTACACACTAAGTATTAAAACTAATAAACGTACATTTTACAAACAAAAAATTTGAGGTTTACGGAATATTCAACTCTTACAAAACAAAATAAAAATAACAAATGAAATTTCCTAATGAATCAGGTTTTTAGTTGTTAGGAATATAAATATTATAAGTGTTTAAGTGTATAAGTAAATTAAACTTCACACACTCATTGTGCTCAAAGTTCGCACTTCACTTTAGAAAGTTAACTATTTTCATTCTGATACTGCTGATATTATTTTCCACAGAATTTTTTCAAAATCATGGAGTTAACCTGGACAGTTGTTCATTTCCTGAAGGAAAATAGTGTGGAAGCGGTTCCCACTAACTGGATTATAGGAGGAAATATGTGCTATTGGCCATCACTCACTACAGAAAAAGTTCACAAAGTCATCAAAAACCATGAGCATCCTAATACATGTTGGGAATTTTTTGAGATTCGCATTTTTCGGAATGCTACTTATGGTAAAGTTATACTTACACATTTAATATCTTTAATTCGATTACAGAATGTTTTTATTGCAGATACATATAAAGAAGCTATTTCCAGAGCTCTAGTCGCAGAACATACAAGCGATGTGAATGATGAAGAGTCCCTTGAAACGAGGAAATCCAGAAGAAAAAAAAACGATTTTATCATCCTCTGATGATCAGAGCGAGGACTCAGGTGTTCCTCCACCTCCAAGAAACACCAAATTCGTTAAACACCAACGAATTGTGTCCATGAAGAACACCAAAGTGGTAACTCCAAGTGTGAAAGGTTTGTGTGCTAAGTAATTTCATCAAGAGATCAAATTTTGTCAAATATTGTTGCATATTATGTCATCTCCTTCATTACCTCTCCATTTTCTGTCTCCTACCCTTCTTCCTATCTTCTTTTTCCCTCTTCCTACTATGTTTGACTCTTTGTATTTCCCTTTTATTCTTCTACCAATTCCCCTCTTTATCTGTGCCCCATTTCCACTTTCCCCCTCTTTTATTCTACGAAAGCAAACGAAAACAGGCTCATGATATTTCTACACTGTTTGTATAACGACTATTCTCATCAGTCTTGTTGAAGCGAAAGTACAACATTTTTATTTCTTATGCTTTGGAAACTTCTGATCCAGACATAACAAACATATCCTGTACGTGCTGCCCACTTCATAAGAATGGTATCAATATTATTCTCAACTATATGCTAAATATTTTAATATATGTATTACTTCATAGAACTACAAATAACCCTGAAGAAGTTGATGACTGAGGTGAGGGATCTAACAAAAAAACACAATTTTACAATGTCTTTGGCAACTGAAACAATTGACGAATTGAAGAATCTCTCAGCACAGATGAAACATTTCAAAATTGATAATATTCAAGAAGATTCTGAATCAGTTCTTAATTCAAAATATCACTTTCCTCTATCAAGTGGCGATGATTTTGATTATCTGGACAATTATCTTTCTGATGGTGAAATATTTAAATCAGCAGTAAGTAACACTCATATCAATATTTCAAAATATGTAAATTTTGGTGTATTCACCAAATTTTGATGAACCTATAAAAAATAATATTCCTATTATCTGGAGTATGATTATGAACACTTGATCCATAGTAAAATTGACAATTCTAATAGCAAATCCATTGTAAAAATGTCAATCTCGTTACGTATCGTGCATTCATAATAATGGGCTTTTGAATTCTCATGAGTTGGGAAATAGATTGCAGTATATTTTAATTTCAGGTGATAGAAATTTCTAAAATGGGTGGCACTGACATGTATGATTTTATTACAAGATCACTGAGTTGGGTGATGAAGAATTCTCTTCTTACATGGCACAAAAGAAAAGAAAGGGCTGATGACAACGAAGATTGGCCAACTTATACTCGGTGAGTGCTATTTTGTTTCTCTGGTTTTCTACATTGTTTCTCTGGTTTTCTACAGTGTTTCCCTAAAAGTGTGCAAATATGGGAAATTTTTGTATAAGTTGTTGAAAGTGAGTTATTCTACATTTATAAATTATTGAAATAAAAAAAATGTCAAGAAAATTATTGTCTTTCAGAAGCGACACATTTTAGTTTTCAAAAATAGTCAAATTGAAAAGGTAGAGGCATGTATTTATTCACAGAAGTTATGAAATACAATAAATAAATAGTAATAAACTAGGAAATTCATTTATAGCCAAAAAAAATCGCAGTTGGTTAATGTCATACTATTTTGCCAGTCATTATGAACAAATTCGAACAAAGTCCGAAAAGTGTGCCGGGGAGTTTCACATGAATGAAATGAAAAATTTCGACAAAGTCGAATTTCCCTTCTCTCCACACTATCTCACAAAGTGGAAAATATGAGGCAGGTAACTGTCAGAAAACAACCACTTTCTCCTACGAATATTGAATCACATCTGACATCCACTTGTGCAATGTTCCTCCAGGAGGATACAGTTACAAGTGTTAATTGCAATTAAACATTGAATATTATCGCCCATTGACTTTGTTGATATTTTACGTTTCATTCAGTTTCTACCAAATTTGTTTACTCTTCATGGAATTATTCCTTCAGAAGCTGCAGAATTAAGGACATCAGTCTACACAGACCGAAAAAACGTAGAATGTGCAATAAAAAAATTTGTGAGAAGAGCGAAGGAACGCAATACCTATGAAAAAAAAACTCTTTGATATACTCTACTGAAAAATTATATTTGAAGTATCATACAAATATTTAAATATGTATATGTATAATATATTAATAAATATTTGGAAAATATTGAAACTAGTCTAATTCACATAAGACATCTATCAATAAAAAAAAACAGGCAAATAATAATTAAATAAAAATGAACAATGGTTTATGTAATGCAACCTTCCACAAATAACACATATAATAATTTGCCTTCAAGTATCCAACAGAAAACAACTACTGCCACCTACCACCGTGAATTTAATATGTTTGATAGAACTACTTTGCAATACTCTTGAAATACATAGCTTAATTTATTGTCCATTCAAATAATAAATAAATTCAACTGTGTATTTAAAGATCATTGCAAAGTTAGTTCTTCCAGAAAACTGGCAAGTATCAAACATATATAATTCAATGGTTTGTGGGGATAATATAATCCATTTTTCATTATTTGTTAATTGTTCTTCTGTCAAGTGGTTGGCGGCCAATTCTTCATGAATATTAATTAAATATCCATTAAGGGTCTTCATCCCTGAAAAAAAGGGAGTCGTGGCGCATAAAAACGCAAACAGGCAGAACTGAACAAGAAAAAAACAGATGCACTCCCAAAATTGACATGATCTGTTACAACACAAATTGATAAAAACAGTACTATAGGCCCCTCAGATGATCATTCTGATGACGATGAAACTGGCGAAATTGAAACACCTGTTCCTGTTCCCGATAAATCTGAACCTGTTATTGTTGCGATTCCTGAAGTTTCAGAAATTGAACTCGTTAATTCTAATAAAAAGATAGATGCTGGGCTGTGGACGGAATTTTCTAAGGAAGATATTTGCTATTGGATTGATCAAGGTCCAGAAAGTTGTCAGCACCATCAGAGCCCATTTCATGAATCAAGTCCGTACATATGCTAGTGGTAGTGGTAAAAGTGTCCGTTTTTGCACACCACGACTATTTTTCGGTAAAAAAGCCAACGGTGAAACATATAAACGGGAATGGTTATTGTATTCACAAAAAAAGGATCTTTGTATTGCTTTGTTTGCAAGTTGTTTGGTAACAAATGCATCGCCACAGCGCCGAGCCAATTTGCAGCTGATGGATTAAGTGATTGGCGAAACGTAATTGCAAGTGAGCACCATGAAAACAGTTCAGCTCATAAGGACTTTATGCTTACTTATTTGAGTCGAAGACAAGGTCTAGGGATCACCAAAAATCTAGAGGCACAAGTAAAAGAAGAAAGAAAATATTGGCAAAATGTATTGCAGTTATACAAACGCTTGCAGAACGTGGTTTGGCCTTTAGGGGACATGATGAGTCTTTTGGATCTATACACAATGGGAATTTTTTGGGTTTACTTGAACTTGTGGCTCAATTTGATCCATTTTTAGCAAGCCATATTGCAAGATATGGAAATAAAGGGAAAGGCAACCCATCATATCTATCGAAAACAGTATGCGACGAGCTTATCGATTTAATGAGTAATAAAGTTCACAAAGTGATTGTCGAAGAAATACAATTAGCTGGATACTTCAGCCTCTCAGTGGACTCTACGCCTGATCTATTACATACGGATCAACTAAGTATTATTTTGAGATACGTATCGCCGTCTGATGGTAAGCCCGTGTAACGATTTCTAACGTTTTTAAATTTAAAAAGTCATACCGGAGAAGAGATGGCAAATATGGTACTCAGTTGTCTAGAGGGTTGCAAAATAGATATTGCAAAGTGTAGAGGACAATCATATGATAATGCTGCTAATATGTCAGGACGATACAAAGAGATGCAGCAAAAAATTTTAGAGCATAATAAATATGCTGCATTTATACCATGCGCTGCACATACTCTAAACTTGATTGGTCACAGTGCTGTTGATTGTTGTACGATCGCAGTGAAATTTTTTTTCAACTGCGCAGTTATACACTTTTTTTCGGCTTCTACTCACCGGTGGGTAGTTTTGAAAAAATTAATAGGCAGCGTTCTAAAGTCACTGTCGGAAACTCGTTGGGAAGTTCACGCAGTAGCTACGAGTGCAATATTACAAACCTATTCGAAAATTTTAGATGCTTTAGATGAAATTGCTGAGGACATAAACCAAAAAGGGGAGACTAGGCTAGAAGCACAAAATATTTCAAACAAAATGCAAGAGTTTGAATTTATATTTATGCTCACTTTGTGGAATGATATTCTACAAGTTTTTCGTCGCACCAGTAAAGGGCTCCAAGAAGAAGGATTAGATCTTAAAACGTGTGCCAATTTGTATCATTCTTTATCAGATCATCTCAATGAAATGAGGAATCATTTAGAAAAATTTGAAGGAGCCGCAAGAAAAATTTTTCCTAATGGGGAATATAAGGAAACTCGAAGACGAACTAGGAAAAAACAAGTAAATGATGGAAATGCAGAAGTTGATTTGAATCCTAGAGACAAATTCCGCATTGAGACTTTCAATGTAATAATTGACACACTTAATGCTCAAATGCAAAGAAGAAGTGGGGTATACCACGAAGTTTCACAAAAGTTTTCATTTCTTGCGGATCTAAATAAATCATGTTCAGAATATGAAAACGATATCCAATTACTGATAGAAGCTTACCCAGAAGACTTCAATGAAAACTTCTTTGGCGAATTTAATCATTTTCTTAAATATGTTCGAATTACATATGAAGCTTCAGAAACAAAGGTCACCCATTCCGATCTATATGAAATGATTATTAAGGATAAAGTAAAATGAGTTTTCCCAAACATAGAAGTGGCATTTAGAATCTTTCTTGGTGGAGTTCGACTGTAAGTTTTTTACCTACCCAGTATCATCTCACCTCCACTGTATGTTATGGATCGCCTCCGTTGGATAAACTATGCTAGTCAAGCTGCATTGATCCGAGGTTACAAGAAGAATATATTGAAAAGGAAAATGGTTATGTTGGATATATGGTTCAATAACGAATGCCTAAGAAGAAACCTCAAAAAATTATTTGGTGGAGTTCGACTGTAAGTTTTTCACCTACCCAGTATCATCTCACCTCCACTGTATGTTATGGATCGCCTCCATTGGATTTAGAATCTTTCACAGCTTAATGATTACTAACTGCTCTGCTGAAGGATCCTTCTCACAACTGAAAAGATTAAAAAACCCATAAAGAACAAAAATCTGTCAAGACAAGCTCAATTCTTTAGCATTAATGTGTATTGAGGCAGACATACTCCGCCAGATAAATTTCGACGATGTAATCTCGGAGTTTGCTCTGAATAAGGCAAGGAAAAAATGTTTTAAGTTTTAAATTAAACCTACTACATTTTCTATTTTAATGAACTTTCATTTTATACTTCCTCGCAGCACCCAGCACCCAGCACTGGACGTCCCGAGGATGTCCATTTTATGTCCCATTCAGGTCCGAACGTCCCAGAACCTATTATGGACATCCTGGGGACGTACGACTCGGGACGTTTTGGGGACGTCCCATGCGAATGTCCTCAGGATGTCCCCAGGATGTCCAAACTCAGGCCAAATTCATATTACCAACCTACAACATTATTTTCGTGTCTTGTGCCTTTCTCAAAAATTTTAAACGTTTTGGTTTAATTTTCCGTCTTAAATTACATACATTTTTCACTGAGCTTATATATTTAGCTCAGTGAGTTTCTCCAGTTTTCACCAGTATTAGATTATATATGAGTTTTGTGCATTTCTGATATTTTAATAAACAAAAGCGTTGGGACATTGCTCATTTACTGCTGTTAAAATGTTAAGAAGTTAAGATATAGTAAACTTTCCCGCCATCTGAATAAACTCGTAACTTATTTCGCATAGCCATAGCGAAGCGAAACAATCGCTATCTCTTTCCGGTACACCATAAAGTGATAGCGCGTGCTTTGTTTAACTTCGTTTCGCGTCGCTATGCAAAACAAGTTATAGAGTCCCACCCCATGGTTACTCTGTTCGCGCTAGGTTAGTCGGGTCAGTTCAGGTTTGCTAATAATTCACTCATTTTCAACTCAATTTGCTTATTATTTCTCAACAATTTATCTCCAATTATTTTTTCCAAAAATTGATTTTATTTTAAACCTCTATCACTGAGTGTGCACCGTGAAGTATGTGATTTGTGCCGTGCCATTTGTCGTTCTGTGCTCCGTGATTTACTAACCTAACTTGCAAACAAAATAATTTCTGGTTTTGGCGGAATTTAAGAACGACGATCCCAACGAACTGTGAAGATTCGCTATTCGCATAGTTTTACCATAGTTTGAAGAAACTGAAAATTTGAGGTAAGCTATAATCAATCAAAATGTCGGGTAATTATGTAAATCTTCAAAAATACTACATGCGTGCTAAAAGATATAAGAAAAATAGCCCTATTGTAGATTCAAATACTCAAGATCAAGCTGAACTTTTATCACAATCAATTGTTTCGAGTGATAATACTTCACTGTCTACAGATTCAGAGTCTGAAAATGAGGTTCTTCCAAACCATCAAAATAACTCTTTACAGAAAAACATCAGTTTGAATTACAATGACAATTTCAATTCTTGTAAGGATGATCCTATAACACCTGAAAATAATTTTGAGGGAACAATAAAATCAAAATTGAAAGAGTGGGCTTTGAATCATAAAATATCTCATGTAGCGATTAACGACCTACTGAAAATATTAAAATCTACTGAGCATCAGTTGCCATGTGATGCAAGAACCCTTTCAGGAACTTGTAGAGAAGTTGTTACCAAATCAGTAGAACCTGGGCAATACTGTCACTTTGGATTGAAACATAGTATAGAAAAATTGTTAATTCAATCTTCTCATTTGTATAAAACATCTGATATTGTTGAAATTTTGATTAATATTGATGGGTTACCACTATAGTCAAGTTTATCCTATTCTATGTAGTTTAACTAAAAACAGGAATGTTGTCAATATCATTGGTATATATCATGGGTATGAAAAACCTAAGTGTGCTAATACTTTTTTGAATGATTTTGTTAATGATGCAATAGAGGAGTTCCGCAAGAATTGCCAACCTAAAAAATTCGTTGAAAAGGTCTGCCTCTCCAATTTCAATTATTTTATGATGGTTGTGTAGAGAATTGAAAATTAGATATACTGAATCATTTATTTCAAGTCACAAAGCCTTTAAATAGATTTTATATTAAATGTCAATCATAGAAAATTTGTCTAAAAATGTAAACAGTTGGTAACGCAAAACCATGATGTCTGTGTCGTCTATGACAATTGACAAACAAACAAATTTATTTTATTTCTGTGATTGTGTAGAGTGCGGAGAGAGGAGATTCCAAACCAAAAGTGTATGTTTGTTTGATTATTCTAAAGATGACTAGATGTTCTTATAAAAATTGCAGAAGTGATTCTAGATATACAAAAAATAAGAAGATCAAATTTCATCCATTTCCAAAACCAAAAAGAAATTTGATAAGATGTCTGAAGTGGATAGAGAGTTGTGCCAATACATCTTTAAACCCACACAATATATCCAAAAACACCTATTTATGTAGTAAACACTTTGTTGGAAAGGTAACTGAAAACTCTTGTCCTGTACCGTTTTCCTCGTCCCCAGGTGCTATAAGGGGCAATTCATGTACATTAGAAATACCTGAAAATTATGAACCAACTGTAAATGATGAACAAGCTGAAAATGAAGAACATGCTGACAATGAAGAACATGCTGACAATGAAGATCATGTAATTGATGTAGAAAATTATTCGAATAAGCCTAAACAAACCTCTGATGCTGCGACTCAATCCTCAGTTATTACTGAAAAGGCTAGTATATTTTCATACAAGCAATTGATTGAAAATGAGAAACACTTCAAATATATTACTGGGCTGAGACCGCTGCAATTTGAAGCTCTTTATAATTTTCTGGATGCAAGTGTCATGGATAGGTTGATTTATCCTAGCAGATGTTATGAAAGAAACAAATTTCTCTATAAACGATCGCTTTTGTCCAATAGAGATTGTCTCTGTTTAACACTAGCTAGATTGAGAAGAGGTTATACTCTGGATGAATTATCAATATTTTTCCACATAAGTAAGACGAATGTCTCCAGAATATTCTTTACTTGGGTGCAGTTTATGTATTTCCAGATTATATCTGATAGAGGAGATATGTTCACAGGAGGCAGAAATATGAAAAAAGTGCCATTATGTTTCAGGAAATTTGGAACCTATAATATTACCTTGGTGATTGATGCTACGGAAATCATGTTAGAAATGCCTAGTGATTTTCGGCAGCAAGGAAACACATTTTCCAATTATAAACATTCAAATACTGTAAAATTTCTGATAGGTATTTGTCCCAGTGGTGCATTAACTTATGTCTCCGAAGGATATGAAGGAGCCATTTCTGACAGAGAATTATTTGATAAATGTGATCTAAAACATTTTCTTCAAGAGGGTGATGTCCTTTTAGCTGATCGGGGATTTTTGATTGAGGATATCACAAATGAACTTGGAGTCAAATTATTTACCCCTCCCTTTCTTAAGAATCGAAAAAGACTTACTCCAGAAGAAGAACAACTCACAAAGAAAATTGCCAGATCAAGGATACATGTGGAAAGGGCCATAAGTCGAATAAAGTCCTACCGAATCCTGTCCAAGAAGTGTCCAATTTTGTTGCTACCTTTAATTTCAAATATTTTCACCATAATATGTTTTTTAGTCAACTTTCAAGAATGTTTAGTACCACAATAAATTGATCACATCTCAGTTGTGCTTTTACTCAATTATCTGCCATTCCTTTCTTGACATGGTCTTTAAACCTTCCAGTCTGAAAATGAAATTTATCAATTTGCCCCAATAAGTTATTATGTTTAAAAGACTGTTGTCAGTGTTGAATAGTATATTAAAGTATAAGTGGATAAAGAGGTCTTTCAAACACGCGCGATTTTTCGAGCACGACGGCGCAGCCGGAGTGCTCGAAATGCTCGAAATAGAGCAAGTGTTTGAAAGATCAGTTATCCACGCATACTTTACGTTTTGTTTTTTTCAATTGGTGCACTTTGAAATCATAAATATTGGCTTCATTATTATAAATAATGGAAATAAAAACTTATAATGTAAAATGGTTGAATTTGTGATGTGACATAAATATACCTTTCGTTAATGTTGGAATAGAAGTTTTGCATTTGTTTGTAATATTTCATTTGACGTTACAAGGTACTCCTGTCAGATCGATAATCATAACATTGTCATTTAGACTTCACTGTACTCGAGTTGTTGATGAAGCCATGGTAACTTTAAAAAACGCGCGTTTTTTAAAGTTACCATGGCTTCATCAACACATCAACAACTCGAGAACAGTGAAATCTAAATGACAATGTTATGATTATCGATCTGACAGGAGTACCTTGTAACGTCAAATGAAATATTACAAACAAATGCAAAACTGTTATTCCAACATTAACGAAAGGTATACGACTGTACTTTTCAATTTGAGAAATAAAAGATATTTATTTATTTATTTACTCTACTTTGAATCAAGCCCTTTAACTCGTGGGTGCATTAAAGGATGACTTGTATCATAATATACTATTATTTTTATATTTATCCAAAATAAATTAGTTCAAAATAAAATACTTTTCATAAAAGTTGACGTATCAGACTGTATCTGTTTTCAAAACTTATTGAAAACTCAATTATCTTGAATTTTCTTCAAAATCATCAGTACTCTGTTAATCCCATTTGTTGCTGACAACTTTGTCAACGTCAAACGCTTTGAAGTGAATTTAATAACTTTAATATTGCAAATAATACACTCTCTAGTGTATTTTTTAAACTTACGTTTCTGAAAAAAATCAATTCACTATTTTGGAGATTATTCATGAAGTATATTTGGCATTATTGGGTAATAAAAAATATGTTTTCATACCAAGGTAACATTTATTCAACATAACTACTCTAAAATCTTCGCATCAATTGGAAATAAATCTCTTACAGTTCTCATAGTAATTGTTTCTGGTGCATATACATTCCAATAAAAACATTTTGCCTTTTTTGTAATCTCATCAACAATTTGGAGATGTTTTGCTTTATACACTGGTACAATAAGTAAGCTTTTTGGGCACCACACAATCAGATGGCACATGTCTAAATCAAAAAAAAACAATGACATTAATATCTGGTACAGATACGGGTGATTATCTTTTATTGTTATCCTACCATCCTGTTTTTGCAAAAAGAAATCATTGCATTGGGCTTTTGAAATAAATGTATCAAAATCACTGAGCATGGTACATTTTTCCAAAATTTTTGGGCATTTGATCTCAATCAGGTACTGCATTTCATTGTCTTTCCAAACACATCCATCAACACTAGTAGCAAAAAAAGGATATTTTTTGTTGACAACAAGTCCACACTCTTCCATCCGTTGAGGTTGTTTTACAAACATTTTGCAATATTCAGCCCTCGCCTTACTTTCATTTTCCTTGCCATACCTCATAGCAATTGTTAATACAGGAGGGGTCATTCTCCACAAGTTTTTCAATAAGAAATTTTTTCTTGCCGAATCACTTTTCAACTGAGTGGTAACTAATTTGGTGTTTGAAGAAGTGATGAAAAAACTTCTCCATCTCAACCATTCGTCTGAGCCTTGAGGACATGTTTTTGGAATCTCAAATATCATTTTTTGATGACTATAGACAAACCTCCTCATATTAGTTAGAAAAATGGCAGTCTGGAATTTAATTAAATTCAGTTCCTCCAAAGTGTAATTAAAATTTTCATACTTAATATGGTGTATTGATTGAAATGCCGAGTTCACACCAACTTTCTGCAAATCAACCACAAATTGGTTTATATCAGGATTTCGAATATAATCAGTTGGTCGGGGATCAAACACAGCTCTTTTTGAGGGATCATACCTTTTCATGTTATACTTTGCTTCTTTGATTCCACTAGGATTTCGCTTCAGAGATCCTCTTCCCCATTCTCTTGACTTACTGGTACTAGCCACTTGTAGGTGACCATTTTTTTTCACATACTCCCAAATAAACAATAGGAGAGCTGTGACATGGCTGCATTTTCCCAATGAAGATTGTTTGCACTGACATAATCCTATATTAACATTACCAGAAATTTTATTGATTGTTACACTAACTTCATATTTAACTGTCTTTTGAAAAGATGACAAACATAAGCATCTGCAAGCATAAATATGCTTGTGTTGTCCATCTTGAATTTCACTAAGGTGTTCGCTATTGACAAATTGATATCCTTTCCTAAATGGCTTGACTGTTGAAAAAGTCTGGTCTTCTCCTACTTCAACAGATTCGAGATCTTCATTTTCCACATTTTCACCAATCACATAGGTAAATATATTACCTTTGTTGAAAAAGGATGGAATGTCAACACTTGGAAATTTACCCCAACTTATATTATCCCAGTTGAATTGACTCAGCTGATGGGACTGACCAGTAGACTGAACAATATTTGTTTTCATGTCATACCATTTGCCTCTATCAACTCCTACAAAAATTTTACCATCATTGCCTGCTGCTATACAATTTTGGATCCTAAAACAAAAAATAAGTAACAGTTTAAACATAAAAAAAAGTTATACTAAGTAACAAGAACGGTGAGCACATTTTACCGATCGAAGACAATTGTTTGGAGGAAAAGCATAGCAACGACTCCAAACAATTGTTTGAGATAGCTAGTGCTCAACATTCAAGATGGTTATAGCGTTTTTTGCATGGTCCTAACATTTTTTCCGCTTGATTTAAATAAATTAATTTCCACCTAATAACTGAAAAGTCATAAAAGAGAAACATTCTCAACTAAACGTTGAAAAAATATGATTCCCCTGGAAATGGAAACAATCCTATGATAAAAATGAAGTTATTTTTGTAATATCTAACAGCAAACAACTACTTCTGTGACATCATTTAGCTTTATTGAAAAACATAGACTACATTTATCTCACAACTTTAGGTGAGGTCAGAATGGTAGAGTGGGTCATGGGGTATTTGGAGTGGAGTAACTTAGGATCAGACACCATGTAAAGAGTGAACAGAGAAAAGAACAAACTGACAGATAAGTGTCGTTTGTTAAGTCAGCTCTACTTGCTCTAAGTTACTTTTTTTAAAAGAGAAAGACACATGTACAAATGTTAGAGAGAAATGAACAGATGTGAAAGTGATCTCGATCAACTAGAGCAGTCTTCAACGAACACCCCTATTAACAAACGAGTCGGAGTAACTTGAAATGTCAATGACAATCAGAAGAATAACCAATATAATGATCGAGTATTTTTGCCGGAGAGTATCAAATAAATGAAATAGTAAAATCGACAATGTCGAAGTATACTATTCTCTCCGTATATTTCCACAATGTGGAAAATGAGGCAAAAATCTGACAGAAAACAACTACTTCCCTGGCTAATACCACGCCGGACATTGACATCTGTCAGATGTAATTCAATGTCTGGAGAAGGGTATACTTCGACATTGTCGATTTTACTATTTCAATATAATGATGTTTGTGTTAACTGTTGTTGTTTGGCAGAAAAATGGATTTTGAAATATTTCAGGAAACAGAAAAAAGCATCAAATATGGCTTTCATTATTACAGTTCCGGTCGTAGTTTTTGCCCACGAGATATTTTTTTATTCCGAAAGTGATGCAGTATATAGTCGGCGAAGGAAAATAACATTTGCGAATTAGTAGGTTCAAATTCAAATGACAACCTCAGAACGATTCATTCGATCCACTTACATATTGCGACAAAAACTGAAGGGTGGTTTAACTCGACTCAATGCTATCAAATTTGAAGCGGATAGAAATGGTCGAGATAAATGAAGTCATAATCAATTGGACGATGTCGGTAAGTAATTTAGGCATCGGTTAGTAAACTCACCAACGCCTATGGCCTAGCAACCAGTAAACAAGACTTCCCGTTTAACAACAGATATGGTAAATAATTAATGAAGCTGGATACTGCAAACACAATATAAAAGCACTCCCTAGATCTTATTTACCTCACTATCAGCTCACACTTTGTTCCTGTTCTTTTCAAACCCCTACACTCAAGCCATCTCTTTAACTGAAAGACAGAGTGATCTTCCATGGACACGCCATCCTGTAGAACTGCTCCAGGAATATCCTTAGGGAGTAAAGTCGTCATGTTTTGTGAAAAACAAACAATGAACACTAAACAATAACTATACACAACGCAAGTCGGTCAGGCAAAACACACTACCAAATTGTTATAAAATAATACTGTCTTTTTACAACCATCCATATTACTTATAGTTCTCGCTCTCTCTCTGTGTTTATATTTATAGTTAATAATAATGTGCTTGACTGCTTGTGGCATTCTTCTTCTTCTTCTTTTCGGAGTAATGGCATATAAATGACAGTTGACAATGCATGATTGTTATATTACCAACACAAAACTGCCAAATTATTATAATTTAATTTAAAAATATTTTAAAGGCTTCGTGACCTAAAGTAAAATATCCAGCATGTCAAATTTTTGATTCTCTACACAACCATTATAAAATAATTGAAATTGGAGAGGCAGACTTTTTTAACGAATTTTTTAGGTTGGCAATTCGTGCGGAACTCCTCTATTGATATTATAGAAAATGGCATGACATGACTGTCAATGGAAAACAGTATTCTGTTAGGATAAGTTCATTTATATGTGATGCACCTGCTAAATCATTCATAACTTACACAAAAGGTCATACTGGTTATGCATCTTGTACTAAATGTCACATAGAGGGCAATTTTATTGATAATAGAATATGCTTCCCACATACCAATAACCTGCATGCCAGATCTGACGATGATTTCAGATCAAAATTACAAGAATCCCATCACAATGGTACATCTCTCATTGAAAATATACCTGGTGTAGATATGGTTAACAGTTTTCCATTGGATTGTATGCATCTGGTGTGTCTAGGTGTGGTTAAAAAGTTATTAGTGTCACTATGGTGTTGTGGTAAACCAGCTACTAAAATTTCCTTTCAAAATATGAGTGATATATCAAAATCTCTAGTTAATCAATCAAAAAATATGCCAATCGAATTCAACAGAAAGCCACGAAATCTAACGGAAGTAAAACGATGGAAAGCAACTGAATTTCGACAGTTTCTTTTTTACACAGGACCTTTTGTTTTGATAAAACATATAAGCAAGGATAGATATCTAAATTTTTTGTGCCTCCATATAGCTTCAGTCATATTATCAAATTCAAAATACTTAGTACACATTGAATATGCATCGTCTCTCCTCAAGTATTTCCTAGAATCATTTAGAACTTTATATGGTCCACAGAATATTTCCCACAATGTTCATAATCTGTTGCATTTAACTGAAGATGTCAAAAACCATGGCCCACTAGACAATTTTAGTGCATTTCCCTTTGAAAATTTTTTACAATCAATCTTGAAATCATTAAGGAAAAGTGATAAGCCATTGGCACAGATAATTAAAAGAAATAGTGAAAAAGACAATTTTATTCTGGAAAATTCTCAAAATTTCCAGAAATTTCCTTTTTATAAAAATGAACATTCTAATGGACCACGTTTGAATTTTAACATAACCAGTCAGTTCAAAGAAGTTGCTTTCAGGATTATGTTTTACGCATTGATGAACCAGATAACTGTTGTTTTCTCAAGAATGGAGATATTGCTATTATAAAAAATATTGTTGCAATACAAAATGAGTATTGCATTTTCGTTCAGAAGTTCTTGTTTGCGAAAGATTTTTTTGAGTATCCTTGTAAATCTTCAGAAATTGATATTTTCATTGTAAAACCAGAACTTGGCCCGTTGGAACCATTTGATATAAACAATATCTCTCATAAATGTATCAAATTAGAATTTGAAGATCAGTTTGTGATATTTCCTTTGCTGCATACTAGAGTTTGAATTCTTATTAACAACAAGTTCTTAAAGTTACCTTTTATATTTTTTCAACAATAAAGCACATTTTGATTTAATTTGATTCATGAACTTTTGAAAGATCTAAGTGTAAAATATTATTATTATATATTATTATATAATTATATCATTATTTAAGCAATATGCCCATTGTTTAATTCATCACTGTGATTTAGTTAAATACAAATTCTCAGAATTTTTTTTACTGCTGTTCTATTTAAATTTTCAGATAATCAAAAATGAATCCAGAAAAAAGTTGGACAGTTGTCCAATTTGATGACTTTTCAGTGGCAGCCGTTCCCACTAATTGGATTCAAGGAGATTTCTGCCATTGGCCATCTTATTTGCAAAACAAGTTGAACACTTCAATCAGGAAATGTGAGGCATTGAACACTTGCTGGCCAACACATAGAATAAAAATATTCCGGAACGCTACTTTTGGTGAGCCTGATATGATCAATCAGAACAGTTTTTTATGCATGATAATTTCAGAGGATTATATGACTGCTAGGAATAAGGCAAAGATAGCCGAAGAAACAAGTGACCTCGCATCAGAATGTGAAAGAAACTTCTCCAAGAGGAAACGAATCCAGAGACAACTATCATCATCTGATGAGGCAAGTGATGATTCTTTACTACCTCTTGCCCCAAAGTTAAGAAAAATTACAAAAAGTAAGTTGACTATCACTTTCTCAATTATGAATTGATTGTTTCATGAAGTTTGTTATTATTATTATTATTATGATAAATTATAAAAGGCCAATAAAAAATTATAATATTTATCATAGAATTTATATTTTAGGTAATGAAATCATTCCACAAAATGCATGTGTTGATATGAGACAACCTCAACCAGAAAGCATGTCCAGTAAGTGATACATTTTTTGCTTTATCAACACAAACCTAATTTTCTGCCCTCACTCAACTTATTAAGTAGTGTAACCAATATTTCAAGATCTGTTTTCATTTCCAGATAGAAACGATCCTGACATGGAGCTTTCTGTCTTACAGGAAAACTACAGTGAAAATGATGTATCCCATCAGAGGCATCCAGAAAAACCTAACAACAATACATCTTGTGTTTTCTGTGGTAATTATTTAGTTTATTCAATTCTTATCCTTAAAAAAAAAGTAAAAAATGAATGTATTTGAAATGTATTCCTAATGAATTTTCTGAACATTTCACATTGACGATTGCATTTTTTTTGTAATCTGACATTTCCAATAAATATCTTTTTATTTTCAGAAAAATATCTGCGTATTATATTGGAGCAAAGCCATCTCTTGAGAGGAATATCTTCAGATATTTTGTCTGAGGTTCGATCACTGAAAGAAAATTATCGATATCAAGAAAAGGGTGATGTTAAATCAATATTTGTAAAATATTCGAACATAACATTCCCAATACAATCAGATTCTGACATTGAAAAGTTTGAAGAAATTTTAAATGACCAGGAAAATTTGAGCGAAGCAGTAAGTTTTCTATTGAAAAAATCTACAATGCTACATAGATATAGAAGATAATGGAATTAATAACTTGATTCACAAATTTTATTGCATGCAACTAAACTGTGATGATACGCTAATGTTTTTTTGTTCAAATGATATAATTATGATTGTCTTCTATCTACTCATAAAAATGGCCCCATGACTTTTTTTCGTATGGCGAGCAGTTTTCGATTTAAAATACAAAATGTGTTTTAATGAGACTAACAAAAATCACATAGGTACAAGTAAATGAAGACCTTTTATTTTTTTAAACGAAAACCTTCGGTCGGACGAAAAAAAGTCAAGAGACCATGTTTATGGAAAGATAAAAGACAGTTATAAAAATGATACTTATTTGACGAAAAAAACAGTAGCGTTTCATTTAGGGCATGTTTACAGGGACGCCACTGATGAAAATTAAGAAAACCTTCCACATTGAAAAAAATGTATTTTTATGTGTAAAGATTAAAACATGTATTGGATTGAATTGTTGGATGATGAACAATATATAGTATAATAAATATGTAATTCTTATTGTAGGTCAATGAGTTTGCTGGATTTGGTGGTTCTAACACATACGGCTTCATCAAAAGAGTTATGACTTCCATCATAACTAATGATATAGCCAAAAACTATAGCTGGCTTGGAAGAAAAGGGAAGAAACCATTTTGTCGATTGAATATCTCCAAATTAATTTTAAGTGAGTATAAATACAGGGTGTCCCACCCCACGACGATTAACAGAGAGAATATCTCGAAACTCAAAAGTAGTAGAGAATTGTAATTTTGGGGTTGTAAATTAAAGCAATTGGTGCAGCTTTTTTCGCTATTATGTTACCCAATGAACTTTCTATTTTCGGTCACGTGACATGAGATTCAAAATTATAATAATAAATATGGGACAACCTGTATATTTTGGCATTTCTATGTTCCTCCTGATAAAACAATTCCAACAAACTATCACACTTGCGGTCTAAAATGATTAATTTAAACACTACAGATACCTCGATATTCTTTGTCCATTGATGTCTGAAACGAGCAATTGCCAAATTATTTAAGTTTAGGGTCACCCTGTATATTTGGACAGTCCTATATTTTTTGTGATTATTAAAATAATGCAATTTATAATTTATATCTTATTGAAAAAATGTCGTAGGACAAAGGATATTGAAGTACTTGTAGTTCTTGAATAGTTTAAGACCATAGTGTGATAGTTTGTTGGAATCGTTTTATCGGGAGGATCATAGAAATGCCAAAATATACAGGTTGTTCCATCTGATGTCACGTGACAGAAAACAAAATGTTCATTGGGTAACATAATATAAAAAAAAGCTTCACCAATTGCTTTAATTTACAACCATTTTGAAATAAAAAATTGATGTATATCAAAAAAGCTTAGAGACCCTGAAAATGTTTTTCCTTCAGCACAAAAATTTTCTCGAATGATGTATCTCATCTATCCTTTATTTATTCCTACATCTGTATTCCTACACTTGTAATATTTCTAAACAATGTACCGCTAGTGAAATTAAAAATTTTTTTATTTTGAACTAGAACTAGAAACGGTACAAACTAAACATAAATATTCAATTTAATTCCTATTAATCAATTTATTTTCAGGAGCAGCAGAAAAAGGAAACATTTCGGAAAACTACAGAAAAACGGAATCAGCCATTCAAGCATGGCTCAAGAGGGCCAGTGAAAGGCAGCAAAGAAATCAGCAAACCAAAAAGTTTTAAATCTGTGTCTAAATTATATAAAGATTTAGTGAGTTTCAAAAAGTTTGCACCATATGGGAACTTTTTTTATTATCCATTTGTCAGAAAATTTTATTCTTTATAAAAATTGGTGCACTGCGAAAATCTTATAATTGTACAGGAGAAAAAAAAATATGAATTTTGATTAAGAGTAAACTACCCTTATTTTTGACATTATCAAAAAGTTTATTCAGAAAATTTGTTGAGAATCAAAAACAATATACAGATTTGCAATCACAGCCATCTGCGCAATAAAACTTTTTTCCAATTTTTCAAGTTTCTAGCCTCATATAAAGAGTACCCAGTCCACTAGTATCTCATATTTATACACCTTACGCGTCTTCCTCATATTCCTATAATGATAGTTCAATGCAAAATTTGGTCAATTTCATTGTTTTTACTAGAATATCGACTTTTGTTAAAAATTGTTTGATTTTTACTAGTTTTATGATGCAAATTTGATATTTCACTCTGTACGCTTGTACATAATCAGTATTATTTTATGGAAGGAAATGATTGAATAAATTGATTAGGTAATGATAAACAATTGAATAATAAAAATCTGCAAGTTTACTATATCACTATATTAATCATAAAATATGGAAAAAAAAATGTATTGCGTAGGTGGCTGTAATTTCAATTTCCAATATCGTTTTCAATTCTAAACAATTTTTCTGAATAAACTTTTATGACAATGTCAAAAATAAAGGTAGTTTACTCTTGATCAAAATTTCAATTTTTTGTTCCCCCCTGTACACCGTGTGGAAATTTAAAATTTTCACTACTTGTATGCAAGTTTTCTGCGATGCACCAATTTTTATCAACAATAATATTTTCTGGTGAATGGATAATAAATAAGTTTTCCATAAGGTGCAAATTTTTTGGAACTCACTGTATATTTAAATATATACATTTATTGTATTCATACAGTTTCACCAAAGAATGTTTAGTTTTTTTTATTTGATATGTAAGTTTTTATTTGATATGCCAGAATTTATAATAATATATAAATGTTTATTCGAAAATCACTTTCCATCATCCTTTTCCCTTTTTCTAGTTGCTATGTCAATTTCTATTGACTAGGATCATGGGTTACAGAAAACCTTGAAAAACTAATATCCCAAAAACATCCTTAGGATGTCCAGGGGACGTCCATGGAAGACCTTACGGGGACATTTAATGGACGTCCCCAAAACGTCCCCATTTGTAACATCGGATGTCCCCGGGACGTCCTAAGGACGTCTAATGTCCCGTAATGGACGTCTTGAATGTCCTAGATTTATGTCCTGTGGACGTCCTGGGGAGGTCTCTGTGTTATCTGGGCAATAGAAGGCCTACACAGCCTCTGTGCTTAGGGCATCGGAAACTCTTAATCCGCCACTGGATATGCAGGAGCTTTTGGGTTCGGATATCTTGTTATTTTTGCGAACATTTCAGAATTCAAGGCAGCAGCTCCAAAATAGCAGAAGAAATTTCCGATTTATAGTCCGATTCTATTCTGAATTGGTAGAGGTGTAGGATTTGAAATGGTTGATTATTATAATTTTTTTTTAACAAAATATGAGAATTCGAAATGACGGACGACTTTCGTAATTGTGGTCCGATTCCGTTCAAAATTGAAATGTAGGGGTATTTCAAGTCGGGGATTTTGACTTTTTCGTCAAAATTAGTAATTTCAAGATGGCGGCCCCGAGATGCATGATTTATGGTTGGATTCTATTCAAAATTTGCATCTAGGATTTTAGGAGTAGAAGATGAGTTTTTCAAAAGTCAATAATTGAAGATGACAATTTTAGGAATGAGCTGAGACTTTCATTACACTTGAACAATGTCTTGTCTGATAACATTTTTCTATTTCAGGCTATTTAGCGAGAATACATATTTTTATGATAAATGACTGAACAACTTGCTCTTATAACCTCTATGTTAGTAACTCTGTTCTACAATGGTTTCCAATAAAATTTTGTTTTGGGCGGCGTCTTTGTTATCCTATATTCGATCCCAAAAACTCCTAAATACCAATGTTGAATCGAATCGGACCATAATCACAAAACTTGTCCGCCTTCAAGCCGTCATGCCATCTTGAATTCATCAATTTTAACAAAATATTAAAAATCATCAAGCCCAAAAACCGACACATACAAAGTTTGAATGAAATCAGACCTTAATAACAAATATCGTCCGCATGCATCATCACCGGAATTATGAACAAGTATCCCAATAAAATTAATTCTGTAACAATATTTTTGAAAAAACTTTCAAAAAATAATAGGATAACGACTTCATACGCCAGCACTGTATATTCATGCTGCATGCATGTCATTAGCTTTTATCCAATATTCTAGACGAGACCATCGGTATATCCTTTTGCGGTACACTTTTCTTCCCAAAATTCTCATTCAAATCATATTTTTTAAGTTTCCGCCCGTCAATCAATTATACCTACTATTTTTAACGATTCATCTTCTACAGATTTTTCGGTTTTTCATTTTGCTTTCAATTTTCGATTCATTCTGTGACGGGCGCAATATTTAATCTGAAATGCTCGTGCAAATTCTCAGATTACCACGAAAGAGAATAGGAAATACAATCATCGAATTATTCAATTCGGTCCTGTATCGCGCGAGAGTTGACAAGCTGGAAATGGGCGGAGTTTGAATATATTCAATCGTTCGAATACCCTCTGCCATCTACCGATATAAGTTTATTATTTTGAGGGCTAAAGACCGTTAAGGTATTACAAAATCAACTCAAATGTTAAGCAAACATTTCTCTAGAAAAACTTTTTGAAAAAATCTAGGGAAAGAATCATCGGACATGTTTTGAATTCCCAATGGAGATCTGAAGGAATTAAAACTTTTGAACACTGGGCATCGATTTAGATATCTGTTAGATGAACTATGAGCAATTCTGTACATCCATTGGATTCCCATGGTATATCCATGCTGGTGTATTACTACTGGACAAAAATTATATTTCCGATGGATACACATCTCATGTCTGATGGACTTCAATTGAACACCTTAAAGAAGTCAAAATTATCTAAATAAGGGCATACATTGGATGTCATTGGAAGTACATTATGAAATTCTTCGTATCCGTTGGATGCCCAGAGAATATCCACTGCTATTTATTACGACCGAACATGTAATGGATTCTGAATGGACATCCAACAGATGTCTGATTGGCTTCCAATTTTGTTAAATGCTGTACATCCGATGAATATCCAGAGTGTCGATACATGGAGGTCCATTGGGTGTCCAATGGATATCTATGTGTCATCTGGGATGTACAGAATTTAAGTTTGAAAGTTGATTAGTCAAATTAGAGTAATTTGTACAACACAAAATTTCATTTCATTTCGTTGTCTGTTTTAAGCGGGCCACTCACATACGGATATCGAAGAGGCAATCATCTGAAGGCCAGGACTGAAGGTTGTGATCGAATACCACCACACATTACTTCTGCCAAATAACTGAAAGATGGAATCTGTCAGTTGGCGGCCTTCAGGTAATCGAACAGCGAGCCACTCACTTGCACATTTTGAAAAAGGCAGGCAGGACTGAGGGTTGTGATCGAAAACCAACACACATCAAATCGGTTCAATAACTGAAGGATAATCGTTTGAGATTTGCAGCGAAAATTTCGGTATAGTGTGAATGATAGTGAATATGGGCCGCCTCTCTCGGAAAAAAGTTTGCTCGCTGTTGATAATCATGAATCAGAGACAAAAAAGATCCTTTTGGGTTAAAGAATGGTTACAAAAAAGGAATATTTTATCACACATGTCACTGATATCGGAATTGAGACTCTCGAGCAATAATGATTTGAAAAATTATCTTCTCATGGACGAGGACTCCTTCCAAATGTTATTTAATTTAGTCAAACCACTTATAATGAAGCAGAACATTAGAATGAGGTGTGCTATCAGTGCAGAAGAAAGGTTGATTGCTACTCTGAGGTTTTTAGCAACAGGGCGCAGTTTTGAAGATCTGAAGATCAGTACGATAATTTCTCCTCAAGCGTTAGGGGTCATCATTCCAGAAACATGCAGAGCGATCTACAAGGTTTTGAAAGCAGAATATATGAAGGTAAGACAAAACTTTTATTCAACGAAACTCAAAAATAAATGCATGATAACTCAAAACTTCATAAGAAATTCACCTACATAAAAACAATATTGGAGTAATAATGTTCAATCGCTCATAGTTTAGTTAGGTAGTTTGACATTTGTAGCTCAGTATCATCATAATTATTTATCACTGGTAGTAAGGATACATTTGATGTAACATCTGCAATAGATGTCGTGGGTTGAACATTGTATTGCAAATGATGTTGATTGGGTTGTTTTTCGGGGATGCAGATATACGCAGTTTCATCCAATTTACTCTGGACAACGTAGTGTAAAACTTGGTTTAATAAATACTCAGCTATATTCCTTTAATTCTCAGTCATTCTTCTCAATTTGAATGCCACTGTTGCACCAATAGCATCAAACTCATGTTCCTCTTTTGCCAAATATTTATATGCGGCAGCGACAATCTCATCCTTTTTAACTGTCTTGTTTGTGGAACGTTTTCTAGCTGAAGTGGATTGTTGTGTCGAACATGATGCCACACCTTCATTGGATTGTTGTGTCGAACATGATGTCACACCTTCATTGGATATATTCGCCTCTTCGTGCATGTCATTTGTTTGTACTTCCAATATTGGTCTCGTTTCTTCGAACTGAGTTCTGTTTGCCTAAAATTAAAAATATGATACAGATCTATAACAATGAACACATAGGACATTTTTGTTTCAGTTTCCTAGATCTACAGAAGATTGGCTCCAAATCAGCAAAGATTTTGAACGTAGGTGGAATTTTCCAAACTGTGGAGGAGCAATTGATGGAAAACATATAAGAATTGTGAAACCGAAAATGAGTGGATCATATTTTTATAACTATAAAGACTATTGCAGCATAATACTCTTGGCAATTTTCAACGCGGAGTATGAGTTTATTTACGTCAATATTGGTTGTAATGGACGAGTCTCACATGGAGGGGTTATAGAATGTACAGATTTTTACGATCGACTTCAAGAAAATCGGCTGAATATACCTGCCAAGGAGAACAACAAAGAAAATTTGAAATTCGTATTCATCGGAGATGATGCATTCGCACTACAAGAGCATCTCTTGAAACCATTTCCCTTTAAAGGGTTAACACCTGCTCAGCGCATTTTCAACTATCGTTTATGTAGAGCAAGAAGAACCGTCGAAATTGCATTTGGTATATTGACTAGCCAGTTCAGAATTTTTCACACAGAAATAAATATGAAACCAGAAAAACTAGATCATGTAGTCCTAGCTGCATGTAGCCTGCACAATTTTTTAAGACGAAAATCTCCAGGAACTTATATAACCCCTGGCTCAGCAGATCTTGAAGATTTAGATTCTGGATATATTATTGATGGAGAATGGAGAAGAGAGGAAATAATCAGTGGACTACAAACCAGTACTTCTAGAAATATATCCCAAATAGCTAAATCATGACGAGATGAATATAAAGATTACTTCAATGGCAATGGAAAAGTACCATGGCAAAATAAATTTCTGTGAAATGTAATAATATTAATTAAATTCCATTATATACTCACTTCATCGTTTTCTGTTTGTTCCTCTTCATTATTATCGATGATACAGCTTTTCGAGTTTCCTCTTGATCTGCCGTAAACAGTAATATATCATAGTACCATAAACTTGGTACATACAAATCATCGGCAGACGATCCCGTTCGTTTAGAGTTTTTCACCTTCTTTAATTCTTCTCGGAAAGCGCTTCTGAGATTATTTATTTTGCTTCTAACGGTTTCCTGAGTCGCTTATAATACGCCAGTAACTCCTGATATCCTTTCTGCCTTAAATCTCTATTGGCGTAACATTTATCTTTAACTTTCCATAACGATGGATGTAACTGGTAAATTTCGATAAACTTCCTCAAAAACTCAGGGTTATTGCTTTTTTTACAAGACATCGCGGAGGCAAATATCTGACTGGCTTGAAGTTCACTATTCAGTCCCAGGCCTGTTCGTAAACTGACAAATGTACCCACACACATGCAGTTATCGGTTTCGATTTGCAGATTGCAGGCTGCGACTTGTCTTGGAACTGTCTGTGTGTAGTGAATTGGGCTTTCAGTCGATGGGATCATCCGATCAAAAACCCTTCGATAAGCACATCGATAATCGCCTGCCGTTTCACCACATACATGCAGTTATTACGTTCAGATCTACGATCGACAAGTCAGGACCTGTGTATGTGTGGAGTAATTTTGCCTTCAGTCCGTGGCGCGTGCGATGATTGCCTCTTCGATATCCGTATGTGAGTGGCCCGCTTAGGAGTCATCTGCTACTACAAGTGCTACCGCTGCTACCAAGACATTGCAAGCACGAGTAGTACTTCCGAGATTATTTCTGATTTGGATCTGGATACAGAAATAAAATCTAAAGGTAAAGATCGTTCTTTTTTAGATGGCAAATTTTTTGACATCGTTAAAGTACGAGATGTGAATCACATTGCAGCGGAGTATGTATCCTGCAAACCGAAGAAATGTGTAATTAGGGGATCCTCTGTAACAACAACAAATTTTATTAAGCATTTAAAAAAAGTGCATCAAAATAAATACACAGAATATTGATTATACAAAACAAGTAAAAATAGGAAAAGGAAACTAAAAAAATTGAAACTTCGAGAATGTGAAGAAAAAAAGAAAGAGTACACCACACCATCAGAAGTTACTTTAATTTGCCAAATTCACAATCTACTTCTGTTAGTCAGAAAGAATTTGAGAAACGGATTTTGAAATTTATAGTAAAAACGATGATGCCTATGTCCATTGTTGAACATGCACTGTTAAATTTTTTTATAAAATTACAATTATTTTACAAAAAAAATATGAGAAAAATTCCAAATCAATGTATACTAATACAAAACATAATACAATTCGAGTAAAATAACAAGACATGTAAAGGAACTTACTATCATGTGTTGTAATTTTGGAACCTTTATGTAATAATACTACATGTATTGTAATTTTTCCTAAGTGTTGGTGAATTTCCAATAAAATGTTGTAAGATTAAAAAAATATTTTGTAATTCAATTCACAATATATTTTTTGTGATATTACAAAAAAATTTGAAACACAAATTAGTATGAAATCAGTAAGAATTTACAAACAGTTTTGTTATTTTTGTAACACAAAGGACCCCGCAAAATCCTTATGGAATTTGGGTCTCGGTGGATTTTTTTGAATTTTTGATATGATGTAGTTCATGTTATTTTCAACCAATGTTACCATTGCGCCAACCCCAAAAAATGAACAGTTTTGCCGCTAGGGGTCGTTAAAATCACCCCTTTCTCAGAATAGACTATTTTTTTTTGAAACCTTGAACGAGATTTTCACCTGTATCATTGTAGATAATGTTGCATATGATTATGATTTTTTACAAAAAAAATTATTCTCTCCCCCCCTCTTCTCCCCACCACCTATTATGAAATGCAAAAAACGGAAATATGGATTACTTTGAAATGTATCGTTAGATGTTTGAATGTGCTTGAATTAGCGAAATGGCACTTTTTCATGATTATCCCCCCTCCCCCCAAACGGTACAAAACAAAAAAACTTCGGTGGATTTATCTGAATTTTTAGTATAATGCAGTTCATGTTATTGTGAATAGAAATTAAGCAGGTGATAAACCCCAAAAATGAATAGTTTTTATGCTAGGGGGTGTTGAAATCACCTCTTGCTCAAAATAGACTATTTATTTTCAAAACCGGGAACAACATTACCACTCGTTTCATTTCAGCCAATGTTGCATAAGATTGTGCTCTTTTATAAACAAAATTATTCACATCCCCCTGTTCCCCCCACCACCTATTATGACATGCAAAAAAATTATATCTGTATTATTCTGAAATTCATCGTTGGATGTTTGAAGAAGCTTGAATTAGGGGACTAGTACTTTTTCATGGTTTTCCCCCCTCCCCCGAGGGGTACGAAGCAAAAAAATTCGCAGGATTTTTCTGAATTTTTAATATAATGCTATTGTGAATAGAAATTAACTAGGTAAAAAAATTGATAGTTTTGATGCTAGGGGGCGTTAAAGTTATACCTTGCTCAGAACAGACTATTTATTATTATCGGCTGGTACGATATTTGTACGTATTTAATTTTGCTGGATCATATTGTGTTTTCTTATAAGTATTTGAAACCTCCCTTACCCCCAACCGCTATTTTAAATCACGAAAAAAATTAATCTCTCCTACTTGTAGATGCGTTATCAGAATAAATGTTCTAATCAGCTTAGATTAGCGAAATCGTACACTTGTTTGATTATACCTCTCCTCCTTTCCCATTTATGTGCTATTGGACTGCACTTCGGAATATACGCACAAGTTGAATCAGCGTGCACCACAGGGTTATACATTCTATTCGAAAAGTAAGTAGTAGCTATGTCATGTTATTTTGCATAAACCTACTGTGGTGAAAAATGAAATCCCATTCGCGACACCATCATTTCGACAAACAAAAAGTTCCAAAATCATATATTAGGATTAATAACATCCAAAATTATGGATGCCTGGGAAACGTGAAATTGAATAAATGCGCATTCTAATGAACGTATGTTCATTAAATTAATTGAAAGGCGGCTGCGAACCATCTTTTTGACATGCTAGTAATTGTCAATCTTATGCATTGTATTTATTTCGTGTCATGTCAGTTATCAATATTCATAATTGTTGTGCCTTTCTTGTTCTTCTTTGTGTTTTTCAACCCTACTAAAGTTGTGTTTCTGTGAATGGGATTATTATAATGGCGTACCAAATTCGAGGAAGTTGTTATGTATGTGAAAGAATTTTTCGGCCAGCTCAACTGTCACGAATGGATGGAGAAGAAAATGTGAGTAAACGAGCATTAGCAGTTATTCGGCGAAATGCTGCCGACAGACCTCCTCTTCAAGTGGATAATGGACGCCTTTGTATTAATTGCAGTCGATCAATTAGTCAAGAATTGATAGATGTAGAAAATAATCCTGCCTGTTTAAGACTCAACGTTTTGAGTCAAACTAAAAACTCTACTTGCCTTTTTTGTGATGAAGTGAATGACATTCATAGACTTTCAATAGAATGTAGAGTCGATGCATTCATTAAAACAAATATTTACATTTCTGAAGATGTAAGATCGTGTCAGGAACATTTGGATGATAAATCTCATATTTTAAATATTCTTCTGCCTAGTTTGCGTTTTATAAATAGACCGTGTGTTCTCAAAGGTACTCAGTTACAGCAATTTTTACAACAAATGAGAAAATCAGCAAACACGCTTTCTGAAAATATGTACAGCGATGAAGATTGTTTTAGTGATGAAGAATTCGAAAAAAGTTTTTCTGTGACAAAAGGACAGTTCAGAGAATTATATACATTTTGTGATCCTGTGCCCGAAGGAAATGGATTGAGATATGTGAGGAAAAAAGATTTACTTACTTTCTTGTGCAAGATGCGGCATGGCCTATCTGATGAGTTTTTGCGGGTTATTTTTCAGTATTCTACAAGACAGAATACCAGTTCGGTCATATCATTAGTTAGAAGAGCTTTAATGCCAAGATTTGTCAATCAGAATATTGGTTTTAACTCGATAACAAGAGAACAGTATATACAGAATCACATGACATACTGTGCTAATAGATTGTATAACCCTGAGCCTAATGTTCAGAAAGCAATTGTTTACGCTGATTCTACTTATGCGTATATTCCGAGGTGCAGTAATTTTAGAGTTTTGAGGCAGTCATATAGCACACACAAAGGAAGACATGTATTAAAACCGGTTTTAATGGTAGCTCCAGATGGTTTTATTTTGGATATACAAGGACCATACTTTTCGGACAGCCGTAACAATGATGCACAATTACTAAGGAATGAATACGAAAGAGATCACGCAGGCATGCAGGTTTGGTTCAATCGAGGTGATATTTTTATACTAGATCGAGGATATCGTGATGCAATCCCCTTCATGGAAGAAAACGGGTTTTTATGTATAATGCCCCAATTTACAACGGAAGAAGCTAATGCATCCCGGTTGATAACCAAAACTAGGTGGATAGTGGAAGCTCGTAATGGTCACCTAAAATCCATGTTTAAGTTTATGGCTGACACTATTCCTCTGCAACATGCTGTACAAATGGGTGACTTTTTTCGGATAGCCGGAGCGATAATTAATAGGTAGGTGTTGAGGTTGCATTTTTATTCTGTTCGAGTATTGTTACATAATTTTCGTTTATTCTATCATTTATATCGAGTAACTAGCAATTTAGTAACTTAACATTAGACCCAAACAGCATTTAAAGTAATTGTTATGTAACAAGAAGTTACCTATAAAGTTACCGTTGGCCGACATAACTGAACTTTATTTATGAATTGACGATTCCCTGAGTAGAAAATAGTAATTATCCTAACTAGTACGGAAAGAGCACCTTTCCTACATGCGACTGTCGTTACTCCGCTTTGCATCGTTCGGGTAAGCAGTCGAGTGCTTTTTATCATTAGTGCTTTACGTTATCATTACCTACATGTACATTTTCACATCTTCATATAACAAATACGTAACGATGGAGTAACAAATACATTCCATAAAGTTTAACTAACATTATCAATACGATTATGGTCAGTGTTTTTCGGAATATCTTTCTCAGTTTCACTAATGTCAGGTATAATAATTATACTTCTTTGCCTGACAAGTATACATTTTGATGAATAGAAACATATTTAAAAAAAAAATATTTTTATAGGTATATAACTGAAACATTAAAACTCAAAGAAACACATTCCTAAAACACCAAAATTATCAACCATGTACTGAAGCTGTATAACCATAACCATAGATGCTGCTTAGGGTGGTGGCCATTTATTTGTTGCGTAAAACATATCTTCCAGGTATCATGGGCCTATTTCGATGCATGATGCCAATGAACAAATGGCTGAACATATGATCATTCAAGCACAAGAAGCGAATGTAGTTCAAGCGAGGGTAGAATTTGAGGGACTAATAAGAAGAAATGCCATATGGGTCCACTTAAATCATAATCATTTGCCGCAATTTCCTCGCCTGACTTTGGAATATTTAAAACGGTTAACTGTAGGTGAGGATTTGGCTTCTTTGTAATAAAAGACTTAAACTGGATTTTCAATTTCTGATAACTTTTTTAATTCACACCTATGATTTTAGGTGTCTATCAAGTTGGGCTGGCTCCATCCTACTGTAAGGAATAGTTTATATTATCAGTTTATTACAATCTACACATTCATCAAATTGTTAGTAAGTCAGTTACTTCTTGTTTATAAATGAGGGCAACAACCGCATTTCTATAGTCGATGTTTATAGCTAATTAGTGCTGACAAATATTGTTCTACTTTTGATCGATTATTGAAAACTGGATAGTTCAGATATGTACTTCAACCTGTCAACCTGTAAACCAATCTTTTCGAGAGAATGAAATAAATACTCTGGACGAAGATTTCAAGTGTTTCAATGGCTTCTACCAACAGGGGCTCAACCTGGAACATTACATGGTGATCCTGCCAGTCCTGTAAATGTGCTAGTTAATCTTCAAATTTGGTGCTTTGGACATACAGTTTTAAGGAAGTCAACGGTGCAAAATGTGTAACTCAAAAGTGAATCAACGAGAGCAAATCCAAATTGAGGCTGCAGGAGTCGGCTCGAACAATGCTTCACAAAGTAGTTCATCGAACTTTACGCGTACTGATTATATGGTATTAGCGCTAATTATTTTGGTGATTGCAACAATAATATACGTCATCATCAAGAAAATACGTAAAAATATGAAATCATCAGTGGTCAAGGAGATTGAAATGCATGAACTGAGGAGATCCCGTGCCCTACTCAACGAAGCAAACTAAACCTGGGATAATTGTTCTGAATGTACTCAAATGGGAGTTTAAATGCCATGCGAAGAATCGTTTCTACGTGAATTCAAATCATTCGAAGACGAGATTGCGAGATTCGAGAGCAATTTACGGAAGGACCCTATTGAAAAACGAAAAGACCAGGATGCTACACAGCGCCGCATATCAAGGTTGGATAAATTTAGTTTAAGTTTTCTTGACTTAAGATTAAGGTTTGGTAGAAAAAGTCTCGATTCAAATTTTGTTGCCAAAATATCAGTTTACTCGAATAAAATAGAGGAACTAATACAGAAATCAAAACTCATTTTAAGCGAAAGAAACAATGTTGCTGATATCGAGGTAAAAGATTATGATAGGGATTCTGCAATAAGTATACAAAATATTCAATTAGGATTACACGCTAATGATAATTTAGAAAACAATTCTGTCCAAGGTGGGATTGTAGATATATATAATATGGCTCAAAATTTTGATTTCAAAACGGCTGCTAGTTTGCTGCCAAAACTTAGTTCTAGTGATTCCGAATCAGTATATAATTTGATAGAAGGAATTCAGCTATACGAACCAACTTTAAATGAAACAAATAAACCGCTTTTGATTAATTATGTGTTGAAAGCTTGTATTTCTCATAGGGACAGTATTCGTATGAAAAAAGAATACGCTACCGCGAAACTCTTAATAGTAGACCTCAAAAAACAATTTTTACCGAGACAGTCCTCAACAGCTTTAATGGCTAGATTGCAAGGTACCACTCAAGGCGAGATGGATATCGAGCAATATGGTAGGAAAATAGAAGAATTAATGTCAAATCTCACAATTGCACAAACCGGCGAAAATGTTGACGCGTTGCCTATTTTTCAGGAAGAAAACGAAAAGTTAGCAGTTGATGTGTTTACTAGAGGAATACGCAATACGGAACTGCGTACTATTATTAAAGCGGGACGTTTTGAAACTTTAAATCAAGCTCTAAACGCGGCAAAAGACGAAGTATGCATTGCAAAACAAACCCCGGCAATGTACTACAGCATGCAGCGAAATAACAATCGTGGTTTCGGCAATAAATACGGAAACACGCCAACGAATAATAATACTAATAATAGGAGATTTAATAATTTTAGAGGTAGGTCATTCAGAGGAAATTTTAATAATAATAATAATAAATATAACGGAAACAATAATAATAACAATCATTATAAAAATAATAATTATAGGGGTTCATTTTCAGCTAGGGGTCGGAATAATTTTAGGAACAGCAGAACTTTTACAGGATCAGGCCGTAGATCTGTTTATACAGCAGTTGAACGGGAGTCACCTGCGACTTCCTCCGATGTGAGTGAGCAAACCTCACCACAAACTCAAATGTTTTTTCGAGCCCACTCACAAAATTAATTTCGGAACAGGTTGTGGAATTGATAGTCTACATTATGTAAATTTTATCTACGATAACAGAAACGTTTATTTTTTGTTAGATACGGGTGCTTCTATAAGTGCATTCTTCATAAACAAAATAAATAAAGAGTTGCAAAAAATAGATTATTCAAATGTTATTGACATAGACGGTATATCAGGTTCAACAAAGTCGTGCGGAACAGCTCAGATTACATTACAAGCTGGGCAAGGTCAGTTTATGCACAATTTTGTTTTGATAAATTCATTTGATGATACAATTGACGGTATCTTAGGGTCAGATTTCTTTGGAAAGTTTTCGGGTAAAATTGATTATGAGACTTATCACTTTTCATTTGCTCTTAACAATGTCAGAGTTTTCTTATCTATGGAATCGAAATTTCAAAATTTCACTAAAATCCCTCCCAGATGTCAAATTATTAAATATTTCAAAGTAAATTGCAATAAAGATTGCGTAATACTTCCACAGGAAATAGCTCAAGGTATCTTCATTGCAAGTGCTTTAGCGAGACCGGTAGGAAACTGCGTACCTGTTCAAATTTTAAACATCAATGATAGAGAAATTGTTTTAAGAAATTTTCAACCAGACGTGGTAGATTCCGAAAATTTCGAAATAATTGAATTCAATAAAGATAGAACACAAACACCAAGTCGCATTGAGGAAGTAATTAAATCGGTTAAGACAAATCATTTGACTAAAGAAGAAGGAAATTCATTACAGCATATTTTCGCAAAATACGCAGACGTTTTTCATTTACCAAACGATCCTCTCACAGTCACGAATGTTTACAAACACAAAATTAACTTGGAACATAATGCAGTACCTTCATATTCAAAACCTTATAGATTACCTCATGCTCAAAAAGCTGAAATAGACAAAGAAATACAAAAAATGTTAAATGACGGAATAATTGAACCAGCGCAATCAGCTTGGTCAGCACCTTTACTTATTGTACCGAAAAAACCAAAAGAGGGTAAAAAACAATGGAGGATAGTAATCGATTACAGATTATTGAACAAAAAAATTGAAGATGACAAGTTTCCCTTACCAAATATCACGGAAATTTTGGATTCACTTTCCGGTGCGATTTATTTTTCACATTTAGACTTATCACAAGGTTATTACCAGGTCGAATTAGATACTTCAAGTAGAGCATGCACAGCGTTTACTACAGATAAAGGTCAGTATCAGATGACGAGATTGCCGATGGGGTTAAAGGTCAGTCCAAGCGCATTTTCGAGAGCCATGACAATTGCAATGTCGGGCTTAAGTTATGAGTGTTGTTTTGTCTACCTGGATGATCTAATTGTTTTTGGAAATAATTTAATAAACCATAATAAAAACTTAGTAAAAATCTTAGAACGCTTAAGAAAAGTCAATCTAAAATTAAACCCGACCAAATGTGACTTTTTGCGTAAGGAAATCTTATATCTAGGTCATGTAATTTCAGAAAAAGGCATCATGCCAGATCCGGAAAAAACTAGGGCAGTGCAACAATTCCCAGTTCCGACAGATTCTCAAGGAACAAAAAGATTTGTAGCCTTCGCGAACTACTATAGGTCTTTTATAAGAAATTTTTCTCAAATTGTTAATCCTTTGAATAAGTTAACCAGGAAAGGTGTTCCTTTCGTTTGGACTCAGGAATGTCAAAATGCATTTGAAACCATTAAATCGAAACTATTAAACCCTCCAATTCTTAGTTATCCAAATTTCTCAGAGAGTAATATATTCATTTTAAAAACTGACGCCAGTGGATTTGCGCTAGGTGCGGTGTTATGTAACCACGATGGGAAACCAGTCGCTTATGCGAGTCGTAGTCTTAATAAATCGGAAATTAATTATTGCACTATAGAAAAAGAATTATTAGGAATTGTGTGGGCTGTAGGGCATTTTAGGCCCTATCTGTATGCTAGGAAATTTGAACTAGAGACGGATCATCGTCCATTGGTCTATTTATTCAGCATGACCAATCCATCAAGCAGACTTACAAAATTTAGACTAAGTCTACAAGAATATGACTTTACTATCAGATATATCCGTGGCGAATCAAATGTCGCTGACGCTCTATCACGTATAGAACTATCAGCTAGTGATTTGAAAGAAATGACTAACACACATGCAAAAGTGAACGTTACCACTCGAGCTCGAACTAAACAACTTGCAAATCAATCAGCTGATGAAGTTAAAAACTCGATTAAGACAGACAATTCAACGAAGAACAATAGGATTGGCCATCCTGGCGTCGTTGAATTGTTGAAAAAACCCAAAAATGTAACTGAACTGCGACCGGTTGCAACCAAGGAATTTAACAAGTTAAAATACGAGAAAGGAAAGGACTATAGGATTTTTAATGATAAAATTATTTTCGAAGCAACGTTGCAAATAATTTATATAAAAATGGATGATTCTTGTTTAACGCCTGAACTTCGGTCGTCGTTAAGAGATCTCCAAACATTGTGTGAAAAACATGACATAACTGAATTGTTGTAAATGAAGAAAAAATGCGCATTAAGTAAAATTGATAAAATACTTAAACTATCGGATATAGTAACAAGAAAAAACGTTAAAATAACAGTTTTAAAGGACGTTAACAATATTGAAGAGTATGAGATAAGACAATTAATTCTAAATGACTTCCACTTATTACCTACAGGGGGACATGCTGGAATTAATCGAATGTTCAATAATATAAAAAAGTTGTATTATTGGAAAGGTTTGCTTACCGACATTCAATCATTTGTACGTCGTTGCGATCAATGTCAACGATATAAACATTCAATTCCAAAAATTCAACCGTTAACTATTACAACGACAGCATCCACAGCCTTTGAAAAAATATTCTTAGATTTAATGGGTCCGCTGGAACCGGATTTCGATGATAATAAATACATTTTAACAGTACAATGTGAATTGTCGAAATTTGTCGAAGCATACCCTTTAAATAATAAGGAATCAGCTACAGTGGCAAGTTCATTAGTCAGAAATTTTATTTTAAGGTATGGAGTGCCAAAAGACATTGTGACAGATAAAGGAACGGAATTTATGTCCTCACTTTTTAGTGATACATGCAAAATCTTAGAAATTAATCATTTGAATTCAACGGCCCATCACCACCAAACTTTAGGGAGTATTGAAAACTCACACAAACATCTAGGCTCTTACTTAAGGATGCAAGTATCCAAATACCACAATAGTTGGAGTAGTTGGCTACCCTTCTGGTGTTTCTTCTACAATACATCTGTCCATACAGAAACCAAGTACACACCATTTGAACTGGTGTACGGACAAACCGTTAGATTACCTTCAAATGTACTGCAAACAGCAGAGCCTTTATACTCATTCGACAATTACCCACTAGAACTAAAATTTAGAATACAGCAAGCTAGTACCGAAGCCAAACAAAATTTAGAGAAATCAAAGTTTACTAGAAAACAAATGTATGACGATAGGAAATCTAATATTTGTAATGTTAAGTTTAATAAGGATGACTTAGTGTTAGTGAAAAATGATAACGCTACAAGTAAGATGGCAGAACTTTTCAAAGGACCATACAGGGTAGTGCGCGATGACAATACGAACATAGTTGTGCAAGAAATAAATGATAAAAATAGGACATTTGTTGTGCATAAAAACAGGGTCAAGAGGTATTATAGATAGATTAAGTATTGTATGATTTGGGATTTAGTATTAAAAAAAAAAAAAAAAAAAAAAAAAAAAAAAAAAAAAAAAAAAAAAAAAAAAACGAAAAATTCTGGGAAAAATTTTCTTTTTTTTCTTCCCCTAGGGAGATGTAAGGAATAGTTTATATTATCAGTTTATTACAATCTACACATTCATCAAATTGTTAGTAAGTCAGTTACTTCTTGTTTATAAATGAGGGCAACAACCGCATTTCTATAGTCGATGTTTATAGCTAATTAGTGCTGACAAATATTGTTCTACTTTTGATCGATTATTGAAAACTGGATAGTTCAGATATGTACTTCAACCTGTCAACCTGTAAACCAATCTTTTCGAGAGAATGAAATAAATACTCTGGACGAAGATTTCAAGTGTTTCAATGGCTTCTACCAACAGGGGCTCAACCTGGAACATTACACTACATTCAGGACAAGTTTCAGAGAGATGAGGGTGAAACTATTCAAGTAGATGAACATTTCAATGAGGATGGATTTATTAGAATGCGAATTTACTCAAGATATACCAGGCTTTCCAAGCATCAGCTTTGGATTGCTTTTAACCCCAACATGCACGACGAAGGGGAGGATGCGCCAATTTTAGCTTATTACTGCACTTGCAAAACAGGCGCAAGGACTTTGGGTTCTTGTGCACATGTGGCAAGTGTGTTATGGTTCTTGGGCTTTGCACGCCATGAACCGAATGTCAGATACCCATGGACGACGCTATTGGATGTAGTAATGGATGCCGCCAACAGGCCTGTACAAATTCAACCAATTCAAGCACCACCTCAAATTCAAATTGTTGATGTTTGAACTTTGTACAAAGTCTGGCACGGAAGTACTGGAAACGAAGAAAGGCAAGGCCTAAGTGTCACCGGTGGCAATAGTCTGACGGGCATACATAAAGGTGGAGGTTTTAGTGAGTAGCCCTGACATCGGAGAATCAGTAAAGTCTCACAGTGGGTCTTGAGTTCTGAGGTATGGAGACTCATTACCTCTCTATAAAAGATTTCCTTCACCCCATACGAAAAAAAAAACGATTGATTTTTAAAGTATCGTCAACAATTATTTTTTTAATGTTTTAAAATAGAGGGGAATTGAACACGTACAAATATCTTTCCCTCCTATAATAATAAATATTCTATTCTGATCAAGGTATGACTTTAAAACCCCCTAGGATCAAAACTATCCATTTTTGGGGTTTATCACCTAGTTAATTTCTATTCACAGTAACATGAAATGCATCATATTAAATATTCAGGAAAATCCATCATTTTTTTTTGTTTTGTACCCAGGGGGGATAGGGGGGGGAATCATGAAAAAGTGCCGTTTACCTAATTCAAGCTTATTCAAACATCCAACGATGAATTTCAGAATAATACAGATATAATTTTTTTGCATGTCATAATAGGTGGTGGGGGGAAGAGGGGGAGGTGAATAATTTTTTTTATAAAAGAGCACAATCTTATGCAACATTAGCTGAAATGAAACGAGTGGAAATGTTGTTTCCGGTTTTGAAAATAAATAGTCTATTTTGAGCAAGAGGTGATTTCAACACCCCCTAGCATAAAAACTATTCATTTTTGGGGTTTATCACCTGCTTAATTTCTATTCACAATAACATGAACTGCATTATACTAAAAATTCAGATAAATCCACCGAAGTTTTTTTGTTTTGTACCGTTTGGGGGGAGGGGGGATAATCATGAAAAAGTGCCATTTCGCTAATTCCAGCACATTCAAACATCTAACGATACATTTCAAAGTAATCCATATTTCCGTTTTTTGCATTTCATAATAGGTGGTGGGGGGAAGAGGGGGGGAGAGAAGAATTTTTTTTGTAAAAAAGCATAATCATATGCAACATTATCTACAATGAAACAGGTGAAAATGTCGTTCAAGGTTTCAAAAAAAAATAGTCTATTCTGAGAAAGGGGTGATTTTAACGACCCCTAGCGGCAAAACTGTTCATTTTTTGGGGTTGGCGCAATGGTAACATTGGTTGAGAATAACATGAACTACATCATATCAAAAATTCAAAAAAATCCACCGAGACCCAAATTCCATAAGGATTTTGCGGGGTCCTTTGAAAATTGCATTACGTATTGTAATTCTACCAAAAGTTTTTATTTTTCTAACATGTATTGTAATTTTCTAAAACTGTTGATTTATTCTGAAACAAATGAATTGAAATTTACAAAAACTGGTTATAATTTGATTTACAATGCATTTTTTGTGATATTACAAAAAAATTTGAAACTCAAATTAGTATGAAATCATTAAGAATTTACAAACAATTTTGTTATTTTTGTAACACAAATTTTGAAAATTGCATTACGTATTGTAATTATACCAAATTTTTTTATTTTTCTAACACGTATTGTAATTTTCCAAAACTGTTGATTTACTCTGAAACAAATGATTTGAAATTTACAAAAACTGGTTATAATTTGATTTACAATACATTTTTTGTGATATTACAAGAAATTTTGAAACTCAAATTAGTATGAAATCATTAAGAATTTACAAACAGTTTTGTTATTTTGGTAACACAAATTTGAAAATTGCATTACGTATTGTAATTCTACCAAAAGTTTTTATTTTTCTAACATGTATTGTAATTTTCTAAAACTGTTGATTTATTCTGAAACAAATGATTTGAAATTTACAAAAACTGGTTATAATTTGATTTACAATGCATTTTTTGTGATATTACAAAAAAATTTGAAACTCAAATTAGTATGATATCATTAAGAATTTACAAACAATTTTGTTATTTTTGTAACACAAATTTTGAAAATTGCATTACTTATTGTAATTCTACCAAATTTTTTTATTTTTCTAACACGCATTGTAATTTTCCAAAACTGTTGATTTACTCTGAAACAAATGATTTGAAATTTACAAAAACTGGTTATAATTTGATTTACAATACATTTTTTGTGATATTACAAGAAATTTTGAAACTCAAATTAGTATGAAATCATTAAGAATTTACAAACAGTTTTGTTATTTTTGTAACACAAATTTGAAAATTGCATTACGTATTGTAATTCTTCCAAATTTTTTTATTTTTCTAACACGTATTTTAATTTTCTAAAACTGTTGATTTATTCTGAAACAAACGATTTGAAATTTACAAAAACTGGTTATAATTTGATTTACAATGCATTTGTGATATTACAAAAAAATGTGAAACTCAAATTAGTATGAAATCATTAAGAATTTACAAACAATTTTGTTATATTTGTAAGACAAAGTTGAAAACTACAATACCTATTGGGCTTTCTAAGATGAGTCACTCTCTACAATGTACTAGTTTTCATTTTTTTTATTATGGATTAATTCTAAAAATTTAAGTAAAATGAAACAAAAATGTGAAAGAATCATTAAAATATCTCTAGAAATGAAAAAGTTATGGGACTTTGAAGTTGCGTTTGGAAGAATAATTCCATAGTACGCAGCGCTCTTGTGTGTGACGTCACGCCACATGAACGAGACGACGAGACGCAGAGTGCTTACAAATTAAAAAAATAATCCTACAAATATTGTATTGGACCTATCTTTGAAAACACGACAATAAATTGTTTTTTTCATGTACCAAATGACATGAATAAAAGGAAGAAGTGGTGCAAACTAATGAGGCGTGACTTAATTGGACCTAATGGGTGTCTTTCCTAAGAAAACGCGATTTTACGCAAATAATAATAGTAATAAAAATAGTAATAATAATAATAATACCGGCCTTCCGTAATATGGCAGAAATCTTAGCCGGACCAATGAAGAAGGCCGTCATCCTTGGTGATCACTTACCCCAGGGATGTGGGGAGTGGTTATCTGGGTAAACGATCCAGCGCGCTCTCCGGATGTAACAGGGCCTGTCTGGAACATCCTTTTAGGAAAAATAATAATAATAATGGGGGTTTTCGGGGTCGGAGATTCTGATTCTTTTGTCAAAATTTGCAAATACAAGATAGCCGAAATATATATATTACTATTATTTTTTTTTGTGTAATATCGCGTTTTCTCAGAAAAAAACCTATATAGATGAACTCAAAAAGCAAAACTCTATCTACATACAAAATTTCATCAAAATCGTCCAAAATATCCATTATCAATTGCAGAATATAAAAACTCGTTCCGAACCCTTACCGACAATATTGAAATATTTAAATTCACACACAAAAAACAACATACTTTACCACTGACATTGCGAATCATCTCCCTCATGTTTTAGAACACAAACAAGACGATTTGACGCTCGTCAATATCAAGTCCACGTGGATAGACGGTTTGTTTGATTCATACGGGATTTTATACTCCTCATACATAGTTGTGTTTTGCCATTGATAATGGATGAACTTTAACAACCAGTACTTACTACAAACTGTTTATGAAACGTTTATTGAAATAAATCATCGTTATAAGTTGAACCATGATGAAGCAAACTCAAAAGTAGATACCTATACCTACTTAAGTTTAACTCCTTTTATTTCAGCACGACGGATTTGAAGAAAAAAAACTCCAGGTTGAAATTTGAAAAGAAAAATCCCCATGACTAAGAATGGAAAATCCTCACTTTTGAAAAGAAATCCCCACTTCTTTTCATAATGACTATCCTATCACTAGTTTTGTGTCGGATAGTCTTATTTTCCACGTTACTTACTTCTATGATGTTTCTGAATTTCTTATTATTGCTACTGGTCGATAATTCAGTTGAAGAAACATCAAATGGTTTGGGAAATTTGAATTGTATAATTCAAATGAATATCCATAATTCATACTGGCAATATCGTGATTCAATAGTAAAAACAAAAAATATAATACTTAATTCCCGTATACGCAACAACAATTAGTGAAACTCGAGTCGACTTCTTTGGTCTTTTTGAAGTTATATTTTGATTGGATGCCATGACACTATGACACTTTTAGGATAAAATGCAATTCATGTTGGTTACCTACTATAGCTGCGTGTTTATGCTGTGATTCCGCTTCTGGAATTATAAATAATTCTTGTCGTTTTATTAGACTGTTATTCCCATTCTGGTAACTGTGATTGGTTCTGGAGCTGTCATTTGTCATTTTGTTGCTACCGAAGAAAACGGAAAAAACGCATCTAAAAACTGCCTCGTTGCCAAGAAGAATAAACTAGGTACTCTTCTTGCCTCGTTTCTAGTTCATACCTATGACCACTTTTCACCTTTCAAATTTCTTGTAAAACACTACATGAGAAAACTACTCGCCATAGGCTTTTAATAATATTTCTATTCCTCAAACAAAAATGGCAGTTTCCTGCACGACAAATTGATTGGCACGTGTACTGATGGTATCTACCAGGATAGAATTTTTGAATTTGTGGACTTCTTTCTCCGTTTTTCTGATGTGAAATAATCTTTATCAATTTTTACTAATACTTTCAATCAATAATTAACCATTGAGTTAGACAAATGACATGTGACAAGTAATAAATAAGTTGATGGATGTAGCCGTTACTATGTGGTAGAGCATCATGAAAAATGGGAAAAGAAAATTTCTATGTTTTTGTACCACTTTATAAAGTGGTAAAAATGGGAAAAGTAAATTTCTGTTTTTGTACCACTTTATAAAGTGGTACAAAAACCACTTTACCACTTTTCCCATTTTTCATAATAAATAAGATTAATATATGAGAATCATCAAAAATCTCCACAAATTCCTCACTTTTCAAAATTCCCCAAACAAATCCCACAAAAGGTGAGGATTTTCCCCACACCTGGCAACACTGCTACAACTACAAACGGCGCTAGAGCCTTGCGGCCTTGACGCGGCTAAGGATATAATAAGTAATTTTTTGTGGTGTAGCATCTCAGACATGCGTGGCGTGACGTCACAGACGAGTCGGAGACCAAAGACGTTCTGCCTCAGATCAATAAAAAACCCTAGATAGGCCCGATGCTATGTAAACACCATATTACTGTTATGTATTTGGCCACCCTGTCTGAATGTCAGTACTCTCTAACTAGTGTGGTAACACTGTAGAGTGTAGAGAGGGCAGTCAGCCAGCCAGGGGGGGAGAGCGTTTTGTATCTGTATGATGATAAGTGTCAGTTCAAGTATTCCATAAAATTAGATTTATTAAACTCTATTCAGAACCTGCGGTGTTTCATTTTTATTACGTAGAAACACAACATTTTGGCGACGAGGATGGGATACGAGTTGTTTTTCAAAGGAACTTGAAATTGAAGCCGTTTCTCAATACAGAAATTACAGTGATCAAAAAGTCAAGTCAAGGTCAATGAATTACTTGGAAGAATGGCGCTGATTGGTAATATAGAGCCATTTAGTGGCGGGGCTGAAGAATTCGAAACATATCTTGAGCGAATGGAGCATTTATTTGCAGTAAATAAAGTAGGGGACGAGCTCAAAGTGTCGATGTTCATAACGTTAGCTGGTACAGGGGTATATCAGACACTGAAAAACTTAGCTGCCCCGAGAAAGCCAGGAGAATTGCCATATGAAGATGCAGTGGACCTGTTGAAATCTCATTATGCTCCCCCAGTGTCAGAAATATATGAAAGATTTGTTTTTAATAGATGTAACCAGAAACATGATCAGAGTGTTTCAGAATACGTAGTGGAGTTACGTAAGTTAGCGAGTTCATGCAACTTTAAAACATTTCTGGACGAAGCATTGAGAGATAGGTTCGTATGCGGGTTGAAATCTGAAAATACTCAGAGAAAATTGTTAGCAGATTTCCAGTTGACATTTCAGAGTGCTTGTAAAACAGCGCAAGCATCAGAGGTTGCGGAAAAGCAAGTGAAAGGCTTGTCAGATGACAGTAGTGGAGTAAATTACCTAAAAAGACAAAACTACAAATCACAAAGCAAGCCAAATGCAAAAAGTAGTTCTCATGGTGACAACAATCAGTACAATGGTAGGAGTTGAGAAAAATGTGGCAGAATTCATAGCAAAGATAAATGCCCTGCAAAAAGGTGGAAGTGTTTCACTTGCCAAATGTTTGGTCATGTCAGAGATTTGTGTCCATCCAAGCCAAAGCTAGGTGCAGTCCAGGAAACAGAGAATCCTGATACCACGGTAAACCTTGTGCAGTATGATGAGAGTGTTAACGATGATTTATACAATCTCAATCAGGTATTTATCGATGATAGTAGAAGTTCTCCACATCACATCACGTTAAAAGTTAACAACCAACTAACTCAGTTTGAAGTTGACACAGGAGCATGTAAGACAGTTATTTCTAAGAAAAAGTTTGTGGAAATGTTGAATTTACCATTAAAGCAAGTATTTTTCAGACTGAATACAGTGTCAGGACAAACAATAAAAGCATTAGGAGAGTGTGTAATCACTATAGATAATAATAATAAAAAAGTTCAATTAGTAATTACTGTAATTGAGTCTGAAAAAGATTTTGTTCCTTTGTTAGGTAGGAATTGGCTAAATGTGTTATTCCCAGATTGGCAAAATAACTTTTCAATAAAATCTATAAGTGTTTCAGAAAAATCTAAGTTAGTTGATGGGTTAAGAAAAAAATACAAACATGTTTTTGATAAAAATTTATGTAATCCGATTCAAGATTTTGAGGTTAAATTTAGCATTAAAAATAATGCTGTGCCAATAGTAAAAAAAGCATATGACATGCCCTACGCATTAAAACCTAAAGTAGAAAATAAGTTAGAACAGATGGTAAAAGTAGGGATTTTAAAACCAGTAAATTTCAGCGAATGGGCATCGCCCATTGTAGTAGTTCGAAAAAAAGATGGTGATGTGCGTATTTGTACAGATTTCCGAGTTACTGTTAATAAAGTAGTAAATATAGATCAGTATCCGTTACCAAAACCAGAAGATATTTTTGCAAGTTTGGCAGGTGGTAAAGTATTTACGGTTTTAGATCTATCTGGTGCTTATCAACAGTTAAAAGTACACCCAGATTTCCAAAAATACTTAACCATCAATACACACATCGGAATGTATCAATTTACCAGATTAACTTATGGAATATCATGTGCGCCAGCTATCTTTCAGTCTGTAATGGATCAGATTTTGTGTGGCCTTCAAAACGTAAACTGTTATCTGGATGATATACTTATTGCAGGAAAAACTTTTCAGGATGCACAAGAAAATGTTGATAGGGTATTACAAAGATTAAATTCATATAATGTTAAAGTTAATAGTGAGAAATGTAAATTTTTTGAGTCACAAGTGGAGTATTTGGGTCATAGAATTGACAGTGAGTTCATCCAACCCAGGAAAAGCTACGGGCAATCAATGATGCTCCAGAACCTGAAAATATAACCCAGTTAAGAGCTTATTTAGGTTTAATCAATTATTATAGTAGATTTTTACCAATGTTATCTTCTAAATTGCGTCCCTTGTATGATCTTTTAGAAAAAGATAAAGATTTTGATTTCGATGAGTCGTGTAGAGCAGCTTTTGTTTCAAGTAAAGAGTTGATAGCAAATAAACAGGTTTTGGCACACTACGACCCTCAAAAGACAATAATTATATCTTGCGATAGTAGTTCTTATGGGGTGGGTGGTGTATTGAGTCATAGAGAAAATGGTGTTGAAAGGCCTGTGTGCTTTGCATCTAGCTCTTTGTCAAAAGCTGAGAAAAATTATTCACAGTTAGAGAAAGAAGCTCTAGCGATAATTTTTAGTGTAAAGAAATTCCATAAATACATTTTTGGTAGACCATTTATCTTAGTATCAGATCATCAACCATTAAAAATGATTTTTAATCCTGATAAAAGTATTTCAGTTATGTCTGCATCTAGAATAATCCGTTGGAGTGTTATATTGTCAGCTTATAACTATCAAATTGAATATAGAAAGGGATCGCGGTTGTTTGAAGCAGATATGCTATCAAGGTTACCATTAAGTGATTCAACTGATATAGATAGTTCAATCAATGCTTTCAACTCTACTGATGAGCTTCCTATCTGCTGTGAGGATATTGCTAAAGTATCAAGTAAAGACCCGGTATTGATGAAAGTAATAAATTTTGTAAAAACTGGTTGGCCTGATAAAGTGGATTCAAATCTAAAGCCTTATTTTGCGAAGCGTAATGAGTTATCTATAGAAGAGAACTGTTTGATGAAAGGCATAAAAGTTGTTGTGCCAGAAGCATTGCAAAAATATATTCTGGATCTTTTACATGAAGATCACATAGGAATAGTAAGATCGAAAATGTTAGCTAGGTCTGTAGTATGGTGGCCGAATTTACAGCAAGATATTGAATTGTTAGTCAATAGTTGCCATATTTGTCAGTTAAATCAAAGAAACCATGAAAAATACCTTATATCTTGGCCAAAAACTGAAAATGTGTTTTCACGTGTACATATAGACTTTTTCAAGAAACATGATACATATTTTCTATTGATTGTTGACAGTAAATCTAGATGGCCCGATCTTCATGTTATGACGAAAGGTACAAATGCCACACAAACAATAGAAAAATTAAAATTAACTTTTTCTGTAATGGGGTTGCCCGATATGATAGTGAGTGATAATGGACCTCCTTTTAATTCAGTTGAGTTTGCTAAGTTTTGTCAAATAAATGGTATTCATTTACTCAAGGCTCCACCCTATCACCCACAGTCAAATGGTAGCGCTGAGCGTCATGTTGATACTGTAAAAACAGCATTTGATAAATATTTGTTGCAAAAATCAACCTTAACTGTTGAGCAAATGGTGGTAAATTTTTTATTTAGCTATAGAACTACTCCTACTAGCTCTGGTTTGAGTCCCAATGAAATGATTTTCAAAATTAAACCAAAAACTAAATTGGATTTGTTAATACCTAGAAAAGGAGGAAATATATATTCGAAAAATTCTTTCAATTTTGTTAAGGCTCCTGTATTTTCAGTGGGAGAAAAAGTGCTAGTAGGAAAACTAGGCCCTTATTGCGATGATAAGTGGAAACCTGGTGAAATTGTAAAATGTATAAGTGGACTGACATATCTGGTCAAAGTTGATGATAAAATCATGTATAAGCATGTTAATAGTATCAGAAAATTTTCGAGTTTAGAACAACCTCTCAAAGAACCATTGACTAGTTTAGTTCCAGAGTCACAAAATGTACAATCAGGTTCAACTAGTGTTTCACCACATATGTCTCCATCACCAGTCAAAATTAATAATCCAGTCAGTGTTCAAGAGAATGCTTCAGAAGTGTTAAATAGTCCAGTAAATATGCCTGAAAATAATGTTTGTGTTCCAAACCCGATTCAAGTCAAAGTGCCTGAAGCACCGTTGCTACGACGTAGTGCTAGAGTTCGTCAAGCACCACAAAAACTGAATCTTTAGTTGTAAGAGTTGTCATTCTCTTTGATGAAAGAGAGAAAATGTTATGTATTTGGCCACCCTGTCTGAATGTCAGTACTCTCTAACTAGTGTGGTAACACTGTAGAGTGTAGAGAGGGCAGTCAGCCAGCCAGGGGGGGAGAGCGTTTTGTATCTGTATGATGATAAGTGTCAGTTCAAGTATTCCATAAAATTAGATTTATTAAACTCTATTCAGAACCTGCGGTGTTTCATTTTTATTACGTAGAAACACAACAATTACATTCACCTCCTACCTCTGTTGTTTTGAAACATCGACTCCCTCTTGCCAAATTGGTAAAAAAAGAATTTAAGATTTTGGTAGATATCAATCAATGCGTAATCATTCATATTTTATCTTCAGATTTACTATTCTAAAAGTTCCAGGTAAATATTAATTTTCAATGAGATAGAGAAAAGTTTTATAAGCAGAAGATATATAATATGTCGTTTTCAACTGCTGAAATACACTGATAACTATGAAAATTTCGAGCAGTTACCAGAATTTTCACACTTTTGGCAACACAGCAATTATCCTGTCGAGTTACTGATTCGCTCCAAAACAACCGATAGCCTTGCATTCAGTGGCGTCGCATTTATAGAAAGGTATTTGTATAATATAATTTAAATGAAATAGGTACGGATAATGAATAATTAATTCATACATATTGAAGAGAAGTTGAATATGGTATGATCAAATGAAATAGTGTGCCACCAAATAATATTTTTTAATTTTATCAACGAGAAGTTATTTCTGCATGTTTAATAATTTGTTCAACTCATAAATCAACTTCAGATATATTTCTGGGAATGTAAGATTCCACAACAACTATAATTGGAAATTAGCAAGTTCAAGTTGAACTTCTTATTTTTCAAATACAGTCTTATGCATTCAAGTAACAATAGGTCACATGCATGTATCACAAAATCACTTGAATTTTTGTGTGCGCCATCAACTTTGTTACCAAACCATTAAACATTGTTTCATTCAACTGTAACTTTTGAAAGTTTTGAATAATCCATATTTTAAAATGCCAAGCAAATTTGAATTTGGTGAAACGCGCGCCTTAGTATGACGTCAAACTACATGTAAACAAAATGTATTTTCATGGTATTGACTTGTCGTTGAACCGCTCATCTAGAGTTTTGCAAGTGGTTGATTATTATCATTTTTTATTATTAAGTTACTGCAAACCTACTGAAACTATGTTTTCTATGGATAATCTTTGTTGACACGTATTTTGTCGTCACATCTCGCCAAAGCACGATCGTTTGAATTTTTCAATCTTTTTTATTCCTGTTAATTATTGAAATTTTTTGCAGCTATCTTATTTTCCCAGTTTTTGAATGAATGGTATACTCGATTGGAACAATTAGAAAAAAAAAAACATGCATGAGACCTATTAAATTAAACAAGATTTTGCTCTTGTGTGGAACTAGTACGCAGTTGACCACTGATTAATCAACATGATGACGAAAGATAAACCTAATAACCTCTCTCAGACAAAATTCGTGACTGCCATGCTTATAGAAAGTTTGCTTCATCAAAGAGGAACGTGGATATTTACGAATGAAGAGTATAAAAATGAAATGGCTTCGAATTCTGACTATTGCTTATGCCTACCTGATATTTTTTCCTTAATTTGTTAACTTGGTATGCATTAATGCTTATTTTACCTAACTTGTAAATTGATACTCTTTACTCAATAGTTATTACTGGAAGATAAATAATGAATCCACCCACAGTACATATATCTTAAAAACGAAAATCCAGAAAATCCTTACAAGTGTAGATGAGTGAACAAATTAGTTCGTCGAAAAAAGTTTTGAATGCTCACTTGCAAATTTTGTTGTTATTGTTAAAATTGTCATTCCAGTCAACCAGCTGCCCCCTTACGAGCAACCCTCAAGTCTTCGAAAGACTTGTGCGAGCTAGGGAAGATGCAGCCGTTACCTTTTAACGCGTGATACTGAGTAGGTCCCGATAAATACAGCACCTGAGACCTTATCAAATATTTACGGGAGTGGATTCTTCTATGGGTGATAATTGAAGGTAATGATCGCGATCAGTTGTTACAGATTCTATTCACAATAATAGTCGTTACATTTAAAAAAGACAAGAAAAAATGTAACATAAAGAAGTATCAGCCGGGGTGCTAGCTTGACGGACTGTCCACGACCCCTCGTCCCGGTACCCCACTACACTTCACTTCCCCCATTGTTCGTTACCCGAATAGCCAGAGGCGTACTTACAAATACAGGTCTGAACCCTACAATACCATGAAGGAGGCCGGTGACGTCGCGGTGAATTGTACCCGCATACCTTGGATTAGCAAGCGGGCACACTACATACGCGCCTCGAAGACCCACATTCATATCATAATATACTATTAGTTGTAGAGAAAAATTATTCAGTTTATCGTCAAATTATATTATTTCGCATTTCTTTCGAAAAAATAAGCTGGAAATTCCGTGATATCGAAAACTTTTTAATCAAATATTTCTCAAAAAGATTTATTTCTCAAGAAAGTTGTCCTTTACTTCATATGAATAAACTGTCAGAAAATGTAGGAATAATCATGGTCACATAACCAATTTTTACAAAAAGAGGAAATCAGTAGTTATTTTCAGGCAGAAAAGGCAACACATTTTGTTACAAAAATCACGCTTTCTTAAATAACAGCTGTTGGAAAATGTTCCTTGATTAATATTTATTCAAGTCTTTTTTTAAAATTGGTGTTCTGCACAACATAAACAGACACATAATTTCAATATACTTGGACTATGTTTAGATATTCGTTAGCTCTCTTGTATTATTTCTGTGATCATAAATCACTAAATTCGTCCGCCATCTTGATCCCCAAATTTTGATAACAAATTCTTCATTCCTAACATCCGGTAATATATATTAAAAAGAATCACATCAAAATTGTCAGTCATATTTTGAATTCTTTGATTTTGAATAGAAACAAACCATTTCCGACCCCGAAATCCCCATACGCCAATTTCAAATTAAATCGGACGATAAATTACAAAACTTCCATCATGAATTTTTCAAAACAACTCATATGGATGATGGAATCACATTTTTTTGAGGAGTTCATTATAAGAATCATAAACAATAAAAAATCGGCTACTCCCTCGAAAATTTTTAGATAAATAACGATTTTGAATAATCGACAAATGTATTGAAGATTCAGAAAAACTGTCAAATCACTCGATGCAGTTCATATATTGCTTTTGTATAATTGAACATTTCATATTTATCCCAAGATCAGACTTAACCAAGATCATGAAAATAAAGATAAAAGTGGTTTTGATCCCCTTAAAAAGGCACGGCACTGTGCCGGAGGTGTTTTGTTTCGGTTCGACTGTCCGAAACCCCAAATACCTCAGATCAATCGTTCTGCGCTAAAATACGTAAATTTGAATAATCTATATCTCAGTCATTTATTGATGGATTAAAAATATAAAAACACTGATTTGTGTGTGTCAAAATGCCTCCTTCTTTTTATCAGCACGCTAAACACATATTAATTCAACTAATTCATCAATTTACTTTGCTTGAAAATAACTCTTTTTATCCGAAAATGAGTTTTTCTTTAGATACCTAACCTTCAGAATAGGACTACAATATGGAGGTATCGTTCTGTTGACGTTTTGAATAAGGGTAAATTTCTTGAAAAATTGTTCTTTTTTTTGGTAGAAAATGCTGAAAACAAGTAAATAAAAGTGTGTGTGATGTTTTGGAGAAAAGAAGAAGGAATTTTGTGTATTTTCAATACGGTGGTACAAATTCGATAACATTTTTTTTCTTATTCTCCCGTCATCCTCTTCACTTCTGTCAAAAAATTATCAACGAACACGCAAAATCAAGTGAGATACAGGGTGAAATGTAAAAAATACCCGATTTAATTTTCTCCAGTCTCCCCTACGGTGGTACAAATTCGATAACATTTTTTTTCTGTTCTTTAATATATTAACTTCTGTTAAAACATTATCAACGAACATGCAAAATCAAGTGAAATATAGGGAGAAATGTAAAAAAATGCCTTCAATTATTTTGAGGTTTTGTATGAATCGGGTACTCCATTGGGAGAATTTCGGTGGAGAAATCATCTACAATAAAATAAAAACTTGATAAAAACGAAGATATATTCGAAAATGTTTGAAAAACGTTGCTAGGAATTATGTGGAAGTTTGGCAACATCGCACGTAAATTTTGCATTTATGTCATAAACGTTGCTGAGAAATCGTTGGTACACACTAACAGTGAAATGGACTTCTACCAGAGATCAAAATACGTAAGTTTCACTTTATTGTCGCTTTTTTTATTACATTAAGTTCACTATTTAATGATTTTTTTCTTAAAAGTTTTTCTATTAATATATCTTTTGGACATCAATTCAGTTTTTTACCAATCTAGAGTGTATTTTTTTATAAAGTAAATTTTAAAAAATCCAAGAAATGTAAGTTACAGTTACGGGGCAGCCGAATATATTCTAATACAAATTTATTGAGGTAGTACGAGGGTATAGCGAATTTTTTGTTAATGGTAATAGGCTAGTTGCGAGGTCAAGAGATGGTAGTACTTAAGAAATACAATTTTTGTTTCATTTCAATTTTTTTTATAACGATGAACCCGTGTATATAGTATTTTTAGTACACTGGCGTATTGATAGAAGTATTAACTTTCTTGGTCAATTTTTTTTTTTAAGTGAAAGTTATCTAACATATTGATATTTGTTAATTTATGATCACATACACTCATTTCTCCATAAAAACAATGTATTTGATGTCGACTTCAAATTATTTATTTATTTTTTTAATATCAACGGATATCTTATGCTGAAATTTTGATAATGAATTCTTTGAGTAAAAATTTACGTTGAATACTTTGAGCCCTTTAATCGAAAATTGTTTTTATACTCGTACCTCCTTAAGTGAATATTTCTTGATTTTTTTTTGTTTTTTAATTCAATTTTTCATTACTAAGCTACATGAGCATATTTGGAAGAATAAAGAGTATAATCATTATTTTAATAATTCATTAATTTTTTTTAGGCAATATTGATTTTTTTTTTTTGAATTCTGAGATTGATTTTTAGATTTATTTTGAAATCTATAAAATTAAAGTTAGAAAGTCTGAATTAGACAAAAACTATATTAGTTTTCAAAAATTACATAATAAATTTAAAAATATTGAATTTTTTTTATTTACTTGAAATACAAAAACAGGAAAATATTTTTTTCCAGTAAAATTATAATCCTAGCAACAGTTTGAAGTTTCTAAAACTGTGAATGGTGAGAAATCTTCGGTATTCTTTAGCCATAACATATAAAGATATTGAGATAAAGAAATAATATTTTCAGATTTTTAATTTGTCAATCAGTTTTTAATTTTCAATTAGCTTATATTTTTTATTTGACTTGCGAATACAAACCCGAATTATTTATTGTTTTTCTTTGCAAACAAAAAATTAAAATCTAAAATTGGGAATGTTATAGACAATCTATATTTTTAGAATCAATAATTATTCTATAGCTAAATATGAATCTAATTTTCCACACTAATTGCTAAGTTTGGATATTTATAAAAATGTTTTACTGCAAATTTTGTGTATTTGTGCATTTATCATTTAATTGATATGTTAAACATCTCAAAGAACACTCGAGCTTGACTGATAAGTTAATCTGCGGGTTCAATCATTGTAATAAAGTATATACCGTTTTAACATCATTACGAAGCCATGTATGTCGCTGTCATAGTATCAAAATAAATAATAACATATCTCCAGCTGTTAACATTCAAAGTACTATATCTGAAGGCTGTACCGTAGAATTTTGTACTCAAAAATACACCGATCACAAACAAATGATAAGTCATTTGAGAATGCACATTAATGGCGGCATCACAATAAAGTGTGGTTATTTAGATTGTGAAAAAACTTATAATAAACGTAATTCATTTTCATCGCATATTACAAGATATCATAAAGAAAAAAAAGTAAAACAATCATCTAATTCATATAGTAGCAGCAACCATATAGACTTTTCCGATCTTGTTGTTGAGAAAGATGATAACTCGATAGAAAAGACATTATCTCCAGATGAAAATTATCAAAACTGTGAAGAGAACAGTTCAGATATTTTCTTAATGAATTTAGCACACTTTTTTCTCAAATTAGAATTAAAATTTTCGTTACCGGCATCAACAGTGCAGTATATTGCTACAGAAATGTGTAAAATGAATAAAAAATATGAGGAAATTATACATTCTAATTTATCAAAACATTTAGACCAATATAATATATCAGCGGACGTGATCGAAGATATTATCGATGCTTCTTTTGAAAATAACCTATTCAATAATATTGAAGATACATTAGGAACTAGTTTCAGACGTAGAAAGTTTTACGAAAAAAAAAATTCCTTACGTTAACCCAATTCAAATTCCGTTGCCTTCTGAAAACGGCAAAAAACGTTTTTATCACTATGTTCCATTAAAAGAAACTTTGAGAAATTTGTTTCATAATAAATCTCTTACTCACGAATTGAAATTTCCAGAAAATGATAGCAGAGTTTTGAAAGATTCTACTGATGGAAGTGTATTTAAAGAAAATAAATTTTTTCAAGAAAAGAAGGATGCTTTTGAAACGGTCAATCCATTCATTAGGTTCTGCTAAAACTAAGTATAAGATATTGGCCGTTTATTTGAGTATTAGAAATTTTCCAGATAGAATAAGGTCTCATGTGAAGTCTATGTATCTTGTGGCATTGTGCAAAGAAAAAATATTTAATCACGAGAAAATTTTCGGTAAGATTGTTGACGACTTGAAAGAAATCGAAACTTCCGGGATTGAATTTGCGCCAAATCAGGTCATAAAAGGATCATTAGTATTTGTAACGGGTGATAACCTTGGGAGTCATGCGTTAGGAGGATTCGTGGAAAATTTTAGCAAAGCTCAATATTTTTGTCGATATTGCTTGATAACTAAAAAATCATTTGATTCAGATAATGGAATATTCAAAACTTATCCTGATAGAACAATTGATTCTTATAAAAAAGTTATAAAATGTCTTGATAAAAAAAAAGTTGTTGCACTAAATTAAAAAAAGCAATTAATAAGAAACCACTTATTATACAGGGAATCAATTTTAATTCCGCCTTTAACAGGCTAAAATTTTATCATGTTTGTCTTCCTGGTTTGCCTCCTTGCTTAGGACACGACATCTTTGAAGGCGTTCTTGCGTACGATGTGAAACTGTTTCTTGACTATCTTGTGGGACAGGGCTGGTTTTCGTACAAACTATTAAACCAAAGAATAGAAAAATTCAAATATTCTCCTGAAGATCAACGTGATAAATTATGTTCCGTTTCACCAAACTCTCAAAGACTATCAGGTGCTGCTTGCCAAATATGGACATTTCTTCGATTATTGCCGTTAATAATTCATGACAAAATTGATGATATTGATAATGATACTTGGAAATGTATATTATTGCTATCCGAAATTATTGAGATAATATGTGCTCCTGCGATTCATGAAACTTTTATTGTTTACTTAGATACACTTATTCGCGATTACATTGATTTACGACGATCATTATTTCCAGAGCCTCTTCGTCCAAAACATCACTACATTTTACATTATCCGGCTCTCATTCGTCAATTTGGACCATTAATGAAATCATGGACATTACGGAGCGAAAGTAAACATTGTTTCATGAAACGAGCCACAAGATTTTCAAGGAATTTTATAAATATCACAAAGTCACTAGTAAGTATTAAACACGAGCTGTATCAATGTTTTGTGCGTTCAGGCGGAGAAATTGATGCTGATATAGAATTAAAAAGTAGCGTAAAATTCGGCATAAAAAGATACAGCGAAAGTATTCAACAAGCTCTATCAAACATCGAAGTGATGAATTTGTCGAGTGCTATGAAATAGTAAAAAATGGTGTAACCTATCGTCATGGGGATGGATTATTTGTTACAAGAGAAGGATACCAATACAAAGTTGTTGTAGGCAAAATTTGTATGATACTCTACTGAAGTGTACTTTGTAGTAGAAATTTTAAAAACTGAATTTATACTTCATTTAGGCGTATATAAATTGGGAAGAGTATTAGAGTACAAGTGTTTAACATTCAGTCAGCTCGTCAGTTTTGAAAAATTACACATTTATAATATTAACGTTTTGTCATGTGTTAAACCCAAGTACGGGTTAGTCTCGCATAGTCTGTTAAATAATGATAATTTTGAATTTCTATGAATGTACATAATTTTAACTTTTTTTGTTTTTTTTTTTTTTCACTAAACCAAGATAATACTGATGAAAATTCATACAGTATTTAATTACTTTGATTTTCTTGATGAAATTCATCTGTATATTATTTTATTATACTTATAGGATCAAATTCAAAATGTGAACCAGCTAGTGATTTACAGTCACTTCTGTTTCTTATAAACTATAACTTATAAATAATTGCTATTATCGACTAGAAAATTGAGTACATGAGGCTATAAAATAGGAAATTAAAATACACGTACGATACGATTTGAAAAACCAAATAATTCTAATAAAATCTCATAATATTACATAGAGTAATTATTATAAAGGAGCTAACTATTTTTTTTAAACTGATTGACAAGAGCAACAACATCATGGCTGCCTTATTCAAAGTTGCTCGGCACGATAAGCCAACTGAAAGAAAAGCCGTCAAAGCTGCGTCAATAGAAGGACTTATTTCCGGAGCAAAAACCAAGTTGAAACTCGCCGACAAAAATTATAAGGTAGCTTTATTATTATATTATTATTAATAATGCGTTTTTTATTTTATGGATCTTTATTGTTTTGTATTGATATTTTAGAAAAAATAATCTCAAACTAATTTTAATTTCAAATAATAGTATAATATTATAATAAACAGATAAATTATTCACAACTAAATCATTATTAGTGATTGAGTAATGGAAAAAATGATGATTTATTTCAGTTAAATTAAATTTTTTTACCTGTAAAGTTTTAAAGAACTTATCATTCATAAAGAAAAACATTTGTACTCGAATTAATTTTTTTATGACTATGGAATTTATTGTTTTTACTATTTTGTCAACAGTTGTATACCGATGATTTCACAGAAATTGACGAAGACGAGATATTGATGGACTTGGCAAAAGCCAAACAATTGTTCCTGAAGAGACCCCTTGGAATGGCAGCATTTCACCAGAAACTGCTTCTGCTTCATCAAGTGGTACGCATGATAAAAATTTTACACTGATAAAACGTTTTCACCGATTTTTTTTCAAACTTGGATAATAATTTAATTTTTAAATTAATAACAATCAGTCAATTTGATTTCAGAAACACAGAAAGAAACAGCTCCTAAAACTTCATCTTCACATCAAACAGAGTTCCCGTCCTCAACGTCATCATCACTGTCATTAGGTCGAGCGGATCATTTGTCGAAAATTTTTCCGAAATTTGCCACCAATGTTCAAACGTCTTTGCGTATGGGTTTATCCTTGTCACCTCGTAGTCGAAAAAGAATGGTTCATACAGTTCGAGATTATTTACTAAATGACTTGAAAGACATATCTCGCAAAACCACTCAATCCATAAGTCAACAAATTGTCGACACTTACAAAAAGACCTTCACAACAAAAATTTCAAATCAGAGCACGGATGGTCAAGTGGAATCTCTCAGACAAGCCATTTATTTCGCAGCGCATTATGTCAAGAGTCAAGCCGGCGATGGTAATGAAAAACTCGATAATTCAGATGACGACGATTTGACAACTGATAAGCCCAAAGTTCAAGATGAGTATGGGTGCGTCGCTTATTTGCCAGCTCAACCCAAATCCGAAGTCTTGGCGTCATTAGAAGACCAACGATTGAAATTTATTGATATTTTTGAGTCTGAGAGAGAAAATATAAATGAAGAAATAATTGAGTTAATGGACGCGTGCTATTATTTGCAGCGAAAAAAAATACATATAGAAAAGGAGTTATCGATAATCTTCGAACACTGGCCGTACTTCCATCACAATAGGTTGATTATGAAACACGCCAACCAACTACTCGGAAAAAATATCAATTCCATATGGAAGTTACCGTCAAATAAACTGTGTAAACCCATTAATCGTTATTCAAAAAATGAGGAAATAGCTCGTGAAGTGACCGCCAAGAAAAAAAAAGTAAAACTGCATATGATACTGATGCAGAGGCAGAAAGTAAATACGTACGCAACACATTAAAAATAGCTAAACAGTACAGCGATAACTTAAAAACTGATGAGCCATATAAAGCTGTTGTTTTTGCCTTTATTACAAAATTCATGAGAGAAAATTTAAATTTTCTTTGTTTTAACAGATGTAAGTTATAAATATAGTAATACATAAATGCAAAATATTGATAAATTGCACGAATGCCATTTAAATGTTGTATATTTTTTTAAATCTTCAGGAAGAATTGACTGACGAAAAATTATTGGAACGTGTACCTGTTGCTAATCCAGTTTTGATGATTAGAGGTATGTAACATTTGTATATTCATGTAAAGCTAGCCTTTCTTTCTTCAATAAAACATTAAAGTTATTATTGTTGGAATTATGTATATTTTGATGTTTTTTTGCTAATGAAAATGTTTTTATTATTTTAGGAAAAGATTTACACGACTCTGAAAATATATATCATGTCGTGATTAACAAGTCAATAATGATACATGCTCCATCATTTACTGAAGGAATATTGACAACATTCCTATGCTATTATGTATTTGGCATTGTTTATCCCCCGGAAATCGAAGGCACACTTGAAGCTATTCAACGGTTAATTTAGATTATTCGTGAACTGATTATGACAGTAATTTTCAATACTTTTTAATTCACTTAAATTAGATGACTTTGTAATAGTTATCAGACTAGTTTGAGGCTAGTAAAATTTGTATAAGTGACATAATTCGTGAAGTTATTTTAATTAATCTGTCTTCATTAAATTACACTAGATTACCTACTTCAAAAACCACAATATTTTATTAATTTCTTATACCTTATCAAATGATTTCCCATGTACGCATTAGGTAACAATTTCTAATTTGAGATTAACTTATAATTGATTTTAAATTTCAGATTATTTTTGGAAACAAATCCTGAAAAAGGTACCAAACGAGGTGGAAAACGAAAGGGAACGAAAATTAATCACAAAGTCTCCAAGCTTATGAAAGATATCGACCCCTGTATTATTGACTAGCAGTGCCCCGCGGTTTCACCCGCGTAGTTCCCGTTCCCGTGAAAATATGGCGATCAAATATGTTACTCAGTAAAGATGTTGCTTTCTGTATATAGCTTTCTAATGGTGAAAATATTTATTTTGTTATATTATGCATTTGTTATTTTATTTTGTGTAAACAGAAGAATATCTTTACTTGAATTAAATAAAGAATATTTCCATTAGTCCAATTTGAATTTTTAGTAAGGATCCCTAATTTTTTTTTAATATAATATATAGCCTATGTCACCCGGAGATAGTGTAGCTGTCCAGTGAAAGAATTTTCCAAATCGGTTCAGTAGTTTCGGAGCATATTCAATGCAAACAAACAAACAAATCTTTAGTCTTTATAATATTATAGTATACATATTTAAGATGACTCTTCTTTTAATGTTATTAGTTTACATTTAATAAGATTCAATATGTATATGCAAAATAAAGTATAGATTGTAATACATTATTATCATTGATAATAATTTATACTTATGTCATCATTTATCTTGCTTGAAAAAGAATTTATTATAATTTTTCCATTATTTTATCTGATAAAAGATTTTCTTGATTTGATAGACATAGTAAATAATTTAGTTTGATATATCCTATATAACGAGAAACGAGTGAAACACATCCTTTTTTCAACTATTAAATTACCTAGATTAAATCCTTCTAGGTATAGTCCAGTGTGAATAACCATCTTAAATTATATAATCCGACAAAACTTGAGACATTTTATGCAGTTTTTTCAACATAGAAAATTCTCGAAGCACCAAAATGCTTCATGTTAATAACTATATAGAAATATTTAAGAATTTCTTCAGACTAAGTTAAAATGAGATTCGCAGCATAATAACAATGATACACAGTGCATAAACCACTAAAGATTTTTAATAAAATTAGTCTTATAAAATCACAATATCCATATTGCAATATTTTTAAACATATTAATAATCAATACTGAATTATATAATAAATTAATATAGATATATTGTAATTTTAGTAAGCGAATTTTCGGTCGTTGTTTGGTAAATTTTAACAAATGTTTCGTAATTTTTCTAAACCGAGTTAGAATGAATTGTATAGCGAATTTACAATACATCATATTGAAATTACAAACCATTTTTCAACAGAATTTTTTTGGTAAAATTACAATATTTGTTTTGTAATTTTGCTAAGCGGATTTCCGATAGCTGTTTGGTATATTTTCAAAAATGTTCTGTAATTTTCCTAAACTGAGTTAAAATTAATTGTGTAGTGAATTTACAATACATCATTTTAAAATTACAAACCATTTTCAACGGAATTTTTTTGGTAAAATTACAATATTGGTTTTGTTATTTTGCCAAGCGAATTTCCGATAACTTTTTGCTATATTTTTAAAAATATTTTGTAATTTTCCTAAACTGAGTTAAAATCAATTGTGTAGTGAATTTACAATACTTACATCATTTTAAAATTACAAACCATTTTCAACGGAATTTGTTTGGTAAAATTACAATATTTGTTTTGTAATTTTGCCAAGCGAATTGCCGATAGCTGTTTGCTATATTTGTAGCGAAACATTCAGCCCTCGCGTATATCCCACTACTATACCTGGCCGATGTAGTCTGGGTTGCATACGAGTGCCCTGCGAAATTCCACATTCGGTACGTACAAATCGCCGGCAAGAGCCTGGAACGCAAAAAACTCCGTTTCTTGCGTACTAGAAGTGGCGAGGTGATCAGTTCTGCGAAGGATATCAAAGCCGATGATAAAGCCAGAGTTTAAATAGTGTGTAGCACAATTACATAAAACCGCCTTTGGCTTAGAAGGAAATTAGTAATTGCACTAGACAGTTATAATTCACCTGTGCCTGCGTTTTTGTAGGTAGGTAGTGGGAAATTCTTGCTTGGTATCCTGGCATAACCTATTCGCACATGTAACCTTTAGCTTTAGGTACCATGTGAGTGTTAAGTATTTACTATGAACATTTTTTGTAGTTGCCTTCATATTCGGAGCCGCTAACCATTGTTGTTTTCTGGGAATAAATTGTTACCTATATCCAGCCGTTCGCATTTCTGCCGAAGCCGAAGAATACCCCAATCAATAATAAAGAGTTTCATTGCATATTTTTGAAAATGTTTTGTAATTTTCCTAAACTGAGTTAAAATGAATGGTGTGGTGAATTTACAATACATCATTTTAAAATTACAAACCATTTTCAACGGAATTTGTTTGGTAAAATTACAATATTTGTCTTGTAATTTTGCTAAGCGAATTTCCTATAGCCGTTTGGTGAATTTCAACAAATGTTTTGTAATTTTTCGAAATTGAGTTAAAATAAATTGTACCTATAGTAAATTTACAAAACGGAACTATATTAATACTTTATTGTTGTGCGTAAAAACTTCCAACATTTTTTTTGTAAAATTACTACAACAATTTTTAACAGTGTATGGTAAGACATATTTATTCTATTGGTAAGCCTAACTGGGAGTCAAAAAACATATATTTTTCTCTAACAAGCAGATTAGCTTAGCAGGCACTTTAACAAGAGGTCAAAAAACCGGGCCTCAAGACAGCAGTCTTGTGAACGCAGTAACTTATCGGGCAAATTAATTAATTTGCCTTTCTACACTTGTACAGATTTCCTTGGATTAACATTTTTTTCATTTTCAGATTGTGGAAGGTTAAAAACCCAGAAAATCATGTCAAGAATAAACTCACATTCTAACCATGAGATAAATTTAGCTTGAAGTTAAAGTAAATTGAAAAACCGGCCCTTAGTGGTATAAAGCAGTAATAATAATAATAATAATAATAACAATAATAATTTCGTTTCTGTACATGTGAATCTGATATATTATTTTCAAAACTTCCTAATAACTACTTATTCTACATTATACAGTGAGTTTCAAAAAGTTTGCTCCATATAGGAAACTTGTGTATTTTCGCTCTACCAGTTTCATATTCGTTGGAGTATTACGTGGGTACGTGGGGGGGGGGGGGAGCGGGGGGTCTTTGCTTTGGTTATTATGGAAGACATGGGGGGGTAGGGGAGTCTAGATGATGATTACTTACTTTTTTACAAGAATGGCAACCCTCACATTTGGGTCTAATGAATAAACCTTAAGCAAATGCTTTTACTCAGATTTCTTGAAACAGACCTATTTGTTTTATGAATTAATCAGAGAGACAAACATATATTAAAAGCTTTTGCTAGCTTTTATTCATAACACCCAATGTCTTTGCTTGAAAACGAAATGCATTTTCGGGGATTCCCGCAAATAAGGCATACGTTCAGGCACTCGCTTTAGAACCGAGTAGGGGAATTACCGCGCGCTATTCACTTGTCTAAAGTTTGTAATGATCGTAAGATTATAATATTTTTGCCCCTTACTCTATGTTGAATACCATATCTTATAATATTAAAAAAACAATACATTAATTGAAAAATGTTTACGTAAGCATGGGGGGAGGGGGTAAAAGCTTTGCTTACTTTTGCTGACAAGGGGGATAGGGGGGGTCAATAATTGTAACAAATCAGAATAGGTTGAGAAAAAAATCCGTATGTTCAGAATAATTTTTCCGGGCGTCCAGGAACGGCTTAACTATAGCAATAAATCTCAACTTTCTTATTAGGAACTCTGCCAGTTTTATATTCCGCTATAACAAACAAAATCTTCGAAGAAAATAATCCACATATTCGGAATAATTTTTCCGGTCGTCCTAGGCCGGCTTCACTCCAGCAATAAATCCCAACTTTCTTAATAGGAGCTCTGCCAGTTTCATATTTCAGTATAACAATCATAATAGTTTAAGAAAATAATCCACATGTTCAGAATAATTTTTCCGGGTGTCCAGGGCCGCTTGACTGCAGCCATAAATCCCAACTTCCTTATTAGGAACTCTGCCAGTTTCATATTTCAATATAACAATCATAATCGGTTGAGAAAATAATCCACATAATCGGAATAATTTTTCCGGGCGTCCAGGGCCGGCCTGACTCCAGCCATACATCTCAACTTCCCTATTAGGAACTCTGCCAGTTTCATATTTTAGTATAACAATCATAATCGTTTAAGAAAATAATCCACATATTCGAAATAATTTTTCCGGGAGTCCAGGGCCGGCTTGACTCCAGCCATAAATCCCAATTTCCTTATTAGAAACTCTGCCAGTTTTATATTTTAGTGTAACAGTCATAATCGGTTGAGAAAATAATCCACATGTTCGGAATAATTTTTTCAGGCGTTCAGGGCCGGCCTGACTCCAGCCATAAATCTCAACTTACTTATTAGGAACTCTGCCAGTTTCATATTTCAGTATAACAATCAGAATTGGTTGAGAAAATAAATAATAAAATAGTATTGATGGTTCAAAAGCTGTATACGCCCATGTCAGGCGTGCCGGACCAAAAAATGCTGCTGCCTTGACTTCAACTAAGTTACGTAAACATCTCGCAACCATGTCACAAGTAATCAACCTATCGAAACAAGACTTGGAGCGCTCTCTTTTATTTTGGACAAAATTATTTTCCTTTGTTTTGACGCATAACCTTATAATTGAAATAAAAAAAATAATTTTGTAATAATAAGAGTAGAACGACGTTGAACGACTGGTTTGGTTGGTGTGTGTGCGCAAAAGCGCCCATCCTGCATTCTGAAAATTTGACAGTGTGGTAGAATCGTTGAAATGAAACCGCTTAGACCGTTTTCGATGTACTAGGGACTATTATATTTCTATTTGATACATAAATAACTAATATAAAACTTATAGAGATAGGAACATATTTGAAAAATCCAATTTCTTTTATGTGGTGACAGTAGTGGCATCGACAGCTCTAGTCACTAGCCACTATATAATTAATTCAAAAAAAATTTTACCATACCATATGAAACTTATAATTCAACCCAATTAAAAAAATTCTCTTCACCAGTTCACACATACGTATTGAAAAATGAATGAAATATCTAACAGAAAACAATTACTTTCCTGGCTAAAAAAAAGTATTTTATCCCTTCACCACACAAGTAATTCAATTCCTAGATGCCCATTTCGATAACAAAGTTATCTTCATCAGTTTAGTAATCCTTACTGATCTGAAGGGGTAAAATACTTTTTGTTCTAACTAAGTGACACCTGCCACCCCTCTTTTCTAGCTAAGTACTAAAAGGAAGGTAACAGAAACAATTGCCAAGTTATTGGCAACTGGGTACGCTCGCGACTACGCTGCAGTGGAGAAGGGAGTGGTTCTTTCTCAATAAATTAATGATTTGGATGCCAGGCGCCAGGTAAATGTGACTGCCGCATACCCATAAGAAACTAATACTTACACCTCATCTACCTAGGTCGTATTCAAAATAAAAGACAACTATTTCTCAGAAATTGTGTCACCCAATGTATTTTAATATATGATCTTGCAAAGTTTACACTTGTATAATATACATAAGTATATATTATATTCTTGATAATAATGAATAACGTTTTAGAGTTACCAACCTCAAGCTTGTGTAATAGTAATGAAATTTAAAGTTACAAAAAGACAGTCTGATCAACTCAATCTAGACTCAGGTCTGAATAAAACTCAGATTACAACCAATGTGTATCTGGTTTGATAATAATGAATAATATCCTAAAGTTACCAATCTAATTACAATAATTGAGAAACTCAATCGAGTCTCAGGTCAAAATAAATCTAGCAATACTCAGATCACAACCAATGTGTATCTGGTTTGATAATAATGAATAATATCCTAAATTTACCAAACTAATTACAGTAAGTTTGAAACGTCTGATCAACTCAATCTAGTCTCAGGTCAAAATAAATCTATAAACACTCAGATAACAACCAATGTTTGGTTCGCAACCATAAATCATCTATGATACAAAAATTTACCCCATAAAAACCCATATATAAAATACTAAAAATAATACCCACACCCAACCCTTATATGGTATAGTTATCACCACTGTACTAACCAATTGACAATTCTTGTTCAATGATTTACCCCCCCCCCCACCCTGTATATGTAATAAGAGTTATCAGGAATAATGCAAGTAAGATAGAAAATTCCGCAATGCGCAAAGTGTACACTGTGCCGATTACGTTACAAAAGGATATACATATAACTCTCAATTTCTCATATGATAAACCCAGAAAATAATAAATTTCAGATGTTAAACACTTGCGTGTCACTCCAACTGCAATCCAGAGGTGAGACTTCACCCCTACGCTTCGGTTTTTCAAGTTGTTTCTTCAGAGGTTTACGAAATGGAAAATTGCAGGAGCCTGGCAATGTATGAATGAATGAATGAATGAATGAATGAATTTATTTCAATAGGTATACATCCTAATTTTTACAATATTAAAGTAGTTACAAAAACCACAACTATAACTAATAACTAATCTAATACCGCAATGATGTTCCAGGATTACATATTTTTTCTTAACGAGAGTCTATTGTATATGCTATGTCTAGATTTGTATTATGTATTATTCAATTTTATATGTGAAGATAACTTTGATTTGAATTCACGGATATTATTGGTATCTTTTACTTCCTCTGGCAATTTGTTATATTCATTTAAACCTTTGTACAATAATATTTTCATAGATTTCGATAATTTACATCTAGGCAGGGGAAAATTGTTGTTATGTCTTGTTTCATAATCATGTGCACTATTTCGATATATTATAAATTCCTTAAAGTAGGGTGGCAACATATCATTTAAAATCTTAAAAATGAAAAACATAGATGATCTGTAGAATCTGTCACGAATGGATAACCAACTTAATGTGTCCAACATTAACGAGACATTTGTGTACCGATTACATTTCAGAATTACTGTCATTCCTCTGTTTTGCAGTTTTTGTAATGTCCTAATTTTATTTTGGTCCCAACCATACAATAGGGTACTGCAGTACTCGAAATGGGGTTGAATTATGGTATTGTAAATGGTAATTTTAGCCGAAATTGACAAATGTTTAGAGATTCGTGTGAAGAAATAGAGTTTTTTTGCGATTTTTTTTGTCATATAATTAAAATGAGCTCCAAAACTAATATTGTTATCCACCATAAAACCGAGGTATTTCAACTCTTTCACAAACTCAATTTTTTCGTTATTAATGGTTAGATCAACAGAATTGAGGTTTAATTGTTTATATTTATAGCATGTAGTCAACACCATTCCTTTTGTTTTTGCAATATTTAAACTTAATTTATTTATATTTAAGTATTCTTGGACTTGCAGTAAACATGAATTCATTTTTGATATAGCTACATTTAAGTTCTTGTTCGCAATAGATAATAACGTATCATCAGCGAATAGGTTTACAAAATCACAATTGAGTGTTGAGCTCAGATCGTTTATGTATATTAAAAATAGCAAAGGTCCCAGAGCACTTCCCTGTGGTACTCCAAATTTAGTATTTATGGGATTATCTATTTTTGTTATTTGTTTTCTCTCTGTTAAGTAGTCTTTAAACCAAAGTAAGACGGTTCCATTAATACCTATGGCTTCTAATTTTCTGATCAATATATTACGGTCTATTGTCTCAAATGCTCTTCTCAGATCTAAGAAAACTGTCAATAGATTGTACCCATTTAGTGATGGTTAATTGAATGGCTGATTCACAAGAGTGGTTCTGGCGGAATCCCGATTGGTTATCTATGAGTAGCTTATTAGTTTCCACGTATTCTAGAAGTTGATTGTATAGGAACTGCCCTGATACTCTTCGTAATACAGGAATCAGTATAGGGAGCCAATATAACTTCTATGGTAGGTTCAGTGCCAACATAACTTCTAAGGTAGGTTTACAGGTTCAGTAACGGTAGACTGCATACTAGACAATTAGGCAAACTCCAGCATCAGGAGACACAAAATCCTTATAGGAATATTACTTAATTAAAGATGGAGGTGATCCAGACACCCTTGGCACCACCAGAAGCACCCTAAAATAATTAAACCACGATAAGCCACTCGTTCCTGAATGTTATGTGACAACCTACATACCTTTCCTGAAAACGCAGCATATCAACGATGAAAAAGATGATGTTCTTCAGGATTTCTAGTTGAACAGGACAAGTAGACGTCGACACCCTGGGGTTTCGAGAAAAAGGTGCTACAGTTGATAGAAGTCCCAAAATCCCACAAACGTGGATTATTCCCAAAATCCCACCAATGTGTATTTTTCCCAAAAATACACATATGAGCAAAATACAAAAAAGTCTCAAGGGAAATATCATCGAGCACTCGCCGTTATATTCCTTCTTAGCGAAAATAAACTAAAATTCAATTTAACAGGCTAGTAGCCGACTTCCACCATTCAAATGCCCCCACAGAATACCCACACATAGAAGTGAAAGTTAAATGACATCACTTGGTTATAGGTTACGCGGCTGCCAAACCATAGATGGCGCCACTATTAGAGTTTTCTCGAATGGGCCTGCGTGCCTTTCTGCGTGCGCATCATGTCATTAATGTCTAATTTCATTATTGTTGTTTTGAATTTTGAAATTTGAATTTTGGTTTTGTGATTTCAATCTTGCGTCCTAAACTGTTTGTGAATTTATAATTGTGTTTTTTTTCTGTACTGTGTGCTTTCGAAATGGAGAGTGCTTCAGAACATAAAAGATATCGAAAAAAGTGCTGTGTTCCTTCTTGTGATGATAGGGAAAGTAGCCAACATCGGTTTCCCAAAAATGAGCCCGCTGTTTTTGATGTTTGGCTCAAGAATATAAACAGTGAAGAACTGATGAATGTACCCCGCGAGACAGTTTATCGCAACGCACGAGTTTGTGACAGACATTTCAGTATTGAAGATAAGGTTACTGGCAGAAGAGGTTTGAAACGATATGCTGCACCCGTTTTATTTCTTCCTGGTAAGATAATCATAACTCATTGTAGTTTTACCGTAAGAATCAACGAGAATGACAATTTATTAGGTTGAGAAACACTAAAGTTGATCACAGTTAAAGAATTTTAACTATAAAGGACCCCGCACCATTCTTATGGCTTTCTGGGTTCTGGTGGAATTGGCCGAAACTGTAGCATGTTATTCTTTTCATTATCCTGATCAAAAGTTTCCATTGGCCCAACTCAATCCTATGACTAGTTTTCGAGATACAGCCCTTCAAAGGTATCATTTTGTACCTCATGAGTGTAAGTACAACAAAAGCTTCCTTTGTGCATCGGTGTGCCTCAGAATGAATTTTCCAGTTTTAATTGTACCTTCACAATCATCTCTTTTGATGAATAATTAAATTACTTGAATAAGGACCACAGGGTGTTGACTTAATTCTGGACAATGTTATTATCATGAATTCAGTCAACACCCTGTTGTTCGTGTTCAAGTAATTTGAGTATTCATCGAACGAAATGATTCTGAAGGTAAAACTCATACTTCATTCAAAACTCATTACGAGGCACAGATACACAAAAATATGTTGTGTCGTACTTACAATCATAGGACCAAAATCATATATTTGAACGGCTGTATTCCTAAAACTAGTCATAGGATCGAGTTGGGCCCATAGGGAGATAATGAAGAGAATAACATACTATAGTTTCAGCCAATTCCACCAGGACCCAGAAACCCATAAGAACGGTGCGGGGTATTTCACATGCAATTTGAATATGCATTTGTACTCGACAGTTCATATAGGAAAATGTTGATGTTTTGTTTTATCAAATTTATTATATACAACGGATCAGCACTGATGAAGTAAAAGTAATAATCTGTTGATGTAATGATCTATATCACTTTGAGAAATAATAATAATTTTTAAACATATTCAGTTGAGGAAAAAAATACTTTGATATCATGTATTGTTTTGATTGAATACTAATGTTCGAATTTTTCTTTTCAGAAACTATTGCAGAACAAATAGATTTGGCAAAAAGGAGTAAATCTTCTGTGGAAGGTAAAAATGATTGTAAAACTATAGTTCCAAAACATGTAATTTATAAAACAAACATCCATGTAAATGCTGTTATTTTATTTTTCAGTTCAAGAACAACTTGAGGATAGTTACATTTGCCAGCCCTCCACTTCCACATCTGAGCATGAAATTCGTTTTAGGACTCCTCCAAGGAATGAATTTCTCAGTGTTAACCAAGGTATGAATAGAAAACTCCTTAAATAAAACCTAGAAATATGATATTTTCATTTTATTTTTCAGGTCATGAAAACCGTGATGATAGTTATATTTGCCAGCCGTCTACCTCCAGATCTGAAGAAGAAATTAATTTTGGAACACCAACAAGGAATACAATAAGCATTAGCCAAAGTATGTATAGAAACTTAATATTTTTAAATATGCCTACACGTACCACATGGACAACTGAAATCACTATATAAAAACTGGAAGTTGGAACATTCTCAATTAGAAATTGACAAATATGATATAGGAATGAAGCATTTTTTTTTGGTAATATCTAACAGTACTTCCCTGACTAAAGCCACACTGGACCTTGATCTACATCTGATAGATATTGTGAATAAATTTGATTTTCCTAATGTCTTAATATTTTTGTATTTATTCTTTCAGAATCAAAAACCAAGAAGAGTGTACTTAAAGATCTCAAAGTTGGTCGGCAGTCCCACTTAACTCCCAAAGCCAGACATCTATATGGTAGAGTTATTGATTCTTCAAAGAAGTTGGCACGGTTGAGCCGGAAACTATTGTCATATCAAGACAAACTTCAGGCTGCCAAAAAACTCTCAGATTCACCAAACTTCCAGAATTTGATCAAACATGTGAACACATTGACGTACACTTTCATTTTGTCACAGATTCGTTCACAAAAACTTGTTGCAAAAGCCAGACGTTTCACAACTGACGAAAAAAATTTGTCTTTGACACTGTTGAAAGCAAGTGGAAGGGAGTATCGCCTCTTATCAAAGATTTTCGCGTTACCATCAAAGAGAACCCTCACCAATCTCCTGAATAAAATCCCTATTAAACCAGGAATCAACAAGAGAATGTTTGAGAGCTTAAAAAATAATGTTGCAAAAATGAAGGAAATTGATAAAACATGCATTCTGATTGTTGATGAAATGAGTATTTCCAGCTACATACATTATAATCAGAAAGACGATTCCATTGAAGGGCTTGAAGACTTTGGCAATGAAAGATTTGCTGCTTTAGCTGACCATGTAAATGTGTTTATGGTGAAAGGGGTATATCGCCAGTGGAAACAGCCAATTTGTTTTACCTTTAGTAATGGACTAACCAAAAGTCTGAGACTCAAAAATTTAATAAAAAACATTATATTATATTGTCGAAAAGTGGGACTCAAAGTAGTTGCAACGGTTTGTGACCAGGGTGGTCCCAATAGAAGTGCCATCAACCTACTTCAGAAGGAAACCAGAGAGAAGTTTTTGAAGAAAGGAGAGGAAAAAACTTGCTTTGGCTTTTGTATCAATGGGAAGGAGGTTGTACCCCTACATGATGTTCCACATTTATTCAAAGGGATTAGAAACAACATATTAATAAAGGATCTCCATTTTAAAATAAATAAAAAACCAGGCATTGCAAAATGGGATAATATTGAACAATTTTACCTTCTAGATTCCTCAGAACCATTGAAGATTTGTCCCAAATTAACGGACGAACATGTCCTAAGAAACAAAATAAAGAAAATGAAAGTTAAAAACTGTACACAAGTGTTCAGTTATCAAGTAGGGAGCTTGATGAAAAAAATTGTACAATGGAGTAAGTAATTTTTGCTGTTGTATCAAAGCTATAGCGATTTTTGAAGCTTCTCACTAAAAAAAGATCCTTTTTCTGAAAAATATTCTCCAATCACTCTAGTCTATCTAATTTTATTATATCTCACTTTTGGAAATGTGGAATTTGTATTATCTATTTCATAGAGGAATAGAAATAATAATTGTGTTGAGAACATAAAGTATTTTACCCCTTCACCACACAAGTAATTTAATTCCTAGATGATGCGCATTACTTGTGTGGTGAAGGGAAAAAATACTTTTTCTTCTCAATGAGTGACACCACAGGCGTCCAAGATCCCATTTTCAAGAATTGTGTTGTTCAAATACAGCTGTCAACTCAATTATAGAATTAGGCACATTAATAATTATTTTGTTTTTTCAGATGTAAAAGTGGATCTAGCTCCAGAAGCAGCTGACACTGGAGAAGTAATTCTATTTTTTGATGAGCTATTTGACAGTTTAAATTCCAGTCAGAAGACTGCCCCTGATAGTAAGCCACTCAAAGGGGCTTTAATGAAGGAATCTGGGCATGACAAATTCTGGAAGGACGCCTTAGAAAAACTGAAAAATATGAAATTTTTCAGTAAGAAAAAAAAATTTGTTACCACACCCTCAATAATAAATTTGAAATACACCATTAAGGGATTTCTATACCTCAAAAATAAATTGTTGTATAGAAAGGATAATTTCTTATTATTGAGGGGTTTTCAGCAAGATGCGTTGGAGAATTTCTTTGGATGTTTGAGGAGTTATGGAGTTCGAGAAGTGTCACCAAGTGCTCTACATGTTACCACATCATTCAAGGCTCTTCTTGTGAATAACTTTGTTTCTTCACATTCACCAGGAAGTAACTGTGAAGAAGATGCCAGTGAGGGAGCTCTAGACAATTTCCATTATTTTTTAACAGAAAATTAGTCAGAAAGTGTGGAATCCTCGGAAACTGTACAATCTTCAGAAATTGAAGCCAATATCCCAATTCCAACCAGTATCAATCTCTATCGAAGAACCAAAATAGGCAGATGTACCATTACTTACGTATCTGGATTCATCGCTAAAAAAATTAGCAAATTCATTACATGCACGTTTTGTAAAAATAATGTTCTCTTTAGGGATAATAATCAGGATCTTGACTTTGTTGAAGGAAGACAGTATCAACAGTCAAAATTGACGAAACCAGGAACATTTTTAAACTTTTTAGTTTCCCAGTCAGTAACTAGACTATTTTATTTGATACCTCGATTCTGTAATTTTAGAAAAATCTCACTCATTTTGAGGAGAATATTACTGGAGCAACTATCCTTTAAGCTGGTCAATTGTCCAGATCATTCTGGCAATGATTCAAAACTGTGTCACCTCATTGTTAGATGCTGTTTGTATTTTTGGTGTAGAAAAGTTAATATAGTTGCCAGGGGAAAGGATACAAAATTCATTAGGTTTTTGAACGCCCAGCCAAACAAAGATTTTATTGATCCTATTTTATTGTCTGCTCATAAGAAATTTTTGAGGAAGAAAAAACGTTCATTGAAAAAACATTAGTGCCATTCTCTCATGATTTTTCTATTATTGTTAAGATGATCCATCAAATAGTATATTATGTTCTCTTTATATAAGTAGGTACATATACAGTGTCCTTCATAAAGTTCGCATCATATGGGAAAAACTTTTATTAATAATTTATTTTGAAATTCGACTTGGGCGTTAAGTTGTGCTTGAAAAAATATGAAAAATGACCTACTTGGATGTGGACACGTGACTTTCGCTACCTGTCAAAAGTCATTTTTTTTCAAAATTATCGCTGAAAATAGGCTTATTTATTCGAATTTCAAAAAATTTTGAAGGAAAAAGTTGTTTCTTTTTCGATTTTACACCTCCATCTCGAATTTGAACGTTCTATTGCAACTTTCACCTTTTGGCATTTTTTTGATAATTACGAAATTTCTGTAACATTAAAAAAATCGTAACTTCCACCAAACTGTTTTATACCACTAGCTCTAATGTGCAACTAACTTTCAATCACGAATCATCAACAAAAATATGTTTTTCTCAAGAAAATGAGAATTACTGCTTAACATTTCTGTTATGTTTGATGCAAAGTTGACGTATTTTCAAGCATGTAGGATAAGAATTCATATAAGTGGATTTTTTCGGTATTAAAATGATACAAAAGTCATAATTCAAAACATCATAAAACTTCTTCACGTATCCAACCAAAGTTTATGACTTTTCACGATACAAATCTTAAATTAAATTCTTACTACTCCGGCTACGAAACTTTCATCAATTTTGTGAAGTAGGCTTTGGAAACAAATGAAAAAGGTAGTCAATGGAGACAATTTCATATTAAGCATTGTTTGACAGTTAAATACGCAGTTCAATACGTTTGATTCAGAAAAACGTAATAATGTTATCTGTACAAGAAAAAATTGAGATTGTTTTAATGTGTGGAGAAAGTACACCGCATCGACAAGTCGCTGAAGATTTTAATATACGACACCCAGGAAAAAATATACAGCAGTCTACTGTTAGTAGAATTTTGACAAAATTCAAAAGTACTGGTTCAGTTTTAACTGATTTCAAAAAACCACATCAGCCTTCGAAAAACATTGAGGAAGTGCAATTAAATGTTTGTTTGGATGTTGTACAACACGGAAAGTCCAGTATTTCTCAAATTAGCAGAAGAACGAATGTAAGCGAGAGCAGTGTATTGAGAATTTTAAGAAAAAATAGATTCAAGCCCTTCAAGCCGAAATTTATTAATACCCTGAAGGAAAGGGACTTTGATGTCCGTTATGGGTTTTCAGCTTGGTATCAGGGAGAATGTGACGAACATTACAGATTTCCATATAAAATATTGTGGACCGATGAAGCAACGTTCACTTCAAATGGAACTGTTAGCTCACAAAATTGCAGGTGGTGGTCTCAGGAAAACCCTAATTTTATTATTGAATGTCGCGACCAGTACTCGTTTAAAACGAACGTTTTTTGTGGTATATTGAATAATCAAGTTATCGGGCCATATTTTTTCAGAGAGAACTTAAACGCTGCGCGATTCTTGAATTTTTTAAGAAATGAACTAAGTGAAGTTGTAGACAATATGCCCCTTCAAATTATTCAAGATTTGTGGTTTCAGTTGGATGGTGCACCTGCTCACAATTCCACAGAAGTAAGAAATTTTCTTGGTGAAATGTTTAGAGGTAAAATAATTGGCAACAATTGGGAACATCATTGGCCACCTCGTTCTCCTGACTTAACCCCACTGGATTTTTTCATGTGGGGTTATCTGAAGCAGCAGGTATACAAGCACCGGCCATTCAACGATATTGACCATTTGGAGCAGACCATTCGAGAGTGTGTAGCGAATATACACCCACAGTTCATCAGAAATGCAGTAAAAGATGTACACAGAAGAACCATGTTATGTATTGAAAGAGAAGGGCGGCATACAGAAATGTAAAGTTGAGTGAGGCTCAGAAAATTCTAACTCATAATTTGTGTTTTTTATTAAATAAGTTTGAATTTTTCATGTTTGACTTTATTTGCATTCTAGAATTCTTAATTGAGTGAGGTTGACAATATTTTTTTTGTAAGTTTGTTTAAATATATTTAATTTTTATCATAGATTACCAATTTCATTTATCTCCATAGCCTACTTCACAAAATTGATGAAAGTTTCATAGCCGGAGGGGTAAGAATTTAATTTGAGATTTGTACCGTGAAAAGTCGTAAACTTTGGTTAGACACGTAAAGAAGTTTTGTGATGTTTTGAATTATGACTTTGGTATCATTTTAATACTGAAAAAATCCACTTAAATAAATTTTTATCCTACATGCTTGAAAATATGTCAACTTTGCATCAAACATAACAGAAATGTTAAGCAGTAATTCTCATTTTCTTGAGAAAAACATATTTTTGTTGATGATTCATGATTGAAAGTTAGTTGCACATTAGAGCTAGTGGTATAAAACAGTTTGGTGGAAGTTACGATTTTTTTAATGTTACAGAAATTTCGTAATTATCAAAAAAATGCCAAAAGGTGAAAGTTGCAATAGAACGTTCAAATTCGAGATGGAGGTGTAAAATCGAAAAAGAAACAACTTTTTCCTTCAAAATTTTTTGAAATTCGAATAAATAAGCCTATTTTCAGCGATAATTTTGAAAAAAAATGACTTTTGACAGGTAGCGAAAGTCACGTGTCCACATCCAAGTAGGTCATTTTTCATATTTTTTCAAGCACAACTTAACGCCCAAGTCGAATTTCAAAATAAATTATTAATAAAAGTTTTTCCCATATGATGCGAACTTTATGAAGGACACTGTATAAGTTTTTAGTTACATGTTTTACTGAATAATATTTACAGTGAGTTTCAAAAAGTTTGCAGCATATGGAAAACTTTTTTATTATCCATTTGCCTCTGCTTATAAATTAAAACTTGTGTGAAAATTATTCATTCAAATTGTAAAATGGTGTTTTTGCTAGTATTGTCTTAGCTTTTGCTCCGAACTTTTTATTACATTCAATTTGTTTAATGTCATCTGCCATATTATTATATATTTTTGTCCCGGTATAAATAATTGAGTCCTTGATCATAGCGGTGCGGGGTTTTATCAACTTAACTTGGCCAGATACTAGTACTCTTTATGAGACTAGAACCCAAATACAAGTTTTTCGCAATGCACCAATTTTTATGAGAAATACAAAATTTTCTGACAAATGGAAAATATATGGTGCTAACTTTTTGAAACTCACTGTATATATGTATATAGATTATTATGAAGTTTTTATATGTATGTATATTTTTTCCAATAAATTTTGAACTGAGTTCAAACAGTTTCATTACCACACATTTTTTTACTGAAAATCATTGTGATCATATTTTGGGCTATTCAGTTTACAAATTTATTGTTGCTTCACTTATAGATTGACCAAGTTTTTTTCCACATGATTTCTGTGGAATCAAAACTTGGTCGATAATATAGCAACAATAATAACATTAACAACAAAATAAAAGGGATAAACCCAGTTTCAAATTTCGCGCTATATCTCTTAGCTTCGGCTGCCAAACACTGGAGGCGCTGAGAAAAGTGGTTCTGTGGTCTATATTGTACTTTCACTTCTATGCGTGGGTATTCTGTGAATGCCCCAAAAAAAAGCAACAATCAAATGACCGTCGTCAAAAATCTCAACCCCGTCAACTGTCAACTATCAACTGAACCATAGATAGATAGAATTTGCATCGAGTGTAACACTTCCGTACACTTGGTGTAATTTACACTCGACCAGACAAAAGCGTCACGTTATCTCTCATTCATCATGAACGCCCAGCGCGACCGTATCTAACCCTGTATCAGACAGTAACCAATACATACTGACGATTCTGAAGAATATATTACTCAATGCTCCGGTAATTCCGTTCGGTACCGTTCGTTGGTGAACATGTGGGTAAATATCACCGTTTCGTGGTCACTTATAAGCACCTGTCAAGTCCTAACCACAAATCAACAATCTGAAAAGGTAAACTATGACTGGAAGGATTAGAAATGTACCAGGAATTATTCCTGACTGAAGACAACGGATAGTGATTGAAAAGGACCGATGAAAATTAAAAGGTACTTAATTCCCCGATATGTCATACACTATAGCATGAGTAATTAACCGATATGTAGTAGCCTGAAACTAAGTTTTCTAACAGCTGATCATAGCTCATTATGAAAATACTTCCTTAATTTATCTTCTTAAGACTAGGCAAAGATATCAGGAGAAGAGTCTCTCTGAATCAAAATATTATATATTACACTATTTACACAGGATATACCCTTAGGTATTCCAATATTACTGAATAACCCAAAAGAAAATCCACTAAAATTCCTATAGGTACATACAAATAATAAACAGCCCATAAGGGACCGTTACACACCACAGGCGTCCAATATCCCATTTTCGATTGAACTACAACTGATAGATATTTGTGCAACATTTCTCATAGACCATACCATTGCTATAGTGTGTACTAGGATAGGACTATTCACAATTTCTTTTTCGAATTTTATCGAATTATTTTGTTTCATTGTTTTATTACTCTCCAGCACACATATTTGACTAACTTCGAATTATAGTATTCCATATGCAGTCCTGTGTCTTATTTATTTTCTTGTTATAGAAAAAAAAAGATACGTCCCAAAAGAAACAAAAACAGATTCTAGAACCTTGGACCGAAGAACAGAAAGAAGTTACACTTGCTTTTTTCGCTAAGCACTTGAAGAAAAAAATTCCACCAAAGAAATTGGAATGTGAACAATCACGGGAAGAAAACGACGGTCTATTTAATAACAAGAGTTGGGAGAAAATTAAAATATTTGTTGTTAATAATTATTCCAAAAAATAAATGTGTCATCAATATTTTAAAGAATAATTGTAGAATTTATTTTAAATTTGACTTTTGCTGAATTTGTTCAATGAACCGTTGTATAACAGCTATGAATATTTTTATGTTACTAGGTAAATATAAGTTGATGTATTTTTGGCCTTTGTTTATGTTTTATGTTTATGCGACAGGCAAGCTGAATTTTGTCACCTTTGAATAAAAGAATTATTTTTTGTAACTTTTTGATTTTTGCCCTACTGGTCGTATGGAATTATAATTCTCATTATGTTAATCTTAGTCCATTAAATGAAGCTCAAAAAATGGCAAAAATTTGAAATTAGGCTTATCTTAACCTCTACTTCAAATTTCTTTATTATGCTGATGGGCGACGTTTATTTTTCTGGCGTGAAAACTACCCCTATTTGTTAAAACTTATAAAATAACATTTTGATTCTTTAAATGGGTAAAATTCAGTTTATATTACTGGAATAATGATTGTTTTATGCTTTTGAACACAATTTCCAAATATTTCAACCCTTAAATATTAACCCTTGTTAGAGATTAATGTAGAAAAAAATGATTTACCCTAAAAAATTGTTAATTTATTACATTGATTTAATTTCAGAATTATGTTGCTTAAAATTAAAATTAATAAATAAATGAAAAATTAAATAATGAAAAAAAAAGTACCCTAACAGAAACATTATTTATCAACATGTTTTGATTTAAGAATTTTTTTGCTTAAAATATGTACTAATTTCGTTTTTCAACTTTCCAACCCTCATTAATCAACCCCTATTGTAGCTTAAAAAAGGTTTACCGTTAAAAAATTAAATGCTTGACAGAGGTTTTCAATTAAAAATGTTACTGCAATGAATATAACCAATTTCATTATTGTTAAAATTTTCAACCCTCAAAAACCTATGGTGTTGTTTTGCATTGCAATGGTTATAAGCTACTTTAATAGATATTACTAGAAAAAAAAGCGCAATTACACACAAAAGTTTATTTACACAAAAATACATTGCATATTTACATACATAGACAAAAATAATACTTATAATAGAAACACAGACAAAATAGCTATTTGTGAATAGCGCAAAGTGATTGATTGTCGCTCGACAATGACACGTTGTGCTCGAAATACACACATTATTTTTTCTACAAACGCAGCTCTTAGACAAAAAAAAAATTATCGACATTTCATTCAACTAGGCACATATTTCCTTTGAGAAAATGAACACTCAGTAGCAATCCGTAATATTAAGCTGTCCAAATATCCAATAACTCACATCTCAAACAGAAGAAAAAAGTAAAATAATTGCTTAAAACAAAAAAAAATAATTTACAACGTATCGACGTTAGCCCTAGCTCTAGCAAGGATTCTCAGGTGGCTATACTTTCCATCATGCAAGAATAGGTTCTTTTTCAAACAAAAGCAGTGCACATATTATTTCTTTCGAACTGGCAAGGAATCAACGACACTCACATACCCAGACACATGAGCAGATGTTTCTTCACCTGTATTTTGGAATAGATGTATGTGAGTGTGATATGTTTAAATATAGCTCCTACATTTTTAATGATAGAATGTTCATCCAAAAATTATTTTGTGGGGTTTTTCCAGAGCTACAAGGCTTTTTGAAATTGATTCCTTCATATCCCTCAGTTAGAGGTTTTAAACGGCCATATCTCGCCAAATATTCACAGAAAATCCAGTTGAAAGAAAATCCTCGCAATTGAAGAAGTTACAATTCGATACTCTAGCCGTTTTTCCGTGTCTACAGCACTTTTGGAGCTATTTTGGAGAAAAGGGCACTTTTTACAAAGTTGCAGAAAATCGTTTTTCAGTTTGAACTCCAATTTTTCAAAATTTAAGCTTTTTAAATTAATCAAACTTCTATAATCTATTTATAATACATAAATAAAGAGAATCACAGAAGGGCGACTATCAATTTTAAATAGGGTGGTAATTAGGAGGTTGTTTTCACTGATTTTCATAGTAACTCGCCTTAATTTTTCTTGAAATAAATCTATTTCTGAACTTCCATAAGTTTTCTTCGTATAATGCAAATTTTTATCGCTATTTGACACAGTTTTTTGATAAAATGCATATTTTTTGAGTTATTTGCGAAAAACCGATTGAAAATGTTGAATTTTTTATCGAAAAACTGTTTCTTTCAGCCGTGTATAGCTAAAAAATTATTAATTTTACAAAAACATTTTTGAAACATTTTTATTTAGAATTAATCTTTCCATCGATTCTTGTAGTTCAAATGTAACTCTCTACTCCCACTCCCAGGATAAAAGCACTACTTGGCATGATATCGATTTTGATCCATGAGCTTTTCCCTGCCTACTGTCAAAATTTCAAGTAAATCGATGAGGGACGAAAAAATTGCAAGCCAAATTGCTTCATTTCCTACTTCTCTACTACTTCTCTTGCAATCTTCCAGATGGATGAAAATATCCTTAAATTATAACAGAGCCCTGCATAACGTATTCAACAGGTATAGAATAATAAATTTCTATCAAAAATCTCGAGCAACGGGAATTTCAACTGTTTCAAAATTTTTCCAACTCGGAGGATTGTTGAGGGGTAGTTTTTGGTACACCAATTATTGTTGTAGGTCTTAGCCATAGTTCATGTTCATATCTGTGAACGTACCCTTACCCTTTGCAATTCTGTATGCTCATGTCTCAAAGAGTTAGGTTAGAGAAGAAGAAGAGAAGGCGGGAGTAGTAGAAAGAAAATAAAGCAAGCACGTTGTGTGTTTTTGAGTATGTTGTATTTTCCAAGTTTATATGTGGTGTATATTAAAATAAAGTATTTCAGTAATGAAATGATTGCTTGATTGTAATCAGTAAAAGCTTCCCGTAAGTAAATATCTATAGGTTATGGGCCCAGAGCACCTAACTGATTACAATCGGAATTTTTGAACGCTGGAATTTGGCGGAATCCTATAGAAGCTATCACAGGAAAATTTTAACGGAAATCTTCAAAATGGAAAAACAACAGAATATGTTCTATGTGAAACCGTTCGATGGAAGCTCGTTTTCGAACTGGGAATTTCGTATAAAACTGTTACTAGAACAGCAGGGTGTACTTCATACACTTACTGAAACACCCCCAGACTCTGCAAACACTGCTGAGTATGAAAAATTTCATAAGGCTGATGTTAAAGCAAAAGTAATACTAATTCAATGTGTGGCCGATAATATACTGGAAATGTTGAAGAATAAAAACACAGCAAGGGAAGTAATAGATACATTGAGCAACACATATGCCAGAAAAGGAATATCAACTCAGGTAGTTTTGCAAAGGAAATTAAGGGCCTTGAAATTCGTAGGAAAATCAACACTTAATGAGTTTTTGACTGAATTCGAACAAACTATTTGTGAAATAAAAGGTGCTGGAGGCAATGTCGATGAAAGTGAAATGATTTTGCAGTTGCTATCGGCTATGCCTGAGTCTTTCCAGTCAGTTACTACAGCTATTGACGTTATGTTTTGTCAAAATCAATCTGCAGTCACTCTTGAATTTGTGAAAAACAAATTATTAATGGAGGAAGCTCGTCAGAATAAAACCAAGGAAGAAAATGATCCCAATCTTGCCTTTATGGGATTTAGAGGAAAAAGGGGGAGATCAGGGGTACCAGGACATTATGGAAGAAGCACAGGAGCTGTAATGCAAAATAGTAACAGCAATTTTTCATATAGATGTCACCTGTGTAATAAAGAGGGGCATAAACGTTTTGAATGTCCACAGAAAAAGCAAAATAACCATGAAGGATATCAAGGTGGCTTCCGAGGTGGTCATGCTTCATACCGAGGTAGTTACGCTGGGTATCGAGGAGGATATTCTGGTCATAGAGGTGGTAGAGGTAGCTATAATTCAAGTTATACTAATAGAGGCGGAAATAATGCACAGAATACTCAGAATATAGAAGAAGAAGAAAATGGGATATCATTTTTAAGTACTTATCAAGATACCAGTGAGAAAACATATAATGATGATAACCAATATGCAAATATGTCTACCACAGGAATTGTTTTAAAATTTGTTGTTGATAGTGGGGCAACAAATCACTTGGTAGGACAAGACGTCGGAAAATATTTACAAAATGGGAAAAATGTATGCCAAAAGATAAATGTTGCTAAGCAGGGAGAGATAATAGTAGCCAGAACAGAAGGTGATTTGTTTTTGAAAACCGAGATGGGTAACCCTATAAGAATGAAAAATGTATGGGTATGTGAAAATTTGCTACACAATTTACTGAGTGTCAAGAAATTAGAAGAGAGTGGACTAGAAGTAATATTTAAAGACAGAAAAGTTACTGTGTTGAAAAACTCAGTTAAATTATTTGAAGGAACTTTAAAAGGAAACTTGTATGTTGTAAGTTTCAATGAAAATTCCAATTTGAGTTATGAGGAACCGAGTGAAGGGCATAGAGCCGTACTTGCTAAGGACAATGAAATATTAATGCATCGAAAAATGGGGCATTCATCAAGGTACCCTGCTCCAGGACTATGTGAAGTGTGCCTACAAGGTAAACAAACCAGATTGAGTTTTCTGCACGAAATTAATGCAGAGAAAAGGGCAAAAAGATTGTTAGAAATTGTATCAACTGACATTTGTGGACCAATAAACCCTGCAACTTATGATGGTAAGCGTTATTATATTTCTTTTATTGATCATTATTCCCATTTCTGCATTTGTTATTTGATTCATAGCAAGAGTGAAGCTCTAGAGAAATTTAAAAATTATGTTTCGTTGGTTGAGGCCACATTCAATATGAGACTATCTAAGTTAAGATGCGATAACGGAGGGGAGTATACCTCCCATGAGTTCAGAAATTTTTGTACACAAAAAGGAATAAGAATCCAATACACAGTTGCCTACAATCCTGAGCAAAATGGGGTTGCGGAACGCTTTAATCGCTCCATAATGGAAAAGGCTCGTTGTTTAATATTTGATTCTCAATTAGGGAAAGAATTATGGGGTGAAGCAGTTCGTACATCAATATATTTATTAAACAGAACTGAAACTAAAGCCCTGAGTGACAATAGAACTCCGGCTGAAATTTGGTATAAGGAAAAACCCGATCTAAACAAAATCAAACTTTTTGGGTGTGCTGCATATAATCTAGTACCAAAGGAACTGAGAAAATCAAAGCTAGATTCACATTCTGAAAAGCTTATTATGGTAGGGTATGCAGACAACGGCTACAGGCTTTGGGATGCAAATAAAAGGAAAATAATTCATGGAAGAAATGTTGTATTTAACGAAACTGATGGACCAATACAACCAATCATATATATAGAAAATGATAAAAACCAACAGGAAGATAAAGGAAAGGCATTTGAACAAGAAAAACCAGATGAGAATAAAAAAATGCAGGAAAGGATGAAACAAGTAGAACCTGACAGTGAAATACCAAACATAAGAAAAAGTTCACGAAATAAACAGCTACCAAAACACCTACTCGACTATGACCTTGACAACGATGAGTTAAATCTCTTTGCAGCTCTGTCCGCAAGAAATTTGTTAGATGACATGCCACAAACTTATACAGATGCCATGGAAAAAGACCAGGGATGGAGAGATGCTGTGGAAGAAGAACTTTCAGCCCTAAAGGAGTGCAATACATGGGAACTAGTAGTGCCACCTGATAAGTCTGAAATAATAGACTCTAAGTGGGTTTTCTGTGAAAAAATCGTGGATGGAAAAGTGAAAAAGAAAGCGCGGTTAGTGGCTCGAGGGTTCAAGCAAAGCTCTTTAAGTGAAGATATATATGCACCTGTGGCACGCATGTCTAGTATAAGAATTTTATTGTCTTTATTTGTAGAATATGATTTACATGTACTTCAACTTGACGTGAAGTCAGCTTTCTTAAATGGAACTTTGCAAGAACCTGTTTATATGATTCCTCCTGAAGGTTTAGAAGTAAAAGGAAAACATTTAGTATGTAAATTACAAAAGGCACTTTATGGCCTTCGCCAATCTCCAAAGTGCTGGAATTCGTTATTTAATGAATATTTAATAAATCTGGGATTTCAAAGATCCAAGAAAGATCCTTGTTTATATTTTTATGATCAAACATTTCTGTTAATACATGTAGATGATTTGATAATTTTTTCAAAATTCCAGGAAAATTTAGATTCTATAAAAATCAATTTAGCTAGAAAATTTAAAATGAGAGAACTCAGAAATATGATGAATATGAATTTTCTTGGGCTAGAAATTGTAAAGCGTGGTGATGTTGTTTATGTAAAGCAAACCGATTTGATAAACAAAGTTTTGAATAAATTCAATATGGTCAATTGTAAACCTCATGACCTACCAATCCAACCTAAACTTAAATTGACAAAATCTAAAATTGAGTGTAATGAAAAATTTCCTTACAGGGAATTAATAGGCTCATTAATGTATATAATGTTAGGCTCTAGGCCAGATTTGAGTTTTTCAGTAAGCTATTTCAGCCAATTTCAAAATTGTTTTGATACTGAACATTGGAATCATCTAAAACATATTTTGAGATATTTGAAACAAACGAAAGACTTTGGTTTAAAATTTATAAAGTCAGACAATTCCAATGTCCAGTTACGTGCCTATGTAGATGCTGATTTTGCAAACGACATTACAGATCGGAAAAGTGTGTCGGGATATTTTATTAAAATGAATCAGAATATCGTTGATTGGAAAACTAAAAAACAGAATGTTGTTGCGCTCTCAAGTGCCGAATCCGAATATATATCATTGTCAATATGTTTAAGTGACTGTTTATTTTTTGGACAATTGTTTTCAGAAATTTTAAATACAAATATTTTTCCAATTTATGTGTTTGAGGATAATCAGGCTTGCATAAAGATGGCTTCGACACTGGAGAACAAACGTACTAAACATATAGACATAAAACATTATTTTATAAGAGATTGTGTAAACCAGGATAAAGTTGTTTTAAAATATATACCAACAAATGATCAACCAGCAGACATGTTAACTAAAGCTTTGTCTAATACAAAATTTAAATCTTTTAGAAACAGTTTGAATATAGTTGATGTAAGTGAACACTTGTAATCTTTTAAATTAATAATATAATAATAAGATCTTTGCAATACAGAATTGAGGGGGAGTGTTGTAGGTCTTAGCCATAGTTCATGTTCATATCTGTGAACGTACCCTTACCCTTTGCAATTCTGTATGCTCATGTCTCAAAGAGTTAGGTTAGAGAAGAAGAAGAGAAGGCGGGAGTAGTAGAAAGAAAATAAAGCAAGCACGTTGTGTGTTTTTGAGTATGTTGTATTTTCCAAGTTTATATGTGGTGTATATTAAAATAAAGTATTTCAGTAATGAAATGATTGCTTGATTGTAATCAGTAAAAGCTTCCCGTAAGTAAATATCTATAATTATTTCACCCTGTAGACCGCGTTTAGCAGGTGAAGAATAACTCAATTCTGTCAAAAAAACTCAAGCAACGGGAATTTCAACTATTTCAATATTTATCTACTTCGGAGGGTTTTTGAGGGGTAGTTTTCGATTCACATATTATTTTGCTCTATAGAACGTATTCAGCAGGACTGAAGTAAATAAATTTAGTCAACAAACATCAAGCAACGAGTATTTCAACTGTTTCAAGATTTTTCTTCGGAGGATTGTTATGGGATAGTTTTTTTGTGAACAAATTATTTCACCATATAGAACGTATTCAGCAGGTACACAATATTTCATATCTGTGAAAAAACCTTGAGCAACAAGTATTTAGTTTTTGGTAAAAAAAATTATTTCACCCAATAGAATGTATTCAGCAGATAAAGATTTTTTCATATCTGTCAAAAAACGTCGAGCAACAGTTATTTCATATGTTTCAAGATTTCTTCTTTCATTTCTGTCAAAAAATCTCGAGCAGCGGGAATTTCAACTGTTTCAAGATTTTTTAAATTTGGTGGGTTGTTAAGGGGTAGTTTTTGTTTAAGATATCATGTCACCCCATATAACTTATTCAGCAGGTAAAGAATAATTCATTTCTGCCAAAAAATCTCCAATAACGGGTATTTCAACTGTTTCAAGATTTTTCTACTTCGGAGGGATGTTGAGGGGTAGTTTTAGCTTCACAAATCATTTTACCCCATATAACGTATTCAGAAGCTATAGAATAATTAATTTCTGGCAAAAAATCTCTATCATCGGGTATTTCAACTATTTCAAGATTTTTCTACTCCGGAGGGTTGTTCAGGGGTAGTTTTTGATGAACAAATTATTTCACCCTATAGAACGTATTTAGCAGGTTTAGAATAATTCATTACTGTCAAAAAATCTCCAGCAACGGGTATTTCAACTCTTTCAAGATTTTTCTACTTCGGAGGGATGTTGAGGGGTAGTTTTAGCTTCACAAATCATTTTACCCCATATAACGTATTCAGCAGGTATAGAATAATTAATTTCTGGCAAAAAATCCAAAGAATAGATTTCTATCGAAAAACCTTGAGCATCGGTTATTTGAAAATACCATAAGCTAAAATAAAACCATTGCTGCTTTCACACCCGTCCCAATAAACATCAATGATATGTTGCCACATTTTCGGACCTCACTCAGTGCTTACCGTATAATCCCACAAGGAACGATAATATACACGTATAGAAAATATACGTGCTCAGCAGCGCCTTTAACTGGCGAATCGACAAACTAAAATATACGATTTTTTCTATCTTTCTACCAAATTGAGGTCCACCTATTTCATGCGATATTTCAACTAACAGTAGTAAACTCACGAAAAGGAACGAAACACTACATCTGTCTCACTCCGAACGATTTGAAGGTTAATCCACCCCTTTAGAGACGTTCTGGATCCGCCCCTGGCTTTGAAAAAGGATTCTGTAATCTATGAATGTAAAAAAATGTATAATCACATACCCTCAACCCTAAGAAATGAGAATACATATAATAAATTCAGAAATGGTGTTAAACAGGCTCTATTAAAGAAAGCCTATTCCAATCGGAAAGAATTTTATAATGACACTCTGTCAGAATCCTGATTTTATTTAATTATTAACAATCACTTGGGAAATCTGAAACAAAAAGAAATTATAGAAAACTACTCAGAAACACAAGCCAAAGTGCATGGTTCTAGTTCCGACCAACCAGCACCAGCGTCATATTCTGCAGTAATCAAGAATGTTGAACAAGAAATTGAAGACTCTGCCATCAGTGAACACCTTACAAATTTGAATTTGGAAAACAAGTAATACAAACGTATTGTATCAAGAGCAACAGTAAAACCGACCTCTTTCATCAGAATCATCACCTTCTGCTGCTTTCAATTTCATGAGAAACTGTTGAATGAAGGTCTTTATTTCAAAAAGATTATGTAATATACATTAGCAGCCCTCCTCTTCCAACACCAATACCATGTAACCGTTGGATTCAGTTCACCCACGGAACAGAAAATTGTACCACACAGTTGAAGTGCAACAAATGCGACGGTAATCATGCAACTTCCAAATGTGCCTCAAACCTTCCAGTCAAATGCAATGCTTGCGGAGCCCATGAGCATCAAGCCTGGGCATTAGAATGCCCAAAACGTCCTACAAGTCCAATTGAAGGAATTTCTAATGCCCGAATCAAGCCCTTATCAAACCCTTGAACAAACCTTCACAGGATATAGACGTAAATCAAAGAAAGAGCCCAAAAATCCACGCAAATATCACCATCCACGATCACATCATTAACCTTTATTCGCTCGTATATTCGCAAACTCAACAAACCAAAGAACAACAATAGACAAGAACTTATCCAAAAACTCAACCGTAGATTCATAAGGGAATACAACATTGACACCCAAGTAACATTTCCCGGAGGTAACAGAGCATTCATCTTCATGTTTGACCTGGACCGAGGGGTGTCTCACTTCGGAAATCTGGTGTACAACATGACCAGAAATCCTTGAAATCCGTGTTGGATTTCTATTCTTAATTCCATCACAAGTCGGAAATGAGGAATGAATACACCTCGAAATTTTCACAGAAGGTGTAAAAATGCATGCTCCTTCGAAAAATGGAATATTGATTCCCGAAAAATCGGTACGGAAGCAAAAAATAATTAAAATTCGTGAAAATTTGGTATTTCTATTATTAATTTCATTTTAAGTCTGAAATGAGGAATAAATACACCTGGAAATTTTCACAGAAGGTGTAAAAATGCATGCTCTTTCGGGAAATGGAAAGTTGATATCTGAAAAATCGGTACGGAAGCGGAAAATGATTAAATTCCATGAAAATTTAGTATTTCTATTATTACTATTATTAATTTCATTACATAAGTCGGAAATGAGGAATAAATACACCTGGAAATTTTTACAGACGGTGTAAAAATGCATGCTCTTTCGGAAAGAGAAAAGTTGATATCTGAAAAATCGGTACGGAAGCGGAAAATAATTAAAATCCATGAAAATTTGTTATTTCTATTATTACTATTATTAATTTCATCACATAAGTCGGAAATGAAGAATAAATACACCTGGAAATTTTTACAGAAGGTGTAAAAATGCATGCTCTTTCGGAAAATGGAATATTGATTCCCGAAAAATCGGTACGGAAGCAAAAAATAATTAAAATTCGTGAAAATTTGGTATTTCTATTATTAATTTCATTATAAGTCTGAAATGAGGAATAAATACACCTGGAAATTTTCACAGAAGGTGTAAAAATGCATGCTCTTTCGGGAAATGGAAAGTTGATATCTGAAAAATCGGTACGGAAGCGGAAAATAATTAAAATCCATGAAAATTTGGTATTTCTATTATTAATTTCATTATAAGTATGAAATGAGGAATAAATACACCTGGAAATTTTCACAGAAGGTGTAAAAATGCATGCTCTTTCGGGAAATGGAAAGTTGATATCTGAAAAATCGGTACGGAAGCGGAAAATAATTAAAATCCATGAAAATTTGTTATTTCTATTATTACTATTATTAATTTCATCACATAAGTCGGAAATGAAGAATAAATACACCTGGAAATTTTCACAGAAGGTGTAAAAATGCATGCTCTTTCGGAAAATGGAATATTGATTCCCGAAAAATCGGTACGGAAGCAAAAAATAATTAAAATTCGTGAAAATTTGGTATTTCTATTATTAATTTCATTATAAGTCTGAAATGAGGAATAAATACACCTGGAAATTTTCACAGAAGGTGTAAAAATGCATGCTCTTTCGGGAAATGGAAAGTTGATATCTGAAAAATCGGTACGGAAGCGGAAAATAATTAAAATCCATGAAAATTTGTTATTTCTATTATTACTATTATTAATTTCATCACATAAGTCGGAAATGAAGAATAAATACACCTGGAAATTTTCACAGAAGGTGTAAAAATGCATGCTCTTTCGGGAAATGGAAAGTTGATATCTGAAAAATCGGTACGGAAGCGGAAAATAATTAAAATCCATGAAAATTTGGTATTTCTATTATTAATTTCATTATAAGTCTGAAATGAGGAATAAATACACCTGGAAATTTTCACAGAAGGTGTAAAAATGCATGCTCTTTCGGAAAATGGAATATTGATTCCCGAAAAATCGGTACGGAAGCAAAAAATAATTAAAATTCGTGAAAATTTGGTATTTCTATTATTAATTTCATTATAAGTCTGAAATGAGGAATAAATACACCTGGAAATTTTCACAGAAGGTGTAAAAATGCATGCTCTTTCGGGAAATGGAAAGTTGATATCTGAAAAATCGGTACGGAAGCGGAAAATAATTAAAATCCATGAAAATTTGTTATTTCTATTATTACTATTATTAATTTCATCACATAAGTCGGAAATGAAGAATAAATACACCTGGAAATTTTCACAGAAGGTGTAAAAATGCATGCTCTTTCGGAAAATGGAATATTGATTCCCGAAAAATCGTTACGGAAGCAAAAAATAAATAAAATTCGTGAAAATTTGGTATTTCTATTATTAATTTCATTATAAGTCTGAAATGAGGAATAAATACACCTGGAAATTTTCACAGAAGGTGTAAAAATGCATGCTCTTTCGGCAAATGGAAAGTTGATATCTGAAAAATCGGTACGGAAGCGGAAAATGATTAAATTCCATGAAAATTTGGTGTTTCTATTATTACTATAAATAATTTCATTACATAAGTCGGAAATGAGGAATAAATACACCTTGAAATTTTCACACAAGGTGCGAAAATGCATGCTCTTTCGGAAAATGTAAAGTTGATAACTGAAAAATCGGTACGAAGGCGGAAATAAGGAATAAATACACCTGGAAATTTTTACAGAAGGTGTAAAAATGCTCTTTCGGAAAATAAAATGTAGATTTCTCAAAAATCGGTACGGAAGCGGCGAATAATTAAAATCCATGAAAATTTGGTATTTCTATTATTACTATTATTAATTTCATTACATTAGTCGGAAATGAAGAATAAATACACCAAGAAATTTTTACAGAGAGTGTAAAAATGCATGCTCTTTCGGAAAATGGAAAGTTGATATCTGAAAAATTGTTACGGAAGCGGAAAATGATTAAAAACCACGAAAATTATAGATTTTTTACGATAATTTCCTAATGAATCCAGATTGAGAAAAAAAGCCACCAGGAAAAATTCGCCCAATGACATCTTTCGAAAATGTATGTATTCTCAGGAAGTGATTATTTGAAAATTCATTCATTAGAGTGTGTCCTCAAACTATTTCCATTGCGTTGCAAGCTGTTTAACCTCCCCATTACCAGGGACATATCTGTCCAACTGGAAAATTACATGAGTACCACCAGTTCCAAAAACGGTAAAATATTATATTGTTTTAAGTGACGAAAGTTACATTTTCTGGAGCGAAATAACAGTTCACCAGCTGCGGCGAAACAAAATCAAAAAAATGGATTCTAATCATAAAAATGATTCCTGTCTCCGTTTATTCATAATTTAAAGTCGTCCAAATATTATATACGAGGATGGGAAATGATTGGGAAAAATAACAATTGAATTTTGATTTTAGTTCGAAAATATGAATAGGACATTCATAAAATCTGCTGTGGAATTATTTTTCATTTTTCAATTTTTATGGAGAATGTTCCCCTTTTTAACAATTGAACTTTCGTCACCAGAAATGATAGTTAACGTTATCAGAATATCTCTTACTTTCGACGGAAATCACGATTTCGCTGATGCAATTCTATTAGAGAATGACGCATTTTCGTAAGGGTAGAAAAAATACCCTACCTATAACAACTATAGATCGCAAGTCATCGAATAACCATCAAGATCGGGCTTATGAAATATCTGGAACGCTCTAGAATTGTAAATAATCAACAATACTGTTTTCGTCATCAGACATCAGCTGGTGACCTGCTTGCTTGTGTCTCACATTCACAAATATATGAAACTCTGGCCATAGCCATAGATATATTCAAGAAAACTGATCGCGTTTGCGTTTGGAACTTCCCAAAATGGATGGGTCCCCAATTTTGTGCCTTGCTCTGTTTGCTGTGTTGGTGTAAATCCTGGTTTTCCGAAGGGATCCTATCTAGAACCAACACTGTTCCTTCTTTACATCGATGATTTGTTTTGAGCTAACTCATGACCAACGCAGTTTTGCCGATGAGAGTCTTCATATAGTTTTCTTTTCCAAAGCTCCGATAACAGCCTGTCAAACCAGAAATGAACGGGTTAGGAAAGTGAAAATTTCTGATATGGATTTGGTAAAAATCCAACAAACTTGGTAGGATTCAATGCGAATAGAACCCATGCACCATCAGCAGTATCCTATCATGGGAAAACCATCTGAGTTTCGTTGCCATAAGTGCCTTTGTTTTTTTGTTCCGCGCCAAGAGCTATTTCACTTCTTGTCAACTGATTATAATTTATAAAGACCAGATATGGAGTGCAACCCCTAAAAATATACTAAAATTTTTAGATTCTGTTTATCGCTGATGCTTTTCTAAATTATTATCAATCGTTCCACCGATAGAGCGGTCCCATCCAGATACCCTTCGATCCCAGCCTTTATTACAAACATATTTCTTCATGGTGAAGACATTCGCCGCACTAGGAATTCACTAGGTACTTCGGGAGGGGTTTCCTGTGGAATACAGCCTCCAGAAATTCAAAGATACCAATTCATACCTTGCTACTCTTCCTTGGCTTGCACGATGTTATATGAAGTTGGACGCCTGTTGTGTCAGTCAATGTGAACAAGTATTTCTCCCTTTATCATACAAGTAATTCAATTCATATAAAAATCATTGAAATACCTAAATGACTTATCTAAACCATTTCAGCTGATGAGGTTACAGGCAAGAGGAAAACTTATGTCAGCGCAACAGAAAATGAAGTGGTATTATATTTCTCCACAACGGTAACAGAATTTGTCAGTTCTAAAATATAATTTGATAACAGAATGATAACATTTTCGCACTTGATATTGAACAAGTATTCTATAACACTTGCTGTCTTATACATTTTGCGTGTATTTCATTCCATAAAGGGAAGAATATGCAAAACCAAACCAAAATATTCATTTTTTATACCGACACGTGCTCTTGGCGAGGAATGCGTTTTGACCCACGTTGCCAGTTTTTCTAAATTACCTAATTACCTACATATTTTGTAGAAGCCGTGTTGTGATAGTAGGTAATTATCGAAATATAAATATTTTTTATGTTAATACAGAGGACATACCTTTCCTTAAGAAACATATCAGCGCTAATAATAAAATCGAGGAGTATATTCATTGGAATTTATTGATTATATATATAATTGAATTTGTTTATTATTTGATTATAGCACGTGTTATTTATTCATTATGTTCCCATGTTTTTTACACATTCTGTGAAAATATCCAGGTGTAGTTATTCCTTATTAATTATTAATTGAGAATAGAAAACTCAAATTTTCATGTAATTGAATTATTTTCCGCTTTCGTACCGATTTTTCAGATATCAACTCTCCATTTTCCACAAGAGCATGCCTTTTTACACCTTCTGTGAGAATTTCCAGGTGTATTCATTCCTCATTTCAGACTTATAATGAAATTAAGAATAGAAATCCAAAATTTTCATGTATTTATATTAATTTCCGCTTTTGTACCTTTTTTTCGGGAATCTACATTACATTTTTCGAAAGAGCATGTATTTTCGCACCTTGTGTTAAAATTTCAAGGTGTATTCATTCTTCATTTTCAACTTATGTAATTAAATTAATAGTAGTAATAATAGAAGTACCAAATTTTCATGGATTTTAATTATTTTCCCCTTCCGTACCGATTTTTCAGATATCAACTTTCCATTTCCCGAAAGAGCATGCATTTTTACACCTTATGTGAAAATTTCCAGGTGTATTTATTTCTCATTTCAAACTTATAATGAAATTAAGAATAGAAATACCAAATTTTCTTGTATTTTAATTAATTTCCGCTTTCGTACTGATTTTTCAGATATCAACTTATTATTTTCCGAAAGAACATGCATTTTTACACCTTCTGTGAAATATTCCAGGTGTATTTATTCTTCATTTCCGACTTATGTAATGAAATTAATGATAGTAATAATAAAAATACCAAATTTTCATGGATTTTAATTATTCGCCGCTTCCGTACCCATTTTTGAGAAATTCACATTTTATTTTCCGAAAGAGTATGCATTTTTACACCTTCTGTGAAAATTTCCAGGTGTATTTATTCCTCATTTCCGACTTATAATGGAATTAAGAATATAATTCCAAAATTTTCATGTATTTTAATTATTTTCCGCCTTCGTACCGATTTTTCAGTTATCAACTTTTCATTTTCCGAAAGAGCATACATTTTCACACCTGTGAAAATTTCGAGGTGTATTCATTCCTCATTTCCGACTTGTGATGGAATTAATAATAGAAATCCAAATTTTCGTTTATTTTAATTATTTTCCGCTTTCGTACCGATTTTTCAGATATCAACTTCTCATTTTCCGAAAGAGCATGCATTTTTACACCTTCTGTGGAAATTTCCAGGTGTATTTATTCCTCGTTTCAGACTTATAATGAAATTAAGAATAGAAATACCAAATTTTCATGTATTTTAATTATTATCCGCTTCCGTACCGATTTTTCAGATATCAACTTTCCATTTTCCGAAAGAGCATGCATTTTTACACCTTCTGTGAAAATTTCCAGGTGTATTTATTCCTCATTTCAGACTTATAATGAAATGAATAATAGAAATACCAAATTTTCACGAATTTTAATTATTTTGTGCTTCCGTACCGATTTTTCGGGAATCAATATTCCATTTTTCGAAGGAGTATGCATTTTTACACCTTCTGTGAAAATTTCCAGGGTTATTTATTCCTCATTTCCGACTTATAATCGAATTAAGAATAGAATTCCAAAATTTTCATGTATTTTAATTATTTTCCGCCTTCGTACCGATTTTTCAGATATCAACTTTCCATATTCCGAAAAAGCATGCATTTTTACACCTTCTGTAAAAATTTCCATGTGTATTTATTCCTCATTTCCGACTTATAATGAAATTAACAATAGAAATATCAAATTATTATGGCAACAAGTGCATTTTTCCAAATATTTGACGGTTTTTTAAGACGATTCAATACTTTTGTTTTCTATTTCAACCTGAATATCATACACCTCGAGCCTATCAATGCCGAAATTTGATATCTACTGAAAGTAGAATTTTCAATTGCATAAAATCCGCCCTACCAAATCGTCGCTGGCGAAAATCGTCGCTGACAAATTCGTCGCTAACTTCACACACATCAAGAAATCTTGAAATCCAAATGAAATCTTGAAATCCGAATGAAATCTTGAAATCCGAATGAAATCTTGAAATCCTCATGAAATCTCAATAGAAATCTTGAAATTCCCAAGAAATCCAGAAATCCTAAGTGAAATCTTGAAATCTTCATGAAATCTTGAAATTCTTTTGATAATATCAAACTCCAAAAGAAAAATCTCCAGTGGTATCAAATAAAATTAAAAACTTAATCATTTGTTAGGTTAGCTTGTGGTGTTTATTACCTGCGGAGCGAACTGCGGAGGGTAACGAAAATTCGTGCTACAATTCAACTAAATATTATGTAACACACAGATGTACTTTTCAGAATAAACATAAATAAATTATTATTTCAAATTCAGTTGATAAGAAAGGGCACATTGCGAGGCAGTTTGCAAATATCTCCAAGGATTCTATACGGAAATTTTGAAACAATTCTAGAAAATCTATTAGACTGCGATCAGATTGTGAATTAATCAACAATTTTTCAACTTGAAATTCACACCTCGATTCAAACCAAAAGTAAACAACTGTAATGTTCATAGAACGTCGTTTGAACCAAGATAGTATATACAGGGTTTCTCAAAAGAACCGGAACGGCCGAATATTTCAGCAACAACTTGACATAAAATTATGAAATTTGGTAAACGGGGATTATCAGTACTGCCAGATCTAAAAATAATATTTGCAACGTTGCCAGATTCACAGTTTTTCCTATGGAGCCATCATCTTTATTTTTTTAAATATAACGCTATGTTTATTTTTAGCGCATTCGATTTGTCGGATTAAAATTACTATGACACTATAATATCAAATTTTAATTCCCCTTATTTTTGTTAATATGGCAATTCAACATTTCGCTAAAAAATATCATAAAATTTCAATATCTCGAAAAATCGTGACAATGAAAATTAATTTATTAGAAATTTGTTGGCAAGTCTGCGTTATTTAAAAAAAAATTAAGTTGAGGGCTCCATAGCAAAAACTGTAAATCTGGCAAACGTCGCAAATATTATTTTTAGATCCGGCACTACTGATAACTACTGAATTTCATAATTTTATGTCAAGCCCTTGTTGAAATATTCGACCGTTCTGGTTCTTTTCGGAAACCCTGTATACTAGAATTTGTATTTGCTTTGAATTTCTCATTTTTCCGAAAACAATTCTCTCGGCAAAGAACTCCACAGAATGCTTGTCGTGCTCGAGTCGTGCTAGAGAGAGAAAGAGGGAGAGAGGAACTGAAAGTGAGAGGGAAAGGGTAAGAGATGGTGAGTGACGAGGTTAGTGAAAGAATCTGTGATTGACAGAGAAAGATCGAGAGAAAGATAGATGTTAAGATGCGAGGTAGAGAGGTTGAAGTTGGCAAAGAGGGGGCTGGAGAGGGTGGGGACAAAAGTTGGAGAGGAGGGAAAGGGGCAAATAGAAGCTTTTTTATAGTTCAAAACGATCGCCGATAGAGAATTGTGCTCGGAATTTTGCTTGAAATTTTGGCAAGTTTCTAGAAAATCAAAAGGCAAAATGACTACTTGTAGGGATAACGATGATGAAACTGACAATTCTCAATTATAATAATTAACCTATCAGAATTCTCGAGGATATTCCAGAAGCTTCAGGAAGTTTCTTCTAGAAGGTTCTTTAAATTTATAACTTAAAAACGTTGATAAGAGCCAGCACTATATTTATTTCTTGTATTTACAGACGATCCTATCAGATTTACTGGATAAGATTCCATTTGATATACCAGTTTATCTGAAGAATATTTTGAGGTATTCAGGATATGTAACAGCGGAGGCTCTTCAAGAATTAACAAATGATGATTTCGTGGAAATTGAAAATTTTACTAGAACTCACCTCAAAAATATATTAAAAAATTATGGAGTAGAAGAAAAAAAATTTAAAGATTATTTTGGATTTTTTCATAATAATACTGAAAATTTCATGATCCTACCTGGACACAAGAAAATTCTCTTGGCTGTATCGAATCATTTTAAAAAAAATACAAAGACAACTGTGAACACCATACACAAAAAATCTTCGGATATGACGAAGAAGAGAAATGTTACCTTTTTAACTAGAAAAACCAAAATACAAAAAGTTTCTTGTAGTTATGTTAGCCCCGTCCCGAGTCTTATTCCTAATGAGGTTCTCGATCAGAGCCTCCAAGGATCGCATGATTCGTCGCCTGACGATGGCGGAAGCACCTCTGGAAATACAGGGAACGATGAGGGCAGTGATCAAATAATCAAATTAATTAGGCAGTGGATAGTACAATTTTTGAAAATGAAGAAAGTGGCACAAGATACATATTCAGAAATTACGGAAAAAGAAATAGTTATCAAAGATGCTCCTGAAGATGAAGAAAGAATTTCGAAATTTGTTGTATGTTTCTTTTGCAATGCAGATATAAAAATAGTAGATGGTCTCGAATTTTTATAAACATTTTCAGAGGCATTTTTCAGAAAAAAAAAATAATAAAAAAATTTTCCATTGAAAATTATTTAATTCCTAATCAACAAGTAGGGGATGAGGTAGCATCTACTTCTAAAACTTCGGGTTTTGAATTAGGAAAAAATGTTGAAGAGGCCAACATTTTTTCCGAAGAAACAGCCGAGGAAACAGCCTCAGTCGAAAATGTGAGAATAACATCTCATATTGATTCGAGCCTTGACTACTCTACCGACGAGTTCCCAAGTAATAAATGGAAGCAGGTTACGTATAGTAGGTTAGAACGTAATCGAAGGTACAGGGAACCTGTTAGCGGTACATGTACAAAAATCACCGATTTTTTTCCTTTTATAAATGAATTGAAAGGCAATATAAATACCGATTTAGTGGAATATGCTTCGGCAGACTATATGTATAGGCAGTTGGACAAGGCTCCACTTCCACACATGGCTCCACGAAATACAGATAAAGCCGACGAAACTGAAAATTTCCTTGAAATTATTGAAGGGTTGGTATCCGTTTCTGATAAAAATAAAAAAACGCGTGAAGCGTGCAATAAAGGAAATAGAGTTAATGCCAAAATCAAACAATTTTGTACGTACTTATTCTTAGTTGGCGGAAGACTGTTGTATGAAACTGTATATGCTAATTCTACGAAAAAAATACCATCCATCTCTACTATTCACCGTGAAATTTTTACTCGTGAAATAATAAGGGAAGGGGAAGTAAGATTTCTTCAACTTAAAGAATACCTAGCCAAAAGGAAATATCCGAATATAGTTTGGTTGAGTGAGGACCAGACTGGAATCAATGGAAGAATCCAATACGATAGCCGCACGAACAATATTGTAGGATTCACTTTGCCATTAAATAACGGGTTACCCGTCATCAACTCATACAGCGCCAAAAACGCATCAAGAATAGAGGAAATTTTCACGACCAGAAAAAAAAGTAGCTACTTGTACTTGATTGTAGCACAACCTATGTTGCCGCATGCTCCATCATTTTGTTTATGTGCCTTCTGATCTAATAATATATTCTAAGCTGATGATGTTATGAAGCGATGGGAAATTTTTGAAAAACTGGCGGCAGAAAATGATATCCAGATCGCTGGATATAGTTCGGATGGAGATTCTCGATTGTTGAAAGCAATGAAATTGAGAAATACGAAAAGCCCGAAACAAAAACCGTGGTTTCAACAAAAATCTACATCAAAACCATTATATATACAGGATACAGTTCATGTCGGAGTAAGAATGAAAACCCGGTTGTTGAAACCGTCAATACTGCTGCCTTTCGGGAATTTCATCATATCACCAAGCCACATCAAAATTCTGATGGAGGTTGTTTGCAAAGATCAGCATCTACTGAATGAAACAGATCTCAGGTCCGAAGATAAAATGAATTTTGCATGTGTTGAGCGGTTAACAGCTCCTCATATATGTAAATTATTGGAAGCACATGTCCCTGACAGCAAAGGAACAGTAATTTATCTGAGAATGATTCACTTTGCATTAGAATCATTTCTCAGTAGAAATATGAAGCCATTGGAAAGAGTCTACATGATTTGGCATGTTGTGTTTGTTTTGAGAATGTGGCGCTGCTGGTTGAAAAGAAAAAAATATGGTATAGCTAAAAATTGCATCACTCTGAATACATACCTCAGTATTGAATTGAATGCTCACAATATCATCCTTTATATAGATGCTATCACGAAGGACGATACATTATCGGAAGAAAATAAAAGAGAATGTTTCGCTCCATGGTATATGAGCAGTCAGCCATGTGAACAAACATTTCGTTCTACGAGATCTATGACCAGTACCTTTTCAACAATAACAAATTACAGTATGCTGGATGTTTTACAAAGACTTACGAGAATCCAAAAACTTAATGAAATAACATGCGAACTTGGTGAGTAAAAATGTGATCATATTGTACGGTTTTGTACATTAGCTAAAGAGTTTTGATCCTCAGTTGACGAGTATACCACGAAATCTTAAATTTTCAGGCGAAGAGATGATATTTCCTCGAGAGCAACACAGGAAGTTGGGGAGTAAGAAGCATGAAGTAAAATCACATGCATTGCCATCTATGACAGAAATTGAAAATGAAATAGAGAAGGCGAAAACAGATGCTATTCTCCTCATGGAAAATATTGGAATTCGATTCGAAGATGAAAATTGGATAAACATATATATTCAGGAGAGGAAGGGAAAAACAAAAAAATCAACGGAAGCACAAAGAGGTAAGATAAATATACCGGGTGACCACGGAAGGTGTCTCGCCCCTATAACTGTTTTGTTTTCGAAGATAATGAAATGAAATTTGGTGGATCTACTGAAGACATAAAACTGCTTTTTTTGACAAGTGACCCAACTTCATACAAATTCTGGTTTTACCGGAAGTGACATAAACTTTCGATTTTGAAATAGGACACCTAGTATATTTTTATCAAGTTTTCATTTTTTTTAATTTTTTTTTTTCAATCCAGTGACCCAACTTCATACTAATTGCGGTTTCACCGGAAGTGGCATAAACTTTTGATTTGTAAATCGGACACCTGGTATATTTTCAGTTTTTTTGTCTCCATATAACATTTTGAATACAACCAATCATTTGTCCCGTTCTGCTACTTATTTTTTAATTTTAATTTTTTTTTTTTTTTCGAACTAGAGAGCCATGGATATGTTCAAATCACTAATTTCGGTCCTAAAATGTTTGTAAAAATAAATCTTACTCCACTACCAGTGCATGTATCTGATAATAAATATATTTTTATCCAACCTTCTAGTAAATATTTGGCTATTAATAGTATTAAGCAAAAATATTTATTGCTTGTTGAAGAACAATTTTCTTCATGTATTGAATATTTAAAATCACACTATATATGTCAACAAGAAACTCCATTATTGTTGACTTATCAACATGAAAGTTGCGAAGTCAAATTATTTCATGCAACGAGTACGATTCCAGGAAATTGCGATAAGAGACTCACTGAATTATATCAGAATATATGGCATCAACTAATTTTATCTAATACTTGGATTTTTGTTCTTAATGAACCAGAACGAATCAGTATAAATTGTAAAAGTCAAATTTATAATGAATTCCTTCAAGGAACCGGTATGTTGTCTTTGCCTGAATACTGTAAGGCTTTCACGCAAAGTGCACTTTTAATTCCTCATAGAATACATACCAGTACAATCGAAAGTAACCAAAATTTCATTCCAGCTGTAAATTTGCTACTTGATTGTTGTGAAACAGAAGGAACCAAACAAGTTAATTATTCGAAAATACATTTAGATCCAAATTTTAAAGTTGTTAGCATGCATTTAGATGATTTGAACTTAGCCAGCAAAAAACTCTCTGAAATCGACGAAGAGTTAGAAAATGCATTCTGGATGCCATACTTGTTAACTTCAAGTAGTAGTATATTATCCATTTTGTTTATTATTTCACTTTTTATATTTTGTTGTTTTTGTTGTTGCAAGAAATGTAAAATAGGAAGAAGATGTTGTGAAGCAATTCCCGGTATTTGCATAAGAATAAATAATACTACAGCCAATCCAAGATTTAATGAGCCGGTTGTTCATTTCTCTCACACTCCGGAAACTGCTTCCACATCAGCACATTCTGTAGAATATTTAGACAATCCACCTACAGAAAAAGCACGACAAATCGTAGGTCGTAGAAGTACAAAAGATTTCACGTCTACATAGGGGTTCAATCTTTTTTTCAAGAAGGGAGGTGTTGTAATCCACCCTATATTTTTGCTTATTAAACCTAACTATATATTTTTGCTTTGTTGTAATTCCAAACTGTATACTGCTTCTAGAATAATTATTGCGTTTCATTTTTATTAGTCAATGCAAGGTTATATTATTAATACTTGTTTTTCTCAGTAGACATATGACACTCCTTTTGTTATCAACCACGAAACTTATAAAGCTCACGAATCTTCATTTGATACGTAGGAAATATTAATCCAGTGACTTGTTTTATGCACATACAACTCATCTCAGCAAATTTCTTGTTCTTTGTTCAGAATACGAAACAAGTATAGAGTTCTCGATTATATTGTCCATATGTAATGCATTTTATCATTTTGTTCTCATGCTAGTTTTATATCAAACCTTTTTTCCATAATTTGTGCTCTTTTAGCAAAAACTCACTTTAGTTAGTTAGTAGGAAAACTTCGACATAAAACAACGGGTGTGAAGTTATCCACATCCACAAATGTACACTGAGAAAAAGTTAACTTTGTTGGTAACATTTTTTTTTCTTACTTGAATGACGAATTATACATTTCTCAATGGCTCCATCATATTTAAAAGGTTGATTACCATGGGATATGAGTATCAGGGTAATTTTTTATGATATGAGAGAGGGCGAAATGGGAGTGATATTAATTAAATGAATAAATTTTGTATTAAGAGGGCCTTGTAGAATATTTTTTATGGCAGATTTGTTTTTAGGAGGCTAGACTACATATTTGTAGGTATATCAATTCATTTGTAGCCCCGTCGGAGGGGGTGTGATTGGGGAGAGTTTTTCGAAAAAAATCAATTTTCTAGGAAAACGACATTGTAGAGTTTTTTAGATGAGATATTCTTTTTCAGGAGGTTGAAATACATAGCTGTGGGTATATCAATTCATTTGTAGCCCCGTCGGAGGGGGTGTGATTGGGGAGAGTTTGTCGAAAAAAATCAATTTTCTAGGAAAACGACATTGTAGAGTTTTTTAGATGAGATATTCTTTTTCAGGAGGTTAAAATACATAGCTGTGGGTATATCAATTCATTTGTAGCCCCGTCGGAGGGGGTGTGATGGGGGAGAGTTTGTCGAAAAAATCAATTTTCTAGGGAAACGACATTGTACAGTTTTTTAAATTAGATATTCTTTTTCAGGAGGTTGGAATATATAGCTGTGGGTATATCAATTCATTTGTAGCCCCGTCGGAGGGGGTGTGATGGGGGAGAGTTTGTCGAAAAAAAACAATTTTCTAGGAAAACGACATTGTAGAGTTTTTTAGATGAGATATTCTTTTTCAGGAGGTTAGAATACATAGCTGTGGGAATATGAATTCATTTGTAGCCCCGTCGAAGGGGGTGTGATGGGGGAGAGTTTGTCGAAAAAAATCAATTTTCTAGGAAAACGACATTGTAGAGTTTTTTAGATGAGATATTCTTTTTCAGGAAGTTGAAATATATACCTGTGGGTATATCAATTCATTTGTAGCCCCGTCGGAGGGGGTGTGATGGGGGAGAGTTTGTTGAAAAAAATAAATTTCCTAGGAAAACGACATCGTAGAGTTTTTTAGATGAGATATTCTTTTTCAGGAAGTTGAAATACATACCTGTGGGTATATCAATTCATTTGTAGCCCCGTCGGAGGGGGTGTGATGGGGGAGAGTTTGTCGAAAAAAATCAATTTTCTAGGAAAACGACATTGTAGAGTTTTTTAGATGAGATATTCTTTTTCAGGAGGTTGGAATATATAGCTGTGGGTATATCAATTCATTTGTAGCCCCGTCGGAGGGGGTGTGATGGGGGAGAGTTTGTCGAAAAAAATCAATTTTCTAGGAAAACGACATTGTAGAGTTTTTTAGATGAGATATTCTTTTTCAGGAAGTTGAAATACATACCTGTGGGTATATCAATTCATTTGTAGCCCCGTCGGAGGGGGTGTGATGGGGGAGAGTTTGTTGAAAAAAATAAATTTCCTAGGAAAACGACATCGTAGAGTTTTTTAGATGAGATATTCTTTTTCAGGAAGTTGAAATACATACCTGAGGGTATATCAATTCATTTGTAGCCCCGTCGGAGGGGGTGTGATTGGGGAGAGTTTGTCGAAAAAAATCAATTTTCTAGGAAAACGACATTGTAGAGTTTTTTAGATGAGATATTCTTTTTCAGGAAGTTGAAATACAGACCTGTGGGTATATCAATTCATTTGTAGCCCCGTCGGAGGGGGTGTGATGGGGGAGAGTTTGTCGAAAAAAATAAATTTTTTAGGAAAACGACATTGTAGAGTTTTTTAAATTGGATATTCTTTTTCAGGAGGTTGAAATACATACCTGAGGGTATATCAATTCATTTGTAGCCCCGTCGGAGGGGGTGTGATGGGAGAGAGTTTGTCGAAAAAAATCAATTTCCTAGGAAAACGACATTGTAGAGTTTTTTAAATTGGATATTCTTTTTCAGGAGGTTGAAATACATACCTGAGGGTATATCAATTCATTTGTAGCCCTGTCGGAGGGGGTGTGATGGGGGAGAGTTTGTCGAAAAAAATCAATTTCCTAGGAAAACGACATTGTAGAGTTTTTTAAATTGGATATTCTTTTTCAGGAGGTTGAAATACATACCTGAGAGTATATCAATTCATTTGTAGCCCCGTCGGAGGGGGTGTGATTGGGGAGAGTTTGTCGAAAAAAATCAATTTTCTAGGAAAACGACATTGTAGAGTTTTTTAGATGAGATATTCTTTTTCAGGAAGTTGAAATACAGACCTGTGGGTATATCAATTCATTTGTAGCCCCGTCGGAGGGGGTGTGATGAGGGAGAGTTTGTCGAAAAAAATAAATTTCCTAGGAAAACGACATTGTAGAGTTTTTTAAATTGGATATTCTTTTTCAGGAGGTTGAAATACATACCTGAGGGTATATCAATTCATTTGTAGCGCCGTCGGAGGGGGTGTGATTGGGGAGAGTTTTTCGAAAAAAATCAATTTTCTAGGAAAACGACATTGTAGAGTTTTTTAAATTGGATATGCTTTTTCAGGAGATTGAAAGATTGAAATACATAGCTATGGGTATATCAATTCATTTGTAGCCCCGCCGGAGGGGGTGTGATGGGGGAGAGTTTGTCTAAGAGTTCATAAGTGTGGATAAAACTTCAATTATAAGGTGATTGTGGATAAAATTATTTTATGTGTTTCATTTACTGCCTGAGAGTTTGTTCAGTTTCAAAAGTAAAAGTAAAAAATATTCCATTAAGTTAATTTCCGTGGATAAAACAGAAGACGCCTTAAGTATCAATTATGCCATTACACGTCAATAGGAATCATTGGTGTATATCATGGTAGAAATGAAAAATAAAAAAATTATTTATATCGATCCCAGAGAAACTGAGTCTTGCAAGCAAGCACACGACTGAAGAATGTATTTTGTAGTTTTTTAGAAAGGTACCATTATTTATCGGATACCATTTACATAGATCAAAACTCTTGGGAGGTGGAATTGAAAACTCACATCAAACAAGTGGATAGATACATTCAGTTGTGGGGTTTTGATCATTTATTTTGTTGGAAAAAAATATCAAGAATAGATCTTTATTGGAACCCGTTTATGTCAGTCGGTTGGGGACATCTATAAAAACCTTACTACTGGATGTATCTGATGATGGACAATAGGCCAATCTACAAAGTTTGTATGTATGTATTACAACCTCCTGAAAGAGACTATCCGATCTAAATAACTCTTCAGTTTTGTTTCACCAGAAAATTGATTGTTTTTGAAACACTCTTCCCCACCACGACCCCTCCGACGGGGCTACAAATGAATTGATATACCCACAGCTATATATTCCAACCTCCTGAAAAAGAATATCTAATTTAAAAAACTGAACAATGTCGTTTTCCTAGAAAATTGATTTTTTTCGACAAACTCTCCCCCATCACACCCCCGCCGACGGGGCTACAAATGAATTGATATACCCACAGCTATATATTCCAACCTCCTGAAAAAGAATATCTAATTTAAAAAACTGAACAATGTCGTTTTCCTAGAAAATTGATTTTTTTCGACAAACTCTCCCCCATCACACCCCCTCCGACGGGGCTACAAATGAATTGATATACCCACAGCTATATATTCCAACCTCCTGAAAAAGAATATCTAATTTAAAAAACTGTACAATGTCGTTTTCCTAGAAAATTGTTTTTTTTCGACAAACTCTCCCCCATCACACCCCCTCCGACGGGGCTACAAATGAATTGATATACCCACAGCTATATATTCCAACCTCCTGAAAAAGAATATCTAATTTAAAAAACTGTACAATGTCGTTTCCCTAGAAAATTGATTTTTTCGACAAACTCTCCCCCATCACACCCCCTCCGACGGGGCTACAAATGAATTGATATACCCACAGCTATGTATTTTAACCTCCTGAAAAAGAATATCTCATCTAAAAAACTCTACAATGTCGTTTTCCTAGGAAATTGATTTTTTTCGACAAACTCTCCCCCATCACACCCCCTCCGACGGGGCTACAAATGAATTGATATACTCTCAGGTATGTATTTCAACCTCCTGAAAAAGAATATCCAATTTAAAAACTCTACAATGTCGTTTTCCTAGGAAATTTATTTTTTTCGACAAACTCTCTCCCATCAGAACCCCTCCGACGGGGCTACAAATGAATTGATATACCCACAGGTATGTATTTCAACTTCCTGAAAAAGAATATCTCATCTAAAAAACTCTACAATGTCGTTTTCCTAGAAAATTGATTTTTTTCGACAAACTCTCCCCCATCACACCCCCTCCGACGGGGCTACAAATGAATTGATATACCCTCAGGTATGTATTTCAACCTCCTGAAAAAGAATATCTAATTTAAAAAACTGTACAATGTCGTTTTCCTAGAAAATTGATTATTTTCGACAAACTCTCCCCCATCACACCCCCTCCGACGGGGCTACAAATGAATTCATATACCCACAGCTATGTATTCCAACCTCCTGAAAAAGAATATCTCATCTAAAAAACTCTACAATGTCGTTTTCCTAGAAAATTGATTTTTTTCGACAAACTCTCCCCCATCACACCCCCTCCGACGGGGCTACAAATGAATTGATATACCCACAGCTATGTATTTCAACCTCCTGAAAAAGAATATCTCATCTAAAAAACTCTACAACGTCGTTTTCCTAGAAAATTGATTTTTTTCGACAAACTCTCCCCCATAACACCCCCTCCGACGGGGCTACAAATGAAGTCATATACCCACAGCTATGTATTCTAACCTCCTGAAAAAGAATATCTCATCTAAAAAACTCTACAATGTCGTTTTCCTAGAAAATTGATTTTTTTCGACAAACTCTCCCCGATCACACCCCCTTCGACGGAGCTACAAATGAATTCATATACCCTCAGGTATGTATTTCAACCTCCTGAAAAAGAATATCCAATTTAAAAAACTCTACAATGTCGTTTTCCTAGGAAATTTATTTTTTTCGACAAACTCTCCCCCATCACACCCCCTCCGACGGGGCTACAAATGAATTGATATGCCCACAGGTATGTATTTCAACTTCCTGAAAAAGAATATCTCATTTAAAAAACTCTACAATGTCGTTTTCCTAGAAAATTGATTTTTTTCTACAAACTCTCCCCAATCACACCCCCTCCTACGGGGCTACAAATGAATTGATATACCCACAGCTATGTATTTCATCCTCCTGAAAAAGAATATCTCATCTAAAAAACTCTATAATGTCGTTTTCCTAGAAAATTGATTTTTTTCGAAAAACTCTCTCCAATCACACCCCCTCCGACGGGGCTACAAATGAATTGATATACCTACAAATATGTAGTCTAGCCTCCTAAAAACAAATCTGCTATAAAAAATATTCTACAAGGCCCTCTTAATACAAAATTTATTCATTTAATTAATATCACTCTCATTTCGCCCTCTCTCATATCATAAAAAATTACCCTAATACTCATATCCCATGTTAATCAACCTTTTAAATATGATGGAGCCATTGAGAAATGTCTAATTCGTCATTCAAGTAAGAAAAAAAATGTTACCAACAAAGTTAACTTTTTCTCAGTGTACATTTGTGGATGTGGATAACTTCACACCCGTCATAAAACAACGTATTTTCTGTAAAAACTTGTTGAAAACTTTTGGAAGTGTCTAATAAACGCCTACGGGGAAACGCATTTTCCATCTATCATTTGGTAACCACTATAAATATTCATTATCTGAGTAACGTTCTGTGACCACTCACAGATCTCCCAATTTCCAAAATAAGGAGAAGGTTACAACAGTAGTAATATAATGCTTACCTGTATTTATTGTAACTGGCCACCATCACATCCCTATGCATAAGATCCTCGTAAGGCGTGAAACTGGCCTTTGTAGCATTCCAATGTGAAGAAGATTCGTTCAATTCCACAGCCTTATAGCCATAGGTTCATTTACTCTACTTGGCCCTGGATAATATCAGAGCATTTGTATTTAGGTTTATCAGTTCTGGAAAAATAGTACCTAGTTGAACCTTCAACTCATTATGAACACATGCATATTAATATTTGTGAAAATGAAGGAGGATGAATAATCACTATACGTTACACAAACCATTCATCATTCAGCCAAAAGTCTGAAATACTGCATACCAGGCCACCAACCACTAACTCCACTGGACCACAGTACTTCCCTCTCATTCTCAACGTCTTTGGTTATTATTGTTTTGTTATATGCTGCTACCATAGGCCACACAAGCTTTCTCTTAATTTTATTCCTAATAATTTTAAATTTCATTTTACAACTCAAGCAAAAATATTATACGTACTGTTCATTTGTTGAATTTGTTCTTCTTCTTCTCCTTTTTTATGGCTATTGCTAGTTGAATTTGTTCAACTCGTTCTCATTTTTCTCCTTCTTCTTCACTTCTTCTTTGGTACAAACCTCAGAGTAATAAACGACATAGAGATAGAGATGCCCTGCCTATATCTACAGAAATACCTTTTTTGAAGTGAACATGAACTATCCTTTTCTATACAATTTGTGTGCGTGGGGGGCGACGGGTGGTGAATCAATGTTATGGACAGTTTGTTTACATTTAGAGTAAGAAGATCCATAATACAAACGAAGAATGACAACTTGATCCAAATGAAATGAGCGGGCATACACGAAACTACCCGAATGAATACAGACTTAACATGTATAAGATTAAGGCCCTCGCTTGTAAACAAATAAAATTATGTTGACTTCAAGACAAGGATGGAGAAGGCATCTCTATGGTCTTTTAAAGGTCTTTTATTACTTTGAGATACAAACATTCCTTAACGAATGGGCGAGTTTTCAAATTCACTCTAGATGGCGCTCAGAATTTAGACGCGAAACAGTTTAGTGATGATCCGGATGCCAATTCCGTTCTAATTTATTCTTATTCTGATTGATAGGCAGTCAGATAATGATAGACTTAGGTGCCCCATTTTTGCATACAAGTCTCGAGTAGGGTTGAAAGTATATCGATTTGGTGTAAAATGAAAATATTTTTACGAGAGACTCCTGGGGATAACATACCGGGAATTCGATTTTTCAGTACGGTGTTTATTTGTTACCCTCGTGTTCTTAACTACAGTACGAAACTACAGAGGGTGATTCGTTAGGTCGTTTTACTCGATAAAAAAAAGTTCATATGAACATATGTCCGGAGTTGCTTCGTTTCTGAAATACAGGGCGTTGAAAATAATTATACAACGTCCTGTCCTTTATTGGCTGAGAGAGTTTCTTGTTGACAAATGACAAAGCTTTGTGAAAAAGACCTAAACAACTAAACACTTATTAATAAAAATGTAAAAAGAATGTAAAAGAAGTATATACATACACATATAAAACACATATATATATATACACATATATATTATATGAAAAAATACAATGACCCTTTATTCTAAATTACCTACGCAGTTAATCCCAGTGGTGCCAGGAAGTCGCCGACCATCAAGGTCTGTCACCAGCGAAATTCCAGTTGTTTATTCAAGACGTAGAAGCCCGAGGTTGCCAAGTCAGCATCCAGAAAACTATAAATGGAGGCTCCAAGAACTACGCAATTATTGCTTCCAGCATTAGTCCGTGCAAGTTCACGTTAAAGTTATACTTATATTATTGTGTTCAAAGTTTATTCTGTTTGTAAAATATAGTTATTTTTTAAAAAGCAGATCCCAATCCAACAAATTGGCGCAGTCAGTAGGATACCTCAACACCGTAAAAGAAGAATATTCAGCAGAGGGTAAGGCCTCCTCAAACGAAGAAAACGAAAAAAAAAGCGAAAAAAAGAAGGAAGAAACATCCCTACACAACGGTGATGGTTTCCAAACCTTCAAGGGAGAAGAACCCAACGCAAGACAAGAAGACAGTATCTGTGGCTCTGAGAAACACGCGTAAGTTGTTGTAGGCTGCTCATTTTGTTGTCAAGAAGGCACCGAGAAACATGCGGAAGTCGACCAACGTTGCTCATCCCAGAGTAGAGCTAGCCTCACACAGTGGAAAGGAATTCATCTTCTGTCAACCCGAAGACCCAACACCATCCCTAAGACACCGAGAAATCAATTTTAGCTGTTGGGAAATTACTATAAGTAACATTGAACCATCCTAGTCACAACATTTTGAATTTCAAAATTTCAAAATTTGAAATTTTTATTTTTGAACTTCCAATCAAAACTGCTGAAATACTGCTTTCAACAACATAAAATTCGAAACGGTCGAAATACCGATTTTGACAACAAAAGTGAACCTGTCGAAATACTGATTTTGACATTACCGATTCTGACAAAAATCCCGATTATGACAATTCCCAATTTTGACAATTTTTCCAATTTTTTCATTTATCTTCTAAGAAGAAACAACTCAAATATGTCAAGTCAAGGAGAGAATAATGTACAACATGACGATGTTCTGCCAGAATTGGAACCATATAAATTATCTGAAATATTCTCAATCATTCCCGAATATGATGGAGATTCAATTATTTTGAATTCATTTTAAAATGCTTGCGATGCTGCCGAACAAATGGCAATCGGTAAACAAAAAGTTCTATTGACCATCCATATAAAAAACAAATTGAAATCAAAAGCTTCTCAATTAATAAATTCACGAAATCCATGGTGAAATCAAAACTTTTTTAAGTGCTCATTTTTGTGACGCTAGAGATTTAACTTCACTTATTCAAGACCTACAAAGACTCAAACGAGCGAACGGAAAAAATGCACTCACATTCTTCTCTAGATTACAAACCCGCAATGCCAAAATGCAATCAACCAAATCAATCAATCGAAACTGTGCTTTATTGTTTTACAAAAATATAATTTTTATTAACAAAGCAGTGATTATGTATATCTATATAGTGTTATTGAAAATAAACACAGTTGATATTTAAAAATTTGAAATTATTACACTCTCAGAGTTAATAAGAATAAAATAAAATAATAATAATAATAAACTAAATTAAGGAATACATTTGTAAAAGAATAATAGAATAAAATGAAAAGAAATTAATAATAAAGTGATTCTGGATTTATAGTTTGTCGGACTGTAAACATAGAAGCACTGTAAAAATAAAATTTACGTATTCTTGTTAAAAAATTGAGTTTAACTTAAGTGAAACGGCCTGGAATGGAAGAATTGACTGAGTTTGATTTATTTTACAATGAGCTTTTTGTGTCCGTTTCATTTATGTTACAACATGTGTTAACGTTCATTTATAAACAAGAGTACATACATTTTATAGTTGATCTTTTTGCAGTATGTCTATGTTTACAGTCCGTCAAACTATATAAATCCAGCTTTAATTTTAAACCAGATTTAAAATGGCCTATATTGTTTCCTCATAGTATTCCTGCAGGTCGCTTCTGAAATTCTATATTTTTTATAGATTTTTTATGTTCGGGCAAATGATTAAATATTTTCTTACTCTCATATATAAGAGAATAATAAGATGTTTTTGGTATAGGTTTTTTTCATTTTTGCTGGTGCGTTTGCCCCTTGGAGTAGCTACGGGCATCGAGGATTGTTCTTTATGGATCAATCATACAGTCTCCATTAAGAAGATGCAGGGTAAAGTTATAATTCTTTGATGAATTATATACAAGTTACCAACTATATCCAATTCCCATCCTTGACAACAGGACAGGACAGGACTTTTAATTTTAACTACGAATCATGAATTTTTTGCAAAAGATGATGATTCTATGTTTTATTTTGTTTAAGAGAATTTTAAAGATTGTAAAGATTTGAGTTTAAATTTAAAATTATGTTCAAACATTTTACCGTACCCTATTGGTAGTAATGCTATATGTGAGGCTCAGATTTTCAAACACTTGTTTCAACCAGGTAGTTCAGTGGTTGAGACTGTCGCGTTGAAAACCATTGACTGCTGGTCGGCTAGATTCAAATCCTAGCGACTACAGATTTTTATCTGATGGCCCGAGAAAGTGCTAGGAATCGCACGTTAAAAGGTAAGACCTCGTTAATCCTTGACTCGCACAAGTTTCGACTTTTGAGGGCTGCCGTTCGTAAGGGGGAGACAACTGGTTAACGGAAAAAAAACATTTTTTTTTAACAACTACCAAGAATTTGTGAAACGTCTTTATTATTTTCTAAAGATTATAATGTCTTCAACTAAGATCCAGATGTATGGCTTCTTCTTAACGAGAGGATATAGCTCGAACGGTAGAGCGCGTGGGTAATCGATAACTCGAGCCAAGCAACGCTATGCAAAGTTATGGTTTGGATGGAGACCTACGGACGACCTTTTTTCGAGATCTATTCTCCTCGGATCGTGCTAGGAATCGCACGTTAAAAAGTAAGACCTCGTTAATCCTTAGCTTGCACAAGTTTCGACTTTTGAGGGCTGTCGTTCGGAGGGGGACAACAGCAGGTTAACGTAAAAAACAAAAAAAAACAATTACGTTATCAGACCCCATTCTAATTACAATGAAATGTTCTCGATTTGAACCAGTATCGAAAATGATAAAAACAAATTAAAATCAGAAGAGTATATTCAAAATATCTTTTGAATTTTGAAAAGAATGTAAATTACAATAGTTATACAATTTCAATTCCATATGAATGTTGCAATCATTTCCTAGAAAAGAAAAACCCTCCAAATTTTAAACCAATGAAACTGAGTAAACTAAATGTTGACGATTTAAATATAGCACAGCAAACTGGATCAATATTCCGAAGATCTTAATAGAATAATTAATGTACCTTTTATTTCGAAACATATTTCTTGGTTGACCTATTTTATAATTGTAATAATTTGCATTTTGATAATTTTATATATCTTTTGTGAATGTAAAAGAAATCGTACTATTATAAACTCGGTTAATAATGGCGTCAAGAAGTGATGATCAACCCCCAAGACCCATAGGACGAGTAACCTTCAGAGCCTATCAAAACTCATCCCTTTGAGGAAAAGACCAAAATATTCATATTGGAGAAGGCATCGAAAAAGAAGAACTCCAATTGAATCCAACTTCAATAAACAAAACTCTTGCTTAAAAGTTGCTGCATCCAAAGCATCAACTTTTTCAAAATAATGGCCTTTTATTCCAAATTTGCAGTTAGCGGACGCACTTAATCCCAGTGGTGTCAGGAAGTCGCCGACTATCAAGATCTGTCTCCAGCGCAATTACAGTTGTTTATTCAAGACGTGGGAGCCCGAGGTCGCCAAGTCAGCACCCAAAAAAATATAAATGAATAAGCCTCTAAGAACTACGCAACGCTATTATTAAACTTCAGTTTGGAGTTTAACTGGAGGTTATGTGAGAATAAGTGACGTTTTATAGGTTCCAGTTGAAGATAATCTTCAGTTTAAACTAGAGAATCCTTCCGTTAACGTAACTAGTAGAAGAAGTACTGTTAAACATCGGTTTGAGTTTGCGTATTGGATGTATTTATGAACAACTTTCAAACTAAAGACAAGAGAAGCTAGGCATATTTGGGTTATGTGGAGTGAAATAGGTTACAGCAAGGCGGTTGATGATTGTGTGTAGTGGAATACTAGAAGTTATCCGCAGGAAAAAAAATGGAAAAAAATACATGTTGTAGAGGAGACCATAAGCTCTTTCATGCAGCATAGCAAAATTCACCCTCTAGTAAAAAAAATGAGAAATCACCAGTAACTTTTAATTTTCAAGTTGTACCACCGTGTTTTTTTGTTGTACATATAGTCTCTTTCATTTCTCATTCAATGATATATCATGGTAGGTATAATAGCATGCAAAACTATGGCAAATAAAAATACAAATGAAATATTAATTTATAAGCGTGAAAAGGGGAATTGTCAAATGTCTTTACAACAGGGCACAAGTGGTTTGCAATTCAACACAAAATCTGAAAGAAGAATTGAATTTTATAAAGTCCGTTCTCAGGGAAAATGCTTATCCAAATGAATTCGTGGAAAAAACCATTAATGAAATTGAAAATAGTACTACACTTTACAATCGAACAACACAACACACAGACATGCGACATATATCCATACATATCCAACAAACAATATTATACCTTATGTCTCTGGACTGTCTGAAAAGATAAAACGGATTGGCCATAGGTATGATGTAAGAACAACATTTAAAACAACCAATACATTGAGATCAATACTCACACATACAAAACCCAAAAACGCTGGTGAAAGTTCAAAAAATTGTGTTTACAACATACCTTGTTCGTGTGGTAAGATTTATATAGGTGAAACATCAAGACCATTGATTGTGCGCCAGGAAGAACATAAAAGTTACATCAGAAATCGAAAAATAACGGGTTCGAATATCCGAACATATTCTAACATCTGATGGCGATCATATGATGAAATAGAATAATACCAAAATTTTATTGAGAGAATCAAATCAAGAAAAAAGGAAGTTGAAGGAAACTGCGTGCATTCTTTTATCAACCAATTCCATCGAAATGGACCGCACCTGGTTACCCCTCCTCAGAGATGAAATAAGAACTAATAGAATGGTGATTGATTGATACCGAACACCCTATGTATCAAGATACCAAATGTCAATCAAAAGAATGTATGACATATTTCATTTGACCCTGTCAAAGAAAGGTCTTATTACCAAAATCGCAATTCAAATTCAGTTTTCTCAGCGTCTTTCTAAGAAGTTTTGATAACGGAGGCAGATACAGCCTCCGAAACGTCAACAGTTTTCAAAAAAAGAGAAGTATTCTTTGTTAATTCGATCTCATTTTTTCAGATAGGCAAATTCAGTGTAGGGTACGTTACTGACAAAAATTAATTTCTTTCAAGACAGCAGTCTTGTGAACGCAGTAACTTATCGGGCAAATTAATTAATTTGCCCTTCTACACTTGTACAGATTTCTTTGGATTAAAAATTTTTTTCATTTTCAGATTGTGGAAGGTGATAAACCCAAAAAATTATGTCAAGAACTGGATTTCCTCCACAAAATCAAACTTTTAATCAAGCTCATCTGCATTTTAAATAATACATTACACTATAGAAATTGTTCAAAATGTTGACTAGCACTTGCCACACATGCTTCAAGTCGATGAATCAGCGAGAGAGTAAAGGAAGCTCAAATCAGTTCCGGAGTAATGGCATTACAAGCCTTTGAAATTTTCTGAGTTGAATCTTCTATATTGTTGGTTGAGTTTCGAAAACAAATTGTTTAGAATATACCCATAGGAAAGAGTCCAGTACCGTGAGATGTGAAGAACGTGCACGCAATCGAACAGGTCCACTATTTCCAATCCAACGGTTTTAAAAGGTATTATTGAGGAATGTAGTGTAGAATATTTAACTAACGTTGAAAAAGAGATGAATAATAAAGGAGATCAATTTGTAAACACCATATATTCTGGAACACAAAATAGTCAAATCCACACCAACGCTAAACGAATACTGTCCCTATTTTTCTCGGTCGCCTCACATTCACTCATCTGCTGAGTAAACATCTTATGCCCCATGAATAGGCCCTTGATCCAGTGATGAGCTCGTCGAAACCATAGGCGTCATAATGATTTCTTACAGTCGACCACGCTACCGAAATCCTCGTCCTCGTGGAATTGCAGTTTGGGTTCCACCTGTGAAGTGAAATTTTACTTAATTCATTTTCATTGGCAAGTGGAAGTGTGACAAGTCACTGGTTAGTTTTAAACTGAAAAATTATAATTAGCTGCTTCATCAGTTGGCACGCCTTTCTGAAAGAGGAATAAACAATGCATTGTTGTTAGTAGGTACGTTGAATGAAATTATACAAATTTAAATGCTGAAAACAACAAAAGTTTACGAATTCATTTCGTTAGAATTCGTCGTATTTGACATGCCCCTAGAATTCATTACTTTAGAATTCTTTTCCTCAAGACTCTTTTCGTTGAGTCTGACGAGTTGGTGATCACCTCAGGACTTTCCTGTTGCAAGATTTTCTCCGTTGAATCTGCCGTATTTGAGATCTCTTTTGAATTCATGTCAGGTTCCACGTCGGATTCTGACCTCTTGGAATTCGTTACGTTTGAATTCCCTTTCGAGTAATTCTTTCCGTTTGAATCTAATGAGTTTTGGTTATTACGCAGATTCGTTTCGTTTGAATCCGAGTCCACGTCGGACTTTGAACTCTTTGGAATTCTTTACGGTTGAATTCCGTTTCGAGTGATTCTTTCCGTTAGGGTAGGTTAGGTTAGGTTAGGTTAGGTTAGGTTAGGTTAGGTTAAGTTAGGTTAGGTTAGGTTATGATGTGTTTTATTATACATACACTCTAAACAGCATGAAATGTACTTTTTAATGTATCTACGCATACCTGAAAACCAATACAGTTTTGATATAGCTGACAAAGTCTTTTCTACTGATAGGTGTCCTGTACCATCATGAAAATGTAGAACAATCTGTCTTCGAGCAGCTCTCGGTACTACCCATTTTTTTCCTTCGGCTGTGATTTTATATAGACGGTTATTCGTGAGATTGTAGTTTTTATGAACTTCTCTCTCTTCGTAATCTTCCGGTGTCTTGGATAGTATTTCTATCAGTGTCTTGCATCTTTCATCGTTCAGCTGCGCATGCAAGACCCAGTCGTCGTCGCTGATATTGATTTGGTTCATAGGTATCTCATTTGTTGCTGATAAATGACTCATTGGATTTCTACTGAGTGCATCTGCATGTGCCATTTTCTGTCCTGGACGATACTCAATGTCGAACGTGAATTCTTGTATAGAAAGCCACCATCTGCCGATCCTTGGAATCAAATCTCGTTTGCATAATGTTGTTCTTACTGCGTTATAATCAGTGACTACTTTGAAACGTATTCCAATGAGATAAACCCTGAAATGTTTCAAAGAATTGACCACTGCTAGGGTCTGTCTGGAGTAGTACATGATTGGTTTGATGGAGGCATCCTTCTGTTGTTGTAGTAGAACACCACCAATACCTAACTTTGAAGCATCTGATCGTAGATGGCCAGTACTGAACGGGTAATTAGTTTTTCCTTGAGAGTTTCGAAGGCTATACTTTGTTTGATATCCCAAGTGAAAATGACGTCTTTTCTGGTCAAACTAGTCAATGGCCTGGTGAATTCAGCAAAACGTTTGATGTACTTTCGGAAATAACTAGCAAGTCCCAAAAATTGTCGTACAGAACGAACATCAGTAGGTGTTGGAAACTTCTCAACAGCTTCAGTTTTTCTACTTCCTGGTTGTATACCTTGGCTGCTCATTTCATGTCCCAGGAACTCAACTCTTTCCATGAAATACTGACACTTAGCCAGACGTAAAGTAAGTCCAGCTATCTTGAAAGACTGCAGAACCTCCCTCAAAATGTTCAGACCACATTTCCTTCAACCTCGTCTTCCCTGTTGCGGGACCGCGAAGGTCGTGGTGGTGTGTAGGAAGCATTTGCGGAAAAACTCGTCGATGGGGTTGGCCCATCGTGTGAGATAGCCGTATCGTGAATTTCCTTACGTTCCTTCCTTGAACAATGTCGTTTCGTCCGTTTATAGTAATGACCTCCATTAGAGTCGCTAGAAGTAGAACTAGAGGATGACGAAGATCTAGGACGACCCATTCTTACCGAATAGTCGATTTATACGTTAATCAACTGATTGATGGGACTAAAAAAAGTACTTGAACGTAAAACGGAAATCAATCAGAACCTATGCGGTTTAATAGTTTGCCACCCTATATCGTCGGATAAAACAAGAGCCAGTTATTCCTAAAGCATCTCTACGTTGAGCGATAGGAAAAACCCTCGTGTTTCTTTGTTTTTGTGAAACGTAACAAAAATAAACAGACCTTGTGAATCCAGTAAAGGGTGTGGCACTTAATGTTCAAGTGGACACAACTATATAAGTCGATCAGCGGCAGCACTTGAGAATAACTATGGTTTATCGGTTATCGTAGCACAAATCGGTTCACTGGCGCGAAGGCAGATCCCGCCGCTGCAAGCTGAAGAATATTTAACTAACGTTGAAAAAGAGATGAATAATAAAGGAGATCAATTTGTAAACACCATATATTCTGGAACACAATATAGTCAAAGCCACACCAACGCTAAACGAATACTGTCCCTATTTTTCTCGGTCGCCTTACATTCACTCATCCGCTGAGTGAACATCTTATTCCCCATGAATAGGACCTTGTTCCAGTGATGAGCTCGTCGAAACCATAGGCGTTATAATGATTTCTTACAGTAGTAACTATATTATGGTTATGTGCAGGACCACCATCCTGTTGCCACCACATTTGTTTTGTTGTTGTTCTCCAATTGGAATATCTTGTAGTAGTGCAGGAAATGTAAACATAGGAGGCCCGTCAAAGTGTCTTAGAAATGAAAATGAAATGAGGGGCCGATCTATTATGTAAACCACACCTCACATTGGTTGGAAATTGGTTTCTCTAATCCAGTGAGAGTTTTCCTGTGACCAATAGTGCATGTTTTGTCGGTTAACAGTGCCATTATTATGGAAGCGGGATTCGTCGTTCCACAAGATTTGCTTGAGGATGTTGGGATTGTGATGGACTAAAACAATGAATGCCATTCGTTTTCCAAAATCTGTAGGTCTCGGTGTAAATATTCCAATGCACGAACCGAAAAATGAGGATGTGCTAACACGTTCAATCAATTTTCCTCAGTTCGCACAGGAGTAGGATGTGCTTGATGTGAGCTTGATGTGTTTTTTCCTGGATGATTCCGTTCGCATTGTATTAATTTTCTATATACGAAAAAGTATTGCGACCTGGTTGTCGACGATCAGGAACAAGCTGCTCATACAGCCTCTCCGCAGCACGGTCACTCTTTTGGCATTCACCAAAAATTATAATCATATCAACGTATTAGTTGGGAGTGAAGATAAAATGCATTTTGATATTTAACGACAATATCACGAGTGATAGCAATTTGTCCTCCAGATACCGTATGAATCAAACAAAGCACAAAAAGTTCTAAAAGGTGGATCATACAACACAGTCCAATTAATAGTAAAAGTGTACCTACTAACGAATTCAATTTTCTCGACTATCTTCCCAAATACATATCATGATATAATCGTTATGATCAAGAAAGAAAAAGGGCTGTATGTTTAACAAACATGTGGGTGCAATTTAAAAAACAAAAGTTAGAGGTGGTTTCTCAAGGGTTGTTAGCTAGGTGGTGAATTTTTCTATGCTGCATGGAAGTGTTTATGGTGTCCTACGAAATATATTTTTTATTTTTTTTTCGCAAATAATTCTCTGGGACACCCGGTATACTTTGTATTTTTTTGAAAGATATAGGATATTTTATATTAATTTTTGAAAATATACTATCAGATGGACAGATGGCGAAAATCTCGTGAATATTTAGTAGAGGGTACTATATCATTATAACAAAAGTTCATTTCACTGGAGTATTTCGAAACAAGCCAGATCACTTCGACCACTGGAACGATATGGAATTCATAACCCGTTTTAGGATTTCAAAGGTTTCTGCAGATACTTCATCTTCACAGAACTTTTCTATTTTTCGACGTTTACCCCTCTGGACGTATTCAATTTCAGATATTTTATAACTTTTCCTCAGTAGAAACCAAAAACTCATAAATAAGCGAAGTACTTTCAAATAAACTGAAACCTATTCTATATTAATATAATTTCATTCCAGTCAAGATTTATTGCCAATATGTGAATATTTGAGAGAATATGAAAATGTCTGCCAAGGAGAAAGGGGCCAAAAATAACTGGTAAATTCGGTCCCAAATTTTGTTTGTACCTGAAACTGCGACCGAATTTACCGTCACCTATATTTGAATATGCATTCATAAAAATCAAGATGCCAACACACCACCGAACATATACTGCTGAAAAACGAAAGCTATAAAACGGATAAACGCAAAGTTCTGGTTACCATAAGTATAAACTGCACGTTAAACTTAAGTTTGAAATTCAGTTTGATCTTAAGTTCAACTGGAACCTATAAAACCGGCTCTAAAGTACCTTCTCGGTCAACTAGACAAGTTCAAACATTTCACATACCATGCCACAGGTCCAAATATACTTTCAATAACTACATATCTCACGAACACTCAGATTGGCAAATTTCCTCAGCGAGCTTCCATTATTTGGTACATCATTTAAGTAGATTCAAGGCTTATTTTCAACAAGTCAACTTGTAAATATTTAAATATTTATTCTGTAAAATGTAAAGCTCTCATATTATGTCATGATACCACTGTACTTCATTTTTATTTGCTTATACAATGTAATTATTTTACCTTGAATGGGCTTGCCCGTATACAATAAATAAATAAAGTATTCGTTTGCAAATTAATTTGACACATTCCTTTGGTTGAATTGCACTCAGCTACACTCGATTCAAAATGTGGTGTAAATTACACTACACTACACTATACTACACTACACCTTGATGCAAACGAATACACCTAAGGGTTATGCAAAAAGTGGCAATGACTGCATGAATGAAGATGTCTGATGAACTCAGTTGAGCTTTCGACATCATTAGTAATCCATTAAAATTTGAATGACAATAAAATTAAACACCTAAATAACCTCCTATATTCTGGGCGCAATCTAGCGGAAACGCATTTGGCGAATTAGTACTAATAAAAGACATAAAGATACCCTGCTTATACCTACACAAATACCTGTTTTAATTGTTTTGAAGTAAACATGAATTATCCTCTTCCCTCTTCCATACAATTTGTGGGCGAGAGGGGTGACTAGTGGTGAAATGATATCGACAGTTTGTTTACACTTAGAGTAAGAAGGACCCTAATACAAACGAAGAACAACTTGATCCGAATGAAATGAGCGGGCATACACGAAACTACCCGAATGAATACGGACTTAACATGTTTAAGGCCCTCGCTTGTAAACAAAATTAAGTTGACTTCAAGACAAGGATGGAGAAGGCATCTCTATTGTCTTTTATTACTCTGAGGAGTCTGGAAAAACTGATCGAGAAGAAGAAGAAGAAGAAGAGGGACTTGAACTCTTCACTTCAACACTTCGAGTCAACTAGTTCCACTTTCCACTAGACTTGAACAAGAGAACGCTTCAACCTACAACGCTTGATCGCTTCCTGTTTTTATAATCTATGGTGAAGAGTTTATATTCTGTACTGTGAATTGTAATATATAGAAATTAATCAACATCAAGCAATCAACTATTTTCCAACTTTACAAATGAGATCCGGGGCCGTGTGAACGATAGCGAAACAGTGGTTGAATAAGTTGTGGAATTGAACAATCTTCCACATTTGGAGGGATGCTATGATATGAATGCCAGATTCACCCCACGAGGATTTTAATAATAGGAATGACGGATGCTAAATGAAATAAAACAGGTAAGCATTAGGTTGAAATTGTAGATTTCTCCTATAAGGTGACATGGGAAGATAATTATGGTGGATTTATGATGAAGTTTTAGGTCACAAGTAATGAGTCAGAAGTTTTAAGTAATAGTCATAAGTCGTAAGGAAAAAAATTACCATTCATGAACAAATCTTAGGACTGTAATTGTCATAAGGAAGGTATGCTGGCATTGGTCGTTTTCGCGCAAGCGCTCAGGGGGGCTATTTTTGACCGTTCACAATATCAATGAGTACACGTATCGTTATAGTGTAAGATACGGAGAGCATGTCAAAGACATGCAGATACCATCAGAATGTGACGATACGAGTACACGTTACCATTGCAAATGGTCAAAAATTGCACCCCTGGTATGTTTATCTGCTGTTGGAATGTGAAAAAGTTTTGTTTATTTACAAAGGACCCTAAACTGTTGAAAGTGTTGGTATTCTTGTAGTTCACTATTTGTTTGAGTTATTGAGTTTTTTATATTGGAAAAATGTTGGGAAGTAACGAGTTAATTGCATTGTTAATGTTAACGTTAACCACAACTTCTTTGCTGCTATTGAAGAAAGGCAGAACAAGAAAATATTCGGTAAGGCCTATTATCAGAAGGAGACAGCAGAAAGGAATGTTCGACAACGTTTTGAAATCCATGTTGAAAGAAGGCCATGAGAGTGTTTTCAAGTATTGTAGAATGACACCAAAACAATTTTTTTCTCTTCTGCGGATGGTGGATCCCCATTTACAAAAAAAAATAAAAACGAAATGCACTTTGTTACCTGCTCAGCGTCTAATCATAACATTGCAGTGAGTACTTGTCAACTTTGAGTATTTAATGAATTGGTAAATAGAATTTAATTTCAGTTACTTGGCCGAAGGGTGTTCTATGCAAGAGCTAGCATGGGGCCACATGATTGGTCACTCTACAGTTTGCATCATTATTCTTGAAACAACAAAAATAATTTGGGATGTATTGGCACCAGTTTATTTGAAGCCTCCATCCATGGATAATTGGATTAAAGTTTCAGAGGGTTTTGATAAACGGTGGAATGTTCCAAACTGCATTGGTGCAGTCGACGGGAAGCACATTAGCATCCAAGCACCTTATCATGGGGGATCAATGTCCTTCAATTATAAAAAACATCACAGTATTGTGTTGATGGCCAGCTGCGATGCCTTCTATCGCTTTATTGCAGTGGACATAGGTGCACCTGGCAGTCAACATGATTCTGTTGTTTTTCAAGAATCTGGTTTTGGGCAGGCCATACTAAAAAATCAGTGTGAGGTACCTCCAGCACGCAAATTACCCAACACCAACAATATAGTTTTACCCCATTTTTTTGTGACTGATGCTGCATTTCCATTAAACCTTCACATCATGAGGCCATATCCTCAGCAGAATGCAGAAGAGCGAGTGAGGGTGTTCAATTACAGGTTGTCAAGAGCCAGGCGGACGATAGAAAATACTTTCGGGATATTGGCTCAGAGATGAAGAATCCTTCGGAAACCAATCGTTGCTAAAGTAAATACTTGTGAAAGCATAGCTCTAGCAACTGTAGTCCTCCATAATTATATCCAGAAATCTGAGGAGGACATACCAATTGACGAAAGACACTATTGTCCGACTGGCTATGTTGATACTGAAACTCCTGATGGCAATGTTACTCCTGGAGCATGGCGTGAAGATAGAACTGTCCTGAAGAGCGTTGGCAGGTTAGCAGTAGGGTTTGCAATCCCGGAGTGATAATACAATCCCGGGATCAAATTTACACTATCCCGGGATCCCGGGATTTCGGTATCGGGATTACAATTTGAAAAAAGTATGGGGTATATTGTAGATACGTAAAGAATACATAAATACTCGTATATGAACTCAAAAATTTATTCTATACATCAACAAGTAAAGAGAAAAAAAGCCGAACATTCATTACTGACAGTGTTGACTAAACCAGTAGCGTAAAAAAATCAACTCGTTAAGGGTATTATCTGCAAGTCGGGATCTGATTTTTGTGCAAATGTTACCAGCTGCGGAAAATGCTCTTTCAGATTCTACGCTAGTTGGTGGTATTGTTATTAAAAGATCATATGCCAGCTGAAGATATGTACCTCTATTGTCACCATTTTTGAAAAGGGCCATTTCCTTTGTTAAATTTGATGATATCAAATCATTTCCAGGACGCAATCGAATTGGGTGCATTGCGTTTTCCAATGCTTCATTTAAAATTGTTTCCAGTGTTTTTTCTGTTCGAGGTACAGATTGAGTCAGTGACGCAAGGGGAATTCTATCTTCCTCATCATCTTGTTCATCAATTGCCTCTGGAACTATGCGGAAACGTTTTATAAGACTCACGAGTATCTCCCTAATAACTTTTTTTTCAGGAACTTCGAATAATGCATCTGATTCTTGCTCATTAGGATTATGCAAGTACCGGAGAATGCCTGAATAACAATTTCGGCGTTGGGCAATTCTAACTTTTAGTGCACTATACAAATCCACACTAACGGGAGTGTCAACTTGTTTGATTTGTTCTAACATAAATTTCAGAGCGATATCTGCTGTATATAAATTTGCATCACGTCGGCACAGTGCCTCCACTGTGATTTTAAGTGGTTCCAGTATCTTAACCAAGTCACCGACAAGTTTATATTCTGAATCCAATATCGGAAGTGGAATTTTTAAATCAATCATTGCTTTTTGAACACAATTTCGAAGAAGATTAAAACGTTCTAACATTGATAAAAGACTGTTCCATCGCGTTTTACAATCTAGTATTAGTTTTAGTTCTCGTCCAAATTCTTCTTTTACATATTTTTGTAATACATCATTTTTTGTGGGCGATTTTCTAAATAATTTGACCACTTTTCGAACTTCAGAAATGGTCGAATTCATATCGTAGTTTTGAGAAATATCAATTGCTGTATCTTCATCATAGCTTTGAATAACCTGAAAACCATCTGCACAGTATTCATCACCATTGTCTTCTACTACTGATAACTCTTCATAGTCTTCATCATCCGATTCATCTGTCTCTGCCATGACAATATCAATTTCATCTTCGTTGAGATTTTCATTTCCAATGACAGTAATAGTTTTTTTTTTATATAAAACATCCACAACGGCCAGATGTATGGCATGTGCAAAACATAACTGTTGATTTGGACTAATTAATTTTCCAATTTTCCTCATAGTACTAGCTCCATCTGTAGTAACACTTATTATGTCATCTGATATCGAGAGTTTGTGTTCTTCAAGTCGTCTTCTGAGAGTGTCTAGGCAAGCAATGGCAGTCATAGAGTTTTTTATCCTTATTAACCCAATATTCCAATATATATTACGCCCATGGACATTAATATTCATATAGTGTTTGTTTGATGTGGAAGACCATTCATCAAATGTTAAACTCAGTCCGTAGTGTAAGTGTGCCTTTTGATGCTGAATGTGCTGATGTATTTGTTTGGTAACTTCCAAACGAATTCTTTTGCTGTAGTCTAGAACGATACGTCTTAGGGTATTTGGAGAGGATGGTATTTTGAAACCCCTAGTCATCAGCATCTCGCGTAAATCATTAGATTTTATGAAGGCCCAAAATGGAAGACCATCTAATGCTATCATCCGTGACAGAACTGCCTCAAAAGTATTATCGTTTTTTGAAACACTGAAATCTGTAATTTTCTTCTGTTTTTTATTTGGAGTGGTTTCGGATTCGTATTTATCAGAAGTACTTGCAATAATATTACTACGACTGTGAGAAGCATCCACTACTACTAAATCAGAGTCTGAAGTCGTAATCTCGTCTTTTGAACGAGCACGCTTAGCTTTTAAATCAATTTTGTGAATTTTGTGCAAATGGGTTAATAACCCTTTTGTAGAGCCTCCTTTGGATTGCAGAATCGCTGGACATCGTTTACATTTCGCAGTGCTTCCGTTATTTGTTTCCTCTCTTAAAAAATAGAACCAAACCGAATTACTGTCCGTGCCTTTTTTGTGATGTACTTCATATTTGATTGTTTTTGACATTTTATTCAATATGAGAACTGGTTAACAGTTAACGGAGTATGAGCCTTTGTTGTATTGCTATAAATAAAAATATGATTTTCAGATCATTCAAAATGATAAGAATATATAATTAACTTACTGGTTACAGTGGTTACGCAATGAAATACATAAACCACTCCCAAAAATATCAGTAATTCAATGTCCACTAGGACCAACGCAGTCTGCACCTGCACTATCCAACACGCTTCGCGACAACTGGTCAACTGGTTTAAAAATAGAATATGCCAGCTGCCCAGGGTATTCAGGGGTGGCTCGAGCCCATAATGAGGAATTTAATCATAACTAAATTCACTTGACGAGAACGAAATCTTGGTCAAAACTAATCCCGAAAATCTCGGGATCCAATCGAATGTGATCCCGGGAATCTCGGTATCACAATATCGCTAGGATCCCGGGATTTCCGGTATCGGTATTTCGGGATTGCAAACCCTAGTTAGCAGCTAATAATTCTCAAACAACTGTGAGAATAAATAGAGACATTTTATGTGACTATTTTAATAGTGAAGCAGGCAGTGTACCATGGCAATTAGGAAGTATTATGGAGGGTGCATTACCTGATCATTTCTGAAGGATTTTGTTTTTAAATTTTACGTTTAACCATTTTATTATATTTTTATTTCTTGTTTTATATACAGTGACTGCCAAGAAGTATGTACCATATGGGAAAAAAGTTTCCCCAGAAATGTTTTTCCAATACTATAATAATAAACTTTTTTCCCATATGGTACATACTTTTTGGCTGTCACTGTACACTCAGATTAAAGTTTGTCATAGGATATGCATATCTAGTTTTGTTATTCTTCGTTTTAAGTGTTTATATTAAATAGATAAGTATTATTTATAATATTGCATTTTTTTTACTGAAACCATGATAACAGCTTCTTTTTGTGGAACTACTTCCACATTAGGTATTGTGGTTTCTAATAAATCAATTTAGTGAAAACTCATAGAGCCTGCTAGACTAAAGTTTTTGCAAAAACCTATTAAACATATTTACAAGTTTCCAATAATTATTAAAGATTTGTTTATTACATACTGTATAATATGGAAAATTAACGACAACCACACTACTTTTAAATAGAAAAAATGCAAATTCATATAAAAAGTATCATCTTTATTTGAGAAACATAAACAAATATGTAAATATTGCCACAACACAACAGACAATAAAACACGAATGTATAAACTAATAAAAAAAATAAAATAAAAACAAAAAAAAACAGGTACTCTAATCTTGCTTTGGCATCAATGTATAAACTAATAATAAATAAATATCTTGGCCCTAAAAAGTCTTAAAAATTAAAAAAACAGGTAACAGAATTTATAAAAAAAAAATTAGTTTTCACCGTCATCTTCATGTGCTTCGTGCAAAGCTCTCAAAATCGTTTGTTTTGTCCTGTATTTCACATTTCTGTTAGTGATAGAGGCCAGTTCACACCTTACCATCTCACCAAACAGTGAGTCTGGTGATTTTGTGTTTTCAGACTGTTTCTCACGGAGGACAGTATCGAACTTCCCCCATACACTATTTATAGTGCTGACTAGATCATCCTGGGTTGCCTTCTTTTTTCCCTTCTTTGGAGGATTCAGTGAAGAATTTCTTCTGATCGTATTTGTCCCGCTTGTCCCTGGTGTTTCATTATCAACACTTTTGCTGGGTGTGCTAGTCTACGATTCTTCACACAATATGTTAGTTTCGGGATCCTCCAAAAGTGAATTCATGGTATCCCATGGGTTTTCTAACGATTGTTGCGATGATTGGGATTCTTCGACCACTGGCTTGGACACATTACCAGTAGTTCTGGAAAAAATTATTAATTGTTAATTGAAGATTACAGCTACAAAACTTATGTACTTACTTCCTTCTCTTGACGTGGCCAGATAAGAACCCCATTTCGTCCAGCCATTTCCATGGTTTGGTCACCCCTGACCCAGACAGTGTTGTCTTCACCTTCACCCAGCAAAGATGGTTCTTAGGGTAGCCCATCGTGCTTCACAGTCCACAGCTACAAAATAAGTTGTCAAGTATTTCAGGAGAAACAGGCTATAAAAAGAGTGTACTGTACCTGGTTTATCCAGCACTTCTGATATGCTTTTCCATACATTGTTCTTTTTCACATTGTTTCGATAGTCTTTATGAGTACTATCATATAAAATAGAGGAGTTCCGCACGAATTGCCAACCTAAAAAATTCGTTGAAAAGGTCTGCCTCTCCAATTTCAATTATTTTATGATGGTTGTGTAGAGAATTGAAAATTAGATATACTGAATCATTTATTTCAAGTCACAAAGCCTTTAAATAGATTTTATATTAAATGTCAATCATAGAAAATTTGTCTAAAAATGTAAACAGTTGGTAACGCAAAACCATGATGTCTGTGTCGTCTATGACAATTGACAAACAAACAAATTTATTTTATTTCTGTGATTGTGTAGAGTGCGGAGAGAGGAGATTCCAAACCAAAAGTGTATGTTTGTTTGATTATTCTAAAGATGACTAGATGTTCTTATAAAAATTGCAGAAGTGATTCTAGATATACAAAAAATAAGAAGATCAAATTTCATCCATTTCCAAAACCAAAAAGAAATTTGATAAGATGTCTGAAGTGGATAGAGAGTTGTGCCAATACATCTTTAAACCCACACAATATATCCAAAAACACCTATTTATGTAGTAAACACTTTGTTGGAAAGGTAACTGAAAACTCTTGTCCTGTACCGTTTTCCTCGTCCCCAGGTGCTATAAGGGGCAATTCATGTACATTAGAAATACCTGAAAATTATGAACCAACTGTAAATGATGAACAAGCTGAAAATGAAGAACATGCTGACAATGAAGATCATGTAATTGATGTAGAAAATTATTCGAATAAGCCTAAACAAACCTCTGATGCTGCGACTCAATCCTCAGTTATTACTGAAAAGGCTAGTGTATTTTCATACAAGCAATTGATTGAAAATGAGAAACACTTCAAATATATTACTGGGCTGAGACCGCTGCAATTTGAAGCTCTTTATAATTTTCTGGATGCAAGTGTTATGGATAGGTTGATTTATCCTAGCAGATGTTATGAAAGAAACAAAATTCTCTATAAACGATCGCTTTTGTCCAATAGAGATTGTCTCTGTTTAACACTAGCTAGATTGAGAAGAGGTTATACTCTGGATGAATTATCAATATTTTTCCACATAAGTAAGACGAATGTCTCCAGAATATTCTTTACTTGGGTGCAGTTTATGTATTTCCAGATTATATCTGATAGAGGAGATATGTTCACAGGAGGCAGAAATATGAAAAAAGTGCCATTATGTTTCAGGAAATTTGGAACCTATAATATTACCTTGGTGATTGATGCTACGGAAATCATGTTAGAAATGCCTAGTGATTTTCGGCAGCAAGGAAACACATTTTCCAATTATAAACATTCAAATACTGTAAAATTTCTGATAGGTATTTGTCCCAGTGGTGCATTAACTTATGTCTCCGAATTTCAATTAGGCATTCCAATGACCTGTCAAAACTTATTCAATATGGCGGCTGAAGGCAAACAGTGCGTTGTTGTTATACTGCAGTAAGCTGAGAGTTGATCTAAGAGTTGTGATATTTTTGTTTTTGTGATTGTACCAAATAGTTTTTATATTTTTTGGGACTCATTAGTGGTATCCTTACGGAAAAATGCCTATTACATGTCTTGTAGTTGGTTGTGGAAGTCGTTACAACAGGGATGATGTAAAGTTCTTTTCTGTGCCTGCGGTTTTGAGCCACAGGTTTCTTACAGATAAAAACGAGTTATCTGAGAGGCGTAGAGCTCAATGGATAGCAGCAATTAAGCGGGACGATCTTACTGAATCAAAACTAAAAAACCAGAGAGTCTGCAGTAAACACTTTATTACTGGTAAGTGATAGTTGAAATCAACCCTAAGGGGTTAAGTGTTGCACTAATATTTACATTCAAAGTATTTTACATAAGTCTGAATTACCTGTAGGCAAACCTGCTGCTTTGGAAGATGAAAATCATCCGGACTGGGTTCCATCACAGGAAATGGGGCACACATCTCAAAAAACTCATAGGAAACAGGCTGACGTTGAAAGGAGTGGAAGATTGAATAAAAGAAGAAAATTGAGCGTAAGTAATAGAATTAACTCGTTTATTTCATGCTTTTTAAGTTGATGGAACATCTAAATGTTAGCTGTGGTGGACAGTTCTAATCAATAGGTTCTATTCACTCAAAAAGCATAAGATAAACAAAAGTGTATAATCTTAATTTGCAATAGAAATGAAAATTATTTTTTTCTGCAGGCTGAACAGGCAGACCTTGATGCAGAAGTTGATTCAGAGGTCCCAGACCATGATAACAACTCTGATACTGGCGTTGCATCTCAGACCGACATCACTATGGAAGAATTAACTGTTAAATTTGAACAGTTAAGTTTTGCCTCAAACAGAATTGAAAGGCTTGAAAAAAAAATTGACAAATCACCATTTGGGCTCAGAGACGATCCTCAAAATGATACAAAATGGAAATATTATACAGGCTTTCCATATAGTTTTATAGAATCTATATTGTATAATATTATAGAAGATAATATTACGACCACAAGCATTACTGCTTTAAGCACATTCAATCAGTTATTACTAACTCTGATTAAGTTGAGGTTAAATTTACATTTTCGAGATTTGGCTTATCATTTTAAAATTTCTCGAACAACTGCTTCAAGTTATTTTGAAATTGTGATAGATATCCTGTATAAAACCTTACAGCAGTTTATAATATGGCCTGACCGTTCAGTAGCTATGAAAAATATACCATCATGTTTTCAAGAAGCTTTTCATGATAAAATAACTATTATTTTAGATTGTTTTGAGGTGTTTATTGAAAAACCTGCGTCTTTAACAACCCAGATACAGTGCTGGTCAAATTACAAACACCACAACACCATAAAATTTTTAATAGGAATTACACCACAAGGTACTGTAAGCTTTATTAGTAAGGCATGGGGTGGGCGTGCCTCAGATAAACAAATTGTCGAAAACAGTGATTTCCTAAATTATATCACACCTGGAGATGTTGTTTTGGCTGATAGGGGTTTCTTAATAAAAGAGACATTAGGAGTTCTACAAGGTAAACTAGTCATACCTGCCTTCACGAAGGGTAAAAATCAGCTCCATCCGCTGGATATTGAGGCTACAAGGCACATTGCTCATGTAAGAATACATGTGGAAAGAATTATTGGCATGTTGAAAAATAAATTCAATATTTTTAAAGATACAATACCAATATCTATGATAAAAAAGGGAAACGACCCTGAAAATTTAAATATTTTGGATAAGATTGTGACTGTTTGTAGTGCTTTAATTAATCTTTCTCCTCCTATTGTCCCTCTCTGATTTGTCTTATTTTAAATTTCACCATAATTAATTTATTTTAGTATTTGTCGTTATGAAATGTTTATTAAAAATTAGTTCATTTTAGTATTTGTCATTAAGAAACGTTCATAATTTTTTTATTGTTATTCAATTTATGTACTCGTCTAATATTACAATGTAATTTAATTTAATTGTAAGTGAATTATTATAGTGTAGGTCATAGAATATTATGTATTTGGAGATTTCAACATAGAAAAAGAATTAAAACTATTTTATTATTTTTATGTCTTATTTTAATTGAGCAATCCAGGAATGATTGACTATGGTGTACCTCTGGGTACAGTATTAGGTCCACTTTCATTCTATATTTATCTCAATGACCTATTAAATCTTGAAAGTAAACGAAAAATTCATTGTTTTAGAGATGACACAGTTATTATGAGGGTTCAAGTTGGAATGAACTTCAAAAAATAGTTAAGAAAGACATCAAAATAATTATAAGTTGGTTTGATGATAATATATCAACAATAAATTTTGAAAAAAGTATATACTTTCTATGCACTTCATACAGAAATACATTATCAAATTTAGGACCTCTCAATATTGATGAGAAAAAATGTATGAAACTGACTTTATCAAATATTTGGGTATAATGATGACAAGATATTTATGATGGAATTCACAAAATGAGTACGCAATAAAAAAATTGATATATCTGTTGTAGAAATTCAAGTTATTAAAAAAAGTTTTGAATATCCATTATTTAGAAATATTATATTATTCACTTGTTCAATCACAATTAAATTATGGAATTTTGGGTTAATGAAAACAAAATTATTATCTCTTTTTCAACTCAGTGGCAAAGCTTTTGAACTAAAGAAACAATTTAAATTAAAGGTAGGTGACAGGTTGTGGTTATTTGAATATATCATGAATATGGGTGAGGGATAATGAAAAAAACATTCGATGTGGATTTCAAAAATATAATAAAAACCAGTGTTGAAATCAATATCAGCATAAAACTGAAAATGAACAATAAATTAACAAATTATAGTATTGGACTAGAAATAAGACATTTTTGGCAATACCATGCATTATTAGGAGTGTCAATTAATCCAACACAATTAAAATGAAACCACCCTATGTCACAGTCTTCTCCATCACACTTAATCATAGGTCTCCCATCATCTACACTTTGGCAAATACACCAATGATTTACTTCAGCCACTCCCTCCTTTCTTGTAAAATATTTTCCCAATAGCTCAGGCATTATGACCTCAGAATGAAATTGTAATGCAATTTGACTCTCCCTTTCAAAAAAATCAAAATCTGGAAAAATTCTTTCCTTAAAAAAAACTTTTGGTGACCATATAACAAAATCACAATATTTTAATTTAGTTACAAAAATTTGCATTTGTACTTGGTAATAGTAACTATGCGATTTTTTTAAAGTTACCTTATCATTCTCCGTAATTAAACATGAACTTTTTAAAGATACATATTCATTTATATCTACAAAATTATTGGTATATAACAAATATGGACACTTCACTTCCAGACATCCCCCCAAACAGCACTCACAAAAGACAAGTCTATCAGGAGATGCACCAAAGCATGGCCAATTTTGACTTATTAAAAATCCGACTTCGTTGACCACAAAAGAGTCATGATTTTTACTCATATACCTTTCATATTCTTCAACAGCTTCATGTTCATGATTTATTCCCCATAAAGTAGCTCTATTGCAGAATGAAGTTTTTGTTGGATAACAAATCGATTTAATGAGTGACAAAGAAGGTTTGATTTTGTTTGTTTTGCAAACAGCCCTAAATTTTGATGCCGTGATCCTACCAGCCCTTTGTATATACCAATTTCGGTTTTCAGATTGGTTCCTAGTTGCTTTTTCTATATTCATAATTTGTTCGTGATCTAATGAAAAATTTGTTGTCTTGGATATTTTAAGAAGTTCCAGATAGGTTTTACTGGTGTGATTCTCATTGAATATATTCATCACAGACGGTAGCATTTTGTTAACTTGTGCTGCTATACCACTAGCAAATGGTTCCACTATTCGAAAAATTGCAGCATTATGTCCCAATTCCTCCATTTTCTTCAAGATATTTTGTTTCTTGATTTGTTTAACATCCCTATTTTTAAGTTGAGCAGCAGAAGGTTTTCCCCAATCCATTTCACTAACTGGTAGTAAGGGCACTTGTGAAGATGATGATGGCATTGTCCAACTACTAAGTACATCTGTACAAGATACTTCAGCCTTTCTTCTATTTGCATACTCAGCTGCAAATAGTAGTGCACCCACATGGCTGCAAACTTCACTGTGTCCAGCCATACATGTACAATGGGCTGTAGATACACTTCCATCTTTGGCAACAATGCACCACACGTTTAATGGTTTTTCATTTCCTCGCTGAGAATGTTTGACCTAAAAAAATAGCAAGATAAATAAAAGTGAAAACAATGTATTTGACAAGGTAATTTTTTGTATTCAACATTGAAAATTGTATAATTCTTTATATAAGAGCCTCCTCCCTCCCATGTCCCTTCGGCTTGCCACCCGTAGAAAGAAAAGGTGCCACTATAAACGTTTATTTACAGATTGACATACTTGAATTATATATATATATATAAGTTAACATAAAACTTTCAAACATTATTGAAGAGTAAACAACACTTGACCATTCAATTCTATCTACTCATACAGTTCTAAAAACTTACCTTTCCCACTAAAATGTAGAAACCATTAACCACCTTTGTTCCGACGTTTATAACAAAGCCCGACTCAAAATACTTAAATGATTGCAAGCTTTTGTAGGCCTTCATTTGCTCTTTGGTGTAATAGCTATGGGATAGCAGTAAATATGAAACAATATCCATGCTTGTAACAGGTGGAATACCATGAATTGAATTATCTAGCTCCTGAATGTTCAATGTAAAAGGGTCCACATCATTTACTAACTTAAGCTTCATTTGATATCTGTAATAAATATTGTACTTCATAACTAGGACACAAAGCTATTGTGTAAACAAAACACAAAATTGGTTTTTTTTCAGCTTACCTTTTACCAATATCTGGATTTTGCAACAACAATGTCTTTAAATAATCACTTTGCATCTTAAAAAGTCTACTAACAACAACAAATTCACACAACTTCGGAAATAATGCCTTTTTAAATGATTCAAGTCACCAAGTACCAATGCTTTCTTATGACAATTCAGAAAACTGTGTGCCTTCAGTCGCCATATTGGATCACGTGATTTGGAATGCCTAATTGTGTAATATGTAGATTTTATTTTATGTTATTCCTCTATTCCTTAATAATGCTTTGTCAATAAGATACCATCTTGGACAATAAAGTATACTTTGATTGATTGATTGATTGATATGAAGGAGCCATTTCTGACAGAGAATTATTTGATAAATGTGATCTAAAACATTTTCTTCAAGAGGGTGATGTCCTTTTAGCTGATCGGGGATTTTTGATTGAGGATATCACAAATGAACTTGGAGTCAAATTATTTACCCCTCCCTTTCTTAAGAATCGAAAAAGACTTACTCCAGAAGAAGAACAACTCACAAAGAAAATTGCCAGATCAAGGATACATGTGGAAAGGGCCATAAGTCGAATAAAGTCCTACCGAATCCTGTCCAAGAAGTGTCCAATTTTGTTGCTACCTTTAATTTCAAATATTTTCACCATAATATGTTTTTTAGTCAACTTTCAAGAATGTTTAGTACCACAATAAATTGATCACATCTCAGTTGTGCTTTTACTCAATTATCTGCCATTCCTTTCTTGACATGGTCTTTAAACCTTCCAGTCTGAAAATGAAATTTATCAATTTGCCCCAATAAGTTATTATGTTTAAAAGACTGTTGTCAGTGTTGAATAGTATATTAAAGTATAAGTGGATAAAGAGGTCTTTCAAACACGCGCGATTTTTCGAGCACGACGGCGCAGCCGGAGTGCTCGAAATGCTCGAAATAGAGCAAGTGTTTGAAAGATCAGTTATCCACGCATACTTTACGTTTTGTTTTTTTCAATTGGTGCACTTTGAAATCATAAATATTGGCTTCATTATTATAAATAATGGAAATAAAAACTTATAATGTAAAATGGTTGAATTTGTGATGTGACATCAATATACCTTTCGTTAATGTTGGAATAGAAGTTTTGCATTTGTTTGTAATATTTCATTTGACGTTACAAGGTACTCCTGTCAGATCGATAATCATAACATTGTCATTTAGACTTCACTGTACTCGAGTTGTTGATGAAGCCATGGTAACTTTAAAAAACGCGCGTTTTTTAAAGTTACCATGGATACATCAACTCGAGAACAGTGAAATCTAAATGACAATGTTATGATTATCGATCTGACAGGAGTACCTTGTAACGTCAAATGAAATATTACAAACAAATGCAAAACTGTTATTCCAACATTAACGAAAGGTATACGACTGTACTTTTCAATTTGAGAAATAAAAGATATTTATTTATTTATTTACTCTACTTTGAATCAAGCCCTTTAACTCGTGGGTGCATTAAAGGATGACTTGTATCATAATATACTATTATTTTTATATTTATCCAAAATAAAATACTTTTCATAAAAGTTGACGTATCAGACTGTATCTGTTTTCAAAACTTATTGAAAACTCAATTATCTTGAATTTTCTTCAAAATCATCAGTACTCTGTTAATCCCATTTGTTGCTGACAACTTTGTCAACGTCAAACGCTTTGAAGTGAATTTAATAACTTTAATATTGCAAATAATACACTCTCTAGTGTATTTTTTAAACTTACGTTTCTGAAAAAAATCAATTCACTATTTTGGAGATTATTCATGAAGTATATTTGGCATTATTGGGTAATAAAAAATATGTTTTCATACCAAGGTAACATTTATTCAACATAACTACTCTAAAATCTTCGCATCAATTGGAAATAAATCTCTTACAGTTCTCATAGTAATTGTTTCTGGTGCATATACATTCCAATAAAAACATTTTGCCTTTTTTGTAATCTCATCAACAATTTGGAGATGTTTTGCTTTATACACTGGTACAATAAGTAAGCTTTTTGGGCACCACACAACCAGATGGCACATGTCTAAATCAAAAACAATCAATGACATTAATATCTGGTACAGATACGGGTGATTATCTTTTATTGTTATCCTACCATCCTGTTTTTGCAAAAAGAAATCATTGCATTGGGCTTTTGAAATAAATGTATCAAAATCACTGAGCATGGTACATTTTTCCAAAATTTTTGGGCATTTGATCTCAATCAGGTACTGCATTTCATTGTCTTTCCAAACACATCCATCAACACTAGTAGCAAAAAAAGGATATTTTTTGTTGACAACAAGTCCACACTCTTCCATCCGTTGAGGTTGTTTTACAAACATTTTGCAATATTCAGCCCTCGCCTTACTTTCATTTTCCTTGCCATACCTCATAACAATTGTTAATACAGGAGGGGTCATTCTCCACAAGTTTTTCAATAAGAAATTTTTTCTTGCCGAATCACTTTTCAACTGAGTGGTAACTAATTTGGTGTTTGAAGAAGTGATGAAAAAACTTCTCCATCTCAACCATTCGTCTGAGCCTTGAGGACATGTTTTTGGAATCTCAAATATCATTTTTTGATGACTATTGACAAACCTCCTCATATTAGTTAGAAAAATGGCAGTTTGGAATTTAATTAAATTCAGTTCCTCCAAAGTGTAATTAAAATTTTCATACTTAATATGGTGTATTGATTGAAATGCCGAGTTCACACCAACTTTCTGCAAATCAACCACAAATTGGTTTATATCAGGATTTCGAATATAATCAGTTGGTCGGGGATCAAACACAGCTCTTTTTGAGGGATCATACCTTTTCATGTTATACTTTGCTTCTTTGATTCCACTAGGATTTCGCTTCAGAGATCCTCTTCCTCATTCTCTTGACTTACTGGTACTAGCCACTTGTAGGTGACCATTTTTTTTCACATACTCCCAAATAAACAATAGGAGAGCTGTGACATGGCTGCATTTTCCCAATGAAGATTGTTTGCACTGACATAATCCTATATTAACATTACCAGATATTTTATTGATTGTTACACTAACTTCATATATAACTGTCTTTTGAAAAGATGACAAACATAAGCATCTGCAAGCATAAATATGCTTGTGTTGTCCATCTTGAATTTCACTAAGGTGTTCGCTATTGACAAATTGATATCCTTTCCTAAATGGCTTGACTGTTGAAAAAGTCTGGTCTTCTCCTACTTCAACAGATTCGGGATCTTCATTTTCCACATTTTCACCAATCACATAGGTAAATATATTACCTTTGTTGAAAAAGGATGGAATGTCAACACTTGGAAATTTACCCCAACTTATATTATCCCAGTTGAATTGACTCAGCTGATGGGACTGACCAGTAGACTGAACAATATTTGTTTTCATGTCATACCATTTGCCTCTATCAACTCCTACAAAAATTTTACCATCATTGCCTGCTGCTATACAATTTTGGATCCTAAAACAAAAAATAAGTAACAGTTTAAACATAAAAAAAAGTTATACTAAGTAACAAGAACGGTGAGCACATTTTACCGATCGAAGACAATTGTTTGGAGGAAAAGCATAGCAACGACTCCAAACAATTGTCTGAGATAGCTAGTGCTCAACATTCAAGATGGTTATAGCGTTTTTTGCATGGTCCTAACATTTTTTCCGCTTGATTTAAATAAATTAATTTCCACCTAATAACTGAAAAGTCATAAAAGAGAAACATTCTCAACTAAACGTTGAAAAAATATGATTCCCCTGGAAATGGAAACAATCCTATGATAAAAATGAAGTTATTTTTGTAATATCTAACAGAAAACAACTACTTCTGTGACATCATTTAGCTTTATTGAAAAACATAGACTACATTTATCTCACAACTTTAGGTGAGGTCAGAATGGTAGAGTGGGTCATGGGGTATTTGGAGTGGAGTAACAACAGATATGGTAAATAATCAATGAAGCTGGATACTGCAAACACAATATAAAAGCACTCCCTAGATCTTATTTACCTCACTATCAGCTCACACTTTGTTCCTGTTCTTTTCAAACCCCTACACTCAAGCCATCTCTTTAACTGAAAGACAGAGTGATCTTCCATGGACACGCCATCCTGTAGAACTGCTCCAGGAATATCCTTAGGGAGTAAAGTCGGCATGTTTTGTGAAAAACAAACAATGAACACTAAACAATAACTATACCCAACGCAAGTCGGTCAGGCAAAACACACTACCAAATTGTTATAAAATAATACTGTCTTTTTACAACCATCCATATTATTTATAGTTCTCGCTCTCTCTCTGTGTTTATATTTATAGTTAATAATAATGTGCTTGACTGCTTGTGGCATTCTTCTTCTTCTTCTTTTCGGAGTAATGGCATATAAATGACGGTTGACAATGCATGATTGTTATATTACCAACACAAAACTGCCAAATTATTATAATTTAATTTAAAAATATTTTAAAGGCTTCGTGACCTAAAGTAAAATATCCAGCATGTCAAATTTTTGATTCTCTACACAACCATTATAAAATAATTGAAATTGGAGAGGCAGACTTTTTTAACGAATTTTTTAGGTTGGCAATTCGTGCGGAACTCCTCTATTGAAAATTGTTGTACCAGCTCAATGAGCTGACCATCGTCAATGTCCATATTTATCAAAAAATTTGAAAATCACAAAAATATAAAATATCACATTAAAATATAAAAAATAAGAACAAAAAAGAACACTACAGAACAAAACTAATCAACGAAACTAATGAACGAAACTAATCAACAAAACTATACAACAAATCTAAACAAAAACAACAACAAAAACACCACCACAGAACATTTATCTTCTTGATGTATATGACACATGACACTCATGACAGATTGACAGCAATTACAGAACGTTATTTCCTTTTGACGCATGCGTATTGATAATTTGTCGTAAGTTTTAATCATAAAAGATGAAAGTTGGCCAACTTTTCTTATGACTCGTTTATGAACGCTCCTATTGAAAACCAATGATTGAACTTGTTACGACTTATCACTTAAAACTTCTGACTTATTACTTGCGACCTAAACCTTCATCATAAATCCATCATTAGTGAATAATCCAGCTTTCCCAGCACTCTTTAAACGCCGGTACATGCAATGTTTATTATAATTGGACGCTGATAAGCAATACAATGTCAACCCACACAGTTGAAATTTTGAGAAAATGGCGTCTGAAGTGTTCTCAATAATTTTAGAGAATTTAAAGTGATGACTGTAACCAAACTTGAAAATATTATATTTTCTTACTTTTTTTGCAAGTAAGACTAAATTAATATAACAAAAATAACGAAAAGTAGTGAAGGCATCACAAAAAACACACTTTTCAATATTGCTAAATGTAGTACACGCTGTTCGATTCTGAAAAATATGTTATGGTACTTAACATGTTTTTGCTAAATAAAAATACTGGATTGCAATTTGACTGTCTTAATGTCAAGAAACAACGCATTTTAGCTAAGTTGCTATTTAGGAAAAAGTTTTTAAGAAAAGCATCATCAATGAACGTCAAACTGTAGGAAACATTATTTTATTTCTGGAAAAAATTAACAAAAATATATTTCTCAAACAAAAATATTCTCGTAATATCAAAATGAATTGAATCTACATATTAGTTATTATTATTATATTACATTCGAATGGTAATTTCACAGTAGTCACTATAAAAATACAAGAAAAAACAACTAAATAAATAATAATAAATACAAAATAAATGTTTTCATATCAACAATATTATCTTATCTTATCTTATCTTATCTTATCTTCGATTTCAAAATCAATAGCACTGCCAAAACCTTCTGTATCATCAACAAAGTCTTCTGATCTGACATCTTTCAAGAAGTTATAAAAAGGTTTTGCATCAACTGGTATAAGTTTCATTAGTTCTTTTAAGTCTTTCACTTTTGCAACTGATAGTTCACGACCATCTGGGAAGTTCCAACTTAAAATTGGGGTTATATTTGCGACCTTTTCCTCCTTTAGATATATCAATTATTTTTGATTCCTCGTCAAGTTTTGTTTTCATATAAAGTTTTGAAGGATCACTTTTACGAATCTCAATTTCGAATGTTTGCATCCAGGATATTTTTTGTTTGTCTGTATCTTTTTTTCTGTTGGTGATGCGGTTCGTCATAGGCTCCACTGAACGGAAATCTTCCTTGCATAGTCTGGTAACTATAAATTTATTTTTACGACGACAGTTTTCCATCACCTTAATGTAGTCTTCTGGTGTATACAGACGAATCTGCGTCTTTAAGGCGCATTCAACATCACCAAATTCTGAGTCATTCGGAAGGTATGTATGACCCGGTTGTAAAAATCTAAGTGTTATTTTTTGCAGTGTTTCTTGATTGTGGAGAATATGTGAAAGCATCATCATCATTTTGATGCTTCTATTCTGACCACCGCATGAATCTGCCCAAAGAATGAGTTGAGTAGTATCTGGTTTCAAATGCTCACTTACGAACTTTTTCAAACAAGATCCTAACTCTTGTGTGCCACGACCAGCTTCGTGTTCAAGCCAAATGTAGAAAAAACCTTTTTCTGTACTTCCACAATGTATACCTAGATTGTGTAGATTAAGCTGTCGCTTGTAATAAACAATACTAGTTGGTAATCGCGGTAAGCAATGCGTTTTTTCCAGGTCGAATGTGAGAGTCTCCAATGAAATATCCGACTTCGCACAAGCCAAATCCTTTTTCATCTGGTCCCTTAGTTTATAAGCATGATCCAAATGTTCTTTGTGCTCTTTCTCTAGTAACTCCTTCTGTTCACTGGTTGCCCATGTTTTGCTTGCTGTGTAGCGGTCACAATGGAAACAGGTGTCTTTTTGTGGCTTTTTGAAGCGGAGGTTGAAATTTTTATAAAAACATTGTTTAAATCTCGAAATACTTACGGGACTTTCATATTTTTCTTTGTAAAGATCATACATGATAGATACATTTAGGCTTGGAGCTAAGAAATTTGCTGTCGTATTGTTCCTACCGTAATGAGAACTATACTTAGGCAAACTTTCAATAAATTGTTTTATTTCTTCTAGTTTGCCTTGTGAAATTGCATTTTTTCCTCCAGAATGAACACCTCTGTTGTCGTTTATAGGAGCTTGCGATCTAAATTTATTCAATGCAAAATCAATCCTTGTTTGACTTATGCCGAGTGTGTTTAAAAAAGCTTTTTTACAAACGAAAGTATCAGCCAAACGATATTTCCTTGTAAAAACTCTTTTTGAAGTGACTGAATAGCTTCTCTTCTTTTTTGATTCTATAACACTTCCTTGCAATATTGCACATCTTGCTTCGTAGGACCCTGAATTCCAGAATCTCTCAAACTCGCTCATGCGTTGTTCCACGGTCAATTTTTCAGTACATTTGAGAGAACATCCACAGTGATAACTGTTGCCATTGAATTTTTTCGCACCTACTTTCATTCCTTTTGCACTGATATATTCTATATTAGTGTTCGTCTTTTTTTTCCTTATGCTCCTGTTTTGATCCGGATATTTCCTTTTACGTCCTTTTCTAGGCCGCCCTCTCTCTGACTGAAATTCTTCTTGTTCGTTTTTGTCATTTTTGGGTAAAAAATCAGGGTCCTCAAAATTGGTACAATTTTTCAGTTGGGTACTTCCTTCACTTTGCCCATTTCGAGTATCATAAAGGACCGGTAGAAAATCAGCTACATTTGAAACGTTTTGTGCTGTTTGATTGAATTCTACTGTGTTATTTTTTTCTGAGTTTTGTTCGACAGATGTAAATAAATCATCAATGGCTTTGGCTAAGGGAGTTGCTGGATCTAGCACAATATCATTAGGCTCTGGTGTGGACGTTTCTATACGGTCAAGAAATTCAATTACTGGTGAATTGAATACTGTTGTATTCTTAGACACATTGTCAAGAAATGGCTCACTGCACTCGCAAGCCTGATCTTCGTGGAAGCAATTATTATACAGAGAAGTTTGTACAGGAGCAATTGCTTCAACAGTGTTTTCCGTATTAATTATCTCTTTTGATGGAATTGTAACTTCATGTTGTGCGTGATTCCGATTTTCGTCGGAATACTCCTCCATAGAAATAGATGGTACATCATTGAAGATTTCTCCAGGTTTAGAAATAGCAAGTTCCACCAACATGTGGCCTCTAGATTTTGGTGGCGACATCTGGAACAAATAAAAAATTAGGAACAGATTTAAAAAAAATTCATATCATTTGATATAAAAGACCAGAAGTTATTTATCCTTATACGTGAATATTGTTGATGATCTTCAACCTTAACGCAATAGTATATTTTTCCGTTATTTTGGAGTTTGTTCTGTAGTAGTATTTTCTTAATATTGAAACCGAGTATAAAATATTTTCTATGATTGGATATTTTGTAAAATCATGTCAAAGCACTTATTACAAAATTAATTGCAAGAAGAAGCCAGTAAATATTTTGCAATAATATGTCAAGTATTATAGTTCGTTGACAAAAAGATACTTTTTATATTATGCAATAGTGTGTCAAGTATCCTAATTGATGAGTAAGTACAAGATAATTACTCTAGGTTATTTTGCAAAAATGTGTCAAGCTAAATAATTAATTTTTTAGCAATAACTTATATTTCAAAAGTACTTCATTTTCAACTAAGTAACAACACACATTATTTCACATTAATTTGAAACAAAACTGCTCTACAAATGTTTTGTTTTTTAATATTAACGGTAGGAAATATAACCTCAAAAAATATGCAGTGGAATCATTTTGATTTACTTTCATTTTAGAACTTACCTTTATGAGTTTAATGTTTACACGTACCGCACATTACACAATGGCACAGGAACACTTTATTATTGAAGTACTTGGGACAAATTTCAGCCTTAAATTCTTCAATACTGCAACGTAGAGCCTCTTTCATCGATACTGATTCTTAAAACAACTGTTTATAATTCTGCAATAACGTGTCATGTCTTCTAACACTCCATGACGTTAGCAAAATGGCGCTTCCTATGGTAAAAACATGTTAAAATACTTAACACACTAGTGCAAAACGATCTTGGTTGGATACTGATTTTGTCAAGTGTTTTATGACAATTTTCAATGTTCAAATGATTTAAATTGCATGACACCCTTTTGCGAAATGTACTGAGCACATAAACAAATAGTTGACATCAAAATCTTCCAATACGATATTTTGTTGGTTGACACTGTATTGCTTATTAGCGTCCAATTACATTATCACTACATTAAGAAAAGGCAGCCACTAGTACTTGGAAAACTAACTAATGGTTTGTCACGTTCTAGGCATGAATGCATGTGCCAGTCTATAATAAAGTTTTTCCATGAACGATACCATTTCTTGTGAAAATGTAATGCATTGCCAATTATAATGTGATGAAAATGTAGTTATAATTAATATTGCATGTACCGGCCTCAAGTAGATTAAAGGCGAATTCAAAATATGTCAATAATTAATAACACTAGAAAGATGAAAGTTAGCCAACTATAAATTTAAATTTAGTTTTAATTTCTCTGCCTATAATGAACTACGTCGAATGAGAGGTTCATATTAGTTGAAGTGTAAATATTTATTTATTTACTTATTAAAGCAAGTACACTACAGAATTATGATAAAATCCCAAATGGTACAAGAAGGAAGATTCTTATAAAGAAACCAGTCAATAACAACCAGAGTTAAGTTTCTAACCTAGTAGCCAATAAAAAAGGTAAAAATGAATAAGATTCCCATAGTCAAATTACTTACAACTACAGTTTCTTCAAAACAATATAAAAAAAGAAGTAACAATAAAATAATACATAAAATACATAAAATACATTAGGACAGTCAAATATCACTATCCACATAAGAAAACTATCAGTAACGCCAATCAATATCGAACTTAAAAATATAAGCATCAATTCTTTACAGAGTCTATTGAGCGGCAACAAGTTTAAGTTGTCTAACTGCCATTTTTTTCAACTTATAATGCAAAAGTTGAAAAAGATCAAGTTCAGAAAAATACATATTGAAATTTTTTTGAAGTCTACTACTAATTGCCATTGAACCATAGTTTGTTCTGTGGAACCGTATGCTAAATGAAAAAGTACAATTACTCCTCAAGCTTCTGGAGTTAACAGAAAGGCAGAGCTCTCCTAAAAGAGCAGAGCAGTCAAAAAGAGATTGTATTATTTTGTGGAGAAAAAAAACCATTGCAAGTTTACGTCTATCCTCAAGCGACATTAAATCAAGAACAGTAAGCCTCATATTCATTAACCTGCGGTAGAAGTCCATGATATCTCGAAGTGGAGTGGTGTGGGATTTACAAAGAATAAAGCGGTTGAGTTTATTTTTTAGGTTTAGGAATTTCTGCTTGCCTTGATCCTCTACATAATACAAGAAAGAAGAAAAGGTTTAGGAATATTCTTTGTAAATCCTCATATTCATGTTGAATCCAAAATAAGGTAGGCCAAGTTTCCAAATTAGGTATTTGGTAAAACGATTCTGAACTTTTTCAAGTCTTTTTTTATGGCAGGCATAATGAGACTATTATACTCCAACACACTCCTAACCAGTGAAATGTATAACAATTTTATCGCGTCACAGTCTGTTATATGGCGAGTATTTCTTTTAATGAACCCGAGCATTCTGAGTGCTTTATTACAAATATTATTGACATGATCATTAAAGTTAAGATCTTTATCAAAGATAATCCCTAAATCACTTAAACTACTGACAGATTGAAGATTTGCATCATTGATTGAGTAATTACAAATTGATTCTTAATAAATTAGTATCACAGTAGGTACAAAAGTCATCCAAGTAACTCTGAACACGATCAACATCATCAATAGACTGCACTGTTTTAAAAAATTTTAGATCGTCTGCATACAGAGAGATATCACAATACTGAAACACAGTTTTAACATCATTAATAAAAAGTAAAAATAATACAGACGAACTACCCGCTACCTTAACATTCTGTATTCTATTAGAAAGGTAGGATTCAATAAATTTTAAGTATTTGCCTAGTATTCCAAGATTCTTAAGTTTTAAAATTAATAATTCATGACAAACTGAATCGAAAGCCTTAGAAAGGTCCGTGTAGATAACATCAACTTGTAACCCTTGTTCGAGCTTGTTTGTAATTATAGTTTAGTGTAAATTTGTGCTGCATAAATCCACCCTTAATTTAAGTGACCAAATTTAGCGCCTTAAATATTTGAGGATTCACACCTCCGATGTGGTATTCTCAACTGGGGTACGAGTGCTCCTCTGTCTAAAGGATATTGCTTTAACAGAAATATGCTGTTAGAATAATTGCTAAGCTAGGGTACCGAGATTCATGTGGAGATGATATCAAACAGCTGAAAATTCTTACAGTTGCCAACACTTATATACTTGAGGCTAATGCATGCGTTTACAAAATTAAATCCATTTTTCAGTCCCATCATCCATCACATAACCGCAACACTTGTTCTACGCTCATAAAACTTCTTTGTATGAAAAAAGTGTCAAGTACAGTGGGTGTTAATTATACAATATGCTTCCCATAATTCCCTAATATTCCCCAAATATTCATGTATTCAAAAGTCAGCTGAAAAAAATGTTACTTCAAAGGACTTGTTACACTATTCAAGAATTATTCACTAATCAACTAACATGAGAACTTCAGCTTTAGGAAATTTGGTTAAGTGTTTTGTTTTGAATCACCGAAAATACCCTGGCGTTACTCTTTTTTGTATATGTTTTTTATTTTTTGACTATCTCGTAATGTAAAATTGTTTGTTGTTTATATTATAGTGAATATTTCTATACTATGGTTATTTACATTTATCCTTTTTTTACCTATAATTTTTTATCAATAATCTTGGACTGTTTGTATTGTTTATTTTATTTCAATTGACTTTTATAATATGGTTATATGTAGTATTTACATTTATACGTTTTTTATATTCATAGTTAATAATAATAATAATAATAATAATAATAATAATAATAATAATAATAATAATAATAATAATAATAATAATAATCTTTATTCAGCACAATTCCTAGTTAGGTAATACATTAAAGATTGGCTGAAAAGGCGAAGTTCATCTGTTGCAAGTAATGCACAAGATGGTCTTCCACTTAACCTTCGAAAGCAGATTACAAAACATATAATATATACATATATATGTTAAATCAGTTTTCACTGGTTTGTGTTTTTAAAAAAAGAACTTTATTTACTAAGTTACAATATAACAATATTGAACAATTCTTAAAATAATTATAATAAGTGATTCGAAGACTGGGAGGACTTGAATGACGTCTCCTCTTGAGTTCTTGAATTTATAAGGTCGGGAATGCTGACTGGATACTGCGTAGTTCCTGTTATTCCACGAAGACCTTGAAACTTGCTGTAGAATGTCCTCTGGATACTGCGTAGAAGCTGATGTAATGTTTGTGATTTGTGTCGCAATTCTGGGACAAAGGGCCCATTCATTATTCTGATATAACAACTCCCTCCTTGAAAAGAAAGTTGATGCGGTGCGGCAACTTTCACATCAAGCTAATGATTTATTGGAATTCAATTCCATTTCTTCCTCTTCTCTTTCATCTAAGTGAATACTTGGTCTTCTTCTTGAGGGTAAGAGTCTTCTAAAAGATGCAAAGGTTCTTCCAGTTCTTGGTGGTTGTGGAGGTGGATCATTTCTTGGTGTCATAATTCCAATTTTCATTGAACGTCTATTTTTACACTTACAGAATATGTAAAGTAAAATCACAGAGACAATTATAACAATTGTAAAAATAGTAAACCATGAAACATGTTTTCTTACAAAAGGTTCATTAATAATTTGGTCAAGTTGATCTGAATATTGATTCAGCTTATGTTGAGCAATGTTCAAATTATCAACATTTAATTTGCTCAATTTTAAAGGTTTCAATTCTGGAAGTTTTTCTTTATTCGGTATATCTTTGCAACATTGATATGGAATCAAAATTGGATAACTTTTATAAGTAATATTTTTTTCTTGAGTAACTAAATACTTTGCATAAACCCTCGTATTTCCAATAAATGAATTACAATTCGGTTGTAGTTTCAAAATTGAATTTGTTGTAATTATTTTCGTAACAATATCTTGTTTTTGACAATTTATTGTAACAGCTAAAGGATCAGATAAAGTTATCAGCCAAGTATTTGTTTCAATTTCAAAAACATTATAGTCTTTTGCAAATAATAAAGAAATTGAACAAATTCTAGGAAGTTCTAGTAATGGTCTTAAAATTTGGGCTTCACAAATTGCATTACTATCAATTGGATATGAAATAACATTTTCACATATTTGAAAATTATAATATAAAGGTTTACATTTGTCTAAATTTTGAAAAGCAGCGTACAACATAGAATCATCATCTTTTGCAATATAATTTTTATTCGTTGGTAAAATGTGATGTAACCCTGTTCTGTTATCTAGGATTGGGATAGGGTATAATCGGTAAACAGTATAGGTTTCCGGTTCAACTAAAGGAATTTTCAAAACGAAAACTATTCTTGAATCAGCTTGAAATGCTTGTAATTCAATAATATCTAAATATTTGGAAACTGATGAAAGTTTCGCTGGTAAGGGTAGATAATTCTTTTGAATTATTTGCGGAATTTCTTGAAGAGATGATACTAAGTCATTAGGTTTAACAATTGATGTATAAGGTTTTGTTCCCTTTTTAAGGGGTTTTTCACCTAAACCTCATATAAACAATGCGGAGGGCTAACTCTTATTGCGGAGGCAAAGGTCGTGGTACGTTTGTTGGTGAATTAACCCAAAGATATTCTTAGAAATCCAATTTATGGCAGTGAGAATAAAATAGCTAATTGAAAGTTGTTATTTGGACGCCATCTACAGGAATTCTGATATAGTATTTCATTCTCAAAGCCAGTCTCTGTAGAAAGTCTTTATCACACTGAAAGAGAAAACACTCCAGACATACAAGTAAAACAATTATTAAAAAAATAGTATTTAATCAAATAAATGTTAAGCCAAATTCAGGGCTTGACGATCTTGAGACAATCAATAAAAGATGATGAGAGTAATCAGGTTGAAGGGAAGAAATTTGGTTCTTTGGACTATTGTATGTTATTCAAATGGTCATACCAACTTACTTGGAATATTGGGTTAAATGCATTTAAACCTTACACATTTCCTTGACCAATCATCAGTTATAAGAAAGAATCAACCAAACTCTTCTCCTGTTAATATTTCAAGCTGGGCTCCTTGATTCAAATAGTAACAGCAGCTCTGGAACACTCCTGAATTCCCCACCTGGTTCTGGACACCTGATCGAGTGTGTAATTCAGCCAGTCAGCTATCATAGGTAGCTATAGTTATTATTCCATATTGTGGTAATTTGCAAATCGGCCACTAACATCGCCGCTCATTCAATGGCGAGAAATAAGCTTTTAACTAAGCTTTTTGAAATTAAATTTAAATAATATTTAAATTTAAATCTGGTCTTGAAATTTAATCAAATCTTGAAATTTAATTAAATCTTGAAATTTAATATCGTCTTGAAATTTAATTTGGTCGAACTACACACATAAAAAAAAGGAGAATTTGTTGTAAAACATGTCCATTGACGCCATTTGAAAAATCATGAAAATGCATTGGAAATAAAATTATTTTAAAAGCATTAAAAACGACAAAAATATTTATTCCAATGAATTCCACTTTGAATTTTAAATAGATAGTTACCTCTTTATAAATGTTCTTAATATACACTGTTTGGATGATTTTCAAAATAAAAATTTAAATCATCAGCGAGTTCTTCAAGTGAGACCAAACGCAGAAATGGACGAAATGGAGGAAATGGAAGATAACGGAAATTCAAAATTTAATCCCCTCCTCAATTTCTACAAACAGTGTTACCAATTGTCACACTATCAAAGAACAGCTTACTAAATGTTGGCTCATGTTAAGATCACAGAACTCATAGATAGAATGAAACCAACATCTTGCCTACGCATGAAAGCTTCAATTTACTATCGCTCTCTGCATGATCATTACAAATAACATCCATGGTTTGGACGGAACACGGAACTCACTTTGTCGGAACTGGCTAATTGATATAATTTTGAATCTAAATAAAAACGAGAAGAAGAAGAACTAACTATCTTTAAAATGTTGAGAAGAATAAGACTTCAATTCAAATAATTCAAACGTGACTTTGACAGTTGAGCATAAGTTGTTTTCAAATAAACAAACTTTTTTTTTTTTACTGATTTTATTAAGTAATTCATCATTCAGACTTGGTGGAGCATTCAGCAGCGTTCTTAGAGCTGTAAAATAAGGATTAAACAACAGAAACATTGTAAGTCATATTCTGAAACTTATAAACTCAGTTGGTGCCTCGTTCACACTGCCATGATTCACGGTAAAAATGATGGAATTGAACGTTTGTAGAAATACAACCGTTATACACCCTCCTTCTTACAAAGAAAAATTTGACCTTCAAATTTTTCGTCACAATTAAATGGTAAGTTAAATTTTTTATTTTTTTTTTAAGTTGAAAAGCCAAAACTAATGAATAATAAATTTTGTTTAGGAATGATCCAAGGATTCCAACAAAAACCCTAGTGAAAATATAGGATTTCACCACGCCTAAAAAGTGTTTCAAATGAACACTGAGACAAAAAGAAAAAAAACGCCTCGGAGGTACTCCAAGCTGTATTGAAGGTTGTCAAACCGACCAGTAGCTTTAACCGGCCCTCTCACCAGTAAGACAGTGGTCTACAACACAAACTTGGCCTCCTACCAACAAAAAGGATCAATTTTCGCAAAAATCTTCAAAATTCAATGTGTTGAGACAGGCCAGCTCAATGAACTGTCATCCCAACACAGCTGAGGGAGAAATAATAAATTCCTATCCCTCCTGGATATAATAAAAAATGAATAGTACTACACCTGGACATAACCAACTGGAAACAACTATTCATGTACCAGTGGTGATGAATATTTCTTGAGGTGAGTGCATTTTCATAGTTTTCTCGAAATATCAAAAACCCAAAATATCAACTACTAACGACACAATACCTACCTAGTCATATCAATAAATGAAAGCACCTCTAAAATTATTTCTTGTCACCAAGAAAAATTCAAACAGCAATGTTACTGACGTAAGAGTGTGGAAGGATTTCACAACCTTCTAAGAACGCACAATCTCACTAGTTGGGAACCATGTCCAGGGTTCAAGTTGTTATAAGTTGAGAGATAACCAACCTTTACCTCACATATTAAGAATCAGTGGCATGTTATGTTGAGGTAAACACTCATAAAATTTATGAACACAACAGCGGTGTTACTGTCGTAGGAAATAAACCAACCCCTAGCTCAGATAACAAGAAACAAGAGCCTATTTCATTGAGGTGAGCACTCATAAATATTATGAACCTCTTCATAACATGAACAGCGGTATTACTGTCGTTGGAAATTTAAGAAAAATCCCAACTATCTGGGGACATGCCAAGTCCAAGTCGCTTTATGCCTAAGCAAGGGACAACCAGATTTTGCCCCAATTGAGGAAATAATAAGCTTTACTCATTACTTCAAATAATAAAAATACTAAAAATAATTGGTGCACCTAATCTAAGAAATATACTAATCATATATTTTTTTTGTGAAAATATTCCACATTTTCATTTTTCATCTAACCTATCTAACTATCTAACTATCTAACTATTAGACTAACTATGCATAGATTTTATAATTTTCAATATTTACAGTTTTAATATATACAGGTACCTATTTAGTGTAGTTGATCAGACTACACTGGAAATTATCTCTAACATCCTACAAAAGAAATATAGAAAATAACATTTTCAAAAATCTCTTCAAGAAGAGATATCAAAATATACAGTGGAAAACTTAAGTTCCTTTCCACAATTTTTATGCGCAATAATTTTTGTGTGGATCCACATGTGAATAATTAAATTCCTATTCACACAGACAGATAGACAGACTCAAATACCAAACTATTTAGTCATCTATAACCAGTCAACTTCATGACTATAAATACCATCAGTCTTTGGGGATGTAATGACATTTTTTATCAAATCTAAATGAATTTTATTTTCAACAAAATTTCAGATACTTTGTGAAACTGTATTTTCTAGCACTATTCATTACTAGGATAATGGTCATAAAAATACTACAATTTCTAGAAACAGTCATAACAAAGTAATCGCAAAATCAAGATTGTAATAAGTCATTAAGGATCAATTTGTTTCTGAAAAATAATCCTTTTCAAATGAAACAAGGATAATGAAATTTTAATTTCATTTTGGGGGACTGATATAAAAATCAAAATATATGTAAAATCAAACGGATAGGTCAGAGTTAGACCCATAGTAAGGCTTGAGTTTTGATACATGCCATCTACCAGCAGGTGTACCATTTAAATTAACCAACTCATAAGCCACTTTTGACAATACCTTCTTGATTTTACATAATACATATCGAGATGCTAACTTAGCCGAATAATCATTGGCAGCATCTGATAATACGAAGTTTCGCTTCCAGACTTTTTCGCCTTCTTTGAAAACATGCTCACGCTTCCTCAAATTATAATAATTAGCGTTTTTCTTGTAAGAAGCAGATAATCTATCCTGAACTTTTTTATACATAGAGGGCAATTTCTCAATCTCTTCAGAATAGTTCTGTCTTCCCTGAGCACTGTTATTCAATTCGAAATCAATGACTTCACCATAATAATCTCCAGAAGCTGGTGTTATTCTGCCAAAATTGAGGAAATTTGGACTCAAACCAGTAACTTCATGAGTAGCAGAATTCAAAGCATGTTGAATCTTTAAAATTTCCTTGTCCCAATGTTTGTGAGAATCTTTAATGAAGCATCTGATAGCAGTGCCAATTGTTCGATTTACTCGCTCTGTAGGATTCACCTGAGGGTGATATCGACAGTTATACCAAACTTTTGAAATTTTATACTCTTTGATGAAATCATTGAACACTTTACCTGTGTGGGCTGAGGCATTATCCAGCAATAAAATTTGAGGAACACCATAAACTAGAAATACTTCCTCTAAAAATGTTGTTATTGCTTGTGCCGTCGCATTTCTAACAGGTTTCATAATAACAAATTTTGAAAAATAGTCGGAAGCTACTATTAGGAATTTATTTCCCTTAGGACTTCTAGGGAATGGACCCATAACATCGGTACTTACTAATTGAAATGGAAAACTAACTTTTTTTTCTGCACCCATTAAACCAAAACGTTGTGCATTAAGAGCTTTCTGACTACAACATTCATGACATTGACGAACATATTTTAAAATTTCTTTTCTCATAAGAGGCCAGTAAAATTGTTCAGCAACTTTCTTTATAGTTTTAAAATACCCTAGGTGAGCAGAAGTAGGTGGATTATGAGAATCAAAAATTATTTTCTGTCTCTGATCAAGGGGAACTAACAATTTCCACTCAGAAATATTAGTTTTTAAAGCTATTTTACTGGGAGTATGTTTAAAAATATAATCGTCTTTGATCATCCATTGGGGATATTTTTCAGGATTTTTAATAATATTATTTTTCATTTTTAGGTACCAAGGATCAAGGTTTTCCAAGGATATGCCCAAAACATTCACTTCCTCTGGTATTGGAGCTCGAGACAGAGCATCTGGAGTTATGTGAAGTTTACCTTTGCGGTGCACCATTTCGAAATCAAAAACAGAAAGTCTCATGGCCCATCGACTGAGCCTGCCAGAACTACCTGACATCTTAGAGAGGTACTTCAAACTAGCATGATCACTAAGAACTTTAAAGTGAACACCCTCTATATATGGGCGAAATTTTTCCAGTGCAAACACCAAGGCAAGGCATTCACGTTCCGTAGCTGAATAATTCCGCTCTGCTCGATTGAGAGTGCGACTAGCATAGGCGATCACTTTTTCTTCCCCATCTTGAATTTGGGTGAGTACACTTCCTAGTCCAAAACCGCTACTGTCGCACTGAATGCAGAATTCTAATGAAAAATTAGGGGCTGTTAGAATAGGGGTTGAAACTAATTTTTGTTTAATTTCAACGAAAGCTTTTTCCGCATTATCAGTCCAAACAATACCTTGTCTTTTACCTTTACCTTTTAATAAATCATTCAATGGACTAACCAAAGTACTGAAATGAGGAATGAAACGTCTGTACCATGAACACATACCAACAAAACGTTTCACTTCTGTTGTAGTCTTAGGTTTAGGATAATCTACCATAGCTTTGATCTTTTCAGGGGACGTTCGTAAACCTCTTTTATCAACAACAAAGCCTAAATATTGTAAAGATTCTCTGAAAAATTTGCATTTTTTAAAATTAACTGTTAGATTAGCATCTTTTAAACGTTTATAGACTTCTTTCAATAACGTAATATGTTCTAAGAAACTTGAACTACATAATACAATATCATCTAAATACACGAATACTTTTGGCTGTAATTCCGGACCTAATATACGATCCATCAAACGTTGTGTAATAGCTGCTGAATTAGATAAGCCAAAAGGAAGCCGTTTGAAATGAAACAAACCACGTCCTGCAATTGAAAATGCTGTTTTTTCTTTACTCTCTTCATCAAGGCTTATTTGCCAAAAAGCTGCTTTTAAATCTATTGTAGAAATGAATTTAGCATCACTAAGCATGTTGAGGATATCATCAACTAAAGGAAGTGGATATGAATCTTTCTTTGTGATTTCGTTCAAGGATCTTCCATCAAAACAAAATCTAAACTCACCATCAGATTTCTTTACTAAAAGAACTGGAGAGTTCCACGGACTGAAAGAAGGTTCTACCACATCTAACGCAAGCATTTTATCTAATTCTTTATTGAGATGTTCCAACATATACGGAGACATTCGATATTGTCTCTTTTTGAAAGGCAAATTGTCGCCTGTGTCAATATGCGCTATTATTTTATCTGTAAAACCTAAACGGTCCTCAGAAGAAATGGATTTAAACATATTTTCTACTTTTTTCATTTCTTTTTGTTGTTCATCGTTAAGATTGTTACTCACACCAACATTTGAATCAGTTTTATCTGGAGCTTCTGACAAAACATTTATGTCATTTTCTAGTTCACTTTGGATTTGCCATGAATTATTACTAAAATTGATGGAAATTTCAAATATCTTGCAAAAATCACTGCCGAGGATTATTCCACATTGAAGAGAAGGTATTACTGCAAGCTTAATTAATTTGCAAGTTTTTCCTATGCATATAGGAATTTGACAAATTCCTATTACTGTTTGTGCTTTTCCATCAGCAGTTGTCACCTTTCTTCTCTGCGTTCTATCCAGTTTGATCTTATATTTTTTTATCAAATCCAAAGAATGTTTTCCTATACAATTAACATTTGCTCCACTATCCAATAATGCTATTAAAACTTCATCATAACAATTAATTGAAATGTATGGTCGATTATCAAATGGTTTAGAAATGAACAAAGGAACAATATCACCAAATTCAGCCGTATTTTCCAACGTTATACTGTTTTCTACCGTTTCAACTGTCAATTTTTTAGAATATTTTTTATAAGAATGAGGGGCTTTATTATTTTTTAAATTACGTTTTCCATATTTAAATTTATTATTTTGAGAATTTTTTGGTTCATAACCTTTACTAACACAGACATTTTGACGGCTAGAATCAAATGTCTTCGCAACTAGTTTTTTGAATTACAGGAAGGACAATTATTTTTTGTAAAATCTGGTTTACCACATAAATAACAAAATAATTTGCGGGGTGTTTTACAATTTTTCAACACATGGCCAACTGTTTTACATCCGTAGCAACGAACAGAAGCTGTGTTCAAGCTACTATTTACTTGAGATTGTTGAGAAGTTGACGGAGTATTTGAATTGTCAACATTGGAATTAAAATGTGTTTTTGATGAATCAAACAATTTTTTTTTATTTCTCCAATTATTTCTTGAACTTTTATTTTTATTTTCAGGTGAGGACTCCACATAGGCAAGATCAGATTCTAGGCAATGCAACGACTTGGGTGGAATATATTTCTGCTTGATTAGAGAAGCTTCGTCAATTGTTTTACAAAAACTTATTAGTTCTTGAGTGCTATCAATTTTTTGTAAAATCAAATGGTCTATATATTTTGGCATAATATTTCTTCTAATTATTTTTAAACGTTCTTGAGCATCAACAGGACTCTTCAACCTACCAAAAAGACTGTGCATAACAGCAACATAAATATCAATGGGTTCGTCACTACCCTGAGTACGCTGTTTGATCTCTTCAAGAAGTTTTTCATCATATAATGAAGGCAAAAATGCACTTTCCATGCAAGAAACTAATTCCTGCCAATTATTGACATCATTTTTAATTGATCTATACCAAATTAAAGCTCTACCTGTAAATAAATCTATACATGAATTGAAAAGTTCAGTTTGTGAAACATTACGAGATTGTGAAAGTTCCTGTACTCGTTCTAGAAATGATTTTAAACTTGTTGAACCATCATATTGTATTCCCCATTTATAAACTGGCACAGATTTACCTACTGCTGAAATATTACTTGTAGAAGGACACTGTACATTTACTTGAACTACATTCATTGATAATTTTGCATCAAATTCTATACAAGTAGCTTTTGCATGCTGTTTAAATTCTGTATCTGAAATTCTATCTTCTTCAGGATCATTTGAAATTTTAAAACGTTTGACTCTCCCTGTAAGAGATGTCAACCTGGTTTCTATTATTTTATACATGGGGTCTGTTATTGGACCTCTAAAATTTAGTATTAATGATTCTAAATCTGATAGAGTTTTATTAATGAATGTTTTCTCATCTTCGGTTTGGAACTCTGTATCTTCCAACTGGGTCATGACAGTTTCCTGGCCAAGTAATCTACTCAAAATTATTCTTTTAGAAGTTAAAGTCTTTCTAGGAGCTACCGCATCTCGAATACGCAGCTCATAATCAATTTCTTCTTCAGAAAGGTACAAAGGTTCTATTTTTCCTTCCATTTTAAAACTTTTATGGATAAATATTCAATAAAAATTCTCAAAAATAACTATATCAACAACAAGGGTACAAATAAAGGTAATAAAATTCCATACAACATACACTAATACCGATAAATACCAAAAAACACACCAATATGAACACAACACCACCAAATACTGAGCAATACCAATAAAGTCACTGCGATACAACTTTCAGAACATGACACACAGTATCTATATTTTATTTGTAAGTCCGAAGTCTTCCACAGTGCAATAATTGAATTTCTCTGAAATCTTAGGGCCACACGTTGGCAGTCGCCAAATATATATAAGGTTTTGTTCCCTTTTTAAGGGGTTTTTCACCTAAACCTCATATAAACAATGCGGAGGGCTAACTCTTATTGCGGAGGCAAAGGTCGTGGTACGTTTGTTGGTGAATTAACCCAAAGATATTCTTAGAAATCCAATTTATGGCAGTGAGAATAAAATAGCTAATTGAAAGTTGTTATTTGGACGCCATCTACAGGAATTCTGATATAGTATTTCATTCTCAAAGCCAGTCTCTGTAGAAAGTCTTTATCACACTGAAAGAGAAAACACTCCAGACATACAAGTAAAACAATTATTAAAAAAATAGTATTTAATCAAATAAATGTTAAGCCAAATTCAGGGCTTGACGATCTTGAGACAATCAATAAAAGATGATGAGAGTAATCAGGTTGAAGGGAAGAAATTTGGTTCTTTGGACTATTGTATGTTATTCAAATGGTCATACCAACTTACTTGGAATATTGGGTTAAATGCATTTAAACCTTACACATTTCCTTGACCAATCATCAGTTATAAGAAAGAATCAACCAAACTCTTCTCCTGTTAATATTTCAAGCTGGGCTCCTTGATTCAAATAGTAACAGCAGCTCTGGAACACTCCTGAATTCCCCACCTGGTTCTGGACACCTGATCGAGTGTGTAATTCAGCCAGTCAGCTATCATAGGTAGCTATAGTTATTATTCCATATTGTGGTAATTTGCAAATCGGCCACTAACATCGCCGCTCATTCAATGGCGAGAAATAAGCTTTTAACTAAGCTTTTTGAAATTAAATTTAAATAATATTTAAATTTAAATCTGGTCTTGAAATTTAATCAAATCTTGAAATTTAATTAAATCTTGAAATTTAATATCGTCTTGAAATTTAATTTGGTCGAACTACACACATAAAAAAAAGGAGAATTTGTTGTAAAACATGTCCATTGACGCCATTTGAAAAATCATGAAAATGCATTGGAAATAAAATTATTTTAAAAGCATTAAAAACGACAAAAATATTTATTCCAATGAATTCCACTTTGAATTTTAAATAGATAGTTACCTCTTTATAAATGTTCTTAATATACACTGTTTGGATGATTTTCAAAATAAAAATTTAAATCATCAGCGAGTTCTTCAAGTGAGACCAAACGCAGAAATGGACGAAATGGAGGAAATGGAAGATAACGGAAATTCAAAATTTAATCCCCTCCTCAATTTCTACAAACAGTGTTACCAATTGTCACACTATCAAAGAACAGCTTACTAAATGTTGGCTCATGTTAAGATCACAGAACTCATAGATAGAATGAAACCAACATCTTGCCTACGCATGAAAGCTTCAATTTACTATCGCTCTCTGCATGATCATTACAAATAACATCCATGGTTTGGACGGAACACGGAACTCACTTTGTCGGAACTGGCTAATTGATATAATTTTGAATCTAAATAAAAACGAGAAGAAGAAGAACTAACTATCTTTAAAATGTTGAGAAGAATAAGACTTCAATTCAAATAATTCAAACGTGACTTTGACAGTTGAGCATAAGTTGTTTTCAAATAAACAAACTTTTTTTTTTTTACTGATTTTATTAAGTAATTCATCATTCAGACTTGGTGGAGCATTCAGCAGCGTTCTTAGAGCTGTAAAATAAGGATTAAACAACAGAAACATTGTAAGTCATATTCTGAAACTTATAAACTCAGTTGGTGCCTCGTTCACACTGCCATGATTCACGGTAAAAATGATGGAATTGAACGTTTGTAGAAATACAACCGTTATAGATGTATGAATAATAGATAATCTGGCAAACGTAATTGCATTCAAAATATCATTTAAATAATTTTCCAAAAATGTATAACTTTCTAATAATTGTTCACAGATTTCAATAGTTTTCAACTTCGCATCAACCATTGCTAAATGGTCGGAAAGTTCATAAATGGACGTTTCAATTTGCTTTATATCTTCATTAAATGTTTTTTCATCTACTTGCAGTTGCTGAATAGTAGAGTTGAATTCTTTTATAACAGAGGTTGTAACTGAAATTTGATTTTTGAGTAAATTTTCAATTTGGTGTTCATCCCTATATATTTTATTAATACATTCATTAAAATATTCACCGTCACTGGCATCTAAATTTCCAGTAATCGCTTTCCAAATTGAACCTGCGCCATTAATTAATCCTCTTTTATATCTTTTGTTATAGTCATTCGAATCTATTTGCGATTCATAGTACTTTGAATCTACTTGGTTAGCAATTTTATTCAGTAAGCTTATATGCGTGCTTATTTCTCCGTTAAAATATTTCATTCGCGGGTTATCAGTTTCTATAAGATCAATTAGTTCATTTAATATTCTTGCATTATGATCAATGGCTTCTTTGATCTGTGCTGTATCTTTTACTACTAATAAAGTCCATTTTACGTTTGAGATTTTAATCTCACCTTGTTCATGATAATATACTCCTATTGTATTGTTAATAGGTGTCAGCTTATACTGTGCGTTTATAATTTGGATAACTGCTAACAGTAGGAGAATCATTCTTGATCTGAATTTTCTTGCTCTAAATTTTCTGAGTCTGGATTTTCTTGTTCTGAAACAAAATATGGTTTCAGTCTATCAAAATTCACTTTAGAATTTTGGTTTGTTCTGGGGTTTCTAATTAATGCTGAATTTTGAAATACCTCGATTATTTCGAAAGGTCCGTTAAATTTGTTTTCTAATTTATTTTTAATTTGAGACTCTTTTACAAAGACTTTGTCTCCAATTTTAAAAGTACGGGATTTGTGATGAATATGTTTATCAAATCTTTCTTTTGCTTTTTGTTTTCTATTGTCAGTTCTCGCACGAGCTACTTTGTAGTAGTATTCCATTCTATTATTAAGATCTCTGATATACTTTGTCAAAAGATCTTTTTGATTATACGTGGTTTCAGGAGGTCTACTTGAAGTGTGTCCAAAAATTAACTCATAAGGACTAAATCCGTGAGTTTTATTTTTACTATTATTATATGCTATAACAGCAAGGGGCAAAATTGATAGGGGATGTTCATTAGGATTTTCTATCTTATGAACGCGTAGCATTTCAGTGAAAGTGGCATGAAATCTTTCTAGGGAGCCATTCGATTGTGGATGGTCTACACTAGAAAATGTCATTTTAATATCATAAAGTGCACAAATGTCTTTAACTATGTGGTTGTTAAACTCTTTTCCAGAATCTACATGGATTCGGAGTGGGGTTCCATAGTGTTGGAAGAATATAAGTAATGAACTTGCTACTGATTTTGCGGTTTTATCAGGTATTGAATAAGCTTGAGTGAATTTTGTTAATTCACATCTAAATGTAAGAATATAATTTTGTACAGGGATTTCTAAAATATCAATATTAACTCTCTCAAAAGCTGTTTTTGGAGTTTCAGTTAATACAAGGGGATTCTCTAAATTTTGTCTACATATTTTTGATTTGTGACAAGTTTCACAAGATTTTATGAAATCTTCAACATCTCTTGTGATGCCGGTCCAATTATATTTTTCTCTAATTCGTCTTAATGTTTCATTTATTCCACGATGCAAATTCTTTTTTCCACAGTGGTATTGATCTAAAATTATTGGTATTTGGTCTTTTTCTGGGATTTGAACAACATTTTGACATATTTCAAATTTTATGTCTTCTTTATCTGCTAAGATGTAAGAGAGCATTTCTTGTATAGGTAAATCAATATTATTTTCAACATAGTACGTTTTTGAAGATTTGAACGTGTCTTGTCCTCTATATAAAGAAGTGAACATGTATTCTATTGCATCTTCGGGATCAAAAGGTAATAATATCAAATAGTACCTTCGGTTTTTAACAGTTCTACTATTAACAATATTTATTTTATTTCCGTAAAAGTCTATATCTTCCTCAAATATGTCATCGAATATTTCCTCATGTATAGGTGCTAGTTTGTGGTTTTGTGGAAAAACAACGATGTCTTTATGACTTTTGTCTAGTAGTTGGTCATTAGAAAATGTAAACTTTGAATAGTCAATTAATGATTTAATTTTGAAAAGTCTAGAAAAATTCTTTAATTCTTCTAATATAGTTTCTGGACCTATTTCAGTCTCTGTTTCTGAAACTTCGGGTTCTTCAGGGTTGTCATAAGCCATTAAAACTTTTGATAAAACTTTACTACTTTCTTTAAAATGATTTATTCGTATTCTAGATAAAGCATCTGCATTTTTATGGATTTTACCTGGTCTATAAATTACTTCAAATTGATATTCCTCTAATTTTAAACGCCATCTGGCTAGTCTGCTGCCAGGGTCCTTGATTGAAAATAACCATGTAAGGGGTCGGTGGTCTACTATAAATTTAAACTTTCTACCGTAAAGATAGGGCCTAAAATGTTTAACTGACCATACCATCGATAAAAGTTCTCTTTCTATCGTTGAATATTTAGTTTCTGCGGGACATAATGTTCTAGATGCATAAGCAATAGGTAAGTCTTTTCCTATTGGTCCTTGAGATAATACAGATCCAATTGCGAATGAGCTTGCGTCGGTTGTCAAGATAAAGGGTTCATCAAAATTTGGATAAATCAAAATAGGGGTTGAAGTTAAAGCTTTCTTTAATTCTTCAAAAGATTTTTTACATTCTTCATCAAAATGAAAGGATATATCTTTTTGTAATAACCTCGTCATGGGTTTGGAAATCTTTGAAAAATTGGGAATGAATTTTCTATAATAACCTGCTAGTCCTAAAAATTGTTTTATTTCTTTTGGGTTAGCTGGCTCTGGAAAATTAATTATACAATCAACTTTCGCGGGATTTGGTTTTACTCCATCTTTAGTTATGACATGTCCAAGATAGGCGACTTCTTGTCTTAAAAATTCGCATTTGTCGGGTTGTATTTTCAAATTTGATTTTCTTAATCTTTGAAAAACAAGTTTTAAGTTTAATATGTGTTCGTCTATAGTCGGGGAATAAATAATTATGTCATCCATATATACTAAACATCTCTCGTTCCTAAGTCCGGTTAGAATATGATCTAAAATTCTTTGAAGAGTACTAGGAGAGTTCTTCATTCCGAATGGCATTCTTAAAAATTCGTATAAGCCATTTTCAACAGAAAAAGCTGTTTTTTCTATATCATCAGGGTGCATTTCAACTTGATGGAAGCCTGAGGCTAAGTCAAGGGTGGTAAAATATTGACATTTTCCAAGTTGGTCTAATAGATCTGAAATGTTGGGCAAAGGATATTTGTCATCAACGGTTAACTCATTTAATTTTCGATAATCAATGACTATACGCCATTTTTGTTTTCCGGATGCGTCAAGTTTTTTCGGAACGACCCAAACTGGGGCTGACCATGGTGAAATTGATGGTCTGATTATATTTTGTTGTAATAATTTTGAAATTTGGGATTTAACTTCTTCCTTATGTACGTGTGGGTATCTATACGATTTTGTTGAAACTGGTTGCGCTCCTTCTTTCAATTTTACTGTATGTTTTATTTCACTTGTAAACGTTAAAGAATCACCTTCTAAATAAAAGATGTCTGAGAATTCTGAACATAAATTTTCAATAAGTTCTTTCTCTTCCTCGTTAAGATGTTCTAAACGAAGTAATTTTTTAATTTCCTCTGAACGACTTTTTTGTAAAATTTCTGTTTCATTTTCAATTTCATTTTCGGTAAATTCTTCAAATTGTAAGTCATTAAAGTAAATGGTTTTTTCAATAGCATTTATATTTGCAATAGTTACTAAAAATTCTCCTTTTTCATTTATTCTAACTAAGGCATTTGGAAGTCTAACTTTTTCTTTTTCAGTAGCTAACAGTATAGCTTCTGTGTTTTTTAATTTTGATTTCAATTTAAAAACTTGTTCAACTCGTGGTTCAATAGTAATTTTATTTTCAAAATTTTTCTCAAAATTATTTTCAAGATTTTCCTGAAAATTTTCTTCCGAATTTATTTTGACTTCTGGCTGTTGTCCTACAAGTGTTTTTCTTGCTGAATATAAAGGGAAAGTTTGATAATTTAATATTAACACTCTATTTCCAATATCTACTATTCCATCAAATAGTTTCAAAAAGTCAGTACCTAAAATTCCATCAAATTCAATATCTAAGTCATGTACATAAACTTTATGCCAAACTGGTTTTTCTTTAGTTCCAAACGGTATTAGAACTGATTCTTTTACCATTACTTTTCCATCAGTAACTCCTGTAACTGGTATATTTTCCTTAAATCTTTGAGTATAATTTTCAACTGTTTTCCTTTTAAAAATTGAGATACCTGCGCCTGTGTCAATTAGTATTCTAAAATTGGCTGGACTAATTAGATAATATAAATCACTTGAGTTAGGATTTATATGAATTGCTGATCTGTCTTGCGATTGTCCGTTGTTATATTCGGTTTCGCTTTCGTTGAATCTGCGAGATTCATTTCCGTATTGAGTTCGCGAGTTTTGATTATAGCTGCAAGATTCGATTTCATTTCGATTGCAGGAGGAATTTGTCGCTTCGCACATTGAGGTTCTAAAATTAGATTGTCTGAATACAGGGTTTGTTGAGACTCTGGACTGATTTGGTCGATAGATTGGTTGGTATTCTCGTTGATAGGGGGGTTGTTTAATGACAGGGTATTGTGAAAATCCGATTGAAGTTGTTCTACTTCATAGTCAAAATTTTCGTTATAGGGTAGTTCATAATCAAATTGTTCATATTGAAGCTGTTCAAAATTTTGTTGTTCTTCTGGAAAATAATCATTCTTATTGTAGAATGACTCGCTTCCTTGGTCATAAAAGTTTTTATTTTGATATTCAAAATCAGTATTTGAATATGCGTTTGTATATGATGAATCATAATCATGATCTAAGAGATGGGTTCTGTTTGCATTAAAATTCCATTGAGGATTTCTTTGAATAACTGTAGATCTATTCATTTGATTTTGTGGGCGAAATAAATTTGGATTAGGATTTGGTTGGAAAGGTTGTTGTGTACCATTCCTATTAAAATTTTGATAATTAGGATTTGGATTCTGTCTTTGAGAATTTTGATTCATATTTTGATAAATATTTGGTCTCATTTGTGGTTGTCTCATCTGGGGTTGACTAGATTGGGATTGAAAACAATTTCTTTGGAAATTATTTGGTCTCAGTTGGCCTTGTTTTGTATTCTGATTTGTTTTAGTGCTTTGAGGTTGTGTTGGACGATTATATGATTTTTGATTTTCAAAGTATGAGAGCTGTATCTCACGCTTTATTCTGATAGACGCTTCTAGCATATTAAGCGGATTACTTGCACGAATAATTTGTCCGATTTTTGGTTCTAGGCCTGTTAGTAAAGTGTTCAAAACCATATTTTCAATTAGTTGTGTTTGTGCATTTTTCTGGGCATTTGTTAAAATTGATCTTTGAATACACGAGTACATTTTCGCGCTATGACTTTGTAATCGTGAGAAAAACGTCAGTGCATTTTCCCCATTTGCTTGTCTAATTCTCTGGAGGTCCTGGATTAAAGATGTTAAATCACGGGAATCACCAAAGTGAGAATTTAATAACATTCTGATCTCTTGATAATTTCCTGGATTTCTGGAATTTATCAATTGAGCAGCTTTTCCTCTTAGTTTATTTCTTATATGAATTGTCAACAACAACTTTTGTTGATCTACGGCCATAGCTTGTGCATGGTCGCAAGCGTTTAGAAAATTACCTAGCGAAATTGAATCACCATCGTATTCTGGAATTATCGAGAAAATTTCTGAAAGTTTGTATGGTTCGAGTGGAACTTCCGGTTCATTGTGTAAATTTTCAACTGAACTATGATGTGACGACATTTTGGATGGTTTCGGGATAACAGGGTCAAATCAAATTTTTAAATTTTTGTAAAATCTTTTCACAATGTACAGATAAATGATTCAATGTAGTACTTACAATTTTTTCCTACTCCTAAAGCTTTGCAGGCTTCTGGGGCTGTGGTGTTGTCTTCTTTCTTCTTGTTTCTTTCTTCTTATTTCTTACTTCTTGCTTCGTGTGCTTGTTTCTTCTTGGTTTCGTTTCTTCGTTTCTTGCTGTTTGTCTCCGGGGTGTGGCAAGATGAAATCCTACTTCATAAGGCTCTGGCTCCAACAGGATGAGCAGCGTTCGACGACTTACGCGAGTTCCAAGAGGTGATTTCTTCACAACCTGGTGAGCAACGTTCGACGACTTATGCGGGTTTCTTGTTGTTGAAGAGACCGTCTCGTCACTGGGTTCTGCTTTTGCGGTTCTTTAACTCGTTGGAAGTCTGGAGACTACCGCTGTTTCTTCTTTTGATCACAGCGTTTTCGAGATCCGTACGACTGCGCCAATTTGTTAAATCAGTTTTCACTGGTTTGTGTTTTTAAAAAAAGAACTTTATTTACTAAGTTACAATATAACAATATTGAACAATTCTTAAAATAATTATAATAAGTGATTCGAAGACTGGGAGGACTTGAATGACGTCTCCTCTTGAGTTCTTGAATTTATAAGGTCGGGAATGCTGACTGGATACTGCGTAGTTCCTGTTATTCCACGAAGACCTTGAAACTTGCTGTAGAATGTCCTCTGGATACTGCGTAGAAGCTGATGTAATGTTTGTGATTTGTGTCGCAATTCTGGGACAAAGGGCCCATTCATTATTCTGATATAACATATATGCATATATATACACATATACACACATACATAAATAATAATTGAAAAAATAATTTTTTCTCACTGAATTAATGAGGAACTAAAAAAAATAAAGTACAAAGCGATACATACAAAAATCATTATATGTAAAATCCTAATAAATCGAATGATATGCAGAGTTTCAGACATAGGAGGATTCTAGGAAGATTTCAGGAGTTCTATGTAATTCTTTCAAAAAGTAGTGAGGTTTTTAGTTTTCAAAACATTCGGAATAGCATTATAAATAGCGGATATATTATAAGAAAAACTACGTTCAAATAAAGAAGTTCTGTGAGTTGGAGGTGTTATAGTACCTTTTGACCTGATATTTAGGTTATGCACATCAGTTCGGAATATTAATTTTCTGAATAGGTATGACGGGGTTTTCGTTAGAATTATTTTATGGTAAAGAGTAGCGCAATGAAGTTTTCTACGAGATTTCATATTTAACCACCCAGCTTCTTGGAGTTTATGACTTATTGGTTGACGTCTACGAACACCATAAATAAAACGGAGGCAATAATTTTGGATTTTTTGGATTCTATTCGCATTCGCAGCAGTGAGACAGGGACCAAAGACGGTATCACAATGGGTAAAACTGGACAAAACTAAGGAATCACACAGCATTTTTTTAAAATTCACATTCAGCAACGCGCGAGAGCTGTACAAAATTTTTAGTTTCCAAATACTTTTACGTATACATTCTGAAATATGCTTCTCAAATCGTAAGGAATTATCCATCCAGAGACCTAAGTTCCGAACAACTTCGCAGAACTGTACTGGAATATCATTTATTTTAATAGAAATTAATTGTGAATTTAGCAATTTGTCAGTGTGTTTCCCAAATACAATGGCACTACATTTGTTAGGATTCAAAAAAAGACAGTGATCTTTGGATATTTCGTAAATTTTCTTCGTTGATTTTCACACAGCTATTTTCAATATCAGAGGAAGGAAACGAATACATTAACTGGGTGTCATCAGAGTACATCTGTAGATAACAGTGAGATACACAATTTTTGAAGAACACGATGTAGATAGGATATAGGATAGGTCCCAAAATGGATCCTTGTGGCACGCCACATTTCAGTTCTTTTATGTTCGAAAGTCTATTATTTAGAAGAACCCTTTGTTTTCTGCCATCTAGATAGTTACCAAAAAAGGCGACAGATTTTTCAGAAAGTCCAATAAATCGCAAAATATGTTTGAGAGCACTATGATTTATTGTATCGAAAGCTTTCGAAAAATCCAGAAGAACCAAAACAGTCATCATGCCGGAATCAGTTGCTCGAAATATCCGATCAGTAACATTCAGAAGTGCCGTAGCGCAACTGTGTCCCTTTCTGAATCCAGATTGGGTTGCCGGCAGAATATCATTATTATTAAGATACTCCACTAATTGACTTTTCCTATAGATGTTCACTTTTTTCAAGGTACTCCAGGCATTATTATCATTTTTGCTAATATTGAATTGCAGGTAAGCTTTCTTTTTCCTTTCTATCGATTTATTTGTAAAGTTACATAACTGTTTGTATTCTACGAAGTCTTGATTGTTTTTGGTTCTTCTGAATTTTTGCAACTTCCTGTCCCTTTCCCTAATTAAAACCTTTATATTACCAGTAATCCATGGTTTCGATGTCTTCTTTTTCATTACAGAAGTTTTGAGGGGTGCGTGCAAATCGAGCAAGTCATTGAGAAATAATAATGTAATAAATGTTCTTTATTGGTAATAAAACCAAATGGCCATCGACCGAGGTCCTTCAGCCAGTAGTGATTACAATAATTTGTTTTTGAAGTTTTACATATTTGGTTGGAAATATTCGATAGTTAATGTAAGTATATAAAAAAAAAACGTTCATTCTGAAAGGTGATTTTGGTATTCATTCTTGTAGGTTTATTATTGCTTCCCAAATTGTTTTTTCCGGATACTTGGGGGCTGCTTGTCGCCTCTCTGTACGTTCCTTACAGAATAGTCTAAGGGTGTCGATGTTGTTTTCTTTTTTTGTGAATTTGCTTGCTAAGTCCGAGAGTCTGTTTCTGATTGGTTTAACGTTTGTTGAATTGTACAGGAGTTCGTTTGGTGGGTTATGTAGAGGATTATTTGGGTGGCGGATTTTTGTGATGATTCTAAGGGTTGATGTTTCAGCTACTTGTATGTTTTTCAGGGCTGGTTTTCGGCTGTTCAGATATATGATATGGGCATATTCTAAAATAGGGCGGCATATCATCTTGTAAATTTTTGCTGCTGTTTCAACATTAATTCCATTGTTTTTGTAAGTCATTGCCCTGAAGTGTTTGCCTCTTGTTATGCACTGGTTTTTAACGGATTTAGTGTGGTGATTGAAGTTCAGTTTGTTGTCCATGTTGATTCCAAGATACTTTGCAGTATGTTTGCTTCTGAGGGTATGATTGTTGATGGTTATAGTTGGTAAATTGTCTGATGGCCTGTGGTAGAAAATAACAAATTGGGATTTTCTTGGGTTAGGTTGTAGTCTCCAAAGGTTAAACCAGGTGTTGGTATTGTTAATCAATTGTTGTAATTTTTCTGTAGTTGCCTTTATTGATTTACCATGTGAGATGAGAGCTGTATCGTCTGCATATTGTAGAATATATAGGTCTTTATCAATTGTATTGTTGTTTGGCCCTTGATTGAGGTTGTAGATATCATGACAGTATATGTTGTATAGCAGGGGTGATAGTGGTGAGCCCTGTGGTACACCCTGGTGTGTAGAGAACTGATGCGAGTGACTGTAGCCGACTTTCACTTTGAGGGATCTGTTTTCGAAATAATTTTTAATAAGAAACACTAGGAATTTGGGAGTGTTTAGGGTGTATAATTTGAAAAGGATTCCTTCATGCCACACGCTATCGAAAGCCTTGTTTATGTCTAGAAATAGTATTGCTGTATGTTGGTTGCTGAGTCTTGCTGTATGTTGGTTGCTGAGTCTTGCTGTCTGAATGTTTGATGTTATTATGGTGAGCGGATGTATTGTGCTTTTGTTTTCTCGGAATCCAAACTGGTAGGGAGGTATTTTGTCAATTATATGACTTTCCAAAATATGTTTTACAATCTTTTCGAAGTTTTTACCCAGTACTGGCAATAGTGTGATCGGTCTATAGTTACAGGGTTTGGAGTGGTCTGTATTTGGTTTTGCTATTGTGATTATGATTCCAGCTTTCCATTCTTTTGGAAAATATTGGTTGTTAAGGCAGTATTCATATACAGCTATGATGTGGGTATGTAGTCATTGAGATTTTCGTTAAAAAATGCTGTTTTTTCATCGATGGTATCAAGATCATGAATATTGTGCCACGGTATTGATCTAAGATCAGAATAGAGCTGATTTTCGTCGATATTTTTGAAATCTCTCTATTTGAAAGATTTTATGTTATTATTTTCGTAGCTCACATTCAGTGTTGCGTATACCAATTCATCATCAGATATCTGAAGAACATGTAACGATCCGCAATTTACAACTTGTACATTTTCTGAAATTATGATAAGATCTAAAAGCGATGAAGTATTAATAGTTATTCTTGTGGGAAAGGTAACCAACTGTTTCAAACCAGTACTTGAGAGCAATTCCTTGAAGCGAATAACAGAAGAATCATTGAATTTGAACAGATCCACATTGAAGTCTCCCATGCAGACAATTTCATCAAATTGAGGTAAAACTGACAATAAACATTTTTCAAATTCATTTAAAAAAGCATTAGAGCTCACTCAGGGTGGTTTATAGATGTTACATATCGGATCTAGTACAATTCTAATATGTATACTATTACGTCTATTACATTATTATTAGATGGTGTCCTGTGGTTGACACTGTCGTTGTGACAGTTGATGGTTGACGGTTCATCACTTGTAATAAAATGGTTTTTTGGGATTAAAGTTGTAAAATGAATATCAGGTTTTATTCAAGTCATCCAAATTAAAAGTAACATAAAAACATAACATGGTGTCAGGTTAAAGGGACTTTGAGTCAATAAACAGTAAAATCTTGACCAAAGTAGTGTGAGCTATAAAATATGGCTGCCCACGCTGGAAGCTTCAAACCTCCAAAAAGTTTGGTTATACTCCTTCACAAGTTGGGGACAATCAACTTAATTTTTGTATTACATTTTTTATCATATCTCTCCACTTTGCATTTGGGTAATGTTCCAGCAAAAGTGGAAACCAATACCACTGATTTATTGTCCTTCCATATTACAGAACTCAGAGGTACCCCATCCATTTCTGTTAAAAATTCTCTACTTTCGCCACGAGTTGTCTTTTTCATAATGTCATCACTTGGAAGTGGACACTTGGGAATACGATTTCTTCTCATTGTTCCTAATCAATGGATACCATGATGTGCCAATTGAACTAGAAGTGGTATTGTAGTATAATAGTTGTCAAAGTATACTCGATAATTCTTATCACGTGGTATATTTTGCAGTAGTCTTACTACAATATTTGCACATGCTCCTAAATCTTCCTCAGGTATGTTTGGCTTATTCTCTTGCCCAGTATAGACTTCAAAGTTATATGAAAATCCTGAAACGCCAGAGAGGACAAAAAGTTTGTATCCCCATTTGTGAGGTTTAGCGGGCATATACTGCCTCAGATAATGTTTTGCTTTGGTTGCACACATTTGTTCATCGATTGACAAACAGGATCGAAGGCAACAGTCTGAAATTTTGTTATTAGATGGTTGATAACTGGTCGAATTTTATGTAATCGATCGTGATTTTCATCGTCTCTTGGCACCATTCTGGTGTTATCATTGAAATGCAGATTTTGTCTAATTTTTTCGAAATGTTTCTGAGACATCGTACTTTTGATAATATCTACGCCAATAGTCTGTGACCAGTAGCTTCTGACGCTTGGCAGATGTATCACAGACATCAAAATACATACTCCAATGTACCTTTTGATATCTAGCTCTGTCAATTTTGCTTTGGACGAATTTGGATGGAGAATAAATTAGATTGTTCCACGATCGTTGCAATCAAACTGTCATCGAAAAAATATCGAAAGAATTCATAGGGTGTTTGTAGCTCATGTAATGATTGAGCTAACTTTTCACTGCCTAAGAACTTTATTGCATTTTCTCGCATCATCAGATTTCCTTCCTTCCATTGTAATCTCTCGAGGGCTTCCTTTGTTTTATTTTTCTTCATTTTATTACTAGATGTTTTATTTTTTTTGAGATTGCTGCAAACATTTTCCTTATTATCAGCTGCTTTTCTTTTTCTTGTGAGTCTCCGTGGAGAAGAACATTGATTCGGTGTTGAACTTTCTTCTCTATCTGGTGTTAGATAAAGTTCATTATTATTCTGATGTATCTGGTTTTCTTCAATATGTGAATTCAACATATTATTTTCGACAGGTTTTTCTTTTAGTTGATCCAAATTCGAACAATCAGCATTCTCATTCAAACTAAATAGATCATCAGGAGATGAATCAGGTAAAATTATCATTGGCATCTTTTCTATGTCAAAAACATCCTCATTATTTTTTTCTTCACATGAATTGAAATAAGAGTCAAATATTTGAAGGGAATCCAAATCATTATCCTCATCATCTTCCTTACTTATCAAACCATCATCGCTCAGTTCAGATAAGTTGTCAGCAAAATATTCCAATTCTTCTTGTGCAAGTCTCCGAACGTTTTTGTCCATTGCCCTTGAAAATGAAATAAAACATCACCCAACGTGTAGAGTAGCATAAATACAACAGTATCAATAAAACTTGAAAAGTGCATTGTAGCAGATATGCATCATATACTTGAAATTTGATAGAAACACGACTAATAGTTTTATATGAGTAATGAGTGTGAAATAAGTTACTTTTTACCTTATCTGATGAGCCACAATTTTTCCCAAATCGAATTATCTCGAAAAAACACCATAACCACGAACGAAACGAAAGGTATAAGCACAACTGTCACCGAACTGTGCATGTTCTCAATTCATCTGAAATATTGCGTTTCGTGCTGCCATCTTCACTTCGGAGGCACAAGTACACTCATTATATATCTACAGACTATGAACTAGAGAATAGAAACCTTTTTAATTTCGAATTATTTCATCGACACTAATTTTGAAACTTGGTGTATCAAATATGCTACTTTACGCATTAAAGGGTTAAGTGTGTTTTTGAGATATATCGCCAAACCTCCACCTCTAGTATCCGCTCCTTTATCTTGTCTAACGATATTATAGCCAGGCATACAAATATCATTACTGCCATAATTAGAGTTCAACCAGGTTTCACTCAAAGTAATGATATCATACTCATTAGAAATGGCACTGACAAGATCAGGAAAGTGAGCTTTTAAAGACCTTACATTTAAATGACATATTTTTAATTTCATTCTAACAATTCAGGAAGTGACAAAAAAATCCAATAAAAAAAAAACAATAGCAATAACAAATAATTCTGGTTAACAAAATTAAATAAAATTACAATTAACTCGAGAGTTTTATTTCTTTGTTCTGCTTGAAGAGCGAGTGCCACTCTGTTGATATTGACCTAAAACTGGTACTTCTTCTAACGGATTATGCTGTGCTGATCCTTCTTTGAACAGTTTCACCTTGAGATCGGCGATAGAATATGATTCTCCTTTAAAAGAAAGGATATTTTTTTAAATTTTCGCTCCGGGATCCTGAATACCCTGAATACGTGCCAATTTCAGTTGCACACCAAGAAATTTTTTGTCTTTATAATCTTCAGCTAATCATTCGAAACATATAGTCCTGAATTTTTCAGCTTGCCCGTGTTTTTTAAAATATTATTTTTCAAACTGAAATTCACCAGTTCCACAACAATAGGTCTTGGATGTTCATCAGAAGCTTTTCCTATTCTATAAATATCTCGAATATCCTTTTCTTCACAATAAATCTTCAACGTGTTATTGATTACACTGAGTAAGTCAACAAGTGTCTCCGATTCTTCACCACGCATACCATACACAATTAAGTTATATTTCTTTTGCCTTCTCTCTATATTTTTAATCTGATTTCGTAAATGTTCGTTTTCTAGGTGAAGTTCTTTGTTTTGTTCCTTTAGTTCATTTAGCTGTGTTGCTAGATCATCTTAAAGGGGTTTGAACTCATTTTTCAACTCTGAATGTGACTGATCGTTTCGTCGGGAAGTCTCTATCTTTACTTTTGGACTTGACATTTTCTTGTTTATTGTGCAATGATTTTCTCAACTGTACTTTTCAACCCAAGAAATAAATATTATTAATAATATTATTATTTTAAGGATAGATTACCAATCTACTTTTTTTGGAAAAATCTTAATTTCTTGTTCTGGAATACTCCACTCCATTTGTAATGGATTAATACTTAATTATTTTATTTCGCCCAGTTAACCTATTACTGAAAGCTTTCCTCCTTGTAAATTATTTTAATCAATGTCATTGTTAGGGGTTGAGGTGCGAAAAACATTATTTTCTAAATAATGACTGGAACTACCAGCACCAATTATCTCAAGACCACTGTCAGCTGACGTCACAACATGGTGGTGATCAGCTGATGGGGGGACAAACAAAGAATTTGAGTTTGAAAAGAAAATTGCTTTTTTGCGGTGGTTAGTGGTTAAGTGTGTTTTTTTTGAAAATTACCAGGGAACATTTTTTGATGATCATATTTTTATTTTAACTTCAATGAATGGACTGTTGCTTACGGGTGTGAAAGCAGCAACGGTTTTCCCAGCGACGGTTTTTATATTTAATTTTTTTATTATTTTTCTTTTTTCGCTTAAACATTATTCTGTAACTACTGCATATGCTCTATAGGGTGAAATATTTTGTGACCCAAAAACTACCCCTGAACAACCCTCCGATAACGAAAAATCTTGGAACAGTTGAAATACCCATTGATTGGAGTTTTTTTTTCGATAATGCATTATTCTACAACTGCTGAATACACTCTATAGGGCGAAATAATTTGTGACTCAGAACTACCCCTCAACAACCCTCTGAAGAAGAAAAATATTGAAACTGTAATGTTTCGACGAAATACTTGCAAACTTGACTTGTATTTTTTTTTACTTGAAACCAGTACTCGAAAGAAGTTTGTTTTTTGGCGATCTGATCCATCTCGTATACGTCTTCGTTTGACCTGTTTACTTTTTACTAGGCCTCTTATGTAAATATTTTGACGGGAGTAATCTGCCAGTTTCCAAATTGACTTCTTTTGTTGTTCCAGAATCTTTTCGTCACATTTTCTTTTACAACCACATGGATTATTGTTGAACGATTTAGCAGGTATAACTATTTTCGAGGCACGAATATATTCTTTACCAGAATTTTTACATGATTTCCTGATGTTGACTTTCCATTTATCTTTGTTAATGCTTCGCTTTCTACTTTTACCCGTCTATTACCACCTCCTCTGTTCTTGCCCTGTCTGTTTCCATCACTTCTTCTATTGCTGCCTCTTCTATCTCTGCCTATTCGACCTCTTCCTGTTCTTCTATATTTTCTATTTCCATTCCTTGTTTTTCACCATGATGCATACCCCATATCTCATTAGATCAAATAGGTACAGTACAAATCACACTACTATATCAGAGAATGCCCAGCTACACGTAGCTATACCAGAATAACAACTTGTTGACAAAATAAAATCTAGTCAAAACACTAACACTCGTGGACTTGATTCAGTGTTCAACTGAACCATATATGACAAGTTTCGGTGTAATAGGAGATTAAAACATGCGGGCCCCTTATAGTAAAAGTAGGACTTGACTTGTTTCTGTGCTGAACTTTTACATATGTTCTGGTATGCATGAGCTATACATCTAGAAAAAATGGTGGAAAAAGTGGACTTGATTCACTTCTGTTCTGAGCCCTCAGGTATTACTCAAAATTTCAATTGAATTTTTTCAATATCATCACTTTCAGAATGGGTGTGAAGTTATCCACGAATACACATCAATTTTGATCTCTGAAAATGACTTGTCAAAATCAGTGGCAGCAGCAAATACTGGGATAAATAATGCCCATGATTGGTTCATGGCAAATAGATTGGTGCTTAACACAAAGAAAACTTCACTAGATTTAGCCATACAAATAAACATTTTGATCGAAGTATGCTAATAAAACCAAAAAATTACAACTCTATAAATCAAGTCAATTCAACAAAATTCCTTGGCATACAAATAACAGAGAACTGTTCATGGTACAACCACATTAGTGAAACTTGCAAAAAACTAAGTCCACAATGCTACTTACTATACGAATTAAGTAAAACAGTTGATAGATATTGCTCACATTATACTAAGCTCGCTTTCAAGCAATAATATCATATGGTATTATAACTTGGGGTGCATCTCATGAAACCAATAGAATATTAAAGCTTCAATAAAGAGCAGTAAGAAATATCGTTAAAGGTGGAAGAAGGATGAGTTGCAGGAACATTTTCAAAGAATTGAAAATATTAACCGTGTTCTCCTTGTATATCTTTCATGTACCACAATATGCTAAAAATGAGATAAACTCCTTCAAAACCTTGGGTGCAGGACAATATGAAACAAGGAACTCTAATATTTTGGAGCACCGAATACAGTCCAAAGTATATGGCTATAAGAATATTTATCACTTACCTAATTCTTTCAAAGAGTATTCACCGACTGAATTTAAGAGACAGATAAAGTTAGTTTTGACACAAAAGGCATACTACTCACTGAAAGAGTATTTTGAGGACAAAAACTTCATATGACTTTTATATATTTTTACAATTTTAACATAATTTTAAGTTTTCAATATATCTGTCTTAGGTATAATATGTGACTAAGTGCTGCGTATACCTGTATTTATTTTAACATGTATGTTTTTATTTTGTTTGTTATCAATATTCTGCTGTGATTGTCAAATGTGTATTTTTCACGCTTGTCATTTATTATGTCACGCTATTTTTATATAGGATCATTTTGACTTGTTCTATATCATGCATGTATGATCTTCAAGAACCAATAAATTATCTATCTATCTATCTAATTCCCATCCACGAAATATGTGAAGTTAGCGACGAATTCTCATCCACGAAATCGAACACAGGAAATTTTCAGTGGATATAGTACCTCATGGTGAAATCAATCGACAGTAGGAATTTTTTGATAGAAATGGAAGCGATAAATTAATTTTAACTTTCAATATCATTCATTTTGATTAATAAAGTATATCTACGATATTTCTACAATAAAATAATTTTCATACATTCTGTAGACTTGCGCGTTATGTCAAATTGTTTTTCGTCACTCATTCTATAATTTTGGATTGACGTGGCCGTTACTTGATGGAAATCCATAGTTATGACACTGAGGTTCTCGTGACCTGCCACCAGCTCCATCTGCATTTACCTGGTGTCTCTGCTCATCATTTCTGCCCATCATTTCTGCCCATCCAATGGACGTCGCTGAAATGGACTCTTCCATCTCCCTCCGAGTCTGCTGCATTTTCACGTTGTACCGCCATATCAGGGGCGGTCTGGGACCAAAAAAGTTACCGGGAGAAATAGAGCAAGCGGCCCACTATTTTTTCGTGTTGACGCTCATGGAAAATCAAATCGACTAAATATTGATAATATTGATTGATTCATTTATTTGACAATGAGTTATTACAATCCAACCAATACTTGACAATGAAAATAATATAAATTAAAACTAATTAATTAGCATTTTCTTCATTAAATCGCTTCTTTGTGCAACTTTGTCAATAATATTATCGGAATTTACATTATTGAGAATGTCTTTGTTGCATGCCATCAGCATAAAACACTGTAAATTTTCTTGGGATAATTGACTTCTTAGACGATTTTTTATAAATTTCAATGTCGAAAAACTTCTTTCACAAGACACCTGAGTGAAGGAAAGAGTTAAAACATATTTATATGCTAAAAATAGATTTTTGTATGTCGTGGCATACAAATTATACCGATTCAAAATATTGTAACAGCAAATTACACAATTTTTGCACGATTTACATTCAGACAAATAATCTTCATTGTCTTTTTCTTCTTCATAATAATGGCCATCGTCTTCCGTTTCACTTGAGGTTTCGTTCATAGGGGAAGTTTTTCTCATTTTATAAAAATCTTCGATCGAAAGTTTCAAATCATTCCAATTGATAATAAAATTGTGTAATTCGACTCGTAAATCATCAGCTGTGATGGCTTCGTTAAATTTTAAAAGCGCTCTTGTTAATTCTTCTAGCATTGGCGTTTCGAGTGTTTTTGTATTATTTTGTATTTGTGAAAAATTTGTGGGGTCAAGTAATGATAAATCTGCGAAAAAATATTCATTTTTAGTGAATCGTCTGTCTATACTTTGTTTAACAGTGTCCAATATAACATTGTGCACGTTTATTTCATATGCTTTAGTGCTGTCCGTTATTATGTCATCTTGGGACTTTTCACCTGGCATTTGTTTTTTTCGTCGGATTCTCTTACTTGGCAGGCCATTTTGCACTTCTAAATCGTCGTATTCCAATAGATCCAATTTTTCGTTCATGGCCTGGACGAATTTGTCTGTTGTTTTTTGGATGGTGTTAAAATCTCGGGTGTATTCTTGTACTTTCTTTTGCGCCGAATGAATCATTTGATAAGCTTTCAAATAGTCCAGTCCGGATGTTTGTAGGTAATTTGATAAAGGGGTGGTTATTTCAAATATTCTCAGATATATATGGGCCGTTAGTATTGTCTCATATTTTAAAAGTATTTCAACAAACCCTTTCGTTTTTGCGCGAGCATCAGGAGTTAAACTTGTTTTTTCTTGGATTGTTTTCAAAGTCAGAATAACTTCAATATACAGAGAGTTCTTTTTGTCTTCAAACGATCCAAAGATTTTTTTTAAGGCGGAATGTTTTGACCACCATCTAGTATTCCCTATAAGACCAATTTTTTTATTATGCGAGTCTGTATTTATTTCGTCCCAAATATCCATTCGCTGGTAAGAATCACGAATAAAAACAGATATATCATTCAGCATAGAAAATAAAGATGCTGCTGAAACTGTCACGCTGGTTGCATCTGTTAGCACAAGATTCAGTACATGGGCGTAGCACCAAATGTGGAACTGCCCAGGTGATTCTTTGTTGAGCCACGCGTTAAGACCTTGATATCGTCCATTCATATTTGCTGCCCCGTCCGTAGCATTACCTACACAGTTCTTGATATCAATATTGCCCCTAAAAAGCATCTCTTTCAGTAAGTCGCAGAGATCTTGCCCAGTACCGGATTTACTGTGGCACATCGAAAATAGTCGTTCATTCACTTTGTCAGTCACGTATCTGATAATGATTGAACACTGATCTTTTGATGTAATATCTTGTGTAGTGTCTATTTGTATGGAGAACATTCCTGCTTTCTGGACCTCTTCAGCTATACTGGTTTGTATTAAATTTCCAATCACATGTAATATATCATTAACATTAGTTTTAGACATAAACGTTAACATCGCACCTCTTCCCGTCTGTCCTTTTTTGTGATCTTTTTCATGTTGAGATTTACTTTTCTTTATACATTGTGTTAGGTGTTCTTGGAGACAAATGTCGTATTTGCTCAATAAAATCACTAACTCCAAAAAATTGCCATGGTCCGCATCCTTATCTTCTAAACTGTACGCACCTTCAACTGTGCTTCTGCCTCTGTAGCTCAGGCCTCTTTTTCCTATAAATGTCAAGATATCAATAATGCGTTCCATTACTTGTCTTCGTTTTTTCACCTGTTCGTACCTCAACGACATTTGATTAGCTGAAAGTTTTTTATCTACGCAAATTCAAAATGAACGCTTGAGAGCATGTCATATGCAATGATGAATTTTCATGTTCTTTCACACGCAAATGAATATGCTTCCTATCCATAAAGCCAGTTATAAAAACACTTGTATCCGTAGTTTTTGCAAAGGCTAAACAGACGCTGCAATATAAACATTTATCTTGTTCATTGTACGTCAGCCATTCACGCCTGACTCCTCTTTCTCGATAGAATGTTTTTTGGATAACTGTATCTTTTGAATTTTGACAGGGATGAAATTTGAAAAATAAAGGTAAATCTTCAGGTTTAGGTCGATGAAAATACTTTAATTGGGAGTCCTCTACACCAGGCACTAGAACATGTTTTTCAATTAAGTTTTCATTTGTAAGGTCGATTTCATCTGGTGTATATTTTTTTCGGACAGACTCGTCGCTTTTCCCCTGATTATATGCGTCCATAAAGCTTTCAGTTTGACCAACATTTTCTTTCTCTTTTTCAATCATGCTCTCTTCATTTTTATATCCTTCAGCGGCGGTAAGATCCATTTTCTCTGGTGTATGTTGGGTGGACTTTTCGTCCTTCCCCTGATTATATGCGTCTACGATGCTCTTAGTTAGACTAACATTACCTTTCTCCTTTTCAATCCCGCTCTCATCATCTTCATTCCTTTCAGGTATATTCTTTTCGGGTATTTTCTTGCTCATAACCTCTTCTTGGGTATGGACCAGAAATATATCGGATAATTTAGAACATCCTGCGGCGCTACTTTTCAAGAGCTTCAGTTTTCTATCCCTAACTTTTTCAGCACCTCCTTTGCGTTTTTTTGGCTGCTTTTCTTTTTCGTCCATTATTATTTTTTTCCTGTAAAAACAAAATTCAACGATTCAATTCGAGTGTGAGTGAACGCAGAGTATCAGAAAAAGAGCCGTTAATGAAAAACTAAATATAAAGAAGATTACAAACTTTACTAATGGCGCGGCGCGGCAGATGTCGGGTTTCTGAAACGTTTGACAACTTCAACTACCAATCAAACATTCCACGAATCCGCCATAATTATTTCCACAAAACACGAAACATTTCATATATAAAATTTTTGCAGAGATCAGAAGAGACTATAGGCACAATAAAGCTAACTTATAGTTTATGTAGTTTCCAATATTCTATACACCCAGCAGGCAACTCGATAAGATTCAATTGAGTAAAAGTTTATTCAAAATGCTCGCTCTTTTGTTTTGAAATGACTTTGCCCATACACATAACCTATTTATCACTTACCTTCAGTTTGTTTACAATCAGCCAATTATATTTCAAATATTTCTCGTTAAGTCACTGAAATATCGGTAAACTGCACCCCACTCTCCACTTGTGTCTAAATTAAATAATACGAAGACGACGCTGCACTGCACAATGCAGAACGAATGAGAGGTATACACTTATACAGAAGTTATTCATTCATGGGCCCTGTCCGTAGCTGATACGACTGATACGTGATGCCAGTGATGCCACCGCAGCGAATCATGACTACTCGTGTTTTCCCTCTCTCTACATTGCCTGATGTTAATGAGATACTGAACTGAATTCAATCTAGCGATGGGGCAGTTGCAGCGCCGGCCGAAGCGGTTGCCGGCAAAGCGGCTATTTTGCATTGTCAGATGCATTTGAATTTTTTCAAGACTATATGTAGAAAATTGATTTTCGTTATGATTGCATTTGTTGGCATGGCTGGACTCCGGCCCCCGCGGCCCATCTAGGGATCCGGCCCACCGGGAAAAGTCCCGGTACTCCCTGAGGCCACACCGCCCCTGCGCCATATTGACTATTTCCTCAAGGGTTTTCGTTTCTGATTCTTCACAAATTCTGCCCAGAACTTTGCCTTTTTTCAATCCATATACGAATTTATTTTTCAGTGCGAATTCCAAGTTTTCTTCGAACTTGCAATTCACTGCTAACGATTTCAGACGAGCATACCATTCATTTGAAGTCTCGTTTTCAGATTGTCGTGCTTCGAAAAATTTCTTTCGTTCCCGAAATATCGATACATGGGGGCTAAACTGCTTCTTCAGGAGCTCCGTAAGCTCTGAATACTTCTTTTCCTTGGGAAGTTTTGGATATGAAAGGTCTCTCAGTAACTTGTAAGTTGCCGTGCCAACCAAGCTCAATAAAACTGCTACCTTCATCGCTTCCTCACTGATGCAATTCGCTGCGAAATATTCCAGTTTTTCGCTGTATACAACCCAGTCTTCGTTTTCAGCACTGAACTCGTCCACGTGTACTATCACTCTCACGCGCGAAGCCATCTTGTTTCACTACTTTTTTAATCCTCGCCGCCAATTGAGGTGTTCCGGGTAATTAAACACTCAAATAAGTGGTTTTCTTTATTAAGATATCACAGTTGGTTACGCTTTCAATACACGATAATATAAACGTGGGTCACGGGGTTCATGTTCATAACTTTCAATATCGTCATCAGAATATCGATAACATGTGTCGGTACATACAATGCAATGGTCAATGGTCAACTGTCCTTGTGGACAACATGGCGCATTGTCTCTTAATAGAGCATGCGCACCCGAACCCAAGCAAGGATTCCTGGCGGGATATATGTGTTCCTGCCGGGATATATAAATGTCAATGCATACATTTTATGTTGTGAGATGGCCAGCAAGAATTGTAGTCGCAATTTTTTAAAGCAGAATTGAGTGTATCTTGTGGCAGAGTTGGCTACAGACATTGGTCCCCAACAATCCATTTGGTAGGAACAGCTTGTACTGTTTGGTCTTCTTCAAAAACAACCACCGTCCAAGATCGTGGTGAACCCATGTTGAATACAACTCAAAAAAAGGCAATATATTATATAAAATTATGTTTATTAAAGTTAGGTACCTTATTTATTATTTAGCCCAAGTAAATGATTTCCTCTATATTTAATAAGCTGACATGAACAAATTACTTTTGGTTTTGTCTCTTTACATAAACTGAAGCCACATGAGATGTGATGTGGAACCTTAATGTGGACATGATTGTTATAAATAAAGTACCTACGAAGTGATACTAGGAAGACTTTCCCAAGCCTCGTAGGGTGACAGCCCCAATAATTGCCACTTTAAGAGGACATTGGCCATTTGAATTCATTTGTGACTTTGGTTTTGATACAATTATTGATTTCGATCCACTAGTTGTTGAAAATATAACTTTAGAATATTGGTGCTGCACGAGTGGCGCAAGAAAGCATTCCGAAATTTAACAAAAAAAAATTGATGATTGTAAACTCAATTCACCAATAATTGCCATAGCAGTAATAAAAAATATCCAATAATTGCCATACCTGTCACCCCAATAATTGCCAACACATTAAAATAAATGATATGAAGAAAGGGTATTTACAAATAATGATTGAATGTGATATAGTAGGGATTAAAACTGTTTATTCAAATTTAGGGTACGGTACATTGTTTTCATTTGTCTGAGAGTCAGGTTATTGAAAGAAAATGGTTCATTGCCATGCAGAGTTAATGGACCGTAAAATATGTATTGTATATGAACAATATCTCTGTCCTCCTTTTGGGGCCAAACGAATGAATTTTCTGTTCTTTCTTTGAGGAATTTCATTTGCACCATTTCTTTTTCTATGGCAATTACTCGCCCTATATAAAACTGCTCCTCGTAATAAACAGAATAATACTTTTCAATTTCCACGTTGATGGAATTAGAGATCGGATCAACTTCTTCGATGGTATCCATTTGAGTTTCATTTTCATCTGAGAACTCCTCATACGCTACTGACTCTTCATTGCTTTCTTCTGAACTACTTTCATCCATTTTATTTCTTTTTGATTTCAACAAACTCTTCTTGCGCCTTTTTGCATCCAGTTCTTCGTTTCTTTTAATTTTTTTCAGTTCTCTTTCTGCTTTCCTTTTCTCTTTTTCTTTGTTCAATTTCACTTCCTCTTTCTTCTGAATATATTTCTTCCATTCTTTTGAAGTAACAACAGATGGTACTCTCTCCGACATTATTTTCCTCTTTACAGTATTTTCTTTTGGGGTTGGTCAAAATAAAGCTTTCTTGAAAGGAGTATCTACACTTGAGGAAGTAGCTTCATTATCCAAAATCATACACGTTGGTGATTTCTCAACTGGTAATTTTTCAGTTGGAGGGATTGAACTGGTAGCTTTTTCAGGAGTTTTCTTCATTGTAAAATCCTCTAAGGTATTTTCCTTGTTAGATATAATTTCCTCGTCTTCTTTTGGTTCTTCAGTCTCTACATCAGCAATAGGATTTTCTGTACCATTATTTTCTTCCGCTGTTGTATGAAATTCTTGAACAAGTTCCAGTCTTTCCAAATCTTTTTTCATTCTGTACCAAACTTTGTACAATTCGGAATATATCTCTGCTGCTTTCCATTTACCATTCGCCACGTAGGATGCTTGAAAATCTGTCAATGTGTCGATTTCAATGTATTTCTGTTCTAAAAGTTCTAGGCAATTCTTTGTAAGGTTTTTTTTTGATTTGGTGTCCTTTGATGGTTTTTCTGCCGTTTTTGTTTGTCCAGAATGTTGTTTGATGCATTTTGTGTAATCGACTTCGTTTGGGTTCCAAGGATATAAACCACATCTTTTGAAACCATTCACGACAATCTGACTACTTATTTTGGAATTTGTCTCTTTAAATAGTAGAGGAAAGTTACTTTTATTGAGAGTCTCTTCCGAATGATTAAATTTCCAATCATGGACAGTCTTCTTCCATTCCGTTTTCATTGGTTTGAAAACACTGACATCACAAGGTTGGATGATATGAGTGGCATTTGGGTATAAGGCAACAACAATAATTCGTTTTTTCTCACAAAATTCACTCAATTGGAGGGTGAGATGGGATTTATGTCCGTCTAAAAATAATAGAATGACAGCTCTACCTCATTTTCAACTAACCAAGGATGGAAAACGTTAGTGATGTATTCATAGAAAGACTCTCCAGTCATCCATCCGTAAGCAGTTTTACCCACCCCCCAATGATCTGATTTGTAGTTCGGTTACGGCAGCCCTGCTACTTGTTCATGTTTCTGGAACTCTCTTAGAAAGAGTTTTTCCATGCCTCTTCATGAACAAGGAAAACCATTTCCGACCAGGCTTATTATCAGTGAATGGGTTTTTTCCATTACTATTCAGCATGATTTTTTTAACTGTTGTTAGTATGTCTTCTTCCACTAACGGAAATCCTACTCTTGAAATTTGTATGATCCACCGTACAAGGTGTTCTTCTTCTTTCTCGTTCAATATTGTTGGCGGACCCATCTTTCGTTTCAGCGGAGTTTTTCCTTGTACTCTTACCCAACGTTCTTCGAGGAACCCCATATTTCTTGGCGGTTGCATTTACTGAATGCCCTAATCTAACTTCTTGGATTGCCATATTCATACTCTCTTCAGAATACCTGAAGAAGGCTTTCTTGGATGTCGAGTTGTTCATTATGATCTGTAAAGTAAGAAACACCTTCGTTAATGGCAATGTACCAGTACTTGCCAACCATTCTACCAGTAGTTTCCAATCATTCTACCAATAGTTGCCAATCATTCTACCAATAGTTGCCAATCATTCTACCAATAGTTGCCAATCATTCTACTAATAGTTGCCAATATATGGCAACTATTGGTGGAGAGTAACTTAAGAGACTCGTGTCTTCACCCAGAGGGCCAAAAACGTTTGAACATTTCAAAAACTAAGGAATCTCATAGTTCATCATCATTTGATAAAAAAACCACTAATTGCCAACTTATGGCTATTACTGGGTTTTGAACTTATTTTCTACCCAGTAAATGCCACCCTTTGTTTTTTATAAAAAACACTATAATTCATCATATTTATATGATTATGACATTTGCTGACCCTCATTCACTGTGTCAAAGAAAAACAATACATAATTCCTAGATGTACCTACAAATAAGAAGCAACAACAATATTCACTTACCTTATAGTATGACACTACGGAAACGCACATAACCTTGAATTTGAAATGGCGCGTTATTACAGAATTAAATAATATTTACAGTGACATCTAACGTTCGATAGTGATACCGGTAATCCTTGTTAAGTACTTCTCCTTACCATAGATGGTGTCACCTTGCATGAAAGTATTACACATTTGTTATAATTCATGAATATATTAGTGATTGGCAATTACTGGTGCAGTGGCGACAACTGGTGCCGTCACCCTATAAAGTGGTATGGTAAAAGTCAGAGATAAATATTCTTAGTGTAACAATTTGGCATTTCAGTACAGTACTTTCGGTATCTTTGCGATATCAAACACAAGACACGGTAATTTAATAGAGCAAGAGCCCGCAACAGCCAGGCGCACATCATTTCATAAAACCTGAAAGTTTGTCTGCACACCTCACCAACACAGGTAAGAACGATGAGCAACTACGAAGTTTGGGTAGTGGTTACTTTGACACTTAGCATGGTTTCAACCCCTGCCGGACACCCCCAAACTCTAAAAAATTGTACTTACACTTACGTTAGCCACAATAAGCCATTGGCCGCAGTGGTGAGCCTGATATGGGCTCACTCACATTTAAACCTAAACCTACACTTACGTTATAGTATAAAAGCTGAATTTTATATATGTTTCTTGGGAGACCATTAAAAGAAGTTACTCCAGCAGCGGACAGTTTTCATGGTTTTTAGTCTTGCTAGAGGCCTTGAGCACAGTATAAGACACATATATTAATCGTGATCTTGAAACGTCAAAAGCAAGATAAAAATCAAAAATTGCAAAACGTTCTACTTTTTAAAATTTTTCTTCAATGTTTTATTTAAAAAAAGCCATATATTTATTTAAAGCCATATATTATAAGTATAGTTTAGCAATAGGTGAATATATGTATTTTTTTGTCTGAAAAAAGTGTATTTTTTTCTGATTTAAAGTGTATCCAAATTATAAGAGATATTTTTTTCAAAACAAAAATTCAGCTCAGTGCATATCAAATTTAAAAAATTGAGTTTCAGTTGACATGCTTTGTGACGTCATTTTAAATATTATTCTAAAGAAAATATCAAAAAACCGAGCTTTATATACTTTAATGTATTTGAGATGCTGTTTTTTACACAAACAGACAAACTTTCAGGTTTTATGAAATGATGTGCGCCTGGCTGTTGCGGGCTCTTGGGCTATAATTGTTATTTTTGACTTTTACTATATTAGGTGTAAAAACTTACGCAAAAGGGGGTATGTTACAAATTCGTTTTAAAATTTTAATTTGACACATTTTTTTAACCATATCTCGTCACCCGGATGCAGAAGCATCCTATGTAACAAAAAGTAAATTTAACAGGAGACGAATTTTTAAATTGTCTGCTTTAAATTAATTGATAGTACGTTAGCTAATGCCTCAAGTCATTGCTGTATTTGACCTTTAAGGTACTGAAGGACATTTTTTTTGTCTAGAGTGACATAAAAAAAGTTGAAGGAGTTAGGATATATTAGCGCAATTTTTTTTTACGGAATTTATCCTAAGTAATTTGAATGGAAATAGGCTTGTTTCTGAGGTATCCTAACTCCACATTTCAACATCATCAAACCCAACAAACGTCATTAATAATAAATAATAACCAAGCAATATTAGTGCATCATTGTATATTTGAAAAATATATTGAATAGCCTTATTGAGACCACAATTTTCAATATAAAAACAAAAAATATAACAAAGTTAACATTAAATTAGAATTAAATTTAATTTAATTCAAAATACAAATAATAATTCCAGCAATAAGTAATAACACAGTAAAAGTAATAAGTTCATTGAAAACTGTAAATATTCTTCTATTCAAATATTGAAATCCGTGAATTGTGGAGAAATCAGTGGAGAATTAATCGGAATCATCAGATGCGTCTTGACATCGACCCCCACATTCCAAATTTTCATAAAAAGTATGGCAGGATGGTGGAATGATTTTTTCCTTGCACAAATATTGTAGATCATCATATTTCAATTTTGGTATTGGTATAGGCTTCTCGTAAAGTTGTTTTGGAACGAATGATGTGAAAGTGTTGGCTATTTTTTTTCTCTTTTTTTTACAAATGTCAACCAGTTTGAAAATTTCATCAGAATACTGTTCTTTTACTTGAATCACATTTTTTTTTCAGATGGATCTACCATGACCACTCGAACAGCATTCCATAATATTTTATTGCCATTAGTATCACAATCCCAATTCAGAGTGGTACTCTTGAACATATCTTTTAAATCAAGTATGTCTTCTTGAGTCAATTCTTCTACTATACAGGGTGGGCCACGGTCGATGGTACCTTAGACGTTTACGGAGAACGGGACATAGGATCATTCTGAAAATTTGGTTTCTCAAGTAGTTGCTCTTGGTCTATCGATCTAAAATATTTTCAGCAATGCAGCGTTGCCGCTTATACCAGAAAGTAGCAGCATCTTTGTTATTTCAAATGGGTCACCCTGTATATTACCGCATTTTTGAACTCGTCATTCCTTTCTGATTATTTCTGCTTCATACTCCCCTATACCTATCTCTAACGGTTTTTGAGATATTGGTTATTTTCTATATTTTTTATCCAAAACATAGCTCGAATTGAATGTTTATTTCTGCGGTATTTAGATTCTTAGGAAGTTGCAATTTTGTGTTCAGTTCATCAAGATCATGTTCATTGATTCTGTATAGAGAAGTTTGTTCTGCGTTATACAGGGTCGTTCAAAATTCACGATCTTACTGCTAGATACGAAAAGGGTTGAAAGTGCGTTTTTTTAAATGGAACATCCTGTATATTATGAAATATCCTGAAAGATGACTAAATTCCCTTCAAATTGATATATCATGTTCCTATACCTAAATATCCAGAATTCCGAGATAATAGCAATTTTCACTTGTAATCTCCCAAGTGCTTGAATTATTAACGGAAATTTTTCGAGTACATGAATATTTTGAAAATTACCCGAGTCGCGAAGTGACGAGGATAATTTTCTTTGAAAATTCATGTACGAGATAAATTTACGGCAATTAATTAATTCAAGCACGAGGGGGATTCGGTAAGAAAATTTCACACTGAGAAATGAAAATCATCCAACAATTCATAAGAAATAACTAACGATGGTTTCACCTGAACTATTTATAACCACTGAAATATTAATATGTAAAATACCTAACAAAATCTTCATCAATAAATGTGTTTAAATTTGGAACAAAAAAATAAATAAAAAAGTTCTGTTCTTATCGTGGATTGAACCATCGACCTAGCGACTCATAGGCCGCAGCACTGCCGCTGAGCTACGGGACTTCTTGTAAAACTTGTGACAAATGGTGTATTCAATATCTTCTGAAATATGATTTCAGAATCGACAATTTCTGCAATAATCATGGAGAAAATATTTTCAGACACATTCCAAATATCTAGTAAATACATAATTATCTCCTTTCATATGAAAACTAGACCTCCATTTGTACATTAAAGCAAAATATCAACTTGTCACATGTCTACAAAAGTGAATATTCATCTAAGGTGGCTATTAATTGTCATGATGGTACATGACATTATGAAAATTTAACAATAACTGAACTATTAATAATACCGTTGTGTGTTTCTTAACGAAAGTGACTCAAAAATAATTAAAATGGAGGGAAATAACTATTCAAACGAAGTTCTGATGAAATTGTTTATTCTTCATGGAAAATGTGAGGGAATTATAGCAAGAACGTGCAGAAAATTCAATGAAACGTACCCTGATTTACAACCAATGAACAAAAGGAAGTTTGTACGATTACAACATAATTTCATTAATTATGGATCAAAATTGAAAACGGAACGACATTTACCGAAGCCTATAACTTCAGATGAAGACAACATAATAAATGTTTTGGCCTATTTCCACGGTAATCCCCAAGCTTCCACTAGAAGTGCCGAATATGATTTAGGCTTGGATCGTGTTTCTGTTCGAAGAATCCTTCATAATCATAACATGCACCCATATAAGTTTAGAAAAGTTCAAGCTCTAAAACCAGAAGATTATCAAAGTAGGGTACAATTTTGCGAAACAATCCTTATTCGCACCCAAGAAGATCCTAACTTCTTAAAAAATATTATTTGGACTGACGAATCAAAATTTTCCAGAGAAGGAATTTTTAATAGAAGGAACGAGCATTTCTGGGCTGATCAAAATCCAAATGTTGTCAAGGAAATGGGATATCAGGAAAAGTTTAGTTTCAACGTATTTTGCCTTCTAAAGGATAACCGAATAAGTTTTCTTATTTACGATGAACCGTTGAATTCAGCGAAATATCTTCAAATTCTAAGGTCAGTTGTGAACGACTTCTTGGACAATCTGTCATTAGAAGAGTATCGTAGCAGTTGGTTTCAGCTGGATGGAGCACCGGCTCATTGCACTGAGGAAGTAACAGAGGAGTTGTTCGACATGTTCGACGATCGCTGGTTCAGACGTCTGGGTCCGTGGAATTGGCCTGCGAGATCACCCGATCTCACGCCACTTGATTTTTACTTGTGGGGTAATTTGAAGAGAAAAGTATACATGACACCAGTGCGCCAACGAGTGATCAACTGCATTGAAGAGCTAGATGCCAGTGAAATAAGGAGTGCTACAACTGTATCTCCAAATACCCGGATTTTGAAATGTTTGGAAGCCAATGGTCGGCATTTTGAGAATTTATTGTGAACGTTTTCTAATTTTTGACAGATGATTAATGAAATTATGTTGTAATCGTACAAACTTTCTTTTGTTCATTGGTTGTAAATCAGGGTACGTTTCATTGAATTTTCTGCACGTTCTTGCTATAATTTCCTCACATTTTCCATGACGAATAAAAAATTTCATCAGAACTTCGTTTCAATTATTTTTGAGTCGTTAAGAAACACACAACGGTATTATTAATAGTGCACTAATTGTCAAATTTTCATAATGTCATGTACCATCATGACATTTAATAGCCACCTTAGATGAATATGAGAAAAATAAATCGATTTTTTTTTTTAATTTCACAACTCACTTTTGTAGACATGTGACAAGTTGATATTTTGCTTTAATGTACAAATGGAGGTCTAGTTTTCATATGAAAGGGGATAATTATGTATTTAATAGATATTTGGAATGTGTCTGAAAATATTTTCTCCATGAATATTGCAGAAATTGTCAATTCTGAAATCATATTTCAGAAGATGTTGAATACACCATTTGTCACAAGTTTTACAAGAAGTCCCGTAGCTCAGCGGCAGTGCTGCGGCCTTTGAGTCGCTAGGTCGATGGTTCAATCCACGATAAGAACATAACTTTTTATCCTCAAAAACCAACTGCTAAGAATTCTTTACATTGAATAAAAATGCACTACACGCATAAGCATTGCAGGAGGCGTGTGTTTTACTGATCTGTACCGCAATTTTATGAAATGTCCGGCTTTCCGTTAACATCAGCGGGGCCCAGCGCCCCTCTGTCGGGGGTATCTGGGCCCGACTTGGCAGGGCGCCCCTCTAGCTCCCCTGAAAAGGAGCGGAGGGGTTGCTACTTCTGCGCCAACTCTCCATCCTCCCCTGACCCCCCTGGGTTAAGAAGAATGAAGAGTTATGAAATGACATGTCATAAAATGTGAAATGTAAATGACTAACTGTGTAATAAAACCCCTATTTATTTATTTATTTATTTATTATTTATTTTTTTGTTCCAAATTTAAACACATTTATTGATGAAGATTTTGTTAGGTATTTTACATATTAATATTTCAGTGGTTATAAATAGTTCAGGTGAAACCATCGTTAGTTATTTCTTATGAATTGTTCGCGACTCGGGTAATTTTCAAAATATTCATGTACTCGAAAAATTTCCGTTAATAATTCAAGCACTTGGGAGATTACAAGTAAAAATTGCTATTATCTCGGAATTCTGGATATTTAGGTATAGGAACATGATATATTAATTTGAAGGGAATTTAGTCATCTTTCAGGATATTTCATAATATACAGGATGTTCCATTTAAAAAAACGCACTTTCAACCCTTTTCGTATCTAGCAGTAAGATCGTGAATTTTGAACGACCCTGTATAACGCAGAACAAACTTCTCTATACAGAATCAATGAACATGATCTTGATGAACTGAACACAAAATTGCAACTTCCTAAGAATCTAAATACCGCAGAAATAAACATTCAATTCGAGCTATGTTTTGGATAAAAAATATAGAAAATAACCAATATCTCAAAAACCGTTGGAGATAGGTATAGGGGAGTATGAAGCAGAAATAATCAGAAAGGAATGACGAGTTCAAAAATGCGGTAATATACAGGGTGACCCATTTGAAATAACAAAGATGCTGCTACTTTCTGGTATAAGCGGCAACGCTGCATTGCTGAAAATATTTTAGATCGATAGACCAAGAGCAACTACTTGAGAAACCAAATTTTCAGAATGATCCTATGTCCCGTTCTCCGTAAACGTCTAAGGTACCATCGACCGTGGCCCACCCTGTATAGGGCTGTTTTTTTGCTGCCGTACGAAATAATGTATACCACTGAGTAGGGGTAAAAATTGGTATATTTTTGGAAGCTTTCTCAATCACACTGTGAACCGAATCACCTTCGTTTTGGGTGTGACCCACTTCTAAAAATTTGTGTGATATTTTTATATTGTATTTATTACAAAAACCTAAATACAATGTGAATAAATATCTGTTACGATTTTGACCCCCACAATTATCCGAGAAGAACGAAAATTCCTTAACTCCAGTATTGATTTTATATAATAAAACTTTTGACACACAGCTTCCTACTTCACAGGCTCCCCGTTTCGCAATTCCTTGATGCCACATGTAGCAGATACCTTGATGTGTGTTAAGCTCATACATCGTAAAGTTGTATGTTGATAACTTTCGTTTGTAATAGAGCTGTGATATTTCAGCTTTCGGACTCAGTAAAACCTGCTCCAAATCAAATACAGCTGCGCAAAATTCGGGGGTATCTTTTGCTTTTTCCTTGTCACTTTCCTTTTCTTTTCTAGCAAGGTCTTTATTTTTCAAATGGGATTCAAACTCTTGTTTCATGTTTTCCTTGTCTTCACCTACAGACTCATTATACTTGTTGCAGAGGCCACACTGATCTTTTTTTGGAATGAAAAATGAAAAATTTAATTCATAATTGAATATTTGCCTATATGTGGATTCAGAGGCGGGTTTAATCAGTTTTTCAACACATGACTCAGTGTATAGTGCATATAACTTGGTAATGTTCAAAGAAGATGATATATATTTTTTGGTGGTTTTTTTTCGGCAATAGTGACTCTCGATGCATGGGATGCTATTAATGTGATTCCTCACAGATTCCTCACAGATTCCTTCACTTCATCCGAAAGCTTTGAATTTTTTGTTGTTCTGCCTCTCTTGTCAGGCTCTATCACGCCAACAGCAACACCTTCCCTTTCCACCTTCTTCTTCAATACGGCCTTGACTACTTGGTGACTGATAGACAATGTATTTAAAAAAAAGTTTGACATACTATAGCATTTTTAAAATCACTTTCAGGTAAGCTGTAAACATAGGTGTAAGTTCGTCTGCTAAATTTGCTATCAGTGCCTTGACTATCATTTGATTTAGTTTTTCTTTCACGATTCTTAAATTTAAATTCTACAAATCGCAATATGAAGTCTCTTTGTTTGTCTATATCTCCCAATTTCCAGTATTGCCCTCTGATATTTTCTCTATGTTCTTCTGAAATTTTGGTTTTACATTTCAATCGGCAAGTATCAAGGCAAGCAGGTTTTAAGGTTCTTGCTTCAACAATTTTGTTTTTGCAATTTGTGTATTTTTCTCCATTATTTCTCTTTTTTTTAATTACATTTCTTCTCCATGCCTCAATGTTTCGTTTTCTTTTTCTAGTTTTGGAGTTCTTCAAAACAATATTGGGTTGAGGACTGACCACGTTCATTAACTCGTTATTAATTTCTTCATCTTCATCATCAGGGACATACTCTGGATCCTTGTCACTATCATAATCAACTTCAAATGGATCAGGGGCTTCCTGCTCAAATTCTTCTTCTTGAAGATAGCCGATATTTGTTACATCATCAACATCAGTTTCCATTTCTGGGTTTTTAGAAATTTGAGGAATGGGAAACAAATTATTTTCTGCAGCAGCAATTATACGAGCATCAGCATTTTTGAAGAAAGTTTGTGTTTCCCAAAATACTTCTGATAGGCCTCCCCTTTCAACATCGCCTTCAACATGTTCGGTGGAATGTTTCGCAAAATCTGCAATGAATAATAGAAAAATTGGTTTAGTACCAAAATGAAATATAATTATAATTATTAATTGCAGAAACTATACAGAAAATGATTCCATCTTCACAAAGTTTACTTCAAATATCACGACATGTTTCGCTAACAAAGTAGCTTTTTCATAGAATTCGATCTTCACAATTTTAATTTTGAATATCACTACATTTTTTGCCAACACAGTTGCTTTTTTACTCTAAGAAGCTACTGTGTTATCGAAACAGGTCATACTTGAAATAAAAAATGTAAATACCAAGTAACAGTCAATCAGAAAAATAAAAATTATTAGTCAAATTCTTGGAAATAATTATCAAGTTGATAAAAAGTGTTGGTTGGTAGATCAAAGTTGCCGGGGGAAAACCATAACAAGAGCGAAGAAAGGTAATTTAATAGTTTAATAGAGAAAGTGAGGTTACGTACCTGATGTGCTAGTAGAACTTGTCACTTCTTCATAATTTTCGTTTGTTTGTTTTTCGACCAGATTCAAAATCATTCGGCCTCGGGTTGACATTGTATTATTTAAAATAGCAAGTCAAATCAGTCACAATATTAGGTCTCTTCATTCGACAAACTAACAATTATCACAACGTGCTGCCTGAATAACAAACAGTCTTGGTATCCTAAGTTCACCTCTCCGAAATTCTGCAACGCAATAACCATCCTATGTAGTAAACAAGTATCCTAACTCCCATGACGGAATGTCCAGTATAGCCTATCTGCGCATCGAGTAACTTAAGCTACTACTTTGACTAAAAATGGAGCTAGGATGTTTCTGCATCCGGGTGACGATCTAATATGCTCCAAATCTGTAGTGAACTTTCATGACTAACTTTGAAAATATTTAATTCCGAAGAATTACATGGTACTTGAAAAAAATTATTTTACACATTATACTTTGTTCCTATTATTTGAATATCATTTTTTATTAATACTATATTTTCAATATTAATAATGCAATTGTCTTTCAATATACAACAATTATCTGCATTTTCTACAGACAATACAAATGTCTCAAAAACAATTTTCTTAAACTGCTTTACTGATTCAGATATTAGTTTTGGGGCCTTGGAAATGTTGGGTTTTTAACTGAGGAAACTGTTGTGATGGCTGTTCAGTCCTCATTGTATTTTTTCTCTCATGTACACGATTAACTATTTGTTGAACTGGTTGGTCACCTTTTCGAAATAATTTTTTCAAGAAAAGCATGTTGTTTTCAAATGCAAAAGCACTAACATTTTCAATACTTCCATATATTTTTGAATCAGCTGCAATATGTAATAAATTGTGGATATTATGTGATACATGTTCAGGACCATACATAATGAAAGTTTTAACAAAATATTTCAATAGTTCATTAGCATAGTCAATATTTTTATTTAACGACAGTAAAATAAAAGCCACTTGCAAGCATAGAAAATTCTGATAAGTGTTTTCATCCACATTTCCTTTTAATGCTACAGCTCCAGTATAAAATAAAAATAGCCTAAATTCTGTTGCTTTCCAACGTTTTGATTCTAAAAGAGATCTTGGTTTTCTACAAACTCTTCAGGTACTTGCTTTTTGAACTCTAAATGTTGTGAAGAAATTTGATTAATTAGAAAAACTGAAAATTTATAGGGTGGCTTACTGTTAAGCCATAAATTAACCAGGGTGAAGTGGGGTAAATGTAATCATCGGGCAAGTGTAATCAGGCACTCTCTAATTTTTGTATTATCGTTTTTAATATTTTTCCAACTATAATTTGAAATTGCAACCCTTTTTTTACCTGTATATGATGTTTGTTATCTTTTTCAAAGTCTGTTCGAAATTTTAGTTAAGTTATGGATCACCTGCATTTTCACTTGTTATGCAAGTGCCGATTGTAATTTTGATGTTTTTATTACTATGGCAAATAATTCATTAAGGCTTCAATAATTTGCTTCCTTGGGTTATTTTCAACGGGGAATCCGATTCTGCTGTCAGATTTTGATGTCCACAAAAACCAAATAGTGTTGATTACATTTACCCCACCAAAAGGTACATATGGGGTAAGTGTAATCACGAAGACTGGGGTAAATGTAATCACTGATTGGCATTGTACATTGTCTTATTGTTCAGTTATTTCATTAAACGTAAACATGACAATTGTGTACTCATTCCAAAAAAGTTTAACTTCCTTATAAATTGAGGTGGGGGTTAATTTTTTTTTGGTCGAAACTGCATTTTTCATACTTCATTACGCTTGCCCCAAATACTCTAGGATACGATGCATATGAGAATTACAAGCCGTGATTACATTTGCCCCGAATGCTGGGGTAAGTGTAATCAGCGAACATAACTTATTATTATTGTTTATAACAAATTCACTGTTGCTAGTAGAACGAAATCAGTTACCTCAGTTAGTTGTCTATTAGATAGGTAGTACTACTGTGATAAATATAAAAGGAAGCTCTTTTGGGTCTCTTGATATTATCATTTAAAGTCCAACTGTTGTTTTTCTGATTACACTTACCCCACTTCACTATCTACTTTTTCATCACACCGAGACATGCAAGATGCATATAGTCTAGTGGAAAGCTATCAATCATATTTATGCCTGGGAGTTGTTCTAATACCGACGTGCCACTGTGATGTTCTTCTTGAGTTTTATTTCTGAAACTGCTAACTATTCTTAACTGAAAACACATATCTGAATCTGGAAAACACACCCTTCCATTTTTGTAATCTCCTTTTGTATCACACTTTGTGCATGACATATATCCACTATGCCCACGTATGCATTTTACGAAAGATTTTGCAGGTACATCACAAATGAAAGCAACAATATTTACATTATATTTTTTTCCAATATATATAAATCCATCATTTAGTAGAGGTACAGCTTCATCAACGAACCTGCTCAGAAATTCATTAGAATTATTTGGCTTTTCATTCCCATGATAAATCCCCACAATTTCTACCTCATTTTTATTAGTAATTAGATTTAACACATTTGGCCACAAACAACTTCCTGAACTTTTTGCCAACGGTAAACCATCTATATTTATACAAACTTTCCATGTACTTGTTTTCAAATTATTTTGCAATCTATCAATTAATATTTTTAGGGAAGTAAGAAATCCAAAATGATAATAGACTCCTGGTTCTATTATCTCTAAATCATACCCTGTTTTACTAGGAGTTTTCAATAAAGTTCTTGCATCTTTAGGAACATTTAAATTTTTTCCTCGAAGTATAGATAACAGTTGAGAAAGAGCCACATGAGAGATGTTATGAGTTACTGCCCAACTTGATAATTCTGAATTAGTTTGAAAAGAAGTTTCTCCACGGATTCCATCTATTGCAATATCTAATTCGCTATCGACATGATTTTCCAAGATATCAATGTCTGATTCACTGTCACTGTGAAGAATAGGTGAATCTTCTTGAGAAGTAGCAATTAAAGACGTTGTCAATGCTTCTTGAGAAATTAAAGCAGATGTTGATGCTCTTGCGAAATGAAAGCAGATGTTGATGCTTCTTGAAAAAATGAAGATGAAGTTTCTCGAACAATCAAAGAAGATATTGGTGCTTCTTGAGAAATAGGTGTTTTTTTGGCGTTTAAACCTTTCAGAATATTTGTTTACTAATTTTCTTTTTATCAGATTTTTACTTGGGGTGGACATTATTCCAAAGGTCAAGGCAAAATAGGTTTCATTTAAAGTTTAAACTAAAAAAACTTATTAACAAAACAAGTGACACTAAGAAATATAGTCACGTAATAAATAAAACATCACATGTATCGCTAACCATAAAATTAAAATATGTATCTTATTCAAACCTACCTCTGTACAAATAGATGCACATATACACATTTAACTGGAACACGTAAACTGCAATCCTTTCTCTCAGATCTTATTGCAATCGTATTGTGCCAAATACAATAAAACTATAAACAAATCTGTTATTTTTAATGACACTATCAACTATCTACCCTTTTCTTGGTTCTGGAACTGACCGCTAACGAGCAACGGCGCTGACCGACCAGGGAGAGGGTTTACAGCTTTTTAATTGGTAGAAGTTTGACAACTGACAGAAAGAGAGATTTCGACCAATGAAATGGCGAGAAATGTAAAATTTCCAAATAATTTATATTATTGTCGTTCTTCGTTTTTTGAACAACACTTATGCAATATGTGTCAAAATAACAAGTTCCTGAAATGATTTTGCGAATGTATTTCGGGAACATTCTCCTTGGAACGTTTCGTGCACATATAACATAAAATGAAAATAAAGCTTGTTATTACTATTATGATCAAATAAACGTCCAAACGTCATGCCAAAGATGAAGTGGTAATGAGTGGGTTGAATATTAAGCCCTGTAAAACAATAAAAAAGTTGGGACTACTCGTTGACGATAATTGACGGTTTAAAACACATATTAAACAAATATTAATTGAGAAATCTTCACCGTAACACAGGCCCGGACTGGGACCATTTGGGGCCCTCAGCTAAAACTTGTGACGGGGCCACATACCGGGGGTCTGGGGGTTATGTAATAAAATTTTTGAAAATTATAGGCGCTTGAAAACAATGATAACGTTTTTTTACGCTATTTTGGTACTTATGAAGAAGTAATTCAGCTGGGTTTGTATACAAATCTTATGATTTTTGACTTTTATTGACTTTATTATTCATTAAAATAAGAAATTCACGGTATTTTCAGAATACCACAATACTACAAAACACATGATGTAGAACTGGCAATAATTACAACGAAGTTCAAAATAAAGTGCAGTATTTTATTATATATTTTTTAGCACCAAAGTATTAAATTAAATGAATTATGTCAAAATTATTCGTGTGATGAAAATAATGACAAACGGATTTTAGGGATTAGAAAAATAATACTTGATTTTTTTTTAATTCTTGTGTATTTAACAGTTTACAATGTTGTTATACTAGAATAGAAGGGGCTTAACTTAACTGAGATGATTCGACATTTTACTCCTCTTGCTACTTCATATAGTATTTTAGTGTAGTATTTTTAGGTATGGGGTGGATGTTATTATATGTAAGAGAGGAGGGAGGAGAAGGACAATATGCGCTCGCGCGGCTCTACTGACTGATCAGTTGATCTGATAGAGCATCGCTGGCACTTGTGCAGTTGTCTGCTGAACATACGTCACCACGCAGACGATGCATTACACCACAACAACTTAACTCAACTCATAACACAGAAGCTCGTATAAATCTTTCGTACAAACAGCAAGATATAAACACTTGACGTGTTCTACTTTTGGAAAATATAAACAAATCATCACCAAGGACACAAAATAACTTCTAACAAGACAAAAACATTTTTATGTACGTCATGTGGGGCCCTCTCGGGCCGGGGGCCCTCCGCCATCGCGGACCTGCGGACCTGGCCAGTCCGGGCCTGCCGTAACAGGATAATTCTAAACAAAGATTTGATGAAACAGTTACATGAAACTTTAGTTTTGAGCACTGAAACTATGACGATTTGATTTATGGACCGTGCCTCTCGATATTCGAACACAGACTAGAATTCAAAACTCATGTATTCGTTTCACTTGTTCTTTGAGAATGCAATACCACTTGACTCCATTTATAGCAAAACTAGTATGACAATATGCAGGACCGATGGAATTTTCACCTTGCATGTTTAGCCCATGAAGTTTTAGAAAAAGGAACTACTTTTTATATTAGAAAAAAATGACATATCGGTCGTTTGTTCATGATGTAAATACCAGAAATAGGAATCTGCTTGTTCGGTAGGGAATTACAGTAGTAATTTTTTATATATTTTTTCAAATGCTTACAAGTTATACTGCGTGAAAAACGATTTTTTTATTTTTTTTTAATTATTGTATTTGATACAGAAAAAAAAAGAATTGGAAGAGAATTCAAACATTAGCTATTTTCGCGCAAACTATTACCGGTATTTCATCGAAAATAGATGACGTCAAAGTCTCTCCATATATTGCACGGCTGGAATCAAAACAAAGTGTGCCTTCCCATTAAATTCAACTAAATAGTTTGGAAAGAAGTTTTAATCGGGTGTGCCTACACTGTGATTAAAACTGGGAACAACTCTTTGTCATGTAGAAAACATTCTCAGAGGACTCAAGGACAAAAGTTTGTAGAACAGTACTGATGACGTCGACGTCAGTCCGCGAAAATAGGGCGTTTGAATCTATCTCAATTTCGAATAGTTTTTAAGTGAATTGTAGTCGATATGAAATAGATTATTAGGTTCGTGGTGTGATTTTACATGCATCGTATATACAGATAAGATCATTTGTTACAAATAAAATGTCATTTTTTATTGCAGTGTAATTCCCTGTTGTATAATAATAATAATAATAATAATAATATGTTTATTCAATTCAATAAAAATGGTGAACAAAGATAGCAAACAATAAATTTTCAATAAACATGTGTTCACTCCGAAAGTCGAAACTTGTATGGAGCGTACAAACACAAATACAAATAATGAATATGAATAATAATAAATATAGCAATAAAATTAACAATACAACAGGTATATAATATAAAATGTTTTAGTGTAAGTATAAAATAATTGTATAAAAAGTTCTTATGGGGTACCTACTTGTTTAATCTAAAAATACATATCATAAAGATAAATTGACAGGATATACAGATGTGCATATATATACATATATACACATATATGCATGAGTGGCAGTGGAATAAATTGAATATATAAAAAATATTTTCATCTTAATTCCACCGTACTGTGTATAATGTCTCGTGATTGTGACTTTATGAACTTCCTTAGTTCTCTTTTGAAAATAGATGGGGACATAATACTTTTCATCATTTCAGGTAAGAAATTGTAAAGCTTTGGGCCAAGATATCCGTAGCTTTTTTGACCTATAGTTTTAGTCATGAAGGGAGGTAAATATGTTTGATGTCGGTGTCTCGTATTATAGTTATGTTCAGTTTTTTTGAGATTTGATTTAGATTTATGTTGTTTTATATTACAGTTTAAGAAGAAGAGTTGTCTTGGATCCATCATTCCTGTTTCAATATAAAGTTCATCCGATGAATACTCACGATCCTTCCTAAAGATTATTTTCAAAATTTTCTTTTGAGTTATCACTAACTTGTTGAGTATGGTTTTTCCAACTCCACCCCAGGATAATATTCCATAGGTAATATGGGATTCTACTAATGAGTAATATATGGTTTTCAATTGGTTCACATTCAATAAATCTCTGAGAATCTTGAACTTAAACATTAGATGTTGGATTTTTTTTATAATGAAACAAATCTGTTTTTCCCATTTTAGATTAGAGTCAATGATTATTCCAAGGTATTTAATTTCCGTACACGATTTTATACTCAGATTTCCGTCTATGTCTATAGTATTGAAGTCCGGGGAAGAGGCTTTGTGCATATAAAATGGTAAATAAAAAGTTTTGTCAAAGTTGATTGTGAGGAGTTTGTTTGCGAGCCATTCCTTGATAATCTTGAAATCGGTTTCGACCAATTCTTTCAAAGATGTCCAATCTTCTGAACTATAAAAAATGGCTGTATCGTCAGCATATGTTGTAATTGTCCCTCGACTACGGACAGAAAATAGACCATTCAGGTAAATATTGAACAGGATTGGTCCGAGAATAGTGCCTTGTGGTACTCCATACTCAATCACTTGAAATTCGCTAATTGTATCGTTTATTTTCACGCATTGGAATCGATTTGACAGGTATGATTCGAATAACTTGAGCTGATTACCTCTAATTCCCATGTTTTCCATTGACTCTAGTAGTAGAGTGTGGCTCACTGTATCGAAAGCTTTCGATAGATCAATAAAAATACACAGAGATGGCTTACTACTATCCAAACTGGAATAGATTTTGGACGTGAGGTTTAGGATTGCATCTTGAGCGGAGATGCCTTCACGAAATCCAAATTGTTTGTCTGAGAGTAAGTTATATTTTGCAAAATATTCAGAGAGTCGCAGTTGCAAAATCTTCTCAAATATTTTGGCAAAATTGGTTATCACCGAGATGGGCCTATAATTTATGACATTTTTTGTGGTCACCGGTTTTATATATTGGGAATACCATGCTGTTTTTGAAACTTTTAGGAAATATTCCTGCTGTGATGCTTTGATTGATAATGAAAGCCAGAGGTTCTGATATCAATTCACAGAGCTGTTTTAATGTTTCTGATTTTATTCCATCCATTCCGGGCGCTTTATTATTTTTGAGAGATGTTATGACTCTGATTATTTCTAAACGATCTGTGGCCCTGATAAACATGGAATTTACTCTACCTTTTCTTTTAGGGTCTTTGTAATGCGGATTTTTAGCTATTTGGCTTGCCAATGTTTTGCCCACGGATACATAGTGTTCGTTGAAAATGTCTGCGATACGTTTGATTTCATTAATTTCTTGTCCATTATTTATTATTGTTTTTATCGGAGGTTTTTTCTTGTATTGTGAACATATTTCTTTGACTGTATTCCAAAGACATTTTGTATTATTTGCATCATTCTCAATTTTTTTTCTATAATAATTACGTTTGGTTTCTTTCATGATTGCTGTTAATCGATTTCTGTAATTTAAAAACTCTACTTTCAGATCAATATTTGATGGATCCTTTAGTAATTTTTGGTACATTTTATCCCGTTTGTGAATCGATTTGATGATACCAGCTGTTATCCAACATTTTCTTTTTCTGTATTTCACTTTGATTTTTCTAGTTGCTTCCTGAATGTTATGATTTATTATGTCAACGAATTTTTTCGTTGCAGATTCAACATCTGGTGATTGGAAAACTGAATCCCAACTAACAGATTTTAAACTGTTTTTCAATTCACGGTAGTATATGTAGGTACTTTTTATATGTAACTGGTACTCCGGTTAAGTAGAGCAGTTTAACTGGACTTCCCATAGGACAATTGAAATAAATTTTATTATTAGTATTATTATCTACCTATATATAGTAGAGTGAAACATTAATAAAAATTACACTAAGGTAAAACACGACTAATAAAAATGCAAATAAAGTTAATACAAATATTTCAAAAAATTTGAAATTTATCGAAAACAGTTATCTCTGGCGTTGTTGAAGATGTATACCATTATTCCTAATTTTTTTTGTTTTGAGAAGTGTGAGATTATGGGTTATTTCTCTCCATTCCTGTTAAAAATGTTAAAGCAAATTATATGAAATAAATAATGACTCGTAGCGCTCTCCAAGTTCAGAAACACCCTGTACAACATTTTATTCATAAATCTATTCAAAAGATTTTTTTTCGCTAATTCTTAATATTTCTTTACACTTTTTATCATTATTTTGTTACCGGTATTATTGTATTTCAAATCAAAATTGAATGAACATATTGAAATGATAATAGTTTTAATAGTAAAGTAACAGAAAAAATATGCCGATGCCGCATCCTTTTAACAAAGGAGACCGCTATAATAAAGTTCGTTTTGACCATTGAACTGCGAGCTGTGTGCCGATCGTGAACTATATGCGTCCTGCGGCCGCCCTTTGTTTGGTCGCTCCCGCGTGCGGGGCACGCGCTGCACACCTGCAAGGATCGGCCCTGTTCATTAGGACTTTTCGTCTTTGGATTTCTCAGTTTTTCAGTTTTTATTTGATGTAGCACTCATCTTCTCAGAAGATCTCTTCAGCCAGCTCTGTATGGACGCTTCGGTGGATTTGTGATCTTTTGGTATACCAGCTTTTTGCGCAGCACCTTTAAAAAATACATTAAAATTGGTATTATTTCCCCCTCTGAATTTTTGTGTTTTTAACCAATGATATATCGCGAAATATACTAGTTTGTTCCAATTACACAGAAAAATGCTATATATAAGTAATGCCACAAGAGCATGGATAACTAGCGAAATATTTTTATCACAGTTGTCGAAAGCACGTTTTTTGGTAAGTAACAATGTTTGAGAAAGTTTTGTGATAAAATCATGAGTCATTATCAATGTTCGAGGAATATTCGAGCAGATTTTAGTCACAGATAGTGACATAACATAAGTGATAATAGCTATCCTTGAAAACTATCCGTGTGTTTCATAAATATATGAAGCCAATGATTTACAGGGTGTCCCAGAATAAAGGAGACAAATTCGAAGGTAGAATCTTCACTTCATTTTAAGGCTAAAAGTTCCAATAAACATATACCCTAAGATGAGTATTAACCGAGTCACAGGGTGTTGAAAGTGACAAAAACAATGTTTTCCACAATAACTCCATAACGGCCCAAAGTTTTTTAATAAAATTTGATATGCCACTTGACAGCTTTCAGTTTAAAATTTCAATGCAAATCGTGTGTTTGTAACTCTAAACAGGGGCGAACGGTAGGTGGGTCCCCTGATCGCCCTCAATAACTTTCATGCCACTGGATTAATATCGATTTCGTCTCCTTTTTCTTAATTTTCAATATTTCCTTCACAAAAACTAAAAATATCAACGGTTTTCAAGATATTCGAAGTTGAATAAGTGCGTAAGTGAAGAGGATACTCATTATAGATTATTTTGTTAATAGCTATGTAAGTTTCAAATATCGGGAAATGTTTGTAAACAAAATCTCTCGTAAATGCTAACAATTTTCGAAATATTTGAATTTATACTCATTGCAAGGTATGGAATCTATTGGTTACCCACCTGCCGTACGCCCCTGTTTGAAGTTACAAACACACGATTTGAATTGAAGTTTGGAACTAAATGTTGTCAAGTGACATACCAAATTTCATCAGGAAAAGTTGAGCCGTTATGGAGTTATTCTCGAAAACATATATTTTTTTGCCACTTTCACTCGGTTATTATTCATCTTAGGGTATATAGCTTATAGCCTTAAAATGAAGTGAGAATTCTACCATCGGAGTTTGTCCCCTTTATTCTGGGACACCCTATATATAATAATAATAATAGATTTTATTGTTCAAGAATGCATACATACATACATACAGTAATACCATTTTTCATTGCCCGAGAACAAAAGGCACAGTTCGGTCTCATCAGTAATTTGAATTAACGAGGAGACGCTCTCTTCCACTTAACCTGTAATACATTTATATACTTTAACGTGAAATGGAGATCATTCCTTGTCTATTCAGATTTTAAATATGTTGAGGTGTACTATACCATCATTGAAATTTCAAATAACACGGGGGGTCGACTCTAGTGGACCTGTTCATTTTCTTTCCAACGTGCCCTTGTTTTTCAAATTACTCTGATAGGACATGTGATTTTCAAAAATGTTTATACATTTTATACATTCGGAAGTAAAGAAGGACGACTATTGAATTAACTATGAAGTTGAAATGAAAAAACAAAATCTTGATCACCCCAGCGAATATTCAGATGTCGTCCCCCATATTGACGATAGAACAGTTTATTTTGACACTCCTTCAACACATTGACAAATGATTTTCATCAGTTTTGCAGGTCTTTAAAAACCACCGTTAAAATCATGACTAAAGAACCAATTGAAATAATTCAAAAAACAAGATTGCATCAGAGAGACAATAGAAATTAATTTCGCTTGCTATACGGAATTGCAAAGTTGATAAAGCCCCTAACGTCAATCTTTGGAGATTTACGATTGAATTGAATATGTCAGAGAGTATCAGATTTGATATCATTCAATTGACACAGCAGACAGAACTGTATATTTACCTCTATTTCTCTCAACTAATATACCAGGTGTCTGTGTTTTATCAACTGGAGTCCTACCAGTTGAAGGAATGCTTTCTAGTTCTATCACTTTATTGCTTTTTGCGTGATCTGATACTAATGTATTCAAAACCACTAATTCATGATGACCTTCTACATGTCTTACCAACTGTTTTGGATCTTTGAATTTATGGGGGAAGTGGCAGGACAAATTCATCATCTGATTGTGAATCTGAGGAATATTGTGTTTACTTGGTCTTATTATTCTTCGAGCTTCAAATCCTTCAGACGCTGAATTTGAATTCAAATCACTAGTGTCCTCTGCCTTTCTTGCTTTATGTCTGGCACTCATAAAATCATCTAAAATTTGCATTTTTCAATGAATACCTCGATAAAAACTGGAAAACCTTGACAACAAAAATTATCATTTATTTTCCTTTTGCTTCTACAGCCAATATTGATTTTTAGCGAAATTTCAGAATGTACAAAAATTATTATTGTAAGATTGTCTCTATTTCAACGTGTGCTGACTAGAGTTTTATTATCTATTAGTATAATATGTCTGTGTATATACGAGGTGGATACTTACCAAATGTGTCATTTTTAAAGGTTTCCTTCTGAAATGAGGGCCAACATGTGTTAACCTTTTCTGATTTTCGAATAGCGTTGTTTCTCCTTCGAAAAAGGTGGCTAATAACACAAGTTTTCCATTATCCACCCTGTAGGCACTGCTTCAATAGAATTATCGGAAAACCTGATGACTGTCCAAGTTTTCACATCAGAACTCATTTTTATCCTGGAAAAATTAAAATTTAGATATGGTTTCAATATATGATGAAAAAACTGTACTCTCATCATCAGTTTAGAATGATACAAATTGATAGTTCATAATAATAATTAACTTTTAGAAAAATGGTTCACACATTTAAAAAGTACTCTATATGAGTTTTGTCCAAAACTTGGAGATTTTCATGACCTTTTGAAAGAACATCACTTTCTAAACAAACATAATGTTCTAGTTTTATAACTTTAAATAAACAGATTTCTCTCAATGACTGAAAATCGGAAAAGCGTTTGGTAAATTACCCGGATGTTCAGACCTGAAATGGGGACGTCCATTTATGTACGTTCGAAAACGTCCCAAAATGGACATTCTAAAAACGTCCTCAATAGGTCCCGGACGTTCAGACCTAAAATGGACCTCCATTGGACGTACCGGGGACGTCCTGTGCTATCTGGAAAGGAATAGATAAGCATCCTAAATAAACATGGTCGTAATTAAGACCCTTCGGCTTTATTTATTTCTTTTGTTAATCATCAGGTAGGTGTCTGGGAACGTAGGCTCGTTTTTGCATATCATATAATATCCGTTTAGATACATATTTTAACACCATATACATCTACAACGTTTGCTTATTGTGGCAAAAAACTCGAGACTAGACCACAGAAATTTTGCTATTTGGTTACAGGGGAGCACTTGCAATTTTTTTCGCTACAATGAGGTACATTGCACAAGTATCTATCAAATATAATTAAATACCCGTTGTGGTATTAACAATGAAAATTGAAAGGTGGAATATTTTGTTCATTAGGAAATCAGGTTATTATTGAGTCCCTTGTTGAAGTTTCTCAATAATCAGATAGTTGGTTGTTACGTTATTAATTGATTGTATTCTTTAAAAAAAAGTTAATATAAATATGGCACCCACTTGGCAAAACCAAATCTGAATCAAAACAACTACAGGAGTAAACATCGAGCTGTCCTCATACCGCCAGAAGTTCTGTAGCGCTCAGCTTGAATCGAAGTCCTTTTTTTCCTAATACCCCTATATTATTTATCTGTAACTTATTTTATCAGGGAGTTTGATGGTGAAACAGAATCCGTTAAATAATTATCTGAAACTTTATCAGTAACTGGTGAAACTGGCCTTTAGGGAATGTGTGGAGAGAAGAGTATTTCGACGCCTACGAAATTATTCGTTTCATTTATTCTTTGTTTGAAAAATAATTTGTTATCGGGCATGTTTACTAAACGATCTTTCTTTTGTTTCAGAAATCTACTCTACCAATTGAGATGAAACTTTATTGACACAAGACCTGACGAAAATAGTACAAACGTCTACAGAAGCCGACAAATGTGCACTTCATAAATTAAACTATTCAGAACTTTGTGGTCCTCAGTTTTCCTTTTTTTAAATGATATATTTATAGGTTGAACTCATTGTTGAAAATCTGTCATTAAATATTATCAGTTTCTGGTTATTTTCATGGGTTCATCGGCTAGGAAACCATAGGGAAAGCTCCTTTGGTTGTAGTAGGTAACTCATGGGAATGGCTAGATGTGTTTTTTTCCTTCTCTTCCAGCGTTTCCAAAGGTTTAGCAACATCAGGTCACGTATCAGTTTGGAAAAGTGTTTGGCAAACTTATATATAAATAAATATTTATGCTTAGTCTCACTATTGCACTAGATGCCGTATCAGAAAACTATCCAATTCTGTTTCAGAAAACTATAGAAGTGACCCACAGCATATTTTCAAAGTCTGAATTTTTATGACAAATTTTCACATTTTCCTGATACTTGACATGGAGTTGTTTTGTTTTTTTCAAAACTGGAAAATTTGACGACATATAGGATGACGGTGTGATGGGTTCGGTTCAAAGTTATGTTGAGATTGGAAATAAACCCAGGGTTTGGTCGAGTACAAAACTGGAACAACGGAAAATCACTATAATTAATTTCAACACTGGTATATGTAAAACATAATAGACATATTGTTATTGTTTTATTAATAAAATTATTATTTCCGTCCACCGGCTCCACCCTCACATGCAACCCTCGGAAGTCTTCGAGAGATTTGTGCGAGATATGAAAAACGTAACCCTTACCTTTTAAAGTGTGATGCCACGCACGGAACCAGTGACCGCGCTCAGGGATTCGAACCCATGCACCTACCTATGATTGAGTTAAGAAGTGAAAGCTTTACCTTCGCGCCATCATGGCCTTCTGTAGAAGATGCCACATACCAAGAACCAGTCATAGTATTTTTAAATTGTTAAATTTCTGATAGCATCATATGGGGATTATAATTTTACTCCACATTGAGGATATTGATAATGGTAACAGACTGTATTGATGAACAAAAATTACTTTCAGTCTATTTCAACAATTTTGAAAAATTGGGTTTCTGATAGGCCAGGTAAACAACTAAAGACACCTAAGATTTCCAAGGCTTTTCAAGTAGAAATGAAGTTACCATTAACGAGAACGAGTGCCGATGACCATATACAGGATGATTGTGTTACAATAGATTGGCAGACATATTTGGTAGAGTAAACCAAATCTACAGTTGAAACGTAGGGGAGATAGGGGCACATTCGGCCACATAATACATTTGAGGACATTTTTTAAAATTCGTGTTGAAATTATAACTCTTTTGCATAGCTCGCAAGAGTCATACCTTTTATACACCAAACAACGTCAATTTTGCCCCAAATATCAAAACCTAATTTTTGAAGATTAAAGTAATCAAACACTACATGGTGGCCATATGTGCCCCTCAATGGGGCACATTCGGCATTCACATGGGGCATATTCGGCATCCAGATGGGGCACATTCAGCATTCACCTAGGACACATTCAGCATGCACACATATTTCACTTGTTTCAACAAAAAATTAGAACAAAAAGTCTACAACATTTATTAGCGACATTTATCTTATCAAAATTATATGGAAATCAAATAAGAGTTTCTTCTAGATGTAATCGGTCGTGTTAACTTCGCAGTGATATCCATTCTGGGACAAATATCTAAATCATCTATAGAAGGGAAAAAAATTGTTTGATTTACTTTTTCTTCTCAAATATTTCAGTTCAAATTAATCCTCAGATACTACTTTAGTTACAAGACCTATGTAATTAGTAGTTGCATTTTTTGAGGAGAATTCGACAAGCACAAAGTCTCCCTGTAGAATATTCTCGTCATCTTGCAGATTGTGCAAACTAATGTCGTTGTCAAGGTTTATACTGATGTCTGATTCTGTATCGCTCGAACTGTAAATTTTCCTTTTTACTTGCTTGATTTTTTTTTCTCTTTTATCAATGATGACCCTGCTGCAGGTTTATGAACTTTATTGTTATTCCTGTTTAGTTTTCTTTCTTTTGCTTCAAGTTTCTTAATTTCCTTATTTCTTTTCTCGAGTTCAATCTCCTCAATTGTCATTTTTTCTGGAGTGTCCGTGTATATTCTGGACTTGCCTTGATTAGCTCTGACCTTTCTAACCTTTTTGATGACATTTTCGACTCTTGGGAATGGCCTGATACTTTCCGGAGTTACAACAGAAATAGGTACGGGATCACTTGAACTCTGATTCACCATAGTTTCATTATTGATAATAAGAGAACTCTGGTTTACTGTGGTTGTAAAATACAACACTAGTACCGTAGAGTGGGGTTAGTTTGCTCAAATTTCGTGTTTTTTTTTCATGGCATTTTGTTGCTTTTTGGCCTGCAAATCGTATGTAAATGTATGTGATACAAATATATTTTCTCTATCGATTTCACTAGGTGGCATAATGTTATTTCAAATATATCATGTATTTTTATTTTTTTAATGACTGAGCAAAGTTGCCCCGCTATTGGGGTAACATTGCATTTGCTTCTGAAATCGTTATTTGAGCACCTATCGTATAACTAATAGGTTACTTTGCTCACGGTGGTTATAACCAACAAGCCAATATATATAAAGTGGCATTTTTAAAAAATCTGTATCATTTTATTTGTATATTCTCATACATAAAAAATATGAATAAGCTAATTTGACAACATAAAGAAATATAAATGTATTCAACTAAGAAATATATATATATATATATATATGTGTATATATATATATATATATATATATATATATATATATATATATCTCAAACACATATTGGCATCCGGTCCAAATTCCAGGAGAACTGGCATCCGTGCGTATACAGCAAGAATTCATATTAAGTTCATTATGTTTAATTGACGTTCAACTTGGCATCCGGTATAGTTGACGGATAACTTCGCATCCGGTACAGTTGAAAGCCAAGTTCGCATCGATATATTCGACGTTCAAGATTACATCCTCCCAAGTTGCTTTGAGGTTTTCAATTTCTTTTTCATATTTCGGGGGTTCGATGGGTCGGGCGTTTGAAACTTCTGCTGGCATCTGGCCTGGCTCAATTCCGGGGTATGAGAGAATTTTTTTCTAATGCATGGAAGCACAAAATTAACAATAATATTTTTGATTTTCAAGTTATTTTAAAAAAACTGAATTTTTTAATATCTTATTTTTTTGTGGTGTTATCGTCAGAGCTGGAACAAGATAAAAAATACTTCTTAGCAAAAGATTTTTACAAGCTTTCTTATAAGGACATCGGTTTTACTGTCCGACGTTTCGTTTTGGAACAACCAATAACTTCATTTTTTTTAATACAGCTTTGTTTGGAATAATACAGTTTTTTGAAGTATTTTCATTTCTTAATTCGATGATGATTCACTCATGACAGTTTCAATACGTTTCGGAACCTTTTCAACCACCATCATGATTTCTTTCATAGAGATTTTTACCAATCATTCAACATTTGTTTTTTCAATTCTGGCCCATACTCGAAAATTTCTTAAAAAATTGAGACGATCTGACACACAATGAAAGTGCCATGTGTGATACATCATTGAATTAAGAATGGAAAAACTTCAAAAAACTGTATAATTTGGAACAGGCCGTATTTAAAATAATTAAGTTGATGACGGTTGTTCAATAACGAAACACCGGAAAGTAAAACTGATATGATCAACAGAAAGCTTATAAAAAGTGTTTGCAGCTCTGACTATAACACAACAAAAAATAAAATGAAAAATGAAAAATTTCAGTTTTTCCAACTTAATTTGAAAATCAAAAATATTTTGGACATTTTATCCTTCCACATAGATGACCTTTTTGATACGTAACTTTTTTCCCATTCAACCACAACTTTATCTATTACCGCTTTGGATATCCCCGTGCTGGACAACCTTACCTTGGACTCACTGTATAGGGTGGGGTAATAGTGCATCAGAGTATGACGGCTCGAGTTCCATGATGGCTAGGAAGATGATTCAAAAACCAAAGCAAAATTTGTTTAGTTTGTTTTTTAAACCACAATCGTTACCACAGAACTAGAACAATCGGACGTTGACGCAGTATTGCCTCACCATGTATACATAGATCTTAACAAACAAAAATGATTTTGGCTGCATATGATAAAATAAGAGAGGAAGGTTTTTTGCTATATCGTTTTCCACAGATTTCAATTACTGTTTTTTGATCATAGGGCGTTAAAGGAGTGTGGTAGTTGATAAAAGTGCTCAACCTGATATTCATAATACTTTAATCGAAATCAATATAACTTCTGCAAAAACTCTTGTACAGTGACCGGCAGATTTTTTGCAAAAAATGGGAAAAAAAATTATTTCAGGTTTTTCAGAAAATGTTATTCATCAAAGAAGTACCTGCATATTTCAAACTCAAATTGCACCATCCAAATTTCAATTATCTACCTCCATAGTGACGTAAAAAAATTGAGAGGGGATTAAGAGAAAAATACCTTTATTTTTCAAAATACGAATTATTTGAAGCAGTGACATAATTTAAAGAGTGTCCCAAATTTGAAATCAAAGCCTCATGTAAAAAACAAGTTTTCACAGATTTTATCTTCGTTTTCTATTTCCCCACCTTGAGTATTATGAGGATTTGTAATATCAGAATAGAGTCATCATTGAATATTATCTACAGTTCGACTGTTTTCTCAATTGATTTCAAACTGCAGATGTCATTTTGTTGTAGCTATTCATGAATAACACATTTTTTATTCTCAATGGAATCCAGAAATGAGGTTTTTTCAGCACTATGTTCGAATTATGCAATTTTCTAGATCATAGTTGGGAGCAACTGAACTTGATCTGCTCGTTTAGATTATTTCAAATGGTGAATCTACTCTGATATTACGAATCCTCATAATACTTAGGGTGGAGAAATAAAAAAGGATAAAAATCAGTGAAAAATTGTTTTCTGGAATAGGAAGCTTCCATTTCAAATTTGGAACACTCTCAATATAAGTCAAAATAACTTTCATGTGTATTTCGAAAAATAAAGGTACTTTACTCCTAAGCCACTTTCAATTTGTTTTACCCCCCTCGTATACGAAATCAGAAGATGTATGGAAGAGCAACCTTGTTGAATACCGCCCCCTCAATACGAATTGTATTTTACAGGGTTTTTTGATGAAAAATAAAGACACATATTATTATTATTATTATTATCTAATACAACTACCTAAAGGTTCAATGCCAGAAGAAGAGGAAGCAAAATGCACTGGCCTAGAATCGAACCATTTCGTTAGAATAATCTTTCCATCTTCTCTAACTAACCCATCATGTGAACCACGACCTGATTTTTTCAATTGATTATCATTTAAAAATGCTGCGTTTTTTGGAATCCTAGAAGCCATAATTGTACCAGCTAGAGTTATTTGTCTCGAGGAGAGTAACTCGATCAACGAAATTGAGGTAAAGTATCGGTCGGTGTAGACTGAAACTCCGATTGGCAGGGTCTCTGTGAGTTTCAGTACCATTCTACCACCTACATCAAGTTTTTCGGGAATTTTCACCAAGAACGAGTCCACAGACGATCCCTTTCCTTCGTAAAGATAAAAGTCTAATGGGACCCCTTTTGGCGTTGTCATGACGAAATTCTTCAATCCTACGGGATTGGGTTTGCCTCTAACAAATTGACGCATTTTAACTTGCCCATGAAATGGTATCATCTGTTCATCTATTGATACATATCGAGTCCTTTTATTATTGCGGCATCCTTTTTGCACCGTGTCTAACATTGGCCTTATTTTCCAAAACTTGTCCAAGTTCCTTTCTTCTTTGGAAATTTTCTGATCTTCCACAAGTTTTAGGCGCGATCGGAGTTTGAAATACCGATTTCTGGATATGTTGTCTGAAATAATAGGTACTCTTGTGTTTCGCGCCCAATACATCCTAATCCTCGGTAGACCATAAATTCCAATCAACATGGAAGCTCCAAAAAATATTCGCATTTCATATTCGGATGTTTCAAGGGAACGACCTTTATCAGCAACTTCGCGCATGTTTGTGAAAAAGACAACGTCTTCGAAAAACGTATCCGAAATATATTTATTTAGGTGGGCAACTGGTTGTTTTAACTCAAGTGTCTATGTTTTCTTCTTGAAAATTAAAATAACTTGGTTCAAACTGACGAGTACGTGACCATTTTTTCTGGTAACCTGGTAGGTAGTGGGCAAGAGGCTCCTCATCCGATGAATCGCTTATGTTGTCTGCGATCTCTATATCATTTGGATCGGGAACCACATTTTCCAAACCTAGATCAACCTCATCCTCATCATCGTCCGAAGAAAGATCATCGAGGTCCGACTGATCGAGGTCTAAGTTGAGAGCTATCTCTTCGAGCTCCAACGCGGTCAAAGGCCCTAAAAAAAATAATATTTCAAATAAAAAGTAAACTATATTTGTTTCCTCGTTAAAATCCCCAAAATCTGATTTTTACATTGAAATTAAATTTTGTAGTCAGTGAGACCCAAGGTATCACCCATGATACGTTAAACGAATCCTCCCATTGCGAAATATTTGTAATATTTAAAACAGAACCCATATTTTCCATATGTTCTGTAGTACACATTCAACAAATATATATCAATAAAACACCAAAAAAACAATTACTTACTTTTATTTCGCGGTAGAGGCATCATCTTAGCACGTGCACTTGTAAACATAAACAATCGACTGACTTTTCTTGCCGCCGTACGCAACCAACATCGCATCAAAAAATTAGGCGCATATTTAGCAGGGTATCCTATATGATACCATCGAGTACGTGCGGCTAAATGTAGCTGGAGGCCGAGAATAAAATATAAACCTGAGGTATCATATATGATACCTGGGGTCTGAGGAGGTTATACGCCCAATTGGACAACGGAATTATTCAAAATCATCAAAATAAACATCACCAATCCCGCTACCTTTATGTTGGAAGATATGCATAATGTACCAATCAAGGGAGCTTTCTATGCAGAGGAATTACAAAAAACTGCAAATCCCGACATCTACCTCGTGGAGAAAGTATTCAGACGAAAAGGAAAGAAAATGTATGTCAAATCGCTTGGTATGGATAGCAAGCACAACAGTTGGAGAGAAAACGTTGATTTTCTATAGAATCTTATGATAATCACGCACATCTACCAACAACACTGAGGCCTTTTTTACATTTTCTCAATTCTCAACCAGAAGCATTGTGACGTATGAGTTCCCCCAACTCATATAAAATGGGAAACCAATAATTTAAATTAGTCAGTTTTACTTGTTACAACCTGAGTGTGAACATGTACCCCGACAGTGATAGTGATAGTGGTTATGGCAGCAGCCAAGATTCTACAGCGTTTGAAATTGACATGAAATATGATCCTGATTACTTTTCACTCACCCTCGAAAGCCGAAATGATGAACTCAAACGAGCGCTTCAAAGGTATGAAATTATTGCAAGTGAAGAACAACACCAACTTTTACTGATGACTCATCCTATAGATACTTACGAAATTCGTTGTGGGCTAAGTCCAGCCAGATGCTTCAGTCCATGAATCACTTTGAAGCAAACATATTCTTATCGAAGCATACCAATCGGTGCCATCGAATGGAGTACCTTCATTGAAATTCTATTTTCTTTAAAAATTAATTTCTTCGAAGCAGCAATTGAATACCCTGATGAGTATGATTCCATTACAACAGCCTGTGGAGACTGTTGATGTAACGCAATTCATCGAAAGCGATGTAAAGCAGATCACCATTACCAGAGGAGACACTAACTTGGATTTCCTCGAAAAAGACATTGATGCCATTCTGAAGTTACATAAAACAGTGTTGTCATATCGCATTGAAATGTTGGAAAATTTGAACTTTTGTGTATACTACAAAAACTTGTTGCATGTTATCAAAACCAAATTCAATAGTGACAGAACAAATTTTACCCATGAAGAAATTATGAACATATGTTTTGAAATTATACCATCAGACTCTAGTTTATATTCGAATGCTCTGAGAGGATATATAGTTTATTTTGAAAATGATTTGTTCAAAGATTTGGAAATAAATGAAAAATGAATTTATCTTTTTTTATTTATGAATGAAGATGAAATTGAAAATTTTTATGTACAAAGAAATAAAACAAAATAGTTGAAATGGGGAACATTTTACATGAAAATAAAAAAAATTAAAAATGCGATTATTTGTAATATCTAAAAGAAAACAATTACTTCCCCGGTAAAAACCACGCTGGACATTGAAGTACATCTGAGTCTTTTCACAATATCTATTAGATGTAGTTCAATGTCCAGCGTGGCTTTTCCTGGGGAAGTAGTTGTTTTCTGTTGGATATTACAAATAAATCACATTTTCCATTTTTCAATTTTCAGGGAGAATGTTCCCCTTTTCAACATGAATACCTCCCAAGAGGTTTTGTTGAACGATGAAAAATGGCGACAAAAGTTTGTCTTTCAGCCGCAGATGATTCCACAACAGATTTTATGAATATCCTATTCATATTTTCGAATAAAAATCAAAACAAAACAGGTTTCCACATAATCATTTATTGTGATAAAAGTATACAATTACAATTTTGCGGGAGAGAGAGAAAGAGAATACTTTTTTTTGTTAATACTCGTCAAAATGGTCGATATCGCTGTCATCTTCATAAACACCCCTCAAACGACGTTTTCTAGGTGGTAAATGAAGTTCCCTGTCGCAAGAATCATGATCTTTAACTTCAAATAAAACTCCAGAAAAACGGCTATAACACCAAAAATGCATGTTTTGATATAACTTCTCAATAATTTCATTACTTCTATAAACATCATGATAATGATCATTAATAACAATCAAGTTTTTTTTCTTATTCTATGGGAAAGTTTGATTGAATAAAAACATGAATTACAAACACGCAAGCGAAATTTGTCGATCCTGTAATAATTTACCCATATGCAATAATGATCTTCTTCAAAAATATAATCCCAATCGTTTTGGGTTAATATTGCATTTTTTAATGAAGCCTTCATTCCCTTATCACAATGCACAAACTCAATACCATTTGAACTACAAAGTTGATGATTTTCAGCTACATGATGCATATAATCCCACTTAAAATATGCATATTTTCTCATAATTTCCTTTGTTAGTACCCAAGGTAGTGGTGGAGCTTCGAGAAAATCAGCTGCACATTTAACATTTTCGCAAATTCGTTTTATGCTTAGTTCTCGCAATGATCTCATCTGAAAATTTGGAAAAAAACACAAATTACCCTTCTAATAAAGTATGATGACCCCACGGTCATGTATCAAAAGAACCTGGAATTAAATATCTCTTATCATCATGCTCAATGCTAAAAACATTATGAGCATATGAGCGAATACAACGTTGGGTTGTCGTTTTTTCCTTAAAATTTTTCAAACAATCCAAATAATCTTCAAAAACTATTTTATTTTTCGCAACATTATATTTGACTCCTTTTGATTTTTTCACAACTTTGCCACCTTTTACTTTATACGTATACATTTTTGAACGCAAACCAGAGGTATCTTATACTCATTATCTTCAGGATAATCCGAAGTATCAAATTTGGTGAGATCAGACTTTATTACTTCTTTATATGCATCATCGCATTCGAGTTCATAAATAAAACCTGTCAGTATCCATATATAGCCATTTACATTTTTCAATGGTCATTTTTGGGATCATATATCCATAGTGAAAATTATACATACATACTTTTGATAGATCCAAAATGGTCATTCCTACATACAGAGGCTTATTGAAAATTAATTCGGTTTTTTGCAATTCTATAGCAATCAAGTTTTCCTCGAATATCGTACGACCGCAAAATCTGGGGCTATTAATCAAATTTTTGGCACCATAACGCCCCTACCAAGTTCTGACAAGTTTAACCACCCTGTGTTTTCTTATGTTTTCCATTGTTTTACCAAAAACTGCGTTATTGGCCAGCTTATAGAGATTTTTTTCGAAAGCATTTGTGGATGATGTCCTTAGTTTTGTATTCAACTCAATATAGGGTCGCAGCCATGTAGACTGTTTGAATCTTAAAATGTTGTGAATTTTGGTCAATTTTAAACCAATCGCCAGACATTGTTTCAAGTTCCTGTAATGCAAAGTATTTTTTTTTTGTTGAAAAGGGTTGTCATCAATTTTGGTAGTTTCGAGCCAGGTGGAACGCGATGCTCTGCAGCAAATGGAAAGTCTTTGTGGTGTTCATGTAGGTCGCGGGGATATTCCATATCTACTTGTAGAATATACCCATCTGATGCATCATCTGCGATAGACATCACATCAAAATTTTCAAAATTCTCCACCCATGAAAATCCGCCATAAGGTAAGCATTCTGACATAGCAAACCCATACAAATTATTAACATCCAAATACATAATATATTTCGATGGTTTTTCAGAGTCATATTCAGGCATGAACTTGTTGTTAGCCTCCGAGTGTCTACTGCTACAAACCGAAATTCCACCACGTATTGCATTTTCGATAAACATGATTTTATCAACGTCATTTAAAAGTTCCAGCGTACATTTAGTATATTTCAGCATAGCATCCCATGTGTAGCCCGGCATGGTGTAATACCATGCTGGATCTAACCACAGAACTATAACACAGAGGAGAATGGAAATATCATATCCAGCAAACACTTATGATAGAGTATGACACTGATGGGTTCTGAGTTTGCGCAGAGAAGTTGTGAGCAGAGCCGTACTAGATCTTTTTCCAAATATGTTGCATTGGCAAAATGAAGATCGTCTGAGCATGAATTTTAATACTACCTCCGTTTTTTGGAATTAAATTGTTACAGTATATATGAATATTTTTGTGGAGGAGGTATAACAGAAAATTAATAAATCCACGAGATAAACAGTCGTTCACGAAAATGCAAATGTCACTTCTATTTACAAAAAAAATGTAGATTTTTATGGAAAATATTTCCTTTCCAACAAATATCTCTAACTATGGATGATAGTAACTGAAGTTTAGATTTCTGTCACAGATAATTCCTCATCCGATTTTATGAACATTTTAATTTCAGAACTAACAAAATATTTTAGGAATATGCAATTCCAGAATACAAATAACTTATTAATTATCATTGTAGAAAATAATTGATAGAACATATTCATCTGATTTTATGAACATTTTAATTTCGTAAGTAACAAAATATTTTTGGAATAAGCGATTCCAGAATACAAATAACTAATTATTTCTCATTATAAAAAATAATTGATGGAACATACAACACAAATCGAAATGAAAGAAAAAACGGAACAGGTAAAACATTTTATTAATGACAACAAAGTACAAATTAAATGTTTGTTTTTGTGGAGAAAATTAACTTCTTGACATGGTTTTTTCGGTTTCTAACTTCCACAGTTTGAAAATATTTCATCGTTGTTTGAAAAAAATAAGTATTATACAGTGTCATCCCCAAAGTATGCACCGTATGGAAAACTTATTTATTAAGGGTTTTTTAACAAAAAGTTATATTTGATGAAAGTTTGTGCATCTCCTAAAACTAAACATACACCAACAGAATATAGTAAAACACACGTAATATACGAGGGGCCTTCAAAAATTTAATTTTGAGACACGAGTAAAGTACCCTTATTTTCAAAAATCTTGGGAAATTTTATTTCAAAAAGTTGTTCAGAATTAAAAAATACATCTAGATTTGAAGTCATGGCCATATAAGTGAAGTTTAATATTTTTACCCATGTTTTAAATTTTGTAATTAGTTCGTGCCGAAACCATAATCTGTGCCAAAACCCTTATTTTATTTTGATGTGTTGTGATTTGACATTATAGAATATAAAGTCCTTGTTGCAATACTGTATAATTTTCACCAATTTTCGGTGTTAACAAAAAATAAAGATAACTTTGCACCAAAAACTTTGAAAATTATTGTACTCTTCAAAAAAATTCACCCTGGTTAGAACAATAGTTGAGCCATTTATAATATTACAAACTTTTTGAATGGTCCGTCGTATACAGGATGTTGTCTATTTATCGATTTTTCAAAAAAAAATTGTCGGAGTCCCCTTTTTAAAAAAATGCGTATAAAAATAAAAATCTACCAGATAGCCTTGACTTCAAATCTGAATGTATTTTTTAACGCCGAACAACTTCGTTGAATAACATTTCCCGAAATTTTTCAAAATAAGGGTACTTTACTCTTGTGTCAAAATCAAATATTTTAAGGCTCCTCGTATATTGTGTGTGTTTTACTATATTTTGTCAGTGCATATTTAGTTTTAGGGGATGCACAAACTTTTACCAAGAAAAACTTTTTGTCGAAAAACCCTTAATGTTTCATTTTCGCTCCTCTTTGTTTCTAATTTAATTTCATTTCTTTTTTTTGTATATCTAATTTTTTTTTTTTTTTTCTTATATTTTTCGTATGCAGAATTCATTCGCGATTTATTTTATTTTATTGTGCTTACGTACCCGACATGCTTAACCCTTCAATCAAGATTATCCCCTATCAAAATCCTACTCATTATTTTTCCTCGTTTCACCCTGTTCTGTCAATATGCGAGACTAGTGAAAATCAAAACGAATCGCGCAAGGTGGACTGAGCCGTTCGTTGATGTGAGAGAAGCAGTCGGAAGAAAATTGAATTCATTGCTTTGCTCGCCACGAGTGCTGTGAATGCCGATCACAAATATATACCTACAGAACTCCTGCTTTCTCTTCCCCTTGGACTTGGGTAAGTCGGGAACTATCAAAATTAGTAAATTAAATTAAAATACGCTCAATTGTAACTTTCTGCAACTTTGAAATGTAGTTGAATGAGGGGGTTTTACATCGGGGTGGAATTTTCGGAGAGCGGTCATAAAACCAGTGTCCCCTTAATTTTACAGTCCCACAATATTGCGTAAGCGATTATATTACATGGTCCTTCGAGCCGGATGGTTAGATGACTGCTTTTTCGAATCTTTTGCTCGTGTGGATTCTCTTTATTCAATTATCGATCACATACATGAATTCTGCATACTTTTTTTATTGTTTTGCTTAAATTACATTTCGCTCACATTTCGCAAACGTATTTAAATAATATCCTTGCGTTTCTCAACGGTAGATAATTATTTCCAAAATATCGCCTGGCCAAACGTGCCGGCGACGGTGCGACTTTTTACGTTTGATAGTCCACTGTTTTTGTCCATTTACTTTATTTGCTCCGTTCGAAATAGGAATACATTTCAAAGAGGCTCATCGAAATATTTAGTAATATTCGGAAGTTTTGAAGCACCATTGCATTTTCTACGTAAATTTGATAATAAATTTTTCAATTCATAATTTGAAGTTCAATCGAGTTTATTTCTGAAAAAAAAAAAAAAAATGTCTACTTCAACCGAGCTAAAAGTTTCCAGAGCTAATGTTTTGAGGCAGACAGCAATTAATCGATTAGCTTTAATCAGGGATGCCGCCGTACAAGCTCAAACTCATGCTGAAGATAAAATTAAATTCAAAGTGAGGTATCGTGATTTAAAAAAGGTTATTAAAGATTTTGAAAAACATCATAACACTATTTTGACTTTACTTGCTGATGATGAAACAAAACTAGCCGCAGAGCATGAAATGGATAAAACATTCGTGCAACAATGTCAAGAAATTGAAACAATTTTTTTTGAATTATTCGAAGCATCTCTTGATGACTCTTTGAATCATTCAAGCGATCCTGCTAACAGTACAACCGTAAACGATCACGTTGTTTTACCCAAGATAAAATTACCTATTTTTACGGGTGATATCAAAGCATTTCCAACATTTCAGCAGACGTTCGAAACTCTGATTCATAATAATCGATCATTATCCAATGTGGAGAAATTCAATTACCTGATTTCGAGCCTCAGTGGACCTGCTCTTGAATTGATTTCAGACATTCCAATTTTGAATGGAAATTATGCATCTGCCTACAATACATTACTTGAAAGATTCAATAATAAACGCTTACAAGCTTTCACCCATTGGAAATGCATTGAAGACTCCCCCCATTTGCATAATGAAAGCGCAATGGGTCTTCGAAATCTAATGGATACCTTCAACAAAAATTTGAATGCGTTGAAGGCTCTAGGTTTAGAAACTGATGATTGGGATTTTATTTTAGCTCATATGTTGCTCGAACGTCTAGATTCCGTAACTCGCAAGTCGTTTGAGCAAAATAACGCTTCCACTGACATCCCCAAATATGATGCTGTGAAAAAATTCATTACTAAACAGTGTACTGCTTTGGAATCAGTTATAAAACCAGATCAAATCCCAGATACATTCAAAACTAAGATTTCAAACAGCCCTCGTAAGCAAAATTACAAATCTTACAGCTCTAATAATAATTCACAAAATTCACGCAATAGAAATGCCTTTTTGGTGAATACGCCTAGATCGAATAACTCTACTACTTGTTTTTTATGTAATGGTTCTCATGTAATTTATAGATGTCACATTTTTCACTCCAAAACGCCGCAACAACGTTACGAATTAATAAAAAGTCAAAACGCCTGCATTAACTGTTTAGCTACCGTTCATACAATTAAACAATGTATTAGCGAAAAAAGATGTCGTTCTTGTGCAAAACCCCATCATACCTTACTACATTTTAGTTCAAACATATCTCCAGCAATCTCCGAAAATAATTCGATTGAAAATAATCGTGCCTCTTGTTCAAATACACAAGACCAAATCGAAAATTTTGTGGAAATGAATGATACTGCTTCACGATCTCACGTCAATAAAATTACTAAACAGGTAGGTATGCTATTGAACGATCGCGAAATTTTACTTTCTACCGTATTGATCAGAGTTAAAGATGTTTTTGAGCAATGGCATACCATTCGCGCTATTTTGGACAGCGGTGCCCAATCCTCCTTTATCAGTAAAACATTTTCTACGAAATTAGGATTGCCCAAATTCAATATTGCTATGACACTGCAAGGATTAGACAAAATGTGCACTTCTTCCAAATCAGGTATCCATTGTACCATTGCCCCATTACATAATGCAAATTTTACCATTGATTTAGACGCCGTTATATTAGAAAAAATTTGTGATGAAATACCTACTACATCATTTTCTATCGAACAATTTTCCTTTTTATCAACACTGAAACTCGCAGATCCACACTTTCACGAAAGCGGAACTATTGATTTACTTCTTGGAAACGATATATTTCCGTACATATTGCAGGATGGTAGATTATGTAACGGTCCTGAACAACCAGTTTGTATAAACACCGTATTTGGTTGGGCTGTCATGGGAAGAATCCCTATATCACCCTGTATTTCAAAATCAGTTAAAACATTTTTCATCAAATTCGCGGAAAATAATCTTGATACAACTTTGCAAAAGTTTTGGCAAGTAGAAGAGGTACCTGATAAACCAGTTGCTTCCGCTGAAGATCAATATTGCGAAAAATATTTTTCTGAAACTACCATTCGAAATCAGGAGGGTAGATATGTTGTGTCACTTCCTTTTAAAATTATTGCTCCAGATTTCGGTGATACCCGTTCAATGGCACTCCGCCGCTTTTTTTTTCTGGAGAAAAGATTATTACAAAATCAAAATTTTCATAAGGCATATTCTGAAGTTATTCGGGATTATTTGGATAACGATCATATGAGACAAGTTACTGAACCGGCGAGGTCTGATTCAAATAAATATTTTTACATTGCGCATCACGCCGTTTTTAAAAAGGACTCTACAACCACGCCGTTGCGCGTAGTATTTGATGCATCTAGTCATGCAAACGATAAAATATCGTTGAACAAGGCCCTTTACGTTGGCCCTAAATTACAAAACGACCTTGCAAAAATTTTGCTTCATTTCAGATTTCATAAATACGTAATATGTTGTGATTTACGTCAAATGTACCGTATGATATTAATTACTCCGGACCATACTAAATTTCAAAGAATATTATGGCGTTTTTCACCTGAAGAACCCATAAAGGATTACGAAATAAATCGAATTCTTTTTGGAGTCTCTTGTTCAGCGTTTTTGGCAATAAGATGTCTTTTGCAATTAGCGATTGATTACAATGATCTACCTTTAGCGTCCGAAATACTCAAGAATTGCGTCTATGTTGATGATATTATTTTTGGGCATAATTCGCCAGAAACAGTTTCAGTAATGAAAAATCAACTTGTAAAACTTTTATCCAGGGCCGGCTTCGAAGCTAGAAAATGGATGAGCAACGATTTCAATTTTTTATCAGATTTGCCTGAATCTTACATACAAAATATTAACTCTTCCTTAAATTTGGAAACTGACAATACTTTGAAAATTCTCGGGTTGAAATGGAATCCAAATACTGATATGTTTTTCTACTCTTTTGATTCTTCTAACGAAGAATGCACTAAGAGAACAATTTTATCTGAACTTGCTCGGATCTTTGACCCTTTGGGATTTCTCACACCGATTACCGTTTATGTAAAAATTATCATACAATTTCTATGGACCTTGGGATTGGCATGGGATCAACCCCCTCCAACAGAAATAATTTCAAAATGGAAGTCCTTTAAGCTGGAACTCAATTGTTTTCTGAATTTCAAAATTCTTCGTAGAATTGACACAGAAAATGCTTCTTCTCAGCAATTACACGGGTTTTGCGATTCGTCAGAAAAGGCCTATTGCGCTGTTGTATATCTGCGAATTATTTACAATGATGAATCTATAAAAACTTTTTTGGTTTGCGGAAAATCCAAGGTTTCTCCACTGAAAAGATTAAGTCTTCCGCGGCTTGAATTGTGCGCGGCTACCTTGCTTGCTAAATTAATGAAATATGTTACGGATGCCATTGATAATAAAATTAAAATTGAAAAGATTTTCGCCTTTACAGATAGTACGGTTGCATTAAATTGGATTCAAAGTTCTCCACACTGTTGGAAAACCTTCGTCAGCAATCGAGTAAGCTTCATTCAAGAAATAATCCCTCCTCAGTTTTGGTACCACGTTTCTACGAATATTAACCCGGCGGACTGTGGCTCGCGCGGGTTGTTTCCGTCGGAGCTTTCCAATTTTTCTTTATGGTGGCAGGGTCCCCATTTTCTTTGTCAAAGTGAAGACACCTGGGAATTTGTGACATTTTCAAACATGGAGACGGCTGAAACTATGGATGAAAAAAGAAATTTTTCGATAACTACAATGGTCGGTTGGAACTTTGTAGATTTTCTCCTTGAAAAATACAGTTCTCTGGCAAAAATTAAAAGAATAGTAGCTTACTTTTTTCGCGCAATTGACTTTTTCAAACTTCATAAAAAATCGGAAATAAAATGGTTTACTCTTTCCGAATTGCACCGATCCTTACTTTTTGTTGTAAAACAAATTCAAAATTCGTATTTTTCGGAAGAGATTGCTCTGCTGAAAAATGAAAAATTACTGCCAAAAGCAATGCGAAAGCTAAACCCGTTTTTAGATAAAGACGGATTTTTGCGCGTTGGAGGTCGATTGTGTCATGCCGACATACCTTACGACAAAAAATTTCCTTTATTATTACCAGGTAGCTCGAAATTGACAGAGCTGATAATAAACGAAATTCACGTCACCTATTTGCATTGTGGTATACAAACCACTCAATTTTTGCTTTCTCAGAATTTCTGGGTACTTTCATCCAAAAGAATAATTCGAAAGGTTCTACATAAATGTCTGGTATGCTGGAAAATCAAACCAGTTACTTTTCAACCACCAATGGGAAATTTGCCAAAGTTCCGTATATCCCAAGCGAAGGCCTTTACTACGGTAGGTGTTGACTTCTGTGGCCCGTTTTCTATAACCGTGGGTAGATTACGTGGTTCCAAAACTGTCAAATCATACGTTTGCTTGTTTATTTGCGTCGTTACGAAAGCAGTTCACGTAGAATTAGTTTCTGATTTATCCACCGAGGCTTTTTTGGCTGCATTGCGCAGATTCATAGGTAGGAGGGGTAGATGTACAACTATCCTTTCGGATATGGGAACTAATTTTGTCGGCGCGGGAAAATACTTACATAAATTATTCTCCGACGCTATCAAGCAAGAATCCATTACCTGGAAATACAATTGTGCCAGCAGTCCTCATATGGGGGGTATATGGGAGGCTAATATCAAATCTTTGAAATCTCATCTTTATAGAGTTATAGGAAATCAGTTATTGACATATGAAGAGTTCAACACAGTTTTGATACAAGCTGAAGCTGTTTTGAACTCTCGACCATTATGTCCCATGAGTACGGATCCAAATGATTTAGCTGTGTTAACCCCTGGGCATTTTTTGAATCTAGAGCCTTTGACTACCATTCCAGATCCCGATACCACAGACGTCAGAATCAATACCCTGACAAGGTGGGGGTTGTTGCAAAGAATACATCGCGATCTATGGAATCGATGGAGTCGCGAATACCTGCATACTTTGCAGCAAAGAAATAAATGGACAGATTCTACTTTTCCAGTTTCAATTGGAACTATGGTTCTTATAAAAGACGATAACACCAATCCTCTTGAGTGGGTACTTGGTAGGATCGTCGAACTGATTTTTGGCACTGACAAAATAGCAAGGATAGCTGTAGTTAAAACTATAAAAGGACTCGTCAAGAGACCATTAGTAAAACTATGTCCTTTGCCCAACTGTTAAGTCATTCTGAATACGCCCTAGGCATCTTCAGGGGGGTGGGAATGTTTCATTTTCGCTCCTCTTTGTTTCTAATTTAATTTCATTTCTTTTTTTTGTATATCTAATTTTTTTTTTTTTTCTTATATTTTTCGTATGCAGAATTCATTCGCGATTTATTTTATTTTATTGTGCTTACGTACCCGACATGCTTAACCCTTCAATCAAGATTATCCCCTATCAAAATCCTACTCATTATTTTTCCTCGTTTCACCCTGTTCTGTCAATATGCGAGACTAGTGAAAATCAAAACGAATCGCGCAAGGTGGACTGAGCCGTTCGTTGATGTGAGAGAAGCAGTCGGAAGAAAATTGAATTCATTGCTTTGCTCGCCACGAGTGCTGTGAATGCCGATCACAAATATATACCTACAGAACTCCTGCTTTCTCTTCCCCTTGGACTTGGGTAAGTCGGGAACTATCAAAATTAGTAAATTAAATTAAAATACGCTCAATTGTAACTTTCTGCAACTTTGAAATGTAGTTGAATGAGGGGGTTTTACATCGGGGTGGAATTTTCGGAGAGCGGTCATAAAACCAGTGTCCCCTTAATTTTACAGTCCCACAATATTGCGTAAGCGATTATATTACACTTAATAAATAAGTTTCCCATATGGTGCATACTTTGGGGATGACACTGTAGATAGAAGTACCTTATCAGGGCAAATTTATTCATTACTCCTTCTACACTTGTATAGAATTTCTTGAATAAAATATTTTCAGACTGTGGATGGTTAAAAAGCCAAAAAACCATTTCAAAAAGTAACAGGAATACATCTTGTAGAGGATATCGTATAGTAATAATGTGCATACATCAATTATTCGACATATCTATATTGCATCAGGTGGTGATTGTTATAATGGACATGTAAAATGATTCTGTGAGCACAAGACAGGATAGCATTTATAAAATTACAATTAATATTAAAAAAATGACACATTATGTGTACTGAACTTTTCTATTACATAAGTTCACACCCTACTGGTGACTAAACAATATCAGTTTACTCATTGTTTTCCTAATTGGCCGACCTTTAATTCTGTAACTCTGAGATTTTGCAACATGAAATAATCTTATTTTTAAATAAGACAAACTAAGTGTTTTGATAATTCGAGATATATGGTTTTCATCTAAAGTTAAATATTGTAAATTGTGGCTTTCAATATCTTTGAATAAATTTCTATTGAGAGAGAGTTTGGAAAGAATTGCCATGACAAAAGTTTGCAAAAAGTTACTCTCTTCTGGTATTTCATTATTTGACACCAGGAGTACTTTTCTCAGCATTATTTCCACTTGCTTACAAACTGAAATTGTATCTTCTGATGGAATTGTTAAAGTACCCCAACGCTTTCGTAAAAGTAGTTTTAAACTACTGTGTTCAAGTTTGCTGTTATAAAGGGCCTCAATACATGTGGAACATTTGATTAATTTCATAGTCATATTGACAGCATAACCGGCCACATATGTAATAACATTTTCAGAAATTGCCGAAAGAGGTATATTAAAAGGTGTACTGTAATCATGATCATGTATGATAGCTTCGTGTTCTTCTAACTTGTACTTTTTCATAATTTGGATATCACTTGATTGCAGGGGAACCTGTGTTTTATTATTCTGTTTTGTAGTGTAGAGAATATTTGTATCATCCTGTGCAGTACAATTACCAGTCAAATTTTTAATATCATGATGCAGAAGCAAACGCCTGTATGAGTGGAAAAACTGCAGAGCAGATGGATTATTATTCCAACCATTGCGAGCCCTGAAAATGAAAAATTATAGTTTTTATTGATTTCAATATGAAAGAAGCCACTAGGTAATCAATGCTTCATTAGTTGGATTAACTCACCTGATAGAGCAGAAAAATAGTTCCAAATGATCTGTGCTGAATTTATATGTCAATACATATTTCAAAATGGAATCATTTTCCACATATTTTTTAAAAATTTCTATCACTGACAATGTTGATATAATAAATCCTTTGAATCCAGTTCTTTGTTGGCTGTTGATAAGCTTCACATTCTCCAATGTTTTCAATTTACTGAGGTAATTCACAGCATCTTCCATCACAGGCTTCCACAGAGCCTCATTTCGCTTTGCAAGGGGCATTTTCATCCGAACTGTTGTTGGATTTCGGGAATTCAATAAATCAAAAAGTTGATCAATCAAACGTATAAATTTGATCGTTGGTGCCGCATCTCTGAATCGGATATCTTGCATGTCCACCATGAGGAATTCGATTGCCGCTGCTACACTCTCACTAATTGTTTGGACAGCTAAGTTCACCTGAAATTTTTCTTCACTATATTTTTTATTTCTTTAATTCTTACATTTATATAACAATTATATACAAAATCACGTAAATATTATTGAAGATAATTCCACTATGAAACTATATTCTTGACTGATATAAAAACACACTTAATACCTTCATTTTTTGTTGTCTCCAATTCATATGCGCAGTTTTTAGTTTTGTCCCAAAACGTAATCCTTCTTGTTCCTGTATATGATGGAGCATTGTTACATAACTGAAATCCACAATTTGATCAGATGGGTCAACAAATCTGCCTAGTGTAGCCCAATTATTCCGAATCAATTTGATCATGTGGCATATATCGAATATAATATATATTTTACTCTGATCCACAGGGTGTAAGAAATACGGCTGCACATCATCCATCCTAGCAACCTTAGCACCAAGAGCTCCCATCATAGTGAAATTAACATTGGGTCCATCACAAGAAAGAGATGTTATGATCACTCCACACTCATGCAATTGGATTAAAGCTTCTTTCACTATATTTGCCCTTTCTTCTGCATTCAATCCATCAATAAAAAAATAAGCTATGGGCAATTTCCAATGTCCATTAACAGCTACTACCATTAATACAAATGCCTCAGCTGCATATTGTCTTCTATCATCTTCCAAGGCATTGGCACCAACATTGACGTATCCCCAAGATTTCCCATTATGTAAATCAATGTGCTTTTTTATTGACATTTCATCGAACATCAAACTGCACAATAAAGTGTGTCCCCTAGTTTTATATTCGGCTACTTTGGCCCTCAAAGAATCAAATGCAGGTTGTGACAATCCTGGTTCACACATTATATTTGAAAACCATCCTCTAATTACTCGCTGTGAAGGCAGTGCCAAGTTGAATGTTTTCCGAACATATTCATAAGCTTTGCTAGAGTAAAATTGGAGTGTCATAGCAAAACTTCTTATGACATTATCATATTTTTGTCTGCCAGTTTTTCCCGTTCTAGAATTTGCTAGCATTCTTTTCATCATTGCCAAGGGTACACCTGAGAAAGTTTGCTCTAGCAGATCACATGCGCCAGTACTTAACAAATCTTTTTTCTTAATGTCATTTACAACTTGCTTCAAATGAAAAACCTTGTTTCTGAGTCGTTTGGATTTCTCCTTCTCCAATTGATGTTTATACCTCAACTGACGATTCTTGGTTCTTTCATTCATGTATCTCGTCTTGTACATTTCTGGAGATGCACTGAAAAATATTATTCTTTATAATGTACTGTTACAATAATGATGACATACATGCAATGAGTTATTTAAGAAAATATTTTCTCAATAAAAATTCGATTCCTAGTTATTTATTTCTAAGCTATGTGTAAAATCGATTGCAAAAGTTTTACCGAAGAGACAAACATTACAATCATTATTAATATATTGTTAACATATTGCTAACATATTGCATATTATTAACATATGTTTCTGAGCTATTTTTAACAATACATTAAAATATGTTGCAAAATTTTTGCTGAACAGACAAACATTAACATTATTGAATTCTTGTGTTGTCATTGGTCGTTGATTTGTGTGCCACATTTTAGATTATTAACGACTTGTTTGTTGAAAGTAAAGCTAAGAGTTAAAAATTTACTGATATTCCTATTTTACTGGTATTCTGACATCGAAAAACGAAAACACTTTGATCCCAGCATTCTCTATTGGCAATAATATACTCGACATCAACAAAAATGTCTGAAATCTGATATTATGAGCACACCAGTTTTAAAGAAGTTTAAAAAATTATACTTACGCATATGTATGGAATTTTTTAACCAACTTTCTGTTTTTTTTTTGAACCCCCTTCAATCCAGCACTGTCTGACGAACTCCTACAAGTAAAAAAAATCATGAAAACATATCAGATGCATTGATTGAATGTTAATATTTGAGTTTTTTAGATAAATGGTAGTATAGCCACAAAATAAAATTAATAAAGTGGTCACTGCCAATGAGACCGAACCACAATTCCAGCCATTTTTTCCATGATGACTATCTGAACTATCATACTTTATTGAACTTACACGGGTTGTGGGTCAGCAGCATCACTGAGTGCAACATTGCCATCACTTATTTGCAGGAGAGTATCTGTGAGAGGTGGGTCCCTGCAAAATCAAAAATAAATAAAATATGCAAATTGATATTTCCAGTTACATACCTTGGTGTAGGGTTTGGTTTTGTTGTGCCAGGTGCATTTGGAGGTAGAAACAGTTTTGGAACTGCATCAGTTTTCAAAACGGCCCTTTTTCTTTTCACCACATAGTCAGTTTTCAAAAAATGTTTAGAACAAATCACACCTAAGGGACTAATGTTCTCATCTGGATTCCTACCAATTGCATTCAGCCAAGAAGCATATCTAACCTTTCCCAAACTGAAATTGAAAGTTGACTGTTGGTAAATAATACTTGATATATTTTAGTCTTCTGGGTTGTGTTCAGAAAAGACGTCGGGCACACCCACAAAGGACAACTCGTACCCAAAATAGGACGTCTTTTCTGAACGCAACCCTGAGGACTCCAGAAATCGAAAAAAAAAAAAAAAAAATGCTAATATTTGCAATTGCAATGATCTCTCCTCAAAGCACTCAATCTATACATACCTAAGCTACAGAGAATTTTTTATGAAAATGTTCTTTATATCTTAAATGTTGATAATGTGATAATTAATGTGCAAATATTGTACTGATATATAGAGAGCTTCACTGCGGCAGAAAGTGGTATCGAAAATAAGAAATTTCGTTAAAAAAGTATTTGAGACTGCAAAGGCAAATCTCTAGGCAAGTCAGTCAGTCATACTATCGAATATTTAGCAATCTTTGTTTTTTAAATGATTCACTTATCAAACGCACAATTATTGGACACAGTTTATACTGCGGTCTAAAAAACAATGAATCCGATTCTGTAAAATTGAAACTTACCGATGAAAGGAGATACCCTCCATATTTCCTTTACTTTTACAAGACCAAACAAGACAAGTCACAGGCATTTCGAAAAGATAATTCACAATGGAGCACAAAAACAACGTTTTAACACAACAAAGACGAAAATCAGTATAAAATAAAAACCAACAAAATGGAAAATTTAATTATACTTGTCAATTGTCAATGCCAATGACAACTGACAAAAGCGAATGCGCAAACTCAGATCCTTTCTAATAAACATTCAATCGCAAGTGAAACATAGTGCCAGATTTATACTACTTTTCCATTCTCCTCTGTGTTATAGTTCTGTGGATCTAACCCATAGGTTGCTTTACATTTTTTGAGAAAATTTACGAACACTTCAGCTAATAAAATTACATCTGTTTTCCAATATAGGTCTGAATATGATCCCAAGTCCGAAATTTTGAAGTTTTCCCAGACATTTCGAGCATGAGCATACTTCTCATCACTAATGTGCGCATCATTCAATGTATTATAAAAGCATTCTTTTGGAGGTAATGATGTTTCGTTTAATTTTTCCGTACAATCAATATAATCGTAGGGAAATACACCTTTCTTGGTTAAAAGCTCGAAGTTTTCATCGTTCGCATCAATTAATTCCTTTTTCAGTATTTTCAAATCGTTTTGATCCAAAATTGATGACAATTCATCTAAAGATGTTCCCATGAAGCGATAAGAGTCAATGAATCGAAATTTTATATCTGTACCTTCATCGTACAAAGTGAATGAAATGTATTTTTCCTTGTTAGTTGGAAGTATACTCATACGTCCCCTTCTACTCAAATAACTTATCATAAAATGACTATCATAACCCGAAAGATTATGGAATACAATGGGGACTACGAACAATTTACGAAAATTGAGATTGCATGCTTGATGCGCTAGACCCCGGAATTCTCCGGTAAAATGGTTATGGTCACGGACGATAATGTCATTGGTGGAAAAAAATTTTTCACAAATGTGGCAAATGGTTGACTCACATCTGTTTGGTTTTCCAATCATCGGTATGATTGTTTTAATTTTTGATTGTATGATTGCTGCTATTTTTGACAGTTCATCTACAAACCAATCCATGCAATCAGTACCTCTATGACTATCGAAAAAAGAAAGCGAATCATTGAAATCGCATTTTACATAATATTTGTTTGTTTTGGAAGATACCATATCATTAACACTTTCCAATTGACATTCAAAATCTGCATAAATGACAAATGGAGTCGTTTGTTTATAATTGAAATTTCTGAATTCTATATGATCATATTTTGGAAAAGAAATTTTGCATTGATTCAATTTAGAACAAAGCACCTCATGTTCTTTCAATTTCTGTTCACACTGAAAATAATTGATGTATCGGTCACAAAAATATTTTTTCCCCTATGTTTATTCATTTGGGATGACAATAATCGAGACATATCTTTGATCCAATAATAATTATATCTAATATCAGAATCATAATCATCAACAGGAGGAGCTTCATAATCGTTCAATTTTGGAAAATATTCATTTTGTATTAGTAATAAATTAACATGACGTTCCTGTTTAGCTTTAGTTAATCGTGCTGGCACTACTATGCATAATGGTTTTTCTTCAACCATGTTCAGTTCCAATGAATAAACGTTCACAGAAACTTTATTTGCTTTTTCAAATTTTGAAATTTGGTGTAGAGACATAGGTGTTTCAAGGTCCTCTGTTTGTAGGACGGTGCTATAGAACGGATATGAACTAGTTTTCGTAGGATTCGCATTTGTTTGTGTGGGATAAAGTACGCTTACTACACTCCAATAAAAACATGCTGAGTCAGCATTTCTCACATTTACGCATGCCTGCTTTCTTAAAATTTGCTCTGGTAGTTTAATGGAAGATGAACCGTTTCCCATCTCAAATTTGTTAATGATCACCTCCATTGAGATGATTTCATTCAAAGCCCACCCTGAGTCACGTTCTTGAAAATGGCCCAACTTTTTGAAAATCTGATCGCGCACATTATCACAAAACCAACGTTGTAAATCTGTCGTTACATCTATGACAACATTTTTAGTGTATTAGTATTTTAAATCCAAGATTTCACCATCATCTGATTTTTTCAAAAATTCTCCACAAAATTTTACATTCGCTTTAATAACCGGGAATTTCATCAATTTTTATTTTATTTTATTCCTAAATAAAATGAAACAGTCTACAAAAAATTGCTCCAAGTCCTTATGAATCAAATTCAGAATGATACCTGTTCTGATTCTACTTGAAAAGCATGACACAACATCTTTCCATTTGACTCTGTGTCTCAATTTTTGTTCAAGCCGCCAACCGCGATGTATACTTTGAATTATTCTTTGAAAATGTTTGAAATGGCCGATGTTTGTTTGAAGCTTCGTCAACACACCAATACGCAAATTACTTTTGCGGATTTCTTTATTACATAACCTGATATATTTTTTCAAACGATCTAACCAAACTTTTTCATCTCTACTAGTAAATTTATCGAATAATTTTTTTTTATTTTGTTTTATGAATTCGAGTAAATTGTCTGATTTTTTGCGATATTGCTCATTTTTTCGAAATTAACAAAAGAAAACTGTTTCACCCTCACCTTCTCTTTCTCTCTCTCAATGTTTTTTAGTTTTTGGTTATCTCAAAAGACGTCGCAGGATTCGTCTTCCCGGTGTCGACAACACCTCTGAAAATCAATGAATATGTACCCTTAGACAGCTCCTCGGTGTGTGGGCGGTAGTCTTCAACTACCCTTTGAGGCAAAAAAGTAACCTTCGCACCCAAGTCCAACAAAATGACCTCCCCGAAACGGCTCGTGACAATTTTCGGCTTGAAGATGCGTTGCGGGACCCCAACAGGTTTCCTCTGCACCACTGAAGAGTTGTTGATTTTTTTCAGATCCATCTGAAAAAAAAACAAAATAAAAAGTTTTGATTTTGAGTCGAAAATATGAATAGAATATTCATAAAATATGTTGTGGAATCATCTGCTGATGAAAGACAAATTTTAGTCGTTATCTTCCATGGTTCAATAGGTATTTTTTTTTGTAATATCTAACAGGAACCAACTACTTCGCCGGCTAAAGCCACGCTGTACATCAAACTACATCTGATAGATATTGTGAAAAGACTCTAACTGAAAAGTAAGAAAATCTGAAAGTGAAAATTCGCATTTTCATTCAGATAGTTGATTTTTAAAAATTATCTCTAGTTTTCGTTAAAAATTCATCAACTGAACTAGATAGAGAAAATGTTATTATTCAAAAATATTACTCACAGAAATCGCTTATTTCATTGAAGCAATGTTAGATTCTCATTCTGTGGCCGCTATTCAAGGAGTAAGCTTCGTGTCCTTCGTGAAAAGTGGAAATTCAGAGTTTGAAGTGAAATTGTGAATTGAGAAAAGTCAGGTGCATTACTAACACATATCCTCTGTAAGTTTCACCTTTCTAATCCTTTAATTAACATAATAAATAATAGATTTCTGAGAATTTGAAATAATGAGTGATTCGGAGGGGGGTGAAAAACCCCCCAGAAAAAACTAAATATAGAAAATGAAAATATAGATTCGATTTCAATAGATAGTACGGATTTAGAAGTAGATAAAATAATGAGCAGTAATGAAACAAAGCAGGTAAACAGCGAAACAAATAACTTTGACATCAACCTTGAAATTACAAAAAATGGACAAGATAAGAATGATGAATTTATATACTATAAAAACGGAACTAGTGCTCCTTATTTGGTTGTCATAGAACCAACAGATAAATCAGATAACAGTGTTGGCAGATTCAATGAACTAAAAATTGCAAAAGAGGTGTTTGATTTGAAATTAAATAATATAATAAGTATTTAAAAAAAGGGAAATAATAAAATAGGAGTATTATTTAATGATAGGAAAGTAGCTAATAGTTTTGTTAATAATGAGAAATTATTGGAAAAGGGATATAAAATGTACATACCAATCAATCAGGTATCATGTAAGGGAATAATAAAATATGTCAATACCATCTTTTCTGAAGAAGATATTAAAAGAATGATTACAAGTAATTTATTAAGAGTAATAGATGTGAAAAGATTGAATAGGAGGAAAAAAGAAAGCAACGGAGACTATGTTACTATACCTACGGGAACAATATTAATTACCTTTGAGGGACTTAAAATACCACGTACAATTGATTTATGTTATATGAACTATATCGTAACACCCTATGTACCACCAGTAATTCAATGTTTTGAATGCCTCTTATATGGACATGTAAAAAAGTGGTGCCGAGGAAAAAAATGCTTCAGTTGTGGAGACCAACATGAAACTCAGGATCAATTTGAAGAATGCAGAACAATTAAATGTTACCATTATAAAAGTTTATCTCATAAATCCAATGATCGAAATTGCAAGGAATATGAAAGACAAAAAAAGATAAGAGAAAAGATGGCTTTTGATAATGTAAGTTTCTTTGAAGCAAATCTAATTTTTCCCAAAGATGATAATATAAATAAAATAAATAATAATAAATATAGAACAAAGAAAAGAGGTATATAATTTAAATAATAAAAATAAATTTAAAAAAAGAACTTATAATAGTGTACTGAAAGAATCTCAAACAAAGGAAAGACCAAAGAGTAGTAGGGGACAGGGATATGATAAAATGGCTCACAATCAGGCCATATTACATCCAAATGGAAAAATGTTTCAAATTAAAACAGGAACGGGAATTAATAGTGAACGAGGAAATAATAGCAGTTCATCGGAAGAACTCAGGATTATGACTCTGCAGAGGAGTGGTAGGTTGACAATGACAGAGTTAAATATTTTACAATGGAATATAAGAAGTTTAAAAAATAATCAGCATAATTTAATTAATTTAATCAAGGACCAAAAACCAGATGTTGTTATTATCAATGAGACCTGGTTGAGAAAAGATATATAAATGTAAAATACTATAAAATGATAAGGGAAGATAGAGAAGATGGTTTCGGTGGAATAGCCACCCTTATTAGAAATAATATTAAATATAATAGTATTAATATAGAGGAATCTTTATCAGATAAAAAATGTCAAATAAATATTATAAAAATAAATGGAATTAATATTATTAATATGTACAATCCTCCCAACAATATATTGCCAACAGATAAAATAGAAAAAATAATAGAGAAACTAAATGGGGAAATAATATGGATGGGAGATTTAAATGCTCAGAACCCAGGTATTCTTGATTTAATAATAGTTACAAATGCGTTAGCATTAAAATGCACTTGGAGAGTGATTGAAGATTGTGGATATAGTGACCATTTTCCCACGCTTTGTAAGGTAAACAATATAGAAATAAATATGAATAATAAGAATGAGAATAAAATAATATTTAGAAAAGCAAACTGGGATGAGTATTATAATTATATAAATAATAATGTAAAGGAAGTATGATTATGAAGAAATAATACAAGTAATGAATGATGCCGCGGAAATATCAATACCACAACATAAAACTTCCAAAAAAAAGGAACCCATGAATCCCTGGTGGGATGGGGAATGTGAACAAAAAGTGAAAGAACGAAAATTGGCAATAAGGAATTTTAAAAATAACTCCAATTTAGAAAATTATATTCCTGCAAAAAAAATCATAGCACAAACGAGAAAACTGAGAAAAAAGAAAATGGGATTTCAGCTTTTTTGCTCTACCCTCAACAGGGAAGCTAATATATCATATGTATGGGGATCATGAGAAAATTTTCAGATAGAAATAATATACAAGCAAAAAATAAAATGCCAGATAAACATATTGCAAAAAAAATAATGAAAATGATATCGATCTGTGACATTGATCCTGAAATGTATTTAATAAATAATAATGAAGAATATATGTCATTTAACAGGGGGGAAATGGAAATGGTTTTGAAAAATGTAGGACAAAAAACAACGCCCGGAATAGATGGAATAACGTATAGTATGTTTGTACACCTTCCGGAAATAGCAATTCAGAAAATTTTAGATATATATATATATAATAAATTACTTAAAGAGGGAACAATACCTAGGGAATGGAAAGATTATATTATATTAGGATTTTTAAAAAGAAATAAAAACCCAGATGACCCGATGAATTATAGACCAATTGCTCTAGCATGCAGTGGATTAAAAATTTTAGAAAAAATGATTAAAAACAGATTGGATTGGGATATTGAAAGTAGACAAATTTTATCAAATTATCAAATGGGATTTAGGAAAGGAAAAGGAACACTAGATTGTGTAACTTTTCTCATAACACATGTACAAATGGCTTTTAGTAAAAATCAAATGGTAGTTGCAGTTTTCTTAGATATAAAGTCAGTCTACGATAATGTAAACATTAATAAATTATATAAATACTTAATAAAATATGAAGTTGAAAGTAACTTGGCTAATTTAATATTCAATATTCTGAATAATAGACAAAACTACATCAAAGATGAAGAGGGGAATTTTCATGGGCCAGGGGTAACAACTAAGGGGTTAGTACAGGGATCGCCGTTGAGTCCCATTCTATTTAATATATATCTTAGATCATTATTCGATATAATAACGGAGGGGATTGAAATGATTTCATATGCAGATGATATTTTAATTTTCACAAAAGGGGACAACATCCAATATATGACAGAAACAATTAAAAAGACCTTGAATTTGATTACTAAATGGATGGACGAACATGACTTCGATTTATCTATCGGAAAGTGTGAAACCATTTGGTTTAAAAAAGGAAATAAACAGACTAATAAAGAAAAAATTATGATAAGGAATAATTCATTTGAAGAAAAAAAAAGGTAAATTACTTGGGAGTTACTATTACATCAAATTTGAGTTGGGATCTACATATTAATAATATAATAAACAAAGCCAATAAAGGAATCAATGTTATCAAATGTTTCTGTACAGTATGGTGGGGTGCAGACCCTAAAAGTATGTTAATGATTTACAATGGTATAATTAAAACACACCTTGAATATGGAACAATTTTAATCAAGCCTTGTCCTATGAAAAACATAAATAAACTTAATAAAGTACAATATCAAGCCTTGAGAATAATAACTGGATGTATGAAATCCACCCCGATTCCAGCATTGTTGGCAGAAACGGGAGAAATTAATCTAGAATACAGAAGAAAGATATTAGCAAGTAAATTTATCATTAAAAGAATTGATAATAATTGTTCTCCCCTAATAAAGGTAGTAGAAAATTTAAGAAAAATATATAATACAGGGAAGGGATACTGGAAAAATAAAAGTAAACCATATTTAGTAGAAGCGTTAGAAAACATTTTACCTTATGAAGAATTTATATACAAAAATGAATTGAGTCCTTGCTTTAGTTTCGAATATGAAGTATATCGGCATCAACCAAAATAATAGATTTGAAGTTAAAAAAGAATGATTTAGGTAATAAAATTAAATTTCAAATGGCAATAGAAAAATATCAGAATGATCATAATCTAGTATATACCGATGCTTCTAAAAAAGACAACAAAGTGGGTTTTGGAGTTTTAATAAATAACGGGGAATATTCTTATATGTCTAGGTTACATGACATTACAAATATATGTGATGCTGAACTGATAGCGATACATAAAGGTATGATAATGTGTTTAGAGAAAAATTTTAAAAAAAATTTAATATTAACAGATTCGAAAAGTGCAATAGACAAAATAAAGATAAATCAAAGAGAGGCTAGTAATGATTATATAACTCTCAAAATCAAACAAACGAGCTATTTAGCTACATCGAATGGCATTGTTTTTGAATTTGCATGGATACCCGGACACTAATATAGTGGGAAATGAACAAGGGGATTTATTAGCTAAAATTGGAACAACTAAACTAAACTAGAATTTAGTTATGGGAATAATAGAATTTCAAAAAAAAAGTGGTAGAAAAAAAATGGAGAAAAAAAAATGTATATATTTGAAAAAAAATACAAAAAATAAAAAAAAAGTTAACGTTTTATCCCTACTATATTTTTATCCAATCCTGGGTGCTTGTTATCCGAGACAGTTTTGGGGTGTGAAATGCTTCGCCACTGTCCCGAAGCGAGAAGAGTTGTTCCTTTGTTGTTTTACTTTGTTATACTAACCTTTTAGCACAAAAAATATATATACTTATATATGTATGGATATTATAAGTGAAGAAATAGTATGAAGAAGGAGGAGGACTTAAGGGCTACAAAATGATGAAAATCAGACCAAGTAGTAGCCCCACGAATTGACCTGGCTGAATGCACCAAGAGGGAGCAAGGGCCAAAAATTAAGAAGAAGAAAAATGTTAGATTCTCTCGCATTCAATCTCCAATAAATTTAGAATTCTGATTCTACTTGAAAAGCATGGAACATCTTCGCATTTGACTCTGTTTCTCAATTTTTGTTCAAGCTCCCAAAGATATTACAAAAAAAATCACATCTTTCAATTTTCATGGAGAATGCTCCCATTTTCAAAAAAGCTTTTTTTTTTGTTATAATCCATAATAGGGGAGACCGGGGCATTGTGGGGAACTTAAGGTTCATCTGCTATTAATACAGTACCCTATTATTGGAAAAGCCCTTTCCCCGCCCTTTCAGCGCGAACAAAATCAAGTGCTATTGTAACCATTTCGAAATATTGCACCCACAATTGTTCTGTTGGACCTCGAGCTTTCAAATCATCCAGTTTGTCTAGAAATGTTGAAAGAAAAATTGAGTTATCCATACATCTTCCAACGTTTGAGTAGGATACATCTCGAGAAGTGATTTGCTGTATTAACTCATCCAACGTACCATCTTCAATCTTCATGTCTTCAAATATGATCTTTGATAATGCAAGTCGCACCAATATATGGCCTCTGATGCTTCTTGAGTAAGCGTGACCGTTCAGCATATTGTCAACAGAATTTGGTGCGTATATTTTATTACCAAGAGCTTCCTTAAGGCCACTTCCATCCATTATGTATCCTATGCTTCCAAGAAAAGACATGAGCATACGGAATCCTCCTAATTTCACAACAACTTTACATAAGTTTGAGCTAGAATCTGACGCAGCTACCATTTCACGTGCTTTAGAGTAGAGGGGTTGATCAAAAGTATGGGACCAAAGCGCCATTGCAGAGGTGGCAAATTTTCTTCTCGGAGAACGACCAAAGAACCAACCTTGATCGATTCGGGTTTATGTATCTTCCACTTACTGCGCTTCTGCAGAGACGTAAGGTATTCTGTTGACCAACGCTTCCAGAAATGTTGCGTTATCTTTTGGAGTTGTTGAAAGAGCTTCAGGCGATTTGTTGGAATATCAGTAACATCTTGTTGTGGAACGGCCATCATAGAGTCATTTGACATAGGAGTGAGGGGGCGGGAGTTTAGTATTGCCTCAATCTGACAAAGAACAGTATACAAACACTCGTATGACAAATGGGCATTTCCTACAATTCTTGTTAAATGGAATTTCATCGACTTGACGCCGGCTTCCCACAAACCACCCTGGTGGGGCGCAAGTGGTGGTATAAAATGCCACGAGATGGCATTTTGCAATAGAAAATCTCTCATTTCACCCGTGTGAGCAGACTTATCAATTTTGTTAATAATATTTTTAAGTTCGGTATTGGCACCGACAAAGTTAGTGCCATTATCACTGTAAATGTCTGTGCACAAACCTCTACGTGAAACGAATCTTTTCAAACATTTCAAGAAAGTTTCACCTGATAAACTGCTGGCCAATTCAATATGGATTGCCTTCGTTATAAAACAAATAAATATACAAATATATGATTTTACCATTTTTCTTGATCTTAAAAAACTGTCTTTAATGAGAATAGGCCCAGCATAGTCTACACCGACAATGGAGAAAGGACGCTTTGGTACTAACCGAGCTTCTGGTATATTTCCCATCAAAGGGTTAGAAATTGGGGGTTTAGCCCTGAAACAAACCATGCATTTTTGAATTACACCCTTGACTGCATTTTTTTCGTTTACAGGCCAATATTTACATCTTATAGCCGCTAATGTAGCCAAAGTTCCAGAATGTAAATTGCGAATATGTTCGTACTCAATAATTTTTATTGTAAACGTATGTTTTGCTGGTAACAGTGTAGGATGTCTTTTGTGTTTGAGTATTCAATACGTCCGCCAACCCGTATTAATCCCTCGCTATCAAGAAATGGATTGAGCGAGAGAATTTTGCTCGATTTAGCTAAAGGTTTTTTATTCTGTAAATGATGAATTTCTAAAGATAGGCTCAAGGCTTGACATAATTTAATCAATGTAATGAGAGAATCATTTAACTCAGTTTTGGATAGATAACCAAAAATTTTATTTTTATTTTTTGCTCTACAATTACTCAGAAATCGCAGAACATAAGTAAACACCCTGTGGATTTTTGTGAAAGAGTCATATCTTTCAAAAATGAAATGATGATCATATAAAGTTAAAACTAACTGGACCTGCTTGCGTTTTTCAGACATGTCAGCTACCATATCAACATTAGTCGCAGGCCACGTAGATGAATCCGCTTTTAAGAATTCTGGACCAAACCACCACAAATTATTTTCAAGTAATTGTTCCGGGTTTGCATCACGACTAATAAAATCAGCGGGATTCGAACTACTTTCTATGTGCCTCCATTCATGAGGATTAGTCAACTCTCGTATTTCAGACGTTCTATTGGCTACAAACGTCTTCCAAGTGCTTGGCTCTGACGCTATCCACGCCAACACAATGGTGGAATGGCACCAATAGAATTTTTGCAGCACGCCTATGCCCAAGGATTGCTGTACCTTATGTGCTAAGCGCGCTGACAGTAGTGCACCTAAAAGTTCTAGTCGGGGTAATGTTATTTTTTTTAATGGCGCTATTTTGGACTTTGCACACAATAATTTTGAATAATGAGCACCGCTATTATTTGTTGTGCGAATGTAAATTGCAACACCGTACGCACGTTCTGAGGCGTCAGAGAAGCAATGCATTTGAATGTCACTGAACTGGTAAGCAGTGACTTGCCTGGGAATATGAATTTGATTTATTTTTGGAAGTTGCCGACACAATTGTGTCCATGCGGTATGCAAATCGAGAGGAAGGGATTCATCCCACTCCGATTGAATTTCCCATGTTTTTTGTAAAATTAATTTGGCTAAAACAATGATGGGTCCAATGAGACCTAAAGGGTCGAATATTTTGGCTATTGTTGATAAAACCGAGCGTAGTAAAAGAGAATGAATCACTATTAGGATTCCAAATGAGTCCTAGTGTTTTGACATTTTTATCATTGGATATGTCATATTGCGGTAAATTTTCAACTTCAGGTTGCTCTAATAATTCTTTGCGATTGGATGACCATTTTCTTAGTGAAAATTTTCCATCTTCTAGAATTTTTAATATTTGATTTTTTAATATCAGGGCCTCAGAAACAGAACTTGTCCCTGTAATTAGGTCATCGACATAAAACTCTTGTTGAATGACCCTACTTGCTTCTGGATATAAAACTTCATTTTCAATTGCTAATTGTGTTAAAGATCTACAAGCTAGAAAACTAGCCGGTCCTGTTCCGTAGGTTACTGTATTCAAGCGATAATGCTTCAATTCATCCTTTGTGTCAGGACGCCAAACAATTCTTTGTAGATCGCGCATATTGATTTGACGATACATTTTCTCGATGTCTGCAATGAATACCACATTGTGTTTCCTAAATCTCAATATAATTGAAAAGAGTTCTGATTGTATGGTAGGATCTACCTTGAGTACATCGTTTAGAGATAAACCCGAACTTGTTCGGTTTGATGCATCATAAACAACGCGAAGTTTCGTGGTAGTGCTGCTTTCCTTCAGCACCCCATGATGCGGTAAATAACATTCAATTTGTGCTGTAACATTCATTAAGTCGACCTGGGTCATATGTCCCATTTCAATATATTCGTTCATGAAATTGACATATTGTCCTTTAAATTCCGAATCTCGTGCAAATCGCTTTTCTATGGAGGAAAAACGTTTGATAGCCGCTTCCTCAGATTCTCCCAGCTGATCAAAGTTATCCCTCACAGGTAAAGTCACTTCAAAACGCCCGTCAGTATCACGTTTGAAATGGCTTACATAATGATTTTCACATTCCATTTCTTCCTTAGTGTAATGTTTTTTACTTTCAATTTCTTCATCATGTAGTTCACTATTGCTTACCGAAAAAGATTACAAGAAATCGGAATGTTATAAGAATTTTCAATATTCAAATGTCCAGTGACAACCCACCCTAATTTTGTTTTTTGGAATATAGGATTTTCAGGTTTCGTTTTTATCTGACCAACACAAAGTATTTCAAAAAATATATTTGCACCTAATAATAAATCAATACGACTTGATTCATTAAATGTGTTATCTGCTAGAATAATATTTTTAGGTAATGGTATGTTCGATAAATCAAAAGACATTTGCGGCATATTATCTGTTATTTTTTCAATTATCAAAAAGGTTTCCTTTGTCTTGTATTTTCCATCTAATGAATGAAAGAATGCCTCAGTTTTCTTAGAAATATTATTCAGAGAGTTATTTATACCTGCGACGGGCATGTGAATTCGGAATGTTTTCAAATTGAGCTTATTTGCCAAGTGCGAAGTCATAAAATTTGACTGGGAGCCGCTATCGAGCATGGCTCGACATGGAATAAGTTTTCCCTCGGCGTCCGATATTTTAATTACAGCGGTTGCTAGTAAAATTTGTGAAGAATGCGATTTAAAAATTGGCAGAGATATTTGTTTACCATTCTCAGTATTAAGGAACGAGGATTGCGGAATTTCTGGAAGATCGGCATTCGAGTGCACCTGCACTTGGTGCGACGGTTGAGAGTTAGGCTCGTCAGGAGCGTGCTCAGAATTATGCAGAAGGGAATGATGCTTTTTATTACAGTATCGGCAACAAGTTGATTTACAATTTTGCAAAAAATGGTTTGGCCTAAGGCAGTTCAGACAGAGTTTATTCGATTTTACTGCAGTGTATTTGTCCGGGAGGGACATTTTTTTGAATGTATCACATTGCTGATTATAATGAGATTGATTACAAAATGAACATGCTATTTTTTGAGTAACGACGTGAGAATGCGTTTTTTCTTCATGATGTGTGGTTTGTTTCATATTTTTTGTTTTATTTTGAATGGTTTCCAATAACTGACAACGTTTTGATAGAAACTCAGTTAGTTGGGTTATTGTAGGTGTTTTGTCGTCCTTTCCTGCAAGCTGTTCCCATTTTTTTTTGCTTGAAGGGTCTAGCTTGGATGAAAGGATATATATCAACAGGGTGTCCCACTGATCTGTTGGTTCCCCTAGAGTTTTTAGTGACCGTACATTTTTATTGAAATTGTCCAACAATTTTCGCAAATAATAATGAGATTCGTTTTTTACTGTATATAAATCGAATATGGCTTCAACATGTGTGTGGATTATGAGTTTTTTGTTTTCAAAGCGGTCTTTCAACATTGTCCATGCTACTGAATAGTTTGCAGTGGTGATTTCTATAGATTGTATAACTTGGGCTGCTTCTCCTTTTAGACAGGATTGCAGGTAATGAAATTTTTGAATGTCTGAAATGGAATTGTTGTTATTTATTAACGAATTGAAGGTATCTCTGAATGCTATCCATTGATTGTATTGACCATGAAAATCAGGTAAACTCAGTTGTGGCAGCTTGACCTGACCCTGTATATTTGATACTACACCGCTGCAAACTTGGCTCGGCGGAACATTGTTAGTATTTTGATTTAGCATTTGTTTGTTACATTCTGTCATTAAAATATTCTTAGCGGTGGCACTGACCCTAAAATAAGAATCTTCAAAGAATTTTCGTTCATCTTCTTGAATAGTATTGTTTGATAACGATTCGATTTCATACTGTATTGATTCAAATTGATCTAATAGCAACTCATGTGCATCTAAACGTGATTTTAGTTCATTGATACTGGAGTTTTCTATGTTGAAGTCATTTAAAAAGTTCTGAAATCTAGTTATTTTCGCTTTTAATTGACCTCGTTTCAAATTTAATGAATTTATATCTGCCATATTATTGTAGAAAGTACACAAATAACCACATGCATATACACTGCTATCGCCAGAGAGAGACACACTAATGAGTAAAAAGGATCTGAACAAAAGGAAGGTGACTTACTTGTTGATTGATATGTGTATCCTACTGCTTCGGGAATGTTTCCATACACTTCGTGTTCACTAGTTCAATCATGCGGCTGAGAAGGACCGTGTTTAAACTGGGACCAAATTGTCCGCGTTAGTTGATCGACGAGTTGCGGTAACTCGTTTCCTGGAGTTTGAATGAATAAAAACGAATAAAGTACGTAATTTGTATCTATTGTGCATCAACAACGTTACACTTTTGAGTACAGTGAACGACTGACTCCCCTTTCTCTCTTCGAAGGTCTGAGCTCATGGCCACCTGCATAAAAAAGTGGTGGTGTGAGATATGACCGTTGAATGGCAAATCATAGGCGTAACATTATGAGATTAAAATAGATGGATATTATACAATATGTTTAAATAATTTATTTTCAAAGTTGATACAAGAGCATCGAGACTTGCCCCTAAGAAGCGGAAAGAGTCAATGAATCTGAATTTAATATTAGCTTCATAGTCATATTGAGTGAAGTGAATATATTTTTCCCTATTTATTGGGAGTACACTCACGCGACTATGTTTGGAAATATCTCGAATTATGAAATGACTATCATATCCTGAGAGATTGTGAAATGCGATAGGTACTACAAATAATTTTTTGAAGTTAATGTTACAGGGTGTTTGGTGCGCCCATCCTCGAAATACCCCTGAGAAGTGACAATGGTCATTCACAATAATATCCTGCTTGGAAAATGGTTTTTCGCAAATATGGCATTCGGTAGCATTAGCAATATCTGGCGTACTCGTCATTGGTACAATATTTTTGATTTTCGACTCAAATTTAGCGATATCTGGCATTTCCCTAACAAACCACTACATACAATCCGAACCACGATATCCTCGATAGAATGACAAAGAATCATCATAAGAACACTTAATAGAAATAGATGTGCTGTAAGATTTATGATGTTGGTATTTTAACGTTTTGTCAGAAATTCTGGTTTTACATTTCTCCAACTGTGATTCGAAATCTGCGTAAATTATGAATGGACATTTTTGCTTGTAAATATGATTTCTGAATTCAACAAAGTCATATTTCGGATAAGAAATTTTACATTCGTTCATATTCTCACAAAGTATGTTATAATCAACTAAATTTTGATGAGTATGAAAATAATTGAGACATCTATCACACAAATATTTTTTAGTATTTGATTTGCTCACTTGTCTCGATAAAAGTTTTGACATGGATTTAATCCAACAATAATGATATTTTATTTCAACATTTTCGTTATCTACAGGTGAAGCGTCATATTCATGGAAAATATTCATCTTGAATAATTAACAAATTAACGTGATGCTCATGCTTTTTTGAAGTTAAACGTACAGGTACTCCTGAGTAGAATTATGTTTTTTCACCGCTTTCAATCAGTTCTAAAGCATATACATTAACTGATATATTATTCAATTTTTCGAATTTTGTAATGCAATGTAGAGGCATATGCATCAAGATCTTCTGTATTCAGAACAGTGCTGTAATGAGGATATGATTGAATTCTATCGGAATGTGATTTAGCAGGATAGAGCGCACTAACTATACTACAATAAAAACACGAGGAACCTGTATTCTTAACATTAATACATGCTCTCTTTTTCAAACTTTGCTCCGGTAGTCTGATATAAGATAAGCCATTTCCCATTTGAAATTTATTGATTGCAACTTCTTAAGAAATTATTTTACTCAAAGCCCAGCCACTACAATTTTCTGCGAACTCACTCAACTTATTTCAAATTACATCGATAACATCAATTCTGAACCAATCACTCAAATCCGTTCCTGCGTCTACAATAGTATTAGATGTATTGAAGTGCTTTCTATCAACTAATTCACCATCATTCGCTCTTTTAACAAAATCACCGCAGAATAAAAAGTTAACTTTCATCATTGCAAACACTTTTAGGGTCTTCAAAATTTTATTTTTGACCAATCCGAATGAATCACGCAAAAAATCTTTGATTTCCTTATGACTAAGTTCACAACGAGATCTGTTTGAATTCTGAAATTGAAAATGGAGTTCACAGCTATCCATCGAACTGAATGCTTCTGTTTAGAAGCAGTATGTTTATTCATGGATTTAATGTAAAATCGCACCCGTTTAAGCTATCCAATTTTAGTTTGAATTTTACGCTTTTGTCTAATTGAAAATTTATATTTTTTGAGAGCTGAGATACATTTTGGATATGTGATCTAATTGATTTTAATGCAAAGCTAGCCATTGGTTGAGTAATTATTTTTAATTTCTAGGAGAGTTCTATCGATTTTGGTGAGGGTGTTATTGAAATTTTCCATATCGTATCAAATATTTCAGAAAATCAAATAGAAATTTAACTCACTTCTATCTCTCTTTCCCACTATACAGGCTGGATCTCAAACACCTCCACCTCCTTTCTGCTGTTGCCGCTCGAAGACTTGCGGGTCACCAAGTTGTACTCCTTCGGTGTAAATGCCGGTAGTGACTTTACCGCCTCTGTAACTCTCTTGGGTAGGAATACGTTAGCGTCAACAAGTTCTACGACTATTGCTTCCCCAAATCTTGTTTCTACCACCCGAATATCCTCTATTAGGTGAAGTTGGTCGACTGGCAGACTTTTGAGAGGAACTGTTGGCTTGTACGTGGCGGCGGCAGCACTCAGATTAATTGCTGAAAGATCCTTCTATCAAGAAAATTATATCATTTCAATTGGATGTTCTGAGTTTGTAATTCAGGAAATGTCGAAAAATATAAGTATACAAGGTTAGAATGAAAATTCGACGCAAGTGAGAAGTTCTGAGCGCGAGCTAAAAGCAAACGTGAGGAACCACGAGCATCGCAAATTTCCATTCTAACCGAGTATCAAGAAAAATACAACATCATTTCTATTGAATGCCCCGAGTTCGGAATTCAGGAAATGTTAATGGAAAAATATAAATATAGAAAAGTATATTTTGTGACAAGGTTGGTATGAAAATAAGATGTGAGTGAGAAGTTCTGAGCGCTAGCTGAAAGCGGGCGTGAGGAACCACGAGCATCGCGAATTTTTATGCCAACCGAGTAACAAACTATGCTTTCTCCACAATCACATATTTTTACATTGAATCAAATTCACATCTGATGTTGGTGAAGGCTAATATTATCATTGATACAACTGAGTTAGAATATTCATTCCTTACCGAGTGATAGATTGAAATACAGATAAAAAGCATTAGACGGCAAATGTCTTAATATTTATAATATATTATAATATATTTGTTCAATATCGAGAGCAAAGTAATTGCAAGAACAAATTCTCTAACGGTTGTAGAGAAACAAATAACACATTAACTGAGTGGAAAGATGGTTATTAAACTATTATCTCAATCGTATACTTGCAAAAATATTATCGGGTGAAAACATTATTTGACCTTCGCATAATCATAACAACATGAAAAACTATTATATCAACAAAAAAAACTTACTTTATTATATGGTGGTGTTCGCTGACGAGTAGTTCACTGTATTGGTTGGGATTCGTATTGTGGAATGATGCTTCCACAATCGCCGTTCTTGCTTTTATTCCTTGCGAGATGAATAAAAAAATGGGTGTCTCGAGTAACCTAGAACTTGTTTCTCGCATGGGCGTTGGAATGACCGCGAAATCTCATTAGCATCGCAAACCGACCATGCATAACATTTATAAATTTTATCTTTAATTATTCACCCCACCTTGCATGACTTTCAGATTATCTTGCTTGTATGAATATTGCGCAAAATATTGTTTGCATTGAATAGCATTGAGATAAAAAAGTAATTTATTCATCTCAATTATCTCGATAGAAAAGTTATTTATTCCATTTTTTATTATTCGTCTCGCCTTACATGAGTTTTAGATTATTTCATTCCGATTAACAAACCCACCATGCATGTCAATTACCAGTTTTTTTAACCTCGCCTTACATGGCTGGCGGATTATTTCAGTTCGAATAACAAACGCTTTGTATGATAATTACCAATCCCAGTTTTTTAGCCTCACCTTATACGTTTGGCGGATTATTTCAGTTTGAATAACAAACCTTTCATGCATGATGATTGTAAATTTTATTTTTGATCGGTCATCTCACTTTGCATGACTTTCTGATTATAATAATTTTGCTGGTATGAAACAATGAATGCGATTTGATTTGGAGTAGGTTTATTTCTTTCAAGCAAATATTACATGTCTCTCTATTCTCTACCATTAACATGAGAAAAATAGTGTAAAGTTCGGATCCCACAATCGAGCAATTTTGACACTTTGAGTTTTTAATTCTTCATCTCCACCTCATTGAACCATTCCACAATATTCTGAATCTCGCTACCGGTGTATTTGAATGATGTATTCTTCGGAACAATGATAGCAAATACGGAGTGTTTTCTCCCATCTGTTCATAATTCGACATTTTTGTTCTGTTTACCTTCGATCGATTTCTTCCGTATTCGGGAATACATTATTTGATTTTGTGGTTAGGAGAAAAAAGTAGCACCATGCAGTAGATGAGGTTTGATCCTACGTAAAGGATATATTGTTTGAGGAGTTTCACGTTGTAATGCTCTATCTCAAATAGATAAATCATTCAGTTGCTTCACAACGTTCTTCTTATCTTCGTAAAATTGAATATCTTTACTTAATTCTCGAACATTTCTACCAAATTCTTCGAGTTTACGTCTGTATTCTTCAGGAGACATTGTGCTACTATTTCTTTCGATTGTTGGATGTCATTAACAACCAGTATCACTCCCTCTGTAGTGAAACAATAAAGTTCCGTCGTATACGCGTCATGGAACGCCCAATATTTTATTATTCCCATTAAATATTTTTGAGTTACCCCGTATTCTCCACCACAATCCTTTACTCTCAATCGATACATAATTTTCAATTTAAATTTCGACTGCGTCACGATAAACGTGAAGCGACCGGCATGCTCTCAACAACTCATACCTTCTCTCTCTAACACACAGCTGGATAGACCCATTGCTCTACTACTCAGTGAATTGCTGTTTCTTTCCGAATAAGAATTTTATTAAAGGTTTGACAGGGCTGTGAAAAGTGGGACTGAAAATTATTTGATTCTGGCCATGTTACGTGGTGACTCTGATATAGGAATGACTATGACATGGTCTTGTTCTTGGATCGTATGTACCCTGTTCATTCATCATTATGTCAGGATCGGTTTACGATTCTACGTTGGGTGGAATAGAAATATGAGAGCTGTCATTTTCTGTGGGTTATTCCTGGTTATCTGTATTGTTTTCCTGGACATTTTCGACTAAGTGATTCGGGGTGGATGAATTATTACTTGGGTCAATGTCATCGTCGACATTACCTTCACCAACGTTTACCATTATGGATAGACGATCTAGGTCTAATGTTCTCCAATAGGTAGGATTGATGGGGTTGTCAAAGGTGACTCAGGGGGCGCACAATCCTGCGTCTGCCAGTACTTCGTCCAGTTCATCCCAAAATGTTTTGAATGATTGGAGATATATGAAGCATGGCTGTAGGTATGGGTATTTGAGAGATTTTCAACTATAATTAATAATAAACCAAACTAATTTTATATTAAGCTATATAGGTGAATGAAAACTGTACCCTTTGTGTAATACTTTTTTCTCTTAACAATTACATTCCTCGTATCCTGAGAAGATTAATGCATGAGCCCAGACTTTTCATGGTTTTCAGTTGCATCAGTTTTTTCCATACTTGTGAATGGTTCCCTGCTCGGTGATGATGATAATGTAGTAGCATTGACGCCTTCCATTTATCCTAGTGTGACAGAAACTGAGCTTTGTGTCCTATTGAGGCAATGAGCTCTTTCACCATATTATCTTTGAGAAATGGAAGGCTCGGCAGAGTAATATCGTTTGCTATAACAAGAAATAGAAACAGGTTTAAATGATCCATTTATGCTAACTTTGCTATATCTTAAGCAGTAAGAGATACAAGGAGGGTTAAATGTGGGAAAAGTTACGTGTTTAACGTCCAAATTAAATTGTTCTCTAGAGTTTTTGAAATTTCTTTATTTTTTAATTTGTCCGTACTCTGCATACGCAAATCAAAAATACGTCAATTCGCCAAATTTCGTTACACAGTAGCTATTTATCAACTTTCGAACTTCTAAAATTTAAAATATACTTAGTTTTCACACAAACCTGAAGTAATGCTTTAGACAATAATATTTTATACCAAAGTTCAAGAGCATGATAAGGTTTTAATACAATAACAAAAGAGTAAATTAACATATGTAATGTAATTAAAAAGCTTCGTAGGCATTATCAATTTTTCATGGACCTATACATATGTATTGATGCAGAAAATGATATTTATGTAGGTAAAAATGTTTTAAGTGCCTGTTTTTTAAAGAATTCTCTCAAGTTCATAAGCTTCTTCTACATTTCGGTCGATACGATTACAAATTGTATTCAATAAATGCAAAATATTTTCATGAAACTGAGGAGTTTCATTTAGCTTCTGCCTTAAATTAACCAAGTCCTGACTCAAACAGTTTCTATCCCTTTGATCGCCAAAATTTTAGGGTCAAGGATTTAATATCGGCCCAACTTTTGATTCCATAGATGACAACAACTTCTTCAGCCCTTCCTTCAAGCTTGTTCATTATTCCGTTCAACAAAAATGTATTTAGGTTTCCATCGAAATTTGAAATGATTGATATATTTCTAATATCTAATGCTGGAGGGGCCATATTCGATTCGGTATTGATAATTTTTAAATTGTCAAATATTTTTACTAATACTAATTCTTCAATGTTTTCGCAAAAGGAAGCACGAGAAGGATTGAACTTTAAATCTTGAGTGTTTGCACTGAAGGACTCACTGGATGAAGAGGAGTCTGACATGAACTAAAGAAAATCAAGTTACAGCATCAGTATTGCGACGTTCGGAACCATCCCTTCTTTTCCTGGTATCCTTGATGGAATCTTGGGAGACACACTGTATATGAAGTTCGGATATTTCGTTTAAGAGTTGAAACTCACAAATTTTCCGCGATGGATATTCACAAAATATCCTAACGATTGCGCCACTTAAATACAAAATACAAAAATTAATTGATACACGTTCTGTAGGATCATACTGGGTGGCTCGAGTGTATTTATTTATTTATTTATTTATTTATCCAATATGGTCACATTACATGACATGTGGACAAGTCACTTTTTTCTAAAGATGACACAATCAGTTACATCTACAAACACACAACTATGTCCAAGAATAAACAGCAAGTAGCGCTTAATAGTCTAGAAATTAATATTAAAATATTCATTTAATGAGTACAACGAGTGCTGAAGTAGCAGTTTTTTTGTTTCACATTTGAAAGTTTTGACATTAGATACAATTTTCAGTGCATTTGGTAAGTGATTATATAACTTTTGAGGCATTACAGTACAACTTTCTGCCGTTAAGGTAAGTCTATGTGGGGGTAGTTTAATTACCGACTTGGATCTCATATTGTAATTGGCAATATCACCAGACCTGGAGATATTTTTTTTTACAAATATTACACATTTGAAAATATACAGCGAGGTGACAGTTAAAATGCCTAATTCCTTAAAAAGGTTTCTGCACGAGTACCTTCGATCTTTGAAAGTTATTGTTCTCAGAATTTTTTTTTGAATTAGTAAGAGAGATTCGATTTTCTTTGAGTTTCCCCATATGGTTATTGCATAGGATAGGGTAGAATTTACATAGAAGTGGTAGTACATTAAAAGAATACTTCTGTCGACAAATTGTCTCAGTCTCCATAGCACAAAGGAATGAGATGAAATTTTTTTGGTCACATACTTTATATGCGTGTACCAATTTAGATGTGAATCCATATTCACTCCAAGAAATTTTACAACTTTTGATTGGCGAAGAGAAGAATTTTCATATCTCACCAGTAGTCTGTAGTCCAATTTTGAGGCAGATAACTGCAACAGGTCAGTTTTCAGGGTATTTAGTACCAGGTGATTTTTTATACTGTAGTCATTAGAAGCACTTACATAATCAGTTGAGGCTCGACTTAGGTTACTCGTGGAGGAACCAGATGCAACCACTGAGAGATCATCTGCAAATAAAGTAGAATGACTATTTCTAAAATAGTCAGGTAAGTCGTTAACAAAAATAATGAAGAGAAATGGGCCCAGGATGCTTCCCTGCGGGACTCCAGTCTGTATGCATTTATTTGACGTGTAGTAATTTACATCAGGAACCCTCAGTTGCACCATCTGGGTCCTGTTAGCTAAATATGACTCCAACCAGCTAAAGGGCTGTCCTCTGATTCCACAGAAGTATAATTTTTTTAATAGCAATTCGTGATTTACAAGATCAAACGCTCGAGAGAAGTCAAAGAACATCCCCGAAACCAGTTGTTTGTTGTCCAGATTCATATACACCTTGTTCAGGAAATGATAAATTGCATCTTCTGTGTTCATATCTCTTCGGAAACCAAATTGGGAGTTAGAAATTATATTAAAAGAAGTTAGAAAATTGACTAGGCGAGTATGGAATGATTTCTCATAGATCTTGGAGAAAGCAGGTAGAACTGAAATAGGCCTATAGTTCGACATTTCTGATGAACAATTTTTTTTGTGTATAGGTACTACAAGCGCCTTTTTTAATTTGGAAGGAAATATTCCTTCCTTGAATGATTCATTTACTAAGTAGGTTAGTATAGGTACCAGGTCATTCGCGACAATAGAAACCAATGAGCATGGAATCCCATCATCACCTGCAGATTTTTTTTTGGTAACTAGTTTAATTATTTCTAAAACCTCAGTCTCTGTGACTGAACTCAAGAAGAATGATTCTTTGTTAGAAAAGTTCAGTACACTATAAATGAATTTGTCTTTCGCTGATTTTGCCAGCGAATTCACAGAATCGAGAAAATACTCGTTTAATCCTTCTGCAATACTCTGCAATACCCTGTGGTTCAGACTTACTAAAGTTATTTGATTCTAGAAAGAGGTTATTATAGTGGTTCCGTTTTGTATTTCGAATTTCATTTTTATGGTTTTTCAGTTTTTCTTTATATTGGCATTGTAGTTCAATGCTTCCAGAGCACTTGCACAGTTTGGCCAAAAAACGTAGATTATTTCCCTGATCAATAATTTCCTTACTGACCCAAGATTTTTTATTCAATGTATTTTTTTTGCATGATTTCACAATTGGAAAAGAATTATGCATAATATCCAGAAAAATTTCCAGGAATGCATTAAATTTAGATTCAGCATTTGCTTCAGTGGCTACCCTACTCCAAGTGTGTATTACGTAAGCTCCTGATGTTGAAGTTCACTATCGACATGTTATTTTTTCCACAGGGATAGTTGGGGCCTATCCCCTCTTCTTGACTAAAAAATAGCTAACAAGAGCTCCTTTAGGCCATGTGTTTTGTTTCCATGCATCATTTTCTTGGTCCTTATTGATTGAGACAATCATAGATGAATATTTGTCTGGGTGTTTGGAGTTGATTTTTTCGCAAACAACATCGGGGAATACAGGTTTGAGAAGCTGTGACAGCCCTTCAGTGGTCGAGTTGGGTTCCAGCCTCGTCACATGCAGCCGAATGCGTTTTGAAATAGCTTGTACAGGTAAATCTTTGTCATTATTGTTACCTACAAGAAATCTTCTTTTCCTTTTGTTGCTATGTTTCACGTCTGTCCATTCTCCGTCTTTGACTGTGAACGCAGTTTCATCCCGACCTTCTTTATTTAGCGGGCTGGGTGGGACTATGTCTTTTTCAATATTTTGGTATTTCTGTAAGGTGTTTATAGATTGGACATTACTAATCACAGCTTTAACCTCATTTTTATCAAAATAAACACGGTCAGGATTGCCATCGTACTTGGAACAGTGCGCAGTGTTGGTGGCAACACTGATTGCTGAAGAACTATTTAACGTGCGAGATCGAAAGTCCTGCTTTTCGTCGCTATGCTTAGGAACAGTTTCCTTTACAGGTTTCTTTGTATTTGGCTTACTTGTTTGGTCGGTAACTCGAGCAGCGTTCCTAGTAGCCGTCGCGTATGTCGTACGGTTTTCTGTAGTCGGGAGTTTGGGTTGGTGGTTTATAGATGGCTGTCTAGATTCACCTGCCACAAGTAGTTTAATGTGGTTATTTAGGAAATTTATGTTGTCACTCAATTGCTTGATAATCATATCCTTTTGTCTGATTACGTAATTGAAAATGTGTATGTTGATTTTCCTGTCATCATTTGAAATTTCTTCAATCGCGTCAAAAAACGCAACGTCACAGTCACCTGAAGCATCCTCTTGAACAGTTTCACAGCAGATGATTTTTTCATCATCAATCACTATAACTTTATCTTTGAGATTCTTCACACAACTGTTATGTGATACAGTATCACACTTTGTGCACTTTGGCCCGGAATGTGCCACAGTTTTACATCTTTTACACAATTTTTGCTGGACGCTATCGACACACGTCTTATTCACATCCCCCATCTTTACTCGCGTCTAATACTGGTGAGTTCGTAAAAGGGTTGTCCCAGTACTTACATTAATGACTGAAGAATCGGCATATACAGGGCGCTTGTTATTTGAAAGCATAAGATTTAACAAAGGAGTCATTTGAGAACGATTCAAGGACGTTGTACTTCATTGGGTTCTAAAAAGCTGGGATGATGTTTCTAGATAGAATTTAATAGTGTGGTTCCGTACTTATCAACTAAAAGTTTTCTGTCTCCGTTTAGACAGTTTGTTTTGGCATTAATGAAGTTGCGCCTTAACTTGCCATTCAATTATTTGTATTTATGATTTCCTATAGCTCCATCAAGTGCATCGGAATCATTTTGTAAGTATATTGATATATTCTATATCAGGTACCAAAAATCTATATTTTGACCATATTGAAAAAAAAATGCCTGTTCTCTTCAAAGAAAATTTTGGTGCTCGTGTAACAGTAATAATTGATTGCTTTGAAATATATACAGAAACACTCGTTGTTGGTCTAATTACAAACATCAGGAGACTTACTTGGGATCACTCCCCAAGGAACAGTATCTCAGAAGATTGTGGGGGCCGAACCAGTGATAAGTTTAAGACAGAAAACTTTCGTGCCTTTACAATGGGGAAAAATCAACTTGATCCTGCTGATATAGAAAGCACCCGTAAGATTGCAAATGTAAGAATTCACGCGGAGCGACTAAATGGACTGTTTGAGAGGACATTTAAAATTTGTTAAAGTCCTATTTCTTTTAGCATGTTATCACTATCTGAGATGATTTAAGTGCTTTGGAAAATATTTTAGTTGTATGCGCATTTCTCAATGTTTGCCCTTCCGGTAAACCCATGAATTCAAAAAATCTCTAATTTTATTTTAAACAGGTTTAGCGCTACGCACCTCGTTTTTTAAACATGGACTCGTTTGATGAAAAGTTGCCTTATAAAACTTGTTTTTAAATATACTATTTTAATATGGTGTCATTCTGATATGCTAACATCATACTAATCAAATACTTCTAATTATAGACCTTGTATTTTTGTAATTACAATTTTTTATACGCAGTTTTTATAATAATGTAAAATGGGAATTTAATACCTCTTTATTATGTCAAAATGCTACTTGGTTAAAACTTTTCAATAAAAAAAATGCATTAAAAACAATGGATTCAGTTTTTAATTTTTACTTCTCGAGATGTAAAAAACACATTTCTTTCAAACTATAATTTCATTTGCATAGTATATATAAATGTAAAGAGTTATTTGAATAAAAAATAGTCAATAAAAATGAATAATGTTGACATTTATGTATATATCTACATTTAAAGAAATTAGAATAGGTGAATAATTTTTTATTTTCTCATACACAAATCGGCCAAGCAAAACCATGTCTTACAGCAGTCAGATATAAATCACATAAATGTGATATTACAATTTTTTGCCAGTATATCCATTGTACACAAAATAGCATAGCCTACACTAAGGTCGTGAACGGTATATACGTGTAAGGCGAAATATAGATAGTTTTTATACATAGTATGAAAAATAGCAAATAAAAAACTATTTACGTATTTACTAAACTGAACCACAAAATCCTGATCCTTCCATCATTCCAATGTAATCGAAATGAAACCAACCTATTTCATTATCATCATCTCACTTTAACATAGGTCGACCATTATCAGGCGTTTTGCAGTTGCACCCTTTTCCATACTACACTTGGTGGTAAAAAATCTTGAAAGGTTTGATGGCGTATTTATGAAAATCTAATGATTTCCTCAAACATTCACTAAAAACCTTCTCATTAAAACCTACTTTGTCAATAAACGTACAATTTTTTGACCAAGTAACAATATTTTGTCTTTGTGACAAATAGTTATCATTGCATTTGGTAGTATATATCGTCATTATGATACACTAAACATGTATTTTTCTTCTTCGCATACTTTGATATACTCATCTCTTTTAGCAAGTAGGGACACTTCACCTCGAACACTTTCCAAACCACAACATTCACATTTTACGATTCAGTCCAGAGAAGCACCTAAATGTGGATGTTTAGGTGAAATGAAGGAAGGTTTTAGCAACATTCCTTCGTGGTACTTCTTAACTTCAGTGAAATACTCTTCCAAAGCTTATTTTTCATATTTTATGTTATACGAAGTTTGTTTCGAGTTTGAAATTACCTTCTGAGGATAACATACACCTTTTCTGCGGAATAAAGGATGATCTCCAAATTAGCCCTGTATGCAGATTTGCATTTTGGATTCTGTTATTCTATCAGCCCTATATTTAAACCAAATATTGCTTTGAGCTTGCTCTCTGGTTGCATATCTATTTCTTAGATGTTCGCCATGCTTATTGTTAAATCAATGAGTTGTGCTACAAGTTCTTTGTATGTACACCATTTCAAATCGTCATTAAAAAGTGTCTCCAAACCAATAGGTAAACTTTTCGGGGGCTGGTACATTTCAAATACAAATGGTTGTACACTGTGGCATCCTTTTTTTCAAAAACACGCATAATTGTAACTAACTTTCCACCTTATAGGCTGGTACTCCACCTTGGGGTAACACCATTGGTTTTGCTTCCTAGTCTCGGATCCTTGCATTGTCGATGGTTTTGGTAGACGGTACTGGCTACATGGCTGTAAACTTCGCTCAAGTCTGCCATACAGATGCAATGCGCGAACAGGATACATCAAGATACATCATAGGGTTAACGTTGTGCCACAAACAAAGGAAAAATACATTTCTTCTATGAAACATCTGTTCACACAAAGCTATCTCAAATGGGTGAATGTGCTTGTTGATATTGCATATTTTAGTGACTGAAATATATATTCATTTCAGGAGTATCACGAAAAAACCTATACTGTGGAAATGCTACACAACAGGAAGTTCAGACCTGAACGGTTGCTAAAGGCCGGGACACATCTCTCATACACTACTCCGATCCGACTCCGGTCCGATGTTGCCCCAACAATCGAATCGGTGCGGGATCGGCTTCAGCGATTCACTCGCTACTCACCAGTCTAGAATCAAACAATATCGAGGACGGTCCTATGCGCAAAAAGTTCAAAAATTTTAGCAACTGCGATTTAGCCATGGTGGCACTTTGTTTAGAAGAAGAACATGAAGAAAAGCGAAATCTATCATGAAAAACAGTGAAAAACGCAGATTTTGCGTACATGCTGCTTGGAAAAGAAGATCTGCAGAAGGAGAGTTTCCCACACTTCTACCCCATCTGTTGGATGACGAAACAAAATTTTATCAATATTTTAGAATGTCGATGTCTGCGTTCAACCAGTTGGAACTTAAACTTCAAGAACATTTGTCTAAGCCAGACACATATTTTAGAAAAGCAATCACTTCAAGACACCGTTTGGCAGTTTTTTTGAGGTGATATATCAATTTACTTACCATATGCACTTAAATATTTCTTCAAAAATTCAAAAAATTTGAAAAAAAGGAAAACACAAAATAAAAATATGTATTTTTTTGCCGTATGTATTTATACAGGGTGTTAATTGAACACGTTGCCAAACTTTGAAGGATGAATCTCTGACTGATTTTAAGATGAAAGGTTCATATGAATATATGTGTCCTCAAATGTTTCGTTTCGGAGATACGAATGTTGAAGTTGAAATTTTATATTCAATTATTTTGATTAACTTTTGCAAAAAATGAATTTTTCGCACAAAATACAGTGAACGGGGGTTTTTTAAGGTGAGAAATCAAAATTTGGTATTGATTTTTAAGTAGCACTGCCCAGGGCGCTGCGTACGCTATCATTATTTATATTAATTTGCCCTAACTTCTTTGAAAGTAAACTTTTGGGATTTCTTAGCAAAAAAGGTATACTGGCTCAACAACGTAAGGTGGCAACCGGTTTTGAGAAATTTGAAAATTTCTGCATCGATACAGGTTATATGGTCACTTGGGCGCCAGAAGTTGCTCAGAACTTTACAAAAACTGAGAATGCCATAGATCTCACTAAAATGAACAAATTTTTTCATACAAAGATGTAGAATCGTTTTCGTGGGCACCAGAACATAAAAAAAATCGAGAAATAATTCGCTCTCAAGATACCAGCTGTTGAAGAATCGATATGTTTTTTAAATTCAATACACTGTTTGTTGAGAACGAATCATATTTCGAAACATCTTGATAAAAGTTGTTTATTTAAGCGAGATCTATCCCATTCTCAGTTTTTGTAAAGTTTTGTTTTCATCTGGCGCTAAATGACCCCATTACCTGCATAGATGCACAAATTTTCAAATTTCCCAAAAACGGTTACCTTGAGCATTGTTGATCGAGTATATCTTTTTTGCTTGTAAAAGAAGTGAAAATAAGATTTGAATATAAAAAATCCCAAAAGTTTACTGTCAAAAAAGTTAGGGCAAATTAAAATATATAATGATAAGGTAGTCAGCGCTGTTTATGTGTTACGCAAAACTCAATACCAAATTTTGATTTCTCATCTCAAAAAACCCCCGCTCACTAAATATTGTGCAAGAAATTAATTTTTTGCAAAAGTTATTTAAAATAATTGGCAATAAAATCTCAACTTCAACACCCCGTATCTTCGAAACGAAACATTTGCGGGCACATGTTCATATGAACTCTTTATCTTGAAATTAGTCAAAGATTCACCCTTCCAAGTTTATCAACGTACTCAATTAACACCCTGCATGTATTCAAAACAAAAAACTATTGCAAATTAAAATATGACAAGTTGGTGTCTTCGTCTGTTGTGATGATAGACCAGTTCGGTGTCGGAGCAGTATAGTTTGAAACAGGGGCGCACCCAGGGAATTTTTTTGGGGGGGGTTTATTTTTCAATTTACAGTTCCGAAGTTCGAAAGAAAGCTTGTGACATCTATAGTCACTAGTTGAAACTTAATTTGGAACGGACCATGGAATCCAAAGTTACATGTTTTTCTACTCATTGACAGGCAGCCAACAAATTTGTTGTTCTGACCAATACAAGGTTCCATCAAGCTTCTAATGCGTTGTAAACGCAAAACAGAATAATCAAGAGTAAAACTGATTTTAATCCAAACTAACCAAAAATAAACATTTTTATAACACAATTTATTATAACTTGATGACTAATTTTCTTGGTTTTTCAGACATCTTATTTAAAATAGCATCGACGGTAGGAGTCATGTCTCGGTATAAATGGAGAAGAGTCAATCCATTTAATATGTTCTCTGGTATAGAATTCCTCAAATAATTTTTCAATCTCCGTAATGTCGAAAAAGTTCCTTCATTTTCTGCAGTGGACACGGGCAGTACTGCTAATATATGTAATAATAATTTGATGTTTGGTAATATGTCTCCACAATGTTCTAGAGCACTTAGAGCATCTTTTGGCCATTTGTCCTTTTCGAACTTAGTGATTTGTTTGTCTATACCACAACTTTAGTTCCGCTATAAGTTCCTCATTAGTGCCACTCAAGTCATTTTGGTAGAAATTAACCAATTCTTGAAATTCTTTGAATATACTGCCTGTCAGTTTATTAGGATCTGTCGGCAATAGACTTTGGAATCCAATCAAAATTGATTTGTGCTTTGAGAACCTTTCTTTCATATTACTCAAAAAAGCATCTACGAATGGAATATATATAGAGATTCGATAATAATCCTCTGGATGATCAACATCTACATTGCATCTCTGTTTCTGAGTTCTCGCTATTCGAGGCATATTCAGAGGGTAGTCAAACTTGACTGTTTTATTTTTAACATATAAAAATATCAGTTTAAACTTTTTGATTGAATTTTCTCTCAAGCGATTGATTTCAAAAATAGTGTCTTCTGTTGAATTGGTTGCTTTTTTTAAATCAATATTTCGCTGTTGCAATACTTTGAAGCTAAATACTCTGTTTACAACTTGGGGAGAAATGACAAAATCTGCTTTTTTTATTGAACAACTGAGATGATTTGCAGCATTTGCTGAATCTTTATCTGGCTATTCGGAAATTTCATCTAAAGCCAGTACAATAGCATCATAAAGCTCCAAAAAAACTGTAACAGAATTGTACCTTTCAACCCATCTTGTAGCACAAAGCCTTATCAATTTTGTATGGCCAGATTGAATTTCTGCACCTTCTAAACATCTTCTAAACGGATTGTCTTTTTGGAGTATGAAAAAAATTATATGATTTTTCGATGGTACCTAAAGTTTCTAACTGCCGGCACTTCGCAAGAACTTGATACAGCCAAGTTCAAAGAATGTGCAGCACAATGAACATATACTGCTTGTGGGTAAACTGCTCGAATATGTGCCTGTACTCCATTAAATTTTCCACTCATTGCATTGGCTCCATCATACCCTTGTCCGCGTAATTTTGACATATCAATTCCAAAACCCTTAATTTTAGAAATTATGGTGTCGGATATTCCTTGGCCTGCTAAATTTTCGATGGGAGCAAACTGTAGAAATAGTTCTTCTATCTTGAAAAATGTAGAATCAATGCAACGAATAAAAAACGACATGTTTTTTCACTTCTTGGTTTATTTGAAGATTAATAGGATCTTGGATTTCTCTTTCAATTTTTGAACTAGTATCGTATTTTTCAATATTGTTTCGATGGTATAAATGCTGCTGATGTTCGTCAAAACGCTCTTTAGCATTCTTCCAATTATTGAATTTTTCTAAACAGAGTTTTCAGATCTTCTGATGGTTTCCCAGTCCAACACCGGTATGCGTAGTATTGAACAGGACAAAAAATTTGCAACTTTCTTTGAGTAAGATAACCATTTCCGTTTGTACAGCCACTTCTGTTGAAATTTCAAATTTCTTTTACCTGATGAAGGGTAAATATAGTTTTCTGGTGGCAACCATAGTTTTTCTAATACTTTAATTTTCATACTATTCGACAACTCCAAGTTTACGAAATTAGCATTTGGGTTCCATAGTTGTTCATCGATTCCTCCTGTTTCGGCTTGTCCAATTTCTTCTGTGAGAGGTTGATTCTGTATAATATTTTGTTCTTGTTTTAGTTGAGACCCTGTACCTGTAATAATGATAATTTTGAATATATTTTTGTTTCCATAATTCCATAGATCCCAGAAACACACATTCTACTGGCAACGCAGCATTTGCGCCTTTCATCGGCAAACCTCTCCCACCCTGTTATTCTTATCGAATAAAAAAAAATACTCCATATATTTAATTTGAAAACGTTATTTAATAACGGTAAACGGTAATATCTGAGTCTGAGCCAGTAGATCATCAAAGTTACTTCCATGACCGCATGCGCAGTAGCGACGTTTTGAGCAAGCCCACATGTAGATCGCCGAAGTCGAGCTGCGCTATCTTACCGCATGCCGGGTGTTATCTTACCGCAAGCCCAGTGCTCGAATAATAAATAAAAAGAATAATGATTGTGAATGAAGAAATTCGAGTTGTTAAAGTGATATAATAATAATGATGTTTAGAAAAATAGGAAAAATGGCGGGTAACGGGAGTGTAACGTTTCAAGGTGCGATTCCAATGAGAAACGTATACAGGGTGTTTGAAAATATATGATTTAAGAGAAAAATCAACAGGGTGTCTCAAAACACTCATCAATTGAGAGAGAAAAAACAACAGGGTGTTTCAAAATACATCAATTAAGAGAAAAAACAGCAGGGTGTGCCAAAATACATTGGAAAAATGAATCATCGCTTCATTGGGGGCATGCAGCGATTCAGAAGTTTTCGTTTTAGGTATATAGGGTGTATCAAAATGGATCATTTAAGAAAAAATATATACCAGGTGTACCAACGTGCCAGTTGGGGGCAAAAAATATATACAGGGTGTCTCATAAACGTGCATCGTGATGGGGGGCGGTCATTTGAGGAAAAAAAAATATATACCAGGTGTACCAACATGTCACTTGGGGCAAAAAAAATATATACCAGGTGTACAAACATGTCAGTTGAGGCAAAAAAAAAATATATATACAGGGTGTCTCATAAACGTGCATCGTGACGGGGTCCAACATTTTTAAAGTGCGAATATACAGGGTGTCTCATAAACGTGCGTCGTGACGGGGTCCGACATTTTTAAAGTGCGATTTGGAGTAAAGTTGTCGTTCAAAATTTTAGTCATTTTTCCGAACGAGAAACATGCATAAATGCGACCACAATATGCATTTTTCTCGTTCCAAATTTTACGTGTTTTTTGGGATGAGAAAACGAACATTTTTAGCAACTTTGAAATGATGAATCCCCCATAAGAAATACATGTAAAAGTGTATTTTCCGCGTTCGTTATTTTAGCTGTTTTTCGGAACGAGAAAACGTACCAAAATGTGCTCAAAAAAAAGCGTTTTCCGTAACAGAAATTCTGTGCGAGGTTCGGTACGAAAACACGCCTTTTTTGATCACATTTTTGCGTGTTTTAGAGTTTCAAATTGACCAACCTAAATTATAGGTAAAAAATAAAATAAAGCAGTTTGAAGACAAAATTTATTATACATTTTTATTTTGGTAACATATCACATAGCCATTTGTAAAGAATATCGACGTTTCGGAGGCTGCAATTATAGTTGGTCTTGTTGCGACGAATATGATGCATACAAGGTAAGATGACATCATTGGTGTTGTTGGTGAATATAGGAACCATCCATGTCGTATTATCATAATCCTCCAAGTTGACAATACGTGTGGGTAGACCTAATTGTTGAAATTTCTCCGCAAGATAGTTTCGTTTTTGAAGTCCTCGCACATAAATGATATCGGTATCATGCAGATGTTTCTTGAGGATGGCATCCAATTGATGATATTCCACAAAGCCAGAGGAATACCGCAGTCCGTGAACGTTTTTCTCCAAGAAACAAGTGGTACGTTGATCCTCTTTACTCAAAGAGGAAAATGGTACGTTTGGCAACAGTAAAAAGTTACTACATTGAATTCCAACCCTTATAGCTATTTCCTTAGGATGGAATTGCTGGTCGACGATGAAGCCTTGAATATCTACAACAGCTATTCTCATGTTGACTCTACGATTGATACTGAAGATGAATGGCATGCTCAATTCCATTTTTTGATAATTTCTGAGAGTGGGAGGTGCTCAATGACAGTGTCATGCACAATAATGGCATAGGCTCGAGTATTTTGGGGGAATGGTTCAGATGCCTCGATTTCGAGTTTCACATCAACACTGGAACTTTTGATGCTCTCGTCCCTTCTGGAACAATCGATGACAAAGAGAAGTAGTGAGTCTATACAGACTCTGCCTTCGGAAATACTCGGGGGCTGGCTAGACGAGATCGGTAGAAGTCGGTTAGGTGGACGGCGCTCGCTGGTCTGCCGTCAAGACGTAGTCGGTTGGGAGAGAGTATATGACAGCGGCATGTATATTTCAGATTGGTGTTTGTCATGCTGTCCATCGAGCGGTGTTATCTTACCGCAAGCCGGGTGCTATCTTACCGCACGCCGAGCGCTCGAATAATAAATAAAAAGAATAATGATTGTGAATGAATAAATTCGAATTGTTATTTTGGTATAATAATAATGATGTTCGGAAAAATAGGAAAAATGGTGGGTAACGGGAGTGTAACGTTTCAAAGTGCGATTCCAATGAGGAACGTATACAGGGTGTTTGAAAATATATGATTTAAGAGAAAAATCAATGGGGTGTCTCAAAACAGTCATCAATTGAGAGAAAAAACAACAGGGTGTTTCAAAATACATCAATTAAGAGAAAAAACAGCAGGGTGTGTCAAAATACATTGGAAAAATGAATCATCGCTTCATTGGGGCATGCAGCGATTCAAAAGTTTTCGTTTTAGGTATATAGGGTGTTTCAAAATAGATCATTTAAGAAAAAATATATACCAGGTGTACCAACGTGCCAGTTGAGACAAAAAAATATATACAGGGTGTCTCATAAACGTGTAGATCAACACACCAGGCTATGAGACCTTTTAGTAAATGTAGGTTGAAATGTTGCTTATACAGCGCGACAAATTTTAGTTGTTTTTTCGAACGTGAAAAAACGCTAATTGTGTTCGATTTTTTACGAGTTTTCGCATTCAAAAAAACAAGTAAAATTACGAATGCGAAAACGATCATTTTGAACGATTTTGAAATGTCAAATGTTCATAAGAAATACATGTAAAAGTGTATTTTTAGCATTCATAATTTTAGTTATTTTTTGGAATGCGAAAAACGCGTGTTTTCGTTACATATTTTATGCATATCAGCGTTTGAAATTTTATGTATTTTTTCGAATGTCAAAAACATCTATTTTGATCAGATTTTTGCGTGTTTTAGAGTTTCAAATTGGCCAACTTAATTTATAGGTAAAAAAAATAAAATAAAACAGTTTGAATACAAAATTTATTATACATTTTTATTTTGGTAACATATCACATAGCCATTTGTAAAGAATATCGACGTTTCGGAGGCTGCAATTATAGTTGGTGTTGTTGCGACGAATGTGATGCATACAAGGTAAGATGGTATCATTGGTGTTGTTGGTGAATATGGGAACCATCCATGTCGTATTATCATGATCCTCCAAGTTCACAATACGTGTAGGTAGACCTAATTGTTGAAATTTTTCTGCAAGATAGTTTCGTTTTTGAAGTCCTCGCACATAAATGACATCAACATCATGCAGATGTTTCTTGAGGATGACATCCAATTGATGATATTCCACAAAGCCAGAGGAATACCGCAATCCGTGAACGTTTTTCTCCAAGAAACAAGTGGTACGTCGATCCTCTTTACTCAAAGAGGAAAATGGTACGTTTGGCAACAGTAAAAAGTTACTACACTGAATTCCAACCCTAATAGCTATTTCCTTAGGATGGAATTGCTGGTCGACGATGAAGCCTTGAATATCTACAACAGCTATTCTCATGTTGACTCTACGATTGATACTGAAGATGAATGGCATGCTCAGTTCCATTTTTTGATAATTTCTGAGAGTGGGAGGTGCTCAATGACCGTGTCATGCACAATAATGGCATAGGCTCGGCTATTTTGGGGGAATGGTTCAGATGCCTCGATTTCGAGTTTCACATCAACACTGGAACTTTTGATGCTCTCGTCCCTTCTAGAACAATCGATGACAAAGAGAGTTTTGTCAAAGAAGGCTGAGTAAGCCAAAAGAGGATTATGCTGATTGGTGAGTTTATAGGTGAGCCCAAATTGTGAGTAGTTGAAATAGGCTTGAGAAAAATTTCCTTTTGTAAAATCCAGATGCATATTTTCTTTAGGGTAATTTTCACCGTTTAGAGTCAGCGTTATATTAGTGATATTCAAATTGTTGAATACTGTTGGATCATTATTGACTTTGGTATAATCACGATTTTTTTGGAAACATACAATCACATAGCGGGGGCTTTCGAGAAACGATGAAGTCTTGACAGCCCATATTTCATTTTTTGCGCCTTGTGTGAGAGCAGGCAACATATGGAGTTCCCATTTTCTGAAGGGCATAAGAATGGGAGTGTCAGCTTGGATAGCTTTCAAAAGTTGTAATTTAATTTGATCATGCGGATAGATTCGTTTGACTTTGAGTTCAATATTTTCAATTTCCAGTTTGACTTCCGTGGGAGCCAATTGTGTTCCAGGAGTTTCATCTATTTTGAAGAGGTTGCTATCATCTCCAGCTCGTACTAATCGGATGGTATGTTTACCGTAGGAAACACACTGATAATCACTGAAAATATTCAGAAAATGTCTAATGGGTATGAGCATGTTGAATGTTAGATGGGTTGGGTTGATGACTCCAGTGTTGGTGGCAGTGGGAAAAGTCCAACCTGAGGTGGCCAAGTGTTTAATATCTTCATCGGTGTAGGTGAGAAAGCCTCTGACAGTACTAACGATGCCAACTTCACGAACTGTTTCCAATTCCTTGCCACTTTGTTCATAACTTGCAGATTGAAACATGAAAGCGCCAGCATTGTTTACGAATGTCACCCTGCCATTTCCTTTGGTTCTCTCAAGTTTTCCACTGATGAATAGCAGGCTGTCGTACAAGGCATCATAGGCATCAGATTGATTAATGTTGATTTCAATAACATCATTGTTGCGGAAAGATTTCACATATGGGTAGTAGGTCCGCCACTCTACCTTTTGTATGGATTCATCGTTGTGTGGTTTTCGGAAAATGTTGAACATTTGATTGGACAACATGATAGCCGAGAGATTCCAAAAACAATTTATTTTCCACCGACAATAGTTGACGCTGCTGTTGCTGCTGCTGGTTGAATGTCTTGCTGAAGACTGAGGTGTGGTATGGAGATGACTTATAATTATAGATAGTTAGCACCATACTTTCGCTTCAATTCCAAACGAATTATTATTTCTTCGTTGCGAAAATCAACAAGTTGAGAATTTTGATCGAGCACTCGCAACGTAATGGTATTTATTTCGTTTGTATGAGAAATGGGCAAATAAATGAGATGATTGGGTGTTTCGTCAATTGCGTAACCAGGATCAACACCTACAGCAAATTCGTATATCGTATGAGACGGTGTGTCGTTGTAGAAGGCTCCAAAGGTAATGTTGCTATCTATGTGTATGGTTCGTACTTTAATGATATCCACAGGCAGATCTGATGCGTAATGCAAGTTGGGGTTGAGAAGTTTAGACGAAAACCCCAAAATGCGAGCTAAACTATTTGCAGGTCGGAAATCGATCGAGTGCTTCAAGCAAAATATTTCACTTTTCAGCGTATTATTATTGGGTTTGAGATAGAAAAATTCCTCGGGGTTTTCCTTGTACGTTTTGGGTACGATATGTTTGCTTATTAAATCTCTAATATCATTAATTTCGTAAGATCCAGCAGGAATATCGATAGTTTTTTGTTTAGTCCTATCACCGTTTTCGTGGTAGTAGAATTTCGTACCTTCTTCAATGTTGGGTATACTGTTGTAAGAATGGAAGCTGAGCAAAGCCAAACTGTATTCTGAATCGGAATCCAATCGAATGGGTGGATTGAAATCGATGGAAAGCGTCGAAGAACGACTCGTTAGCGTTAATATCATAGACATGACTGAGGTAATTTTAGGAATAACATACCTTAAATAAAAAAAGTTTGAACAAAAATCATTTATTTTATATTACAATAATAACATTCATATTGCGACATGACAATAGCAGTATGCATTATTTGTTGTAGCGGCATCGGTGAAATCCATCAAAGATTTAGTTCGATTTAGATCGAATCCAGCGGACATTTTGAAGTAGAAATTTTAGGCAAAGATGCCCACAGTTCGTCTGATTGTAATTTTGATATTTATCATTATTATATGTAATTTTCACTCCCTTGCCAAAATATCTCACCAATTCCATTGGAGGTTTCAGATTGCCGAAACTGTCGAAATATTGTGCGACGTTGCCGCTTTTATTGTAAGCTACCCAATGAGTGCCCGCATTCGAGTGTGAATCCAAGTTTATTACACCGCATTCTCGCAGCCAAGAACCACAAGTTGGCAACGTATCACGCATAAAGACTCCACGAAAATGCGGTATTTTAAGTTGACGGGCACACTGTAGAATTTCCGAATCATATAATGCTCTATTAGGTAGCTTGTCTATCAGTTTTTTTGTTTTTTCAAGTAAAGGCCTCGTCCTTTACGTTGATGTTGTTGTTTTTTCAGGAACAGTCCATATCCTCGAGGTGTTTTTCGCAGGTACAAACCAGAACCCAAATGTTCCATTGATTTATTATGACGTTGATCCTCTTCGAGTTTCTTTTTGGCATCTCTTGCATCTATTACGGTTTTTGCGATGGCGCTCGCTCCACCTGCCAACGAACCCAAAGCCGAAAGGGCAGCAAATATAGGTATGAGTGGCAGGATTCCTCCAGATTTTGCATCGAATGGAATCACCCGAGGTATGCGTATTTTCTTGCGTCCTCCAGCTTGACTCACGGCCATTTTAGCAGCTCGCAAAGCCGAAGCACTAGATTTCTTAATATTAGTAGGATTCGGCTTCCAATTTTTAATAATTTTTTGAAGCATATTACGTCGAAAGGACACACCCATGCCGAGCTTACGTTTCGCTTTCATGGTGGAAGTGACAAACCAAGCTGCGGCACGTTCTCCAAATTTAGCGTCTTTCGATTTAACGCGTTCCCAAGCTCGATTTTCCAACACTTGATCTGCCTTATGTCGGTCTTCTAGTGAGTCGCTTTGAGAGTATGCAATATCGTGATCTTTACAGCTCTCGTCCAAAGGATTCACGCCTTTGTCCCCTCGATCCAATCTTTTTTTCAATTTGGTGCCTGGCCCACAAAACGAATAACCAGGTAGATGTAATTCGAACGGGAGCTTATTGATAATTGAATTAACGACACCTGCACCGGAGTAAGTCAACATTGAGAATGACGTAAAGTTATTGTGATATTTTTATTTATAACCGTGGCGCACTCATTTTCAACCACCACATCATGGAAGTCATTCAACAAGACGAGTCACTACCCATTGAAAATTTGGATATTTTGAATGGGGGCGGTTGTGGTAGGATGATTAGGAAACATGGTAAATTATTGCCCAATTCGTTCCGTGCAATCATCTGTGGACCAAGCGGTTGTGGAAAAACCAACGCCATCTTAACATTGTTATTCCACCCGAATGGCGCTAAATTCGAAAACATTTACGTATACTCAAAATCGTTGTACCAGCCCAAATATCAAGTACTTCAGGAAATTTTGAAGAAAGTCAAGGGGCTGGGATATTATCCGTTCAGAGAAAACGAAGAAATCATAAGTCCTCACGAATCCAAATCAAATAGCATATTTATTTTCGACGATGTCGCCTGCGATGGTCAACAGAAAATTCGAGAGTATTATTCCGTTTGCAGACACAAGAACATTGACGCCGCCTACCTTTGTCAAACATATTCGAAAATTCCAAAACAGCTGATACGCGACAACTGTAATATGATCGTACTTTTCAAACAAGATGAAATAAATTTGAAACATGTATTCGATGAGCACGTTTCTCCCGACATGTCTTTCGATGAATTCAAGAGAATGTGTGCAGAATGCTGGCAGCAACAGCAATATGGAACCGTTGTGATTTGTAAAGATTTCGATACGAATGCTGGTCGATATCGACAAGGATTCGACAAATATATAACTATACACAAGATGTGATGTAGTATCATTTGTCATCATGAAACCGTTGAGCAAAGAAGTTGATGTTATTCGAAAGACTAAAATCAACGAAATTGCAAACGTTATTCGAAAAAAATATTTAGCACTGAAATTGGGTAAATCTGAAGAGGATGAATCGCTGCAGAAATTTTTCAAACCTGTATCAGGTCCATTGAAGATAATAGCGAATAAAACGACACAAGCTACTACTACTACTGGGCCAATCAAAACTGAGGCGAAAACCGAACTTAAAGAGGAGAAAGTGGAAAAACCTGAAACGACTCCACCATTCCAATCCCTCGACATTATTGCAAGTACAGAGGATGATGATGATGATGATGATGATAACGCATTCAGAGAAGAAGACGAACAAAATGATCTGATGAACATGAACGAAGAAATTTTAGAGGAATATATCGATCAATATCCTATAATGGTTCAGCCATACATTATAAAGCATTGGGCAAATGATAAAAAAATCGACAAAGTATACGGGCCCATATATGATCAGCGTGATTCAAAATGGTTCCTTGGTGTAAAAGAAATAGATTTTGACCAACGCAGCGGATTCATTAAAATGGATGGATATCAATGGAAAGGGACACCCGGTATATATGAGTTGATATTTCTCAGTAAGCCTGAAAATTACAATGATGAGGATTTACAAGCATACAAACAAATTTTGAATTTATCATCCAGTCACAAAGACACCTTAGGCCGAATAAAAAGTAGTAAAAAATGGAAGTACAACAACCTAATTAAATCTATGTTTCCAACACAACAACAACGTAAAACATTGGCACGTACAAATTTACGTAAAGCATCCGATTCAACAGCGCTAGGCAGCGGTTGTTTACCGAAAACACCTATTGCAATGACATTTAATACCAAACCCATGGAATTCATTTATTGGGACGATCCCAACGAACTTTGCGAACGTCTCAAATTATTGATAGCCTCTCGAGATGCTGGAAATACTTCGCATGACAACGAGATTATTGCCATTTTGAGTGAACTCAAGGAGGCAAATATAATTCTATAAGACAAAGTGTGTTCCCTCATACATTATCATTTTCAAAATGGTTATCGATAAGTTTGGACGTAGCGACAACAGCGCAAGCGCAGATAAAAAGCGAAAATTGCCAACACCTTCTGGAGGAGGCGGTTTACTGCACACCCCAGACGGTAATATTGATTTTGATAATGTGAAATTGAGTAATGTGAAGAGTCCCACCAAGGATAGTGATGCTGCCAATAAACAATATGTGGATGAAATCAATAAAAATTTTGCTAGCCAACATCAAATACAAATTAATCAATTGCGTAATCAACTGAATGGTGATCTTACAGAGATACGTAATGAAATTAAAAATGAGTCGAATAAAACAAACAAACAGTTTGAAAAGAAAACTCAAACACTTGATAGTAATTTAATTCAAATGGTACAAATTAATGACACACGCTCTAAGGAAACGAGAGCATTTTTCGAAAATTTCAACCAACAATATATAAAGGATATTGAAAATATTCGTGAAGATTTGTTGAAAAAAATTGACGAAATTAGTAATTTGGTACATTCACACAATATAAAATGGGATATTAAGCACCAATTGTTGGCACAATATCGAGATGATATTTCGCAACAAATCAACAAAATAAATTCAAATGTATCGAATGCAAAATCAGCTATTGAAGAAATCCGTAAAATGCAAACTTCAATCAAAAGTGTTGAATATGATGTGAAAGCTTTGAAAAATGAGAATATAGAATTGCAACGTTCAATCAAACACTTAGACGAGGCCCTAACGAAAATGGATGCACAACACAAAATTGAACAAAGCAATCACAATATCAAAATTACCAAATTGATGGAGGCTGTTCATAAACAAAACTAATCAGTTTTCCTGTGCCCAAGATTTGTTGGAAAAATATGTTAAATGCAAAATGTAGTTGTTTCAACATCATGATAAAATAGTACGTTCCGCAGCCTCATCATCAGATATATGCCATGGCTTCCAAAGAAAAGATTCAACTTGTTCGTGAACTCCACAAACCTATTAGAAAAAATTTTCCTAGACGTCGGACCATCATCAAAGGCTTAGATGACCTTTGGCAGCTCGACTTAGCAGAACTTAGGTTATACGCACATCAAAACCGAAATTTCAAACTCATTCTAGTCGTTATAGATTGTTTTTCGAAATTTGTGTGGACTAGACCGTTGAAAACGAAAACGGGGGAGGAAATTACCAAAGTATTTGCAGATATTTTGGCACATACGAAACGTTGTCCAAAAAATCTACAAACAGATCAGGGTACGGAATTTTATAACGCCAAATTTCAAGCATTGATGAAAAAACATAAAATAAATCACTACAATACGTACAGCATCACCAAGGCCTCTATGGCAGAAAGACTAATTAGAACGCTGAAAGAAAGATTGTACAAATATTTCAGTTTGAATGGCACCTACAAATGGTTGAATATATTGCCTGAAATCACAAAATCCTACAATGATACACGTCACTCAAAGACTGGCATGAAACCTTCGGAAATTGATAAAACTAACGAAAAGAAAATTCTCAAATCAACATACAGCCACTTGAAGATAGCTGGACCGAGAAAATTCAAAGTAGGTGATGTTGTGCGAATCAGTAAGGCAAAACACGTTTTTGAAAAAGGCTATACACCCAATTGGACTACGGAATTATTCAAAATTATCAAAGTCAAAATTACCAATCCGGCCACCTACATGCTGGAAGATATGCAGGGTGCACCTATCAAGGGTGCTTTCTATGCAGAGGAACTTCAAAAAACTGCAAATCCAGATGTATATCTAGTGGAGAAAGTTTTGAGGAAAAAAGGCAAAAAAATGTACGTCAAATGGGCAGGTTTACAAAATCAGTACAGCTGGATAGATAACGCTGATTTTCTATAAAATCTTATGGAAAACAAGCACATTTTGAAAGTCTATTGGGGGCCTTTCGACGAAATCAATTTTCTGCAACATTATTTCAACTTCACTACACCACAAACAAAACCACGTGATGTGAAGTAAAAATATAAAATCGCATGCAGGCACACCCAGATATTCAGTTTGAAAACGATATTCAGTTTGAAAGCAAAAAAATGTCTCAAGATAGTGGTTATAATAGTGAAATTGGAGAATCGATAATGTATGAAGATTGTGATTATAGTGATGACGCTACTGAGTTGAAACAATACGATCTGGAAACTCAACCTGAACCGTTTAGTGCAGTAGACAGAGCGCTGGAACAATATGAAATGGCTGCTCGACACGAACACCAATTGCTGTTGATGGCTTTTCCCATGCCGTCCTATGAACTTCGATGTGGTTTAAGTCCAGCCAGAGACTTTAGCCCATGCATCATTTTGAAGCAGCAATTTTCACCTCGATTCATCAATTTTACACTCAGTGAATGGTTAAACCTCATTGGAATTTTGCAAACGTCAATGGATACTTTCTTTGAATCACTAATCGATGAGTATGTAGATGAATATAATCCGATTACAAGACGTTGTGAGGATTACATTTATGTTACACAATACATCGAGAGTCATACCAAACAAATTTCCATTGCCAAGGATGCTGTGAACATGGAGCTGTCCAAGGAGGATGTAAACGATATTCTCAAAACACATCGAGGAGTGCTGTCCGGCCGCATCGCCATGTTGGATGCTTTGAACTTTTGTGCATATTATCGAGGTGTTTTTGATCTTATTAAATCATGGTTACGTGATAGGAAAATTTATTTAACTTTAGAAGAAGTTATAGAAGGTTTCTGTGAAGCCTCCCCTTTAGATAGTCTGTATGCTAATGCTTTAAGAGAATATTTATTTTATTATAAACAAACAATATTAGATGATTTATGTAATAAATGATGAAAAAAAAAAATTGAGTGTTTTATTTCATCAATTATTGGTTTCAAAACATATTGAGCGAGAAGTCATTGTAAATGGTATAAATTGAAAAGTCTTACCAAACACATTGTCGCAGATTGTGTAAATGGTGTGATTTTTTGATTGTATACAAAATGTTTACAATCCAAACATCACTTCATTTACACATACTGACAGACTGACCTGCAAGGCTTTTGAATTCATATCATTTACAGGAAAAAAAAAATATTTAACTTACCTTTTGTTTGCTCTCAACACTGGAAAATCGAACTTCACACAGCATACTCAGTTCTATAGATTTTTTTTCTCAATTTACCATTTTCGTAAAATTTATCAGACACTCCCCATGGGTGGGGTTTGGACTACTCCTGTACATGGCAAAAGTGTAGTTGAAACAACTATTCCTCGCCCATGTACACGGGTAGTCCAAACTCAATCCATGAGTTGCTTGTAAAAAATTCATATTCACATTTTTTTTCTTTTTTTTTTTTCAAAACATTGGAATAAAACACAAAAAATATTTTTTTAAATATATATTGACAATTTCTACCCCCACACACACACACATAAAATACATTATTTTAATATCAGTTGCAAAAAACATTTTAACAAAATTCAAGTCTTTTTTGGCTGTGTAAATTATCCTGGCAATCATCCTGAGTTTGTAACTCAAAAAGAAGATGTGTGAAGTCGTATTGACACCAATATGATTTCCGTTGATAGGCAATGTGCAGTTCATTACTTGTAAACATTTCATGAACATGTTTAATTTTGTAATTTAACTTGCCATAATTATAGCGTTCAAGACCAATTTTGAAACATTTGAAACACGTTTCGCACACAAGTAAGTTAAAATCAGAAAGTTCGTAATATTTTAACCAAATGCAATATGAATCATTATAACAATATGGTTCTAAACTATACACATTTAATAGTGCTGTACGAAAATCAATAGGCCTTTTCACATATCCAAAATTAGACATATCCACATATTCAAAATTTTTTAAAATATCATAATAATCATCATCATCATCATCATGATGTTGATATTGAATAGCATCATCATCATCTTCTTCATGATGTTGATAATGAATGATATATGACCATTTGAAACGAGAATAATTTTGAATAATTTGTTTTGTTAATGACGGAGGTAAAGGTGCCTGGATGAGGAACCTTCCTGCAGAATAAATGTTCTCACAGATCGTTTTGATACATAGCTGTCGCAAATTCATTGTACCTGTAAACGTGAGAGAGACAAAAGAATTAATTTAGACTATAGTGCCCCCATGGTAAAGTATCGAATGAATCGGTGATAAGTTTTCGTTTATCATCATGGGCACTTAATCCGATTTTAGACTGTTCAATGGAAAACACTTCATGAACGTAGGAACGGATTGTCTGTTGGGTTACAGTCTTTTCTTTGTTTTCCCTCAAACAATCGACATAATCATCAAAAGTTAATTTATTTTTCACAACACTATATTTAACCCCTTTTGATTTTTTAACAACCTCACCCCCCTGAACTTTATATGTGTACATTTTTGACCGTAACCCCACAAAATGTGTAATGATTTCGCCATTCGCCTCATCCTTCATTAAACCAGGGATTTTTTTATTTACTAGGGGTATGCTATATTTGTTATTTTCCGAGTAATCACTCGTATCAAATTTGTCAATATTGCCTGCAATAAGCCCTTTGTATACATCATCACATGACAACTGATAAATGAAACTATCCGTATCAGTATACATAAGTTTGCAATTATCAATTGTCATGGTGGGCAGCATGAAGTTATAATGAAAATCAAACATGACTGTTTTCGATAAATCCAAAATAGCCATACCAATGTACAAAGGTTTATTGAAAATTAATTCAGATTTTTTGAGCTCCACAGCTACCAGATCATCATCAAAAACAGTTCTCTGTTGAAATCTAGGGCTAGCAATTAAATTTTTTGCACCATATCGCCCCTCCCATTTTGAAACTAATTTAACAACACGATGGCTACGAATGTCTTCCATCGTCTTCCCAAACACACTATTTACGGCCAATTTTTTTTAATATTAATCCATGTTTTAAAGCTTGTTTTAAATTCCTATAATGCAAAATATATTCTTTTTTATCATATGTGGTTGCCATTAATTTTGATAATTTTGAGTTGGGTGGTATACGATGTTCGGGGCAAAATGGGAAATCTTTATGTAAATCATGGAGTTGTGCGGGGTATTCCAAATCAACTTGGAGAATATAACCTTCAGGATTATCATCAGGAATTTGAGTTATATCTATATTTATATCAACCCACTCGAAACCTCCGTATGGAAGGGTTTCGCACATGGCTTTTCCATACAAATTATTAACATCAAAATACATGATATATTTGGATGGTTTCGTCGGATCGTATGCTGTCATATATGGATTATTGGCCTCACTGTATCTATTAGAACAAACTGAAATTCCGCCTCTTATACCTTTTTCAACAAACATAATCATATCGACGTCTTTTAAAAGTTGCAATTTACACCCTGTATATCGCAGCATACAATCCCACGTGTAACCGGGCATACTGAAATACCAGGCTGGGTCAAGTAGATATGTTTTCAAAGATGATTTTCGAAAATTTTCAAAAACATCTGCCAAAAGGACTATATCGGTACGCATATACAAATCGCTATATTCTCCAAGTGTTTGAATATTAAAAAATTTCCAAACATTTTGAGCGTGAGCATAATCATCATCGGAAATATTTGTATCATTTAATTTATTATAAAAATGTTGTTTATCAGGCAAATTATTTGCATTCAATTTCTCATCATTATCAACATAATCATAGGGAAAAACACCTTTTCGAGTTAGCAATTTGAACTGTGTGTCTGGTAAACTACCGAATTCTTTTTTTAAAATTTTCAATTCATCCACTCTCAACGTTGACACGAGAGCATCCAGACTTGCTCCCAAAAAACGAAGAGAGTCTATAAATCTGAATTTAATATTAGTTTCATTATCATATTGGGTAAACGAAATGTATTTTTCCCTATTTACTGGCAAAACACTCACGCGGTTATGTTTGGCTACTTCTTTTATAATAAAATGGCTATCGTATCCCGAAAGATTGTGGAATACAATAGGAACGATAAAAAGCTTTTTGAAGGCAATATTGCAAGATTGATGACTCATGCCCCTAAACGCCCCCGAAAAATGATTATGATCTTTCACGATGATATCCTTCTTCACAAAAGGTTTCTCACAAATATGGCATACCCTAGCATCAATAATATTAGGAGTTACTATCATAGGTTCAATTTTTTTGATTTTTGACTCTACCAATTTAGCGATATCTCTCATTTGTCCAACAAACCATTCCATACAGTCAGCACCCCGATAACTTTTATAAAATGATAGAGAATCATCATGTGCACACTTGAAATAAAAACCTGCACTGAACGCTCTATGATGCTGGTACTTTAAAGTTTTTTCCGAAATTTTACCGTTACATTTTTCCAATTGTGATTCAAAATCAGCGTAAATTATAAATGGGCATTCTTGCTTATATATGTGATTTTTGAATTCAACATAATCATATTTTGGCCAAGAAATTTTGTACTCATTCATTTTCTCACACAACACAATATGTTCATCTAATTTTTGCTGTGTGAAAAAATAATTGAGACATCTATCACAAAAATATTTCTTATATCTATCCTTACTCATTTGACTCGATAATAATCTGGACATATTTTTAATTTGACAATAATGATAGGTTATTTCAATATTTTCATCATCAACACTCGGAGCATCATAGTCGTTCAGTTTGGGAAAATAAATATTTTGAATTAAAAGTAAATTTACATGACGTTCCCGCTTTTCAGAAGTCAATCGTACAGGTGCCACTGTATAAAATTGTTTTTCTTTCACAACATTCATTTCCAATGCATACACATTTACTGAAATATTGTTCATTTTTTCAAATTTTGTAATGCGGTGAAGAGGCATAGGTGTATCTAAATGTTCAGTTTGCAGGACAGTACTAAAATGAGGATATGATGAAGTTTTATCAGTGTTTTTTCCAGATGCAATCGGGAAAAGTGCGCTAACTACACTCCAATAAAAACATGAGGAGTCAGTATTTTTAATATTAATGCACGCCTTTTTTCTCGAAATACTCTCCGGTAATTTAATGTAGGATGAGCCGTTTCCAATTTCATATTTATTGATGGCGACTTCCAAAGAAATAATCTGACTCAATGCCCATCCACTGTTTTTTTCCGAAAATTCCCCAAGTTTATTTGAAATTACATCAACAATATTACTTTCGAACCATCCGGTTAAATCCGTTCCTGCATCTAAAATCTTATTTGGTGTATTGAAATGTTTTCGGTCTACAATCTCTCCATCTTGAGAATTTTTAATAAAATCACCACAAAATGTGCAATTTACTTTCAACATAGCAAAGTCATTTATGATTTTCAACAATTTAATTTTTATCAATCTAAATGCATCATTTAAAAAATATTTAATTTCTTTATGTCCCAAATTTACAATAAGTCCAGTTTGAATTCTCGACTTGAACACTGAATTTACATTTAGCCATCGAACTGCACGTTTCTGTTTAACATCCCGATTCATTGATTTGATGTAAAATCTCATTCGCTTCAATTCGCCAATTTTAGTCACAATTTTACGTTTTTGCCCCACCGAAAATTGATATTTTTTCATTGCCAAAATACATTTTCGAATATGTGTTCTAATTGATTTTAAAGCATACCCAGCTAATGGCTTTGAATAATTATTTCGAATTTCTATCAAAGTTCTATCGATTTTTGTAAGCGTATTATTAAAATGATCCATACTGAATTTGAAAAAAAAAAAATTACTCACTTTATGTGTGTGGGGGAAAAATACTATGGATGCTGCTACCACCTCACGCCTCAATGATCTTGAAGCAATCCTTTCCTCCTTCTCCGCACTCTAGGTGGACAAACTGATACTTTTTGGGGGTAAAGCTTGAAAGTTGAGGCTTTATGGCTGCGTTCACCCGCCTTGGAAGAAAGAACGATGCCTCAGCTATCTCCACCACGATGGCCTCCCCAAACCTCGTCTGGACTGCTCTGATGTTTTCTATTAGTTGCGGCACGTTGATTGGTAAGCTCTTCAATGCTACAGTTGACTTAAATTTGGGGGATGATGCTGCTGCAGTCTCGTTTATAGCTGAAAGATCCATCTATTAAAACAAACAATCGATTAGTTGAACGTTTTTTCAAAATGAATATGCATTTGAACAACTAAACCCTTGATTCTAACTTTTTTAAAAATATTCTCAATTCCCTTATTTCCCTCTCAACAAAAAAAAAAATTACACATAACCCCATTTCAATTTCGAAAATATTTTATAGTTTCAATCACTTTATGCTCGCAAATTTGTAATAAAAACTACTTGAATTCTCTCAAAATGAATACTGAATTTGTTCACACAACTATAACCCATCAATAATCACAACTAACCCATCAATAATTTCAATTTTCACAATCAAATAAAATGAATAAAAAACTTACTTTGTTTTATCAAGATAGTGATGCACACAAACACTTGGAATATGAATAGCTGGAGCTGGCTGGTTCGGTACACTTGAAAAGCAGAATGATGCCGTCCACACCCAATATTGCTTTTATATGATCGCTATCTCCCACCGCTACGTTAGCGCAAAATTCCAGAACGCCATAGATCAATTTTTATTTCCCACGTACGCATGCAATGACCATGGGCTGCGTTTATGAATTTCCCTGTTGTGGAAACCGCAAACTGCCTTATCTCATGTTACTTTCCTGGCTCTCAGACCGCGCGCTCCAATGCCAACTGATAATGAAACCACTATCAGAAATTGATAATTTGTTTCATACAAACTGCGAAGTATTTCAACAATAAAATTCAATTTGCAATAATTTTTATTTAAACAATAAATTCCATTTTCTATTCGCCTTTACAATTATTTCTATTAAAATTCTAATCAATATGCATGATAATATCGTGGTCACTATAATGAAAATTCTATAAAGTTCAAATTCCACTCGTGTCTTCGTTTTCTGTCGTCCTGCGGGAACAAATTCCTCAGTTTTTGTGTCTATTTCTCGACGATCTTCAAATATCAACTTCAGCTTATACTTAAATGCTACATTCTTTGGAACTGTGCCGGCAAAAACTGGTAACTGACCCTCATTGATTTTTGTTGAACGCATTGATTGCCATTCTGTTCTGTTCTTGCACCCATATTCGAAATCATTAATCTTCACACATATTGCCATGAATTTTACTCCATTTGGCTTGTTAACATACAAAACGTTATTTATTATTGCAGTTAGAAGAATAAAATTCATTTTGAGCATCGGTGACGGCATATTCGACGCTGTGAGGCTATATTCTTCTCAATGGGTATCTTGTTTGAGGTAATTTTCGCATGAACACTTTGTCTTGAATGTGTAAATTATTCAACTGCTTCCAAACATTCTCTTTTTCTTCAAAAAATTGAATGTCTTTTTTCAATTCTTGAAGACGCCTCTCAAATTTCTCTAATTGACGTCTGTATTCTGCCGATGCCATTGTATTACTAATTCTTTTTTCATCAAAATTGTATCTATACTAATCACCCCCTCCGCCACCTCTATTGCACTCTCCTCCTATTTATTTTTACAACTTTTTTGCTTCTTCTACGTACCAGTATATGAAATGACATTCACATGTGTCGGGACCACATGTAACGTTCGGATTTGACCAAGGACAACTTTTATAATGCCCCATATTCGTTTCGTCGTTTTTTATTGACTCTAAACACTTTCTCCGATCTAACAATTTTTTTACCAACTCTACATAAATATCACATCCATCTACGTGCTTATCAATGGCTTCAGTCATTTTTTTAATTGCGAAACATATGTCTGAACTTGTTGGAAGCATACTGCCTAATGATCCACATTCACATCAACTTCCAAATTTTATGACTAAGTTCTTACACCTACCCTCACTCCAAATGGTACTTTTAAAATGACTGACCCCATCACAAGATGTGCATTTATGAGGCACCTTGTATATTTTTTTCCCTCATCTGACACGTTGACAATTGCAGCCTCCGAAACGTCGATATTCTTTACAAATGGCTATGTGATATGTCACCAAAATAAAAATGTACAATAAATTTTGTATTCAAACTGTTTTATTTTATTTTTTACCTATTTGAATATTAAAAAATTTCCAAACATTTTGAGCGTGAGCATAATCATCATCGGAAATATTTGTATCATTTAATTTTGTATAAGCAACATTTCAACCTACATTTACTAAAAGGTCTCATAGCCTGGTGTGTTGATCTGCGGCTCCGTAATCCGAATATGGACGGTCGGCTCATTTCAATCCCTCAGTCTAACAACCTTTTTTTTCCATCTCCCATCTTCCATCTTATATCTTCTATCTGCAATTATGTGCTTAACACGAACACACCCTGTATACTATTTTTTCTCTCAAACATTATCATCAATCCAGCATGTGCCACCGCCGCCTCCTCCCTGTATAACCATCTTATATTGGAACATTTACAACGAGGTCTGATGGTCGCACCTGTACATGTGCGCTTCGTAATCCAAAGATGGTTGGTTCGCTACACTTCGATCCCACACCTTACCAATCTTTTTTTCATTTTATTTTCATGCATATTAATTCATTTTCACTACTTGGCGCTCGGTACTGGCAGAATGTTATCTTTGATTTGGATCAGCTCGACTACGTCACAACTTGACGGCAGACCAGCGAGCGCCGTCCACCTAACCGACTTCTACCGATCTCGTCTAGCCAGCCCCCGAGTATTTCCGAAGGCAGAGTCTGTATAGACTCACTACTAAGAGAGTTTTGTCAAAGAAGGCCGAGTAAGCCAAAAGAGGATTATGCTGATTGGTAAGTTTATAGCTGAGCCCAAATTGTGAGTAGTTGAAATATGCTTGAGAAAAATTTCCCTTTGCAAAATCCAGATGCATATTTTCTTTAGGGTAATTTTCACCGTTTAGAGTCAGCGTTATATTAGTGATATTCAAATTGTTGAATATTGTCGGATCATTATTGACTTTGGTATAATCACGATTTTTTTGGAAACATACAATCACATAGCGGGGGCTTTCGAGGAATGATGAAGTCTTGACAGCCCATATTTCATTTTTTGCACCTTGTGTGAGAGCAGGCAACATATGGAGTTCCCATTTTCTGAAGGGCATGAGAATGGGAGTGTCAGCTTGGATAGCTTTCAAAAGTTGTAATTTAATTTGATCATGCGGATAGATTCGTTTGACTTTGAGTTCAATATTTTCAATTTCCAGTTTGACTTCCGTTGGGGTCAATGTTGTTCCAGGAGTTTCGTCTATTTTGAAGAGGTTGCTATCATCTCCAGCTCGTACTAATCGGATGGTATGTTTACCGTAGGAAACACACTGATAATCACTGAAAATATTCAGAAAATGTCTAATGGGTATGAGCATGTTGAATGTTAGATGGGTTGGGTTGATGACTCCAGTATTGGTGGCAGTGGGAAAAGTCCAACCTGAGGTGGCCAAGTGTTTAATATCTTCATCGGTGTAGGTGAGAAAGCCTCTGACAGTACTAACGATGCCAACTTCACGAACTGTTTCCAATTCCTTGCCACTTTGTTCATAACTTGCAGATTGAAACATGAAAGCGCCAGCATTGTTTACGAATGTCACCCTGCCATTTCCTTTGGTTCTCTCAATTTTTCCACTGATGAATAGCAGGCTGTCGTACAAGGCATCATAGGCATCAGATTGATTAATGTTGATTTCAATAACATCATTGTTGCGGAAAGATTTGACATATGGGTAGTAGGTCCGCCACTCTACCTTTTGTATGGATTCATCGTTGTGCGGTTTTCGGAAAATGTTGAACATTTGATTGGACAACATGATAGCCGAGAGATTCCAAAAACAATTTATTTTCCACCGACAATAGTTGACGCTGCTGGTGTTGCTGCTGCTGCTGCTGCTGGTTGAATGTCTTGGTGAAGACTGAGGTGTGGTATGGAGATGACTTATAATTATAGATAGTTAGCACCATACTTTCGCTTCAATTCCAAACGAATTATTATTTCTTCGTTGCGAAAATCAACAAGTTGAGAATGTTGATCGAGCACTCGCAACGTAATGGTATTTATTTCGTTTGTATGAGAAATGGGCAGGTAAATGAGATGATTGGGTGTTTCGTCAATTGCGTAACCAGGATCAACACCTACAGCAAATTCGTATATCGTATGAGACGGTGTGTCGTTGTAGAAGGCTCCAAAGGTAATGTTGCTATCTATGTGTATGGTTCGTACTTTAATGATATCCACAGGCAGATCTGATGCGTAATGCAAGTTGGGCTGGAGAAGTTTAGACGAAAACCCCAAAATGCGAGCTAAACTATTTGCAGGTCGGAAATCGATCGAGTGCTTCAAGCAAAATATTTCGCTTTTCAGCGTATTATTATTGGGTTTGAGATAGAAAAATTCCTCGGGGTTCTCCTTGTACGTTTTGGGTACGATATGTTTGCTTATTAAATCTTTAATGTCATTAATTTCGTAAGATCCAGCAGGAATATCGATGGTTTTTTGTTTAGTCCTATCACCGTTTTCGTGGTAGTAGAATTTCGTACCTTCTTCAATGTTGGGTATACTGTTGTAAGAATGGAAGCTGAGCAAAGCCAAACTGTATTCTGAATCGGAATCCAATCGAATGGGTGGATTGAAATCGATGGAAAGCGTCGAAGAACGACTCGTTAGCGTTAATATCATAGACATGACTGATGTAATTTTAGGAATGACATACCTTAAATAAAAAAAACAGGTAGAACAAAAATCATTTATTTTTTATTACAATAATAACATTGCGACATGACAATACCAGTAAGCATTATTTATTGTAGCGGCATCGGTGAAATCCATCAAAGATTTAGTTCGATTTGGATTGAATCCAGCGGGCATTATGAAATAGAAATTTTAGGCAAAGATGTCCACAGTTCGTCTGATTGTAATTTTGATATTGATTATTATTATATGTAATTTTCACTCCTTTGCCAAAATATCTCGCCAATTCCATTGGAGGTTTTAGATTGCCAAAACTGTCGAAATATTGTGCGACGTTGCCGCTTTTATTATAAGCTACCCAATGAGTGCCTGCATTCAAGTGTGAATCCAAATTTATTACACCGCATTCTCGCAGCCAAGGACCACAAGTTGGCAACGTATCACGCATAAAGACTCCACGAAAATGCGGTATTTTAAGTTGACGGGCACACTGCAGAATTTCCGAATCATATAATGCTCTATTAGGTAGCTTGTCTATCAGTTTTTTTGTTTTTTCAAGTAAAGGCCTCGTCCTTTACGTTGATGTTGTTGTTTTTTCAGGAACAGTCCATATCCTCGAGGTGTTTTTCGCAGGTACAAACCAGAACCCAAATGTTCCATTGATTTATTATGACGTTGATCCTCTTCGAGTTTCTTTTTGGCATCTCTTGCATCTATTACGGTTTTTGCGATGGCGCTCGCTCCACCTGCCAACGAACCCAAAGCCGAAAGGGCAGCAATGAGTGGTAGGATTCCTCCGGATTTTGCATCGAATGGAATCACCCGAGGTATGCGTATTTTGTTGCGTCCTCCAGCTTGACTCACGGCCATTTTAGCAGCTCGCAAAGCCGAAGCACTAGATTTCTTGATATTAGTAGGATTCGGTTTCCAATTTTTAATAATTTTTTGAAGCATTTTACGTCGAAAGGACATACCCATGCCGAGCTTACGTTTCGCTTTCATGGTGGAAGTGACCAACCAAGCTGCGGCACGTTCTCCAAATTTAGCGTCTTTTGATTTAACGCGTTCCCAAGCTCGATTTTCCAACACTTGATCTGCCTTATGTCGGTCTTCTAGCGAGTCGCTTTGAGAGTATGCAATATCGTGATCTTTACAGCTCTCGTCCAAAGGATTCACGCCTTTGTCACCTCGATCCAATCTCTTCTTCAATTTGGTGCCTGGTCCACAAAACGAATAACCAGGTAGATGTAATTCGAACGGGAGCTTATTGATAATTGAATTAACGACACCTGCACCGGAGTAAGTCAACATTGAGAATGACGTAAAGTGATTGCGATTTTTTTTATTTATAACCGTGGCGCACTCATTTTCAACCACCACATCATGGAAGTCATTCAACAAGACGAGTCACTACCCATTGAAAATTTGGACATTTTGAATGGGGGCGGTTGCGGTAGTATGATTAGAAAACATGGTAAATTATTACCCAATTCGTTCCGTGCAATCATCTGTGGGCCCAGCGGTTGTGGGAAAACCAACGCCATCTTAACATTGTTATTCCACCCTAATGGCGCTAAATTCGAAAACATTTACGTATACTCAAAGTCATTGTATCAGCCCAAATATCAAGTACTTCAGGAAATTTTGAAGAAAGTCAAGGGGTTGGGATATTATCCGTTCAGAGAAAACGAAGAAATCATAAGTCCTCACGAATCCAAATCAAATAGCATATTTATTTTCGACGATGTCGCCTGTGATGGTCAACAGAAAATTCGAGAGTATTATTCCGTTTGCAGACACAAGAACATTGACGCCGCCTACCTTTGTCAAACATATTCGAAAATTCCAAAACAGCTGATACGCGACAACTGTAATATGATCGTACTTTTCAAACAAGATGAAATAAATTTGAAACATGTATTCGATGAGCACGTTTCTCCCGACATGTCTTTCGATGAATTCAAGAGAATGTGTGCAGAATGTTGGCAGCAACAGCAATATGGAACCGTTGTGATTTGCAAAGATTTCGATACGAATGCTGGTCGATATCGACAAGGATTCGACAAATATATAACTATACACAAGATGTGATGTAGTATCATTTGTCATCATGAAACCGTTGAGCAAAGAAGTTGATGTTATTCGAAAGACTAAAATCAACGAAATTGCAAATGTCATCCGAAAAAAATATTTAGCTTTGAAATTGGGTAAATCTGAAGAAGATGAATCGCTGCAGAAATTTTTCAAACCTGTATCAGTTCCATTGAAAATAATAGCGAATAAAACGGCACAAGCTACTACTGGTCCAATCAAAAGTGAGACGAAAACCGAACCTAAAGAGGAGAAAATGGAAAAGCCTGAAACGACTCCATTCCAATCCCTCGATGTTATTGCAAGTACAGAGGATGATGATGATGATGGTGATGATGATAACGCTTTCAGAGAAGAAGAGGAACAAAATGATCCGATACACATGAATGAAGGAGTTTTAGAGGAATATATCAATCAATATCCTATAATGGTTCAGCCATACATTATGATGCATTGGGCAAATGATAAAAAAATCGACAAAGTATACGGACCCATATATGATCGACGTGATTCAAAATGGTTCCTTGGTGTAAAAGAAATAGATTTTGACCAACGCAGCGGATTCATTAAAATGGCCGGACAACAGTGGAGAGGGACACCCGGTATATATGGATTGATATTTCTCAATAAGCCCGAAAATTACAATGATGAGGATTTACAGGCATACAAACAAATTTTGAATTTATCAGCCAGTCACAAAAACACGTTAGGTCACCTAAAAAGTAGTAAAATATGGAAGTACAACAACCTAATTAAATCTATGTTTCCTACACAAAAGCAACGCAAAATATCGTCACGAACAAATTTACCTAAAACATCTGATTCAACAACTCTAGGTAGCGGGTTGTCTAAAACACCTATTGCAATGACATTTAATACCAATCCCATGGAATTTGTTTATTGGGACGATCCCAATGAACTTTGCGAACGTCTCAAATTATTGATAGCCTCTCGAGATGCTGGAAATACTTCGCATGACAACGAGATTATCGCCATTTTGAGTGAACTCAAAGAGGCAAATATAATTCTATAAGATAAACTGCGTCCCCCCATACATTATCATTTTCAAAATGGTTATCGACAAGTTTGGTCGTAGCGACAACAGCGCAAGCGCAGATAAAAAGCGAAAATTGCCAACGCCCTCTGGAGGAGGATTGTTGCACACCCCAGATGGTAATATTGATTTTGATAATGTGAAATTGAGTAATGTGAAGAGTCCTACCAAGGATAGTGATGCTGCCAATAAGCAATATGTGGATGAAATCGATAAAAATCTGACTAAAATCACGCAAAATCAAGCTAGCCAACATCAAATACAAATGAATCGATTGCGTAATCAAATGAATGATGAACTAAGAGAGATGCGTAATGAATTTAAAAACGACTTGAATAAAACAAACAAGCAGTTTGATACGAAAACTCAAACACTTGACAGTAATTTTATTGAAATGACGGAAAGAAATTTGGCACGTTATAATGAGACGAAGGCATTTTTCGAAAAATTCAACCAACAATATATAAGTGATATTGAAAATATTCGTGAAGATTTGTTGAAAAAAATTGGCGAAATTACTGATTTAGTGCGTACACACAATATAAAATGGGATATTAAGCATCAATTATTGGAAAAATATCGAGATGATATTTCGCAACAAATCACCAAAATAAATTCAGATATAGCGAATGCAAAATCAGCTATTGAAGAAATCCGTAAAATACAAACTTCAATCAAAAGTGTTGAGTATGATGTGAAAGCTTTGAAAAATGAGAATATAGAATTGCAACGTTCTATCAAACAGTTAGACGAGACGCTAGCGAAAATGGATGCACAACACAAAATTGAACAAAGCAATCAAAATATCAAAATTACCAAATTGATGGAGGTTGTTCATAAACGAAACTAATCAATTTAACGTGTAGAATGTAGTTGTCGCAGCACCATAATAAAATAGTACGTTTCGCAGCTTCATCATCAGATATGCGCCATGGCTTCCAAAGAAAAGATTCAACTTGTTCGTGAGCTGCATAAACCTATTAGAAAAAATTATCCTAGACGTCGTACCATCATCAAAGGCTTAGATGACCTTTGGCAACTCGACTTAGCCGAGATGAGGTTATACGCCCATCAAAACCGAAATTTCAAACTCATTCTAGTCGTTATAGATTGTTTTTCGAAATTTGTGTGGACCAGACCATTGAAAACGAAAACGGGGGAGGAAATTACCAAAGTATTTGCAGATATTTTGACACATTCGAAACGTTGTCCAAAAAATCTTCAAACAGATCAAGGGACGGAATTTTACAACACCAAATTTCAAGGGTTGATGAAAAAACACCAAATAAATCACTACAATACGTACAGCATCACCAAGGCCTCCATGGCTGAACGTGTCATAAGGACGTTGAAAGAAAGATTGTACAAGTATTTCAGTTTGAATGGCACCTACAAATGGTTGAATATATTGCCTGAAATCACAAAATCCTACAATGATACACGCCACTCAAAGACGGGTATGAAACCTTCACAAATCAACACAGACAACGAGAAGAAGATTCTCAAATCGACATACAGTCACTTGAAAATAGCTGGACCGAGAAAATTCAAAGTTGGCGATGTTGTGCGAATCAGTAAGGCCAAACACGTTTTCGAAAAAGGCTATACTATACGCCCAATTGGACTACGGAATTATTCAAAATTATCAAAGTCAAAATTACTAACCCGGCCACCTTCATGTTGGAAGATATGCAGGGTGCACCCATCAAGGGTGCTTTCTATGCGGAGGAATTGCAAAAAACTGCAAATCCAGATATATATCTAGTGGAAAAAGTTTTGAGGAAAAAAGGCAAAAAGATGTACGTGAAATGGCTGGGTTTGCAAGAATACAGCTGGGTCGATAACGTTGATTTTGTATAGAATCTTATGGAAAACAAGCACACTTTGAAAGTCTATTGGGGGGCCTTTCGACAAAATCAATTTTCTGCAACATTATTTCAACTTCACTACACCGCAAACAAAACCACGTGATGTAAGGTAAAAATATAAAATCGTATGCAGACACACCCAGATATTCAGTTTGAAAACGATATTCAGTTTGAAAGCAAAAAATGTCTCAAGATAGTGGTTATAATAGTGAAGTTGGAGAAACGAAAATGTACGAAGATTGTGATTATGGTAGTGACGATGAACAAGATTTTGAGAAAACTCAAGATGCCATAGACAGAGCGTTACAGCAATACGATCGGGAAACTCAACCTGAACCTTTTACTCAGGTAAACAAGTCGTTGGACCAATACGAAAAGGCTGCTCGACATGAACACCAATTGCTGTTGTCGACTTTTCCCATGCCGTCCTATGAACTTCGATGTGGTCTAAGCCCAGCCAGAGACTTTTCCCCGTGTATCATTTTGAAGCAGCAATTTTCACCTCGATCCATCAATTTTACACTCGATGAATGGTTAAACCTCATTGGAATTTTGCAAGCGTCAATGGATACTTTCTTTGAATCACTAATCGATGAGTATGTAGATGAATATAATCCGATTGTAACACGTTGCAAGGATTACATTTACGTTACACAATACATCGAAAGTTATACCAAACAAATTTCCATTGCCAAGGATGCTGTGAACATGGAGCTGTCCAAGGAGGATGTAAACGATATTCTCAAAACACATCGGGGAGTGCTGTCCGGCCGCATCGCTATGCTGGATGCTTTGAACTTTTGTGCCTATTATCGAGGTGTTTTTGATCTTATTCGATCATGGTTACGTGATAGGAAAATTTATTTAACTTTAGAAGAAATTATAGAAGGTTTCTGTGAAGCCTCCCCTTTAGATAGTTTGTATGCTAATGCTCTACGAGAATATTTATTTTATTATAAAAAAACAATATTGGATGATTTATGTAATAAATGAGAAAAAAAATAAATTGAGTGTTTCATTTCATCGAGTTTAAATTCGTTAGTTCAAAAATCTGCCTTCAGCACACTTAATTTTATAGACATAACCACACTTTTTTTCTGAATCATAATAAATTTCGTTCGATCTAACCAGAACGAACTAACCTTGCGTAAAGCGTTCCCAAAAAATTTAAATGGAGTGACGTTTGGATTATTGACAAAAAGTAAGGTTAGTTCGTTTCTGTTGGATCAGACGATTTTTCATTCATTTTGTAATAAAACACATGAAATAATTTTGTTTTTTTTTTCTATATTCAAAATACCCTCCCTAAAATACAACAATAAAAAAAAAATACAATATATATATATATATAAAAGCATAAATGAAAAATGATTTGTTGAAATATTTGTTGAAAATGGTGTTTTCTTATCAACATCACAAATACTTGGAGTAAGCTTTAAATTCTCCTTTTCTGAACTTGCGAATCTCTGAATCGGTAAAACTATGATTTTTTACCATTTGTTTTTTCATTTCCCTAATACAGTTCACATTAAGTGCTTCCTTAAATACTTTTGGCATCATAAAATAACAAAAATAATCATATTTCGAATACCAAATATCAATCCCCAATATAATTTCCGTTTGTTTTTGTAAATAATTTCTTGAATCACAATTTTTAACTGTCCAATAAATTGCGTTTGCAGACAATTGTTGCAAAGTCGGTGGAATAAACGACGATTTTTCGTTAGTTGTGTTCATTTTCGGAGTAACACACCGGTCAACCATATTTGAACTAAAACAAAAAAATTACTTTAGGCTATAGTGCCCCCACGGTAATGTATCAAATGATTTGGGGATAAGATAGCGTTTATCGTCGTACGGACTAAGAGCTATTTTCGACTGCTCGATAGTAAATACATCATGGGCGAATGATCGGATTGTACACTGAGTAATTTTTTTTTGCTTACAATTTTTCAAACAATCCACGTAATCTTCGAAACTTATTTTATTTTTGACAACATTATATTTCACTCCTTTCGCTTTTTTAACTACTTTGCCTCCCTGCACTTTGTAGGTATACATTTTTGAATGTAGACCTGCAAAATGTGTGATGATTTTACCGTTCGCTTCATCCTTCATGAGCCCCGGAACTTTTTTATTTACAAGTGGAATATTATACTCATTATTTTCGGAATAATCAGACGTATCGAATTTTGAAATATGACTTTTAATGATTTCTTCGTACCCATCGTCGCACGTTACCTCATAAATAAAACTGTCGGTATCTGTATACATTAATTTGGATTTTTCCGCACCTATTTTTGGTAGCATAAATTCGTAGTGAAATTTGAACATGCAAGTTTTTGACAAATCCAAAATTGCCATCCCTACATACATGGGTTTATTGAAAACAAGTTCGGCTTTTTTCAATTCAATAGCCATGAGGTTTGCATCGAAAACGGTACGATTATGAAATCGAGGGCTTGAAATGAGATTTTTGGCACCGTATCTGCCCTCGTAGGAAGACACTAATTTTACTATTCGGTGCAACCGGATGTTCTCCATGGTTTTACAGACTGTTTGACTGCAGACTGTTTGAATTTTAAAACTTTATGAATTTTTTTCAATATTAATCCATGATCAAGAGCCTGCTTCAGATTCCTATAATGTAACGTATACTCAGTTTTATTATGGAGGGTTGGCATTAATTTTTTCAACTTGGAATTTGGTGGTGCGCGGTGTTCTGGGCAAAACGGGAAATCTTTATGTAAGTCGTGAAGGTGTGCAGGGTATTCTAAATCAACTTGCAGAATATAACCTTCGGGGTTGTCATCGGGAATTTGAGTCACGTCAATATTTGTATCCACCCATTCGAAACCTCCATATGGTAAAAACTCTGACATTGCCCACCCATAAAGATTATTCACATCGAAATACATGATAAATTTGGATGGCTGCGTGGGATTGTATGTAGGCATGTACTTGTTATTAGCTTCCGAATATCTATTACAACAAACTGAAATTCCACCCCTTATACCATTTTCGACAAACATGACCATATCAATGTCTTTTAAAATTTGTAATTTGCACCCAGTATATTTCAGCATACAATCCCACGTGTAGCCCGGCATGGTATAGTACCATGCTGGGTCCAGCCCATACGTTTTTAAATCAATTTCGCGAAAATTTTCAAAAACGTCTGCCAAAAGCAATATATCCGTTCGCATGTATAAATCGCTGTATTCCCCCAAAGTTTTGATATCAAATTGTTGCCAAACATTTTGAGCATGGGCATACTTCACATCATCAATTTCGGCATCGTAAAGTTTATTGTAAAAATGCTTTTTGGAAGGTAGCTCAGTGTCGAGGAGTTTTTTTGTACTATCAACATAATCATAAGGAAATACACCCTTTTTGGTGAGAAGTTTGAATTTCTCATCATTCAATTGTGCAAATTCTTTTTTTAAAATTCTAAAATTTTTTACATCAAGTGTGGAAACTAACTCATCGAGACTGGCCCCCATGAAGCGATAAGAATCGATGAATCTAAATTTAATGCTAGTTTCGCTATCGTATTGGGTAAATGAAATGTATTTCTCTTTGTTGATGGGAAGTATGCTCACACGTCCTCTTTTTGCAACCTCTTTAATGATAAAATGACTGTCATACCCAGAAAGATTATGAAACGTAATGGGTACAACAAAAAGCTTTATAAAGGCCAGATTGCAAATTTGATGACTCAACCCCTAAACAACCCCGAGAAGTGACAATGGTCTCTAACGATGATATCCTGCTTTGAAAATGACTTCTCGCAAATATGACACACTCTAGCTTTAACAATATCGGGATTACATGCCATGGGTACGATATTTTTGATTTTAGATTCCACAAATTTGGCAATGCTAGCCATTTCATCTGTAAACCATTGTATGCAATCGTCACCCCGATAACTATTGAACTTAGACAAAGTGTCGTCATAAGAACATTTGATGTAATAACCTGCACTGAACGCTTTATGCTTTTGATACTTTGATGATTTATCTGTAATTTTTACGTTGCAATTTTCGAGAGCGGATTCAAAATCAGCATATACAACAAACGGACATTTTTGTTTGTATATATAATTTCGGAATTCTACATAATCAAATTTTGGAAATGAAATTTTACAATCGTTAATATTTTCGCACAACACAATATGCTCGTTCAATTTTTGTTCGCTATAAAAATAATTAATACACCTGTCGCAAAAAAACTTTTTATTCCTATTCTTGCTCGTTTGTTTTGCAAATAATCTAGACATATTTTTAATATAACAATAATGATATTTGATTTCAGAATCATCTGTATCCTGAGGTAAAGCGTCGTACTCATTTAATTTTGGAAAATATACATTTTGAACTAATAGTAAATTAACATGTTTATTCAATTTATTTTTGGTCAATCGTGCAGGTACTACTTCATAAAATGTCTTTTCTTTGACAACATTCAATTCTAGGCTATATACATTTACAGAAATATCGTTTTGTTTTTCAAATTTTGTAATATGATGAATTGGCATAGGAATTTCCAAACCCTTTGTATTCAAAACCGTCTCAAAATTTGGATATGAAGATGAACGTGTTACCCTTCCTTTAGGAGGGTACAAACCACTTACGACTGCTCTAAAAAAACACGCATCGTCCTGATTTTCAATGTTCACACATGCATTTCTGTTTTTAATTTCTTCAGGTAACCATATGAAGGATGAACCGTTGCCTATTTCGTATTTATTTATTGATACCTCAAGCAAAAGAATTTTACTCAATGCCCACCCCGACTGTTTTTCCTGGAATTCATCGAGTTTATTCAAAATAACATCCACGACATGATCATTGTACCAAGAAGCCAAATCTGTCCCCAAATCAATGATTGCATTACGAGTATTGAAATATTTTCGATCGACAATTTCCCCGTCATTCGAGGTTTTGATGAAATCCCCCAACAATGTCATGTTCACTTTGAGGCATTGCATCTCCTTCAAAATTTTGGAAATTCTCGATTTGAAAACAAAATACGCATCACTCAAAAATTTTCGCACTTCTTTGTGAGCTAAATTTATTATTACACCCGTCCTTACTCTACCATTGAAAATTGAATTGATATTTTCCCATTTAACCCTACTGCTTCTATTCAAACCTGATCCAATATACTTATCATTTTTCATAACATTTATTATACATCTAATACGTTTCAATTCCCCAATTTTACTAACAATTTTCTTTTTTTCCCCTATTGAAAATTTAATTTTTTTCATTGCCAACTCACATTTTTTAATATGTTTATTAATTAAATTTAGCGACGTTCGTGCAATGGAACTTGAATAATTTTGCTTGATCGCCTCTAGAAGTTCATCAATTTGTGATAAAGTTTTCGAAAACACCATTTTCAACAAATATTTCAACTTACAAAAATTTGTTCTTATGACGGCGGCGGCGGCACTGGATGTTTGTAGAACGGCGGCGGCGGCGGCGGTACTGGATGTTTGTAGAACGGCGGCGGCGGCGGCTCGCAAAGGGAAGCTTGGTGGTGGTGAAATGATGAAACAGCAACGACGACGGCACGAACGGAGATGATTCTCAGAGGGAAGCTTGAAGAAAAGTGATGTTGTTGCGGTGCTCAGGGAGGGTATATAATTGCCTGAAAATGAAGAAAAAAAATTACCTTCAAGCGAAATTTTAACACATAAAAATGATATGAATGAAATGAAACGAATTTTTACCACACAAAAATGAGGTGAATGACATGAATCAAATGACTTTTTAACACATAGAAATGATATGAAATGAAACGAATTTTTACCACACAAAAATGAGGTGAATGACATGAATCAAATAACTTTTTAACACATAGAAATGATATGAATGAAACGAAACAAAACACCACTACTAACCTCAATTTTCTGCAATTTCAAACGATGCAGCTGGATTAGCTTTTCCTATATTCGTCAGGCCTTCGAATATGATGCAATATTTTCCACACGAAAATTGCTCTACGTATGGTCGATATCCCTCCGTCACTCTCTGCGGCAAAAAGACTACTTGCGGCCCCAAATCCAGCAACACCACCTCGCCGAATTTGCTTCTTACGATTTTTCCACCCAAAATCCTCTGCGGCACGCCCACTGGCAACTCTCCTAACTTAACGCTGGGTTTTCGGTCCACGACTGAACTTAAATTGAGTTTTTGTAGATCCATCTGGGGAAAAACCAAAATAAAAAGTTTTTGCTATAATAAAAAATTAAACAAAAACTCGAAACATTTACGTTAATTCATCTTAGAAAACTTTTGAATTGAACATGCGCTCAAAACCCCCAAAAATTCAGCCACTTTATACTCAAAGTTCACATAGAAAATCTCTGAATTCTCAAATTAAATACTGAATCTACAAAACGCCAATGGCAAAACTCTGACATATTGGAAGCACTGATTAATTCAAAAATTCCAGCAACGTTGATGAATTTCAAACTGAATCTACTTCATCTAGCCCACCAATAATTTTAATGTCACAATCAAATGAAAGCAATAAAATAAATAAAAACTTACTTTGTTTTTTTCACAAGATGGCGACGCACACAAACACTCGAAATGAAGAGAACTGGAGCTGGCTGGTTCGGTACACTTGAGAAGCAGAATGATGCCGTCCACACCCAATATTGCTTTTATAGGATCGCTATCTCCCACCGCTACGTCACCGCGCAGTCGGTGACAGCGCAACGTTCCAGAATGCCATGGAAGAATTTTTATTCCGCACGTAGGCACACAGAGATAAAAACAACCGTTAGCTTGCGGTTATGAACTATCATGTTCTGGAAAACACAAATAACTTATCTTGGTTTTTCCATTGGTGATAACGCTGGCTCGGAGACCGCGTTCCAATGCCAACTGATAAATGAAACCACTAACAGAAATTGATAACGGTGTGTTTCATACAAAATGCGAAGTATTTCAACAATAAAATTCAATTTGCATCAATTTTTTTATTTAAACAAGATATTCCATTTTCTCACATTTACAACTACTTCCATTAAAATCTTAAACAATATACATGCTAATATCGTGGTCACTATAATGAAAATTCTATAAAGTTCATATTCCACTCGTGTCTTCGTTTTCTGTCGTCCTGCGGGAACAAATTCCTGAGTTTTTGTGTTCATTTCTTGATGATCTTCAAAAATCAATTTCAACATATATTTGAACGCTACATTCTTCGGAACTGTGCTGGTAAAAACTGGCAACTGACCCTCATTGACTATTTTAGAACGCATTGCTTGCCATGCTGTTCTATTGTTCTTGCACCCATATTCGAAATTATTCACCTTCACGCATATTTCCATGATTTTCACACCCTTTGGTACATTAACATATAAAACGTTATTTATTATTGCAGTTAGAAGAATAACATTCATTTTGAGCATCGTTGACGGCATATTCTACGCTGTGGGGCTGTATTCTTCTCAATGGGTATCTTGTTTGAGGTACTTTTCGCATGAACACTCTGTCTTTGATATCTAAATTATTCAACTGCTTCCAAACATTCTCTTTTTCTTCAAAAAAATGTATGTCTTTTTTTAATTCTTGTAGACGTCTCTCAAATTTCTCTAATTTACGTCTGTATTCTGCGGATGTCATTGTATTACTAATTATTTTTTCTTCCAAATTTTATCTAACATAATCATCCCCTCCGCTGCTATTCCACCCTCCTCCTATTTATTTTTACAACTTTTTTGCTTCTTCTACGTACCAGTATATGAAATGACATTCACATGTGTCGGGACCACATGTAACGTTGGGATTTGACCAAGGACAACTTTTATAATGCCCCATATTCGTTTCGTCATTTTTTATTGACTCTAAACACTTTCTCCGATCTAACAATTTTTTTACCAACTCTACATAAATATCGCATCCATCTACGTGTTTATCAATGACTTCAGTCATTTTTTTGATTGCGAAACATATGTCTGAACTTGTTGGAAGCATGATCCACATTTATGAGACACCTTGTGTATTTAACATGTTGGTACACCTGGTATAACACGTTGACAATCAACCTCCATGTTTATTTACAATTAAATGGTGTATTTTGAAACACCTTGTTGTTTTTTCTCTTAAATATACAATATTTCAGACAACTGCTACTAAAAGGCTTCATAGTCCGGTGTAAAAGGTGTTGCTCCGTAATCCAAACATGGCCGGCAAGCTCACTTCAATCCACCGGTCTAACGACCTTTTTTTCTTTTTTAACTACCAAATCGCACTTTAAAAATGACTAACCCCGTCACGCTACACATTTACGAGACGCCCTGTATATATTTTTTGTCTCAACTGACATGTTTGTCTCAAGTGACATGTTGGTACACCTGGTATATATTTTTTTCCTCAAATGACCGCCCCCCATCACGATACACGTTTATGAGACACCCTGTATATATTTTTTGCCCCCAACTGGCACGTTGGTACACCTGGTATATATTTTTTCTTAAATGATCCATTTTGATACACCCTATATACCTAAAACGAAAACTTCTGAATCGCTGCATGCCCCCAATGAAGCGATGATTCATTTTTCCAATGTATTTTGGCACACCCTGCTGTTTTTTCTCTTAATTGATGTATTTTGAAACACCCTGTTGTTTTTTCTCTCTCAATTGATGAGTGTTTTGAGACACCCTGTTGATTTTTCTCTTAAATCATATATTTTCAAACACCCTGTATACGTTTCTCATTGGAATCGCACCTTGAAACGTTACACTCCCGTTACCCGCCATTTTTCCTATTTTTCTAAACATCATTATTATTATATCACTTTAACAACTCGAATTTCTTCATTCACAATCATTATTCTTTTTATTTATTATTCGAGCACTGGGCTTGCGGTAAGATAACACCCGGCATGCGGTAAGATAGCGCAGCTCGACTTCGGCGATCTACATGTGGGCTTGCTCAAAACGTCGCTACTGCGCATGCGGTCATGGAAGTAACTTTGATGATCTACTTGAGCCTACGATTTACGTTAGGTAGTAATTGTTATAAATAATATAAATATTGTAATTATTGTATTAAATGCATTAATAGACTTGAAATGAATAAACATACCATATAAAGTTTCATTTCACCCGTAAAACTGTGTGTGGCTAAGTGTCTGTTTTATTACCAATAATCATAAGATCTTTTGTTTTTTTTTTGTATACCAATCCAGAAAATATGTGTTTTTTGTTTTGCTTTGTTGGTAGTGAATTAATCAAATCCTATTCAATTTCGGGGGGGGGGGTTATAACCCCTGAAACCACCCCTTGAGTGCGCCCTTGGTTTGAAAACGGTTGAGTTCCATACACATCTGCATACGAACTTTCTTCTTCCGACGTTGTGATGGGCACAGGCGTTGTTGGATAGGCCACGGTAGTTTTTTGGTGGCTATTCGCACGGATCTGCTGCAATTCGAATTCTTGCACTATATTGAAAATTTTCCCGTTTGCAGCAAGCAGACGAACGGGATCGAGCGATTTAAGAGATATAGCTATTCCGGCTAAAAAAGCATCAACAGGATGTTCAGAATTCTGACATCGTGATGTTGACTCGGATTTTTTCTCAGACAAAATGAATGTCATTTACCCAAAGTAAGTTAATTCACCAGTTTCAAACTTTTAAATTTATTTTTGTTATATCTTCCTGGTCACTTGTAGGACAATGCCATTCCATGTATCATTATTCTCGACAAAATTTTGCGAACAGTCTCTCTATAGTCTCTTCCACCAAGCACACTGTACACTGAAATCATTATTCATTGAAAATCATGAATAAGTAGTTCTTGAATAATTGAAGGAACCGTCTTGTTTTCAGAATTAATTTAAAATTATTCATGGTATTATTTTTTGAACACGAAAATATAATTTCCTCATGGTAACGTTTGAGACGCTTTCACATGGAGAATTTTGTTTTACCATGCCACGATCTCAGGGTCGTTAATAAATATATAATCAATGAAGGGCATAAAATGAGGATGTTGGCCAGGCTAGCTCTGAATTTACCACCCAAAATACAAAGATATATGTAACTTAATTTAATCATTCATACAGCGGAGACCAGTGGAGGGTGTTATCACACAAAAAAGGAATAGGGCGCCATGTGATTTAATATTTAATGCTCACGCTGCCCATGATATGATTCGGTATTCGCGGAAAAAAATGCAAATCACAAAACCAATTTTTCCTTGGTTCTTTCTCTAATAGGAACCCCCAAAAATGGATAGAATAGAAAATTGACGCAAATTTTGTTGGAACTTATACACACTTTTATTAAATAAATAAACTCTCAAAAGGTACGTGTTGAACTTTATAAATAAACTAGAACTGGCCAAGTTCATAGGTCGACCTATATTTATGGTTCACAAAAAAATATATAAATGTAACCTTCGGCACTTAGGGTGCGATTCTCAAATGAAATAGAGGGTAAACAATAAAGGGTAGATATATGTGTATATGCATAAATAAACATAAATAAATGTATAAATATGGTTTTTTTCCCATCCAAAAAAGGTAAGCAACGGCAATATGCGAAAATGTACGTCACAGACACAACTTATCTGATGAATATACGGCAGACTCAAGGTTGGAGTCCTGGAAACAGCAACAGTTATCCCTATGATTATTCTGGTTGTTAGAAGCAGAGGGACCACTTGCAGAGATCGTGGACCAAGGAGTTGAAACCTCTAATAATCGATCTAATTTGGAGTCGGTCTTGAGAACTGCCTTCAGCCACGTAGTTGGCGACTGAGATTCGTTGCTGGAGTCAGGAGTTGAACTGCGTGATCGCAACAAAGAAAATCCCAGCATCCACTCAAACTAAAATCGGACTAATACTGGGCCCTCCAAAATAACCCTGAAATTGAACATGAGTTGGAGATGGTTCAAAAAAACGGCAAAACATTATGATTACCTCACTCTGGAGGGTTTCAGAGAATTTCCGGGGATGGTCAGTGGAAAATGAAGCCAATGGCTGCTTTGCGCTACATCAAACAATTGAAAGTACTTATTTGTTGCAGCAGGATCGGAGTTAAAATGAAGGATGATGAGGAGAAATACTTACAGCTCAGTCAAGTAGAAAATACCTTCAAAAAGGCTCGAAGCTTTCCAATAAAATATTCGATACGAATTCGGTACGAAAACCTCGATTGGATGAGTGAAAACTAATGAAAATCCCCAAAGGGTAGACTAAAATTCTACAAAAATATATTTCACTTCATTACTTGAACAACGGCGCAGACTTCTAGAATAGTTCCGTCCTCTCGAAAGCAAATCGACTTCCGGTAGACAATCGGGTGGGAGTATGTCGACCTTCCAAAACTAACATGTCCCTACATCCATAAATCAAAAATTCCCTGATTAACATAAAACGAATTCTAGGTCAGGGGTCACATCAACGGTGCGAATGGGTTGGGAAATTGCCCTTGGAAGGAATATTTCGTGTTTTGGAAAATTGTAAATATTCAGTTGTATAGAAAAGGCGTTAATGAGGAGTTTTCGTTGAACAGAAAACACAATTTATTGTCGATAAAGTCTTAAAAGCGTATGAAATGCTACCGTTGCGGGAATAACTTTTCGCTACGCTACTGACCCAACCTACTTTGCTAATTTGCGAGAGGTGTCGATGGTGTAGCGTTTAAACCGCTACGAAGTGAATTTCGGTTTATTTCTAATCTTTTTCTCGAGAAAACAACTTATTTCACCCGGTATAAATAAATGAAGATATTGATACAAAATGTGGGACCTCGAAGAAAAACTAATCACGCACCGTGAAATAAATCATATTCCGTTTTATTTTCTCATTAACAGAGACCACAAAAATGTTTGGAAGTTGAATAAATTCCATTTAAATAGTTTTGCTTCTGATCAACCCGATTTATCAATACACGTATTCTTAGTGATACCAATTTACGTTTCTATAAATATTAATTCATCCTGAAATAAAAGTTCCCTCGATTTATCGAAAAACATTAGTATCTCCTGCTAACCATTTTGGAAACTGCTGTTTTTAATATTCGACTTTCCTGCTGCCCCGTGAGGTGCTGCCACCGGTGTTGAGGCCCAAAAATATATTGGCTGGAAGGTCATTTCTGCTTGAATATTCGAAGTGTCAATTACTATACTACGTTTTTGAGATCACACAAGAAATAATAAGTTTTGTGGTGACATCATTTTGGATAGATCTTTAGAGAATCACAAATTACAAGTCTTGTTAAGTGAAATATCTCAGAAAGCACTTTTGAAACACTTCTTACTTTGAGGCCACCTTCCACCAACGGTAAGAAAACAGAAATCTCATTTCAGTGATCGAATTTGCGAAACCGATTTTTATTCGATTTTCAGGCCTCTTACTCTCAATCTCATTTCAAAACCATTGTTTGGTTATAAGGTATTTTTACCAAATGAAGGTACCATGTACGAATAATGCCAAGGGGTATAATATGTAACGTATGGACTATAAAAACCCTATTATCTATGGAAAACGAAAATGAGTGAAAGTACTCCGAGATAATATTTGGAAACCTATACTTTTGGCTGATAAACTCTCATTCACGGACCTGGATGGAACTTCACAAACTTTCCCCGAAGAAAACAGATAAGATAAAAAAAAATATATTTATTTATATATTTTAGTGCCGACAGGTATTTATTTAGAAAGAACTATTTTTGCTCAATAATTATTATAAGTACTGTGAGGCAACCGTATACGTATACAATTGCTAGTCATATTTTTATCGCTCATATAATTGAACATTTCTGATTCATTTCTTTCAATATAGTTCAAGTGAGTTGTCCAGAAATTTCTTGTTTCATTTCGTTCGTTATTTTAAGAATTTATTTTCATATAGTTGAAGTTATCAGTTGATAAACTATCTCTCTCTCTAAAAAAAAAAAAAAAACTGTTTGGTGCCCAAAGGTATGGATATTGCTATGTTAAATCAACCCACGACTTCGAACTTCTAACAATAATAAACTGAGCATCCGTTCGCAAAGGTGTACACTCAATAAATAAGTATTACAATGGGCAGGCGAATAGATAAGATTTTATAAGAAGTGGACAAAATCACTAGACGCTGTCATTTGAAACAAAACAAATCTTACAGGAAATACAACAATGAACTGGCGGTATTTTTAAACTACAAGGACTTCAAAGGTGCATGAGCATTCTGGATGAATGAAAAGTAAAACATTACTTCTGTGGAGTTGCTCCTGTTGCTTTCAAGTAATACTCTAAAACAAATCGGGAAGAATGTTTTTTTTTGATTTATTTTTCAGACATAAATATATAAGGTTCTCAAGCACAATTATTCCAAGATAGGCAACCCATGATGCACCAAAGCGTATAGAAAGTGATCAATATTTTGTGTCTATGTGATATTTTGAATTGTTTTGAAGTGGCGAAATGAAACCGTCACAACCAGCAGATAATTTCTTTTGAATTAATAAAGTTGAGTTGTTGAACTTGACGGCTGAAACGCATTTGCAATGTATTTAGACTATCATTGAATGTGGAATCAAAAATGGGCTATAAATATGAAAAAACAAGCCTCATTGAAAAAAATAAAGTTGGTGATGTTAACAGAACACAATACATTGAATACTCTCTGAAAAGACCCAAGAAAATTTCTATGTAGAATCTAATCCTTTTTGTTCAAGGCCTGATGACAAAAACATAAATAAATTGAATCAAAATCAGAAATGAAAAACGTTGTGCAAATTATTCATAATTTTGCTAAATATGGGCTCATTTTGGATAAGTATGATGATAAGATACAATTTCAGAAAATGTATGTTCTTTTATGAACACCTCATCCAATTCTCTTAATTTTTCTCTTGATGAGATAGGAAAAATTTTGACAATTTTATTTTCTTTGGTAATATTCTCACGCAACTGTTGAAGCCTTGTTAAATGTTTTATGTCAGATGGCAGTATTTCCAGTTTTATATTGGTCATGCCGACCAAAGCTGAAAAGTATGAAATTCATCACAAAAATAACAAAAAATTATTATTACAGAAATTCGTAATATTGAAAGTGGCATTTGATAACAGGATTACATTTTGTCACTTCTGAAGATAGGTTCTGTAATATTTCTGTAGATGATTCTTAAGGATTTTGCTTCCAAACTTTTTTGCATAATCTGACAGGTGGATCAGGGCATGAGTATTATATGCATGAAAGGCTTTACTATGTATCTGAATACTGTGAGACACAATAATCTTCAATTCTGGTTCCTTGTGGTGATTTTCATCTTGTTTCAACTTGAAACTTTCATCAGTTCTTCTTGGTTCATTCAAATCTAAAAATGTCATTCGTCGATTAGAATAATCTTCTCTTTCTGAACATCTGTCACACCCATTATATCCTTTATGAGCTTTGATATTTTCAACGTATAAGAGCAAGCAGGTGTATCATAACAAAATGATATTATTTTGATTTCAACCTTTCGCCCTTTTAAATGAGACAGCACTTGAACAAATTCACGGAAAAAGTTTTTGTAATGGTGGTTTGGTACTACCACAAAATAAACCACACTAAAAACAGTTCATATGATGGACTTTACAAATGGTAAATGTTCAAAATGATATATTTGTACTTTCATGCGAAGGTATTCCATCAATCCCAAAATCTAAGTGTAATTTATTCATATTAGGGTTATCATTGATTACATGTTCCAAAGTGTTCGTTAGGCCAAACTAAAAGAACCCACCATCAACCTGTAGGTAACTCTGAGATATCTGGCTTACACTTGAACCACTTCAAAAATTCAGTGATAGCTGAGTGGGTAGTGCTATGTTTGAATGACCAATTCGTTAGAAAGTCATTGGAAAATTGTTCTACTTGTTATGATTTCATCGTCCTCTGAATCAGATTCTTCAACAGACATGCTAGAACTGAATTCTAAATTTACATTAAGATCTTCTGCATCTTGATGACCAGCATCATCTGAGGCTTTTTCAACTGAAGCATTTGATGCGCTCTGATCATGAACTCTGTTTTCTGGACTGTCTGAATTGAGTTTTTTTACTGTACTGAAATGTGGAATATTTATGTGAAGGTGATGACTTATTGATAAAGAGATACGAGTAGAAAACCAATCGAATAATGATCAGTAACCTACACAAAAAAGAGCGCCAAACGAAATTTGTTGATTGTTGATGCAACTTTCGATGTTATGAGAACTTGAAAAAAACACTAATCATTGAGGAAATCATCCTGCCTCCTATCCTGTGATGTCATTTTCAATATTCACCAGTTCACAAGAAAAATAGCACAATAAAACCCAACTCGTCCAAGTCGTAATATAAATGAATATACAGGGTGTCCCTGGCTCTTTTCCTCTCGGGAATGTATAGATGGGGTCAAAATATCACCAGTACTTCATATAACTTTTTTTCCTAAAAGTCTTCGTAACCGAGATACGGGCCCTCGAAGTTACAAAATGAAAAATGTTTTTCTTTGATAACTTTTCAAGTGAATATTCAGAATCATCCAAATTTTGGTAATTGACTAAACAAATGAATTCCTTCGATGAGCTTTCATGCAGGAGTCAGTTGTTTTGCTACAAAGTCAGGAACGGACTACCCCCGATGGTCCACACCCCAAAACTTTGAAATGACAGATATTTTTCAATATTTTTCAACAAAATAAGGTTACCTGGACCATTTCCTGAACAAAAGTACTCGTGTGGAAAATCGATCGGTGCAACGATTTTTGATAAAAATGCACTTTTGTTCGACGACATCCAACCTGAGATGTCTAGGGTAGAGATACCGGTTGTGGCCACTTTAACGTGATTTCATGATATGATCGTATTCTAATATTTACCTATAAAACAGCTCCAAGTAAGATAAGGTTTTTATATTCCCCCATTATATGCTGAATACTAACAAACAGGTTATAAAAGAAAAAAATGTTCTGACGTACATTAAAATTATAATTTAACTCAACGGAGTATATTTTCCTGGTTTTGGCCATGTCATGCCCTCGGATGGCCAGTACAATTACCAGTTATGGCCATATCTTAGATATACCGTTCGTTAGATATTAAAAAATTGTTAAACTATTTATTTTATTAGAGAAAAATAAAACAATAAGAATGCATATTTCATAAGAAGAAACAAAAATTCTCTAAAAGAAACAAAAATAAAATAACATCAATTTGAAGGTATATTTCAATTTAGTCTTTAGTATTTAGACATTTCAGGTACATGGTAAGCTCCACGAGAATTTTTTTCAATAATGGGTTGAATAGATTCTTGGATGTCCTCAAACTTGTAGACCAATTCGTCGACTTTTGAGGGCCACTTCCAATGGAATTGTCCACATTTCCACATTGTAGAAATCAAAAATGTATTGTCGTCCTTCACCTGAACAATTTTGCCTGGAAAATATTCAGTTTCGTATCTGACTATCACGTAAGAATTTTCTAGCAATTCAGATATAACTGGTCTTGGTGATTCAGTCTCATCACATGTCATCTCATCTCCCTTGCTCTTTGATTCAGTCTCTATTCTATCTAAGTACGCTGTAGTCATACTTTCCTCTCCACCTGTTTTATTTTCTTCTTCACTCACTGCCTTTGATATGCTGTCATCTTCTATGGCAACTGCTTGTCTTTTTCTTTTTTTTTTATTCGTATTTGAAACATCTTTCCTATTTGTTCTTTTTTTACTAGCTAACATTGCTAACTTTTGTTGCCTTGCGTTTTTTCGCTCTTCTTTTTTCTTCAATAATTCTTTTTTTTTATTTTCCTTTTCTGTGGTAATAGCTATCCATTTATCGGATGTTACAACACTTGGCAAAATTTCTCGGTTCCGCTTCTTTGTATTATTCTTGTTGTCTTCTGAGGGATATACCAATATGTTTTTCAAGATAATAATCTTCTTGTGTTCTTTCTTACTATGTGCATTGTCTCTGATCTCCCGAATCACTTTGATATTCATTCATTGTTGTATTGTTCGGTATTGTATCGTCCAGATTCTCCCTTTCCTTTCCGTTTATTAGCACAGTTGAAAGTTGTTCGGTAGCTTCTGTTTCCACCAAGGCTTCAATAGTATTCGAAGTTATGCAATTATTGTCCCAATTTTCATTCTGGTCAGTTGAGGTTCCCTCCGTTGCCTGAGCTTCAACAATTTCATTCAGCTGTTGCCCGAACTGACCATTGTAGCGCTTCTCTTTAATTTTTTCTGGAGCTTCTTTTTCAACAGCGCAACTTGCATTAATGTCCACATTAGGGTCGCCATCATAAGGTAGCACGTTGTCCTGATTTCCAAGTATATTTTCTAAGACATTTTGATCATTTCTATCAAATAATGTTTCATATTCCGGGAATGGAAATTCTAGAAGGTCATCTCCCGCTGCGTAGTTGATATCGTTTTCACTTTGGAGATCTTGTGGTTGATTGTCCAATTTGAATTGCATCCACACATCATATAGTAATGCTGTGTTTTGGTTGCTAGGTTTCGTACGGGTTTCTAGAGAAGCTCTGAAATCTGTGATGACGGCAGGTTCTATTTTTGATTCTAAATACTCTAAATGACTAATTTCAGTCTTATTTATACTCCTGGGATTACTAGAAACTGTGGCTAGGTTGATGTTACGGACTTCATTTGACTCATTCGGCTGCTTAAGGGTACATTTCAAATAATCGACGTTATTGGCGTCAAATGGATAGAGACCACAAGCTCTGAAACCATTGCAAATTGCTAACAGAAACGATTCCTCTTTAATGATTTTGTTCAACAAGTTTGGGACTTCATATTTCTTCAACTCATGTCCATGTTCAAGTTTCCATTGCTTGAGCGCTTTCTTCCACTTTTGCTTTAGAGGAAAGAATAACGCTACATCCAAGGGTTGTAATATGTGCGTCGTGTTAGGGTACAGACAAACAACAATTATCTGATGCTCTCGACAGAACTCGCTTAACGGTAAACTCAAATGGGAGCTGTGACCATCCAAGAAAACTATAACTGGTAATTTATATTCTTTTTTTACCAAGAAGGGTTGAAATACGTTGGCAGAATACTCATAAAACGTTTCTGCCGTCATCCATCCATTTTTCGATTTACCTATACCCCAATCAGGTGGTGCAGTTTTTATATAGCTAGCAGGTAGTCTGTCGTATTTGAAAAGTGTGAGAGAACGCAAACGTCCCAATGGCGTTTACTGTAATTAGATTTGTGATATTTTCCTTATCACTATTCGAGGAAGTTTGGTAAACATGTTTACCTTTTTCAGCCAAAACGTAGCCTCCAGATGGGTTGAGATAGAAGGCGGTTTCGTCCATGTTCCAGATCCTTGCGGGTTCTTTGAGAATAGCAGCATCATCACCAAGTAATGTTAATGTTTCTTCGAACCAGTTTCGAATTTTCTCCGGTGTAATATTGGCGCGGGCTTTGTTAATATATTCTGCCTGTTTAACTGATAATTCGGGGTGTCTTTTCAAAAACGACCGAAACCATTTGACACCCGGTAACTGATTCTTGAATGGTGTTACTTGTTTAGTTTCTTGCAATATTCTTTGGACGGAATATAATAGACCATCCTTGTTGATGGGAAAACCCATTTTAGCCGAAGTCTTCAGCCAATCGCAAAGTGTACTTTCAATTTCGTTCCCCAAAACGCATGCAGGACCTACCTTCCCGGATGTTTCGGGAGCACTTCCATCTAATTTATGTCTTAGAGTTGTTCTTGGCACATTAAAAGTTTCGCTAGCCTTCAGTACTGACATTCCAGATTTAACAGCTTCCAAGGCTCGCTTGACTGCATCAGGACTGTATTTAAATAAGGTCCTACCGTTTTGACTTTTTCTTTTCTTTGGAGTTCTTTTTCCACTAGTCCTCTGCTTAGCCATTATGCAGTATCTATAAGAAAATATCGACAATTAGAACTAATCTATCCAAAATTTAGACAGTCACTAGGTAATTATTAATATTTTTACGTTTGTATCTATAGGTATCTTGGACCCTCACACGGCAGAAACAGCCAATTACTAGATGGACAAAAATATATTCATTTCCCAAGAAACATACAGTTTATGAGAGGGAAAAAAATATGAAAAATTCCAGTGAATAATTATAGATGGCCATAACTGGAAAATGAATTACCATTTCTGGCCAGTGTATAATGTATAGGTGGCCATAACTGGAAAATAACAATCCATTTCTGGCCAGCAGATGGCCAGAAACGGATATTTTCAAGAAAATATGATCCCTTTGTGGCCACTATCAATTCAACAAAAAACCGTTAATTAACCTAAAAAATGTGGTTGGAAATAGCAAGACAATAGTTCCCCATCAATAAGTAAACCTAGAGTGTAGTCAAAATCACTGATTGGCAAATATAATAGCTTAACTCACTTACCCTAGTTCCTTAACGTTTTAGGTCAAACCACAGGTGTTTCGCGACTACGTACACATTGTCTTCCGGCCACAACTGGTATAACTATTTCACTTGATTCCTATTGGTCGGAATCACAACGTATTAAATTGAAATTTCGAACAATACAAGCAGAATTATTCCAGGGTTGGTTGAGATCTTATTATAGCGGGATATAGCAGGGAATGGCCACTACTGGTGTTGTGGCCAAAACCGAAGAGCCTCAAGAGCAAACAGAAATGAAAAATCCGCTACAGAAACTGCTCGATATGACCACCTTCTCTCTCTATACATTTTCTTAGTCTGCGAAGACACCCTCTCTGTACTTGAAATAGCATTCCAGGGTCGTTTCGTATGGCTTCACAATGTAATGTTATTCTATTCAACAATGCATCTCTTGTGTGAATAGGTGTAGCGTAAACAAGGCTTTTTAGATGCCCCCACAGAAAGAAATCCAATGGATTTAAATCCGGAGACCGCGATGGCCATGAATATGGCCCACCTCTACCAATCCATCTATTGTGGAAAATATGGTTCAGATAGTCACGCACAATCAAACTAAAATGAGGAGGAGCGCCATCATGAATAAACCACATATCTCTTCGGGTTTGCAATGGAACATGTTCCAAAAGTCCATTCAAATCGTTCTGAATGAACTCCAAATAACGTTCTCCATTCAATCGGTCATGTAGAACGAATGGTCCTATAAGATGGTTTCCTATGATACCAGCCCAAACATTCACGTTGAATTTCCGTTGGTGTTTGGTTTGGGATTTTCTTCGGCCCATATATGGAGATTATGAGAGTTGATAACTCCATCTCTACTGAAACCTGCTTCATCAGTGAATAAAACTCGATTAATAAAAGTCATATCCTCTCTTTGCTTATCCATGAACCAATTGGCATATTCCAGTCGTGCTGGAAAATCTTGAGGTGTCATGGCATGTACCTTCTGGATGTGAAATGGGTGGAGCAGTTGTTCCCTAATTATTCTATGAATAGTGGACTTGGATGTATGGAACTGTTCTGATAGATTTCTGATGCAAATTGAAGGATCATCAGCGACGGCTTCCAAAATATTTTCCTCCAATACAACGGTACGTACAGTCCTAGGAGCGCCATCACCACCTCGTTTTGGCAAAACTGTACCTAGAATAATATCGAAATAAAACAACGTGCTCAAATTAATTATCAATTATTACATACCTGTCTCCCTCAAGCTGCGATCGACACGCTCGAACGTTTCTCTTGACGGTACCGTTCGATTGGGAAAATGCTCGTAATACAGACGACGAGCTTCTGCAGCATTACAAAATGCTCGTCCATAAAATACATGCATATCTGCATATTCATTGAATGTAAACTGTTCGGCCATATCAAAAAAATTCAAAATATCCTATAGACTATTGACAATACAATGATAGTCATATGACAACGCACCACTCAACAAAACAAAATCGCATTCCAGTTTCTCATTTTTTATCAAAACTTTCTAAAAGGTTTTTTTGTCAACATCTGTGAAAGAAATTGAACATAATTATTCCCTGGATATTTTTCACCTGATCATGTGCAGCCGTTTTTGTAGTTTATTCGTTTGCTTTTTATTAGTATAGGTAAATATTTTTTCCGATGTGCGTTTTTTCAGCTAAATTTAGATTCGGGTTAACGAATTTCTCCCATAAAATTATAATTATCAGTGAAACTCCTCAACAGTTAAGCTGTGAAGAAGAATTTGAAACATTCAAATATTGAGTTTCATGAGATTCAGATAACTGATAACACGAAACGTGATTATTCCACACGTAATACATACAAAATATGGAATGAATTCGATATTTCATAGTAGAGTAGCTTGTTAGTTTAAAAACACCACGAATCTACAGAACTTGATATTTCTTTTGAAAAAATATCTGCTTTCACAATTGTGAATTAAAATTCCATATAGGTCCTGTACTTTTTGTTTACGACTTTATTTTAGCATACTTTGTATTCTTCCTGTTATAAATGTTGTTGAATTAACGTTATCATTATTATTTCTGCTTTGAAAATTATTCATTTCAAATAATGGTGGACGAGCGGGTTTGATGTCGTCGAGTAAAACTACATTTTTATCAAGACTCGTTGCTCCGATCGACTTTCCACACGAGTACTTTTATCCATAAAATTGTCCAAGTAACCTTATTTTGTTGAAAAATATTGAAAAATATCTGTCATTTCAAAGTTTTGGGGTGTGGACCATCGGGGGTAGTCCGTTCCTGACTTTGTAGCAAACCAACTGACTCCTGCATGAAAGCTCATCGAAGGAATTCATTTGTTTAGTCAATTACCAAAATTTGGATGATTTTGAATATTCACTTGAAAAGTTATCAAAGAAAAACATTTTTCATTTTGTAACTTCGAGGGCCCGTAACTTGGTTACGAAGACTTTTAGGAAAAAAAGTTATATGAAGTACTAGTGATATTTTGACCCCATCTATACATTCCCGAGAGGAAAAGAGGAAGTCCAGGGACACCCTGTATATTATTGTTGTCCCGTTCATGTCGACTTACCGAATTAATTATAGAAGAAACACATGTAAAAAATTGTCACCCAGGATTACAAACTCTTCATTATTTATTGGTACAAAATTACTGGATATCATCTCCCCGCAGAGGAATACGCAAAGTATTATCGAAATGTATTAAATGTTGGCGACTCACCCCTAAGAATTTTCAACTCCCTATGAGCAGTTTACCTAATACCCGCATAAGTCAGGTTAAAGCCTTCAGTGTTGTCTCTGTAGACTTTGAAGAACCTTATTTTATAACGCTTGCAAAACGCCGGGAGCAAAATCCCAAAAGGCTGATATCTGTGTGTTTGTCTACTTTGCTACTAAAGCGATACAGACCTGAAATTTGATAAAGACTTCTCGAATTGTTCGAGATCGTTCGATGAATTAGATGGAAAAATCTAGAAGCACTAACTTTTTTTCTGGATCAATCGTAACATTCTTATTGTGTTCTATTGATTTCTTAATTTTTCTAGAACTGTATTTTTATATGAAAGCAATGCATTTGTGAGATGGAGTAAGTTACTTTGAGTTACCTTGGATACAAGTATTTTGGTATCAGAATTTCAGTTTTGACAGTGACTTGTATTACAGTGTTGTCAAGTGAAGTTTGAATAATAAAGGCAAGTCCATACCAGTGTACACTTATTTTTGAACCCGAAAACGCAACAATATTGAACATGTCTCGGACCTAAGTTCCGATGCCTTTTGTTGTGCTTTGAGGCAAACTTTTTGGCTACAAATAAATAGCTACCACAAATAAAGAAACATGCTTCCAAGTCAGAAAAAATTGTTGGTCATTTTCACATCCCGCGGGCAGTAATTTTTCTGTATTAGTTGAGGCTGGCATAAAATCAGTCAAAACTCATTTATCGTGCGTAATTGGTACACAAATGTCAACATTTGAGGAATTATACACTGTGCTTACTCAGATTGAAGCTTTGTTGAACTCGCGACCTTGTGTCCCATGAGCTCGGGCCCAAATGATCTTCCAACATTAACTACAGGTAATTTTTTGACATTAAATCCTATCAGTTATTCCTGACGCAGAATTGTCCCATTTGAAATTAAACAGACTTTCTCGGTGGCAATTGCTCCAGCAGTTGCATAACAGTTTCTGGTAAAGATGTCATTTTGAATACCTGCACACGTTGCAATAAGAGCTTAAATGGACACTTCCGGACAACCCTCCACGGCTGGGGGATCTGGTTTTGATTGAATATGAAAATGCCCATCCGTTGAAATGGAAACTCGCTCGAATCATCGAACTTCACAAAGGTGGTGATTCAGTTGCTCGGGTCGCCACTGTTCGCACTGAACAGGGAACTTATAAACGGCCCCTCGGTATAACCGTTGCATGTGGCGTAACTATTATTTTTTTTCCTTTTCGTTTTTTATCTTTCACATATTTTTTTTATTTATGTTAAATTACTATTCAACATGAAGGTGGGTAGTAAATGTTGAGTACACAGAATTATTTGAATTATTCTTTTTCTATAAGCATATCAAATAACATCAGATTTCTGTAAATTGAATTTTTGCGCTTCGAAAACACCTCACTCGGAATTTTTGCGCATGCGAATGGTCAGGAGATATTCCGGGAGTCAAGCTATGAGAAGTGACACGCTGACACGTTTTCAATGGTACTGTTCAATAGTGCGCGCTTGAACATTTTCACTCTACTTATGCAATCCGCTCCGTTTCGTAATCCGCTTATAATGACCACGAGGTTCCCGCCGGTCGGCTCTGCTAGACGTTAAAAAATTCGACCAACTAGTGTCGAATCAGAAAGAGCATTTTCTGCTGCTGGCACATTGTGTACTAAAGTAAGGAGCAGATTGAGTGATGATTCTCTGGATACGCTTCTATTCCTGAGGAGTTACTTCCAGAACCAGAATTAAATATAAATTTCACCAAGAGAATTTCTAGATTCTTCGTTTACACTTCTTTTTTAGCAAACTAGAAATTTCCATTTCATTTTATTAAGTTTCAAGTTTTATTTTTCATTTACATACGGATTGTTATTTAATTTTAATTATATTTTGATCAAAACCAAATTTTTCATATGAAGTTTCAACAGTTTTTGCCAGTGAAGAATGGATCCGGGATCGAAACATGTTGATCCCGAAATCCCGATACACTGATTCCGATCCGGGATTACATTCCCTATATACAGTTCTTTTATGAACAAATGATAATCATACCCACTCAGATTATGTAAAATTATTGGAACAAAATTTGGCAATTTGAAATTTAAGTTACAAACGGAATGTGCGGCAGGTGATCTTTTTTTTTCAGTGAGGTGGCAATGGTCTCTCACTTTCACATCACCGCCCGTGAATGGTTTATCACATATTCCACAAAATTGTGCAGAAGAAAATTCTGCTTCTTCCGCGGGAGTTTGTGCAGCCATAGGAATTGGATACCTCAGATGATTGTGATAAATATTTCTCAAATCATCTTCAAGTTTTGTAACAAATTTCTCGGCTGCATTTTCACCCCTATATGTAAAAAATTTTGATAATTTATCATTGTATGAACATTTTATCGAATAAGCAAATGAATAAGGTTCGTGTTTGTATGTTTTATTCGAGTATGAGTGTTTAGGGTTGGGTTGACTAGTTTGAATGGGTTTGAGAACTGATTCAAAATCAGCATAAACTACAAAAATGGCACCTTCATTTGTTTCTCAAAATTTTCAAACATAATGTAGTACAACAATTGCATGTGTACATAGGTGTCGATGCAGCCACATCTAACTTAATCCTTTTCACAGAAGGGCCAACTTGGCAACTTTGGAGTTGATGCCGACGGAGATTATCACTACGAGTGAACGATTTACCACATCCACAGGAATACATTTTCTCGATGTAGTATTCTCAGCACAAAACTCAACGAAATACTGATTCCACAATCATTCCCACCTCCTTTGAATATAATATCGATGAGTGGGAAAGAGGGTGAACAAATTCTGTCCGCTTCGTCTATGCATGCAACGTCACAGAGTCCCCCCACCAGTTAACGCATCCAACACCATATCAATATAGAGAGGACGGGGAGTTAATAGTAGTCGCTAATTTTAAAACTCAGGATGAGTTGAACCAAAAAATATAACTTTATTGATGAAAAATTTACAGAGTTGAAATATTCATTTGAATAATGTAAGTCAAGACTACTTTAAAATATAATATAAAATAACAGCGTCGGATATGGAACTGCTGACGCATTTCCTTTGTACGACGAGCTTCTAGGGAACTGCCGAGTTTGCTGGAATGGGATGCTCGAAGGCATTTGAATGTGTCCTGATATAATTCCTCCATCTTCAGAGAGATCCATGCAGGGGATGGATCGGCTATTCGTCTTCGCCGATATTTTTTATTTATTTAATAAAATAAATTTTCCAAAATGATGATGAGTACAGTTTGGCAAATATAGCTGCAATTGTATAATTCTCACTTAATGCGTGAACAATCACGTGATATTCTATACCTAATCAATGGATAGTCCATCATATGACGAATGCGCATCATAGGCGGGCATATTTTCAGAATTGCAGCTATATTTGTGAAACTGTAAAGTTCCCAAAAGTGTGAGACATATTTCAGGCTGGAGATGTAATTATAATTAGTACATTCTTTATGGGTGGAAACTCTAATATATCATAAAGAAGTAGAAATTCCCCCAATAACAGATACTATGTTAATTACTGTTATGTAACAATTAATTATAATTATTACATGCCCTTTTCATATTATTTTCTTTGGCTGAAGATGGGATTTTCAAAGCCCGAAACATGTTTCATCCTTTTGGGATCTTACACCATTTCGAAAATTTTACTTCACTGAATATGTGGTGATTATTCCTCCATTATTCATGTTGGCTCAGTTGGTACATTTGTTTTCTCTTTTAATTTATTAGAATATGATCTTTTCATTCAGCAATTCTAATTGTTCAGTATACTTTTAGACAGTGGAAAGATGAATAAATACTGGTTGTAAATGTTGACTTGAGAATAACAAATTATGAAATTGAAAAAGTGATAATGTTATGATCCATGTTGAAAGTAATAATCAGTCGATTATGATTTCATCTTACCATTGTCAGTCTTCAATCTTGCCTTGTAATGCTTAAATCATTTGGAGTAATCTTGAAGTATAGCAATAATTATTATTACGGCAGCAGAAGCTTCTAGAAGTTGAAGGTTTTTTTATCCTCTGTGATCTAATTTGTCTAATCCGTCATTGGTGTTTCAGTTCCAGCCTTGAAACTATATATGTTCGCAACGTGTTCTTTGACATTTCAAATTTATGTTTCTCACACCCAAGGAGAGTTTTTGGCATAATATTTGAGAATCTCTCCATGATCAGGCAATTTCTTGTAAGGTCTCTTTCAAAAATTTCTTCAATATTACTTTCCACTTCATGTAGCAGGCTATCATCATTTTTGAAGGAAAAGTTAAATACCCTCTACTTCTGGCTTTTATGACTTGATTGAAGTTTTCATTTTCTTCGCCTATTATGGAAGTGATGCATTCTGTGCATGTAGTTGTGGACTTCATTTTTTTCTCAACATATCCACAAAAGTAAGCAAATGCTTCTTCTACGTCTGTGAATATCTCTGTAACTTCTGTAAGGTTTTTTGATATTTCAATATCAAAAGTAATTTTTCTGTGCTTCTCTTTCATATCACCAATATTTATAAGGGACTTCATCATCTCTCCACCAGTAACATTGCTCCCTAGAGGTGGTTTTATTAGGGAAAATAAGGACATCAATCGGAAGATCTGCCCGACCTGTAACGATTCAGGATGAGTATTGCAACCTCCTGCTGCTCTCATCATACCGAAAAAATGCTGAAATACAGATTTTTTTATAAAAATACAGTTAATATATAAAGCAAAAGGCAATATACTGAAAATGTATGCTATTGGAAGTTTTTCTTGTAATGTTTCTCTTTGGGAATCAACTTACTTTAGTAAAATTTGATTGAGGGGAAAATTACTTCAACAATTATATCCTTTAAAATCTGTTTTTGGGAAAGTAGATAGTGGGGGGGTATGGGTCGATCCGACAAACATAGTTGTAACCGTGAATAGTTCGATGTGGCCAGAGGAGCGCTCAAGGCAGGAGTTTGGCGAAGGTTATTGTGGTAGATAAGGATTTGTCAATTCAGCGTGGTTATAACAAAAAATGGCAGTTTGTTTAGAGAAAAATATTTTCGTGTTACCACATTAGATCAGAAGTGGTCAAGGTCGCAGTTTGGTGAAGTCGACGAGTGATTGTTGTTGATAAGAATTTATTATTCGAGCGTGGATATAAAAACAATAATAATGATATATGAAAATATTCGTCGCAGAAATATGTGATAATAATAATAATGATGTTTGAAAAATTTAAAAAATTGTCGGGGTTAATGGGAGAAGTATACAGGGTGTTTGAAAATACTTATCAATTAACAATTGACATTGTTTAAGAGGAAAATGACGTCCGTTTGTCAAAAGTTATAACGGGTGTACCAATATATGATGTAAGCAAAAAACAGGTCAGCTTCCGTCATTTGTCAAAGAAAACATGTGCCCATTGGTGGTATGGGTGATTCAAAATGATTTCGTTTGTCAAAGACATATCTTACTTTTTCCAAAGCAATTTAAATGGAGTTTGCAGCGATTTTTCTACATGTTCTGATAATGGAGTCAGATATAGTTTCCGAAACGTCGACGTTCTTCGAAAAGAGAAGTATTTTTTGGTTAATTTGAACTCATTTTTTCAGATAGGCAAATTTAGTGTAGGATACGTTACTGACAAAAATTATAATTTCATTCAAGACAGCAGTAATTTATCACTTATAGTTGCACAAGTGGTTTGTATTAATATCGGGTAAATTTGGGTTGTTTAATGAGAAACTGTTTTCTATCATTTCGACGAGAATAACTGTCAACTATCAAAAACACCGAAGGTGGAGTGTTTTTAGTTTGACAGTTATTCGAGTCAAATTGCTAAAGGAAACAGTTTAGAATTTGAAAAACACAAATTTACCCGATATTAATACAAACCACGAGTGTAATTCGGCAGGACAATTTAATGAATAAGAAATTTATAAGCATATCAATGTCAAACTATTCATTTTGGCAACCAACACCGCGATAATTGTTAAACAAATGAATAAGTGAAAAAACCACTAGTGTATTTGTCGCTGTAAAAGTTAAAGCCTATCTTCGTTTTCCTATCTTCGGTCTCCTTTCTCCTATCTTCTGCCTCCCGTCTCCTATCTCCTGTCTCCTATCTAACACTATCATTACATAGATGTCAGATGTAATTCAATAACTATGTATGGGTGAGTAGTTGTTTCGAATCCCTCATGAAGCTAATATGTCCAATGTTTAGATAGCCATAATAAAACTTGAACAAAATTTAAGCTTTTCAATTATGTCTCCTTAATTTTAACTTTACCAAATAACTAGGTGTTTCAGACGATTATTATGTTGTGATGGATTGCAAAAACATCTATTTTTCAACCAATAAAATATTACCCACCTTTAAATTCATAATTAAATAATTATATGAAGTTTTAGATCAAAATATATTCATCTCATATTTTTCAACCTTTTATATGTCTTGTCGACAATATCACGTCCGCTTGTCAAAAGTTATACCGGGTGTACCAATATATGATGTAAGCGAAAAAACATGTCAGCCTTTGTCATTTGTCAAAGAAAACACGCGCCATTGGAGGTATGGGTGATTCAAAATGTTTTTGTGATGGGGTCCGTCATTTTTGACGTGGTATTCCAATGAGGAGTGTATACAGGTTGTGTCAAAGCCCCCATTTTTGAGAGAAAAACAACAGGGTCTAAAACAGGGTGTTTCAAAATACATTATTCAAAGGGGAAAAACATGACGTTTGTTGATGTTTGCCAACGTGTTATACCAGGTGTACCAATGTTAGGTGAAATAACTTGACGTTAGGTATAACGTTCCAAAAAGTTATTAAAATTTGAAAGTTTAAAACATGCAAACATGTGATCAAAAAGGCGTTTTTCGTGTAACAAAAACCGCACAGAATTTCTGACACTGAAAACGACTATTTTGATCACATTTTTTGCGCGTTTTCACGTTTCAAAAAACAATTAAAATAACGAACGCCAAAAATACACTTTTACATGTATTTCTTATGGAGATTCGGCATTTCAAAATTGCTCAAAATGATCGTTTTTGCATCCCCGACCATTTCATTTAAAATTGAATAGATATTTTTTATTTGTTCAAAACGCATGTAGAAATGTCTATTTTAATCATATTTTTGTGTATTTAACAGTTGAAATTTTTAAATTTTTTTGGAACTTTAACACGTTGAGAGAAAAACTTAGCAGTTAGACATCAACTTCTTCAATGACCATATAATAATAATTGAAATTTTGGTGTAGAAAATATTTTTAATTCCTTTCCCACACTTTGAATGGCTAATGCAAAAACATTGATTACGGGGGTTGTGGTTTTGGATTTTTGTGGCATATTGTTTGGAAAACATTTAGGATTGTTCTAGAAAATTCTTCATATATGTATGTAGAGTTGTTTTTGAATTCACACTTTGATTAAGGTTTGTGGTTGATATGAGGCCTATATAAAAGACAAAATGTATTATTTTTCATTATTATTGTTGGTTAGTGTGTATGAAAAAGTAAGTACTTGATTTTTATTTTAACAGTATGAATGAAAGTTTTTCAATAGCATTTGAAGTAATTATTCCCCGAAAAGTACCTTTTTTGTGAATAATTTGTTTATTATGTTTATAGTTTTGTGGTTTAAATATGTTTGATATAAAAGTGGAGTATGAAACTTTAGTAATAGAAGTAAAGATTTTTTCAAACGGTTTTCAGTTCATTACAAGTTTAAATTTTTGGAAGTTATAAACAATAATTACAATGATTTTACAGTGATGTTATTCGATGAAAACATAATTTGAAATTTTTCTGTTTTTATTGAATAATTTAGATCAAAATATTTAGTTTTGTCATAAAAATTTGGGAATCATAAAGATGTTTTTGATATACTTAAAAGTGTAGTTTTGAAAATTGAATAAAAATTCGTATATATTTTCTCAAAACTTTTGCAACATTTTTCAAGAATTTTCCGACCATTGACCACAAATATTTATTTCCAGTTTTTATCGCCAAAGACCACTACCAAAAGTAGGATTTCAACATTTCGTGATTGAATATCGAAAAATAAATTGCCAGTTTCTATCTCCAAAAGAGCACTACCGAAAGTAGGATCTCAACATTTCGTGAGTGATTGTGGAAAAATAAATTGGTAAGTGTAATGATATTGTAGTAATAATTTTTTCAAAACTTACTTTTGCAATATTCTTTCAAGAGTTTTTCCCATCATTGGCCACAAATATTTTATTTTTCACTTTATCCAAAAAGCACAACCAAAAGCAGTATCTCAACCTTTCGTGAACGTTTGTGGAAAAATTAATTGTTCGGTTTAATTTTCATTTTTAAGTATGTCACTTTTAAAAAATGTTTCAACAATATTTTATTTTTACAGTTTCCATCTTCCAAAAAAAAAGGGGATCAAAACTTATGCATATTTCACAATAAATAACCTTCCCCAAAAAAACAACATCTAGAAGGACTTCGAGCATTGGTGACGTTTGAGCCAGCCATTTTCCAAAGCAATATTAGTGAACATTTGTGGAACAACAAAGAGTAATAGGTGAGTTTGCCGATTATTTTTCACTTTTTGACAATACACAATAGACAATTTTGCGTTTCAAAATAACTTTACAAAACTGCATAATTTGTTGAAAACAAAAATTGTTTTTCAATTAACTTAACACCCAACCAAACGGAAACATAACAATGACTGTTGAACCTAGTGTTAGAATTCAAATAATAAAAGCGGATGCCGTGGTTTATCTGATAAACAACTTTCAATTTCAACGTTATATAAGTTTTTCCTGTTTGGTGCTAACAAATTTATTTTTAATTACAGATTATCAACCAAACGGTCTTTTTGTTCAAAGCTAAACAGAAAAATGGAAAATTTACTCATTTTGAAGAAAACATTTCGTATAAAAATATGCAAATATTGCCAAAAACCCATTTTTCTATATAAAAAACACATCAAAAGCCATTTACGTTGTCCATTTTGTAAAATTCACTTACACACTGAGGTTAAATTTTTAGAACATGAATGCAATTTCAAGTTTAATTGTTATGTTTTATTAAACAAAGTTTCTAGTCAGTAGATATTTGTAAATAACTTTACATTTATTTATTTATAAGGTAACAAAGTTATAATAACTGATTTGTTCATAGGTAACGATTTATGTTTAAATTCATCATTATTTTTGAAAAAGGGTTTAAAAAGGTTTTGTTATCTTAATGTTTTACGAAGAGAGAAAATAAATGAGAAAACAAATACATAGCTAAAAATTTATTGATATCTGAAAACAAAAACATAAATTATAAGATGAGTATGTTATTACAATGTGTGAAAAATATTACCATTTCAAGCACCAAACGATGGTTCTTGGACCGGTGGTATTAACAAATATTTCATACCCCTCAATAACCCCCAGGGGGGTCATATTATCAGCGGCCGACACACTGCCCCCACGATCACCCCACATCATGACAACTGGTTTCATCTATAGGGAAAAAGAAAACATTTGTCAATATTGCAAAATTATAAATTCAACATATTAGTAAATATTAATGATATGAACCAAGGAAACACTTTGTATTCGTGGCACAAGCCAAAACCAAGTTTTATTAAAAATCACACACAAATATCCAAAAAATATAAACAATGCAAGAAACATCTGCAATATGTAGGGGAGAGGGTGGATGGTTTGAACAGTTTGAGAAGTATGATCCCTATTTTTTTCCCAAGCACTTTTTGTAAAGTTTAATTGCTCCATATTATGGATTGCTCTATTGGTTACAAAAGTTCACTGTTGAAAGACCTCTCAACTCAATATAGTTTGTACAAAACCAACTTTAGCCAAACACTGATTCTGTTCAAACCCTCCCAAGTAGTGGGGTAGTTTTGAACAAAAACGGGGAAGCTTTGAACATGCGATGAAATGGAGATATTAAGGTGAAAAAACATTTTTTTATCACTGTTCAAAGCCTCACCAGCGGATCTGTTCAAAGCCTCCTTGTAGCACAATGATCAATGAAATCAGATTGTTTCTGCTTTTTAGGTTAGGTTAGAAAGTACGATTATGTAAAAAGTACGATTATGTAAACTCACCACAAAAATATTACTCCTTCACTGATTTTCAATGCAATCCACTTGCTCTAACGGATTTTCCAATATTCAGGGTTATTCAGGTGACCATTGAAAACGGAAGAACGTTGACTGTCGATCAATTATTGATTATTTTTCAACGTTGACTGCAATTTCCTATTCGGGTGACCATTGAAAACAAAACAATGTTCATTGTAAATCAGTATTGTTTATTTTTCAACGTTGATTTGATTTTCCTATTCAGGTAACCAACATGTATTGCATTTTTACCAACGTCTTATAGAAACACCATTGGTTATTTGCCAAGTAGATTTGAGACTTGCTATGAGCATTCAACGATGTCTGGTGGGAATTTCTAGCGGTTAAGTTGTATGAATGTATTTAAAATGGCGAATAATGGCTTTATTTTACTCATTAATGCTGCCCATGATGAGGAAGAGCGGTAAAGAAAGAGTTTTTACAGAAGACTTGATAGGTAGGTATATAAGATAAATCACAAAATTTGCAGATTGCGGAACAGAGTTTTGAGGAGAGGACTGAGGGATCAAAGTGATCCATTAAATATGACCGAAAATCAATTTAAAAGCCTGTATCGCCTATCGAGGGATATGACGAGGCAGTTAATCGAGACTCTGGGACCTCACTTACCCCAAGGAGTAAGGGAAGAATTATTTATCCCCCACAAGTTGAAAGTAAATATTATCGATGACCAGAATTTCTTTTCTATGAACCGCCCCCTAATATTTCAATTTCAGATAATGGTTGCACTCAATTTTTTTGCCCAAGGTAGCTACCAAAAGGCAGTGGGTCAGGACCATTTTGTGTCGATGAGTCAGAGTTCAGTGTCAAGATGTATTACAGCAGTGATCACTGCACTCCAAACATTGTATTTTAAAATTAGTTTTCCAGTTAATGAAGAACAGCGCTCCACAGTTAAACAGGGGTAATTTTTTTTTTTTTTTTTTACAAATAATTGAATTACATGTGCCATAGGTTCATGGAGATGAGAAATGGTTTTCCTGGAATCATAGGTGCTGTTGATGGAACCCATATTGCTATTGTTGCACCTTCAGTTAATGATGAAATTGGTCCACCATTGCTTTTCTATAATCGAAAAGGATATTACAGTCTCAATGTTCAAATTGTAAGTATAGTAGTTTACCTTACAAGTGCGGAAAGTGATACTTTTCCGCACGCTAACGCGTCGTTCGGCCAGAAATCGCGTGCGGAAAAGACACTTTACGTTCGTGTTAGGTACACTATTTTTTCTACTAGCGGAAAAAACACCCAAAAGTTAACATAAAGAACATTTATTATTAAATATATATTAAACTATTAAACCATATTTGGTAAGCTTTCTATTTTAACCTTCTGCGACGGAATATTATATGTCAGTATAATCCGCAAAAACTAAATATATCTACTTTTCCGCACTAAAAAGAGTGCGGAAAAAACTTTTCTGCACTAGTGCGGAAAAGTGATTCTTTCAAAATTAAAATGAGTGCGGAAAAGTGGATTTGAAAATACATTTTGGGTCATATACCTATACTGAATTACAAAATTACTTTTCTTTCAGATATGTGATTCAAAACTGAAAATATTAGCAATGAACGCTCGATATCCGGGTTCTGTGCATGATTCAGCAATCTGGACCACAAGTCAAATAAAACAGCTTCTTGAAAATAACTATGCAGTTGGAGATCACTCATCTTGGTTACTAGGTATTCTTGGAACAATGAAGATAATTGTCCCAGGAGTTCCTGTACTGTTAACTTAAAACATTCATTTTATAGGTGATTCAGGATATCCTCTCGAACCGTGGCTGATGACTCCAATTCAGACAAACAACTTAACTCCAGCTGAAGAACGTTATAATGCAGCACACAAAAGCACACGGAATGTTGTGGAAAGATGTATAGGTGTACTCAAAGGGCGATTTAGATGTTTGCAGAAACATAGGGTTCTCCATTATACGCCTCTAGTGGCAGCAAAAATTATTTACGGTTGTGGTGTACTTCATAACATTTGTGTTGAACGAGGTGAAGAGGCCATTCATATTGAAAATGGTAAATATATTCAAATAGGGAATATTTTTTGATTTGCTCTAAAATGTCGTTTTTTAAGACTTTGGGATTGAAGATGAAGCTGAGAACATTGATGTACGTAACCCAAGAATGAACCTCAACAACCAGGGACAACTTATAAGAGAGAGAATCATAAGAAATCATTTCAATAATTAGTATATTATTTTATTTTGGTATATTGTACAAAATCGATCGATTGCATTTAACACTTTGTTAACAGATGACAAAACAGAGATAAGAGACTTGCACCTCAGATTGTGTTGTGTTTCAAATAATAATGAAATTTTTTTTGTTGTTTTTGTCATTCCTGAAAAAAAAAAAGTTATTTACCTATATTGATTATATTCATTTAACAATATACTTTTCCTCATTTTTTTTTTCTGGTCTCCTTTTCTTATAACGAAAGTGGATTTTTGTATCTTTTTCGGCTTGCATAACCCGAGTTCGGTTATATTCATGCCAACTATTACCAACTCATTTAGAATACCTATCAGCCAATTTTCCAACTTACTCAAGTATTCATTCAATGGTGGCCCACCACCTGTTTCTTGTTGGTGTCTGAATATTTCTCTAGCTTTTTTCTTAGTTCTGCTTGTCCATTCTAGAAAAGTCTAATGAAGGAAACCAAAATCACCAAACAACTTGAGCAAACACATATACTGTACCTGACGCCATTCATTTTTATTTTTAATTGGCCCCTTTGAAGTATTTAATTCTGTACACATTTTATTGAATTCATCCTCTGGAATGTTTCCCTTAACTTTGAATTTTTCTAGATATTGTAGATATATTTTAAATTGCTCTGCACTGGTCTTTTTGGATCTCGCTACAAAATTGAAATAAGTTATCCATATTTACAAATATATGTATACTTTATTGCAATACAGTTACAAGTTACAAATCAGTCTCGTAATGGTAAACATTCAAAATATAAATAAAATGTTCTTTCTGATAACAAATAATAAAAAATATTCTAGGCCGTCACAAAAGACAAATCCATGTAAAATGAAAGATTACTTCAAATGAATCTTCTCATAAATATCACAAAACCTGTTAATACTGTTTGCCACATTATCTAAATACCTACAATAATCAGAATTATTTTACCCCTTTCTCAACAAAAATTATAATTCAATTACCTTTTTCCAGTCGTGACAGCTGCGAGTGGGGCCGTCACCAGTAGAATTCAATTCCTCAGTCATCTTTTCCCAAATTTGTATGATTTTTTTGGGGTCATCCCAAGGGTTTAATTTTCCTGTTCGTAAAATATCATAACTTTCCAAGTAGTTCACGTACATACTAAACTGTTTTTTTGAGGTACGTTTTTTCTTATCCATTTTGCATAAAAACTGACTAGAAATTAATACAGAATAATAAAAAGAAATGGCAAATAAATTATAGAGTATTGCAATTTGCAATAGAAAATGCACTTAATGCACTAACAATAATAACATGAAGTTAGCGCCAAGGCCGAACAGTAGGTGTTCCGTGAATAAAATCGACGCTTCACACTCATTTGTAGTTACAACGTTGACAAGAAGTCATCGTTGAAAATGGGTGGCCACCTGAATAGGATAATTTGCCCAACGTTGAAAACATGCATTGAAAAGTAGTTGACTACTAAACAACGTTGTCTTGTTTCCAATGGTCACCTGAATAACCCTGATTTTATTTTAAATGATCACCAAAATAAACAGCGATGCATATGAAAAACACCCTCTCTGAAATAATGACAAAAACGTACTAAGAATGTCGCTGATATTTGATGCCTGTTGAAGGGTACCGTATTGCCATTATTTGAGCAAAAGAATGATTCTAAAGAAAATACTCACAAAGAAGTTATTAGCTCTGTTCAAATCATCCCAGTGTTCAAAACATCCACCCACTCCCCTATTCCAGCACATGAATGGTCGGGGGGTTGTATCCACCTAACCCATTGAAGAAAAAAAATAATTATAAAGGTGGTGAATTATTGTTTTAACATTTGTTAATGTATAAATAATGATAAAAACAAATTAATAAATATTAATGATATGAACCAGGGAAACACTTTGTATTTGTGGTACAAACCAAAGCCAAGTTTGCAACAATGCAAGAAACATCTGCAATATGTATTTCAACACATGAATGTGAACCTAACTCAAATTTCCAAATAAATTTGAAGAAAAATTTAATTATAAATGTGGTCAATAGTTAACACCCAAACAAATTCAACAAAAAAGCACTGTTTTAGGTATAGTGAAATAATAATATGGAAAAACAAGGAGCTGAACAATCATCATTTGAAAATTGGGATACTGACAATTAACTCTACATACAGGGTGTCCCTTAAATAATGGATAATTCAGCAATTGCGAATAGGTGACACTAAGACGGTTCCAAAAAATTTTTAGTGTTATAAAAAGTCCTTAGATTTTTTTCGCAATAAACTTTAGCAAACCACGAATTCGAAATTATATATTTTTTTCTCATTGTACCACGGTAATATTTTTGAAATATCAATATGCGTGTGATAATACCCCCTAATTATGAATATTTTACAAAAAATACCTAGAATATTTCGTTATTTGTGACAGTGGCGCGTAAAATTTTTATATATAAAAGTTCAAATAACTCAAGAATCGTAGTACTTTCTATAATACTATAATATATTTTTGGACAGGCTAATTGTCCCTATTCATTGTTGAAAGATTATGCATTATTTATTATGATACAACAACACCCACAAAAAAGTAATTTGTATAACTTCAAATTGAAATGGTTATAATTTATAAAATATACTCACTCTTTGTGTGAGCGTCAGCCACTCGCAAACTCTTCTTCTTACAAGGTTCTCAATGTTTTCTGGAAATAAAAACAAATGTAACAGCACATATTTAGAAAATCACCATAAAAATTTACCCATTCTGTCCTAACTCTTTTCACTTAATAACAAAACGATAAGGTTTTCCAGCACTTTTTATAATTTCTTGAACCGTGCGAATTTTCTTGACGACATTTTAAAACCGCAATAATATAGCGTTTCCCAGCTTCAGGTGAACCATGCAGTTTTTTATCTCGCTTTAGAAACCACAATATATCTTTTTCACAGGATGTGAAAAAAAATACATTTGCATTTCCTATGCGTTTCATGGGAATATTATTACATCACTAAAATTTTTGTAAAACTGGTCGTATATGGAAATAGTATATTTTTCAACAAGAAAATGCTGTTTTTTCCCGTGAGGTGAAAGTTTGCCCACGAGCGATGCAGAGCGGAACGAATGTAGTAAACTCAAGAACGAAAAAACGTATTTCATCTCGAGTAGAAAATGCTACGATAGATGTTATAAAATTCTGGATTACAATTTTTAGAAATTTAATTTTCAGTACTTCAAGTAGTGAGATTAACTGTCATTAATGTCAAAAATCCATCAATTTGTTTATTAGTATACCCCCAGCGGGTCGCATGATAATATTCATTTGTGCCTTTTCCATTCCTAGAGAAAAAAATAGCACTTTCATGTAGGGTATCCGGTTGGGAAATGATCTATTCCATAAACATGAGTTGAAAAATTGATTTAAATAATTATTTTGGGAAGTTTGTGTTATAACAACGTAACCGTTTCAACAGCTTGTCATTTCAAGTATATATTTTGCCGTGGTTGGTTGCATCTTTTCAAATATCATTTTGTTGTGAAAATTAATTTTAATTCAACACTATTGTTTTTATTTCAAACATGGAGTGGAAAATGTGTGAATTAAACCAAAGATATGTGAAGAAATTTGATTGTTATATGTCAACATATCAACTTCAATATTGTAACGAAGAAAAAATTGGAAAGGGGTTGGTAGCCGTAGAAACTAATTTAAATTCTTTATTGAAAAATAGTTTAGAGAAAGCCAAACAACAAGCTGCTTATGTACCGGGTGACAAAATTAGAATAATTGCACAAAATCCCAATTTTCGTAACCCCATTTCAACTGAAGCATCTACTCAAAACGATTTCACTCGATTATTTGAACACCTTGAAAACATTGGTGCTTCAGATCAAAATTTAAACATACTCTCCACAACATTTGATATACAAGTTTCGAAATTACCTCGAAAATAATCAATTCTATTATTTACAGATGCCTATCATCAAGATAAAAGAATATGTTGGTTTGAAGTGTTGTAAATGTGGGTATATATGTAGTGTGCACCAAGAATTAAGAAAAAATATAGTGTCATATACTTGTCACATTTGTCGTTATGGAATCAGCGGTGAAAAGGACACTGAAAAATTGCTAAATCGTCGTATGAGAAGAAGTCAAACACAGCCTACACGTTGGTTTTGATTTTTTCGTAATTTTTAAACATTCATTACACTATTTTTGGGAAGGTCACTTACTTTTTAATTACGTAATTGTTTCAACAGGTTGTCATTTCAAGTATATATTTTGCCGTGGTTGGTTGTATCTTTTCAAAAATCATTTTGTTGTGAAAATTAATTTTAATTCAACACTATTGTTTTTATTTCAAACATGGAGTGGAAAATGTGTGAATTAAACCAAAGATATGTGAAGAAATTTGATTGTTATATGTCAACATATCAACTTCAATATTGTAATGAAGAAAAAATTGGAAATGGGTTGGTAGCCGTAGAAACTAATTTAAATTCTTTATTGAAAAATAGTTTAGAGAAGGCCAAACAACAAGCTGCTTATGTACCGGGTGACAAAATTAGAATAATTGCACAAAATCCCAATTTTCGTAACCCCATTTCAACTGAAGCATCTACACAAAACGATTTCACTCGATTATTTGAACACCTTGAAAACATTGGTGCTTCTGATCAAAATTTAAACATGCTCTCCACAACATTTGATATACAAATTTTGAAATTACCTCGAAAATAATCAATTCTATTATTTACAGATGCCTATCATCAAGATAAAAGAATATGTTGGTTTGAAGTGTTGTAAATGTGGGTATATATGTAGTGTGCACCAAGAATTAAGAAAAAATATAGTGTCATATACTTGTCACATTTGTCGTTATGGAATCAGCGGTGAAAAAGGCACTGAAAAATTGCTAAATCGGCGTATGAGAAGAAGTCAAACACAACCTAAACGGTGGTTTTGATTTTTTCGTAATTTTTAAACATTTATTACATTATTTTTGGGAAGGTCACTTACTTTTCATAATTACATTTTGTATCAATTTCTATAATGGATATTCAACGCCTTCTTTCATACGAGACAAGGTTGAAAAGTTTCGAACAATATCCCAATACCAAAATAGATTTTAAAAAATATGCTATGAAAGGATTTTATTATACAGGTACTTCTTTGAAATTTATTACAATCAATGATATGTCACTTTACGAAATAAGGTTGCAATCATTTAAAGACAGACCTACACAAACGCACCCTCTTAAAATTTTAAACCAAATAGAAGCAGCCAAGAAAGGCTATTTCTATACAGGTTTGGATGATAAAGTTATGCATCAATCATCGTGTGATATTATTAATATTGTTGATCGATTACTTTGTAAAATATGTTTTAATGCAGAAATTCAAATAGTCTCTTTGCCGTGTGGTAATGCAAGCGTTTGCCTAAAGTGTAGTAATTTTTGTGCAAAAAAGTGTTATTTGAAGCATAATAATTTTGACTTATATTATTTCGAAACACAAAAAATTTAAACCTTTTCAATATCGTCATTCACATCAGAATAATTATCATCACGTTTTTATTACAGCTGCAATGAATACTTTCGAGAAATATTGGACTGAAGGAACACAATTGAAAATATGTAAAAAAATTTGATATTTTTTGTACCACTTTCGAATTTTCTTGTGATAAACGCATAAATGTTACCAATAGCGTTGGTAGTGTTGGGAGTAGCCTAAATGTTACCAATAGCGTTGGTAGTGTTGGGAGTAGCTCTTTGGGTGTACAAAAACATTTGAGTGACCTGTTACAAAAAACTTTGGAGAAAACAAAAAAACAATCAAATTATGTACACGGTGACAAAATTAGAATAATTGCCCAAAATGAAAATTTCCATAACCCCATATCAACTGAAACATCTAGCAATAACACCTTTGACACATTGATGAATCATATTGAAAATATAATCACCTCAAATCAGAAAGTGTGTTTAGAGGATACGGCCTTCACCATACAAATTTTCAAAAAACCCCGAGGGAGAGCAGGCAAAAGTGTCAAAATTTTGAATTTAGCAAAACACAAACATACCAAACGAAGTATTACAACAATACGTAATAGCGATACTCTTTGTGGGGCTCGAGCTATTATTACGGCTTTAACATACCACACAAATGAAATTTTGGGTAACGAATTGACACGCAGTAATATTAAAAAAATTAGGCAAGGTAAAAATATACAAACGAAAATGGCCAAATCTCTTTGCAGCCTCTTACGAAGTTCTTATGACCATAACGGTTTCTCATTGGACGATATGAAACAAGCCGAACATGTCTTGAATGTACAAATAAAAATTGTATGTTCGGAAAACTTTAATTCAATCATATATATGCTGGACCCGAGAAACCAACAAAATTTATTTGTACAAAAATGGCAATCATTTTGACGTCATTAATAGTATGGCAGCATTTTATAGACGCTGCTATTACTGTCACAAATGTGACAAATGTTATAATAATAAAAACAAGCAGCACAAATGCTCTAATATACGTACTTGTGCTTTATGCACCCAACCCCAACACGAAATGACTAGCAAAAATAAAATTTTCTGTAATAATTGCAACAGATATTGCTACAACGAGGAGTGCATGCAAAAGCACGGAGATGTTTGTAAAGAATTTTACAAATGTGACAAAGGTTGCAATAAAATTCGTAACCGTCAAAAACATCATCAATGTGGTTTTTCCATTTGTCAAAATTGTGAACAATTTGTCGAAAAAGCAACACATCAATGTTATATGGTGAAAAAATATGCCAAAGGCGGTATTCGTGACTTACCTTGTACATGTAACGAACGTAGTGTAAACAAAAATATGGGATGTGTTTTTAAGCATCACACTAAAAAACAATATGTTTGTACGAGCCCATGTGCTTGTAATGGCATGTCTGATGAAAAAATACAAAAGTGTTCATATACTGAAAAGTACATTTTTTTCGATTACGAAGCCATGCAAAACACAGGTGTTCATATACCGAATTTGGTAATTGCCCAAGATTTTGACGGTGAAAAATTTACATTCAACACCAATGAGGCGTTTTGCGAGTGGTTAAGAAATGATAAACATAAGGGGTACACGGCTATAGCGCACAATGCCAAGGGTTATGATGCGTATTTCATTTTGAACTATTGTGTGAAAAACGGCATTAAACCATATACCATTTATAATGGGTCAAAATTAATGTTGTTGGAAGTACCACGCATTAAATTGAAGATCATAGATAGCTCGAATTTTGTAGCAGGACCTTTGTCTGCTTTTCCAAAAACTTTTTGTTTAACAGAATTGAAGAAGGAGTTTTTTCCCCATTTTTTGAACACACCTGAAAATCAAAATTATTGCGGCCCTATGCCGGCTGTAGAATTTTATGCACCCAATCGGATGCATCAACAAGAACGATTGAAATTTCTACAATGGTATGACGAACAAAAAGGCCGAGTTTTCGATTTTAGGCAAGAAATTGAAAGTTATTGCGCCTCAGATGTTGAGATTCTGCGCAGGGGATGTTTGACCTTTCGCAAAGATTTTTTGGAAATTGCCAACATTGATCCTTTCCAATATTTAACAATAGCCGGTGTTTGCATGGCCATTTATCGAACTAAATTTTTGACAAAAAATATAATTGCTGTGGTCGAAAATGAAAAAAAAGATACATACAGTGTGGAATCTATGGCTTGGCTTAATCAATACCCCAATGTCCAACACGCCCTAAATGGTGGCGAAGTTTCAATTTTGGGGTGTAAAGTAGATGGTTATGAAAAAACAACAAATACCGTGTACCAGTACCACGGCTGTTTTTGGCATGGTTGCCCTACATGTTTTTTACCAGACACCCTTAATAATGTAAATAATCAAACCATGGATGATTTATATGAAATTACATGTCGTAGAAGCCAACAAATAAAAAATGGTGGCTACAATTTAGTCGAAATTTGGGCTTGTGAATGGGCCAAACAATTCAAAAATGTTGCACAATCGAATAATTTTACAGATGGTGAAGTCGTGGAACCTTTAGAACCTAGAGAAGCGTTTTTTGGCGGGCGTACAAATGCTACCAAATTGAAAGTGTCTGGCCAAAAAATCAGATATATCGACGTGGTTGGTATCTTTATATCCAACTGTTCAATATTTTGATCAATACCCTGTAGGTCATCCAATAAAAATTCTCAAACCTGACAAATACGATCCGAAATGGTTTGGTTTGGTGAAGTGTAGGGTGTTGCCTCCTCGTAAACTCTATCACCCTGTATTACCCGTAAAAACCAACAAATTAACGTTTATTTTATGCCGTTCATGTATGGAAAAGGAAACATCTGATTGTAGGCACACAAACGCGGAGAGATGTCTCTATGGTTGTTGGACCACCTTGGAAATGACCAAAGCTTTGAAAAAAGGATACAAAGTCCAAAAAATCGACGATGTGTGGCATTTCGAAAAACAATCCAACAATTTATTTAAAGAATATGTCCGCAATTTTATGAAAATAAAATTGGAGACTAGCCCACATACGTATGCTTCAAATGAACTATATGCCAAAGCCATTAAAGAACAAATGGATATAGAACTGGACTTGTCGAAAATTGCACCGAACCCTGGCAAAAGAGCTGTTGCCAAAATTTGTCTGAATTCCTTGTGGGGCAAATTTGGTCAACGACAAAATTTGGCTCAAACCGAATTTATCACAGACCCGAAAAAATGGTACGAAATATTGCTAGACGATAAATTGGATATTACTAATTTTATATGTATTAATGATAATATGATACAAGTCACGTATAAATTCAAGGGTAAAATTGTAACAAAAATCAAAGGTTTCACTTTAAATTACGAAAACAGTCAAACGCTGCACAATGATACAATGAAGGATATTATTGAGGGTTCTGCTAAATCAGTGCAATTGACTTTTGATCAAATTGTCCGTGATACGAAAATGAAACATATTATTACAAAAAAACGCGTATCGAAAACTTTTAAAATGGATTATAAAAAAAGACGTATTATAAACGATGATGGAAATTCTGTTATAATCGATACCGTTCCTTGGGGTTATTGAAAATGGAAATGTTCTGATTTTGTCACTGGTCTCATTTTTATCAATGACTATGTATTTTTGAATAGGAATGTTGCCTCAACACAATAAAATTTGAGGCATTTTTCTAGGGTATTTTTTACAAGAGAAAAATTATGTTTACATTTTTCTCCTATATAACAACCCTTTTCATGAATATTATGATTCCTAAACTCCACGTATATACTCCATTTCATAACAATGATGGAAATTCTGTTATAAGCGATACCGTTCCTTGGGTTATTGAAAATGGAAATGTTCTGATTTTGTCACTCGTCTCGTTTTTATTAATGATTATGTATTTTTGAATAGGAATGTTGCCTCAACACAATAAAATTTGAGGCTTTTTAATCTAGCGTATTTTTCACAAGAGAAAAATTATGTTTACATTTTTCTCCTATATAACAACCCTTTTCATGAATATTATGATTCCTAAACCCCCACGCATATACCCCATTTCATAACCGCTACCCCTTTTTCTAGTTCTTAGAAAAAATTCTAAAATCGATAAAGGCCGACTATCGTTGGGTATTTCTTCACAATATACAATGCGAACTATTTTCGCCAAAGCTCGACGTGCCTGTAACAAAAATATATTTACGTTATCATTCCAAATGATATAACCTTTTTTATTACCTTCTTATTTTTTTGTATCAATCTATAAATAACATGGGGGTTTTGGACTCGTTTTAAGACAATTGCATCTGTAAAAAATTAACAATTTAATTTCATGTGGAAAATACCACAACTTTGTCTTACCCATGTTCGAAGCAAAATGAACCTTTACAAATCGCACACCACAATTTCCGTTTGTAACTCTTATATATCAGTTCATCTTATTTCAATAATTATACTTATGTAATGACTTTAATCCGTTGTATACTGGATGTCTAATATTTACTTATTCTCCCAATTTGTATAATGACATTTAATCAACATATTTTTGTATCATTTTCTATTTGAACCAATTTATGCATACTGTTCTTTTGTTTTTATGATATTATTTTTCACATAAATAAAACATATTTGAAAATTTTGTTTGTTTCTTTTGAATATTACTAAAACCTCTAATGACTAATAAACATGCCACCATCTACCAACGTTCAACTTTGAAAAAATTAATATGGCCTCTCCTCACAACAAGTAGTAACGGGCATTACTTCACACAAACAATTGTACTCCAATTTTCACATCGACGTTTTGGTCTAGAAAAATGCCAAGAAAAGGGGGTTATACTCTTACAAAATAAAACACATTGATTTTTTAATATCTATTGAATACACGAGGGCCTCTACATAATCTATGAACTTCATCTTCTTTTCTGGAGCTTTCTTCTATTAAATATTTCGGGGGTCGTTCCATATTACTCTTCATTGAGATAACATCAATTTGTTGGATATTACGCTGACTTGATGATACATGTTTATTCCTTCTTCTTTTAGGTGGGAATAACAGTGATACAATATTCCGATATTTCCACGAACTGTTGGCATTCACAAGGCCATCTGGGTTATATCTTTGCTTGTGAGCATTAGTCATCATTAAAATATTTTTATATGCTGTCAAATCTTCTACATTGTAATGCTGAGGTACTCGTTTACATAACAATTGGAGTAACCCCTCCGTTAGAATAAAACTTTTGTCATGTACAACCACTCTATCATTTTCATAACGTACTGGGGTATTACCAATAACATATCCATCGTTGAATCGTAGACCATAAGTATCAGACTCGATCATTCTTTGCCGTTTCCCATGATTACTACCCCCCCACCTCTATATTTTTACCAAGTGTTCGGTGCAACATATTGAATACAACTGAATTGTCTACATTCCATCAAGTCCATATATAACTACGACATACTGCACCATACTGCGACATACTGCGACATACCGAACATATCCATACTGCACCATACGGCGACAAACCGAACCATACCGAACATACCCATACTACGACATACGGCGACATACCGAACATACCCATACTACGACATACGACGACACACCACGTTTAGCGTAAGTACGGCATACTGTGACATACACCAACATACTCAACCATACAGAACATAACCATACAGCTACATACGCCGAAATTCTGTGCGGTTTTTGGTACACGAAAAACGCCTTTTTGATCACATTTTTGCATGTTTTAAACTTTCAAATTTTAATAATTTTTTGGAACGTTATACCCAACGTAAAGTTATTTCACCTAACATTGGTACACCTGGTATAACACGTTGGCAAACATCAACAAACGTCATGTTTTCCCCTTTGAATAATGTATTTTGAAACACCCTGTTTTACACCCTGTTGTTTTTCTCTCAAAAATGGGGGCTTTGACACACCCTGTATACACTCCTCATTGGAATACCACGTCAAAAATGACGGACCCCATCACAAAAACATTTTGAATCACCCATACCTCCAATGGCGCGTGTTTTCTTTGACAAATGACAAAGGCTGACATGTTTTTTCGCTTACATCATATATTGATACACCCGGTATAACGTTTGACAAGCGGACGTGATATTGTCGACAAGACATATGAAAGGTTGAAAAATATGAGATGAATATATTTTGATCTAAAACTTCATATAATTATTTAATTATGAATTTAAAGGTGGGTAATATTTTATTGGTTTTATATGTTTTTGCAATACATCACAACATAATAATCGTCTGAAACACCTAGTTATTTGGTAAAGTTAAAATTAAGGAGACATAATTGAAAAGCTTAAATTTTGTTCAAGTTTTATTAAGACATCTATGTAATGATAGTGTTAGATAGGAGACAGGAGAAAGGAGACGGGAGGCAGAAGATAGGAGAAAGGAGACTGAAATGCCAAAATGAATAGTTTGACATTGATATGCTTATAAATTTCTTATTCATTAAATTGTCCTGCCGAATTACACTCGTGGTTTGTATTAATATCGGGTAAATTTGTGTTTTTCAAATTCTAAACTGTTTCCTTTAGCAATTTGACACTCCACCTTCGGTGTTTTTAATAGTTGACATTTATTCTCGTCGAAATGATAAGAAACAGTTTCTTATTAAACAACCCAAATTCACCCGATATTAATACAAACCACTTGTGCAACTATAAGTGATAAATTACTGCTGTCTTGAATGAAATTATAATTTTTGTCAGTAACGTATCCTACACTAAATTTGCCTATCTGAAAAAATGAGTTCAAATTAACCAAAAAATACTTCTCTTTTCGAAGAACGTCGACGTTTCAGAGACTATATCTGACTCCATTATCAGAACATGTAGAAAAATCGCTGCAAACTCTATTTAAATTGCTTTGGAAAAATTAAGATATGTCTTTGACAAACGAAAACATTTTGAATCACCCATACCACCAATGGGCACATGTTTTCTTTGACAAATGACGGAAGCTGACCTGTTTTTTGCTTACATCATATATTGGTACACCCGTTATAACTTTTGACAAACGGACGTCATTTTCCTCTTAAACAATGTCAATTGTTAATTGATAAGTATTTTCAAACACCCTGTATACTTCTCCCATTAACCCCGACAATTTTTTAAATTTTTCAAACATCATTATTATTATTATCACATATTTCTGCGACGAATATTTTCATATATCATTATTATTGTTTTTATATCCACGCTCGAATAATAAATTCTTATCAACAACAAAAATCACTCGTCGACTTCACCAAACTGCGACCTTGACCACTTCTGATCTAATGTGATAACACGAAAATATTTTTCTCTAAACAAACTGTTCACGGTTACAACTATGTTTGTCGGATCGACCCATACCCCCCCACTATCTACTTGGGAATCAATGTGTAAATTGTTGATGGTTTCTATGTATCAAAGGCTTAAATGTACCTCCCAAGAAATATTTGTTTATCAGAAAACATTTGAGTAAATTTTTCATTTATTCATAGCAAATGTTTATTAAATAGTATCAAGCAAGAAAACTCCATTACATGCAATAAAAAAAAAAACATGAAGTGTATACCTCTATATGATCTTGGTTTATTCTTGTTGTCATTAAATACTTGAATCCAATGTCATTCAAATATTTTGATAAATCAAGAGTACAAGACACTGTCGCCTTCAAACCTTCAGCTGTTGAATCTGACAGAAACATTTCTTTGGAAGAACATTGTTCCAACAAATCGATGTAAATTAAAAAGGTATCCAGTTCCTGAAAACGATCCATGGAAGTGAATCATATTTCATGACTCATACAGAAGAATTTTATATTAATTATCAATCGAAACTGAGTTTCGTCTGTGTAGTTTGAAGTATCTACGTAAATATTGTGTATATGCATATCACCTAATAGATTGGGCGCACCATAGAACACACACAGTACTTGACTCAATAAATAAGCTATACCGATAAAAGTTTGTATATTTTTCTATTTACTATGATAACTATAACTTTTTCACAAATTCCTGAAGTTTTTTAACATACAATTTATTACTGAAATTTCACCAAAATTCATTGAATTTTCTCAAATTTTCAATTGCACAGCTAAATTCTACACAATGCATAACTTTTCCAACTTTTTCAAAATCATATGTGGGACAATTCTCAGAAGTGTTTCATTTTTATTTTTGAGCGCTAAACACTCATGTTTCTTGGGAGGCATAGACTTTTTTATGTGATTTGCGAAAAACTGGCGAACGGTCTTTTTTTGTTCTTCAGTCCGTGGAACCAAGGTTCTCTTTGATATTTTAATCGGGACTCGTTTCTCTTCTGCAAGGGAATTTGTAGCGTTACCTGAAACCTGAAGCACCATGTCTGATGAGTTTTGATTATTTCCTGGTGATAAAATGTCAGAAACTGTTTTCAGTTCTTCCGCAAAAGGTTGAATCTCATCTTCACTATCAACGTCGTACTCAATGATATCTACATCTAGATCTATATCAATATCATCAAGACTTTTTCCTTTGTATTGTGCTGCTCCTCCTTTTTCCATCAATAACAATAACTTGGATAATTTTGCGGTTTGAAATAAATCATCTGGTAAGCGATATGAACCCCGATGAACATTAACAGTGTGGCCCATAAACGCGGACAATTGTTCAATATCGTTCTCTGACATATTCAAAACTTGCGTCAAAGTAGCTAGATGTTTACGTAATTTCGTAGCCGTAATTGCTTGAGGATTTCTGGTACCAGCCAATTTTGCATATTTACTGATTACTTTATAACCGCAGATAGGTTGCATGGTATTAGGATTTCCAAATAAGTATACATTATCTGTCTTAACGAAGTTTGCTCGATATTTTAATAACATTTCAATATGTTCCTGTATATCGGAACTGAAAAGAACAGGTACTCCTCTTCCCCTCTTCCCGCGTATAACTATTCGCTTGAATCTTTGGAGCAATATTTTTTCTGATGGGGTGATCATTTCCGAAAATTCTTCATAATTTCCGGGATGGTCTCCACACTGTTCATAAGTGTGAAGTAATAACCTTTGGAGCTCACCTGGTCGTCTCCTATTGAGTAGAAGAATTCTACAAAATACCGTTTCCAATAATGTTGTAAAGGCATCTTTATCGCCGCATTTGGATTGCAGCTCTTTGGCAGCTGAATTAGCTTTTGTGATTAGATAGTCTCTTAATAGTTTTAAATCGCTTGCAAGTGGAACCATGGTTATCTTGTTCAACTTTTTCATGTTGGGATCGTTTGAAGACTAATTTGATATTTCAAAACGCCATTCGCTTTCAATTAGCTGAATTAAAGTTTTCAAGTCTGCTTCAGCTTCCGCTGCGGAGAGTGTGCAATTAATCTGCTTTCTTTTGAGGACAAAAATAATAGCTAGTTGACAGCACTGTTTTATTGATGTGCCTAGATTCAGTGCGGTAGAAGCTGACTGGAAAAGTTCATTTTTGTGGTCGAATTGAGCAACGATTTTTGTTGCTGATACAAGAATTTCGAAATTCACGGGTGTTAATGATTCAAAAAGATTTTTGACTGAAGGTTTCAACTTTCTCATTTCTATCAACAATCTGGCAAGCTCTCTCATCTTCCGAGAAGTAACATTAATAAAGTGCTTGTCGCGCTGACTTTTGAAATACCTCGTACCAAAAGCACAAATTAAATCGTCATCAGTTACTGGACGCCTGATTGGTTTTCGGATAGTATTACTGACCAAGAAATTTCCTTTCTTTCTGAGGTCACTGAGAAACTTTTTTCCCGAAGTTCACGCGAGTTGATTCCAGTGCTACATCGTGCGACTTCGGGAGCAATTTGAAGCGTTTGAAGCAACTTTCAATGACATTTTAAACACATTTCCCACCTCTCTGGTGAAAATCAAAAATATACAAGTTGTAGATATCGATCTATACTTTCCGATGCCGGTCACAGAATTTGAATACGACAATTTCCCTTAAATCAGCGTATCTTGCAAAATAAACCCTTAAATTTTTTATAACTCGAATGTGCAAAAATTATACATCGGACAGAAACAATCTTGCGCACAGTGAAACTACATGTTATTATCTATCAGTTCCCTCAATATTGTTTGCCCAAATTCAGATTTATAAAAATTATGAATTTTTGAAAAATGGTCTTTTGTTCGATGTTTTCCCGGATTTTCTCAGTGGAAAATTCATCGATCTGGTCGCATAAAAAACCGTTCTGTAGGTTTTATAATTCCCTACAAATGGCCTATACTACTTTTTATTAGATAGTTCGTGAATGAAAACCCCGGTTTTCGCCCCAGCAAAATCGCTTTGTGGAATTTGTTAAACAAGAAATAGTGAAAAAAATTACAACTTTTTTGGTTTCTTTGCAAATACCCCAAAAAGTATTGAGGGAATCGTTGTACAGTCAATATAACTTTTGTAGAGAATTATAAAACATACAGAACGTTTTTTAATGCGACCAGATCTATGCATTTTCCACTGAGAAAATCCGGGAAAACATCGAATTTTTTTTTTATAAATCTGAATTTGGACAAACAATATTGAGGGAACTGATAAATAATAACATGTATATAGTTTAACTGTGTGCAAGATGGTTATAAACAATTTAAGGGTTTATTTTGCAAGATACGCTGATTTAAGGGAAATTGTCCTATTCAAATTCTGTGAACGGCGTCGGAAAGTAGAGATCGATATCTACAACTTGTATATTTTTGATTTTCACCAGAGAGGTGGGAAATGTGTTTAAAATGTCATTGAAAGTTGCTCCAAACGCATCAAATTGATCCCGAAGGTGCCCGAAGTTCCCGCGAGTTGGTTCCAGTGCTATATCCCCAATTTAAGCCCCGCCCATCCCATCACGTCACTCGAAGTCGTCAGTTTAGCGCGTTAATAAGAATAATAATGATTGTAGATGAAATATTCGGAGTGTGATGATAATAATGATATTTGAAAATAAAGTTATAGAAAAAAAAATGGTTGTTCGGTAAGAGAAAAAAAACATGGCGCTTCATTAAGAGAAAAAAACATGGCGGTTGCTTGTCAAATTTTGTGAAAAACGTGGCGGTGTTTATAGCGTACATCATAGTTGGGGCGTCTCACAAATACTTCATTCAGGAAAAATATATACAGGACGATCCAAAAACTTTAAAAAACATGGCGCTTCATTAAGAGAAAAAAAACATGGCGGTTGCTTGTTAAAATTAGTGAAAAACATGGCGGTGTTTATAGCGTACATCATAGTTGGGGCGTCTCACAAATCCTTCATTCAGGAAAAATATATACAGGACGATCCAAAAACTTTAAAAAACATGGCGCTTCATTAAGAGAAAAAAAACATGGCGGTTGCTTGTCAAATTTTGTGAAAAACATGGCGGTGTTTATAGCGTACATCATAGTTGGGGCGTCTCACAAATACTTCATTCAGTAAAAATATATACAGGTCGATCCAAAAACTTTCATCGATAATAGAAAAAAAATGGTTATTTGTCAAATATCAGGTGGAAAATGGATCAAAGAAAAACGTTTCATTGGGGATATGGGGATTGGAAACAACTACTTACCGATACATGGAGATTGGATTGCATCTGTTATTTCTTCGACGAGGGTGTTTATACTCGTCTGTCAACTGTCATTTGAAAAGAGATTAGTTAAAGAAAAAAGATGACGGTATTTGATTGGTCAACGCAGTTGTATAGTTACGTTCCGTTACGTTTAGGAAAAATATATATATATAGGGTATCTCAAAATAGCATTAGAAAAATATGGAGGCGTTCGATTGGTCAAGGTAACACGTCAATGTACACGGTCGCATCATACATTTTTCATTTGAAACAACTACTTGCCCATACAGAGCTTGGATTACATCTGTCATTTCGACGAGGGTGTTTACATTTATCTGTCATCTGTCATTTGAAAAAAGATTTGTTAATAGAAAAAAAGATGACGACATTTGATTGGTCAACGCAGTACGTTTAGGAAAATATGTATAGGATATCTCAAAATAGCATTAGAAAAATATAGAGGCGTTCGATTGGTTAAGGCAGCACATCAATGTACAGGGTCGCATCATAAATTTCTCATTTGAAACAGCTACTCACCCATACATAGAGATTGAATTACATCTGACATATATGTGATGATAGTGTTAGACAGGAGACGGGAGAAAGGAGACGGAAGATAGGACATAGAAGGCAGAAGATAGGAGTTAGGAGAGAAAATATAGGAGATAGGTGGGTAGATATTCAGTTTGATCTAGCCAGAACGAACTAACCTTACATATAGAGCATTTAAAAAACATTAAATTTCGTCTGATCTAACCAGAACGAACTAACCTTACGTATAGCGACTTAAGAACCTCAACGTTGTTAGGAAAAAAGATGACTGCTGTCATTTTTTTTTTCAAATATAAGGTGGAAAATGGATAAAAAACGTATCATTGAGGATTCGAAACAACTACTAGCTCATACAGAGAGGTTGATTTACATCTGACATTTGTGTGATGTTCGTTGAAGAAAAAATAATTGCGGCGTTCATAGCATGTAGTTAAAAACGTATGCTTGGGGGATATGAGGATTTGAAAACTACTTGCCCGTAAAGAGAGATTGAATTACATCAGACATCTATGTATTGTTTGATCGAACCAGAACGAACTAACCTTAGGTACGTCAGTGATCCAATCCGCGCTTGTGAGAATAATAATTATAGATGTAATATTCAGAGTGTGTTAATAATAATGATGTTTGAAAAAATGTGAAAATGGCGGGGTAACGAGGTTGTAATGTTTCAACGTGCGATTCCAATGAGGAACGAATATAGGGTGTTTGAAAATACATTACTTAAGAGAAAAATGAACAGTGTGTGTCAAAATACACCATTTAAGAGGAAAAAAACATGGCGGTTGCTGGTCAACGTTGTATACCAGGTGTACCAACATATCATTCAAGAGAAAAACAACAGGGTGTCTCAAATTGCACACAGGGTGTTTCAAAATACAACATTTAAGAGAAAAAAACATGGCGGTTGCTTGTCAACGTGTTATACCGGGTGTACCAACATGTCATTTAAGAGAAAAAAAACATGGCGATTGTTGTTGCTTGTCAACGTGCTATACCAGGTGTAACAATGTTTGGTGGGAAAAATGAATCAAAGAAAAAATATATCATTGGTGGTATGGGGATTCAAAAGTTGTTTAATGGAATACGAAAAACGCTTATTGTAGTCACATTTTTGCATGTTTTAGCACTTTGAATTTTAGTAGTTTTTTGAAATGTGAAAAATGGTAATTGTAGTCACATTTTTACATGTTTCAGCGTTTCAAATTTTAGTTGTTCTTTGAGGCGAAAAAACGTTCATTTTGACCAATTTTGAAATGTCAAATCTCCATAAGGAATACGTGTAAACATACAATTTTTATGGTTTAATTTTAGATTGTTTTTTGGAATGCGAAAAATGGTTATTGTGATCACATTTTTGCATGTTTCAGCGTTTCAAAAAACAGGTGTTTTTCGGAATGCGAAAAACGCATATTGTGGTCACATTTTACATGTCTCAACGTTTCAAATTTTAGTTGTTTTTTGATATGCGAAAAATGTCTTTTTTTATCACATTTTTGTGTGTTTTTTTTATTGAACCGTTCAGTCTTTCGCCCGACTGTTTATTTAGAAAAAATAAAAAATATATGTCGGGTGTGGGACATGTTTGTCTGTCAGCGTTTTTGTTTTCGCCAGCGTTATTGCTTCAGCATAAAGTGAGGTTAGATGAAAACGCGGTATGTAGCTGTATGGTTATGTTCGGTATGGTTCGGTTTGTCACCGTATGGTGCAGTATGGGTATGTTCGGTATGGTTCGGTTTGTCACCGTATGGTGCAGTATGGGTATGTTCGGTATGGTTGGGTTTGTCACAGTATGTCACAGTATGGCTTAGCTTGATATATATATATAGACTCGATGGAATGTAGAGAATTCAGATGCATTCAATATTTCGGCAAAAAACTAGATGAAGAAGCTTATAGAACATGTAGAGGTCTTCTTGTATTCAATAGATATTAAAATTATGATGTGTGTTTCATTTTTAATCAACTTTGATTTATGTGAAATAGCGATTTTCCCATTTAAAAGAATCGCACTTTGAAATGTGTGGGCTACATCTATTTTGAATGCATTGTGTGTATCACACGTTGAAATGTTATGAAATTTTGTCTAGAAAAAATGTACTCATTCCAAATGATGACAAGTCCGTTTCCACATCACCCAGGAGGTAGGACAGCCAATGCGTTTCCTTTTTTTATTGTGGAAGTTTCCCCAGTAGGCCTATCATAACCACCAAATTATTTTCAAGTTATAGCTTATGTAGCCAATACAAATTTTGTCATCGTGGGAGTGAGTAGAAATACTCAATATTAAGTTAAGCATAAAAACATAGTAAGTATGCATATGGGTGATAAAATTTTATTCAGCAGTCATTTTCAATGTTCATGTTATAGGATTAGTTCATTTAATTGGATATTAAAATCGAATTGATGTATATTAAGTACATCAATGATGAAACAATGGTGGTCAGTTAACGGAAATATCATGATGAGGTGTAGTTGAAATACAAGGAGTAAATACACAGGTTCCCAAGTTCAGTTAGGAGGTATTCTTCAAACCTTGTTCATATTTTTTTTTCTGATACAAGGAGTGAATACACAGGTTCCCAAGTTTAGTTACGAGGTATTCTTCAAACCTTGGATATATTTTTTTTTGCAAATACAAGGAGTGAATACACAGGTTCCCAAGTTTAATTAGGAGATATTCTTCAAACCTTGGATATATTCTTTTCTTTTTTGGGGATAAAAGGAGTGAACACAGGTTCCCATCATTCATGTACTTACTTTACATTAATCGATAGTAATATCTGAATAGTCAAAGTAGATACGTTTAATGCATGTACTTTTGAAGAGGACTGCTGTTTGAGAGGCAGTTTCAGTGTGACTGCTTTTTTTTTGTTGTTGACCAATGATTTGAGGATAGGCTAAATAGGATGGGAGGTTTATAAAAATTCAAATTTTGATTTTTAAATCCAAAAGGAACAGAGCCGTGATCTGAGAGGAATTTTCTTTTTGTGGAGTTTGGCTTGTAGTTTTTAGACATATTTATTGTTATTACGTCGTGTTCTTGAGTTCGCCTGATTTGTGGAGTCAGTATGCCTATAGGTTCTGAAGGTTGTAAAACCATTTGTTTGATTTTGTCGAAATTTATAGTTTCCAATGCCTTGAGGGTGAGGGAGATACCCTTGACTTTGCAAACCACTTTTTCATCTTTACCATCCCAAAACTTATAAGCATAATTTTTTGGGCCACCTGATACAAATTCTGTTATATATGAACCAGTACCCAATTCATCAGTCATATCACCAATAAATTCTCCGATGGGGATATCGCATTGACCAGGTCTGGAAATATATATCGCAGAATCCGTGTCATAGTACAGAACTCTGTCATTGAGTTGCTCGAGATAACTGTAAAGTTTCAAACGAGCAAGAGCTGTGACGTAGGAAGCCAACACGACATTGACTGTTGGTAAAAGATCATAACACTCATCTTTATATTCCCAATTGACAATGAGAGTTTCTTCGTTCACAGGAAGAACGGTGTTGACGAATATTGAGAGATTACTCAACATTGAAAAGAATTCGGCTGGTTGATTGATGATAGAAGTTTTCGTTTGATTTTCACGTTGGCCAAATTTGCCCCAGAATGAATTCAGCATGAGTTTAGCCAAAGATCTCAAGCCTGGATTATTGCAAATTTTCGCAAATTCCAATTGTATATCCTCTCGTTGTAGGAACATTTCGATATATCGTTCCTTTTCTTCTTGACTTCGACAATGCGAAGGCCAATCCGATGCCTCTTGTTTGATCTTGAGAAATTTATTCATCATGTCCGTGAATAAGCCAGAGGTGTTTTTGTCAAATTGGACGGAGTCATAGCTCCAAATTTCATAAATTTCCAGAATTTCATACCCCAATTCAACAGCTTTTACAACTTCTTCCATCACCCAGGTCCCGGTGAGGGCTCGTTCATCATTTGAGTGATGACAATCCCCCGTGTTGAATGTTTCTCCGCAAATACGACATAATACAAACATTAATTTATTATTCATTTTTTGCGGAAGAACTGGATGAAACAGAGATGAAGGAGGGAGAATTTTACATTTTATTATTCCAGTAATGGAAGAAAGATTATTCGAAGAACATTCGGAACCAATAAGAACTTTAGGATGGCCAACAGGAAATTTCCCATATTTACATACCCAGGGGTAGAGGGAGCAGATGTCAGTATATTTGATTGTTTCTGTTTCCTTAGCTTTATAATACTCAACAACATTTCCTGTTCGACCACCATAAAAAGCGTCACGAGGCTCAAGAGGGAGTTTAGTCAGAAGGATATGTGAGTCTGTGTAGTTCTTCAACTCGTTATTTTTGGATAATTGTTTCCGGAATTCACACTCCCACATCTCAATTATGTCAAATCCCAATGACTTGAGTCTTTCAACTTTGGCTCGAGTGGCCTCGTAACGTATATTCAAAGTTTCAGAAGGGTTATCTTTGAGAGGTTGGTCCCTTTGAGAGACTAAACATTTACATCCGTGAAAATAACAGCCTTGAAATTCAAAGACTTGATTTGTTTCCACGCAAAAACCATCGACTTTCACACCGCCAACTATTGCTTCAAAGCCCTTGGCAGCATGTTGAATATTGATATTTCTAACCTTCTCTTCCCATATCAACCATTGAATGGCAACTTTGGATTGGTTGTCTCTGTATCTGTACCCACCTTTGGGAATAATACCAATGGTATTGGGCTTGAGGAAATTTCGCCTGAACACTTTATTGCATGCAGACGCAATAGTACACGCCTCCATGAAAGGACAAACGTTCGTCGTTTCGAGCATCATATGGCGAAATTTGAGACAAGCCTGTGTCAAAATATCAACATCTGAGATACAATAGGCAATTATTTCCTTTTGAAAATCAAACACGTAATTTTGTTCGATTTTTGTCTTGTACCATATCTCAAAATCATTGAGTTCCTTATCGGTTCTGAAATGATCAGGTATGTAAAACTCAACTGATGGCATTGGTCCAACATAATTTTGTTTTTTCAGGCGGTTAAACAGGTGGGGGGAAAATCCCTTATGCATTTCCGAAATTCCAAAAGCCTTTGGAAGTTTGCTCAAAGCCATGGGAAAATAATTGAGTGAATCAAGAAATTTAACGTTGCCTAGAGACATAGAAATCAATTTGGTTCCTCTCATAATAAGCTCAGGCTTCAGGCTGGTTTTTGTTAAAACATAATTAAGAATGAATTGATGGTCGAATCCTCCTCCATTGTGTGCGATAACAACGACTTTTTTATATTCAAAACATGATGTACGAATGGGGAGATTGGATCATCACATTTGAGAATTTGCAGACGAAGACCACATTTTTACATATTTGAGAATCCGAGGAAATGCAAATATCACAACACTGGCGAAAAACGCAAAGATTGGGTTCATGTAGAAGAGAACCGTCAGCTCTAACCTTTTCTTGCCTCGTTTCGAGATCGTAAAAAATATAAAGATAATTTTCAGATAGGGGCTTGCGATTGTCCGGTTGAATGTGACACAAATGACCAAAAGGCTGATGTTTATTGCAAACACTACAAAATATCTCCCCACAAGTATGATTTCGATCTGCTTTAATGATTTTGAAACAGTCCTCACAACGTCGTATTTGTGTGCAGATATCATGTTGTAAGTGCTTTTCGAAACAAATTTGTCCCCTGAAAGATCTTTTGCACGACTCACATTTCACTGACAATACCTCAGAGAAACAAGGAGGAGATTACAAACACCTAGGACATGTTTTCCCACAATGATGTTTTTGTTTGTTAGAGTATGGAACATTACATTCTTCACAAAAATAACTACAACAGTAAGGGAAGTGATGACGTTGTAATGGCCTTCGTGATACAAAAGATTCAAAGAGGAACCAACGCCAACGCCTTTGAATATTAAATCGCGACCTTTACTACCGTAGGCATAAACCGTTATTTTATAATTTTGGAGATACCGCTGAAATTGTTGAAGTTCAGGTATACCAGAACCCTCTTCAGGAATAGTAACTCCAGCAGTTTCCATCAATTCACGAGTTCTTGTTGTTTGAAGCTTTCCTATATCCTGACGTACCTTCACAACTTCAGGGTCTTTATCGACATAAGCTTTGGCGACCACAAGAGCACGAGGAAGACACAGGTTATCTTTGTTATTGATAACAATTATGCCTTGCCGCTTACTACACTCCTCAGTAAATGTGTTGTACGAGCGGCTTCGACCATTACCAACAGGCATTTTCACCGAGGTAACACCCAAACAAAAAGTTTCAGTATTGAAACCAGATGAATTAGATTGGTATATGGATGAGATTTTATCGAATATTTCATCGCTAGTTATTTCAGACGCAGGTCTGAATCTCATCCACCCCTGTCCACGTGAAAATTCCTTAGAACAAAAAGTGAACCCGACATAATCCGTTGGTGTTAGCCCGCTCGTACCCTTGAAGATAGTTTGCGAAATAGCATCTCTTACCCAGCTCACAGGTTCTGCACCTTTTGGAATTGGCTTTATTTTGAATTCCAAAGTTCTACCTTGGACTCCAAAACGGCGAATCACTTTGGTTGAATCTTTAATGATTAAAAACTTGGAATCAAAGGAATCTCACAAGGAACGCAATTTTTAAAAGAACACGTCTGAGCACTTCAAGAGTTGGACAGATAATGATACGAAGTTACTGCGTTACTCTATATCTCGAGGTATGAAAAAAGGGTGGGGGTAATGTTTTTAAAAGACACGTTTAATCACTATGAAAAAGGATTGGGGATAGTGATGAGACACAGCGTATCATTTGCTGATTCAATTCGTACGAATTGTATCGCGACAACAACTATCTGCGGCAAATGGAATATCCGATGTCAACTCTGCTTCACATACACTCGTAAGAGACTTTTCAATTGGAGCAGTTTTCAACAGCGGAATGAATGGAATTGTTCTGGGTTCTACCATATCTGTAAATTGACGAAAAGAAGTCGTTAAAATTAACTAAAAGACGGATCGTAATAATTTTGAATGTGATATCATCAAATACTCAGAGTTGCGATATTTTGAGTGTATTACCGATGAGCAATGAATTTAAATTTGAACAGATAAAAATGCATGAGGATTGCCAACTTGAGTGATACCAACTTAAAAATGATATAATAGTCATATGTTAGTTAAATAATTATAACGGTTGGGGCAAGACTAACCAAAAAGGGTGGGGGTAATTATCAATGGTTTATTTGATAGACGAAACTGAACGGTTTCAAAGGGCCCCCAGTCTGTAAAAATTTGTGCTTCAATTAATATAAGAATACGTATAAAAGTGGTGCATTTGTCATATATCGAGGTATTTGTAACATTTCTATGCATTGATCCCCATAAGAATGCAGGTAAAATGGTCTATATCGTTTGACACATGAAACTGAAAAATGAAATTTTCAGAAAATTATGTTTCAGATTGAACGCCTAATAAAAAGGGGTGGGGGTAAAGAAAATCTGTCGGACGGAAAAATATTTAAAAATAATATGATTTGGAAATTTCATTCATCATTTAACGTTCACTCTGAGCAGTCGCATTAGCAAACAAGCGATAATATGTCCTAATCCCATGTTCCAGCAGTTTCACTTGAACTTGATCAAATCATGTATTGAACAAGCATTCATTCAAAACAATTATTGTGGAGCATGTTTGCCGGCAAGTTTAATTTTCTATGAGTTAGTCAAGAAGTATGGAATTACAGTAAAGTTATGTGTCGGAACGAAGTTTTATTCGAATGGGGTTATAATTACACCGCATTTTTGGATTGAGCATAATCAAATAGCGTATGATCCTACTGATGCCATCACTAAATTTTATTTTCCTCATGAATACGAATTTACATTGAAGAAGGGAATGTTTATGCGTCATACTACTGAAGATACCAAAATGATCGATATTTATCGTAATGTCAAACAAACCAAGTCCACAACAGAGTACTTTGATGGAGCTCCAAAAAGTTTATTGAAAATACGTAAAAATATTCATAATGTTATAGCTACAATACTTGACAACGAGAAAAATTAATATTGCGAGTTATTGAATACATATACCAAACTTAAGAATAACGTAAGGGAGCAAGACTAACCAAAAGGGGAGGGGGTAAAAAGAAATTTTATCTAGTGGATGAAATCCCCTTAGCACGCAAATCATTCCCGGCATTGAAGATGGAAGCAGTGAGATTATTTTATGGTGCTCAAGCTGCTAAGAAAATAAGGCAGTTGAATAGTGATTTCATACAACAGTGGTATCATGATAGAAAAATCAGCTGCTATATTATTTACATCGACGATAAACCAACAGCATTTGCGCTGCTCTCAAGCATGGATTTTGATCCCCTGAGGAAACATTCAAAACCGAAAACCATCAATTATATTCATACATTACTGGAATACCGAAGAAAATGATATGCAGCTAAACTCATCGCTCACATCAAGAATCACGAAGAATTTACAGCTTTTTGCAGCAATGAGGAATCTGAACGATTATTTGAAAAATGTGGTTGTAATTATTGTGGTGAAATACTATGTCCAATGTTTAGATATCCATAATAAAATTTGAAAAAGATTTAAGCTTTTCAATTATGTCTCTTTAATTTTAACTTTTTGAGTCTTTATCAAATAACTAGGTGTTTCAGATGATTATGATGTTGCGGTGGATTGTAAAAACATCTATTTTTTCAACCAATAAAATATCACCCACCTTCAAATTCATAATAGAGAAGATTAGTGTGACGTCACAGTAATGGTTTGTAGCACTGAATTCTGTCATTTGTCGTTGGACCGTTTCCAAACAAATTATTTTTGTATGTATTCTGCCGTTTGCAAATTTGTTTATGCAAGTGTTTTATTAAGTGAAAGTAAGTTAAATAATTTATGAACGTTTTGGGAATCTGCCTTAAATGAACTTCAAAGTAAATATAATTTTTTAATAGTTCTGATGAATTTTCATATATTAATTTCAAATGAAAATATATTGAGGTTAAGTGTTGTAATTTTTCTGGTAATAAATTGAAATTTTTGGGAGATTCTTAACATTTCACAATTAATATTGTATGTCAGTTTAAAGTTAGAATTATTTTATAGAAATGGTTATGTGCTTTGCTCCCGATTGCAAGCATTATAGTGAGAGGAGAACCTGTTCTTTCTTTCGGTTTCCGAAAGATCCAGCTCTATTAAAAACATGGATTACACTCATCAGATTTGGCATTTCTTTGTTTCTATAACTGTTTTATATTGACGTTAATGATTTTGTTACAGACGAGATGACAAAGACCCCACACCATCGTCGCTCATTTGTTCATGTCACTTTGTAAATGGTGACAAAAGCAATTTGCCTAGCTTATTTAAACATAATGAGAAAAAGCTGTTTACGTTTCAGTCACCAGAAAAGAAAAAGAGAAGGTAATATTAAATAATACAATTGGAGTATAATAAGGTTAATTTACCTAAATTCTAGGTTCAGACAACACTCCGATACCGCATCAGTTATTGCAACAGGTGGTCCAAATGAGGTGCACTCCTCTGATACTGCACCAAACAGAATACCCGAGGAGATTCAGGAAGTGTCGGAGGTACACTCCTCTGATAATGCACGGATTTGTGTGGACTATTCTTCAGCAGGACCGTCGAAAGTTAGTGAGGAGATTCAAGAAGTGTCACCAATAGGTGATCCAAATGAGGCACACTTCTCTGGTAATGCACCAATGTGTATGGACTATTCTTTACCAGGACCGTCAAGAGATAGTGAGGAGATTCAGGAAGTGTCAGCAACAGGTGATCCAAATGAGGCACACTCCTGTCGTAATGCACCAATGTGTTATTCTTCACCAGGACCATCGAGAGATAGTGATGATTCAAGACTCTCTACTGATAATGAGACCAAGTTTGAAAAAATGCAGAATTTGTTAGGTTCTGGTAGTGCACAGCAAGAAGCAGAAATGTATTTTTTAAAAAAAGAAAATGATATGCTAAAGAAACAGCTGCAAAATCTGTCGGTAAGATTTTCCTTTGATGTCATTAAGAACAATGACAAACTTATTAGTATCTATACTGGATTACCTAATGTGCACATATTTGATTGTCTATATAGCCTCTTTAAAGATTTGAGAATAAATTATACACAGGGGTGGACAGTAGGCCTTATTCCAAAAAAAGATCAGTTGCTCGTAACTTTGATGAAACTGAGATTGAATTTACTACATAATGATTTGGCATGTAGATTTAATTGTAGTCAAGCAACAGTTTCAAACGTGGTTTCAACATGGATTCATGCTATTCATGAAATTCTATTTTGTCAACTGATGGCAAGTATTCCTTCAAGACAGAAGAACAAACAATGTATGCCAGCTTGTTTTAGTACATTTACAAACTGTAGGATTGTACTAGATTGCACAGAAGTTAAGTGTATAAGGCCGTCTTCATTAGAAAAACAGATATCAACCTACAGTTCTTATAAACACCAAAATACTGTTAAGGGTTTAATTGGTGTTGCTCCAAATGGTGTGGTAACATTTGCTAGCGACCTCTACCCAGGATCCACATCGGATAAAAAAATTGTGCAAGATTGAACAATTTTGGGGAAAATGGTTGCAGGAGATCTAATACTAGCAGATAAGGGATTTTTAATTCTGGATATTTTACCAGAAGGAGTTCACCTCAACTTACCACCATTTTTGACAAATCCACAATTTACCCCTCAACAGGTAATAAAGACACGGACTATAGCCAGGGCCAGAATTCATGTTGAAAGGGCCATACAAAGAATGAAATGCTTTTCAATATTAGACTCTATACCTCAGAACTTACTGCCACAATCAACACAGATTTTCCAAGTTTGTGCTGCATTAACAAATTTGCAGTTCCCGTTAATTGCTGAAGTGGGCGGTTTGTATAAAACTGATTAGATAATAGTGATTGTTTGTATTTATGTTTGTACATACTATTTTTTATTTCAAAAACTGTTCGATTGAATTTTTTCTTGTAGATTGAAATTTTTTGTCAATAAAAAATTAGACTAGATGTACCTAATATAGATTTAGTTTACATATTATTTGTTAGTTTATATAAATGTTATTTTTGTATATTTTTATTCTTAAACTTTAAAAAATATACCTATATTAACATCTATTCGTTTTTTTGTATATTTCATATAAGTTTGTCCTATAAATGAATAATTTTTAATCTCTCTCTTATTTTTTTATCTGATTTATGACTTTACCATGTTATAATTAAAAGCACAATCAACATTTTTCACTGAATAGAATGCGAAATTCAATATTACCCCTGTAAGAATGACCAAAGGCATTAATTTTATGCTTACAATGTTTGAATTCCCTAGTAAGTACCTACATTAGGTTCAAAAAGTTTATTATTATTCTCGTAGAGTCTGGCAACAATTAAATACATCTGTAATAAAAATTTATTTTATTGCTTATCATACTATATATCATATCAATAGCTCACATATTTTTCACCTAACAAAAAAGGTATATAATGTTCTAAATAAATTTTTTTAAGTATTTTTAAGTTGTCTTCAAAGTCTTCAGCTTCTATATTTACTATTACAACTTCTTTCGGAGTCCATACAACAAGGTGAGTCTTTTTTCTGTATGTAACAGCCAGTTGGCCTTGGATTTGAAAGAAATATTCATGATTCCTATTTACTGATATGTTGCCATCATTATCTGATGTTATTATGTAATCATGTACAGTTTTGATAGCTTCTAATAGAGACTGATCACGATATTTGAAGTGCTTCCTCCAAAGCTTTAACACCTTGTTTTTCATGTAGGTTTCCCCATTGCACTGCTTTAATGTGGTCCAAATTATATGCACCTGTTGATATAATTTCTTTAATATTCAAGATATTTTATTATAAAATAACTAGCTAAAAATATGAAACAACTATAAATGTATGTACCTGAAAGTCTTTTAAATAGACTTGGAGGATAACGCTCCCTGTGACATGCTGCCAACACAATTGAAAAATTACTAGCTGTCAGTCTATTTTTTCTCGCCATCAGCCATTTTGAGTTGTTTGACTGTCCAATTGTTTCTTCAGCTAGCTTAAGAATATCACGTTGTTCCAGTTTCACCTTATTTTGAAAAAAAACTGACTTGTCCTGTGCAGACAAATATTGTTCACTGAATAAGATGTCTTCAATATTTGCTACATATTTTTCTTCGTCTGCTGCTATTTCATCTGCTTAAAGCCAAGAGAAGCCAACAGCACCATCAAAAACAGAAAGTTGGGTCTTGAAATCATTGATTTCTTTTTCTGTTAAATTCCTCTCCGTTGCTCTGTGAGGCTTAGGTGGATAAATATCTTTAATTTTTTTTATTTCTATGTCCTTTCATGGTTTAGACTTGCTCCAAGCACACTCCTTATCAGTAACAGATAAATTGTCACGAGCAAAGAGTAACAAAGCTGCCATGTGATGACATCGTAATTGACCACGTGGACAGTTACACTTGCCTGATTTTATTGACCAGTCTACGTCAAATTCTATCTGAAATTAAAAAAAAAAACACTGAATACAAATGTAAAGGTAGGTATAACAGGGGCATTGAAATAATATTACAGGTATCTTTGACCACTATACACCATGACAAAATATTACGATAGTAAGTTATACTTTTCCAAATCATACCTCAACATTATATTGTCGGTCTCTCATGCTGGCATGCACCTTTCCACGAATAATAAGAAGGTCACTATCGGACATCATACTAATCACATGCCCTGAATCCACAGCATTTTCTCCTCTCTTCACTAGTTTTTCTTCGTCTTTAAAGAAGTTCATTACCTCAGACAGCTTAATTATGTGCTTTGATGCCATGTTGATTCTCCAGGAAGGGCGGTAATCACACTAAAATTTAAAACGGCTGATATTATTTAAAAATTAAATCACTATGAATAAGCTAATAATAACAACAATTTCAAACATCGTGCTTATTCAAGGGGCTAAACCCTAATCATGAATAAAAATGCAAAATTGCTAAATCCAAACAAAACTGAATAACCTCACAAACTTTTGAATATGTCTGTCTCGAGTTATATGCCATATTTATAAGCAGTTTTTTAATTCGTTAATTAGGAATTAGATATAAAAAACAGAAAACCCACCTGAAAATTCTAAGATGTAGCAGACAACTTTACAAAATAACTTTTATAAATCTCTTATGGCCACTTACACGTAAAACTGGTTTGTTTGGAAACGGAACAATATATTTGGGCAGGTACCAACCTCAATCTGACGTCATGACTAATTTAGTCTATTAAACAATTATATGAAGCTTTACATTGAAATATATTCATCTCATATCTTCTCAAACTTTCATATGTCTCATCGACGATATCCTTCTTACGAACTACTGCTCTGAGACACTACATTAAGACTCGTTTGAAATCGATCCGATTTGACCACTTTAAAAATATGTCAACTACGTAACAGCATTGCCCTCAAATGATGAGCATGCGCAGTGGAGAGACAGACTTCCAACCACCCCAGATGGTTAGACGTGTTAACCCCACACTTTTAGTAGTTGACCAATACTGAGGTAGAATATGTCGTATCCATTTTAGTGGTCATGAGTTACGTCACAAGTTTTTGGGTGTTGGACCATAGACGTTTCGTCTACGGTCCGAAAAACCTTCAAATTTTGGATTTGGTACAATTTGAAGGTGTAGATGAATCATCTACACCTTGCCCCAGGTATGGCTCTCAAATCCGGGGTACTTTTCAAAAATTTGTTGTTTTAAAAACTGTGCCATCCAAATCGAAATTCATCAACGTTACTGGAATTTTTGAGTTGATCAGTACTTCAAAAATGTCACTCCATTTAAATTTTGGAATTTAGGCCATACCATTGAACGGTATGGTCAAATCAACTAATTTTTTTAGTTGTAAAATTGTATTATCAAGTCTTTCATATCCCAATTGTGTGTTCCTACACCGCGGGTCGAAATACCGGGTGACCCGGAACCAATTTACCCCCCTGTATCTTCGTTGTTATTTTATATGGATGTTTCAAATTTGGTACTTCGATTTGATGTTATGAATGTACAATTTAGCAAGTATCAATCCAAATATGACACTTCCGGTTTGACCGGAAGCACATCTAATTTTTATATTTCAAATGAGAAGTATATTTTTTTTTTGAAAATAACAATTCAGTATGGAATTACCTTCACAATGATATATCACAATGATACTTTCAATTCACAATCTGCTTACATAAGTGACATTTTATAAGAAAAATACTTTTTGTATTCCCCTCGTAACGAAATATTTTCATGAAAGTATGCTGTGGAAGATTGAACAATATAATCTACACAATAAGTTTCAACATCATAGGAATTTTTAAAGTTGGTTAGAAACTCAAGTGCATATTGAAATACAAAAAATTAGAAAAAAAACTTCTACATTTTTGTTTCCTAATTATTTTTATGAAGATAATTTTCATGCTATACTTTGTATTGAACATTTCAACATCATGTTAGTTGGCTATGGAATTAAATTTATTCTAAAGGTCTGGAGTTATTTTTGAAACTGCACAATCGGACTCACAAAATATTTATTTCGATAATTTTTCTACAAAGTAGTAGACATTTGGAACTTGTACAGTTTTATAACTCAATTCAAAAGAAATTCCATACCTATGACAGACTTAATTATTCTAATTGTTCAAATTGTCGCCCGTTAACGTCAATGCATTTTTGTATTTTTTCGGGGCATGCCCGCATAACATTCACGAGTTGAGCCGGAGTAATTTCGTTAATGGCTCTCCTTACCCTGTCTTCAAGTTCCTCGCGATTTTGAGGTCTATTATGAGCATAAACTTTATTCTTCAAGTGAGCCCAAACAAAAAAATCCATTGGCGTGAGGTCTGGTGACCTTGGTGGCCAACGAATTGGGCCATGAGTACCAATCCAATTGTCGTTGAAAGTTCTAGTAAGATGTCCTCGGACTACATTCGAATTATGTGGAGGTGCTCCATCTTGTTGGAAATACATAACGCGACGTGTCGCTAAGGGAATGTCTTCAATAAAATTTTGGACTTCATCATTTAAAATTTGTAGGTACCGTTCACTTGTTAAAGCTCCATCAAAAATAATTGGTCCCACTATTCTGGTTCCAAAAATTCCTAGCCAAACATTGAATCCGAATCTCTCCTGGTGTCTTCCTTCTCTGAACACATGCGGATTTTCTTGTGCCCAATAACGTAAATTATTTCTATTGAAATGACCATTGTTTGTAAAGCGTGATTCATCACTGTATAGAATATTGTAATGGAAATTTTGATTTTCTGTTTCTTTTCGTATAACCCAGTTACAATACGCAATCCTTCTCTGCACATCATTTTCATACAAATATTGATGAATTTGATATTTGAATGAACGATACCGGTGTTTTTTCAAAATTTTTCGAGCTGTTTCTCTAGGTACCCCGGCCTCATATTCGATTTGCCTTAATGATGTATTTGGATCAATTTCAACCGCTGCTAGAACAGTGATCTCCGTATCTTCGCTTACAATAACATGTTCCCCATCATGATTATTCCGTTCTTTCCTGAACTGTGACTCCAATATTACAAAATAGTTTCTACTACTAGGGTGCGGACGGTTAGGATACCTATCCTGGTACAGACGCAAGGCTAAATAGGAATTTTTCCTTGCTTCTCCATATATCAACAACATATCAACCTTTTCAGTTTGGGTAAATCGGTAGTAGTTGTTCATTTCACAAATAATTATCTTCCCAGAATCCCACAATTCAGAACATTCGAAATGTCAACAATTTGGCGTAAACACAACAACAGAACAACTCAACAAATTTAATTCCATAGCCAACTAACATGAAGTTGAATTGTTCAATAAAAGGTAGGTATAGCATGGAAATTATCTTCATAAAAAATAATTAGGAAACAAAACAAGGTTTCGTTCAATTCTTGTATTTCAATATGTATTTGAGTTTCTAAGCAACATTAAAAATTCCTATGTATTGGTATCCAAAAATTAAGAAAAACTAAAATCATAAAAATAATTAGTCTGCATAAAACTTATTGTGTGAAAGTTGTGCCACGAATTATTGTTACTTACATTATATTGTTCAATCTTCCACAGCATACTTTCATGAAAATGTTTCGTTACGAGGGGAATACAAAAAGTAATTTTTTTATAAAATGTCACTTATGTAAGCAGATTGTGAATTGAAAGTATCATTGTGATATATCATTGTGAAGGTAATTCTATATCGAATTGTAATTTTCAAAAAAAAAAAAATACTTCCCATTTGAAATATAAAAATTAGATGTGCTTCCGGTCAAACCGGAAGTGTCATATTTGGATTGATACTTGCTAAATTGTACATTCATAACATCAAATCGAAGTACCAAATTTGAGACATCCATATAAAATAACAACGAAGATACAGGGGGGTAAATTGGTTCCGGGTCACCCGGTATAGTACCAAATGGTGTTTCGTTTGCATCAGATAATGAAATTATATTCCTACACCGCGGATCAAAATATAGTATCAAATGGTGTATCACTATCAATTCTTTTTAAAAAAAATTTCAACATAAACATATAAGTCAATAGTTTTTATTAAATGTCTTCTTGGTCAGACCTCTGTTGTTTATTATTGCTCTGTTTGCCCAAGTTTGCAAAGAGAACACTGAATTAACGATTAAAAAAAAAACATTTCCTTGAGATATTGTCCTCTAAATTTCTCTATTCTTGCTACCCACGCTGTCACAACATGAGATTTGTAGAAAATCTGATAACAAGACCTATCATTTTCAATAGACATATTGAGGAAAATGCCACAAAAAATCACTAAGTCGACCTCGGAGCACCACGTCAAATAATAATAACCTTCCTCTACAGGTTATGTCTTTGGGTACACTCAATGAGTGTTTTTGAGAAAAAATTTAATTGAAAATATTTAAACAATCACTATAAAATTTACCCATTTCGTTTAACACTTCTCGCTCAATAACAAAACGATAATGTTTTCCAACACCTCATATAATTTGTTAAAGCGTGTGAGTTTTCTTCTTGATACCTTTTAAAAACCGCAATATATCCTTTCACAGCTTTTTGTTGAACTATATACATTTTTTGCTATCAGTTTCAAATATAATAATGAAAAAGTCAATACATTTTGACTTTTATATGAACTTCATATCAACCCCAAAAACCATAATCAGTGTCTGAATTCGAAAAGCAACTCTACGCTGCTCTCTGATCTAAATATCATACTGGCTTGCCGTGATGCGGCAGAAATCTTAACTGGATGAATGAAGAAGGTTCACTCTGTCTGCTCAGGGCACATGATTCCCACACTCAATATCGCCCCACGGACATGGGAATGACTATTTTGTCTACGGTTCGAAAGTGCCTAAATTTTGGATTTGGTACAATTAGAAATAGCTAACCAATCAACGAACTTCTCAACAATTTGTTCTTTTAAAAATATTGCCTAAAATGACCTCTCAAACAGCCCGATTTTAACGCTATTGATCAAATTTTTGTATAAGTATCGAATCTGAAAATGGCCTTCTACACTACTAGATCTGGAGAATTGTATGGGATCACAAACTATTTGCGTATTAAACAAAGAAAACATGTAAAAATTTTCACTTTTAACAAATAAAAAATATTGTTTGAGAACATTATTTTAAGAAAAAATGTTGTATGGAAACACGCCTATCTGAATCAAATATTTAAATAAAAATGCTTCGAGTTGCTCCAGGTCTCATCTAGTATGAAAAAGCGCTAACTCGTCCTTTTGGATGTATTTTAATACTACGTCAATAAAAGCATTTATTATTATTATCATTTAAAAAAAAATATTGTTTGAAAACCTGAGTTTGATGGAAAAATGTTGAATACAAACACGAAACAATCCTCACTGCTTGAATCATTTTGTTTTGAATAAGTACTGAATCTGAAAATGGCCTTCTAAACAACCTGACCTGAATGGTATCGATCAAATTTTTAAATAATATTATCATTATCATTAAAAAATATTGTTTGGAAACCTAAGTTTGATGGAAAAAAATGTTGTATAGAAACGCGAAACAATCCTCACTGCATGAATCAATTTCTTGAAAAAGTACTGAATCTGAAAATGGCCTTCTAAACCACCAGACCTGAATGCTATCGATCAAATTTTTAAATAATGCTAATGAATGTTTACCCAAAATGACCTCCTAAACTACCGAATCTGAATGCTGTTGATTAAATTTTTTAATAATGGTATTGAATGTTTACCTAAAATGGCCTCCTAAACCACCTGATTTGAATCACATAGAAATTATTAATATGTCATATTTGTTGACTGAGTGGGTACACTATGTAATCTTATATAATACTATTAAATGTTTGCCTTAAATGACCCCCTAAACAGCCCGATTTTAACGCTATTAATCAAATTTTTGTATAAGTGTTGAATCTGAAAAATGGCTTTCTAGACTACTAGATTTGAAAAAATTGTATGGAATCGCAAACTATTTTCATATTAAACAACGAAAACATGTAAAAATTGCTAGTGAATGTTTACCTGAAATGACCTCCTAAACAGCCACATTTTAACGATATTGGGCAAATTTTTTTGTATAAGTATTGAATCTGAAAAATGGCCTTCTACACTACTAGATCTGGAAAATTGTGTGGGATCACAAACTATTTGCGTATTAAACAAAGAAAATATGTAAAAATTTTCACTTTTAACAAATAAAAAATATTGTTTGAGAACATTATTTTAACTGAGAAAAAATGTGGTATGGAAACACGATTATCTAAATCAAATATTTAAATATAATGCTCCGAGTTGCTCCAGGTTGAGTGTAACAAACTGATTTTTTCATCTAGTATAAGAAGGCGCTAACTCTGCCTTTTGAATATATTTCATTACTACGCCAATAAAAGCATTTATTATTATTATCAGTTAAAAAAATATTGTTTGGAAACATGACTTTGATGGAAAAAATGTTGTATAGAAACGCGACTACCACAATCAAAACTATCTACCAAAAAATAATGATTGAAAAAAAATCATATAATTTGACTGTCTCAAAAAATAATTGAAAAATTCATACTGACGTAATTTTTGGACACGAGCAAAATAACTTGATTAGTAAAAGATGTCATAAATATCAACGTCTTTCCATACTTAATATAAAAAATTACTCGAAAAATTTGGCTATGTTTCAAAAATTTTAATATATTGTATTGAAACATGAGTTAATTTAAGGCAAATCTATGAATAAAAATACTCTAAGTTGAACAAAAAATTAAGGATTAAAATGAATAAACATACAGCTAGAGAAAATACAGTTCTTCGATAACCGTTCAGGTGACGATTTCCCCCTTACAAAAAACACTGTTCATACCAAACTTTTTTAATAGGGACAACCCCCTTTGCAGAGAGGAATTACAGACCCCAAAGCCGATACTCTCCCCTTTCGGGTACCTGTCGTGATTTTGTGTAGGAAAAAGTGGACCGTTTTTCCTCGATAGCTGAGAAATTTTAAAAAACTAGCACAATATTTTAGATAATAACAACAATATATTTCAATCACAAATTTCCCCCAGAAAATGTATCGCTCACAACCTACAATACCAATAGTAGCATATAATGAATGAGGAACTTACATTGTTTTCAGAAATAGAAGCACAAACACTCAAATATAGTTATAATTCGAAGATTATCTTTGAATAAACACTAACTATACACTGACGCTATTCGATTGCCTCAAACTTGGTAAACTTTTGAATGCAGAATGACGCTCTCCACACCTAATAACATTGTTCGCTCCTACCACTCTATCATCGCGCAGTCGGTGACATCGCAACATATTCAAATACGCAACAATAACGGTCGGGGTTTTTTCAATAATAATTGTTAACACTACCTCAGATTACCGCATTTCAATGTCAACAGATTATTACATCCGGTATAATAATTGCATTTTCCGTTTGCGGTTTGGGATATTACTTCCGGCATAATAATTGGATTTTTGTGGTTTGCGGTAAGGCTTGAATATTGTGTTTCGCAAACAACTGATAATGGAATAAATAACGGTGAAAAAAATTATATGGAAATTCAATTTGTGGTAATTTTTTATTTGAATCATTTTACATATTTTTTCTTAAATTCCAAATTGCTCCATTAAAATGTATACCAGTATCGTAGAAACTATGATTAGAATTCTATAAACGTTAAATTCCATTTGCGACTTATTTTTCTCTCTCACTGCCGGAACAGATTCCTGAGTTTTTGTGTCTATCTCTGGAAGATTTTGGAATATCAGCTTCAGTTTATATTTGAATGCTACATTCTTTGGAAGTGTGCTTGCAAAAACTGGTAACTGGCCCTCATTGACTGTTGTTGAACGCATTGATTGCCATTGGGTTCTTTTGTTCTTGCACCCATATTCAAAATCATTCATCTTGACGCATATTGTCATGATTTTCACCACCCTTGATACACTAACATATAAAACGTTATTTATTATTGCAGTTAGAAGCACAAAATTCATTTTCAACATCGGCGACGGCATATTCTACGCTGTGAGGCTGTATTCTTCTCAATGGGTATCTTGATTGAGGCAATTTTTGCATGAACGCTTTGTCTTGAATATCTAAATTATTCAACTGCTTTAAAACATTTTCTTTTTCTTCAAAATATTGAATGTCTTTTTTTTAATTCTTCAATACGTCTACAAAACTGCCCGACCTTCTGTCTATATTCTTCAGATGACATTCTGTGAATGATTATTTCAACTACTCAATGGTACTAACATAATTTCCAAAAAATAACTCCTCCACTCAACTGGTGATGATGTATATAAAAAAAAAACAGTCAAACTGGCGTATACTGAGTATCAACGAAATTTATCGTGGGTCGCTATGCCTACGCATAAATTTTTTTTGGTGCTTACGTATTTTGGTCTCCTGACCAAAAATCCAAATGAAATTTTCGTCGGTCTCAAGTAATTTCGGAGATACGGCATATTTTTGGATTTTGATTGATATTTTGTTTATCGGCCGCCACGAGCTATCAACAAATTTTTTGGTACTTACTTATTTTGGTCTCCTGAACAAAAAATCCAAATGAAATTTTCGACGGTCTCAACTAATTTTGGAAATACGGCATATTTTGGGGATTTTGATTTTTTTTTTATCGGGACCACAACCTATCAAAACTTATGTTTGGTACTTACATATTTCAATCTCCTGAACAAAAAAAATCCAAATGAAATTTTCGGTGGTCTCAAATAATTTCGGAGATACGGTATATTTTTAAATTTTGACTGATATTTTTGTTTATCGGGCGTCACAAGCTGATGGGTATCTCACGTTAGACCCCATTATGAGGCACCCTGTACAATGAAATATAAACGCTGCATTGATTTTTTCTTTAACAAACAATACACACAGATGTAATTCAATCTCTTTGTATGGGCAAGTATTTTTCAAATGCTCATATCCCCAAGCAAACGTTTTTAGCTGTATGCTATGAACGCCGATATATTTTTCTTTAACGAACATTACACACACAGATGTAATTCAACCTCTCTCTATGAGCTAGTAGTTGTTTCGAATCCTCAATGATACGTTTTTTCTTTGATTCATTTTCCATCTGATATTTGACAAATGACAGCAGCCATCTTTTTTCCCTACAACGTTGAGATTCTTAAGACGCTATACTTAAGGTTAGTTCGTTCTGGTTAGATCAGACGAAATTTAATGTTTTTTAAATGCTCTATATGTAAGGTTAGTTCGTTCTGGTTAGATCAAACTGAATATCTACCCACCTATCTCCTATATTTTCTCTCCTAACTCCTATCTTCTGCCTTCTATGTCCTATCTTCCGTCTCCTTTCTCCCGTCTCCTGTCTAACACTATCATCACATATATGTCAGATGTAATTCAATCTCTATGTATGGGTGAGTAGCTGTTTCAAATGAGAAATTTATGATGCGACCCTGTACATTGATGTGCTGCCTTAACCAATCGAACGCCTCTATATTTTTCTAATGCTATTTTGAGATATCCTATACATATTTTCCTAAACGTACTGCGTTGACCAATCAAATTTCGTCATCTTTTTTTCTATTAACAAATCTTTTTTCAAATGACAGATGACAGATAAATGTAAACACCCTCGTCGAAATGACAGATGTAATCCAAGCTCTGTATGGGCAAGTAGTTGTTTCAAATGAAAAATGTATGATGCGACCGTGTACATTGACGTGCTACCTTGACCAATCGAACGCCTCCATATTTTTCTAATGCTATTTTGAGATACCCTATATATATATATTTTTTTCCTAAACGTAACGGAACGTACCTATACAACTGCGTTGACCAATCAAATACCGTCATCTTTTTTCTTTAACTAATCTCTTTTCAAATGACAGTTGACAGACGAGTATAAACACCCTCGTCGAAGAAATGACAGATTCAATCCAATCTCCATGTATCGGTAAGTAGTTGTTTCCAATCCCCATATCCCCTATGAAACGTTTTTCTTTGATCCATTTTCCACCTGATATTTGACAAATAACCTTTTTTTTTCTATTATCGATGAAAGTTTTTGGATCGACCTGTATATATTTTTACTGAATGAAGTATTTGTGAGACGCCCCAACTATGATGTACGCTATAAATACGCATGTTTTCACAAAATTTGACAAGCAACCGCCATGTTTTTTTTCTCTTACCGAACAACCATTTTTTTTTCTATAACTTTATTTTCAAATATCATTATTATCATCACACTCCGAATATTTCATCTACAATCATTATTATTCTTATTAACGCGCTAAACTGACGACTTCGAGTGACGTGATGGGATGGGCGGGGCTTAAATTGGGAGTGGAGGGGGTGCTCCCAAGTGCCAACTTACCTACTAGCAATACATTTCAACTTCCTTATTAGGAATTCTGCCAGTTTCATATTCCAGTGTAACAATCAGAATCGGTTGAGAAAATAATAAACCTGCTCAGAATAATTTTTCCGGGCATCCAGGGCCGGCTTGAGTCCAGCACCTCTGCCACTTTCATATTTCAGTATAACATTCATAATCGTTTAAGAAAAGAATCCACATAGTTGGAATTTTTTTTCCGGGCGTCCAGGGCTGGCTTCACTCTAGCAATAAATCCAACTTCCTCATTAGGAACTCTGCCAGTTTCATACTTCAGTGTAACAATCAGAATTGTTTAAGAAATTAATCAACATGTTCAGAATAATTTTTCCGTGTGTCCAGGGCCGGCTTCACTTAAGCAATACATTTCAACTTCCTTATTAGGAATTCTACCAGTTTCATATTTCAGTGTCACAATCAAAACCGGTTGAGAAAATCATCCACCTGTCAAGAATAATTTTTCCGGACGTCCAGAGCCGGCTTCATTCCAACGATAAATTTCAACTTCCTTATTAGGAATTTTGCCAGTTTCATATTCCAGTGTAACAATCAAAATCGTTTAAGAAAAGAATCCATATGTTCGGAATAATTTTTCAGGGCGTCCAGGGCCGGATTTAATCCAGCAATGAATCTCAACTTCCTTATTAGGAATTCTGCCAGTTCCATATTTCAGGATAACAATCATACTCGTTCAAGAAAATAATCCACATATTCGGAATAATATTTCCGTGCGTCCAGAGCCGGCTTCACTCCAGCAAAAAATCTCAACTTCTCTATTATTAAAAATTATTCCGAATATGTGGATTCTTTTCTTAAACGATTTTGATTATTATTTTTAAATATGAAACTGGCAGAGTCCATAATAAGGAAGTCTACAGTGTGTCCCACTTTGAGCAGCACCACCTCCGTATTTTCTTATTCGACTACCGATTTCAATTTTTTTTTTTTTCAAAATGTAGTACTCAATGTGATCTACAACTCCGATTAGTCATTCATCTCATTACGTTTCAACACGGCCAACTATGATCAATTGAAAATGCAAAAAATCAGTAAGTAATATCAGGGATTTTTTTAGCGGAAAACTAATATTATGAACACGTTAGGAACTCTCTGAAACACATGTGTTCAAATTTTTACGACGGTGTCGTATATAGGGTGTTTTTATTGAGTATAATTATCCTATGAACAAAAATAATAATAAAAAAAAATAATATAATATCATGAATATATTCATATACCCTGTTCAGTATCTGTTCAGTATTTTTTCTGCACATATCATGCACAGGGTGTTGTTTGAATTATTTTTTAAGTTCAATTATTCTGAAATTCATGGACACTCGAATCAAATTTTGATCTTTTCTGCTTTTTCTATACAATTTGCTAGTTTATATGATTATATTTTGATTATTGAAATAATAAGGAAGTAGAGATTGAGTTCTGGTGTCAAGCCGGCCCTGGACGCCCGGAAAAATCATTCTGAACATGTGGATTCTTTCCTCAACCGACTCTGATTGTTATACTAGATTATGAAACTGGCAGAATTCCTAATAAGGAAGTTGGGATTTATTGCTGGAGTCAAGCCGGCCCTGGACGCCCGGAAAAATTATTCTGAACATGTGGATTATTTTCTTAACCGATTCTAATTGTTACACTTGAATATGAAACTGGCAGAATTCCTAATAAGGAAATTCAGAGACATTGCTGGGGTGAAGCCGGCCCTGGACGCCCGTAAAAATTATTCCGAACATGTGGATTCTTTTCTCAAATGATTATGATTGTTATACGGAAATATAAAACTGGCAGAATTCCTAATAAGGAGGTTGAGATTTATTGCCGGAGTGAAGCCAGCCCTGGACGCCCGGAGAAATTATTCTGAACATCTGGATTCTTTTCTCAACCGATTCTGATTGTAACAGTGAAATATAAAACTATCAGAGTTGATAACAAGGAAGTTGAGATTCATTGCTGGAGTCAAGCCTGCCCTGAACGCCCGGAAAAATTATTTGGAACATGTGTATTCTTTTCTTAAACAATTATGGTTGTTAAACTGGAATATGAAACTGACCGAGCTCCTAATAAGGAAGTAGGGATTGATTTCTGGAGTCAAGCCGGCCCTGGACGCCCGAAAAAATTATTCTGAACATGTGGATTATTTTCTTAACCGATTCTGATTGTTACACTGAAATATGAAACTGGCAAAATTTCTAATAAGGAAGTTGAGATTTATTGCTGGAGTAAAGCCGGCCCTGGACGGCCGGAAAAACTATTCCGAACATTCTTTACTCAACTGATTGTGATTGTTATACTGAATTTTGTAATTGGCCGAATCCATAATAAGGAAGTTATGAAATATTGCTTGGGCCATACCGGTCCTTGAAACGTGGAAAATTAATACCAGTGCTAGAATGCCGAAAAAATACTAGTTTTGCCCAATTTTGTGATCTACTGTAAATTCTTAATTTTCGACCAAAAAAAAACACGTACTTATCATTTTTGAATAGAATCTGAATATAATCACAGAACTTGTCCGCCATATTGGATACATCAGTTATGATAAAAAAATCCATAATCTTGAACTTCCCAAACCACATCATACCAATTTTGAACAGAATCGCATCATAATTACGAAACTTCATTGTCATCTTGGAGCCGTCATCTGGATTCCATCGGTTTTGATGAATAATCCATTATTTTCGACCCCGAAAAACACCTCCTACCAATTTGAATAGAATCTAACCATAATCACAACACTCCTTCATCAACTTGAAGTCGCCATTTTGAATTCATCAGTTTTGAAAACAAAAAGCATGATCTCCGACTCCAAAAACCCCCTCATACCAATTTTGAAAAGAGTCGAAACATAATCACAAACTTCTCTGCCATTTTGGAGCCCCCAAATTGATTTCATCGGTTTTGATGAAAAATATATAATCTCTGATCACAATAACTCCCATTCACCAATTTTTAATAGAATTGGAGCAAAATCAAAAAATTCTTTCGCTTTCCGGGAGCAGCTATTTCAAAATCATCAGTTTCGATGAAAAATTCATAATCGCCGACCCTGGAAACCCCAACATACCAATTTTGAATAGAATCAGAAAACTATCATAAATCTCATTCACCAACTTGGAGTCGTCATCTTTAATTAGTTCAAGTTAATGTAATGTAATACTAAATATTATAGGTTTAAATTCACTTACAAAATTTTAACAGAATATGAAAATGATAAACAGATAAATAGCAAGTTGAACAAAACCTTGTAAATAGATTGAAAAAAACTAAAAGTACAGGGTACTCACATCCTCTATCGGGTTTTCCCCTGAATTGGAAGCGAATTCCCCAACATCTGGATTATTTGCTAGTACTGTGTTGGTAGCTCCTCTGTCTTCCGGATTATTTTCAGACGAATCAGTGGCAATCTTCGATTATCCATTATCCATTGGTTGCAGTTCATGTGAAGTATTGCTCGGGAGACAGTATAATGTGATATCATATCTATCAGCAGTTATAACTATAGTATCATCTAAGTGACATTTTGCACCATCAAAAATTATAATGCAAGGTCCAGGCACAGAATTTAGCGAAGTGTTGAATCCAGAGTGAAAATATTTCAATGTTCATGCTTCCTTTTGGAGTCATATGAGCAGTAGCACCTGGAGGAAGATCGTCTAGCCATTCTGGCTTCATACGTTTGCTTTTGAACAAAATCATTGCGGGTATAACTGTTCCAAGTGCATTTCCGCAGGAGACAATGGTAACACTTTCTCCGTGTTCCTTCGCTACAATATGAACTCTTCTTGCGCCTCTTTTCGCCAATACTTTCTGTTGGTGATGTAGGCTCAACCTACAGCCTTTCTCATCCACGTTGTAGATTCTCTCTGGCTTATCGATAATGTCGAGTTCCTTGAGAAAATTTTTTTGTGAAGTGGTTGTTGACAATGAATTTATTGAGCTTCTGAGCTCGTGCTGGATTGAGGTTTTGGGCCTTCCGTGGGCTGATCCTTGGATTCCGTTTCAGAAATCCACGCAGCCAATAACGCCCAGCCATTTCATTTCCTCGTCGAAAAGGGTTGACGATATTGTTAGTATGGGCATATCGATATACACATCTTCGAAGTACTCTCGAAGTGAGTGGATAACCAATTTCAGCAAGTCGATGAATTCTTCCAGTTAATTCCGCTTCTTGATCACTTGTTAGGATGGTCTTCCGGCCAAGACGTGACTTTTCCTTTTTACCTTCTGCTACAAATCTCCTGAGTGTTCGTCTGGGTATGGCATATGTAATACTAGCTCTATTGAGTGACATTCCTTCAGATACTGCCGAGAGAGCAAGACTCAAATTATCTCCAGTCCACGTGCCCCGCAACCCCTGACATCGACGACGTGGCATTCTGAAAGATAAACGAATATCAAAATTTTATATTGGCAATAATAGTGAAGAGCAATATGGCCATGGCCGTATTGCTCTACATGGTAACTGGCCACATTGCTCGACGTCGTTTTTTTTTTCTATCAGTCTATTAAAAAAGTAAAACAAATATACATGCGAAAGTAATTTAACTATAGTATTCCTTAGGGTCCAAAGTATATGTAACAGGTGAAAGATATTCAAAAACTTACCTGGTTCAATTTGAATAAACTTTTCTGTTACGATTTTATATAAGAACGGGAGTTTATATATCAACTGCGCAACGACAAATGCCCAACTAAAGCTCGCGGTAGACAAATAGCGATAAATGGTCGGTGGTTACGCAATCCACAACAACCCTTTGATGATGCCTGGAGACATCTACGGTTCAATAGTTCAACTTATTGAGAAACAATGAATTGGCCATATTGCTATACCTGGCCATATAGCCTGCACTTACCTTATATTTATCGTCTGTATGTCATATAGTTGTGTATTAATCTCCCTAAAATACATTCGAGATCATATATTTTATAATTAAATACAACGAAGGTGTAGAAGGGCCACAGTAATTATTTTTTATAATTCCGACTTAGCATCTCGGAATTCCGACTTAGTATCTCGGAATTCCGACTTACTATCTCGGAATTAGCTAATTCCGACTGGGTAAGTAGGAATTATAAAAAATAATTACCATGGCCTTTCTACGCCTTCGTAAAATATATTTCAAATTATCGATTTTTTTGTCATAACAATAAAATTTTTCATGCAGTTAAAAATTCATTTATCGATGAAAAATATGACTTCTTATTTATTTATCCCCGAATATTTCAAAAATGTACAGTGTGTAGAAAAAACACATCAAAACATTATTCCAGAAATATATTTTATAATAGAAAAATAGAAAAATCACTATTCATCGCTCTCAAAAGCCTCATCAAGTTCTTCCCGCCATTGTTTTTCTACAATTCTGATTGTTTCGTATTCACTTATGGATTGTTGAAGTTCCATTTGAGCTTGTTGAAGGCATTCATTGTTAGGAATATGGTTCAGTTCAATCCCCTTTTGCAAATTCTCGGACTCCTTTTGCAAATTCTCAGACTCCTTTTGCAACTTGGAGATTTCCAACTCCAAAGAAACTATTTTATTCTGAATTTTATGCGTTTCATCGATTTTCCCACGAATATAAGTATCCATTTTTTCGTAACGATGAACTGCTAGTTTGGCATCAATGATCCTTTGTTTGCTAAATTTTTTCTTCGCTATATATTCCTGAACTGGTTGGAATGATAATATTGATGTTTTGGACTTCACTTCAATGTCCCAGAAGCCGAGGCCTTGAAATAATTAATGGTTCAATGAGTTTTTTTTCTTCACTGGTACCTGGCTAATTTCATTGGATAGTCGTTTCACACTTCTCTTCTTTATTGATCTTGATTGATGTTGCAGGCATAAGGTCATCTGTCACAGTAAGATCACTGTAGCAATCTTGAATAGGCTTTGCAGCTGTATGCGTAGTCATCTTTAGGAACTCGTCATAATTTATGGTGCACAAATCATTGGAGTATTCACAATTATTATTAGTCTGTTGGTCTTGATTCACTAGTGCCACGGAAGATTCCTTGGATTGAACAGTTTCACTACGTAACAGAATATTTTCCAAAATAACGATTGGACACATTTTTAATAATTCAAATAATTTTCAAAGTCAAATATTAAATTCATCTAAAGTTAAAGAACTATGAACTATTCAACACAAGATCATTCATTTGATAACCATCTGAACCATTATGTAGAAACGTCCACCAAAAAAGTATGAAGAATCCAACCACAAAACAATAAAAAATAGAGTATCAACCAATAGATGTATTGCATGTATGAGCTATATCTGAAATTATTTCACCAATAGAGGGGCTTCTTAGACAGCATTATAATTTTTCTTCAACATTTGAAATTAATTTTGAAATATCGATAGCATCCCTAAGGAACATTGTACTTTTTAGCGTAGAATATTCTACCCAAAGACAATCAAATAAATTTTAACGTATAATTGCATATTATAAAATAAGTCAACAATATACTTTTGTAGATTTTTCACAATATTTAGTAATAGTAATAATAATGATCGCTTTTATTGCTAGGAAGAAATAAAGAATTAACAAATTAATTTTTGACTGTCTCATATTCACTATGTTTTCTATTCTCCAAACATTGAATGTTCAGGAGATTATTATTTCGATTTCAAAATTGCACCTAGTATTTTAATTTTGAAGATTTGAATAAGGCTGTGTTTCTTCTTGTAAGCTATAAATTAGATGGTCCTACATATCTAGCATGAAAAAAAGGGTTCTGAGAGGTAGGTATTCAAACCGTGAATTTCTAATCATTTGGAGTGATCTTTGAACATGTTTTTGTAAATACACAATCACCTCATTTAGAACGCAATAAATGTCAACCGCAACATGGAATGCTTTTCGATACTCAAAATGCCAACCCACTGTCTATATAATGAATCGTTAAAACTCACAAAGGACTTTACGAGCGATGATATCTGATCCACCCTTGTAAGGTGCGACATTTTCAATCTATGGAAATAATTGCGGTCCGTGTTTGATTCAAATTTTTAAAAGAATAACCATACCAACTCCATTTGATATCAATGAGCAAAAAATGTATGATGTAATATCGATAAAAGTGCCTCTCAAAACTTGATATTCTGTTTCACACCAACAGCTGCTTCAGTTTCCGTCAGCTGTATATGATTCATAAGAAGCATAAAACGAGTGAAATCACTTGAAAATTACTACCAGAATAGTCAAAATCCCCTTCTCTCCACACCATCTCATAAAGTGGAAAGTTTGTTGCGAATATCTGACAGAAAACAACTACTTTCCCCTACGAACATTGAATTACATCTAAAATTTGTACAATTTCCCTCCAAGAGGATACTAGAAATTTAAGCTTATTCTCGAATTGATAAATCAAGAAATCTGAAATTTGCATTTTTCATAAGAATAAAAATAGAATGGAAATAGACATTCTCGTATAGGTTTTTGATGACCATCATTATATTAGAGGAAAACTCAGGAAAAATATTAAATAATACAAATCTGCATCTTTACCATTACTTCAATCATAAAAATGTGATTTTTTTTAAATTTCCCTGCATAGGTGGCTATGATTTTGAATTGGAATGTTGGTTTTGATCCAAAACAACTTTTCTAAATAAACTTTTATTCGATAATGTCAAAAATAAGCGTAGTTTACACCTGATCGAATTTCATATTTTTTTGTTTCCCCTGTATACCGTTCAGAAATTTAAAATACTGACAACTTTTATGTTTTCTGCAATGCACCAATATTTAAGAAGAATAAAATTTTCTGACAAATCGATAATGAACAAGTTTTCCATATGGTGCAAACTTTTTAAAACTCACCGTATATATACAGTGAGTTTTAAAAAGTTTCAATTAATATACACTGCACGCCAGCAGCGATGCAATTACCGATATATCCGATAAATCATACTAGGAGGTAGAATAGGTCAAAAATGTATTTGGTTCCTGAGAAAAAAATCAATTCTGAAAAATTCAGATTTGTCAAGAACTACGGAAGTTAGGAAGCTGTTACCATGAGGAGTGAAACAAGCATGGGGTCCATATCTACTACTACTTCATTGGGACTTTGGATTCCATTATGAATATGTAATTTCTTGAACTAACCTGATGAAATATTATTAATTTTGCTAAAGATTTTGTCGCCGGCATTAGTTCCTTCTTTCTCTTTCCTTTTGGTGATGGTGGAAGCATTTTCAGCAAGGCGAAAAATGATTGAATATTTGAACTAAAGCCACATTCTTTCAACTGTTGACGGCTGCTGGATGTTTTGTCAAATATGGTTAATATTTTGTCGATAACGCCGGTATAGTGTTCTCGAAATTTCACCACACAAGATGGAAACATCAACAAGAATTCTTGTTCTACCCAAAAAATATAAATGAAACGTTTATAAATGGAGAATAATTATTGGCCGTCGGCTGCGTCTGGATTTTTGTTGATAACAAACCTCAAATTAACTGTCGAAAAACCTATTTTTCAGTATTTTTTTCTCCCTTATAAATGATTAATTTACATGAAAATTTGTAAAAAATGTTTATTTTGGTGTCGAATAAACATGATTTTTTCTCAATTCAATTGTCTTGAGATTTTTTTGTATTTCGAAGGTCTATAAGTGTTCATTTTGATTGTTGAAATGTCTACTTTCAAATGGTCTATGTAACTTGGTGGTTCATTGATGGTTAAACAGCTTTAAATTGAGAAAAAAAGTCTCTCTGAATCATGATTTTCTCGAAATTTTCAATAATTTTCGACTTTCTTATTATATTTATAACAAAAAGTAGTTTATATATTAAATCATTTATAATAATATATTTGAAAACATAATTACACTACAGAATTAATTTTTTTCACAACTATTGAAAATCATTGAATATATTGAGAAAATCGTGCTTCAGAGAGACTTGTCGGTTTTTCTCAATTTTAAGCGATTTATCGATCAATAAACCACTAAGTTATATAGACCATTTCAAAGTAGACATTTCAACAATTAAAATTATCACTTATAATAGACCTTCGAAATACAAAAAAATAATCAAGACAATTGTTCGTGGAGGATAAGAGTATTTTTTTTTTTGAAAAATGTACATAATTCGAAAACGAGTCGTCTTGTGAATTGCGAAAAAAACATGTTTAATCGACACCAAAAAAGACATATTTCAAGAAATTTTCATCTTAATTAAATCATTCAAGCATACGCGAGAAAAAAATAATCTTGCCTGTTACTTTATTTCTTTTTCACAAAAATTATAGGTACGTCTATAAGGCAAAGTGTCGAAAGGTTCTAGTATACAAAATATGACGTGGAAAATAATTTATTATGGGTAACGATCTAAATATTACTTACTAAGCCAATTATGTCTCGATATTTTGGGAACATTTTCATTGTGTAAGCTTTATTCTTCAGACTTCTTCGAAAAAGAAATGTTTCCGAAAACAATTTTTTAATAGTATCTATTTCTGTTGGAGGCGTTGTCCTCAGAATATTCAATTTTTCTTCAATTACTTCCGTCATAGTTGCTTGATCTGCAAGCACTGGACTATCCTTCTTGACTGCATGATCATCTACGGCTTTTTGAGAAGATCCGCTTTCTTGTTTATTTATCCTGTTGAGGGTTCTTAGTCTGTTGGCTAAGTAACCACCATTCGTTGTCGGGTTAAAAAAGACCTCCTAAAATACTCAAAATTTTTATTTCTGCAAGAATTATGGATTTTGAACTTACATAGCCACCCATGGAGCTTTCCATGTTCTTATATATTGGAAATACTTCAACTAATTTCCTGGCATAGACCATTTTGGCAGACTTTGGTACTGCACTTCCAAACTTTCCATACAGAATATTTGCCACTATGTTTACCAATTGTATCCGACATCTGTCAGTTAGCATCATGTCCTTCTGGTACTGTTTATATATTGTCCGCCAGCGAGGATGATGAGTGTTTTTAAATCCTGACAAAAATTAAACTAATTTCAAAACAACCAGACTTTTTGTTAACATACAATATAAGGTGATATTGAACATTTTTGTGGAATTGAGTTTTTTACTGATTGATTTCTTACTGCCAAAAAATAGTTATTTTCCTAACAAGTGCGCAAAGTGTTCCGAACGCAAATACAGTTAGACGAACGACACGGAAAAGGCACTTTGCGCACGTGTTAGTAACAAAATTTTTCCTACGAGCTTCATATCATATAACAAAAATAAAGAAATCATAATTCAATCCATAATTTTCAATTAAACTTGAAAGAAAGAACTAACTATACAACAAAAAATTACATATCAATAGGTTTGTTCTGGTTTCGAAAATAACAAGTCCTGGGATGTCAGGATCATGCGCATGATCCTGACGTCCTAGAACTAATATTTTTCAGAAACAGAACAAACCTCATGTATTATAATCATTTACCATTGAACAAGGTAGGTACTTTAAAAAATATTAGTTTTTTTTGTTTTAAGCTGAAATACAACTATCGTAATTACGATTAAAAGGTAAAACGGTTTCTCATATTGCATACAATAGTCCACAGCTACTAAAATAATTATAAATGTTTCCTAGCAATGTGATTTTTGAGTAGTTTTACTTTTCCGCACGGTATGCGGAAAATGCGTAAAAGTACTTTTCCGCATGAAGTGCCGTGCGGAAAAGTGTAATTTTGCACACGCAAATGTATACAGAAAAGTACTACTTTGCTCATCATCGTAGGAAAATGTTATTGTACATTACTTTTGACATATAAAGAAAATTACTGATTGTAGTTCCAGTTGTTCCCAGACATCTAGAAAAAAGTGAGATATTGCCAATAAGAAAAAAGATCCATTTGTAGAGGAGAAAAAAAACTTATTAAATAACTCTTGTTAATTATGACTGTATGAAGGTACCCAAGAAGCGACATCAGTTTGGCACCTTTATGTAAACAACTATGTCGCTTTCTATACAATCGACCTTTTCTCTTCTAGAAGAATATTTTTTTATAATTGGTAATAAGTACTAGTTTCCGAAATATCTAGAAAATCCGGGACCCTTATTTTTAACAACTCAATTCATAATTTTTTTGCAATTATTATCCGGTGGATGTAATTTTCTCATAATTTTTTTTATTTCAGAAAAATGTTTTATTGAGGAGCAGAGAAATATTGATCAATTTTGTAAGCTTCCCTAGAAACGCTCGAAACGAACGAAATGTATATTGGATATTTTACTGAGCTTTTGTAAAAAAACGAGTAAGTTGAGATGCTAGTTTTTCAAATATTTTCATTAATGCTTAACAATACCATTATTATTGCAGGCAAAACATAGTAAGTCAACATATTTAATAGATGATACATGTTCATAATTGTTTCCAACATATTTCAAATCTACACAAAAAGTTACACTAAAGGCAATTTTTTAATAAAACATACCTTTATTACTCAGAAAGCGCCAAACAAAAATAAATGTGAATTTATGTAAAACGCAAATTGATGAGTTACTAGCTTCTCCCATATTACGGCAGAGATACACTCCGATCGCAAAAGGCTATATTTTCTTCTCTTGATAAACAATAGATATTTATGAAAATAAATTGTAATTCATGCACTCAGTATTTATCTCGGACATTCCAAGTATAAGTGGAAAATATTTTTCGATTCAATTGAGTGAGCTAGGATTCGCTGATGATTGACAATAACCATGAAACCGGTACGTAGGTATTGCCACAGTTTCTTGTAAAAATACGTTTCAGTAATCTAACAGATATTCAACAGTCGTAGGCGACAGAAGTTGTTTTCTGTTAGAGAATTCCCAATAGAAAATTCAATTGATGAATCCAAAGGGTCGTTCATTCCGAATTTGGGTCCCCAGTTTAAGAAAGAAGAAACAAGATCTGAAAATTCCTTAGGTAAATTCCTAATGAAATTACCTATCCAATGAGGTATCACAAGGGAGTTAATAATGAATAATCTCAACGTCAAAAGATGTCCACCTTTCGATAAGAATTGACATGTTTCGAGAATTTCTCATTACTATGATAATTTCACAAATATTCGAGATGGCCTTTTTGATGAAAAAATCACACTAGTGCCCTTTGAAATGTATATCGGAAGTGTTAAACATATTTGAAAAGATCATTGTTTTCTTGATATACTACTTTTGGAACCAAACTACATAGATAATGTTCATATGATTCGATATCATCATATGACATCTGTTTAAGTTGCGTGCAAGAATAGACGAAATAAAAGTATGCGAGTTGTTAAATGATCAGAATAAAAAAGAGAGAACTGAGACCTCAAGACCTTACCTGTACTCGTAAGTCTGGGCAGCGAGATGTTCTTTCTTTAGCGGTTTTCTCCTAGATATCTCTAGTGGTCAATGCTTCTGCTGACTCAATGTTAGTCGCGTAGAATCACTATGAATTTGGTAATGTTTTGATCACTCTTTATAAGTATATGGGGTCGAGTCTATATCACGGCGAAAACAGAAGTGCCATCGAAAAATGGTTTTCTTCTATCTTTCTTCATCGTTGAGACGGGAGAGACGAGGCGAGGATCTTGAGGTGTTTTTTGGTGACTGATTTGATAGGCGAAATGATTATACCCGGGGAGCAAATAAACTATAGATGCCGATGAATAACCATTATATTTAAATTAATGTGAAAATTGGTTTGTTTATAAATGTTAATAAATAAATTAATAATGTTAAACATAAAAGGACACACACAAGAGCGCATGGACGCGACAACATCAAAACTTGGGGTAGTCGGAAATATGAGCAATGATGTTTTGTGCTAGAGATGAGTAATATTGATGGAAAAAATTAAGTTCGGTACTTACTTGTTTAAGACCTGGTTATCTCATCCTTCAACCATTTCCTCAGCTGCTAAATTGTTCTATTCTTCAATTCCGGGTGAGTTTTTATTGCTTCCAAAACTTTTTTACTAGAGGGCAACTTTCCATCCTTCAATTCGTTTGCAAAAACTTTTCTGGCAGTTAACCTTTCCGGAGCGCTCCATACCTTTTTAATGGCAGCCACCGTACCCTTCATACCTGGGAATGATAAAGCATATTGTAGTTGTGTCTGGGAGTTTGCATTTTGGGCACCAAGGCATTAAAAGGACTAATTCAACATGCATTTTGGGCACCGACCCAAAAGGTCCCCATTACAAAAATTGCATTTTGGGCACTGAGCCTTATTATTCATTCGTCATTTTTATAATTTTGGGTAGGTTAATAGGTAAATAATACAAAACTATTTTAAAGCATACGAAAATATGTTTATTATTGTATTATGATTACATTAATTGTACAAAATATCTTAATCTAAATATCTTATTTATTGACAACAATGGAATGACAAACATTTAATAAAGTGTAGCCTATTGATTTCCTTATTTTGGTATTTAATAATCATTGATTCATTAAATTTCTGTCTTTTTTTAACTTTCCTGTCATGGATTTGTATAGGTTTTTGAAGACTTTGAATTTTAATGTGTCAGTTTGACACTCTTTCAGTTTTTCAACAAAAACGAATAGGTTAGGATGTTCAGCATATATGGAGTTGTTAAAATTACTGTGAAAAGACTCACAAGCATTTTTTGTACGAGTGATGGTAGATGAATGTTCTGCCCAGATAATAGGTGGGAATAGTGACTTCAGAAATATAAGTATCTACTAAATAGTCGGCATATTTCATAACTCGGGGGTCTTGGGGCATATTTTCAGAAAATTCAAGAGCAAAACACTCACCTACTTCGGTCGGATCGAGATACATAAGTGCCAAAGTCAATTTTAATCATTTGCCTATTTCACTTGCCTCATGCTTGTTTGAATTTTTCGGTACCATGCCTAAGACAAGTGAAACCTTCAACCAACAATTTTAGCATTAGGCCAAGTGTAGTGTTCGTAGGCGGCTATTGTACATATTGTGTCTTATGTATTGGACATCCCTTGTCGTTAAGTTACTCGGAAGGTCCCTTTGTATCTCCAGGCGTATGATCTTCATAGGTTTTTCCGCAAGGTCTTCTGTAGCTTTTCTTTTGCAAGCAGCACTTATAACTTGTCTTGTTCGGCTTGCCAAATTTGCCGCGTGGTTGTGCTCTCCCGGATGTTTAGTTATTACGATCTCGTTTGATGAACCGAGGGTGTGCACCGTTGCTTTGCACTGCCGATTAGTACACCTCCAAAACTTTTCGCTGTTGACTTTATGTCTTTAGTAAAACTAAATTTAAAATTATCAAACACTAACACTGGTTTTCCTCTATTACTGGAAATTATTTTGGTTTCAATTTCAACTATACACGATACGCGCTATAACAATCTCGATAACCAAATAATAATTAAATGTGTTTCATCTTTGCAGGGGGCTTTATATAGGTTACATGAGAACATCCATTAATACGTACTTAAATCGTAATTTAATCTTCGGTACCCAAGTTGCAGTTTTCATAATCCCTCGAAACTGACCGCAAAGGGTACCTACCTGTTTGGTGCCCGATTTGCATGCGCCCTTGTGTCTTCCTTATATAATTTGAGGATTAATTCATCTATGGAAGATATTCAAGAATTTTACTGAAAACTCCACACTTTTTTTTCACTTGATGTTCATCCTCATCCCAATCATCGTCGGAATTGGAAATTATACCATCCGCATCCACATCAAATTCACTTCCGCAACTGCCAGTATAGAGGCTTGCAGAAGCTGATGGAGTTTTTTCTGAAGGATCTCTTCTAGTGGAAGGACCAGCAGGACTAAACAAAATTTTTCGGTTAAAATCAGTTTTTCCTACATCTGAAGATCCTTCAGGTTCATCCTGAGCTACCAATTCAGAACCTTCGCCTACTTCCATATACTTGGAGACATGCAGAATCTCTTTATTAACCGCTGGCTGGCAATAATAGTTTCGGTAGATTTTATCACCATGTCCCATATGGCTCTAGAGTTTCAACATTTTCGTCACTCAGGTTCATGTTTGCAGATAGTGTATCGATGTGTTTCCGTAAAGTTGTTGGACGTAATCTATCAGGTTTCGCAGCTCCACAGAGAGTTGAATAAAGCCTGGTAAGAACGTTGACACGAAGAAATTTAAAAACAGTTTTTGGTAGGCTCTTACTGGCAGATGATTGTGGCAACGCAAACAAAAACGGATTATCATCGAGAATACCAGCTTTTTTCCTGCACTGTATAAGAAGTTTGCTGGCTTCATGTTCAGCATTGTTCACCAAAACTGGAACACCCCTGGCCAACTTTCCTCTAATGGCAAACCGCTTGTATTTTTTTTGTTATTACATGATCTTCTTCGTTCAAATCTTCCGAATTGGTGTCTCCCGTATATTCTTGTAGGCCCTCCAAATCCGAAATCAATGCGCGTTCCAGCTCTCCTGGACGACGTCGATTGAACACGAGCAGACCAGCTAAGGTGTATTTCTTCCAATAGTAGAATACGATTTTACCAGCTTCAACTGCATTAGATAATAGACTGAAATATTTTGTTCTTTCATTGCTGACATAGAACTTGAATTTTTTATATCTGAAGTGGATGGAAGTAAAATTCTTTTTTTTTTTTTTTCTATTCATTTGGGGAAGACTTTATGCTGCAGTTTTGTTCACCTGAGCGGGCAGTGAGGTTTTTAGAAGATCGTGAAGACGTTTTGCCAATTTCCTGACATATCTTCATTTTCTTTTATACATTCCGATATGTACAGACTTATGAGGTATTTTAAAGCCTGTTTCCACAGAAGGCTTTTCAAAGGTACCAGTTGCTCCATCATAGCCTACCATATCATGAATCACCTTAATGATATTATTGAAATGTCACGGTTTTAAAAATCTTTTCATCCCAATTAAAACATTTGCCAACAAAATCATTGTGTTTCGAATCATTGCATAACGGTATTTCATGGCCATCTCATTTCCATACATAATCAAACATTGATCGAAACGAATGATTTCTTTGACTATTCCATTTCTGAAAGATGGAAATATCATCATTTTCAGTATATCGCTGGCAGTGTGATGAATGGTTTCAAAAATAGCTTTAGATGATTTAAGAAGATTTCTGGCCGTTTTTTCAGTTTTTTGTGTACAATTTACATGATGCTTAAGTATGTTTGCCCTCTTAATTATAATCTTGCAAAGCGCACAAGCCAGTAAGCACTAGTATTCTCGACTTGTTCTGTTCTGGCAGATACTAATTCGCTTCTCTGAAATCCCTCATAATTTCCATCTCGTCTTAATTGTGCCAATATTTGCCGTTTTTGGGGTTATCTGAAAAAGTAAATGATAATAAGAATAGTTCATGTCACCTCATTTATTAACGTACTTTTTGGGCAACAAAAGGAACTCATTAACTTCTTCTTGGTCAGCATGTTTTGCTGTTATATGCCGTCTTAGATTGTTTTTTTTTTTCATTGCAATATTTGCATATGTTCGGTTTGTTTATTCTTCTGTGAATATTGGAATTGATTTATTTGATTAGTTCAGTGCCATAAATTCGATAATGAATTCAAAATTCAGTGCCTAATTTGAATTTATTTATTCTCCAAAAAACAAAATATGAGCCATTTAGAAAAAAATCTGACTAAGCCATTGGATTTGTAATGATTTTAAATAGGTATTACTGAAATTTCCTGAAAAGACGCCTACCAATTTAAATTTCCTAATTTAAAAAGCAAAACCATATTCAGATACAAAATTTGATCCATATTTTGAGCCGTTTCCGGAGATGAAATATAAATATACAAAAAATTTTCGTTTTGTAACATAAGATTACGTTATAAATTTTTTTGGATAATAGACCTATAATATTCGAGAGGATAGCTCGAACGGTAGAGCGCGTGGGTCATCAATTTCTCGAGCCAGCAACGCTATGGGAAGTTATGGTTTGGATGGGTGACTTATGGATGACCTTCTTTCGAGATCTATTCTCCTCGGATCGTGCTAGGAATCGCACGTTGAAAGGTAAGACCTCGTTATCATTGATCCCTTAGCTCGCACAAGTTTCGACTTTTGAGGGCTGCCGTTCGTAGGGGGGCGACAGCAGGTTAACGGGAAAAAACAATTTAAAAAAAAAAAACATCTGGTTCCCACGAAAAGGAAAATCCTGTATTGTTCAAAGAACATCGTGAGAGCTGAGGGAAAGTAGGTACGAATTGGAGTTCTTCAATTTCTGAAGGCTGTATGACTCAGGGAACACCTCCCGAGGCAGTGAGTTACAAAGCTTTGCCGTTCGGTTGAAGAACGAGCCCTGGGAGAAAGATATTGGGCATGTATCCAAAGTGACGGCATATGGACGTGGGGACTGAGTTCGGCAGGACAGTTTAGATGGGACCGCTAACTGATAATATTTCGAAAGAATCTCGTCCATGAGAATACCCATAAAATAGAGACAGATCGCCAACCTTTCTTCGATGTTCCAGAGAAGTAAGTGAGCTTGTGATCGAGGAGACGAATGGCTCTGTTTTGGACAGAATCTAAAAGTTTCAATATGTGTAGGGGAACCTGGGGCAGAATGGCGCACCTAACGTTTGGAAAGCATTATATTTCAGGAATACTGTTATTTCGAGACCGAATTAGGTTCAACGGATTCTTTGACATTTAATTAACATCTAAGAGAAGTCAAGAAACCCAATCATGAATGCAACAATTTTTTAATATGCCAAAAAAAAAATGTCAAAATGTCCGTTCCGTCCCAACCTTGGGGCAGAATGGTCCCGAGACAAAAAATAACAGTAATTCGTTGTTATAGACATATTTGGTATATCAAAGACTCAGTTTTAAATACATAACTTTATTATCAAAATAAAAAATTTGAAAAGCAGAACATTCTGGTAAAACTCAGTCTATTTGCATGTGTTGCAAACAAGGACAGTCTCGTCGTCATCGCTATCCACACCTGCACAAGAATTATGGGCCCAATTTTTACAAATGGAACATGCTATCCAACCCTCTACAGATTTAGAATACAATTTTTGGAAGTACAGACATGCAACGTCATCAGTTTCACTGTCAGTCGAGGAACCTTCTTCAGTGTCTGAAATAACTTTAGGTTTGATATGTTTAGCAACTCTAGCGCGAACAACTTGTTTCGTTTTTCCTTTTTTATCTAGTTTTGCCTTCTTTTCGACTTGAGATATGGATTTATCTCCCTCGACTCTAGGACTACCCTCAATTTTTCTTTGGATTTTTTTTCTTTTTTTCAATTCTTGTTCAGAAATAGCTAGCTCCAACTGAAGAGCTTGGCAAAGCGAAATAGATTTTTGTCGACCAAAATGTATTGGGGATTAAATGCGAGAGAAGCGAACCTTGCTTCAATGAAATGAACGATTTCTGTGAGTGATATATTTTTTTTTTCATAACATTCTCCTTATCTAATTTATTTAATGATTTTTTCAAGGAAAACTAGAAAGAAATCAGATTTTTTCTTTCCTTTTCAGTTACGAGTCTTTTCACAATATCTATCAGATGTAGTTCAATGTCCAGCGTGGCTTGTGCCGGGGAAGAAGTTGTTTTCTGTTAGATATTACAAATAAATTTAATTTTTCATTTTTCAATTTTCATGGAGAATGTTCCCATTTTCAACATTTATTTCGGTTTTCATCGTTGCTGCTTCTAGATAAGCAGCCCCAAAAAGTGTTGAAATTTGGTGTAATGTGATAACCTTCGAGGGATTACTTCTTAACCATTTACGTGTTTCGTGTTCATAGTAGGTGCTTAGTGGTTTCATGAAGCTGACGTCTAATGGTTGAATTTTATGCGAACAATGAGGAGGTAGGCATAAAAGAACTACACCATTTTTGCGTGCCATAATAATCAGAGGAAGACTTTTCGTATGCGTAGAATGGCCATCGAATATAAGAAGAACCCGGTGATTCTCTGTTTGCATTTGAGAATTGTATGATCTGTTTGAACCAATTTAAAAACAATTCTGTCGTGATCCAACCCGAGTCACTTACTTCCACCATTGATCCAGGAGGTTATCCAAATTCAAATGAAGGTTTAGGGGAAATATCAACATCGGTGGTATAAAAGACCCTGCTGCAGAGAAACAAATTTTTGATGTTACTAGTAGAAGGTTTAAACGGTTTCTAATAATGAGGTGGGAGGAAAAGCGGTCTAACCTACCTTGGAGAGTTATTAGAATTCCGGGGTCTAACCTAACTTGAGGGAAGTGATTTGGGGCCTAACCTAACCTAACCTAACATAACCAAACCTAGAATAATCTGACTGAAATAATTGGAGTTATTAGAATTCCGGGGTCTAACCTAACTTGAGCAAAGTGATTTATGTTCTTACCTAACCTAACCTAACCTAACTTGACTGAAATAATTGGAGTTATTAGAATTCCGGGGTCTAACCTAACTTGAGCAAAGTGATTTATGTTCTTACCTAACCTAACCTAACCTAACCTAACCTAACCCAACCTAACCTAACCCAACATGACCGAAATAATTGGAGTTATTAGAATTCCAGGGTCTAACCTAACTTGAGCAAAGTGATTTATGTTCTAACCTAACCTAACCGAAATAATTGGAGTTATTAGAATTCCAGGGTCTAACCTAACTTGAGCAAAGTGATTCAGGGTGTAACCTAACTTAACCTAACCTGACTGAAATAATTGGAGTTATTAGAATTCCGGGGTCTAACCTAACCTGAGGAGAGTGATTTATGTTCTTACCTAACCCAACCTAACCTGACAGAAGTAATTTGAGACCTCTAACCTAACCTCATATGAGGGAAATAATCTGAGACCTAACCTGAGGAGCGATTACAAATCAGTCTAAGCTAATCTTATGAAGTTATTTGATGCCTGACCCAACCTATATTCGTTGATGGATACCTTATTTCAAATAATATACGATTCAAAATTTTAAAGGTTGGTGTAAAGGTTGATGCAGTTTCAATGCATTTTAAATGGGAAATAGATTTTTTATTTCATTTTAAAATTTTTTTTGCACATACTTTGGGTCAAAGGTTGAGTTATGGGTTTATGCATAGGTTTAAAAAATATCAGCTAACTTTGATCAAAATCGTATATAGATTTTTTACAATATCGATAATTACTAGGTTGTTGTTGTATACTTGCACTATATGATGGTGAACAAACTCATACTTACCATTATTCAGTGTTAAACTGCTATACAATGCACATTGTAAAGCAAGACGAAGAATTAGTAGTGGAAAATTTAGATGAAAAAATCGGGGGTGGGATGAATGTTGGAAAATCATTACGACATGGACCACTTCTACCCTCTTCTGTTCGAGGCTTGTTGATAGGACCATCAAATTGTGGCAAGACTAATGCCATGATTGCTTTACTGACACATCCACAAGGATTACGTTTTGAAAATGTGTATCTTTATTCAAAGTCTTTGAATCAACCGAAATATAAGTATTTGCACAATGTATTGACACCAATAGTGGGATTAGGCTTCTTTACATTCACCCATAATGCAGATATTGTGCAACCATCTGAATCTAAACCAAATTCAGTGTTCATTTTTGATGATGTTATTCGTGAAAAACAAGATATTATTAGATCATATTTTTGTATGGGGCGTCACATGGATGTGGATTGTTTCTATCTTGCACAAACATATTCACGAGTTCCCAAGCAGCTGGTGCGAGATAATGCCAACTTTATTATCATATTCAAGAAGGATGAAACTAATTTGCATCATATTTTCTCAGATCATGTTTCACCTGATGTGACATTCAAAGAATTTCAAATGATGTGTATGCTGTGTTGGAATGATCAGTATGGATTTCTAGTTATTGATAAAGATAGAAAAGTGCATCAAGGACGGTACCGAAAAGGATTCGACAGCTTCATATACCCATGATGTAACATGACAATGTTCAATCAGTCTTTGAATTCTGTCGAGGTCACTTCAGTAAAAATTTGAAAAAATGAATAATTTGAGAGATGAAAGTGCAGAAACTGAAATGAATATGAAGCGTCAGCTAGTTCAAGCGAGAGAAGCAGTGCGTCAAAAATTCAACTCCATAAGAAGTGGAAATATAGAAGACAAAATAACGCTTGAAAAATTCTATGAGCCTATAACCAGACCTTTGAATACCTTTTCTACTATGAAACCACAGCCATCCATATCTTCCTCTAAAATAGCTTCATATATCCCAACGAGCACTCCAATTAAAAAAAAAAAATAATGTTTCAGAAGTTGTAAAACATCTGCAAAATCTTGAGAATGGCAACAATGCTTATGATATAATATATGGTATTCGTACAGATCCCTCATCGCAAACACTGAAAATGGGAAACTTGGAAGTTCGCTTCACTGAAGGGGATATATCATTTTGGGATGGTGAAAACCAAAAACATCAATTTCCAGGCAGTCCAGATCTCTATAATTTGATATTTCTCAAGAAACCTAATGTGGTTGAAGACGTGAGGGTTCGTCGTACTTATGCTGAGATATTAGCTTTAACAAGAGCAATATATAAGCAACATCGAGTGATAAATGGAATTAGATATAAAAGGTCGAATAAATATCGAAATGTGATAAAACCTATAATGAAGTCGGTGAATACCCCCATCACGAAAAGTTTTAATGTTAGTGGCAAAGGTATCAGACAAAAAAAATTGCAGAAAGTGTTTTCATCAAAACCGAAAAACTATGTCTACTGGAATAAACCTAAAGAATTGGTGGATCGCCTACGATTGCTGATGGCTTCGAAAGCAAGTGGACACACGGGTCATGATAATGAGATCATATCCATATTGGAAGAACTCCGGGAAGAGGGTATAATGTATTAGTGAAGTAGGTCGATGAAGGAGCAGTGTTTGATTAGATGTTATGTGGTGATTATCAAAACATAATTCATCGCACTATGACAAGTAATATCAAACAACAAATTATCGATGAACTGCACAAGCCAAGTCGTCGAAACTTCCCAAGAAGAGCAACCATTCTTAAAGGTTTCGGAGACTTATGGCAAATCGACCTTGCTGAGCTTCAACCATATGCGAAATATAATAAAGGACATCGATATATTTTGGTTGTAATAGATTGTTATTCGAAATTTCTATGGACAATGGCTATCAAATCGAAAACTGGTGTAGCGGTAACAAATGCTATGAAGATAATTTTGAAAGGTGCTAAGTATACCCCAAAACATATACAGAGTGATCATGGAAAGGAATTCTATAATAGCAATTTCTCAGCATTGATGAAGCAATACAAAATCAAGCATTATTCAACATTTAGCACCATGAAGGCTGCCATGGCTGAAAGAGTTATTAGAACAATAAAAACTTGGCTTTATAAAGAATTTTTACTAAACGGGAACCATAAATGGTTGGAAAGTCTCCCATCTATAACATTGAGGTATAACACTAGAGTACATTGCACAATTTGTATGAAACCGATTGATGTGACGTCAAGTACACTATTGAAAATAACTAGAAAAAAGAAAAAGATGATAAAACCCAAATTCGCTGTTAATGATATTGTTCGCATCAGCAAATATAAAAATGTATTTGAAAAAGGATTCACAGCCAACTTTACTACGGAATTATTCAAAATTGTTAAGATTAACAGCACACATCCCCCAACGTACATTCTTGACGATATGAATAGGAACCCAATTAAAGGTTGTTTCTATGAGAAAGAAATGCAAAAAAACACACAATCCTGATGTTTACCTTGTTGAAAAAGTGTTGAAGAGAAAGGGAAATAAGGTTTATGTGAAGTGGTTAGGATTCCCCAGTGAACATAATTCTTGGATTGAGAACAGTGCCATAGTGTAATTCACTAAAAAAAACTATTTTTCAAAATTAATTTACATATTTTTGAATTTTTTGTAAATATTGAAAAATATAATAAAAATTTAAAAAAACTCAGTTTGTATTTATCTCATATTTTATTTGAATATAAATATATAGATTAAAATCATAGTGATGTTACATATTTTACATAATGGTTAGATAACAAATCTTTTTCAACTCGTATTCTGCTCTACTTGTCTCCCTTCTATACCATGGAGTTTTTTGAATAAATATGAGTATCTGTCACAATCGTCCACAACGACTTTCACAATTGTAGCAAAACGTTCTTGCTTCTCCTCCAATGTTTGTAGAATTACTGTGTATGCATCTAATGATTCAGTAATTCTTACATCGAGTTGAGCAATTTTTTTATCAATTTTCTCAGCTGATTCTATACAAGTATTTAAAGATGAAATGAAATTGTTTTCATCCTTCCAAGTCTCTGCAATGGAGTAATCTACCTTATTCTGTATAGCTGAATCTAAAGCTTGAGCAGCTGTAAGGATTAGCTGATTTATTTCATTTATTTTATCTTCGAGGAATGTTCGCGTAACACAATCTCCACCATCTGTAGGTTGACCAATGTTCTTCAACTGCTTTCCCATATCGTATTGGCCATCTTTCGTTTGTTTAAGACCACTGCTTGGAGGACGGCGTGTACTGAATGAATTGTTACATCTTCTCTTGCGTCCAAATTTATCGATAACGTTACTCATCCTTCCACTTGAGGGACCAGATTTGTACTGATGATATTCAAAAAGGAATTCATAGTAATATATATATATATAACCATAACCTTCAAATATAGCAAATAAGAATTTTCCAGTTTTTCTTAAAAGTGAAATAAAATTGTTTGAGTCTTTTGAATGATACCAGTTGTTGGTTTAGTGGAAGGGTAAACACTCACATCAAAACAAGTAGTTTGAACTCTGCTTCTTGATGATATACAAATGTGTTATATAAACTTTTAAAAAATATGTAAAAAATATCGTATCAATAAAAGCCTTTATTATTATTATTCAGTTGATTCATTATTATTATTATTATTATTATTATTATTCAGTTGATTCATTATTTAATAATGTGATTAGATAATCTAATCTACTTCCAGGATCCATATTATATTCATCAGTAAATGATTCAAGTAATTTGTCACATAAAAGAATGTTTTCATTAGGGTCATTTTGATGAAAAGCGATGTTATTATGGCCCCATGGAAGTGTATGAGTTGTATTCGGTATTATGAAACGTTTGTCATCATTATATGAAAGGGCTACCTTATTTCGTATTTCAGTAAACATGTCATGTGATATGCTCCTAAATGAGTTCATTTTTCTAAAAATTTTCCCACCATTCTCAACAATTTTTTTATAGTCATCAGGTGTCAATTCGTTTTTAATAACAGATCTTTTTACGCCTTTGGCTCTTTTTACATCATTTTCAACAGATTGTACAAAATACGCTTTAGCACCTGTACCATAAAAACTAATTATCGGATCGTTGGGAAACTCATCTTTGAAATTACCCAACCAAGACTGAGGGTGTAACTGGTAAGTCGAATTTGTTACCTCTACAATAATTTGAAGTATCGAATCTATTTATATTATTCTTCATAAAATCATAAAAATCTTCTGTCTACACTTTCAGAATAAATGAATCCGTGTCAGTGTACATAAGAGAGATATTAGGTCCAAAGTTTTTCTTCAAGCAATCATAATAAAAATCATACATAACAGTCTTGGATAATTCCAAAACACAGAAACCTAAATACAATGGTTTATCATAATGCACTTTTATTTTATTCATTTTAATAGCAACAAAATTATCGGAAAAAATTTCACATTGTTTGAAATTTGGTCGAGCAATGAGAGCACCAGCCCCCAATTTTCTCCGAATATTTTGCCAGTGTGTGATAAGCCTTACATCCACCCTTTTATCTACGTTTTCACAGGTCTTACCAAAAACTGAGTTTACCATTAACTTGTAGAAATCTTTTTCTGACTTGTTGTTTGATCTATTTCGCATTTGGGTATTGAGGTCGATGTAAGGCTTCATCCAACATGACTGCTTAAATTTCATTACTCTATGAGTGTGTGTAATAATTAAACCATTGTATAGGGCCTGTTTGAGGTTTTTGAAATGTACTACATACCTACTCTTATCGTTTAAATTTGGTATTAATTTGGGGGTTTTATATTTCGAATATGGTGGAACAATGCTTTCTACTAGAAAAGGAAGATCTGCATGTTGATCATGCAACTCTTGCGGGTAATGAATGTCAACCTCAAGAACGTATCCATATGAACCATCATTTGCCTCATTCATTATATCCAAATTGGTGATTTCCTCCCTAGTTAACCAAGAGAATTCACCAGTTGGTAATGGTTGCGACATACTATGGCCATAAAGATTGGTTGCATCCAAATACGAAATATATGATGTGGGTTCGTTAGGGTTGAAATTCGGTAAATGTTTATTATTTGCAATGTGCTTTCTTTCACTGCGTTGACTAATCCCGCCACGAATCCCCTTTTTGAAAAAATTTATCATGTCTATATCGGTAAGAAGTTCCAACTCAATATTAGTATATTTCATCATAGCATCCCAAGATAGCCCTGGTGCAGTGTAATACTGAGCCGGGTCCAATTTATATATGTCTAAACAAATTCGTATGAAATTTTCAAATATATCACAAAGCAATAACACATCGGATTTCAAATAAATATCCGAATATTCCCCCAAACTCTTACACTCGAATAGATCCCAAACACGTTTAGCACATAAATAATCAGTATCTGATATATGTTCCTCATTCAATTTGTCATAAAACTGATTTTTTGTTGGTAAAGTAGGAATATTCAACTTATCAATATGATTTACAAAACTATAAGGAAAAACACCTTTTTGTCTCATCAACCTGAATTTATTCAAATCAGAAAAATGCTTTCCCAACTCGACACATTGCTCATCATTCAAATTACCCCCCAATTTCTCTAATGAACTCGACATAAACTTGAAGCTGTCTATGAATCTCATTTTTTAAAAGTGCTGTTTACTTTCACCCTTTTTATTAAGATAGCTATGTGTGTAAATATGTTTTGTAAAGGAAATATATTTTTCTGTTGTTTGAGCGATAACATCAACCTTATCATTTTCCACAAATAATTCTTTAATGAACATATGACAATCATAACCGCTCATATTATGACATATGATTGGAATGAAATTCGGAATTTTAAAGTTCAGATTACATACAGAGTGCACTGCAGGATACCTCTTTTTTCCGCTGAGGTGACAGTGGTCACGCGTTTTAATATCCCCATCTGCGAATGACTTTCCACAAATACCACATGTGGTAGCATTATCGAACTTGTCTTCCTCTTCCGCAGTTTGTTCGTGCATTGGTTTCACATATCTCAAATGTTGATTATAAATAGTTTTCAAGTCAGTTTCGAGACGCATTGTGAATACCTTCGCAGCATCAGCCCCTCTGTATGTAACGGATTTCGATAAGCTATCATTGAAAGAACATTTTATTAGGTATGCGAATGAATATGGTGCATGTTTAAAGGTTCTATTCGTGTATGAGAATTCAGGGTTTGGCTCACTTGTTTGAATGGGTTCCAAAACAGATTCAAAGTCGGTGTATACCACAAATGGTACCTTCATTTGTTTTTCGAATTTTTCAAAAATTAATTTATTACCAGCCACCGTTTTCCCATATTTATTTATTTTAAAATCGGTTTGAGGCGTTGTTGTATAAACATGATTACAATCACGCATTTGATGGTTCAAAAGTTTTCGCTCATTTGAGAAATGTAATAAACAGCCATCACAAAAATACTTTGCACCTTTACTAGCACTAATTTGGGTAGACACCAACCTTGACAGATTCTTTATCCAAGAGTAATGACTATTTCCTGCATCATCTGTGACAAGCAGCAAATTGACATGCTGGATTAGGAAGAACTATTAAATTATTTCCGTTACCACTGAACCTACCCATCAAGTTTTTTTTGAGAATATCGCAGTGGACCCACAACCTCATATTTGACTTTATTATTTTCGAATTTGGATTCTAATCCATAAACATTAACTGAAATCTTTAATTGTAACTGAAAAATTCATACCTGCTATGTTTAAAACGGTGGAATAGTGAGGATATGACGACACTTCTTATATTATATTGTTCTTATATCTACAGCAAATAACGCCGAAGTAATGGCCCACGTAAAACAGTATTGATCCTCATTCTTCACATTGATAACAGCCCTTTTAGTTTCAATGAATCGTGGTAGCTTTATGTATGAAGATCCACCAAGGGGGCTATACTTGTTCACATTCACCTCGAGAAATAGAATTCGTTCACAGCTCCACCCTGAAACCAATAGAAACAAAATATTAATTGACTTGATCGAAGACTCATTTATTTTATAGAAATAATTTTTAGTAAGAATAGAAAAAAACACTTTTTCCACTAATAGTTTTCAATACTTTGTTGACTAGTTTATGAAAATCATGTAAAAATGGAAAATATTAAACAAACTATAATCTTTTAGTGGAATAAAAGTGTTTTATTCTATTATTAGACAAATTGTTATGAAATTATTGATTTAAAAATAATAACCTGAGTCAAGTTCGTCAAACTCTGTTGTCTGGGCAATGGCAGCATCTCGGAAAGCGTCGAATAATTCATTCAAATCGATAGATAGATCAACTATTCGGTTTGTTGTATTGAATGATTTGATGTCGGAAACTTCCTGGGTTTGAAGAACATAGTTGCCAAAGACTTCCATATTAACCTTGACTGAGTGGTGCTTTTCAGTGATGTTTTTCAAAAGTTCAACTACTTTATGCTTGATCTTATTAAAAAAGGCGGAATATTCAGAGTAGAAATTTTTGCTTTCAATTCTGTAACTGGCAATACGACACTTGAATGCACTTCGTATCAGTTGTATACCTACCTATTGTGGGCAGTGATTTTAGAATGCGGCATTGTTACATTGCAGGATTCACACTTGTGAAGAGATAAGGAAGATTCATCATCATTCTCTCTCACTCGTTTTCTTGAAGGTCCGGCTTGTTGATCAATTGAAATGGAATCTTCATCATCAAATATTGCTCGTTTCCTGGAAGGCCCTCCACGGCAGCTATCCCGCTGATGTCGATGTAAATTATCATTACGTGTGAAAGATTTCCCACAAACACAAGAAAACATATTTATAAATTTTGTTTTCAACCACTGACTCGATGAATAATTGCCTTTCGACTATCTACTCATGAACAACTGATTTTCGAATGTCTTATTCGAATCTTATTTGGTGACTGACTGAGGAGATATATTCACCTAATATACTTTTACCTACCATCTCCCTAATGAGCGTCCGCCTCTTAGAAAGCTATCAAGTTCATTAACAAGGCTAACAAAGGAATTATTCTACCAGACTGTCTGAGCTGTCTAGAAAGCGGATTTTTAAATTATTACTTTTTAATAACCTTCGAAAATTGAGACGTCTAGAAAGCGGAATTTTAAATAATACTTCTTAATAGCCTCCGAAATAATATAAAAATTTCTCTCAGTACGACAACGAAATCCGTCTACGAATATAAATTTCCATAATAATTCAAGGAAATAAATAATTATTGAATGCTTGGTACCTATAGATTCATTGATATTCAAGATTTGATTTGAGATTTTGATAGCCCCCAAACGAACTCTTAAATGCGTAAAAAATGATAATTTTTTATATGTTGGAATAATCGAGGGTAACATTTTTTACTGAATATTTTCCCATAAAAAAACCACAATCATGAAGCAAGAAGATACAAAAAAAATCACAACAGCTCTAGTTTTTTATTGCTTTACAGAATATTCTAAAATTTTATTCTAAGCCTCAACTTTCAATAATGTCTTAGTACAGAAAGCTCATATTATGAAGTAAAAAATAAAATGTTGGTTTTGATTATGTTAAAATACTGATGGTAGTTCTCTAGAAAGTTTGATCTTTTTCTCAAGTTGTTCAATTATATTCGAATAGGACTTTTTTCCGATTCAATCATTCAACTCAACATATATTTTGTAAAACACATGTTCTCTTCATGTGTAATCTCATATTCTATAAACAGGAAAATATATCAGTTGAAAGATTGGTATAGATTCATGTGAGATTTACAAGAATTTTTCTGATGGGTAGGTTCAGTGGGTAGGTTCAGTGGTAACGGAAATAATTTAATAGTTCTTCCTAATCCAGTATGGAAATTTTACCTTCAGGTAAAAGTTTACATTTTAATCTATAGAAATGAATACCTTTGGATAGACTAATCCATTATTATATTACAATAAAACTGGATATCAAATAATTGCATATCAGTAAATTTCATCAACTTTTTCTCTGTTTGCTGTTAATCAAGAAGAAAATGATAATTTTGTCTATGTTAAAATATTTGAGGGTAATACTTTTGATTAGATATTTTCTTATTGAAAAAACCACAACAACTTCAGCTCTGGTACCTTTTTCTAGACAAATCCCCAAACAAAATTGTAGTAAAATATACTAGAAAAAATACCGGTACAAATAATTTCATTAAAAATATCATGCGCAAGATTTCAACATGAAACTTGAAACCAATTTGGGTACTAACATACACAAGCGTATGAAACTTTAGGCTTCGTTACAAGAACTTGAATTTCCATTATAAAAAATAAGACTTTCTTTACTTATTGATGTTATAATGAATAATTGTAATTTTTAACAAGAGATATTCTGTTGTACATATTCTGCTGATTACACAATAAATAAAATAATTTAAATGAAAATGAATCATCAAGCAGGTGGGTATGATACAGAGAAAAAAGTCACAACTCTAATATTTCAAAATATGAGAATATAAAAACCAACATTGTATGGTAGGTGGTGAAATAAATTATAAATTTTTGAGTATCCAATACAATTCATATATATGAATAAATATGCATAACACATGTTATCCTAATGTGTGCTCATCTCATATTCTGTAAAGAGTTGGAAATTATATCAGTTAGAACATTAGTACAGATTGATGTGAAATTTCCAAGAATTTTTAATAAATTTCAGAAATAATTTAATGGGTCCGGTATTATTTAATAGTTCCTCCCAATACTGTACCGAATTCCCCATAAAGATTTCATTTTATTCTATAGAAATGAATACCTTAGAATTATCTACCCCTTTAGGATTGTAATAAAAACTGGTTTTCAAATAATTGCATATCAGTAAATTTCATCAACTTTTTTTCTGTTTGGTGTTAATGGCAAAAAACAAAATGATAGAAAGAATTTTATATAAAATTTCAACAATTATGTATATGGACCAACACATTGTGAATTTGGAGGATTGTGATGAATCATCATAGGTGGTTCCTACATTCAAAAACCAAAACACCCTACACTTTTACAAACATCACTTCAAAGGATGTATACCTTCAACTGCAGCCTACGAATCGCTGATATTTTGTACAAATGACTGAATGACATTCTTCCTGAATGAAAATAAATATAGTTTTATTATTATTTCACTCTTTACTGAAATAAAAAAAAAAACTCAACATTCATACTACTCCATGCCTTATAATTTTTTCACAACAAATTTCCGAGGTCTCATTAAAATGTAATATCATACCCGAGGAAAAATTTTGTGACGTTTGAAGATAGACTATTTAAAAATCATTAGTCACATTCCATAAAATGAATAAAGATAAGCTAATTTGTAACGCTCTTTTTTCCTTAACAAGACAAAAAGGCCGGGCGTTACTATGGCGCGTCGGTTGTTGAGCTTACTCTGTTCACTCTAACGAGAAACGACTCAAAACTCAACAAGTGCCTCGGGCGCCAGCTTATTAAAGTGGTATGCTCCACTTCTCCCTAATCCAATTCGGAGGGAGGCCCAGGGCAGCTTCAGATGGAGATACGGTACTCCAGGGGTCAAATCAGGTGACTAAAGACCAAGAGCGGTCAAGTGGTTGCAGGCTTTAATTGCAACACTTGAATTTCATGAAATACCGGCTGCTATGCTTACTTGCTTATTTTCGGATGACTAGTAAACAGATTAGTTGTAAATAAAAGAGGGAATATGATAACAATGTCAACATTTATTGTTGATGTCTCGAAATAAACATTTAATTAGTATGCTATACATTCATTGAGATATGGGTGAAAACTATAGTGAAACTACGATAATATTTACTACTCAGGGAAGCAAGTTCTGTTCGGTAAGCGGGTGTCTGGTATTTTAGGGCTTATCGGCCTTATGGAGACTGTATGGGTGTTTCAATCAGGCTGATTACTATCCGGAGTGATTTATCATTTTATCGAACACACGGTATGTGACTTGGGCTCCGGAATATCTATACTTGAGTCAGCAGGTTTCGGGCTAGGCAATTTGACAAATAGGCAGTATATTTGTTTTCTATTATAGCTTCTTTGACGGTTCACGGCAAGTTAGCCACTTTCATTTGTATCGAATTAAGCTGGAAAAATCTAATTTTTTTTTCGGTTGAAATTCCTGAACAGAATGAATCCCACACCGTTTCCACCAAATTTCCGCGATCAGTGTCCTGCCGACGGGCAAACAACGCCTTAGGGACACTGAAGAGAACAGCACTCTATTTTCACCTACTCCTGCCGGCGGGCAAACAACACCTTAGGGAGAAGATGAAGAGTGTTTGATTAAAACGACGGTTGGAGGATTCTAGTCTGATGATGTATATTGCTTCATTAAAAGAAAATACTTCGATATATCAAAAATACTAATTATTCAATATTCCTATCACTCCTGATTAGAAACACTCAATAAATCTCAAAATGTCGGAAAAATACGGAAAATCATGTTTCAATTGCTTACGGTTTTATGTGTGATGTTACGGCTTGTGGATCGATACGAACTCACGGCAGAATCTCGGACTTTTTAAAGATTTCAAGTAAACGGATCACTAACACTTCTACTGGATTCAGAATCAAAAACGCGAAAAGCTAGAGCAGAAAGAGCGCCCTACCGAAGAGGGGCAGCCGCATTTATAGGAACCGGTGGCCTTCGGAATATGACGTAGAAAATTGAATGAAAAACGAAAAAAAAGTCTGCTCTGACTTTTTAAGATATCAAAAACATGAGCTACAAGAAACCGGAGTTGGAAAACTATGCAAAAGTTAAAATTTTTAACTCACCACAAAAACTAATCAGGTCGCGAAAAAAAAAATGGGACGGGAATTCTTGGTGAAGCCAAGAGGCAATGTTTTGTACAGAAAAGAATTGAATTGAACGGAGAATTTTAAATAAATCTACAGGGTGGGTAGAGATTGTACGATTGACGATTTCAGAACTTGTCACCCTGTCAACAATGTTTTCTAACCTACTCTTAATAAGAATAGCACTAAAATAACCTGATTGTAATAATAACAATAATAAATGGTACTGTTAACGTGAATGAAACTAGGAAGGTTACAGGGTGACTCAACGAAGCATTTTCAGCTGAAGGCCTTATATAATAATACGGATAATTAAAATGGTTCAAGTCATCCCACACAGGGTGTGAAAAATATGCTTCGTTACAAATTGAAATCACATTACGCAAATTTCTAAGTGAAATCACCTAAACACATTAGACCTCATTACAACTGATTAGACGATTTGAAAACAATTACGTTTATGGTGTATAAAACAAATGTAACAATAGATTCTTAAATACTTTCGTGCTGCCCTGTGACAAGTTCAAATATATTACAAGATCGAACAGCTAGGTGAGTGTTTTTTTTTTCTGTTAGATTTGAGCTATATTTTCATGAATTTTAACATGCCATCTCTTCCTAAAGTAGACTTGGAGAAAATTAATCATATGATTAACACGAGAGTAAAAAATTTTGAGTTCAGGGTGATTTCATCATTTCCGATTTATAAAGCTTTCCATATACATGATATGAAGATTTGTGCTACTCGATTCGGGAGATCAATTTTGTTAACGTTAAATGATATCTATCTTGGTTACCAAAATACATTGCTGATCAATTCACTGATGATGATGTTACTTGCATAAATTCTGTGGGTGGCAAGTATACCATAACATATTTGGGCCAGGGTGAACAAGCTCTAGCGGGTTTGAAAGCTCGTACTCTGGTGAAATTCAACTTGATTGAATAAATTCAATTTAATCTAATATTTTTTATTTTACTTTATACATTGGGAAGGGTGGTAAAAGTTATTTAATGTAAAATATACTTATTTCTATAGAAAAAAATCACTCACATTATATATTTGTCCTGAACGTTTAATTTTTTTGATGTGAGTATATTCAACGTGATAACTGATATTTATATATTTACAAATTCCTATTTTCTTTGTTTCATATTGAATATGTGGATGATCTATTCTAGTGAAAATTGGCCTGAAGCCACCAACTTGAACACAGCTGTTGAGAGACTGCGGTGTTATTTGAGTGATTTGAGTTAGGATGCTGGTCATTCAATAAACTATGACCTCAGTATTGGCTTTAATGAAGATGAAGTTAGGAGATGTGAGCAAGATCAAGAAAGGTATAATGCTGGTACAACAGTTTGTGATGAATTTATCGATGGACTCTTGGATTTACATGATTTCTGTGAAAAGATGGTTGAGTGTGACTTGAAGCGTTTTCTTCACAACATTAAAAGACATGTACCTGTTGATATTATTAATAAGTATCAACTTTTCGATAATAATGGTGTTAATGATGATTATGAAGATGAGGGATATATTACAGATGTATAATTTTAAAAATAAAACAGAGTTATTTCTATAAAATTGTGTTTATTCATTTCATTTGTCTATAACAATTCAATCATTCACAGTACAAAAGAATAATTTTTTATCAATATGAATTACGTACTGACCAATCCAATGCATTGTATGCTATAATAGCATCATGTAGAATTAAAGCATATACTCTAGTATTAAGTGGAAATTTAACTTTTCTTGTTTCAAACTCCAACTTGATATCTATCGTGGATGATTTGGTGGCAGTTGGTTGATGTGAGCAATCAATGATAAATAATGGGTTCTCCTGAAACTGCCTAATGTCCATGAGTGGTTCGCTGATATCTCTGTCATAGTAACTGCGTTGGAAATTTTCATATGCATAGTAAGCTGATGAATAAAGTTTTGTATCAAAATTCAAATTCCAACGCTCGTATGGATACACTTCAGAGTTCAAATAAACCCGAATATTGTTTATATCCGCATTTATGAATGTTGTTGAATTCATTGTCCTGTTCTCGGATACGCTTGTATTTTGAAAACCAATTATAATGAAACGGGGTGTCTCCAAAGCATTGGTGGTTTTGAGTGCCCATATATCCGAAGATGTATCACACAAAGAGGGTAATTCATAGAGATCCCACATACGATAAACCATCTTTATTCTTGAATTCAGACCGCTCTTATTGATTTTTGTATACAATCTGAGCTTCTGCTTATCATCTGGTACAATGTGTTTTATTTTCCAATCAATCTTTGTGATTTCCAAAGACGCATCAACTTCTCCAATATATGAATTTTTGAATGAGCGAGCTATTATCAAAATGAGTTCTTGTTTTGCGTTTAGAATACCTTTTCTGTAGTCTTCAGCAAAACCCATCAAATTCTTAAGTGGTAATTTTTTCCATTGAATATATTATTGTCTGCATCAAAAATATGTTGTTTCGTATCAGAAAGTCCCCATCCAGTGGTGAGAAGTGAGTGGGCTAACGATTGTCCAAATGAAATCATATTTTTCATGGTAGAAGTTATACCTGGTTTTCTGACAACGGCAACTTGCTCCCCACCCATTTCGTAACGAATTTCATCAAAGAGAAATGCCAAAGTGTTATTAGATAGATAACATTTTTTATTTGGTTCCTTTGGTGTGGATTTTCCTTCAATATATATGAAACTGTCTGCAATATTGAGAATCACATCTTGGTTATTGACGGCAATTCGGATTTCATCAGAGTTTTTAAATAGAGGTGATCCATAAGGTTTATAAGTATGCTCATGTAAACTTATGAGTGAACGATCAATCACTGGTTCATCAAAAATATCCAATCTTTCACTATTTGCTTCTAGAACCATTTTTTTATTTTCGTATTCTGAGACCGATTGATTTCAAGAACTTGAGATCTTTTGCAGACAATGTATGTCTTTGCTGCTTAGTATCCACAAGTGGACTGATCTTCTTTTTAAAAAATGTCTCCTTTTTATGAATGCCCTCTGAAGTGGATTGGTTGTCCAAAATTACGTGCTGCTTCTGCTTATTGTAACAAAAACCCATCACATTCGTTAACTCAACTTTTTCAATTCCAATTCCAATTTCAATTCAAATTATTCTTGTGATCCAATATGCGCACAGTAATGTTATCTATAGACTGACGTCCTTCCGGGCTGACTGGCATATAAATAATGTGAGGTTCTTTTGTGAGATTATAACCAGGTTCAACATCTAGATCAAAAGAAAACAGAATATGATTCTCTTCACTATTTATGTAGGACCCCGAAATTATATTGCATTCCAATCGGATGAGTCTCACAGGAACGATATTAACAGGAAATGTGGATTGATGTATTCTATTGTTGTTAAGCAGCTGTTTTTTGAATCCTAACAGTGGAGCTATTGAATTGTCATCTCTCAAATCCACAAAATATTTGGATTTCAATATGCACTTGAATATATTATTGTTTGCACGAAGATAAAATATATCGTCCAATGTTGCAATATCAAGTTTTTCATTTGGAAATAAGTCAGATGCAATTTTTTGTTGTAGAAAATTATTTATTTCCTCAATCTCATATGCCCCGCAAGGTACTTTTACAGCAAAGAACCTCTTTCCATGAGTATCATCTGCAAGAATCTCAAAACCGATTAAATTATTTTTTTCTGTAACATTGTGAATGGTGTTACAACCGTAGAATCCTAAAAGTCCTAATCCATAACGATTGTTTCTATCCAATTCAATGGGTGGATAAAAGTTTGCACTCAATACACTGCTCCCCACAACCTGTAGATCGAACTTTCGTGACATAACTGTTAACTTTCCGATGGCATCACATCAATTTATTGGTAGACAACATGTATGATATAATTTACGTTTATTAGGCGGTGAATTGTGACTTGCCATCTCATTTTTATTGGCACCAATATTACAATCTTCAATGCTGCAGTAACAACAGAATAATTTTCGTGGTCCATCATCAACTGATATTATATCACTTCTCACCACATCATCATCCAAATTATTTTCATGAAAATATTTATATTTCAACATATCAACATCATCTCGAAGATGTTTGGGGAGCTTTTCCCAAACCAAAGCAATCTCATGAGCTGCACAAGAGATTATTACTTCCTTGGGCATATCTTCAAGTTGTCTTTTGCTCATTTTCGATAGGCTACGTAATCTTGAATATGCAATGAGAGAGTGCCCCATTCGCTTGATAACCTCCCGATCCATCTTAGGTGTGAATTCCATTTTTTCAAGTTTTTGTAGATGGTTACGATAAAAACTTCAAGCATAAATGCCCACACACAACTGTATTGAATTTCTGTCGTCTTTCGTAATTATACACAATTTTAATGGGAGTGTATGATTTTTTTCGAAAGTAGTGAACTAGCTCAAGTGGTGGTGGTAAATCTCCGAAACTGTCAAAATATTCAACAATCCCTCCATTTTTCTTATATGCCACCCAATGCATTCCTCGACCACTAATTCCATCCAAATTGATGATGGCTCTTTAAATTTTGTGACATGGTTCTGATGTGGGTAAATTGTCTCGCATGAATACACCTCTAAAATTCGGAATTTTCAACTGTTTGGCATAATAAGCCAACTCGATGTCAGTGAGAGGTTTAAGAGGTAGGGCGTCAATCAGTTTTTTGAAGGTTGTGGTTTCAGATAAAGACCGAACCCTTTGCGATATGGTTTCAAGAATATACCACTTCCTTTTTTTCCTAATGCAATCGCTTCCATCTTTCTATTATGGTAATTCGCTTCCTTGAGACTTTCTCTACTAGCCTTCGCTGAATTAATAGCTTTCGTCACACCAGCAGCTGCTCCTGCTAAAGTACCCAATGCCGACAATCCTGCGAATATTGGTATTAGCGGTAAAATCCCGCCCACTTTCGGAATAGGTATGATCCGCGGTGTACGGATTTTCTTCTTTCCTCCCGCAGCTTTAAGACATTTACGAGCTGCTTGCAATGCCACTCGACTGGCTTTCTCCATACTACCTGCTATAAATTTATCACCACCAGCCTTTTGTAATACATTCTTTACTTTTCATTATGTTGGTTACAAGTAGGGCAGCTGCTTTTTCGCCAATACTTGCGTCCTTCGATTGGACTCTGTCCCAAGCAGCGTATTCGAGTTGTTTGTCTGCCTTATGCCTAGCTGCAATATTGTCAGGATACTTCGACCACTGATTTGTTACACTAAATAATGATAAGTATGAGTTTGTTCACCATCATATAGTGCAAGTATACAACAACAACCTAGTAATTATCGATATTGTAAAAAATCTATATACGATTTTGATCAAAGTTAGCTGATATTTTTTCAACCTATGCATAAACCCATAACTCAACCTTTGACCCAAAGTATAGTGCAAAAAAAATTTTAAAATGAAATAAAAAACGATCAGAGAAAAAATCTATTTCCCATTTAAAATGCATTGAAACTGCATCAACCTTTACACCAACCTTTGCTCCAACCTTTGACTCAAAGTATATTGAAAAAAAATACGAAATTAAAATAAATTTTACATCTGAAATAGATACAATTTTGAATCGTATATTATTTGAAATAAGGTATCCATCAACGAATATAGGTTGGGTCAGGCATCAAATAACTTCATAAGATTAGCTTAGACTGATTTATAATCGCTCCTCAGGTTAGGTCTCAGATTATTTCCCTCATATGAGGTTAGGTTAGAGGTCTCAAATTACTTCTGTCAGGTTAGGTTGGGTTAGGTAAGAACATAAATCACTCTCCTCAGGTTAGGTTAGACCCCGGAATTCTAATAACTCCAATTATTTCAGTCAGGTTAGGTTAGGTTAGGTTAGGTTACGCCCTGAATTATGGGGAAATCTGTGGCGAAATCCTTTGTTTAATCTATTATCTTTGCTATCACGCTGTTATAAATAGATTTCGCATAATATCATTTCAAGGAAATGAAACTTATATTATCTTTCTCTTACCTTATTATCATTTGAACTTTCCATATCCACAGTATACGTTTTTTAATTTACAAATAGCTTAACGAAACGAAGACGTGACATTCATGTGACGTCTAATTCTAAAATCTGATTTGATTATTTGATAAAAATCGTCTGGCAACGTTGTGTCAGCGGTTCTCTCGTGATAACGTTATCATATGCGTTCGAGAATACCGATTTCTAGCGCGAGAACATTGCATGCGATGTGAACAGTCACATCCAGTAATGTGAGCGTTCCGTTCTCCTGAACTCGAGAATTGGGGCCCAGGGCCAACAAATGAACAACCCCCGACGAACACCACAGCATTTTTCAATCCATGAAATATGCTTCCATTTGGCGATGGAGAAGTTATACACTCGAGCCACCCAGTAAAAACCTACATGACCGGACCGGAGCACCGACGAAATGCTGACATAGACTTTTATCGATTCAATGAACTTTGCGGAAACGCAGCAAGTGTATCAATTGATTTATGTATTATTCAGTCTTGACAAATTACTGACTTCGATCAGACGTACTTCATATATTTTTGTAACTTTGATTCTTCAAAATAGACTTTTTAAAAACAGTCTTCGAGTATTCAAGTCGCGCCATGACCATCGACATAGTTTAAGGTTATGTCGATTGTCGATGGCCATGGCCCATAACATCGATATAGGGTATTCCAAATCACGTGATCCAATATGGCGTCTGAAGGCACACAGTTTTCTGAAATGTCATAAGAAAGCATTGGTACCTGGTGACTTAAACCATTTAAAAAGGCATTATTTCCAAAGTTGTGTGAATTTGTGGTTGTTAGTAGACTTTTTAAGATGCAAAGTGCTTATTTAAAGACATTATTGTTGCAAAATCCAGATATTGGTAAAAGGTAAGCTGAAAAATACAATTTTGTATTTTTTTTACACTATAGCTTTGTTTCCTACTTCTGAAGTACAATATTTATTACAGATATCAAATGAAGCTAAAGTTAGTAAATGATGTGGACCCTTTTACATTGAACATTCAGGAACTAGATAATTCAATTCATGGTATTTCACCTGTTACAAGCATGGATATTGTTTCATATTTACTGCTAACCCATAGCTATCACACCAAGGAGCAAATGAAGGCCTACAAAAGCTTACAATCATTTAAGTATTTTGAGTCGGGCCTTGTTGTAAACGTCGGGACAAAGGTGGTAAATGGTTTCTACATTTTAGTGGGAAAGGTAAGTTTTTTTAGAACTGTATGAGTAGATAGAATTGAATAGTTAAGTGTTGTTTACTCTTCAATAATGTCTGAAAGTTTCATGTAAGCTTTCATATATTAAGTAAATCAAGTATGTCAATCTGTAAATTGACGGTTATAGTGCCACCTTTTCTTTCTACGGGTGGCAAGCCGTAGGGAGGTGGAAGAGGAGGCTCTTATACAAAGAAATATACAATTTCCAATGATAAATACAAAAATATGGCCTTTTCAAACACATTAGGAACATTGTACTCATTTGTATTCACTTTTATTTATACTGCAATTTTTTTAGGTCAAACATTCTCAGCAAGCAAATGAAAAACCATTGAACGTGTGGTGCATTGTCGCCAAAGATGGAAGTATATCAACAAGACATTGCACATGTATGGCTGGACACAGTTTGCAGCCATGTGGGTGCACTACTATTTGCAGCTGAATATGCAAATAGAAGAAAGTCTGAAGTATCTTGTACAGACGTACTTAGTAGTTGGATAATGCCATCATCCTCTTCACAAGTGCCCTTAGTACCAGTTAGTGAAATGGATTGGGGAAAACTTTCTGCTGCTCAACTTAAAAATAGGGGTGTAAAAATGAAGGAATTGGGACATAATGCTGCAATTTTTCGAATAGTGGAACCGTTTGCTGCTGGTATAACAACACAAGTTAACAAAATGCTACCCTCTGTGTTGAATATATTTAATGAGTCACACAAGTAAAACGTACTCGTAACTTCTTAAAATATCCAAGACAACAAATTTTTCATTAGATCATAAACATAGAAAAAGCTACTAGAAACCAATCTAAAAACCAAAGGGCTGGCAGGATCACGACATCAAAATTTAGAGCTGTTTGCAAAACAAACAAAATCTTCTTTGTCACTGATTAAATCGATTTGTTATCCAACAAAAACTTCATTTTGCAATAGAGCTACTTTATGGGGAATAAATCATGAACATAAAGCTGTTGAAGAATATCAAAGGTATATGAGTGAAAATCATGACTCATTTGAGGTCAACGCAGTCGGATTTTTAATAAGCAAAAATTGGCCTTGCGTTGGTGCATCTCCTGATAGACTTGTCTTTTGTGAGTGCTGTTTGGGGGGATGTCTGGAAGTGAAGTGCCCATATTTGTTATATACAAATAATTTTACAGATATAAATGAATATGTATCTTTAAAAAGTTCATATTTAATCAGGGAGAATGATAACGTAACTTTAAACAAATCACATAGTTACTACTACCAAGAACAAATGCAAATTTTTGTAACTGAATTAAAATATTGTGATTTTGTTATATGGTCACCCAAGGTTTTTTTTAAGGAAAGAATATTGCCAGATTTTGAATTTTTTGAAAGGGAGAGTAAAATTGCATTACAATTTCATTCTGAGGTTATAATGCCTGAGCTCTTGGGAAAGTTTTTTACAAGAAGGAGGGAGTGGCTGAAGTAAATCATTGGTGTATTTGCCAAAGTGTAGATGATGGGAGACCTATGATTAAGTGTGATGGTGAAGACTGTGAGATAGGGTGGTTTCATTTTAATTGTGTGGGATTAATTGACACTCCAACTAATGCATGGAATTGCCAAAAATGTCCTAGTTCTAGTCCAATACTATAACTTGTTAATTTATTGTTCATTTTCAGTTTTACGCTTATTCATTATAACACTAGTTTTTATTATATTTGTAAAATAAACATAAAATATTCTTTCATTATCCCTCACCCATTTTCATGATATATTCAAATAACCACAACCTGTCACCTAACTTTAATTTACATTTATATCTATAGTTCAAAAGCTTTGTCACTGAATTGGAAAACTGACAATAATTTTCATTTAGTGTTCATTGAACCATCCCAAAATTTCATAATTTAATTGTGATTGAACAAGTGAATAAAATAATATTTCTAGATAATGGATATTCAAAACTTTTTTTAATAATTTGAATTTCTACAACAGATATCTCAATTTTTTTATTACATACTCAATTTGTTAATTCCATCTTAAATGTCTGTCAATCATTATACCCAAATATTTGATACAGTTTCATACATTTTGTCTCATTAATATTTTGAGGTCCTAAATTTGATTATATATTTTAATATATTATCATCGAACCAACTTTTAATTATTTTGATGTTTTTCCCAACTATTGGAAGTTCATTTCAAAACAATGAATTTTTCCTTTACTTTCAAAATTTAATAGGTCATTGAGATAAATATTGAATGAAAGTGGAACTAATACCATACCCAGAGGTACACCATATTCAAATATTCCTGGATTGCTCAATTAAAATAAAACATAAAAATAATAAAATAGTTTTAATTCTTTTTCTATGTTTAAATATATAATTTGACCAGCATTGTATCTGGGTTGTTAAAGAAACAGGTTTTTCAATAAACACTTCAAAACAATCTAAAATAATAGTTATTTTATTATGAAAAGCTTCTTGAAAACATGCTGGTATATTTTTCATAGCTACTGAACGGTCAGGCCATATTATTAACTGCTGTAAGGTTTTATATAGAATATCTATAACAATTTCAAAATAACTGGAAGCAGTTGTTCGAGAAATTTTAAAATCGTATGCCAAGTCTCGAAAATGTAAATTTAATCTCAACTTAATCAGAGTTAGTAATAACTTGATTACTTACTCAAAACAACGTTAGTACTAACTGATTGAATGTACTGAGGGCAGTAACGCTTGTGGTAATTATCTTCTATAATATTATACAATATAGATTCTATAAAACTATATAAAAAGCCTGTATAATATTTTCATTTTGTATCATTCTGAAGATTGTCTCTGAGCCCAAATGGTGATTTGTCAATTTTTTTTTCAAGTCCTTCAATTTTGTTTGGGGAAAAACTGAACTGTTCAAATTTTAAAGTTAATTCTTCCATAGAGATGTCGGTCTGAGATGCAACGCCAGTATCAGAGTTGTTTTCATGGTCTGGGACCTCCAAATCAATTTCGACATCAAGGTCTGCCAGTTCAGCCTGCAGAAAAAATAAATTTTCATTTCCATTGCAAATTAAGATTATACACTTTCGTTTATCTTATGCTTTTTGAGTGAGTAGAACCTATCGATTAGAACTGTCCACAACAGCTAACATTTAGACGTTCCATCAACTAAAAAAGCATGAAATGAAGTAGTTGATTGTAATACTTACGCTCAGTTTCCTTCGTTTATCCAATCTTCTTCTTCGTTCAACATCGGCCTGTTTCCTATGAATTTTTTGAGATTTGTGCCCCATTTCCTGTGATGGAACCCAGTCCGGATGATTTTCATCTTCCAAAGCAGCAGGTTTGCCTACAGGTAATTCAGACTTATGTAAAATACTTTTGATGTAAATATTAGTGCAACAGTTCACCCCTTAAGGTTGATTTCAACTATATCACTTACCAGTAATAAAGTGTTTACTGCAGACTCTCTGGTTTTTTAGTTTGGATTCAGTAAGATCGTCCCGCTTAATTGCTGCTATCCATTGAGCTCTACGCCTTTCAGATAACTCGTTTTTATTTGTAACAAACCTGTGGCTTAAAACCGCAGGCACAGAAAAGAACTTTACATCATCCCTGTTGTAACGACTTCCACAACCAATTACAAGGCATGTAACAGGCATTTTTCCGTAAATTGGGATTCACAACCAAACTTTTTGCGTTTTGCTTTTTACGTTTCTTATTCTGATAGGTGAAGTAGAATCTGAATTTTACCTGACGCAATAATGCCATTCACAACAAAAACGTAAAAAATTTTCAATTTGCTTCTCAACAAGTAAACATAACTTAACCTTGGTTTGGCACTTTGGCAGAGCAAAATAAAGATAAGCACAAAAATAATAATTTAAATAATGAATAATATAGGTACATGAAAATTGGAAGAGACGAAAATTGCTCCTTTTTTTGTACTTAAAGGGAAAAATTCATCATACAAAAAGAGAATATTGGGTGATATACTATTCCCTGGAAACACAAAAAAATTTGGAAGAAAAAAATTACAACAACTTTTATCGAATGTTTTGATGAACTGTTGATGATGATCCGCTCTCACATCGAAAAACATTCCCACAGAGAATCTATAAGCCCTGCTGAAAGATTAAGTTTAACGTTAAGGTGAAGTTTTTCAAGTACTTATATTAATTCTTAATTCCAACTCTTTTAATGATGTGGTGTAGATGTATTTTTTTCGGGTTTCCTTGCAGCTGTGAAATAGAATTTAAGCCACCTTGGAGCACCGATTAGTTATTTTCCGACGACCTACCTGAAATTTGTATCATTTTGCACTCTAAACGAGCACAGAAAAATATGTAATTCGTTCTAATGTGAAATATTACATAAATTAGTTCCGAGCTTCCTAGACGAAAAACAATAGTGTGAAATGAAAAATTAAGGCACACTTAATCCTAAATCTAGGTTTTTCTGCACAGAAAAATATGTAATTCGTTCTAATGTGAAATATTACATAAATTAGTTCCGAGCTTCCTAGACGAAAAACAATAGTGTGAAATGAAAAATTAAGGCACACTTAATCCTAAATCTAGGTTTTTCTGGCAAAATTTTGTGTAGGTAGATAAAATTGGAGTTACACAAAATTCATGTTATTTTTGATGTTCTATTGAGGTCTCGTAGTAATGTGTGTTTCAGGTTGATCACTTATTGCTTTTGGTTTATCTTCTCGTCATACTCCTGTGATATATTATATCCTGTTTTCCATACTAGTTATACAATATGCTATTGTTACTTTGCTTTGTAAGTATTCATATGGATTTTCAGATATCTTGCATCAGGTGATACTATGGTTTCAATAGCTAATCAATATCATGTTGGAATCAGCACAGTATCAATTATTATTAGGGAAACATGTGATGCCCTGTGGACTGTTCTGTCCAAGATCGTTTTGCCTACCAAATTTACACAAGATTTGTGGCGGAATATTGAAGAAATATGTGGAATCTTCCTCACATCACACATCACAATACAGGTAATTTCATTTTTACTGTACTGTAGCACTATGTTATTATACACAGTTGACTAGGAACATTCCATCAGGAGCATACAGGGAAGTCGGAACAATATGCCTATGAGCAAATATGCTATACAGTGTGTCTCACTTTTCATGGAAGCACCCCCGTAACTTCCGAAATTATCGAGGGAGAATAATGAAACTCTCAGGACTGGAGGAAATGATGGAAATGCATCTACCGGTTGCATTTCCCCAGTTTTACGGTAAATCATATTAGGGGGCAAAACAGAAGCAAAATTCCATCAGATTCGTGATCAGGACCCCCAACTTATTACAGATACACCTTTTTCCTGAAAAAAATTCAGTCCTGAAAAATCTGAATTTGTCTCACTTTTCGTGGAAGCACCCCCGTAACTTCCGTAATTATCGAGGGAGATTAATGAAACTCTCAGGACTGGAGGAAATGATGAAAATTCACCTACCGGTTGAATGACAATGGCCTAACTGATATACACTGCCCGCCAGTCGCGATGGAACAACCCAGTATTACGGTAAATCATATTAGGGGGCAAAACAGAAGCAAAATTCCAGCATATTCGTGATCAGGACCCCAACTTATTACAGGTACACCAAATTCCCGATAATTCCGAGTTTGTTCCATTTTTCATGGAAAATTAAAAATCACCATCCCTGTTGCTTCGTACATGTAAGTAAAAAATTGCACGTTCTCTTTTTGATAATTTCCAAGCGTAATTATATTTTGTAGTTTGCTGTATGGCTCACCCTTTATAAGAGTAATAAGTATTCTCTGTGGCGCAAATATTGAATTATTGAGTGTTAGAAAAACGTATTGTGAATTATTCATGAATCACCCTGTGGCAGCAAATATTTCAAGCTGTAACTGTCAATGTACATCTGACCAAAACTCATATTGAACTAACATACTCGATAAAAGTCAATGCAGTTTTTCAATTTGTGGAAAAAAAAATTAATGAATTGAGCATTTCTCCAATTTAATGCCCTGTATCTCGAAAACTGATCATAGGATCGGATGTAGAAATCAAACCTCCCAAAACGTTATTAAAACATTTATACAATACTGAGAAAATGCTTACATTTTACCTAGGAAATCTTGGAATACAGTGTTTATCAGAAATTTTAATTTTTCCTTAAACATTATTATTTGATATTGCGGTTCTCTCTATGAAACACCCGGTATAAAATATGTGTACTATACGATATATACTGCTCAAAATATTGTATTGAGGTGTACCTTCCTTAAACATTATTATTTGATATTGCGGTTCTCTCTATGAAACACCCGGTATAAAATATGTGTACTATACGATATATACTGCTCAAAATATTGTATTGAGGTGTACCTTTCGAAAATATGATTTCCTAATGTCACAGTAGAAAAATTCAGATACTGCAAAAAACGGCTGTCATTCATTTGTGAGTCACCCCTTGAATATGAATATTTTTATTCATACGTATGTATGAATACTAAAACATGTTATAATAGTATGTATGTAACAGAAATTCAATCCAGCTCATCGTAAGTTAACGAAACAAAAATTCGAAAATCTGGTGAATTTTCACTTATATTCTACCTAGTGCTTGAATTATTGCCGGAAATTTATCTCGTGCATGAATTATTGGAGGGTATTTTCTCGGGAATCGGTAAGAAAATTTAACACCAAGAAATGAAAATTATCCAACAATTCATAAGAAATAAATAAACGATGGGTTCACCTGAACTATTTATATCCTTCCACTGAAATATTGATATATAAAACACTTAACAAAATTTTCTTCAATAAATGTGTTTAAATTTTGAACAAAAAAAATAAAAGAAAACACTACCACTGGGCTACGGGACTTATGATAAATTGTTGTGACAACTGGTGTATTGAACTTTTTCTTGAAAATATTTTCAGGCACATCCGAAATATCTAGTGAATACATAATTATGAAATATTATCTCCTTTCATGTGAAAATAAAATTCCATTTGTACATTAAAGCAAAATATCAACTTATCACATGTCAAATGTTTGACAGAAAAATTTCCTCTTATTAATTTCGCCCAGGGTACCCAGCAGGATAAAAATTTCAGGAAATTTTTTGGATTGCCACGGCATCTAAACAAGAACAAATATTTTGATATGCTAAAAAAGTGAGGTACTTATGCAGTTTTCAGCATCAACACCGCGTTTCTAGAAAAAGGGTGGCACATCTGATTTCTGAGCCTTTGAGCAACATTATAAACACTTCTTTCATAGAAGGGACCTTTCCAGACATTCTGAAGCTGTCAAAAATTATACCCATTTATAAGAATAAAGGCTCACGCATTGATTCTTCCTCTTATCGACCCATATCGCTACTCAGCCAATTTTCCAAAATTATAGAGTGTTCATTTTACAATAGACTATATAATTTTTTTGAAGCATTCCAATTGTTCTCTAGTAGTCAGAATGGATATAGAAAAAATAAATCGACCATCAGTGCAATTGATCAACTTCTCAAACAGGTATTGAAAATGTTAGATGAAAAACATAAAACTTTGGGATTGTTTTTTGACATGAGCAAGGCATTTGACCTAGTTGACCATGATGTATTGTTACATAAATTGCAGCTTTATGGAGTTCGCGGATCTGCATTGAACTGGATCAGTTCCTACCTTTCAGACAGAAAACAGTTGGTTAGTGTCAATGGTAAGTGTCCTGAAGTAAAAAGGGTAGCAATGGGTGTGCCACAAGGCTCTGTCTTAGGACCACTTCTCTTTTTAATTTTCATTAATGATCTTCCTAAATACTGTACAGAAGCTTCAGACACTGTAATTTTTGCGGATGATACAAACATTCTAGTTTCTGCGGAAAAAATATCCACATTAGTTCAAAAAGCTCAAGATGCTACAGATCAAATATCTGAGTGGTGTTCCATCAATGGCTTACAGTTGAATATTGCAAAAACCCAAATGCTCACTTTTGTTTCAAAAAATGTATTGACGGATATGAGCTACTTGGTCAAACTAAATAATGAATCAATACATCAAGTCAATTATACAAAATTTTTGAGGGTTGTGATTGACAATAAACTCATCTGGAATCACCATATAGATAGTGTTAAACTCAAACTCAGTCAAAATATATATTTGCTACGTCAGTTGAAGCACACGGTTTCGACTGAAGTCCTCAAACTGCTTTACCATAGTTTGATAGAGTCTGTTATTGCCTATGATCTTGAACAATGGGGATTATCAGGTCATGCTCACGAAGTCTTTGCTGTCCAGAAAAAGGCTATTAGAATTATGGCGGGTGCTAGCTATAGAGAACACTGCAGGCCATTATTTATATATTTTAATATATTCACTATGCCAAGCTTGCTTATTTATCAAATCTTGATCTACATCAAAAGGAACATTTCTTGTCTACCAAAGAATGAACAAATACATGATCGATCATTACACCCGGAATAATATACAATTACACCAACCTTTTAATAGGTTGACAGTGTCGCAGAATCACCCCATACACAGTGGAGTAAAACTATATAATAAGCTCAATGATGAGATAAAATCATCTCCAAATATCAGTGTATTTAAGAATAAACTAAGTTATTTTTGTTGAAGAGAACATACTACTCAGTTGATTAATTCCTCAAAGATTCATAATTAGATGGGACATTTTAAATGTATGTATTGAAACTATGGTGTCTAATAATATTTTAATACTTTTAATACTTTTATGTATAATTTACTCTATTGAGTAACTGTCTTTTAGTGACTATTTTAGTGCTTATTTTTATTGTTTATTTTGTGTGTTTTGACCTGTTGGAGTAGTTAGTATTTTCCAGTATTGTTTGGTATCACTTGACATTATTGTAAAAGAAAACTGGTTCAATAAAATTTTGATTGATTGATTGATTGATTGACTAGTCATGGGATTGAGTTGGGCCCATTGACAGCGGGGTCCTTGCAGAAATCAAGGGATGTCCTGACATTGCTATGGAAAACAAATGAGAATTGAAAGTAACCAACAATGTTGTTTATAGTGCGAATTGAATTCATTCTTACTTCCTCGTGTTAATTATATTATTGTTTCTGTTTATTCCGGTGTTTCTGTTGTTTTTGTTGTTCCTGTTGATCCTATTGATCCTGTTGTTTGTGTGTTCCTGTAAGTTCCTGTTTTTATTGACAACTGTTGATTTTGATATCGATTATTAGTCTCAAACATGGCCCGACGAACTATTCCAGAAAAAATTGAAATAGTGCTGATGATTGGAGAAGGTGCGAGGTCTTATCGCGAGGCAGCTTCTGAATTTAATCAAAGACACCCATTTGATACTCCTATACACTCTGGAACAGTTTCCAAAATTTACAACCAATTCAAAACGACCGGCCTAGTAATGAAGGTGAGAAAATATGTTAAAAATCATAATGACGATGATTACATTTTGGAGGCATATCGAGCCGATCCCCATATAAGTTTAAGAAATTTGTCACTTCAACTAAAGATGAGCCGAAGTAAAATTTGGTGATGTTTGGAAAGGCATAAAATGCATGCTTTCAAACCTAAATTTCTCCACACTTTACACGGTGGAGACGAACAAAGAAGAATGGAATACTGTTTATGGGCACAAGGGAATTACCTGAATGACAGAAATTTCCTGAAGAACATCCTATTCAGTGACGAGGCGACTTTCACCACTAACGGTGTGGTGTCTTCTCAGAATTTGAGATATTGGGCTGACCAAAATCCGCACTGGGTGGTGAATTGTCGAGATCAAATATCCCAAAAAGTGAATGTGTGGTGTGGTATAATAAATGAGAGAATAATAGGACCTTCTAATCTAAATGGAGAATTATTCGTTAATTTTCTGCAGAATGAATTTTCCAACTTTCTGGAAGAATTGCCTCGGGATGTGAGGGATACATTGATTTTCGTTGGACTTTCATATATCAGTATTCATATAATTACATGTTAATGTACACAACCTCAAATGAGATTTGAATTCAATTTGGACAACAAATTATTGAGATTCCTGAATGGTGTACTTATACACAAAGTTTGTTGTCGCTTCTATTTTGCCCCCTAATATGATTTACCGTAAAACTGAAGTGTTCCATCACGACTGGCGGGCAGTGTATATCACTTAGGCCATTATCATTCAACCGGTAGGTGCATTTTTATCATTTCCTTCAGTCCTGCGAGTTTCATCATTCTACCTCGATAATTACGGAAGTTACGGGGGTGCTTCCATGAAAAGTGAGACAAATTCAGATTTTTCAGGACTAAATTTTTTTCAGGAAAAAGGTGTATCCGTAATAAGTTGGGGGTCCTGATCACGAATCTGATGGAATTTTGATTCTTTTTTGCCCCCTAATATGATTTACCGTAAAACTGAGGTGTTCCATCGCGACTGGCGGGCAGTGTATATCACTTAGGCCATTGTCATTCAACCGGTAGGTGCATTTTCATCATTTCCTTCAGTCCTGAGAGATTCATTATTCTCCCTCGATAATTACGGAAGTTACGGGGGTGCTTCCATGAAAAGTGAGACAAATTCAGATTTTTCAGGACTAATTTTTTTCAGGAAAAAGGTGTATCTGTAATAAGTTGGGGGTCCTAATCACGAATCTGATGGAATTTTGCTTCTGTTTTGTCCCCTAATATGATTTACCGTAAAACTGGGGTGTTCCATCGCGACTGGCGGGCAGTGTATATCACTTAGGCCATTGTCATTCAACCGGTAGGTGCATTTTTATCATTTCCTTCAGTCCTGCGAGTTTCATCATTCTACCTCGATAATTACGGAAGTTACGGGGGTGCTTCCATGAAAAGTGAGACACACTGTATTTGTCAGAAATGCCTTAAGCGATTACTTCATTGATGTATAGGAGCTATACCACCTCAGTGGAATAGATAATGAGGTGTTTTGTAACTGTTATTGTTGAATTGTTCAAACTCGTTTAATAAATTATGGATGGAATTACTGGATTTTAGTGTTGATTTTTCCCTTCTGTTTTTCAAAACCAAGGATTATTCCTGTGATAATTATTTGGACAGTTTGATTGACCATTTCAATGAAGAGTGCTTTCAATTAATTATATCATGATTAAAGAAAAAACTATTAGCTAATAGCATTGACATAAAAACGGGCAAAACAGTGAAATGTTACTTTTCAATGAATAATAAAACTTTTCATCTAGAAAATATATTTACACAATGGAACATAGTAATGTTTTACAAATAAAAGAAGTGACAAACTTAAATATTGTTTCATAAGAACAACTGTACCTGCTGAGTTCCTGTAACACTCATGTGTTAGGTATATTCTACAAATAGTTAAATTTATAAAACTTAAAATCCCTTTTGGATAACTAGCAAAAAAGATAGGTAACTGACAAACTTAAATATTGTTTCATAAGTTCAACATGTTAAACAGTACCCATTTATCACTTTGGTATATTTTACCTGGAGTCATTTGAAATAAAAAAATTATTCAGTCTTTTCTCTGAGAATTGGTAAAAAAAAATTATGACGAGAATCTATACTCACAAGCTAGTTTCAATAGTGCAATTTCCAATTTTGCACTTTGTTATGGAGATAACTGTGTCAAAATATCTGACAGCGCTGTACAAATAGGATTAACTTTTTGAATATTGTTTGTTTGAGCAGGCATAGTTGTATTCTTGATAGCATCAAGAATTTCTTCATCCAAATTTCTTTTTTTCTTTTGTCCGCTAGGTTTGGAGACTTCCTTTGCTCCTTGAATATTTTCAACAGTGGTAGATGAGGCAGATAATTCTGGAAACCTCGCTGCTGCTTCTTCCTATAAATATAATATAATAATATAATTATCTTTAACACATTTTGACCGCTGTGACAATGGGAAGGTGTGGTCCCAAAGTGGCTGTCTTTCGAAGACGAGAGCGATTAGCTTTTCCTCTTGTCCTCCCTGGCGATCTTTGATTCCTGCAGTTCCTGTCAAAATTTGAGATTCCACATCTGATGAAATGATCAAATATTGGTATTATAATTACTTTATTAATTATATTTTCATTTTGAAAAGGGGAACATTTATTTGTAATATCTAACAGAAAACAACTACTTCCCCGGCACAAGCCACGCTGGACATTGATGATTCCACAATAGATTTTATGAATTTCCTATTCATATTTTTGAACTAAAATATTTTCATTGTTGTATCACCACAAGTAGTATTTTCCATTTCAACAATAATTCGTATCTCTATTATAACAATAATAATTATGATTGGTATGATAGTACAGTTCAATGCAGGACCCCAGTATGCAGTGCAAACCGCAAAATAGGTTAAGACAGTATTTCATTCGCCATATTTTTTCCGAGATGTAAACACAACGCATTTTGCAACGCAAAAAGCTGAGAATATTTAGCTTGTTGCGTTCCTTTTATTCCAGATTCTGCTTCCACCAATCAGAATACGAAACGTAAAAAGCTAAACGCAAAAAGTTTGGTTGTGAATCCCACTTAAGGATACCACTAATAAGTCCCAAAAAATATAAAAACTATTTGGTACAATCACAAAAACAAAAATCACAACTCTAAAATCAACTTTCAGCTTACTACAATATATATAACAACAACGCATTGTGTGCCTTCAGCCGCCATATTGAATAAGTTTTGAAAGGTCATTGGAATGCCTAATTTGAGACACAGGCTATCGATATATCCATACTTTATAATTCTTATAAAATACCTACTCGGCATCGATACTATGCAACCTCTACCCGCTAGTCGGCTATTTGTCATGGTCTTGTGATATTACCTACGAATATTATTTGGATTTTGTCAAACTCAAATTAGGTGTTGGGATATAAAATAAGTTGAATTTGATAATCAAAAGCAGCAACTATGACTACGACTCCACCGCCAGGCGCTGTAGGAAATATAGCTTCCCCCATTAACTTCAGCTTAGAAAACTTACCTACTAGGTAAGTTGTGAGGTCGGTGGACGATACAATTGTATTCACCGGATGGCCAGACAATAGAACCACTGCTCTGGTTCGCTTGCGTTTACGCGGAATCGCAAGACAACTAGTGGATACCGACCACAGACTGGGCTACGCTCAAGAGATGATTAATCAATCAGTTCGGAACTTTGAAAGTCCCTGGACAAGACAGGCGAAACTTTACCGAATGCAGACAATTCCGAGGCGAGACATGCAGAAACTTCCTAGCTCGTCTCAAAGTAAGCGCTGCCAAACTGACCAGTTTGACAAGTGTACAAGATGTCGACGATGTCTTGGCTCAAACACAAGAGGCTGAAGTAATCACTGAGTTCACAATGGGATTGATGGACTCTATTAGAAAGAAAGTATCATTTGCAGGACCAACCACGCTGCAGCAGGCGCTATAAATAGCAGAAAAGAGAGAAGTGATTGTGAAACTGATAAACCCAGTCCAGGGGCAGGTGCAGACGTCGGAAGTAGACTACAGGAGACCTTTTTAGAGGAATACTAGCAGTTCTTGTAAAGAGAACGAGCAAAACCGGAACCGACGCCCGGAATATGGCGCCGCGACCCATAATACGACAAACAGAAGTAACCGCCCCGAGAACTACGGCCAAGGCGCTGTTCAGAGTCAAAACGGACGGGATAAAGTTAATTATACCGAGTGTAATTTCTGCAGTAGAGTCGGCCATAAAGAAAATGACTGCTGGAAGAAACGAAATGTATGTTTCAAGTTAGTGGGTCACCGAATGAGTGAATGCCCGACTATGCAGGGGCGAAGTGAGCCCACTGCAAACAATTCTAGACGAAATGATTTAAACGAGAATCCGGCTCCTCACGTTTCCCCTGCAGTAGTCGACAGTATCGCACTTTGAAGCTTCCTAACTTCTGATGTCGTTTGTCAGTTGTGATGATTTAAGTTTGAATTTCATGGCCAACTTTGTTCGATTGAACAATCAACTCTATCTGCGCCAAGAACAGTGTTTCACAAATTGTGTGCTCTTCCGGATAACGAAAAAATATATACAGGGTGTTATATGAAAGAAAAAGTTTGTGGTCACTGCTGGCTAAAGTGGAGAATTTTCAGTAGTGGCTTCAAAATATGAGTATTCAAGTACTATACCAACATACCAAGAAATCTTCTTCAAAACTATAAAAAAATTGGGAGGGCGTACCTCACTTCGTGGTCATCCAGTAAGTACATACAGTGTGTCCCAACAATTATGTAACAAAGAGATAACTTTTTTTATTATTGATTTCACAACCAGAGAAATATTCTCAATGACGTACTTTTAAAAATAGAGGTACTCTATTACTGATAGCTTTTTGAAAAAATAAAACCAGGAACTTAACATAACGTTTCCCATATGAGTTTCTTGACAAGCACCAATACAAAATCATTAATAAAAAAGTTTTTCATGTCTTGCATACTTTTTGAGACACTCTGTATATATGTAACTATATAAATATATGAAAAGTTTTGAAAAAATCAATGAAAAAATACATTTTTTTAAGGTAACATTACACTGCCTGGCCTAAGCCCAAAATCTTTACGGACAAAACATTTGTGCAGTAGGAATTTCCATCTACAATTTCTCCAATCTGAAAGATTGCCATCAGATGCTGTACCCAATAAATATCAGTCAGATAGTACATTGGAAGGAGAAAACGATGAAAAAGAAAATTTGATATTTAAAACAGAATGGTGAAAAAAATATATGAGGCACCAAGTCCTAAGCAGCATTCGCAAAATGACATTTGAGAAAATATTGCCAGTGAATCGGATGATGAATGGTTAACTGATATTCAGAATTTTTCTTCTTCACCCCAACATAAAAGATTTCATTCACTTTTCAGACCCAAGTCACTCAATGAAAAAAAAAAAAAAAAACTATGAAAACTCGAATTTCGTCCTCGATTTCAATAAGAAATTATAGAACTGCATTATTCATATTCTACAAAGGACCTTCAACTTACAGATTTTTGAAAAGAAAAGGACTTACTTTACCAGCTGTTTCAACTATGAAAAGCTGGGTCAGGAACTCCATTTGCCGACCAGGATTCAACAAAAAGATTCTTTCTAGGCTGGCAATGAAAGGTGAAACCATGCTGGCTAGTGAAAGAAAATGTATTGTATTATTTGATAAAATGGCCATCAAAAGAAATCTAGAGTACAATGAAAAGTTTCCAAGATCTTGGTAAAATTGGCAGGAAAGCTGTACCTGCAAATTAGGCCTTGACTGTGATGATAAGAGGCATTTATCTATTTTGGAAATTGCCAATAGTATATTTTGTTAGTGATGATGGTGTGAGTGCAATCAATCTGAAGGATACTTTAAAGGGATGACTTGTGACCTTTCGACAAGAAATAAACGATTTTGTAATAATTTGGGAGTATCAATCAACAAACCATTTTTTTTTTCTTGATGGTCAAAGGTAATTTTTTTTTTTTGATGCACCACACTTATTGAAATGTGTTCGGAACAATTTTATAAGCCATGATTTTCTGTTTAATGGCACAGTCATAAGATTTTCTGATATATTGAAAGTTTATGAATTGGATAGAAAAAGTTCAACGAGAAAGGCTTTGTTAAAATTACCTGACATTTATTTGAATCCGAACTCATTTTAAAATATGAGTGTCAGAATAGCAGCACAACTACTTAGCCATAGTGTTTACTCTGCGATTAAAGTAGCATTGCGTACAAACAGCTGGTCTCGACAACAGGTGAAAACACTGCATTTTTTGTGAAGACTGTGGATGTGATGTTCAATGCTTTGGATAGTACCAGAATTCACTCCAAAAAAACATGTAATTGTGGTTTGAGTTCAGAAAATCCAGAGGTATATAAAGCACTTGATACTGCATCTGAACTATTAAATGTGTATACGGTAAATCCTACAGGAAATTTAACTATTCCTCGCAGCTTCGATTTGCTGCATAATAGAAGAAAAAGGGAAAAACATTTCGTCTCAATCAGGAAGCTCTGGAACACCAGTTCTCGGTTTAAGGTAAAAAGGCGGGTACAATCGAAATCCAATAGTCCTCTCATTTAGATCAACTTTCAAGATCAATTTGATCAATTTGATGAGGCCTTCAAAAACAACAAATTCTGGAGGATCATTGGATCATGATGAAAACCTTTTAACTTCAGCAGCAGACAACTCTCTGGAGACCACACTGAAATTATTTAATGAAGAGGAGGAGGATGAGTCCTCAAATTCAAGTGTCTCATCCAATGATTTTTCACAGGAACTTTGGAATCTTGCTCTGTTGTGTATTTTGCTAGATATTTGGTGAAGAAACGCATCGGCATATTTAAATGTGATGACTGCAGAATTCTATTACAAAGTGAAGAGAATATCAAAGATGAAGAGGAATAACTTGTTTTTTATAAAAATTATGATCTAGAACACACCCATGGTTTGAAAATACCTTCACTTTTATTGAGGCAGTGCAAATTCATAACAATGCAGTGTTATAACCAACACATAAAAAAATACATAACTAAAAAATTATTAATAATATCATCAGTAAAGTGAATGAGCAAATTTCTCTGTCTCTTCCTGAATGGCTGTTTTGTCACCTGATTTTAAAATACCATTTATATGAGGGTTGTATGTGAATGAATAAATAAAATTTCTATATCTGCTTTTGTATCAATTTGTTTTGCTATTGTTTTCAGTAATGCCCTTGCACTACAACATATTAGTTTTCAAAATTATCGGATATATAAAAACTGAAGCACCCAATAACCTACTCAGAAGTTATTTTATAGCATTATGTACAAACAAAAAAAAACAGATATTAAAAAAATACTCGTTTACCCGTTTATCAAATATAAGTATCAGTAAACTCAATTCAAAGCCCAACTGCAGCGGGACACATGATTTTTTTGTATTATTTCAACTTTTGTCTTGCAAAATAAAATAAATGTAAAATCTTTCGAAAACAAGCTTTCATTTTTAAACTATTTAACTAAAAAGAAAACATTAATATTCAGTGTATGAAAAAGAAAGAATTTGTAAAATTCAAACATTTTCTTAAAAGTCTGAGACTTTCTTTCAAGTGTAATGACGTCTAAAGCTTTCAATAAAATACTTAAATTTTCAATTTTTTTTATACGCTAAATAATATTTTTCACTAGGAATTGAAAAAAAAGTGGTGTTGGATGCGAAGTTGATCTCCTGAACACGAATCTGAAAAAAATGTATGGCGCTCTCAAGTACTTTTCAAGATATGCCTTTCTAAATCTTGAATATCGACCATTTTCGGTCAAAAATTGCTCAAAATGCGTTCTTATTTTTGTCTACCTTTTTTTCAGACGTTAATCAACTGATGTTTAACAAATACAAGCACCAAAAACAAGAGTTTTATACAAAATTCGTCCTTATAAACCGTAGCCTACATGTTGGTAATTTTTATTCTTTTTGGTGAGTTCGTCACATACAAATAACTTTTTCATTTATATGAATAGTCGGCGGCGCATATTGCAGGGAACCATAACTTTTCAAAAGAACAAATGTCACTGACATTGTAGGTTATATTTATTGTTTTCAAGAAGGTCGATTTAATTATGTAGAACTGTTGTTTTTGGTGCTTGTATTTCTTAAATATCAGTTGATTAGCGTCTGAAGAAAAGGTAGACAAAAAGAGCGATTTTTTACTAAAAAAATCTTGTTTGATTTTTTTTTCAGATTGGTATTTAGAGAATCGAACTACATAAGTAACACCACTTTTTTTAAATTTCAAGGTAGAGCCCAATAAACTTACCTTTACGTAAATTAAATGAAATGATTATTTATTTTTTTCTTATATTTTATCATTGATATCATGGTTTTAGATAAATAATCTTAAACCATTTTTTAATATACGAAAGCGTGGAAGAACTACAAAAATATTTATTTTTATTTTTATTTTAAAGATTTTTTCGACTTAGATCTCGGAATTTCGAAGTGTATCTCGGAATTCCGACTTGCATCTCGGAATTCAGTAAGGTCCTTTATAACAGAGAGAAGAGAGATGTTTGACGTTCAAACTCTAGTTGGAAAACTTTTGAAACTAATATTTATGGAGAAAATGAATAATAAATCACGGACGAAATGAGAAAAACAATGTAAAACAAGAGTTAGGTTATGTTTTATCTGCCTTGTCTAAAGTGTCAAATCAAAATTCCGAGATGCAAGTCTGAATTCCGAGATGCAAGTCGGAATTCCGAGATCCAAGTCGGAATTCCGATATCTAAGTCGGAATTCCGAGATGCAAGTCGGAAAAACTTAAAAATTTGTTGACGTGGGCCAACCGATGGGATGGATGAAAAAACATACGTATTATGCCCAAATTCAAGTAGGAATGGCATTACTGAATCTGGAAGAGTGAGATTTTGTAATTTATGCATCTGTTGATGATTCAATTTAAAGTTAAATATATGACCGACTATGAATATTGTAAAATGTAAATAAACACGTTGAAAAAAAACTTTTTTGAGCCTATGCTTCATGAAATATGAGAAAATAAATAATTGAAAATCATTAATACACTCAATTTATTTTTCATGAACAATTTACAATGAATCAGAGAAAGTGCAAATCTCATTTAATAGTGAAATAACGAAATCATAGTTGAAAGGCAGCTAGCTATTCATGAACCTATTGGCTAAAATTCATGATGATAAATTGGCAATGGCACAAGCTATAGTTACAATATCCTCCGATATGCTCACTGAGGGCCACTGTAGTTTACCACTAAGAAAAGAAAATTGTTTGATTTGCTTGTTCAATATGAACTCTAGCGGCTACCACAGTGGCATTCAGTTGAGATTGTAACATTTTACATAAAGCTACTGGAGCAATCAGTTTATCTTGTTGCCTATATACTTTCTTCACTGCACTCTTCTAATTCTGGGTTGTTGCTATTTTCATGAAAACTACACGACAGGACATTTTCCTGAAAGTTGCAGACAAATTCGACGTAGTATAACATATAACATGAAGAAAAGTTACATCCAAAGCTATTTTTAATACATTCCTACTCAAGTCTCTTCGCTCTGTTACTAAAAATATTCTGACTCATCCACTATTGTAGAAATTGAGAGAAGGTATTAGTATTACAGTCCTTTAAACCTGATCGGTCATGTCCTGAAATTTTTTACGTGCATTCATCTCAATTTAACTTTTATTACACCATATTATAGTACTTTTATAACCTTGTTTTGTGAAATACAGAATACAGAATACAGATTATATCCGCATGCTGGGGCTGATTTTTTTCAATTTTGATTTTTGTTTGCCAAGTCTTAAGCCAGATTCACCTCTTCTTGAACCCCAAATAATGTAGTTTCAAGCTTCACCTTTTTGATTTTGGAAGGAAACAGATGACACCTAGTTTTTATCCTTTGGATTTACGTCCAGAAAGACTAAAATAAATATTGTTAATATGTTCACCAAGTTTTTGAAATCCGTATTATTAAGGAAAAAACAGAACAAAGCCAAACCCTATCCAAATATAGCGAAAATGGTTTGTTTACAAATCTATCTGCTTTGTTGAAATTTCAAATGTCCCGTCAGATGGCGTATTGCCTATATAAATCAAAATTCCGAGATCTGAGTCGGAATTCCGAGATACAAGTCGGAATTCCGAGATTCAAGTCGGAATTTCGAGGTAAATGTCGGAATTCCGAGTTGCAAGTCGGAATTCCGAGATGCCAGTCGGAATTTCGAAATGCAAGTCGTAATTTCGAGATGCAAGTCGTAATTCCGAGATGCACGTCGGAAATCCGAGATGCAAGTCGGAAATCCGAGATGCAAGTCGGAATTCCGAGATGCAGTCGAAATTCCGAGATGCAAGTCAGAATTCCGAGATCTAAGTCGGAAAAATGTTTGGAATAAAAACAATTTTTTTTGTGGCCCTTCTACGCTTTCGTATTAATATATACAGGGGGTCCCTCCGGGAACTGCATCGATCAATATATAGAAAACCATAGGTGGGCCAAATTTGAAAATTTGAGAGTTCACTATTGTTGATGAGGGCTATCTGGCTGAAATATTTTCAAGAATGTGGCACTTCCCGTTGTGCCAGAAGTGGACCCCAACTTTGTTATTTTATATGGGACACCCTGTATATTTTCAAAGTTTTAGATTTTATGCATGATTCTGAACATGTTTCATGTATAATGTCCTATACCCAAGTCTAACCGTTTTCGAAATATTTCAAATTTTAAGTTGAAAATGGCGTTTGCAGAATGAAAATATTTTTTTTTTTTTTCTGGACATGATCATCTATTTTCGATTGCGTATCGATTTATTCGTAGGAGAGGACCCAGTTCAGCAGAATTTTGATATCAATTCGATTAGAGTTATACAGGGCGTTCGCTCGAAAATGATATAGAACTGGTTGAAAAAATTATTGTAAGTCCATTTTTTCATATGGAACCCCCCCAGTTTTATATTCTTATTCGATTCGGCATCGAAAATGAAGCTAACTTTGATTAAGGTTATCTGTGCCTACACTCAACAGTTTTCGAAATATTGGCGAATTAACATGTCTCAATTCCAGGAAATCTCGTATTCTTGAGTTTACTTATTCTTAGTTGGCCATGGCGCCCGCGATTGCGTTGGAAACAATCACCTGCCATGGAAATGTCATTGTAATCAATCATGACGCATCGTTTGAATTGTTCTAATGAAGATTACTTAAATCTATTTATTATTTATGACGAATGTAATATGGTTATCTCAAGAACATGCGATATATTTGCTATTCGGTATCCGCAGAAGCAGAAACCCTCACAAAACACTTTTAAACGAACTAGAGAAAACTTTAAAAAAATTCCATCTGCCTAAACGTATAAGTAGATAAAGAAATTCTAAAACAATTCGAACAAAAAAGAATTAACGATATTGAGAGGTATACAAAAATTATTTGGTCAGTAAATGTTCGAATTGACGCCCTTCAACTTCCAGACATTTTTCACATCTCACTAATAATTCTTGATGTGTCGCTTTTCGTATTGAATCGGGTCTGAGATTCTCAAATGAATTCCTCACACGTTGCATACAATCTTCCATGGTAGTCAATTGAGTTTCATATACTTGATTTTTAATTGCACCCCAAATGATAAATCTGGAGAACGGGGTGGCCAAAGAAATGGTCCATTGTTGGCTATCCACTGGTCTTGAAACAATTCTTCTAAACGAGTATTGACTAAGCGACCATTATGCGGAGGTGCCCCGTCATGTTGATAAAATAGGTTTCTATGGTCAGCGATTGGTAAAGTATCCAAGTACTCGTTTTCGAAATTATGTAAAATATTCAAATATCTTTCGCCTGCAAAAAAAAAGTACATCTCATCCTATTCTTGTTTCGAAATTGACATCTGTTTTTTACTTACCATTTAAGTTTTCTTGATAAAAATGCAGTGCCACGACGCTATCGTTTCTTATCGCATAATAAACATTGAACTGCCAAGACTCTTGAAAATTCAATTCCCTGAATACATGTTGATTTGAGTCACTCCAATAATGGCAATTATGTCGGTTGAAGACACCATTCTTTGTAAATTTAGCTTCGTCTGTCCATATAATATTATCCAAAAATAATTCGTTCCCTTGCGACCAAGTTAAAACGAATTCACAAAATCTTACTCTTCGTGGAAAATTTGTTTCTTTCAGGTGCTGAACTATGGAGAACTTATATGGGTGAAATTTATGTTTGCGCAGTAATCTATGTACTGAGTTTTTTGACAATCCGGATTCTCTTGCAACTTGTCTCAAAGATATTGTTGGATATGCGGCAAAATATCCCAAAATGGCAATTTCAATATCTTCATCATCAACAATTGGCTTATTTCTCTGCACTCTTGCTTTGACCGATCCAAAGTTTTTGAAGTTTTCTATAATTCGTTTAACAGTGTTTTGTGAGGGCTTCTGCTTCTGCGGATACCGAATAGCAAATATATCACATGTTCTTGAGATAACCCTATTACATTGGCCATAAATAATAAATAGATTTAAGTAATCTTCATTCGAATAATTCAAACGAGCCGGCATGATTGATTACAATGACATTTCCATGGCAGGTGATTGTTTCTAGTAAACTCAAGGATACGAGATTTCCTGGAACTAAGACATGTTAATTCGCCAATATTTCGAAAACTGTTGAGTCTAGGCATAGATAACCTTATTCAAAGTTAGCTTCATTTTGTATGTCGAATCGAATAAGAATATAAAATTGGGGGGGTTCCGTTTGAAAAAATGGACTTACAATAATTTTTTCAACCAGTTCTATATCATTTTCTAGCGAACGCCCTGTATAACTCTAATCGAATTGATATCAAAATTCTGCTGAACTGGGTCCTCTTCTACGAATAAATCGATACGCAATCGAAAATAGATGATCATGTCCAGAAATAAAAAAAAAATTTTTCGTTCTGCAAACGCCATTTTCAACTTAAAATTTGAAATATTTCGAAAACGGTTAGACTTGGGTATAGGACATTATACATGAAACATGTTCAGAATCAAGCATAAAATCTAAAACTTTGAAAATATACAGGGTGTCCAATTTAAAATAACAAAGTTGGGGTCCACTTCCGGCACAACGTGAAGTGCCACATTCTTGAAAATATTTTAGCCAGATAGCCCTCATCAACAATAGTGAACTCGCAAATTTTCAAATTTGGCCCACCTATGGTTTTCTATATATTGATCGATGCAGTTCCCGGAGGGACGCACTGTATATATATATACATCCTGCTATCTTCCCAGCGTCCTTTCACAACTCCTTCTCTGAGCGTCCGTCACATAGTTCTCGTGAAACCTGTCGTCGAGGCTGGACATTGGTATTTGTGGAATTTTGGGCTTCGGCTTCGAACCCGAACCGGCTAGCTCGGCGTGGATCAACTTCATCAGCCTGACGCAGTTTATTTGAGTACATTTCGGCGTGAAATTTACTTTCTGACGGGGACAATAAATAAGTTGAGAGAATTTTTTTATTCGTGAACTTGCAACTATGTTCAAGTTCGAACGGAAAAGTTGTTACACTAATAAATGTCACTTGGCAAATAGTCAATGAAGCAGTAGAGAAATCCAACAAGTGGTCGACTCAGTTGCGTTTTATTATACGATGATCGAATTCATTTTTAATCGTTCTTTCTTTTGCGAACGGGCTCTGGACAGAGCGAAGGGGTAGGGGAGAACACAACTGAGACCGACTTATAACACAAGTAAATATGGCCACAATTGCTAAACCGACACCGGCACAAATACACAAATAAAGTCACAATTTGAGTGTATATACGGGACGTTAGCCCAGACACTCGATATTTCAATAGCAAAAAAAAAATTTGTCAATAAAATATTCGAATACTTCACGGGACGTTAGCCCAGGTATTCAGTTTATAAGCACTGGAAAAATCACCAAAAAGTGTATGAACGTATCATATACTGGTTGAAAGCACTAACAAACAAGTTTATTTGTTGTAGAGTCAAACTCTTACCGTTGTTGTTCAATTTCACCAGCTGAAATTCAAAGTGGGCAGGTGCAGCAAAACAAACACAGAAAGACAGGGTAATACAACCCCCAGCGGGATCACAGGTACGGGCTAATCTGCGAACTGCTAGCTGTAGATTTCCAGACTTCGATATAAACAAGAAGAAAACTCTTCCCAAAGCTTCAACTTCAATCGCCGACAGCGAAACAGCTTCTGCTCGTTGTAAAGGACGATGAGTAACAAGAAAACGAGTAAAATACTGGTTTTCAAACAGTGCACTGGCTAGAATCTTAATGTACAGCTCTTACGGGGAGTCTGTACGCAAAACAAGTGTGGCTTTGATAAAAGCAAGTAAAATATTAAGAAACAATTTTCAGAATTTAAGAGCCACAGGCACTACGATGTAATCGGGCAGATTAACAGCGTATTACTGAACATGGTTGGAGAGATTCGCGTTCTTTTATAGAAACGCGAAACATTTTTCCCCTCCGCGAATATTTCCGCGGTTACATTATTTTCCGCGCAATCGGGTTGCGGTGGGCGTGGCCTGCCAGTCAGGATTCTGCTGGTCAGAGCCAAAACCCAGAGAGTGGATTCGCGGGGCGGGGCCTATTAGAGCGCCTCGCCGCGAATGACATCAAAATCAACTTCGTTGTCCGTCCACTGACGGAACCGAAATAATTGTTTTATTTCGCAATTATTTCCAATACGGAAAACTTCCCTCGAAATTTTGATAATCGGGAAGAGTTTTTAAAACAGAAATCGTCCGAATATGCAATTATTCTGCGATTACGACATGCCCCCCCCCCAAGGAAATCGCCAGCATTCGCAAAAAAGTTGCACCTGCAATCAAACATGGGGATCCACATCTGTGGTTTTATTCAAAAAAAAGTAAAAAATATCATTTTTTTCCATTATAACAAATGTAACAAAATTATTTGGCTATTAGCCCTAGGCCCACTGGGCTTACAGTAATATATCCCTATTCTAATATCAGCATTATAATAGCTATCTTATTTCTAAGTAAAACTACGCGTCGCGAGACAAATGAAAGGAAAATTTTAAACTTATGTCTTAGGACATGCCCTAAAGACTAAAATAACATATGTACAGATGTATAACAAAGACAAAACAAACCTAAAACTACAGGGATACAAATGGTTAACCTATTGGTTAACTCCACTACATGGGTTGACACGCAGGTCGTAGTGTTTAATAGGGGGAAAAAACAGGGAAAAGAGTGAACAATATGTCGACCAACTGGCCGACCGTACCGGGAGTCTACACGCAGGTAGGGGTACGTAATATGGGGAATGGTAGCCTGTATAGGGAGCAATTTCTCTGAGCTTCCTGTACCTCTAAGGACCCCTTCAGAAAAGAACTCGAAAATTCTCCACTTCAAAATGACATCAGCTCACAGGCTGGGGTATATATACAAGGGAAATAATAATAATATATATATTTTTTTTTTCTCTCTCTTACTTATCTAGGCCTCAACACAGGTGCGGAAGAATCACTCGGTAATACGTTTTGTATCTGAGGTCCCCGCACCCCAAGAAGGGCTGCTCTCGTCTAATCCTGTCACGGCGTGTTATAGTGCTGCAGTCGGGTTCGGTGATTTTTGTTTAGGACATGCGAAAATCGTCTATGTTCAGGGCCGGTACGTGGTTCTCGATTTCAAGGGTACAATAAGAATAAGTCATGGGCGTTTGATTTTGCGGTCGGTCTTGGGTAATTCGTCATATGCTGTGGGTAAATCGTCGAATCCGGTAAAAGATATTTCGAAACAAATTAATCCTCTTCCTCATCGGAGGAAGGCAGAGGGGAGCGAGGATCTAAGTTTTCTTGGCCCTTTCTAGGCACAGGAGCTAACCTAAGATCATCCGCGTGTATATTCCACTCTCCCCCTCCTTTATCGACAAGATAACACGTGGGCCCTGCTTTTCGGAGTATTCGGCAGGGACCCACCCACGTTTGTCCGAAATTTCTTTGTTCTCGTTTGTTGTTGCGACATAACACCCACTAACCAGGTCGAAAACTGACCGGTTGTGGGATGTTTTGTCGAGGAAAGTGCTTTCGCTGATAAGAAGTCAAAGCAGCGGCCGCATCCGCGACCCGCTGTTCTCGGTTTCGATTATGGTTCCGTCGTATGGCTTGCTGGGGCATTGCCCAGTCACCAGGACGCGGCAACTCATAACCAAGGAGAAGGTTGCTAGGACTCATGCCAGTGGCGGCATTCACCCGTGAGCGGAGGTTATAAAGTATGTTAGGAAGTTCGTCTTCCCAGGCGTGCTCTTCTTTATTGATTAGAGCAGCACGCAACATTTTCTTTATTTCTTGAGCCCTACGCTCTACGGAATTTGCTTGTTGGTGATTCACGGAAGAAAGTTTTAAGGTTATGTGATTACGCTCTAGAAAATTCTCAAATACCTCACCTCGGAATTGGCTAGCACTATCCGAGATAAAAGTAGAGGGATATCCCCTACGATTAAATACATCCTGTTGAAGGAAATTTGCTAATGCTATGGCATTGGCTCGGGGTACGGCCTTCGCCTCCACCCACTTGCTAAAGCAATCCGTCACTACGAGCAAATAGCGATTCCCCCCAGGACGATAAGGATACGGCCCCATTACATCCACCGACACAACCTCCCAGGGCTTAGTGGGAGTGTTGGGGCGCTGCAAGGCTGCCTCTTGCGGTTTAGTCCTTTTAGTTGTGGCACATACAAGGCACTTAGTAACATAATCGTTTATTCGGGATTTCAACGGGTGTACCTGAAAATGCCGACTGATCTGCCTGTGGGTCTCATCCACTCCTGGATGGCCCACGTCATCGTGATACCTCTTAAGTACCCTCGGGAAAAATTTCTTGGGGATAACAAGACGTCTTTCGCTATTATCCCGGCCAACGAAAAATACCAGCCCATCATCGATTTCAAATTCTGTTCCTATTCTATACTCGTAATCCGAAGGGTCGTTCGACTCTCGGGCTCTAATAATTTTTTCGATGAAACGTTGCACATCGGGGGCATCCCTTTGTGCAGCGACAGCCTCGTCGTAAAATGTTTCAATTTGATTCAACGTTAATCCGGGATTCAATGGAAGAAGGACTTCATCCTCTTCAACAGGGGAGCTCTGCCCCTCGACACTTGGAAAGAACATCCTTTCAGTGTCCTTTTCCACATCTTGCCTGGTTTCCTGATCGTCAGGATTCCGGGAAAGGAAATCCGGTAACCGGTTTAGTCTCCCAGGAACATGCACAATGTCGAACTCCTATTCCTGTAGGAGCAGAGCCCAGCGAGTTAGCTTGGCCTTTTCGTCACGCATTTTGTCTAGCCATAACAATGCGGAATTGTCCGTATAAAGGGTGAATTTGCGATCTTGGATAAAATATTTATATTTTCTCACCGCCCAAGTAATCGCCAAGCATTCTATCTCGTTGATATGATAATTACGCTCCGTTTTATTTATCAGGTCTTTCTTGGAATAATACTACCCCGACCCCCACGGTGCTTGCGTCCGTCTGTAAACAGTACGGCCGCGAGGGGTCGGGTCGTGCCAGTTCCAAGGGTTCCGCCACCAGAGACTTGATCTTTTTGAACGTCACCTCAGCTACAGGGTTCCACTTAAACTTTTTATTCTTATCAATGAGGTCCGTCAGGGGAGCTGCAATTTCCGCGAAATGGGGGATATACTCCCGCAGCCACCCCGCCGTACCTAAGAAGGCCCTCACCTGCTTTATACTTTTAGGGGTAGGAAAGCCCACAACATTTAAAACATGCGACTCTTGTGGTTTGTTCCCGGTTTCGGAAACCACACGTCCTAAGTATTTGAGTTCCTTGCAGGCAAATTTGCACTTTGATTGTGACAACCAAAGCCCATGAGAACGGAGACGTTCCAACACTCTCCTCAGGTGTACCACATGTTCCTCCAAATTTTCGGAGTATGTAACGTTTCCATTTTCCTAGACAGTATTTTTTCATAAACGTTACATCTATGACGTTTTTCAATTAGTTAATTCAAGGAAATCGGACAACATATTCTAGTGATATTTGTGCACAAAGAAAATCTTTCTTCATTTATTGACGAATATTGTTTCCCCCTGTACACACAGGAAAGTAAATGCACTCTGATTTGAAAAACGCAAATAAATTGATTATTCAAATAGTTTACCTTCCCTGTATGTATGTATATATAACACATTATCAAGATTAGGTGTTAGGTTTTGTCTGAAGATTTTATTCAATTATCAATATTTGTAAATATATATTATGGCTATCCTGTTATATTCCGTAAGAATATCATTCAATCTCCTATTTCAACTGAAAAATATAAATGTCTCCGACACTGTCGAGATAGCCACTTCTTTCGCTCATTTGAGTTCTAAAGTTTTTGTAATTTGAACGAAGGAGAGAGGATGGGCACGATCCATTTTGGTCAAGTAAAGAGAATGCCGTGTGTGGACTTGAGCAGAAAGTTGAAAACTGAATCTAATTTATGAAGTGCTACAACTGGCACATTATATTCTTTTGGGTCATTTTTTTGGTCAACTAGTGGCATTCCATGAGCATGTTTGACGCTGTTATTTTATTATCATTAGTGAGCATTTTGCATTGTGTAATGCTAAAAACCCTCTCTGGAACAGAGGTGAGTAAACTACATCCAATTCAAAAAAAGAAAAAAAAAAAAAGGGCGTGCCAAATTCAGTGAAATGAAGTCCTGTTCATTGTTTTAGGGTTTTATTTTATGGCCCAAGAGTTTCAAATTGTTCGACATTATTCTGGTTGGATTCAACAATTTTCATCTCTATGAAGTCATCTACCAGAAAATTAAAAATGTCTTACCTACATGGTTTTCCATATGGCAATCTCCGATGTCATTAGGCCATGTATGCTGCCCTATTTCTGATGCTCCAATGACGTTTAACGTCCAAACTGTTTTTGTAATTTAAGAAGAAACACCATTCGAAATTTAATGAGATTATTGGTATTCTGGAAATGGTTCGACGTTGGATAACAGGCCAGTTTCAAAAGTTTCTTGAGTTTTTATTTCACCAATATTTTCGGTTATTTTTTCTTATATTTATCTAGATTATTTTTATGATAATTATTGTTATAATTTATTAGGTACGGTTGATATTCATATGCCTTTCAGCCATCTACGTTTGATGATTTTAGTGTTATGTAATCACCAGGTAAAATTCATGAATTTTCCCTGGAGTAGTAAGTATTTACTGAACATCTCATGTCCATATGAAAAAATCAGGTTATCATCTAGGTATGTTTTTGAATTTCATTACTTCAAGTTGGTTTTGGAGAATATTTTTGATTAAGACATGCAGGTAAATGAGAAGTCATATATTATCACATGAAAAATTCAGGTACCATAAACACATGCATATTTGTACATTTATATATTTTCCAACTTCATGTAAATGAGGGTAAATTTGGGTTTGGATTATAAAATGTGTAAAAGCATTTCCTTTTTTTTTTTCACTCACATAATCTCTACTTCTCCACTTAGGTTTCTGATTTCGCCCGAGCGAACATCAGCTTAAATAAATTAAAAAATCAGTGGCGTCCAATTTTGTTTCTTTCAATAAATTTTTTTGACTTAGTCTTTTATATATTATTTTGTCTTTCAAAAATAAAAAGCGTTAAGTGAATGAAAAATATTGCAATCACCCACAGCCCAATGCCACCGACGTACAGTAGCCGTTCGCAACGTTAGTGATATCATTTGTCTTATTATTTGGAAAACATTCTTTCTATAATATTTCTTCAAGGTATTTGAAACAAAAGATATCGTTACACAAATTGGCGCTTCAACGTGCAGGCTTGATTGCATTCTTTTTATTCCCTTTTAATACTTTCACATTTTTTGTAATTAAAAAAAAAGAGAGATCTGTGTAGTGGAATAAATTAAGTGAACTTTTTACCGATTCAGGGTCAAGCTGAAATAAAACTTCGTTGTAGCTTAAATATTTGATATTTAAACTCATGATACGTCTTTAAGGTATGGTTTGCGTTTTTTTATCTGACTAGAGTTTTTTTACTTTCGAATGGCAATGACTGGTTTCTTTATTGGATTTGATGATTAGAAAAAGTTGATGCAGCGTAGGTAATGATTCTAGGGCGGCACACTTGAATACTTTTTATTCTCATAAAAAAAAAAATGTTACTTTTTTGAATTTTAACTGATTTAAAAAATTGAATTTTGATATTTTATGATTCATATTAAGTGAATTTATGAAATTGAATTTCATACTGCTAAAATTCAATTGAAAAAAAAATAAAAATTAATAAAAATTGATAGTGATAGCTTGGATTGAAATACTGTGTGGTTCTTATGACAGGTTAAGACAGTAAATAGTTTTTTTTGTTAATCCAAAGAACGCACTATTATCATTACTGATTTTGAACATATATTATACAGAGGTATTTGATAACTAAGGTACGTTTGACAGTGTGTTTACTTTGAAAACATTTTGGCAAAATGAATCCTGAAAAATTTCAAGTGAATCATTTAGTTGATTATGAACTCGAGTACGAGCTTGCTATCCGTAGGGTTCTCACTGCACGTTCAGTTTCAGATAAACGTAAAATGTTGAAGAGACTTTTAGATAAGGAACAATTGAATCCAGATAGTACAGTTGATTTGATTTCTTACGCTTTCGATAATGAAAAAGAACAAAATGAAATTAACAACACTCTTACTCAGGTTGCAGCTAATATTATTGATTTTGCTGATATTGGAGATCCTAAAGATAACCTTTTTCTGAGAACAAAGTCTAGAATTTCCCATGTCACAAACAGAATACATAGATTGGAAAAATTGTTAAATATTCCGGTTTTGGTACCACAAGATAAACAGAAAGAATTAAACACATACAAGTCAGAAGCATTTGCTAGTATTTTAACTTTGGAAGCAGATCTGTTTGGTAATATTAAGAACGTTCCTGTTGCGAGTACTAGTACAATCCCTCAAGTAGTTACTGTCACTCCTCCGGTTATAAATTGTTCAAATAATTCAGTACCTATATCTAACTGGGGAATAAAATTTGATGGAAACTCTAAGAAGCTTTATGATTTTTTGGAACGTATTACTGAATTATCAGAATCTAGAAAAATATCGAAAGAAAGATTGTTTGAATCAGCTGTTGAACTTTTTGAAGGCGATGCTTTTGTATGGTTTCGAAGTATCAAATCTTCTGTTAATGGTTGGGATTCACTTGTAATTTCTCTTAAGAGAGACTTTTTACACTCTAACGCTGAAGAGGAGATTTGGGAGCAAGTTAAAAAGCGACAACAGAAACGAGGAGAACCTGTAACTATTTTCATTGCTCATATGGAAGCACTTTTCAGTAGACTTTCCCATATTCCCGCGGAAACTACTAAAGTTAAACATTTGAGGCAGAATCTTCTACCTGAATTCATAAGTCAATTGGCTCCCATTAATATTAGTACAGTCTCAGATTTTTCAGTATACTGTAGAAAGTTAGAGGAGGCTAATTATCTTAAAGGTAAAAATACTTCTAGTAGTCAGGTTTTAGAAATTACTGAACCAAATGATAGTGGTAGGAATTTCACTTCAGATTCAAGAAAACATAGTCAAAATAAAAATTATAGAAAAGCTTTCGCAACTAGTAAACATAACCTTAGATCTGGGAATCGTACCACAACATCACTTCAAGCAAGTAATCAGCAAGTGAATAATCAAGTCGCTAGTACCTCTAGAAAAGAAAATAAAGGTGTAATTTGCTGGAATTGTGGCTTGGCAAATCATTTATTTCATGACTGCAAAGTAAAAAGAAAAATGTTTTGTTTCAAATGTGGAATGCCAAATGTTAAAATAACGAACTGTTCGAATTGCACAGAGGCAAAAAACTAGCCAAAAGAAACTTGTGCAGTGATCCGCAACGTTTCTATTCTAGTGAGGTCACCAGTAAACCGAATCACAGAATATTCTATAACAAACAAAACAGCAGTAAAATGAATCGTAGCAGCGTCAAGGCCAATAAACCCAAAAGGTCTCAATTAATCGTCACTGATAGTTCAAACGTTGAGAGTCATGTTTCAGATTCAAATTTGAATGTTTCGCAAGTTTTTGCTAATATACCTTCAGATAATCGTCCCTACATATAACTCAGACTGTTAGATCAGGATATTATCGTTTTATTTGATAGTGGAGCTAATTCCTCAATAGTTGGTTCTGATGGTTTAGATATTTTAAAAAAACTTAAATTAAAGATAACTTATGTTCCACATAAACATGTTAAAATTGCAGATGGTACTCAACAAAATGTTAAAGGCGTAGTAGATCTACCTATTATTGTTCAGGATACGTTACAAATATTTAGTGCACTTGTTGTTCCCTCTTTACCTATATCATTTATTTTTGGTATGGATTTTGCTAAGCAGTTTAACATGAAAGTGAACTTCAGAGATAACACCTGGTATGTGCAATCAAATCATACTTATTTAAATACGGTAAATGATTTTGAAAATTTCAATACTTCTCCAAATCTAATGTCTTTAGATGTACTTAAAGTCGAAGATAGGGTACAGGCGGAAGCCGTGATCAAGTCTTTTGAAGAGATTAGTAGCAAAAATAGTTTGGGACGGACAGATAAAATAACATTAGCTATAGATACAGGTGATGCACCACCTTTTCGAAAAAGACCGTTTGTTCTTTCTCCCTACATGCAAAATATTTTGAATAAAGAACTGGATGAAATGTTAAGTCTGGGGGTCATTGAGCCATCAAATAGTCCGTACTGTTCACCGGTACTTTTAGTCAAAAAGAAAAATGGAGAGTATAGATTTTGCTTTGATGGTTGTCCACTTAATGCCATCACTAAATATGATAGCTATCCACTTCCAAATATTGAAAGAATTTTATCGTCACTCAGAAATGCCAAGTATATATCTTCGATAGATTTAAGGAAAGCATTTTGGCAAATTCCATTAGATCCAAAGTCAAGGGAAAAAACTGCTTTTAGCGTTATAGGTAGAGGACAATTTCAATTTGTTACCATGCCATTTGGGCTTACTAATGCTAGCCAAACACAACAGAGATTAGTTGAAGCCATTTTTGGTCCCAAATACGAGCCAAAGATTTTTTCATACATAGATGATATTATTGTAACGGGATCTACTTTCGAGGAGCATTTGAGTTTATTGAAATTAGTAAGGAAAAAATTATTAGAAGCAAATTTAACCATAAATCTAGATAAATGTGAATTTTTTAAAACGTCTTTAAAATTTTTGGGTTATATCGTAGGTTCTAATTCACTTCGAACAGATCCTGATAAAATTGCAAGTATGGTTAATTATCCCCGTCCAAAGACAGCGACGGAAGTGAAAAGATTTGTAGGACTATGTTCATGGTACAGTAGATTTATAAAAGATTTTTCCACTGTTCTTTCTCCTATCAATGATCTCTTGAAAGGAAGAAAGAAAAGTTAACCAATAACTTGGAATGAGGCTGCTGATTGTTCTTTCACTAAAATGAAGGAACTTTTGGTATCTTCTCCAATTCTTTCTCAACCTGATTTCACTAAAAAAATTTCAGTACAGAGTGATTCCTCAAATACAGGTTTGGGTGGCGTTTTGACTCAAGTACTTGATGGAGATGAACGAGTCATTGCGTATGCTAGTCGCACTCTTTCTAGGGCTGAACGTGGTTATTCCACAGTAGAAAAAGAACTGTTAGCATTAATATTCTGTATTGAAAAATTCAGACCTTATATAGGTGTCAGATTTACTGCCATCGTAGATCATTATTCATTGTTGTGGTTAAACAATTTACAAAACCCTTCTGGAAAACTCCAGAGATGGGCAGTGAAATTGAGACAGCATTCCTTCGATTTAATACATAGAAAAGGTTGTAACCATGTGGTGCCCGATGCTTTGTCTCGGATAGCTTTGGATAATGACAATAACGTTGAATCTCCTGAAATTACTATTATTGATATAGATGTTGATAGGATTAATCCATGGTTTGATAATCTAAGAGAAAGAATTCAGAAAGATCCAGATGTGTTTCCACAATGGAAAGTCACAGATGATTTTGTTTACAAATATATACCTTCCAATTTACCTTTACAGTCAAATATTTCAGACTGGAAATGTTTGGTGCCTAAACCCCAAAGATTAGATGTTATGAAATCATGAATGAATGGGTTTGATGGGTAGAGAGAAAGAGGTAAGGTGGCCTTTTCAAGTGATTGGATTGGATTTAATTGGTCCCCTTCCTCCCACTAAAAAACAGAATAAATGGATCTTAGTGATCTCTGACTGGTTCTCAAAATCACATTTTATTGAAAGGATCTTGGAAAATGAAGTATTTTTGAACTTGGGTGTTCCCCAATTCATTATTTGCGACAATGGCGTACAATTTACATGCAGGAGTTTTAGAAAATTATGTGAAAAATATGAGGTTGAAAAAATTTGTTACAATGCAGTATATTCGCCTCAGTGTAACTTTGTAGAGAAAAATAACCGAACTATTGAGATAGCATTACGAAGCTATATAGATGAACACCGTGATTGGGATCTAGAAATATTCAAAATTCGTCAAGCTATAAATACCGCTAGGCATGAGGTTACTGGTTTTTCTCCAGCCTTCTTAGTTTTTGGTAGGCATGTACCCATCTCTGGAAAATTTTATAGTGATACCGATTCTAGAGATGATTTTGAGATTGTTCCTGGAGATCGTAACGACTATGCATCGAATCTCCGAGGTTTAAGTGAAATTTTTGTAAATGTTCGAGAAAAACTTCATAAAGCCTATGAAAAGAATTCGAGAACTTACAATTTGCGTAAAAAAAAAGTAGAATTTTTTGTAAGGGATCTTGTTTGGCGGCGGAGTAGTGGAGCAATGGGTCTATCGGACCCGCTGTGTGTTAGAGAGAGAAAGTATGAGTTGTTGAGTGCATGCCGGTCGCTTCGCGTTTATCGTGACGCAGTCGAAGCAGATCCGGTTCAATTGTAAGAATTCTTGCGGCGGAGAATACAGGGTGACTCAAAAATATTTAATAGGCGTCCCATGAAAGATCAACATAAGATAGCATGGTGGTTGGCTGTCAAATGGCAGAAGGATGAGTATGTATGGTGTTCCCAAGAATAAATATTGGTAAATAAGATGTAGGTGGTACTAATCATAATTGACTCCCAAATCTTAACGTTTGATGTCATGTATTCCACCAGCTGTCATAAGTAACGTAACGTCACCAAATCGCTAATAGAATTAAAATAAGTTAGGTGTGGATTCGAACTCATGTAAATGTTGTGATGTTAAACCGTAGTTTAACATCACAACGCCTTAGACCGCTCGGCCAACCCGACTTATAAGTATATATAATTGAATATTAGTTTCTTTCAACGTATGATGATGTTTACTTTGCCGACTGTCAGAAGTGACGTAGCCTACGCATTTTAAAAAACGTAATTGTTTTTCGTAAACACTTTCTCAAGTACATTTGTTTTACAGAAGCGTTTTTGTTTTTGTAAACACTTTCATGCGTGCATTCGTTTTAAGAAAACGTTTCCGTTTACGAAAGCCGCAGTCGTATATGAAAAAAGTTTGATAAAAATGTTACCGTTTTCATTTACGAAAATGTATCCATTTTTACTCAGTAAGTATGTTAAAGATATATTGTGGGTGTACAAAATCAAAATAAGAGGAAGAGTGATGTTTCAAAATTTTATTTATTCCATTAAAAAAATGCACATTATTTTGGAAGCATATCATAAAGCCATTTATATAAAATATCAACGTTGCGGAGGCTGCAATTGTAGTTGTTTTGGTTTTGCGTGCGAATGTGATGCATACAAGGTGAAATACCATCGTTGACGAATGAAGGAACCAACCATGATGTGTTATCATAATCCTCCAAATTCACAATGCGTGGTGGAAAGCATATACTTGATTGTTGAAATTTTGAAGTTAAAAACTCTTTCTTTTGATATCCTCGAACATAGATAATATCAACATCATTCAGATTTTCTTTGAGAATGTTATCCAATTGGTGGTATTCCACGAAGCCGGAAGAATACTTCAAACCGTGAATGTTTCGCTCCAAAAAACAGACAGATCGCCTATCCTCTTTACTCAAAGAGGAAAACGGTTTGTTTGGAAGCAATAAAAAGTTACTACATTGAACTCCAGTCCTAACAGCTATCTCCTTAGGTTGGAATTGTTGCTCAATAACAAATCCCTGAATATCTACAACAGCTATTCTCATGATGGCTTTCTGGAAGACACTGACAAAGAAGCATACCTTCAGTTCCATTTCTTAATGATTTCGCTGAGTGGGAGGTGTTCGATGACAGTGTCATGCACAATTATGCAATAGGCACGAGTATTAGCAGGAAAACCCTCAGCTGCTTCGATTTCAAGCTTTACATCAACACTGGAACTTTTGATACTTTCGTCCCTTCTGGAACAATCGATGACAAAGAGAGATCTGCCGACAAACTCACTGAAACTCAACAGAGGATTATGTTGATGAGTATTCTTGTAACTGAGCCCGAATTGTGCGTAGTTGAAATAGGCTTGCGAAATATTCCCCTTGGCATAATTCAGATGCATATTTTCTTTGGGATAATTTTCCCCATTCAGAGTAAGCGTTACATTGGTAATATTCGTATGATTGAATAATGTAGGATCCGCATTGACTTTGGTGTAATCCCGATCCTTCTGGAAGCATACAATCACATAGCGAGGGCTCTCCAGGAATGAGGAGGTCTTAACAGCCCATATTTCATTATTTGCACCCGTCGTCAGAGCTGGCAACATATGTAGCTCCCACTTTCTGAACGGCATTAGGATAGGAGTGTCAGCTTTGATGGCCTTCAAAAGTTGCAATTTGATTTGGTCATGAGGAAAAATTCGCTTGACCTTGAGTTCAATATTTTCAATTTCTAGCGAAACTTCAGTCGCAGGTGTTAGTGCACCAGGAGTCTCTTCTATTTTGAAGCAGTTGCTATCATTTCCAGCCCGTACCAATCGGATAGTATGTTTACCGTAAGAAACATGCTGATAATCGTTGAAAATATTTAGAAAATGCTTTACGGGTATGAGCATATTGAATGTTAGATGCGATGTATTAATAACGCCCACGTTATTAGGAAAGGTCCAACCTGAGGTTGCCAAATGCCTGATATCTTCGTCAGTGTACGTGAGGAAGCCTCTTACAGTACTCACAATCCCAACTTCACGAACTGATTCCAATTCCTTACCACTCTGCTCATAACTGACTGATTGGAACATAAAGGCACCTGCATTGTTTACGAATGATACTCTGCCAGCGCCTTTGGTTCTCACAACCTTTCCACTAATGAAAAGCATGCTATCATACAATGCATCGTAGGCATCTGACTGGTTAATGTTGATTTCAATAACATCATTGTTTCGAAAAGACTTGACATAGGGGTAGTAGGTCCGCCACTCTACCTTTTGTATGGATTCATCGTTTTGCGGTTTTCGGAAAATGTTGAACACCTGATTCGACAACATGGTAACCAAGAGATTTCAAAAACAATTTATTTTCCACTGTTAATAGCTGTCGGTGGTTAAAAGTCTTGGTGAAGACTGATGGTTTGAATGTTGATGGATGGTTCTTATAGATAGTTAACACCATACTTCCGCTTCAATTCCAGTCGAATTATTATTTCTTCGTTTCGAAAATCAATCAGTTGGGAATGTTGGTCAAGCACACGCAGTGTAATATTGTTTATTTCGTTCCTATGTGAAACAGGTAGATAAATTAGGTGATTAGGTGTTTCGTCAATTGCGTAACCAGGATCAACACCAACAGCAAATTCGTATATCGTATATCGTGATGGTACGTTGTTGTAGAAGGCTCCAAACGTAATGTTGCTGTCTATATGTATCGTACGTACTTTAATAATATCAACAGGTAGATCGGACGCGTAATGAATGTTGGGCTGTAGGAGAGTAGGTGAAAATCCTAAAATGTGAGCCAAACTATTTGCATGAGTGAAATCTATCAGGTGTTTCAGACAAAATATTTCACTTTTCAGAGTATTATTATTGGGTTTGAGATAGAAAAATTCCTCAGGTGTCTCCTTAAACGTTTTAGGTAGAATATGTTTACTTATCAAAAACTCAATATCATCAATTTCGTAGGATCCAGCAGGGATATCAATACTTCTACTTTTCGTTTTGTCAGCGTTTTCGTAGTAATAGAATTTTGTACCCTCTTCAATGTTTGGTATACTGTTGTATGAATGGAAACTTAATAAAGCCAAACTGTATTCCGAATCAGAATCTAGCTGAATGGGTGGAGTGAAGTCAGTAGAAAGTGTCGAAGAACGACTTGTTAACGTTAATATCATAGACATGACTGACACACATCAAACAGTTACAAACCTTAAATAAAAAACCAATATTCCTGATATGTTTGAGTTTTCGATACCTATTGAAGGTCTAGAATGAAACAAAAAAGCTGAGTGATACAAATATCATTTATTCCTACAATAATAACATTCAAATTGTGCGCTAACAGGTCCATCATATTGTGCTTTTTCTAGTGATATGGTTGACAGTCCAAACTCAGTTGGATGATGGATGAAGCATGGTAGACGAATTTGCAAAGCAAAGCGAAGTTGATAGGCTTTGGGTAATTTATGCCACACATCCAAAAGCTCCCAGGGTCCTGCATTTCTTATCAAATAGTCAATAGACAAAGCTTGCAGTTCAGCATCAGTGAAATCCCTCAAAGATTTAAATCTAATCGTTTCGTTTTCAACGGACATCAAGAAGTAGAAACTGTAGGCAAAGATGTCCACAGTTACTTTGATTGAAATTCTGATAATGGTTATTATTATAAGTGATTCGTACCCCCTTCCCAAAATATCGTGCTAATTCCATTGGAGGTTTCAAATTCCCGAAACTGTCAAAATATTCTGCAACATTACCATTTTTAATATAAGCTACCCAATGAGTACCCATGTTCATCTGAGAGTCCAAGTTCAATACAGCACATTCTCGTAACCAAGGTCCACAAGCTGGCAAAGTGTCACGCATGAAGACTCCACGAAAATATGGTATTTTCAGTTGACGAGCACACTGACTGATTTCCACGTCATATAATGCTCTATTGGGTAGCTTCAACAGGAGTTTTTTTGTTTTTTCAAGTTGAGACCGCGGCCTTTGCGTTGCTGTGACTGCTTCTTCAGAAACAGCCCAAATCCTCGAGATGTTTTGCGCAGATATAAACCGGAACCCAAATGCTCCATAGATTTATTGTGACGTCGATCTTCTTCGAGTTTCTTTTTAGCATTTTTGGCATCAATAACCGTTTTAGCGATTGCGCTTGCTCCACCTGCTAGGGAACCCAATGCTGAAAGTCCAGCAAATATGGGTATGAGTTGTAGAATTCCTCCAGACTTTGATTCGAATGGAATAATTCTTGGTATACGTATTTTTTTCCGACCTCCAGCTTGACTCAAAGCCATTTTAGCTATCCGCAAAGCTGAAGCGCTAGACTTCTTAACATTACTCGGATGCGGTTTCCAATTTTTGATAATTTTCTGAAGAATGGTACGTCGAAAGGATGGTTGCATTCCCATTCCAAGCTTACGTTTAGCTTTCATACCTGATGTAACAAACCAAGCAGCTACTCGCTCACCAAATTTTGCGTCTTTCGATTTAACGCGTTCCCAGGCCTTATTTTCCAATACCTTATCAGCTTTATGTCGATCTTCTAAAGAGTTGCTTTGAGAGTATGCAATATCGTGATCTTTACAACTCTCATCCAAAGAATTCACACCTACGTCACCTCGTGCTAATCTCTCCTCCAATTTGGTGCCTGGTCCACAAAACGAATAACCCGGTAAATGTAACTCGAACGGGAGCTTGTTGATGAGTGAATTGACAACACCTGCTCCTTCGTAAGTTAACATTGATAATGATAAGAGATGTTGTCAATGCGTTAATATATAGACGCGACATACTTGACTTATACTCACATCATGAAGGTCATTCAACAGGAAAAGTTACTGCCCATCGAGAATTTAGACTTTTTGAATAAAGTTTGCAGTGTTGAGGGGAAGCACGGTAAATTATTACCTAATTCTTTTCGTGCAATCATTTGTGGACCAAGCGGTTGCGGAAAGACAAACGCCATCCTTACATTGTTATTCCACCCAAATGGTGCTAAATTCGAAAACATCTACGTTTATTCCAAATCATTGTATCAACCGAAATATCAGCTAGTGCAAGAGATATTAGAGAAAGTTAGAGGTGTAGGCTATCACCCGTTTAGGGAAAATGAAGAAATCATAAGTCCTCACGATGCTAAATCTAATTCCATTTTCATTTTCGATGATGTATCATGCGATAGTCAGCAGAAAATTCGAGAATATTACTCTATGTGCCGACACAAGAACATTGATGCTGCTTATCTATGTCAGACATACTCAAAAATCCCCAAACAGCTGATACGAGACAATTGCAATATGATTGTGCTATTCAAACAGGATGAAATCAATTTGAAACATGTATTCGGTGAACACGTTTCACCTGACATGTCTTTCGATCAATTCAAGAGCTTGTGTGCTGAATGTTGGAATTCGAATCGATTTGGACCCATTGTGATCGTGAAAGATTTCGATTCGAATGCAGGTCGTTATCGTCATGGATTCGACAAATATATAAGTATAGCAGTATAAGTTGCGAAGTATCATTCACAATCATGAAACCTCTAAGCAAAGAAGTTGATGTCATTCGAAAGAATAAAATCAATGAAATTGCAAATGTCATCCGAAAAAAATATTTAGCGTTAAAATTAGGTAAATTTGAAGAAGATGAATCATTACAGAAATTTTTCCAACCCTTATCTACTCCATTGAAGAAACTAATGAATATAACACCGCAAGCTACCATCAAAACTGAGCTGAAAACTGAACCTAAACCAGAGAAAGTTGAAGAGCAAGAAAAAACGTCATTACCCTTCGAATATGTTGCAGATACAGGTGATGTTTTGGATTATGATGCTGATGTATTTGAGGAAAATGAGGGAGAGCAAGAAGGTGATCTTCCGATACCGCTTTCTGAAGATGTTTTAGAGGAATATATTGACCAGTATCCTGAGATGTCTCAACCCTATATTATGAAACATTGGGGAAAGAGCGATGAAATTGATAAAATATACGGTCCCGTATATGATGGAGTTGGGTCAAAATGGTTTTTAGGTCGGAAACAAATCGATTTTGATAAACGTTACGGATATATTATAATAGATAATTATCAAATTAAAGGAACGCCCGGCCTATATGAGTTGATATTTCTCAACATGCCTGAAAACTATAATGATGAGGATTTGCAAGCATATAAAGAGATTTTAAAATTATCAAGCGCTCACAAAAATACTCGGGGTCGCCAAAAAAGTAGCCAAAGATACAAATATACACACATTATCAAACCGATGTTTCCTCCAGCAAGCTATCATCGAAAAACGTCTGGTGCTGGTTTACGGACTCATCAAAAACCTATTGTAGAACACATGTCATATAATACTAAACCTGTGGAATATATTTATTGGGATGATCCGAATGAATTGTGCGAACGACTTAAATTACTGATTGCCTCCAAAGATGCCGGAAATTCCTCCCATGATAATGAGATTCTTGCCATAATCAATGAGCTCAAAGAAGCTGAAATCATTCGATAATTTGTTTATAAGATGTTGTGCTTTGATCGTTGCATACTCATTTTCAAAATGACTATCGATAAGTTTGGGCGTAGCGACAGCAACGCAGTCAGAAAGCGAAAATTGCAACATCTCGCACACCCTGGCGGAGGTCTGTTGCACACACCTGACGGTAATATCGACTTTGACAATCTGAAATTGAGTAATGTCAAACGACCTACAATCGGTACGGATGCAGCTAACAAAGAATATGTGGATGGAATAAATAAAATAATTACTAATTTGGTTGATAGAATGCAGGTTGATCTAAAAAGTATTCAAAATAAAATTGAAGTAATAGATCGGAGTACCGAGCAAATGATGGAATCTGTGCATAAACTGAGTTCCGACTCTGCTGAAATGCAAGTAGATATGAAAAATATTCGGAATGAAGTGAGTACATTGTTGAAAGAATCTGATGGAAAAATACAAAATCTCAACAATACCTTAGTTCAATTGTCTCAAATGAACGAAGAACGCTACAAGAAGCTATTTGCTCTGTGTGATGAACTTGATAGGGATTATAAAGCTGAAATGAAAAATATTCGTAATCATATATCAAAAAAAACTGAAGATATATCTGAAGTGATTCAATCAAACAGTGAGGATGTGAAAATATTCATGGAGCAAAGTAGAGTATCAAACAAAAAATTTGAAAAGGAGTTGAATCGATTCAAACAACAAATCACCAAAATAGAATCCAATAGAACAAATTCAAAAACTGACATTGATACCATTGGAAGAATCAGCAACGAAACATTTTCAAGTTAGATCATCTACCAAAACAATAAATGTAATGCTTTTCTATCTTTAACCTCAGTTATGACTTCCAAAGAGAAGATTCAACTTGTAAACGAACTACACAGACCAATTAGAAAAAAATTTCCCCGACGTCGAACCATCATCAAAGGATTGGATGATTTGTGGCAAATGGATCTGGCTGAAATGAGGCCGTACGCTCATCAAAATCAAAATTTCAAACTCATTCTAGTCGTTATAGATTGTTTCTCGAAATTCGTGTGGACTAGACCGCTGAAAACGAAGACGGGTGCGGAACTTACTGAAAAGTTTGCAGATATTTTGAAACATACAAAACGTTGTCCAAAAAATCTTCAGACAGATCAGGGGACAGAATTCTACAACAGTAAATTTCAAAGTTTGATGAAAAAACATGGAATAAATCACTACAATACGTACAGCGCCTTGAAAGCAGCCATAGCTGAACGTGTCATAAGAACATTAAAAGAAAGGCTTTACAAGTATTTCAGTTTGAATGGCACCTACAAATGGTTGAAAATATTACCTGAAATCACAAAATTATACAATGATACTCAACACTCTAAGACTGGTATGAAACCGTCCGAAGTAAACAAATCGAACGAGAAAAAAATCCTCAAATCAACATACACCCACCTGAAAATAGCTGGACCAAGAAAGTTCAAAGTCGGTGATGTTGTGCGAATCAAAAAAGGTTATACACCTAATTGGACTACTGAACTATTCAAAATCATCAAAACCAACATTACTAATCCTGCCACCTTTATGTTGGAAGATATGCATGGTATACCGATAAGAGGTGCTTTCTATGGGGAGGAATTACAAAGCTAATCCTGAGATTTATCTCGTTGAAAAAGTGTTGAGAAGAAAAGGTAGTAAAATGTACGTTAAATGGCTTGGTTTGAATGCCAAAAATAACAGCTGGATAGAAAACGCTGATTTTGTATAGGATCTTATGAAATGTACGCACAACTTATATGAAATGTATGGGCCTGTTTTTAATCTTGCTCATATTCATGCAGCAAAGTCAAACAATACCAACAAAAATCACAACAATCACGTGATCTGATTCTATATAATCATATGCAGGAATATATTGCTTTCCAGTCTAACAGAAAATGTCTCTCGACAGTGGTTACAGTAGTCGTAGCAGTAGTGTCACTGATTTTGAAGTAATGTGTGATAGTGATGATGATTATAAGCAGCAGCGTCTTTGCGCAATCGACAAGGTGCTTGAATGGTACGAAATTGCTGCCCAAAAAGAAAATCAACTATTGTTAATGGTATTTCCGATGAATCTGTATGAGATTCGCTGCGGTCTGAGCTCCTCTCGAGACTTCAGTACATGCATCATTTTGAAACAGCAGTTTTCAACCCGTCAAATTAGTTTCACCACTTTCGAGTGGGCGACTCTCATCGATATCCTATTGGCGATAAAGGAAAATTTCTTCAAAACCTCAGTCGATGGTTATTTAGATGAGTATGATCCCATCACCATACGATGCGGAGATCTGGTTCACGTCACTCAGTACATCGAAAGCGGTATCAAGCGCATAGCAATTTCCAAAGACGTTCTCAACGTAGAACTTTCTGAGCAAGAAGTCGTCGACGTTCTCAATATACATATGGGAGTACTTTCAGATCGAGTAGCTATGCTGGACGCTTTGAACTTTTGTGCTTATTATCGAGGTGTTTTTGATATAATCAAGTCATGGTTACGTGAAAATAAAACAAATTTGACTCTTGAAGAAATTGTAAACGGATTTTGTCAAGCATCTTCCATAGATAGCATATACGCTAACGCTTTACGAGAATATCTATTTTATTATAGAAACAAATTATTGTATGATTTATGTAATTAAATAAAATTCGTAAAAACATTTTTTTATTATTTTTTTTATATATAGTATATTAGGGGTATCATAATCTCTGGTGTGCTCATTCTACTACATACTAGCATTGAGAATGAACAAAGTATTGCTTCTTGCAACAACACTGTCAGTCGCTGCAGCAGCAGCAGTAACTGACAATTCAACAACACTGTCAGTCACAGTAGCCGATAATTCAACAACAACACTGTCAGTCACTGCAGCAGAAGTAACTAACAATTCAAGTGCCGTTCAAAAGTTCCTTGAAACGTATGGATACGTCAGTAATAATTCACAGGTAGATTTTTCAACATCTTTAAGTGATTTCCAAGAACGTTATAATTTGCCTGTGGACGGAGATTTGAATGATGAAACGCTCGATCTGATTGCGAGACCCCGATGTCATTTTGCTGAAACTGATTTTAGAGTGCAAACTAAATGGAATAAAACACATTTGAGGTGGTATTTATCACGCTATCCACGTAACAATTATAAAGACTATAATGAATACCTTGTTGTATTCAAAAAAGCTTTTGCCATGTGGGAGAATGCATCAACTTTAACATTTGAAATGATGACAATACCTACTAGATCAGATATTACGATATCATTCGTTAAATTTGAGCATCAATTTCGTAGTACTTGTATGGGTACCGCTTATTGCGGTTTTCCTCTCGATGGTCCAGGTCGCATTCTCGCTCATTCTTTCTTCCCTACACCAACTGACATTTGCATAGAAATTCATTTTGATAGTGAAGAAAAATGGTATGCGGGGAACGGTGAAATACCTTACGGATATACAAATTTACTGATGACTGCGGTTCATGAAATTGGTCATTCTTTAGGATTAGCTCATAGTGATACAAAAAATGCAATTATGTTCCCATGGTATCAGACTGAATTCCGTCCCATACATCGTGATGATATAAATGGGCTCGAAGCACTGTATGACCGAAAGGACCGATTTGTTGCAAAACCCAAATATATACCACCAAAAACAACCGCTACTCAGATACTCCCAAAAACAAGTACTACTCAGATGACTTCCACCAGCACCACTCGTAAAACAACACCCAAAACTCATACCACAAACACACGACTCTCCACACAAAATGCATCCGGATTCATTAGGAATTTATGTGAAGTAAAATCTTCCCCAGATTCTATGTTTTTGGCGTATGCACCTGGATTTCCAAGCTATCGATTGTACATTATAGTTAAAAAACTATTGTGGAAAATTGATATTACATCTGAAAAAAAGGTGAAATTGCGCGAACCTGAGAATCTACAAAATTACCTACCTGAAGAACTACGAACTATAGGAGTAAATCACATTTTTCAAACTGGTAATGGGAATTTATTTGTTGTCGGTGGTAATAATAGATTCTATTCAAGCTCATTTCCCAATTTACAAATCGGTAGAGATATTGACATTCCCTTATTACCTACACATTCCAAAATGAATGCTGTTTTTCAAACGTATGCAGGGAAATCTTACATCTTTTATGATAATGCTTCCTTCATTGAATTCGATGGGATGGATATCAATGCACTTTCCATCATTAATAGAGGACGTATAGAAGATGTGTTTCCAGACATTCCTAATGGTATTACTTCAGCATTTCGCTACATAGATGGGCACATGTATTTTTTCAAAGGAAATACCTACTTTAAGTATAATGAGTTTCAGAGGAAGCTTATTGAAGTAGGAGACTTTGACTGGAACATGTTTGATATCACATGCCCCAATAGCAAACTTTTGGACGACTTGAAAAATATGCTATCGAAACTGATTTATTTTTATGAATAATTTTCTTTATTGAATAATTTTTTGAGAAATAAAAAATAAAACACAAAAAAATTATATTTTTTTCATTTATTCATAAAGGTGACACTACATAAAATGACATATAAAATGTGAGTTACATTTCGTTTGTTAAAAAATATGATATAAATATGGAAAATTTCAATTAAATTTAACTTTTTTATCTTTATGCAAGTCATTTATACAGTCATACCGATCTTTTAAATCGAATAAAAAGTGTGTGAAACAATTTTGACACCAACTCGATTTTTGTTGGTATACCGTATGCACTTCTTCATCAGAAAATATTTCATGGCTATGTCTAACAACAAAATTCACTTTAATTTTCGGGTGTGAAAGTTCCCATGCTACGATACAGGCTTTCACACATCCTTCGCAAAGTAATATATTAAATTCATCAGATTCATAAAATTTCATCCAAACGCAAAAGGAGTTCTGACGGCAATATGGCTCTAAATTATTAACATTCAGTAATGCCTCCCGAAAATCAGGACGCACTTGATAAAAATTATCAAATGTTTCGAAATTGATAAGTATATCAAAATCAATTTCATGCTGGTGTCGATTAATCTGTAGCCATTTGAAATGAGCAAAATTTTGAATAACTTTTTTGGTTAATATCACTGGCAAGGGTGATGCTTGAATGAAGCTTGTAGCACTTTTAAGATTTTCACAAACAGTTTTTATGCAGAGTTGCTTTAAATTCATCGTACAAACACTTAAAACTATCTGAAACAAAAAAAATCATTTTAAACTAAAATGACCCCAAGGAATTGTGTCAAATGAATCTGTGATGAGTTTGCGTTTATCATCGTGTGGACTTAAGCCGATTTTAGTTTGTTCGATGGAAAACACTTCATGAACGTAGGAACGGATTGTTTGTTGGGTTACAGTCTTTTCGGTGTTGGCTCTCAAACAATCTACATAATCATCGAAAGATATTTTGTTTTTAACAACACATTTCCTGATTCCCTTCGATTTTTTTGTTATACCCAAATTTTCTAATTCTCTATCTAATTCATCACTACTAATCCCCTTTTTTTGCAATCGTTTTTTTTCCTTCTCAATATCATCATCCGTAATATCCAATTTATAACTATACATCTTGGAGCGCAACCCAGCAAAATGTGTTATAATTTTCCCATTAGCTTCATCTTTCATCAAACCTAGAACCTTTTTGTTCACTCGCGGTATGCCGTAAATATTACTTGGAGAATAGTCAGATGTATCAAATTTTTCAATATTTTCACAAATCATTTCTTTATATACATCATCACAGGTTAACTCATAAATGAAGCTGTCTGTGTCAGTGTACATCAGTTTACAGTTAGAAACTCCCATGGTAGGTAGCATGAAATTGTAGTGAAAATCATACATAACAATTTTCGATAAATCGAGAATAGTCATACCGATATATAAAGGTTTATTGAAAATCAATTCAGACTTTTTCAGCTCAACAGCTACAAGCTCTTCATCGAAAACAGTTCGCTGATGGAATCGAGGGCTGGCAATCAGATTTTTGATACCATAACGTCCTTCGTACATTCGCACCAATTTAACAATGCGGTGGTTACGAATATTTTCCATCGTCTTTCCAAAAACTGCGTTATTTGCTAGTTTTCTCAAATCTTTTTCGAAGCTACTTGTAGCTAAAGTTCTCAATCGAGTATTCAATTCGATGTAGGGTTTTAACCACGGAGACTGTTGGAATTTCAAAACTCTATGTATTTTAGTTAATTTCAATCCGTGATCTAAAGCTTGTTTTAAATTTCGATAATGCAGCGTATATTGTTTTTTATCGTAAAGAGTGGACATTAACTTTGGTAATTTTGAATTTGGTGGTGCACGATGTTCGGGACAAAATGGAAAATCTTTATGTAAATCGTGGAGGTTTGGAGGATACTCCAAATCTACTTGGAGAATATAACCTTCCTCTGCATTATCAGGGATGGAAGTGACGTCGATGTTTGTATCAACCCAGGCAAATCCATCGTACGGTAATGGTTCACACATGGCTTTCCCGTACAAATTATTCACATCCAAATATAGCAGGTACTTTGATGGTTTCTCAGGATCATAATTAGCTGACATGTATTTATTATTTGCTTCACTGTACCTATTACAGCACATTGATATTCCGCCTCTGATCGCATTTTCGATGAACAGAAGCATGTCTACATCTTTCAATATCCGTAATTTGCAGCTCGTATACTTGAGCATGCAATCCCAAGTATATCCAGGCATAGTGTAATACCAAGCTGGGTCGAGAGAATACGTTTTGATAGATGACTCTCGAAAATTTTCCATAACATCAGCGAGGAGAATAATATCGGTACGCATATACAAGTCACTATATTCTCCAAGTGTTTTTATGTTGAACCACTTCCAAACATTTTGAGCATGAGTGTAATCATCACCAGAAATGTTAGTTTCATTCAATCTATTGTAAAATTGTTGTCTATTCGGTAATTCAGTTTCACCCAATTTTTCCTCATTATCAATATAATCATAAGGAAAAACACCTTTCCTCGTCAATAATTTGAATTGTGTTTCTGTTAAACTACTGAATTCTTTTTTCAATATGTTTAAATCATTTATTTTCAAAGTTGATACAAGAGCATCGAGACTTGCCCCTAAGAAGCGGAAAGAGTCAATGAATCTGAATTTAATATTAGTTTCAGAGTCATATTGAGTGAAGGAAATATATTTTTCCCTATTTATTGGGAGTACACTCACGCGACTATGTTTGGAAATATCTCGAATTATGAAATGACTATCATATCCTGAGAGATTGTGAAATGCGATAGGTACTACAAATAATTTTTTGAAGTTAATGTTACAGGGTGATTGGTGCGCCCATCCTCGAAATACCCCTGAGAAGTGACAATGGTCATTCACAATTATATCCTGCTTGGAAAATGGTTTTTCGCAAATATGACATTCAGTAGCATTAGCAATATCGGGCGTGCTCGTCATTGGCACAATATTTATTATTTTCGACTCAACAAATTTAGCAATATCTGACATTTCCCTAACAAACCACTCCATACAATCCGAACCACGATATCCTCGATAGAATGACAATGAATCATCATAAGAACACTTGAAATAGAATCCTGCGCTGTAAGATTTATGATGTTGGTATTTCAACGTTTTGTCAGAAATTCTGGTTTTACATTTCTCCAACTGTGATTCGAAATCTGCGTAAATTATGAATGGACATTTTTGCTTGTAAATATGATTTCTGAATTCAACAAAGTCATATTTCGGAAAAGAAATTTTACATTCGTTTATATTCTCACAAAGTATGTTATGATCAATTAAATTTTGATGAGTAGGAAAATAATTGAGGCATCTATCACACAAATATTTTTTCCTATTTGATTTGCTCAGTTGTCTCGATAAAAGTTTTGACATGGATTTAATCCAACAATAATGATATCCTATTTCAACATTTTCGTTATCTACAGGTGGAGCGTCATATTCATTTAATTTTGGAAAATATTTATCTTGAATAATTAACAAATTAACGTGACGCTCCTGCTTTTTTGAAGTTAAACGTACAGGTACTACTGAGTAGAATGATGTTTTTTCACCGCTTTCAATCAGTTCTAAAGCATATACATTAACAGATATATTATTCAATTTTTCGAATTTTGTAATGCAATGTAGAGGCATAGGTGCATCAAGATCTTCTGTATTCAGAACCGTGCTGTAATGAGGATATGATTGTATTCTATCGGAATGTGATTTAGCAGGATAGAGCGCACTAACTATACTCCAATAAAAACAAGAGGAATCTGTATTCTTAACATTAATACATGCTCTTTTTTTCAAAATTTGCTCTGGTAGTCTGATATAAGATGAACCATTTCCCATTTGAAATTTATTGATTGCAACTTCTAACGAAATTATTTTACTCAAAGCCCAGCCACTACATTTTTCGGCGAACTCACTCAACTTATTTAAAATTATATCGATAACATCAATTCTGAACCAATCACCCAAATCCGTTCCTGCGTCTACAATAGTATTAGGTGTATTGAAGTGCTTTCTATCAACTAATTCACCATCATTCGCTCTTTTCACAAAATCACCGCAGAATAAAAAGTTAACTTTCAACATTGTAAACACTTTTAGGGCCTTCAAAATTTTATTTTTGACCAATCTGAACGAATCACGCAAAAAATCTTTGATTTCCTTATGACTTAAGTTCACAACGAGACCTGTTTGAATTCTGGAATTGAAAATGGAGTTCACAGCTATCCATCGAACTGAATGCTTTTGTTTAGAAGCAGTATGTTTATTCATAGATTTAATGTAAAATCGCATCCGTTTAAGCTCTCCAATTTTAGTTTGAATTTTACGCTTTTGTCCAATTGAAAATTTATATTTTTTGAGAGCTGAGATACATTTTTGGATATGTGATCTAATTGATTTTAATGCAAAGCTAGCCATTGGTTTTGAGTAATTATTTTTAATTTCTAGGAGAGTTCTATCGATTTTGGTGAGGGTGTTATTGAAATTTTCCATATCGTATCAAATATTTCAGAAAATCAAAAGAAATGTAACTCACTTATATCACTCTTTCCCACTAGACAGGCTGGATCTCGAACACCTCCACCTCCCTTCTGCTGCTGCTGCTGCTCGAAGACTTGCGGGTCACCAAGTTGTAAGTTTTCGGTGTAAATGCCGGTAGTGACTTCTTTACCGCCTCTGTAACTCTCTTGGGTAGGAATACGTTAGCTTCAACAAGTTCTACGACTATTGCTTCCCCGTATCTTGTTTCTACCACCCGAATATCCTCTATCAGGTGAAGTTGGTCGACTGGCAGACTTTTGAGAGGAACAGTTGGCTTGTACGTGGCGGCGGCAGCACTCAGATTAATTGCTGAAAGATCCATCTATCAAGAAAAATATAGCATCATTTCAATTGGATGTTCTGAGTTTGAAATTCAGGAAATGTTGTTGAAAAATATAAGTATAGAATAGTATAATATATTACAAGGCGCGAGCTAAAAGCAAACGTGGGGAACCACGAATATCACAAATTTCCATTCTAACCGAGTATCAAGAAAAATACAACATCATTTCTATTGAATGCCTCGAGTTTGGAATTCGAGAAATGTTAATGGGAAAATATAAATATAGAAAAGTATATTTTTGTGACAAGGTTGGAATGAAAATAAGATGCGAATGAGAAGTTCTGAGCGCTAGCTGAAAGCGGGTGTGAGGAACCACGAGCATCGCGAATTTTCATGCAAACCCAGTAACAAACTATGCTTTCTCCACAATCACATATTTTTACATTAAATCAAATTCACATCTGATGTTAGCGAAGACTAACATCATTATTGATACAACTGAGTTAGAATATTCATTCCTTACCGAGAGATAGATTGAAAAACAGGCAAAAAGCATTAGACGGCAAATGTCTTAGAATATTTGTTCAATATCGAGAGCAAAGTAATTGCAAGAGCAAATTCTCTAACGGTTGTGGAGAAACAAATAACACTTTAACTGAGTGGAAAGATGGTAATTAAACTATTATCTCAATCGTATACATGCAAAAATATTATCGGTTGAAAACATTATTTGAACTTCACATAATCATAACAACATGAAAAACTATTATATCAAAAAAAACTTACTTTATTATATGGTGGTGTTCGCTGACGAGTAGTTCACTGTAATGGCTGGGATTCGTATTGTGGAATGATGCTTTCACAATCGTCGTTCTTGCTTTTATTCCTTGCGAGATGAATAAAAAAATGTGTGTCTCGAGTAACTTGATATCGCCTAGAACGTGTTTCTCGCATGGGCGTTGGAATGACCGCGAAATCTCATTAGCATCGCAAACCGGCCATGCATAACATTTATAAATTTTATCTTTAATTATTCACCTCACCTTGCATGACTTTCAGACTATCTCGCTTGAATGAATATTGCGCAAAATGTTGTTTGCGTTGAATAGCATTGAGATAAAAAAGTAATTTATTCATCGCAATTATCTCGATGGAAAAGTTATTTATTCCATTTTTTATTATTCGTCTCGCCTTACATGAGTTTAAGATTATTTCATTCTGATTAACAAACCTACCATGCATGTCAATTACCAATTCCAGTTTTTTTTCACCTCGCCTTACATGGCTGGCAGATTATTTCAGTTCGAATAACAAACGCTTTATATGATAATTACCAATCCCAGTTTTTTAGCCTCACCTTATACGGTTGGTGGATTATTTCAGTTCGAATAACAAACCTTTCATGCATGATGATTGTAAATTTTATTTTTGATCGGTCCTCTCACTTTGCATGACTTTCTGATCATAATAATTTTGCTGGAATGAAACAATGAATGCGATTTGATTTGGAGTAGGTTTATTTCTTTCAAGCTAATATTACATATCTCTCTATTCTCTACCAATAACATGAGAAAAATAGTGTAAAGTTCAGATCCCACAATCGAGCAATTTTGACACTTGGAGTTTTTAATTCTTCATCACCACCTCATCGGACCATTCCGCAATATTTTGAATCTCGCTACCAGTATATCTGAATGATGTATTCTTCGGAACAATGGTAGCAAATACAGCGTGTTTTCTCCCATCAGTTCATAATTCGACATTTTTGTTCTGTTTACCTTCGATCGATTTCTTCTGTTTTCGGGAATACATTATTTGATTTTGTGGTTAAGAGAAAAAAGTAGCACCATGCAGTAGACGAGGTTTGATCCTACGTAAAGGATATATTGTTTGCGGTGTTTCACGTTGTAATGCTCTATCCCAAATAGATAAATCATTCAGTTGCTTCACAACGTTCTTCTTATCTTCGTAAAATTGAATATCGTTACTCAATTCTCGAACATTTCTACCAAATTCTTCGAGTTTACGTCTGTATTCTTCAGGAGACATTGTGCTACTATTTCTTTCGATTGTTGGATGTCATTAACAACCACTATCACTCCCTCTGTAGTGAAATATAATAAATTTCCGTCGTATACGCGTCATTGAACGCCTAATATTTCATTATTCCTATTAAATATTTTTGAGCTACCCCGTATTCTCCGCCGCAATCCTTTACACTCAATAGATACATAATTTTCGATTTCAATTTCACCAAAAAAAAATCCATTTTATGCTCTCTACTGAGGAATTATTACAATTGAACCGGATCTGCTTCGACTGCGTCACGATAAACGCGAAGCGACCGGCATGCTCTCAACAACTCATACTTTCTCTCTCTAACACACAGCGGGTCCGATAGACCCATTGCTCCACTACTCGGCGGAATAAAGTTAAATCTAATAAAGGTGAACAGTTCGCGGCTAAGCTTGCTCCCAAATTTATCGCTTCTCGGATTAGAAAGAAATGCTCTCGTTTAGTTTATCATTTAGAAGATTTAGAGTGTTGGAAAGTGGCACATTAAGGATCTCAAGGCCTATCATGGACCTGATCTCCGTAATTCTGATGATGAAAATTCTTCAGTACACTCGGATTGATTCGCATATCAACTTTAATATTTTTCCATGTATAACAATGTTTATACATGTTCATAAATTTTTTTTGGTTAATATTTATCAGTAGGTGCCTACCTACAATATATTCACTTTTTATGGGTCTTGTCTCTGACTCATTTTCAATCTATTCCCCGAGTAATTACTCACTTTCGCTTCCCTTACCTTATGTAAATTTTTTTTTGCTTATGGCCAAAGCAAAATTTCCATTTCACGATTTATTGTGAAGCACATTGCAAAATAAAAGTATTTTGTTGCTCTCCCTGTGTATATAGTAAAATTTAAAATGAAATTAAACCTATTAGTAAACTTATCTTTTGACTGCTTTTAAGTTTAATTGAAATGTAAAATTATGGTTTACATAGGTGCATTGAATGTTGGTGGAGGACCTTACTGATTGTGACTCGTTCTCGATTATGACTTTACCTATTATGACTTTACCGATTATGTACCTTATATAAGGCGTGTGATACGCGCAGATATCAAACCAGTAAACAAGTTTTTCTAAATCATTTCAAAATTTTCTTCAAATATGAGACAATAAGTTTATTTGTAGCTAATTATTTATTGGATTGATTTTACATTTTAGAATCTTCCAAATAGTCTATCAAGATAGCCTAATATTTTATAGAAGGAGGGTAGTGTAACGTTTCCATTTTCCTAGACAGTATTTTTTCATAAACGTTACATCTATGATGTTTTTCAATTAGTTAATTCAAGGAAATCGGACAACATATTCTAGTGATATTTGTGCACAAAGAAAATCTTTCTTCATTTATTGACGAATATTGTTTCCCCCTGTACACACAGGAAAGTAAATGCACTCTGATTTGAAAAACGCAAATAAATTGATTATTCAAATAGTTTACCTTCCCTGTATGTATGTATATATAACACATTATCAAGATTAGGTGTTAGGTTTTGTCTGAAGATTTTATTCAATTATCAATATTTGTAAATATATATTATGGCTATCCTGTTATATTCCGTAAGAATATCATTCAATCTCCTATTTCAACTGAAAAATATAAATGTCTCCGACACTGTCGAGATAGCCACTTCTTTCGCTCATTTGAGTTCTAAAGTTTTTGTAATTTGAACGAAGGAGAGAGGATGGGCACGATCCATTTTGGTCAAGTAAAGAGAATGCCGTGTGTGGACTTGAGCAGAAAGTTGAAAACTGAATCTAATTTATGAAGTGCTACAACTGGCACATTATATTCTTTTGGGTCATTTTTTTGGTCAACTAGTGGCATTCCATGAGCATGTTTGACGCTGTTATTTTATTATCATTAGTGAGCATTTTGCATTGTGTAATGCTAAAAACCCTCTCTGGAACAGAGGTGAGTAAACTACATCCAATTCAAAAAAAGAAAAAAAAAAAAGGGCGTGCCAAATTCAGTGAAATGAAGTCCTGTTCATTGTTTTAGGGTTTTATTTTATGGCCCAAGAGTTTCAAATTGTTCGACATTATTCTGGTTGGATTCAACAATTTTCATCTCTATGAAGTCATCTACCAGAAAATTAAAAATGTCTTACCTACATGGTTTTCCATATGGCAATCTCCGATGTCATTAGGCCATGTATGCTGCCCTATTTCTGATGCCCCAATGACGTTTAACGTCCAAACTGTTTTTGTAATTTAAGAAGAAACACCATTCGAAATTTAATAAGATTATTGGTATTCTGGAAATGGTTCGACGTTGGATAACAGGCCAGTTTCAAAAGTTTCTTGAGTTTTTATTTCACCAATATTTTCGGTTATTTTTTCTTATATTTATCTAGATTTTTTTTTATGATAATTATTGTTATAATTTATTGGGTACGGTTGATATTCATATGCCTTTCAGCCATCTACGTTTGATGATTTTAGTGTTATGTAATCACCAGGTAAAATTCATGAATTTTCCCTGGAGTAGTAAGTATTTACTGAACATCTCATGTCCATATGAAAAAATCAGGTTATCATCTAGGTATGTTTTTGAATTTCATTACTTCAAGTTGGTTTTGGAGAATATTTTTGATTAAGACATGCAGGTAAATGAGAAGTCATATATTATCACATGAAAAATTCAGGTACCATAAACACATGCATATTTGTACATTTATATATTTTCCAACTTCATGTAAATGAGGGTAAATTTGGGTTTGGATTATAAAATGTGTAAAAGCATTTCCTTTTTTTTTTCACTCACATAATCTCTACTTCTCCACTTAGGTTTCTGATTTCGCCCGAGCGAACATCAGCTTAAATAAATTAAAAAATCAGTGGCGTCCAATTTTGTTTCTTTCAATAAATTTTTTTGACTTAGTCTTTTATATATTATTTTGTCTTTCAAAAATAAAAAGCGTTAAGTGAATGAAAAATATTGCAATCACCCACAGCCCAATGCCACCGACGTACAGTAGCCGTTCGCAACGTTAGTGATATCATTTGTCTTATTATTTGGAAAACATTCTTTCTATAATATTTCTTCAAGGTATTTGAAACAAAAGATATCGTTACAAGTAGACAATTATATCGTCGAGGTACACCTTACAAAACTTGTCGGTGTACCCCACGAGCACGGAGGACATTAGTTTTTGAAAAACGGCTGGGCCGTTTTTCAAACCAAAACTTAAGACTTTAAACTCATATACTTGGCCGTCCGGTGCACCGAATGCCGTATATTTTCCAAGAGTTCTTTTTTAAAGGTGCTTGCCAAAAACCATTCCTGATATCCAGAGTGGTGAACACCTTAGCGGTTCCCATCAGTAGTGAGTCTATACAGACTCTGCCTTCGGAAATACTCGGGGGCTGGCTAGACGAGATCGGTAGAAGTCGGTTAGGTGGACGGCGCTCGCTGGTCTGCCGTCAAGTTGTGACGTAGTCGAGCTGATCCAAATCAAAGATAACATTCTGCCAGTACCGAGCGCCAAGTAGTGAAAATGAATTAATATGCATGAAAATAAAATGAAAAAAAGATTGGTAAGGTGTGGGATCGAAGTGTAGCGAACCAACCATCTTTGGATTACGAAGCGCACATGTACAGGTGCGACCATCAGACCTCGTTGTAAATGTTCCAATATAAGATGGTTATACAGGGAGGAGGCGGCGGTGGCACATGCTGGATTGATGATAATGTTTGAGAGAAAAAATAGTATACAGGGTGTGTTCGTGTTAAGCACATAATTGCAGATAGAAGATATAAGATGGAAGATGGAAAAAAAAGGTTGTTAGACTGAGGGATTGAAATGAGCCGACCGTCCATATTCGGATTACGGAGCCGCAGATCAACACACCAGGCTATGAGACCTTTTAGTAAATGTAGGTTGAAATGTTGCTTATACAAAATTAAATGATACAAATATTTCCGATGATGATTATGCTCACGCTCAAAATGTTTGGAAATTTTTTAATATTCAAATAGGTAAAAAATAAAATAAAACAGTTTGAATACAAAATTTATTGTACATTTTTATTTTGGTGACATATCACATAGCCATTTGTAAAGAATATCGACGTTTCGGAGGCTGCAATTGTCAACGTGCCAGATGAGGGAAAAAAATATACAAGGTGCCTCATAAATGCGCATCTTGTGATGGGGTCAGTCATTTTAAAAGCACCATTTGGAGTGAGGGTAGGTGTAAGAACTTAGTCATAAAATTTGGAAGTTGATGTGAATGTGGATCATTAGGCAGTATGCTTCCAACAAGTTCAGACATATGTTTCGCAATTAAAAAAATGACTGAAGCCATTGATAAGCACGTAGATGGATGTGATATTTATGTAGAGTTGGTAAAAAAATTGTTAGATCGGAGAAAGTGTTTAGAGTCAATAAAAAACGACGAAACGAATATGGGGCATTATAAAAGTTGTCCTTGGTCAAATCCGAACGTTACATGTGGTCCCGACACATGTGAATGTCATTTCATATACTGGTACGTAGAAGAAGCAAAAAAGTTGTAAAAATAAATAGGAGGAGAGTGCAATAGAGGTGGCGGAGGGGGTGATTAGTATAGATACAATTTTGATGAAAAAAGAATTAGTAATACAATGGCATCGGCAGAATACAGACGTCAATTAGAGAAATTTGAGAGGCGTCTTCAAGAATTGAAAAAAGACATTCAATTTTTTGAAGAAAAAGAGAATGTTTGGAAGCAGTTGAATAATTTACACATTCAAGACAAAGTGTTCATGCGAAAATTACCTCAAACAAGATACCCATTGAGAAGAATACAGCCTCACAGCGTCGAATATGCCGTCACCGATGCTCAAAATGAATTTTATTCTTCTAACTGCAATAATAAATAACGTTTTGTATGTTAACAAGCCAAATGGAGTAAAATTCATGGCAATATGTGTGAAGATTAATGATTTCGAATATGGGTGCAAGAACAGAACAGAATGGCAATCAATGCGTTCAACAAAAATCAATGAGGGTCAGTTACCAGTTTTTGCCGGCACAGTTCCAAAGAATGTAGCATTTAAGTATAAGCTGAAGTTGATATTTGAAGATCGTCGAGAAATAGACACAAAAACTGAGGAATTTGTTCCCGCAGGACGACAGAAAACGAAGACACGAGTGGAATTTGAACTTTATAGAATTTTCATTATAGTGACCACGATATTATCATGCATATTGATTAGAATTTTAATAGAAATAATTGTAAAGGCGAATAGAAAATGGAATTTATTGTTTAAATAAAAATTATTGCAAATTGAATTTTATTGTTGAAATACTTCGCAGTTTGTATGAAACAAATTATCAATTTCTGATAGTGGTTTCATTATCAGTTGGCATTGGAGCGCGCGGTCTGAGAGCCAGGAAAGTAACATGAGATAAGGCAGTTTGCGGTTTCCACAACAGGGAAATTCATAAACGCAGCCCATGGTCATTGCATGCGTACGTGGGAAATAAAAATTGATCTATGGCGTTCTGGAATTTTGCGCTAACGTAGCGGTGGGAGATAGCGATCATATAAAAGCAATATTGGGTGTGGACGGCATCATTCTGCTTTTCAAGTGTACCGAACCAGCCAGCTCCAGCTATTCATATTCCAAGTGTTTGTGTGCATCACTATCTTGATAAAACAAAGTAAGTTTTTTATTCATTTTATTTGATTGTGAAAATTGAAATTATTGATGGGTTAGTTGTGATTATTGATGGGTTATAGTTGTGTGAACAAATTCAGTATTCATTTTGAGAGAATTCAAGTAGTTTTTATTACAAATTTGCGAGCATAAAGTGATTGAAACTATAAAATATTTTCGAAATTGAAATGGGGTTATGTGTAATTTTTTTTTTTGTTGATTACATGTTAATTCATTTAATGTTTTTGTTGAGAGGGAAATAAGGGAATTGAGAATATTTTTAAAAAAGTTAGAATCAAGGGTTTAGTTGTTCAAATGCATATTCATTTTGAAAAAACGTTCAACTAATCGATTGTTTGTTTTAATAGATGGATCTTTCAGCTATAAACGAGACTGCAGCAGCATCATCCCCCAAATTTAAGTCAACTGTAGCATTGAAGAGCTTACCAATCAACGTGCCGCAACTAATAGAAAACATCAGAGCAGTCCAGACGAGGTTTGGGGAGGCCATCGTGGTGGAGATAGCTGAGGCATCGTTCTTTCTTCCAAGGCGGGTGAACGCAGCCATAAAGCCTCAACTTTCAAGCTTTACCCCCAAAAAGTATCAGTTTGTCCACCTAGAGTGCGGAGAAGGAGGAAAGGATTGCTTCAAGATCATTGAGGCGTGAGGTGGTAGCAGCATCCATAGTATTTTTCCCCCACACACATAAAGTGAGTAATTTTTTTTTCAAATTCAGTATGGATCATTTTAATAATACGCTTACAAAAATCGATAGAACTTTGATAGAAATTCGAAATAATTATTCAAAGCCATTAGCTGGGTATGCTTTAAAATCAATTAGAACACATATTCGAAAATGTATTTTGGCAATGAAAAAATATCAATTTTCGGTGGGGCAAAAACGTAAAATTGTGACTAAAATTGGTGAATTGAAGCGAATGAGATTTTACATCAAATCAATGAATCGGGATGTTAAACAGAAACGTGCAGTTCGATGGCTAAATGTAAATTCAGTGTTCAAGTCGAGAATTCAAACTGGACTTATTGTAAATTTGGGACATAAAGAAATTAAATATTTTTTAAATGATGCATTTAGATTGATAAAAATTAAATTGTTGAAAATCATAAATGACTTTGCTATGTTGAAAGTAAATTGCACATTTTGTGGTGATTTTATTAAAAATTCTCAAGATGGAGAGATTGTAGACCGAAAACATTTCAATACACCAAATAAGATTTTAGATGCAGGAACGGATTTAACCGGATGGTTCGAAAGTAATATTGTTGATGTAATTTCAAATAAACTTGGGGAATTTTCGAAAAAAAACAGTGGATGGGCATTGAGTCAGATTATTTCTTTGGAAGTCGCCATCAATAAATATGAAATTGGAAACGGCTCATCCTACATTAAATTACCGGAGAGTATTTCGAGAAAAAAGGCGTGCATTAATATTAAAAATACTGACTCCTCATGTTTTTATTGGAGTGTAGTTAGCGCACTTTTCCCGATTGCATCTGGAAAAAACACTGATAAAACTTCATCATATCCTCATTTTAGTACTGTCCTGCAAACTGAACATTTAGATACACCTATGCCTCTTCACCGCATTACAAAATTTGAAAAAATGAACAATATTTCAGTAAATGTGTATGCATTGGAAATGAATGTTGTGAAAGAAAAACAATTTTATACAGTGGCACCTGTACGATTGACTTCTGAAAAGCGGGAACGTCATGTAAATTTACTTTTAATTCAAAATATTTATTTTCCCAAACTGAACGACTATGATGCTCCGAGTGTTGATGATGAAAATATTGAAATAACCTATCATTATTGTCAAATTAAAAATATGTCCAGATTATTATCGAGTCAAATGAGTAAGGATAGATATAAGAAATATTTTTGTGATAGATGTCTCAATTATTTTTTCACACAGCAAAAATTAGATGAACATATTGTGTTGTGTGAGAAAATGAATGAGTACAAAATTTCTTGGCCAAAATATGATTATGTTGAATTCAAAAATCACATATATAAGCAAGAATGCCCATTTATAATTTACGCTGATTTTGAATCACAATTGGAAAAATGTAACGGTAAAATTTCGGAAAAAACTTTAAAGTACCAGCATCATAGAGCGTTCAGTGCAGGTTTTTATTTCAAGTGTGCACATGATGATTCTCTATCATTTTATAAAAGTTATCGGGGTGCTGACTGTATGGAATGGTTTGTTGGACAAATAAGAGATATCGCTAAATTGGTAGAGTCAAAAATCAAAAAAATTGAACCTATGATAGTAACTCCTAATATTATTGATGCTAGGGTATGCCATATTTGTGAGAAACCTTTTGTGAAGAAGGATATCATTGTGAAAGATCATAATCATTTTTCGGGGGCGTTTAGGGGCATGAGTCATCAATCTTGCAATATTGCCTTCAAAAAGCTTTTTATCGTTCCTATTGTATTCCACAATCTTTCGGGATACGATAGCCATTTTATTATAAAAGAAGTAGCCAAACATAACCGCGTGAGTGTTTTGCCAGTAAATAGGGAAAAATACATTTCGTTTACCCAATATGATAATGAAACTAATATTAAATTCAGATTTATAGACTCTCTTCGTTTTTTGGGAGCAAGTCTGGATGCTCTCGTGTCAACGTTGAGAGTGGATGAATTGAAAATTTTAAAAAAAGAATTCGGTAGTTTACCAGACACACAGTTCAAATTGCTAACTCGAAAAGGTGTTTTTCCCTATGATTATGTTGATAATGATGAGAAATTGAATGCAAATAATTTGCCTGATAAACAACATTTTTATAATAAATTAAATGATACAAATATTTCCGATGATGATTATGCTCACGCTCAAAATGTTTGGAAATTTTTTAATATTCAAACACTTGGAGAATATAGCGATTTGTATATGCGTACCGATATAGTCCTTTTGGCAGATGTTTTTGAAAATTTTCGAAAATCATCTTTGAAAACATATCTACTTGACCCAGCCTGGTATTTCAGTATGCCCGGTTACACGTGGGATTGTATGCTGCGATATACAGGGTGTAAATTGCAACTTTTAAAAGACGTCGATATGATTATGTTTGTTGAAAAAGGTATAAGAGGCGGAATTTCAGTTTGTTCTAATAGATACAGTGAGGCCAATAATCCATATATGACAGCATACGATCCGACGAAACCATCCAAATATATCATGTATTTTGATGTTAATAATTTGTATGGAAAAGCCATGTGCGAAACCCTTCCATACGGAGGTTTCGAGTGGGTTGATATAAATATAACTCAAATTCCTGATGATAATCCTGAAGGTTATATTCTCCAAGTTGATTTGGAATACCCCGCACAACTCCATGATTTACATAAAGATTTCCCATTTTGCCCCGAACATCGTATACCACCCAACTCAAAATTATCAAAATTAATGGCAACCACATATGATAAAAAAGAATATATTTTGCATTATAGGAATTTAAAACAAGCTTTAAAACATGGATTAATATTAAAAAAAATTCACAAAGTATTAAAATTCAAACAATCTGCGTGGTTGCGTCCATATATCGAGCTAAATACTCGATTGAGGACTTTGGCTACAAGTAAATTTGAAAAAGATTTGCGAAAACTGGCCGTAAATAGTGTGTTTGGGAAGACGATGGAAGACATTCGTAGCCATCGTGTTGTTAAATTAGTTTCAAAATGGGAGGGGCGATATGGTGCAAAAAATTTAATTGCTAGCCCTAGATTTCAACAGAGAACTGTTTTTGATGATGATCTGGTAGCTGTGGAGCTCAAAAAATCTGAATTAATTTTCAATAAACCTTTGTACATTGGTATGGCTATTTTGGATTTATCGAAAACAGCCATGTTTGATTTTCATTATAACTTCATGCTGCCCACCATGACAATTGATAATTGCAAACTTATGTATACTGATACGGATAGTTTCATTTATCAGTTGTCATGTGATGATGTATACAAAGGGCTTATTGCAGGCAATATTGACAAATTTGATACGAGTGATTACTCGGAAAATAACAAATATAGCATACCCCTAGTAAATAAAAAAATCCCTGGTTTAATGAAGGATGAGGCGAATGGCGAAATCATTACACATTTTGTGGGGTTACGGTCAAAAATGTACACATATAAAGTTCAGGGGGGTGAGGTTGTTAAAAAATCAAAAGGGGTTAAATATAGTGTTGTGAAAAATAAATTAACTTTTGATGATTATGTCGATTGTTTGAGGGAAAACAAAGAAAAGACTGTAACCCAACAGACAATCCGTTCCTACGTTCATGAAGTGTTTTCCATTGAACAGTCTAAAATCGGATTAAGTGCCCATGATGATAAACGAAAACTTATCACCGATTCATTCGATACTTTACCATGGGGGCACTATAGTCTAAATTAATTCTTTTGTCTCTCTCACGTTTACAGGTACAATGAATTTGCGACAGCTATGTATCAAAACGATCTGTGAGAACATTTATTCTGCAGGAAGGTTCCTCATCCAGGCACCTTTACCTCCGTCATTAACAAAACAAATTATTCAAAATTATTCTCGTTTCAAATGGTCATATATCATTCATTATCAACATCATGAAGAAGATGATGATGATGCTATTCAATATCAACATCATGATGATGATGATGATGATTATTATGATATTTTAAAAAATTTTGAATATGTGGATATGTCTAATTTTGGATATGTGAAAAGGCCTATTGATTTTCGTACAGCACTATTAAATGTGTATAGTTTAGAACCATATTGTTATAATGATTCATATTGCATTTGGTTAAAATATTACGAACTTTCTGATTTTAACTTACTTGTGTGCGAAACGTGTTTCAAATGTTTCAAAATTGGTCTTGAACGCTATAATTATGGCAAGTTAAATTACAAAATTAAACATGTTCATGAAATGTTTACAAGTAATGAACTGCACATTGCCTATCAACGGAAATCATATTGGTGTCAATACGACTTCACACATCTTCTTTTTGAGTTACAAACTCAGGATGATTGCCAGGATAATTTACACAGCCAAAAAAGACTTGAATTTTGTTAAAATGTTTTTTGCAACTGATATTAAAATAATGTATTTTATGTGTGTGTGTGTGGGGGTAGAAATTGTCAATATATATTTAAAAAAATATTTTTTGTGTTTTATTCCAATGTTTTGAAAAAAAAAAAGAAAAAAAATGTGAATATGAATTTTTTACAAGCAACTCATGGATTGAGTTTGGACTACCCGTGTACATGGGCGAGGAATAGTTGTTTCAACTACACTTTTGCCATGTACAGGAGTAGTCCAAACCCCACCCATGGGGAGTGTCTGATAAATTTTACGAAAATGGTAAATTGAGAAAAAAAATCTATAGAACTGAGTATGCTGTGTGAAGTTAGATTTTCCAGTGTTGAGAGCAAACAAAAGGTAAGTTAAATATTTTTTTTTTCCTGTAAATGATATGAATTCAAAAGCCTTGCAGGTCAGTCTGTCAGTATGTGTAAATGAAGTGATGTTTGGATTGTAAACATTTTGTATACAATCAAAAAATCACACCATTTACACAATCTGCGACAATGTGTTTGGTAAGACTTTTCAATTTATACCATTTACAATGACTTCTCGCTCAATATGTTTTGAAACCAATAATTGATGAAATAAAACACTCAATTTTTTTTTTTTTTTATCATTTATTACATAAATCATCTAATATTGTTTGTTTATAATAAAATAAATATTCTCTTAAAGCATTAGCATACAGACTATCTAAAGGGGAGGCTTCACAGAAACCTTCTATAACTTCTTCTAAAGTTAAATAAATTTTCCTATCACGTAACCATGATTGAATAAGATCAAAAACACCTCGATAATATGCACAAAAGTTCAAAGCATCCAACATGGCGATGCGGCCGGACAGCACTCCTCGATGTGTTTTGAGAATATCGTTTACATCCTCCTTGGACAGCTCCATGTTCACAGCATCCTTGGCAATGGAAATTTGTTTGGTATGACTCTCGATGTATTGTGTAACATAAATGTAATCCTCACAACGTCTTGTAATCGGATTATATTCATCTACATACTCATCGATTAGTGATTCAAAGAAAGTATCCATTGACGTTTGCAAAATTCCAATGAGGTTTAACCATTCACTGAGTGTAAAATTGATGAATCGAGGTGAAAATTGCTGCTTCAAAATGATGCATGGGCTAAAGTCTCTGGCTGGACTTAAACCACATCGAAGTTCATAGGACGGCATGGGAAAAGCCATCAACAGCAATTGGTGTTCGTGTCGAGCAGCCATTTCATATTGTTCCAGCGCTCTGTCTACTGCACTAAACGGTTCAGGTTGAGTTTCCAGATCGTATTGTTTCAACTCAGTAGCGTCATCACTATAATCACAATCTTCATACATTATCGATTCTCCAATTTCACTATTATAACCACTATCTTGAGACATTTTTTTGCTTTCAAACTGAATATCGTTTTCAAACTGAATATCTGGGTGTGCCTGCATGCGATTTTATATTTTTACTTCACATCACGTGGTTTTGTTTGTGGTGTAGTGAAGTTGAAATAATGTTGCAGAAAATTGATTTCGTCGAAAGGCCCCCAATAGACTTTCAAAATGTGCTTGTTTTCCATAAGATTTTATAGAAAATCAGCGTTATCTATCCAGCTGTACTGATTTTGTAAACCTGCCCATTTGACGTACATTTTTTTGCCTTTTTTCCTCAAAACTTTCTCCACTAGATATACATCTGGATTTGCAGTTTTTTGAAGTTCCTCTGCATAGAAAGCACCCTTGATAGGTGCACCCTGCATATCTTCCAGCATGAAGGTGGCCGGATTGGTAATTTTGACTTTGATAATTTTGAATAATTCCGTAGTCCAATTGGGTGTATAGCCTTTTTCAAAAACGTGTTTTGCCTTACTGATTCGCACAACATCACCTACTTTGAATTTTCTCGGTCCAGCTATCTTCAAGTGGCTGTATGTTGATTTGAGAATTTTCTTTTCGTTAGTTTTATCAATTTCCGAAGGTTTCATGCCAGTCTTTGAGTGACGTGTATCATTGTAGGATTTTGTGATTTCAGGCAATATATTCAACCATTTGTAGGTGCCATTCAAACTGAAATATTTGTACAATCTTTCTTTCAGCGTTCTAATTAGTCTTTCTGCCATAGAGGCCTTGGTGATGCTGTACGTATTGTAGTGATTTATTTTATGTTTTTTCATCAATGCTTGAAATTTGGCGTTATAAAATTCCGTACCCTGATCTGTTTGTAGATTTTTTGGACAACGTTTCGTATGTGCCAAAATATCTGCAAATACTTTGGTAATTTCCTCCCCCGTTTTCGTTTTCAACGGTCTAGTCCACACAAATTTCGAAAAACAATCTATAACGACTAGAATGAGTTTGAAATTTCGGTTTTGATGTGCGTATAACCTAAGTTCTGCTAAGTCGAGCTGCCAAAGGTCATCTAAGCCTTTGATGATGGTCCGACGTCTAGGAAAATTTTTTCTAATAGGTTTGTGGAGTTCACGAACAAGTTGAATCTTTTCTTTGGAAGCCATGGCATATATCTGATGATGAGGCTGCGGAACGTACTATTTTATCATGATGTTGAAACAACTACATTTTGCATTTAACATATTTTTCCAACAAATCTTGGGCACAGGAAAACTGATTAGTTTTGTTTATGAACAGCCTCCATCAATTTGGTAATTTTGATATTGTGATTGCTTTGTTCAATTTTGTGTTGTGCATCCATTTTCGTTAGGGCCTCGTCTAAGTGTTTGATTGAACGTTGCAATTCTATATTCTCATTTTTCAAAGCTTTCACATCATATTCAACACTTTTGATTGAAGTTTGCATTTTACGGATTTCTTCAATAGCTGATTTTGCATTCGATACATTTGAATTTATTTTGTTGATTTGTTGCGAAATATCATCTCGATATTGTGCCAACAATTGGTGCTTAATATCCCATTTTATATTGTGTGAATGTACCAAATTACTAATTTCGTCAATTTTTTTCAACAAATCTTCACGAATATTTTCAATATCCTTTATATATTGTTGGTTGAAATTTTCGAAAAATGCTCTCGTTTCCTTAGAGCGTGTGTCATTAATTTGTACCATTTGAATTAAATTACTATCAAGTGTTTGAGTTTTCTTTTCAAACTGTTTGTTTGTTTTATTCGACTCATTTTTAATTTCATTACGTATCTCTGTAAGATCACCATTCAGTTGATTACGCAATTGATTAATTTGTATTTGATGTTGGCTAGCAAAATTTTTATTGATTTCATCCACATATTGTTTATTGGCAGCATCACTATCCTTGGTGGGACTCTTCACATTACTCAATTTCACATTATCAAAATCAATATTACCGTCTGGGGTGTGCAGTAAACCGCCTCCTCCAGAAGGTGTTGGCAATTTTCGCTTTTTATCTGCGCTTGCACTGTTGTCGCTACGTCCAAACTTATCGATAACCATTTTGAAAATGATAATGTATGGGGGAACACACTTTGTCTTATAGAATTATATTTGCCTCCTTGAGTTCACTCAAAATGGCAATAATCTCGTTGTCATGCGAAGTATTTCCAGCATCTCGAGAGGCTATCAATAATTTGAGACGTTCGCAAAGTTCGTTGGGATCGTCCCAATAAATGAATTCCATGGGTTTGGTATTAAATGTCATTGCAATAGGTGTTTTCGGTAAACAACCGCTGCCTAGCGCTGTTGAATCGGATGCTTTACGTAAATTTGTACGTGCCAATGTTTTACGTTGTTGTTGTGTTGGAAACATAGATTTAATTAGGTTGTTGTACTTCCATTTTTTACTACTTTTTATTCGGCCTAAGGTGTCTTTGTGACTGGATGATAAATTCAAAATTTGTTTGTATGCTTGTAAATCCTCATCATTGTAATTTTCAGGCTTACTGAGAAATATCAACTCATATATACCGGGTGTCCCTTTCCATTGATATCCATCCATTTTAATGAATCCGCTGCGTTGGTCAAAATCTATTTCTTTTACACCAAGGAACCATTTTGAATCACGCTGATCATATATGGGCCCGTATACTTTGTCGATTTTTTTATCATTTGCCCAATGCTTTATAATGTATGGCTGAACCATTATAGGATATTGATCGATATATTCCTCTAAAATTTCTTCGTTCATGTTCATCAGATCATTTTGTTCGTCTTCTTCTCTGAATGCGTTATCATCATCATCATCATCATCATCCTCTGTACTTGCAATAATGTCGAGGGATTGGAATGGTGGAGTCGTTTCAGGTTTTTCCACTTTCTCCTCTTTAAGTTCGGTTTTCGCCTCAGTTTTGATTGGCCCAGTAGTAGTAGTAGCTTGTGTCGTTTTATTCGCTATTATCTTCAATGGACCTGATACAGGTTTGAAAAATTTCTGCAGCGATTCATCCTCTTCAGATTTACCCAATTTCAGTGCTAAATATTTTTTTCGAATAACGTTTGCAATTTCGTTGATTTTAGTCTTTCGAATAACATCAACTTCTTTGCTCAACGGTTTCATGATGACAAATGATACTACATCACATCTTGTGTATAGTTATATATTTGTCGAATCCTTGTCGATATCGACCAGCATTCGTATCGAAATCTTTACAAATCACAACGGTTCCATATTGCTGTTGCTGCCAGCATTCTGCACACATTCTCTTGAATTCATCGAAAGACATGTCGGGAGAAACGTGCTCATCGAATACATGTTTCAAATTTATTTCATCTTGTTTGAAAAGTACGATCATATTACAGTTGTCGCGTATCAGCTGTTTTGGAATTTTCGAATATGTTTGACAAAGGTAGGCGGCGTCAATGTTCTTGTGTCTGCAAACGGAATAATACTCTCGAATTTTCTGTTGACCATCGCAGGCGACATCGTCGAAAATAAATATGCTATTTGATTTGGATTCGTGAGGACTTATGATTTCTTCGTTTTCTCTGAACGGATAATATCCCAGCCCCTTGACTTTCTTCAAAATTTCCTGAAGTACTTGATATTTGGGCTGGTACAACGATTTTGAGTATACGTAAATGTTTTCGAATTTAGCGCCATTCGGGTGGAATAACAATGTTAAGATGGCGTTGGTTTTCCCACAACCGCTTGGTCCACAGATGATTGCACGGAACGAATTGGGTAATAATTTACCATGTTTCCTAATCATCCTACCACAACCGCCCCCATTCAAAATATCCAAATTTTCAATGGGTAGTGACTCGTCTTGTTGAATGACTTCCATGATGTGGTGGTTGAAAATGAGTGCGCCACGGTTATAAATAAAAATATCACAATAACTTTACGTCATTCTCAATGTTGACTTACTCCGGTGCAGGTGTCGTTAATTCAATTATCAATAAGCTCCCGTTCGAATTACATCTACCTGGTTATTCGTTTTGTGGGCCAGGCACCAAATTGAAAAAAAGATTGGATCGAGGGGACAAAGGCGTGAATCCTTTGGACGAGAGCTGTAAAGATCACGATATTGCATACTCTCAAAGCGACTCACTAGAAGACCGACATAAGGCAGATCAAGTGTTGGAAAATCGAGCTTGGGAACGCGTTAAATCGAAAGACGCTAAATTTGGAGAACGTGCCGCAGCTTGGTTTGTCACTTCCACCATGAAAGCGAAACGTAAGCTCGGCATGGGTGTGTCCTTTCGACGTAATATGCTTCAAAAAATTATTAAAAATTGGAAGCCGAATCCTACTAATATTAAGAAATCTAGTGCTTCGGCTTTGCGAGCTGCTAAAATGGCCGTGAGTCAAGCTGGAGGACGCAAGAAAATACGCATACCTCGGGTGATTCCATTCGATGCAAAATCTGGAGGAATCCTGCCACTCATACCTATATTTGCTGCCCTTTCGGCTTTGGGTTCGTTGGCAGGTGGAGCGAGCGCCATCGCAAAAACCGTAATAGATGCAAGAGATGCCAAAAAGAAACTCGAAGAGGATCAACGTCATAATAAATCAATGGAACATTTGGGTTCTGGTTTGTACCTGCGAAAAACACCTCGAGGATATGGACTGTTCCTGAAAAAACAACAACATCAACGTAAAGGACGAGACCTTTACTTGAAAAAACAAAAAAACTGATAGACAAGCTACCTAATAGAGCATTATATGATTCGGAAATTCTACAGTGTGCCCGTCAACTTAAAATACCGCATTTTCGTGGAGTCTTTATGCGTGATACGTTGCCAACTTGTGGTTCTTGGCTGCGAGAATGCGGTGTAATAAACTTGGATTCACACTCGAATGCGGGCACTCATTGGGTAGCTTACAATAAAAGCGGCAACGTCGCACAATATTTCGACAGTTTCGGCAATCTGAAACCTCCAATGGAATTGGTGAGATATTTTGGCAAGGGAGTGAAAATTACATATAATAATGATAAATATCAAAATTACAATCAGACGAACTGTGGGCATCTTTGCCTAAAATTTCTACTTCAAAATGCCCGCTGGATTCGATCTAAATCGAACTAAATCTTTGATGGATTTCACCGATGCCGCTACAACAAATAATGCATACTGCTATTGTCATGTCGCAATATGAATGTTATTATTGTAATATAAAATAAATGATTTTTGTTCAAACTTTTTTTATTTAAGGTATGTTATTCCTAAAATTACCTCAGTCATGTCTATGATATTAACGCTAACGAGTCGTTCTTCGACGCTTTCCATCGATTTCAATCCACCCATTCGATTGGATTCCGATTCAGAATACAGTTTGGCTTTGCTCAGCTTCCATTCTTACAACAGTATACCCAACATTGAAGAAGGTACGAAATTCTACTACCACGAAAACGGTGATAGGACTAAACAAAAAACTATCGATATTCCTGCTGGATCTTACGAAATTAATGATATTAGAGATTTAATAAGCAAACATATCGTACCCAAAACGTACAAGGAAAACCCCGAGGAATTTTTCTATCTCAAACCCAATAATAATACGCTGAAAAGTGAAATATTTTGCTTGAAGCACTCGATCGATTTCCGACCTGCAAATAGTTTAGCTCGCATTTTGGGGTTTTCGTCTAAACTTCTCAACCCCAACTTGCATTACGCATCAGATCTGCCTGTGGATATCATTAAAGTACGAACCATACACATAGATAGCAACATTACCTTTGGAGCCTTCTACAACGACACACCGTCTCATACGATATACGAATTTGCTGTAGGTGTTGATCCTGGTTACGCAATTGACGAAACACCCAATCATCTCATTTATTTGCCCATTTCTCATACAAACGAAATAAATACCATTACGTTGCGAGTGCTCGATCAAAATTCTCAACTTGTTGATTTTCGCAACGAAGAAATAATAATTCGTTTGGAATTGAAGCGAAAGTATGGTGCTAACTATCTATAATTATAAGTCATCTCCATACCACACCTCAGTCTTCAGCAAGACATTCAACCAGCAGCAGCAACAGCAGCGTCAACTATTGTCGGTGGAAAATAAATTGTTTTTGGAATCTCTCGGCTATCATGTTGTCCAATCAAATGTTCAACATTTTCCGAAAACCACACAACGATGAATCCATACAAAAGGTAGAGTGGCGGACCTACTACCCATATGTGAAATCTTTCCGCAACAATGATGTTATTGAAATCAACATTAATCAATCTGATGCCTATGATGCCTTGTACGACAGCCTGCTATTCATCAGTGGAAAACTTGAGAGAACCAAAGGAAATGGCAGGGTGACATTCGTAAACAATGCTGGCGCTTTCATGTTTCAATCTGCAAGTTATGAACAAAGTGGCAAGGAATTGGAAACAGTTCGTGAAGTTGGCATCGTTAGTACTGTCAGAGGCTTTCTCACCTACACCGATGAAGATATTAAACACTTGGCCACCTCAGGTTGGACTTTTCCCACTGCCACCAACACTGGAGTCATCAACCCAACCCATCTAACATTCAACATGCTCATACCCATTAGACATTTTCTGAATATTTTCAGTGATTATCAGTGTGTTTCCTACGGTAAACATACCATCCGATTAGTACGAGCTGGAGATGATAGCAACCTCTTCAAAATAGATGAAACTCCTGGAACACAATTGGCTCCCACGGAAGTCAAACTGGAAATTGAAAATATTGAACTCAAAGTCAAACGAATCTATCCGCATGATCAAATTAAATTACAACTTTTGAAAGCTATCCAAGCTGACACTCCCATTCTTATGCCCTTCAGAAAATGGGAACTCCATATGTTGCCTGCTCTCACACAAGGCGCAAAAAATGAAATATGGGCTGTCAAGACTTCATCGTTTCTCGAAAGCCCCCGCTATGTGATTGTATGTTTCCAAAAAAATCGTGATTATACCAAAGTCAATAATGATCCAACAGTATTCAACAATTTGAATATCACTAATATAACGCTGACTCTAAACGGTGAAAATTACCCTAAAGAAAATATGCATCTGGATTTTACAAAAGGAAATTTTTCTCAAGCCTATTTCAACTACTCACAATTTGGGCTCACCTATAAACTCACCAATCAGCATAATCCTCTTTTGGCTTACTCAGCCTTCTTTGACAAAACTCTCTTTGTCATCGATTGTTCTAGAAGGGACGAGAGCATCAAAAGTTCCAGTGTTGATGTGAAACTCGAAATCGAGGCATCTGAGCCATTCCCCCAAAATAGCCGAGCCTATGCCATTATTGTGCATGACACGGTCATTGAGCACCTCCCACTCTCAGAAATTATCAAAAAATGGAACTGAGCATGCCATTCATCTTCAGTATCAATCGTAGAGTCAACATGAGAATAGCTGTTGTAGATATTCAAGGCTTCATCGTCGACCAGCAATTCCATCCTAAGGAAATAGCTATTAGGGTTGGAATTCAGTGTAGTAACTTTTTACTGTTGCCAAACGTACCATTTTCCTCTTTGAGTAAAGAGGATCGACGTACCACTTGTTTCTTGGAGAAAAACGTTCACGGATTGCGGTATTCCTCTGGCTTTGTGGAATATCATCAATTGGATGTCATCCTCAAGAAACATCTGCATGATGTTGATGTCATTTATGTGCGAGGACTTCAAAAACGAAACTATCTTGCAGAAAAATTTCAACAATTAGGTCTACCTACACGTATTGTGAACTTGGAGGATCATGATAATACGACATGGATGGTTCCCATATTCACCAACAACACCAATGATACCATCTTACCTTGTATGCATCACATTCGTCGCAACAACACCAACTATAATTGCAGCCTCCGAAACGTCGATATTCTTTACAAATGGCTATGTGATATGTTACCAAAATAAAAATGTATAATAAATTTTGTATTCAAACTGTTTTATTTTATTTTTTTTACCTATAAATTAAGTTGGCCAATTTGAAACTCTAAAACACGCAAAAATCTGATCAAAATAGATGTTTTTGGCATTCGAAAAAATACATAAAATTTCAAACGCTGATATGCATAAAATATGTAACGAAAACACGCGTTTTTCGCATTCCAAAAAATAACTAAAATTATGAATGCTAAAAATACACTTTTACATGTATTTCTTATGAACATTTGACATTTCAAAATCGTTCAAAATGATCGTTTTCGCATTCGTAATTTTACTTGTTTTTTTGAATGCGAAAACTCGTAAAAAATCGAACACAATTAGCGTTTTTTCACGTTCGAAAAAACAACTAAAATTTGTCGCGCTGTATAAGCAACATTTCAACCTATTTTTTCTCTTAATTGATGTATTTTGAAACACCCTGTTGTTTTTTCTCTCAATTGATGACTGTTTTGAGACACCCCATTGATTTTTCTCTTAAATCATATATTTTCAAACACCCTGTATACGTTCCTCATTGGAATCGCACTTTGAAACGTTACACTCCCGTTACCCACCATTTTTCCTATTTTTCCGAACATCATTATTATTATACCAAAATAACAATTCGAATTTATTCATTCACAATCATTATTCTTTTTATTTATTATTCGAGCGCTCGGCGTGCGGTAAGATAGCACCCGGCTTGCGGTAAGATAACACCGCTCGATGGACAGCATGACAAACACCAATCTGAAATATACATGCCGCTGTCATATACTCTCTCCCAACCGACTACGTCTTGACGGCAGACCAGCGAGCGCCGTCCACCTAACCGACTTCTACCGATCTCGTCTAGCCAGCCCCCGAGTATTTCCGAAGGCAGAGTCTGTATAGACTCACTACTCCCATCTCTCTCACAGTCTCCTGTATGGGTGGTAAATTTGGGGCTTCCGGAATAATTAACTTATTAATCTGTCGGTAATCGACACAGAATCTCAGCTTCCCGTCTTTCTTGGGCACCAGTACCACAGGACTGCAGTACGGTGAGGTACTCGGGACGATCACACCTGCTTCCGACAGTTTCCGAATTTCTTCATGTACGATTTGTTTACGTGATTCTGACATCTTATCGTATCGGAACTGTCGGAACGGTTTCTCCTCCCGAACCCGTATCTCATGTACCGCAGCCTGGGTAATAAGCTGTCTCACAGACTCCTCGAAGACATCAGGGAAGTGCGAAATAACGTCGATTACAGCAACCTTAGTTTCAGGACTGAATTGTTCCTCCTCAAACTTCGGCAGATTCACGGTTGTAAGTTTCGATTTTATTGGCTGACTCCAGAAAATTGTTTGTCGTGTCTGCGTGCCCACGTACATACATTTTCTTCGGATGTCTAGCATCGCATCATGTGACAAAAGAAAAGGTATACCTAATATTACGGATTCGTTCAAGTCACGTAAAACGGTGGCTTTGAATTCGTAATCAGTCTCTTCAATTTTTAAAACTACGTCTAGGTGCCCTAGACTATAGCTTTGATGATCAGTACAGCCGAGCTGCACCGAATTTGGATTTGGCAAATTAGTCAAATCCTTATTAGGGAACAATTCTGCTTTGACAAAATTTGCGCTGGCCCCCGTATCAATGAGAGCCAACACAGTTTTGTCTAAGATTTTCACCGGAATTCTAGGCAATTGTCTTCCAAATTGCCTAGATTCATCTAGAACAATAACTGTTTCTATATCAGGGGATAATTTTGTGGAAAACGAATTTTTAACCTCAGAAACCCGGGGTCTGTATGTACTGGCTTCTTTCATTCTAGGTTGAAATTCGTAGATTTCGAGTTTACTAACTCGACGGCTACTTATTCCGACAGGCGACTCACCGCCGCCGGTGAAGCGCCTTCGTGGAAGTTTCCCGAATATAGATGATCCAAATTCTCCTGTATTGTGTTTAAGTGATTTGGATTATTTTGTGTGCCTCGATGGGCCGGAGGAGGCTTGGATACATCAACAAACCTACTCGCATTGTTGTAATTCGCATTCGAATTATTAGTGCGGTTGTTATTTCTCCAATTCGAATTATTTCGATTTGAAGAATTATTGTTATTAGAAGATGAACTAGACGGATCGTTCGTCTGCACATTCTGACGAGGGGGAGGAGCCCTATTGTCAGTGGGCGTGGCTTTGGGCAAATTCGACTGTGCATTTGCCACATCCATTTCAATGCTTTCGCAAATTTGTCGAAAAGATTCTATAGATGAAAATTTCCTTCCCCGAAGGTAAGCTTTTATTGTAGGGGAAATTAATTCGAAAATGAGTCTCACAACTCCTTCAGCATCAAGGTGTGGTAACAAACGGTTTATCACAGCGACTTTGTTCGTTATGAACAAATCCACTTTCTCACCGTTAGCTTGTTTGCGACCGTACAATTTAGATAGGAGCGAGGCTCTCAATTCGGCATTGTCGTATTTAGACAAAAACCGATTTATCATGTCTTCCCAAGACAATTCGAGACCATTGTACGAGTTAGCCCAACTCAGGTCTTCGCCCCTGAGCTGGCCTTTGAAAATGATAACCCATTCATCTTTTTCAATACGAAATTTTTGAAAATCATTTTTCAATTTCTTTAGAAAAAAGTGTGGGTTTTCGATATCGATCCCAGAAAAAGTTGGTAGGCGTTGCCTATCGATTTTTCTAGAATTATTCTGATTGGACAAGTTTAATAAAACTGGGTCATAGAATCAGGCTCGGATTTTTGTGTGTTATACTGGTGTTGTATAATCACCGGATTGTTTTGTGAATTATTAGGAGGAAAAAATCCAGCGGGTTGCTGGAATCTAACCTTCTTATTATTTTGTAGATCTGAGCGCCACCGATCTCCCGGGTCCGAAAACTCGGCCTGAGGGACTGGAATTGAAGAAAAATCTGTTTAGAACGGCTTCATAGAATGAGAATATCTTGAATCTCTGAGAGACGCTGTTGTAGCATCCTCTTCTCGGTTTTCGATAACTTCTTCGGAGACTGTTCTCCAATCAGAGTTATCTAAAACGTCTGAGATTCTTGTTCTGGCCGAAAGAAACACAGTATTTGCAGGGGTCAACGTTTCGACACTACTGATGCCCCCATCAGTAAATTCGAAATTTTCAGGTAATAACAACGGAGTTGTTTCCTGATTAATATTATACATCCCGGATGAAAAATTGAGAAGTGGTCTATTATTTAGAGTAGCTTCGAACCCACGAAGTACCCTATTTTACAGTTTTACAGTTTTACAGTTTTACAGATGAATATTTTCAAGATTCATACACTAGGTGTCATGATGATTGTTAAAGCTTTGCTTCTCGACGATAAATTCTTGGAAGTTTGTTTTTGCCATTTCTTAGCGTCCTTTCATGCACCCTCCTCTGAGCGTCCAATATATTCAATAAATGCCACTAGCTGGCGTCCGGTTTGTATAGTTGACTTTCATCCTGTCGATTTGTAAGCGTCCTGCGATGATGTCAGATTTAATACTGACGACAATGAGCATTGCTTTAAAGTACCAAAGAATTGCGTATAGAGGTCTGATGGCCACCAATATTGGCGTCACGTTGATGGGATAGCTACACAGAGATATCCGTCATGGACGACAAAAGAATGTAATGCACGGTTATAGAGAAAAGATGTTAATAAAATACATTCTTTGAATAATTATTATGATATTTTGTGATATAATAAAAACAAAAAAGGAAGAAAATATCCTAGTAGCCACCACAAACCTACCGCACTATCATTTGTTATAGTGAAGGTCATGAAAAAAGCCATAAACATCGAGCTCATCGAATATCTAGAACGGTCAAGAATGGTGAATGATCGGCAATATGGTTTTCGTCCCCAGCAGTCAACTGGTTTGACATATATGGCAGCTCTATGTTAAGTGAAACGGTGAAACTCTGGTAGTAGCTTAGATATATCCAAGGCGATTGATATACCTCGCCAAGCTTTCATCTCATATCTTGTTCCCGGTTGTATTCCTTGCTATCTAGTTTGAATATCAAACCCCAGCTTGTATTTTCTCAAGAAAATGCCATCACATAGGAGCCAGCGTAATTATATCAGGAGTATTTGTTGCCTATCTATTACCATCTCCCTATTACCATCTCCCTATTACCATCAAGAGAGTACTTTCTCATCGAAAAACCATGTGAGGTTCATTGCCAGAAGTGCCTTTCGTAAACATGGTTTTCTGTTTCGTGTTGAGAGCTATTTCACTTTGCTCCGACAATTATGATTTATAAGGCATATATCCGATCAGTCCTGGAGTACTGTTACCATATATGAAGTGCAGCGCCTAAACACACACTGAAGCTTTTAGATTATGTCCAAGACAGGAGTATTCGACCCGTCGATGATACATCGCTAACAAGCTCTCTCACTTTTCTGGAACACCGCAGAAAGGTTAGAGATCCGTCTCTGTTCTATAGATATCTTCATTCACGATGCTCTTCTACAATATCATCTATTATTACATCATTAACAGTACCATCGAGACTTACCCGTCAGGCTTAGTCCTCTTATCCATTTGTCATCACTTTGGATACATGCCGAACATATCTCCGAGGCTCGTTCTTTCAACGAAGACCCAAGCTTTGGAAGTCACTGCCTCGGGAGGTATTCCCTGAGGCATACAGCATTTAGAAATTCAAGAACATCAATTCTTACCTTCAATTCCTCGTCTCCCATGACGTTCTTTAAACATTACAAATTTTTTCTTTTCATGCGACCACAACATAAGAAAACATGAAATATATTTTCAAACAACCCATAATATGATGTTGATGCTTTCATTGTGTTAGTCCTGGTCAGTGAAATTGCATTATTCTTCTGAGAAAGTTTTTAGGTTTGTAAGTTGTGGTCTTGAGGTAATTCTTCATGACTTTTCGTCTACATCTGTGGTAGACATTTTCAAAAGCGGTGCGGTTACGGACGAAGCATTCGTTTAAGCCTAACTTAGGCTGAACCCAGTTACCGCACCGCCTTTGAAAGAGTCTACTGCAGATGTAGACGAAACTTCCGAAAGAATTACCTCAAGGTCACGACATACAAACCCTAAAAACACCGAAAGTTCAGGCATCATTCTTGTTTGTCCTGGTTGATACATATTAGAAGGTACTTCCTCAGTTGGCAAACTAAGGTTGTACGGACTATTCAGTGCGTGAAGTGATACTTTTCATTACAAGTACGTAAAAAAATCACTTGTGCATATAGATCGTCAACTGTGCGTACATTAATATGTTCTACAACCATAATTCAGAACACGCTATTCTGCATAGGTTTAGGTTCGCAAACTTGACCGTTCCTCGTAATAATTGGAATATGGAGTGTGTACGAAAGTAGCAAGTGTGTTATAGAAAAAGTTTAGTGTGTAACACACGCAGAAATCCAATAGCTTTTTGGTACTCGCATGTTTTTTTTGCACTAGGCTGTGCCTCATTCAACAAAGTGCACGCTCATATAAAAAAAACCATGCTTTACGAACTTGTGTCATAATTAACAAGTTGACTGTCATCTTGGAACTCTATAATATTATACATGGTGTTAATTAAGTACGTTGACAAACTTCGGGGGATAATTCTTTGAAAGTTTTCAGGACGAAAAGTTCGTATCAACATATATCCGCAAATGTTTCGTTTCGGAGATACAGGGTGTTGACATAAAAATTTAATTTTCAATTATTTTGAAAAACTTTTGAAAAAAAACATTTGATGAACGGAGTTATTTTGAAGTGAAAAATCGAAATTTGGTATTAATAATCATGTAGCATTTAGAGGGCGCTGCGTACGTTATCATTTTTATTTTTTATTTTTTTTTTTATTTAGCCAACTCTTATGACAGTAAACTTTTGGAAATTTTCATATTGAAGTCTTATTCCTATATCTTTTTCTAGCGAAAATGGTATATTAGCTCTACAAAGCTAGGGAAAACCGTTTTTGGGAATTTCGCAAATTTCTTCATCGATGTTAGTTATGGAGTCACTAAGTCTCAAAATAATGGATATTGAATTTTGAAAAAATATCGGTTTTTCATCTTGTGTCGTGAGATTGAATCATTTCTCGATACATCTTTGTTAAAAAAACGATTACCCCTAGCGTTGTAGAGCTGGTATACTATTTTGGCTAAGACAATGTGTAGGAATAAGTTTAAATATAAAAAAATCCAAAAAGTTTACTGTGAAAAAAGTTAGGGCAATTTAAACTAAATATTGGATGCTACATAAAAATTAATAAAAAATTTTGATTTTTCACTTGAAAAAAAAAACGTTCAGCAAATGTGAGAAAAATGTATTTTTTTTCAAAAGTTTTTCAAAATAATTGAAAAAAAAAAATTCGTATTCAACACCCTGTATCTCCGAAACGAAATTTACGGCAGTATGATCAAACGAACGTTTCGTCTTGAAAACTTTCAAAGAATCACCTCCCAAAGTTTGTCAACGTACTTAATTAACATCCTGTATACTGAGTACAACTATTACTGAAAGCAGTATTACGTTAATTCAAAATAATTAGGAAATGAATAGAACAGTTCCTACTGATGAACACAGCATGTTGAACCAAACACAACACAAAACCTCATATTCGACGAAAAAACATTACCATAAAATATTCTCCATGGGTATTTATTGGATATCAATCACAGGTGTTCTATGGAAATCCAAAACACCTAGATGGATATTCTAGATATGAATTGAATTTCTATAGAATATCCCTCATGGATATCCATCAAATATCCGTCATGAATGTCCAAAAGTTATACATAGATATCTTGCAATGAATTGGATCTCCACAAGATATTCGTTGTAGTATGGGAAGTAGGTATTCAAGTAAGTATAATTAGTTTATTGGACCATGAAAAGGCACTTTTACAACAGGTAACAGTCTAGTCTAGTCTTTTCACATCGAAACAAGTTATGAAAAATAACAAACAATTTCTGAAACAGGGAAACTTAAAACAAATCAATGTTAAGATTCATTTCTTTTTCTGATATTCATTTTGAATAAAAACTTTAATTACCGGCCAATTTTTATTTTCAAATACTTTTGGATGAAGTTTTTTCAATTCTTCGCACTCGTGTTTCTTAGGTGGCCTTTTTTCTTTGATATGGGTTCGGAAAAAATTTGCACTTAGTTTTTTCTGCTCATCAGTCCATTTTACAAGTACACGTTTCTTATTTATTGAAATATGGTTTTCTTTCACCATTGGCATTTGAGAAGTTGAAGGTTCCAACATGACAGGGAGTGGAGAAAGCGATTTATCACGATCATCTTTTTCATTATATGTCATCAAATCTTCTTCCATATCGAGATCGATATCATTGAGAGCCTTTCCTTTGAACTGAGCAGCTTCTCCTTGCTCCATTAGAATCAAAAGTTTTGAAAGTTTGGCCGTTTGAAAAACATCATCTGGCAAACGATAATTTTGTCTGTGGACTCCAATGGTGTGTCCCATGAAGTTGGCTAACTGTTCTACGTCATTTTCTGACATATCAAACAATTGTGTCAGCGTGGCCAAGTGCTTTCTTAGACGAGTAGCTGTTATTGCTGTTGGATTTTTAGCTCCACATGCCGTTGCATATTTTTTTAGCACTTTGTAGCCACATATCGGCTCAGTTGATCGTTGGCCAGGCTGTCCGAATAGGTAAAGGTTTTTTTCACTTACAAACTGTTCACGGTGATTCAACAAAATGTTTTCTTGAGTATCTGTGCTGAAAAGAACTGGTACACCACGTCCTCTCTTGCCTCTTATCACAATCCTCTTGAACCTATTTTGAAGAATTTTTCCGTAGGTGTCACCACATCTGAGAATTCTTCGTAAGTTGAACTGTCGTTGCTGAAAGTTATGTATGTGTCAAGTTTCAACCTTTCTAGCTCACCGGGACGTCTACTGTTTAATAACATAACACGACAGAAAATAGTCTCCAAAAGCAAGATGTAATCTCTTGGTGTGGCATTGTTGTTGAGAGCTATTGCAGCAGAATTAGCTTTGAATACTAAATATTCCTTCAATAATTTTAAGTCACTAGCCAGTGGTACGAGTGTCACTTTATTCCATTTACTCATATTGAGGCCACTGGCAGCCTGGCTGGAGATCTCATACTGCCACTGGGATTCAATTACTTGGATTAATGTTTTCAAATCTGCCTCTGCATCAGCAGACAGAACTGTTTCGGAAACTTGCTTTCTTTTTAAAGCGAATACTATAGCTATTTCGGCGCACTGTTTTAAGTATGTGCCCATATTCATTGCGTAGGTTGGTGACTCGAACTTGTCCTTTTCTACGTTGTATTTACCTACTACTTTTGTGGCAGTTACTATAGTATCAAAATATTTAGGTTTTAAGGCATCAAAAAGGCAATTTACAGTTGGCTCAATTTTTTTGATTTCAATGAGCAAGCGAGCGAGTTCTCTCATTTTTCTAGATGCTACGTTAATGAAATGTTTTTCCCTGTGAACTTTGATGTATCTGGCTCCGTACGCACAAATGAGTGGATCTTTCTTAGCAATAAGAGATATTTCATCGGCCCTCATTCTTGGAAACACAATATTTTTAAGATGAGCGTCTATTCTTAAATTGGCTAATAAGATATTTTGTGCAGCTCCTTGATGATTTCTGTTCTTTGAATCACCACACTTATTTCTATGCCGCCATAATAATTTTGCTGATAAGAAACCAAGACAATTGTCACACAGCAAAAGATCTTTGGCTGACCGCAAACTTTGAACTGGCTTACAGACGACGTTGTTATTTACAAAATTGCCCCTCTTTCTCAGAAGGTCTAATAGTAATTTCCTCTCTTTACTACCCGGAGGTTTGGACATAATTTTCTGAACGTCGATTTCAGACGAATGATTGCGTGTTATATGTCTCGCAAAGTTCAGCACTGAGGTCTCACAATAAAAACAGAAATCAGTTTTCTTTTTTCCTTTCCGAACTTCACCATTTTGTTTATAAATACCAACATTATCGTGAACTCTTTGTGTCATCACCTGAGGTTGAAGCTTCCGTAGTATTTTCAGCCTGGATGTCAGGTATTTCCTCCTGAAAAAATTAAATGTGTGAGTTTCCGATTAAATACTATTTTTCCCCAACTTACCATTTTTTCATCAAAACTTTTTCTTAGATCATCAATGACGTTGTTGTTTGATTCGTTTTCAGATTCCGAGGATTCTGAGTCAGTTTCTGGAATGTACTCACTCCCATCACTTGTGACTTCAACATTTTCATCGTCATCTGTCTCTTTAACGGTAGATGTTACTTCAGAAGATCTTGACTTCTCTAGACTCTGATGCTCATTTAAAAATTCTCCTTCCTGGAAAAGTTTCCTTTTCGTATTTTGAAGTCTCGTCTTATAGACCTTCGTAGTGGAGGAAACAAAATGTATTTGGGGTTGAACTTTTATCTCAGGAGATGGAAAATGATCATTCCTCATTGGGTCTTCTTTAGTTAGTAATAAATTTTGTCCTAAAAAATTACATGTATATGAAAGTATCCAACAGATGAGTTTCTAGCACATTTTAATTGACAGATTCTCTAGTATAACTGATAGATATCACACAAATGATTATTAGATAGGTACCTTCCCAATGGAAATCATCGAACAGATAGCACCTCACCAAAGCAAGTAAGTATAAAGAAAATTGAGAAATTCTGCAGGTGAAGCTTCCTGTAGATAAGTTTCCAGCAAATGGCTAGCTGGGAGGCGAATGACGGGTGTAGAATACTATTTCAAAACGAACCACAGTGGTGAAAAATTCGAAAATAAAATCTGAAAAAATAAACCTAATTTGCCTGGATCAGAGCCGCGCGTCAACACTGGCTTCAAAGTATGTACAGACCGAAAAAACAAACAAGAACAAACATTAGGGAACAAACGTTTTTATTCAGTGTGGATGGTGAAGGTATTAGGACATTTGGGCGCGGCCAACTGGGCGCAGGGACAACTGGGCGCCAAAAAAATTAAACACAAAATTAATAATAATTCAATTTAATTTAATAAAATATCTACTAATCATAATTCAATTTCTACACATTCAAATGTCTACGTAAGGTTAGTTCGTTCTGGTTCGATTGTGCTAAATAATTCCTTCACACACTGTGTGTATTCAATTTCCATACATTCAAATGTCTACGTAAGGTTAGTTCGTTCTGGTTCGATTGTGCTGAATAATTATTGCACACAAACTGTGTGTTTTCAATTTCCACACATTCAAATGTCTACGTAAGGTTAGTTCGTTCTGGTTCGATTGTGCTAAATAATTATTTGACACAAACTGTGTGTTTTCAATTTCCACACATTCAAATGTCTACGTAAGGTTAGTACGTTCTGGTTCGATTGTGCTAAATAATTATTTCACACAAACTGTGTGTTTTCAATTTCCACACATTCAAATGTCTACGTAAGGTTAGTTCGTTCTGGTTAATTTTGTGTTTAATTTTTTTTGCGCCCAGTTGTCCCTGCGCCCAGTTGTCTCTGCGCCCAGTTGTCCCTGCGCCCAGTTGTCCCTGCGCCCAGTTGGCCGCGCCCAGTTGACTCGCGCCCAGTTGGCAGCGCCCAGTTGTCCTAGACCCGATGGTGAAAACATCGAAAACACTTGTTTGTCTTATCCACACATGTTCGAATAGGTGTCGGTATATAAAAGAGAAATTTTGTTTAAGGTAAACCTGGGTAAGAGTGAACGCTTTTTTGATTAGTGCCAATTTAAAGCATTATAACTTATAAAATATATGTCTTTTAAATTTCATATTTTAAACATAGCTAGTATGAGTATCTGTCTACATGATGTTTCAGTTTTGCTGGTTAAAAACAAAACACTTTTACTCACCTTTTTTTCTTTTTTTTTTTGTCCGGTGTTCACACTTGCCCCACAAAGTGGGGCAAGTGTGAACGCGGTTCATGGTATCTACAATATAAGGTGTTTTCAGATAATTTGGGGCAAGTGTGAAATACTGTTAAAAAAGCTACAATTTCGTTTTTGGAACACTTTAATATCTAAAATAGTTAAAAAGTTATGAACTTTTCAAAATGAAATATAACTTAAGTGCCTAAATTGAAATTTGAAAAATCTACTGAGAAAATGAATGTGTCTCCTCTGCGGCCTCTCTTGGGGTCTGGCAGGATTCTTATGATCATTTCTTTATTAATCGTATCAATATCGTCTATATCGGGCCAAGAAAAGGTTTTTCTGCCGAATTTTAAAAATTTCACTTCCCATCCTTCATCAGTTTCGTTCAAAATGTTGCCAACAAAATGCCTTATTCTCTTCTTGGTTTCATACTGAACTACCACCCATTTGCCGTTTTCGATATTAGTTTGCTCTTCTTCGATTTTTTTGTCCAGAGTTTTATCTGTATCTAGCTCTTCTTCTGTATCAGAACCCTCTGGGTCCAAGTCATCTGCTGAATCAATTACTACAGAGAAATCGTCCAGCTCTTCATCTGTTGATTCGATGTCACTTTCTTTCTGGATTGTACGCTTTTTATTAACTTTTTGTCGAAAAACTTTCTTAGTCTTAGTCGCTTTTTCTTCTTCTAGTCTAGCTAATACCTGTGGTGCAGTGATGACTTCTGCTCCACATGCCACTTTTCTTTTTTTTATTTTTTGTACCTGGCCACTATCAGAGTGTCTTATTGTTTTCAAAAGAAGCTCTTCAAATGATAATTTTGATGTGGATCGACTAGTTGTAGCTTCTATATTTGGAATTTGTTCGACATTTTGGTTTTCTTTGACATTTTGGTTTCCTTCGACATTTTGGTTGTCTTCGACATTTTGGTTTTCTTCGACATTTTGGTTTTCTTCGACATTTTGGTTTTCTTCGACATTTTGGTTTCCTTCGACATTTTGGTTGTCTTCGACATTTTGGTTTTCTTCGACATTTTCTTCTCGTCTCCCAACAGCATTACCTGAGGTGTGTCTTCTCCACCTTCTTAAACATTCAGGATCATATTTGTCTTCAGATATGACCTGCCGATCAAATGGCTGTATACCAGCTTTTACAAAACCATTACTAATAGTGATAGGCTTGAGGTCCTTCCAGGCTTGACCGATCATTGCCGAAAATTGTTTCTTTGGTATTTTAATTCCCACATTTCTCCTTTGCCAAGCCACTAATCTTTCATCCCATGTACCCTTCAGTGATCTGAACACTGATATATCTAGTGGCTGAAGAAGGTGGCTCGTGTGTGGGGGAAGTTTGAGAATTGTTACATCATTGGCAGTTGCCAATTCTATTAGAGGAATGTTAACATGGGTGCTATGACCATCATAAATAATCAGAACAGGTCTGTGTGGTCCCAGAGCAGGCAGTAGAGTTTTTTCAAAGTAATTTAAAAAAATGTCTGTCTCCATCCAGCCTTTTTTGCTGGCAGCAAATGACATTCCTGGATACGAGTCTTCTTCATTTGGAACCCAGGCATCCCAAATATTCTTCCCCTTATACACAATGAGTGGAGGGGCTTTTAATCCGGAAGCAGATACAGCAGCTAAAACAGTTGTATTTTCCCGGCCCGGACCTGACACGGTTCTAGAACAAGCTTTTCCCCTTGCACCAACAATTTTTGTTTTATAAGGATCATGAGAAAAAGAACTCTCATCTAGGTTCCAAATTTGTTCGGGCTTGTTATGAAGTGATAAATCTGTTAAAGTTTGATTCAAAATATCGAAATATGCATTAATGATGAACGGATCTGTCATCTTTTTTCGGGCGTACTCAACTGATTGGGGCTTCTTTATACTCAGGTGGTGACGTATTTTGAAGTTTCTGAACCAATCATCACCAGGTATGTTGTTCTTGAATGGTGTCTTAATATTATTTTGTTCAACATAACTTGCAACAACCATCAGCAATTCTTTTCTCGTGATTCCAAAGCCCCACTTCTCAAGTGTGCGAAGAGAATTTGCTAATTTGATTTCATCCTCTTTTGGAATCACTGTAGAACGGCCTTGTGTCTCACTTTTTTTTCCTCGGGTACCTTTCAGGTGATAAAATAGAGTGGTTTTTGGAATATGATATAATCTATGGGCTCTATGTATGGTTAGAGCACCGCGTTTAATTTCAGCCACAGCTAAATTTATATCTTCCTTTGAATAAGCCCCTCCTCTGTTAGTCTTTCTTACGTAGACTCTTGGCATAATCTGAAATGAAAAATTTTTATTACGTTCTTACACCGCAAAAATGTACGTTCACACTTGCACTGATGAAATGTTCACACTTACCTCATTATGCGAAATACTAAGGGGTAAGTGTGAACACGATATTTATCAACAGCACGAAAAAAAAACCGAAAATGCATATATACTGTGTTAAACTATAACATATTACACATACAATAGCAATGAATAAAAATAACTTACGTTGGTTAATGTATTTTTCCTTGTATTTTGAAAATAACACGGTGCACTCATCAACTGTGATCACTTTATGGCATGAATTAAATAGGTTATGTCGCGCCCGCCAATTATCGCACTGGCGTTCTTTTTAGCGGGCAAGTGTTCTAGGATGATATACTACTTCGAACAAAAAAACGCACTTCTATCGGTGTACTCCTGTCATTTAAAAATGATATGTTCACAGTTACCCCCGATTCACACTTACCCAGGTTTACCTTATCTAGTGTTATTTTGCCTATTTGCTTGCGATATGTAGAAAAAAAAAGCTAACAATGAACAAAGAATACATACAAACAAGGTGAACAAGAACGAATGTTTGTTCCTGTTTGTTTTTTGCTGTCTGTACATACCTTTACGGCTCTGTTCTAGTGAGCTGAGGTTTGGCGGACAGCGGTTCCCAACATTTCGGAGTAGTGGAGCAATGGGTCTATCGGACCCGCTGTGTGTTAGAGAGAGAAAGTATGAGTTGTTGAGAGCATGCCGGTCGCTTCGCGTTTATCGTGACGCAGTCGAAGCAGATCCGGTTCAATTGTAAGAATTCTTGCGGCGGAGAATACAGGGTGACTCAAAAATATTTAATAGGCGTCCCATGAAAGATCAACATAAGATAGCATGGTGGTTGGCTGTCAAATGGCAGAAGGATGAGTATGTATGGTGTTCCCAAGAATAAATATTGGTAAATAAGATGTAGGTGGTACTAATCATAATTGACTCCCAAATCTTAACGTTTGATGTCATGTATTCCACCAGCTGTCATAAGTAACGTAACGTCACCAAATCGCTAATAGAATTAAAATAAGTTAGGTGTGGATTCGAACTCATGTAAATGTTGTGATGTTAAACCGTAGTTTAACATCACAACGCCTTAGACCGCTCGGCCAACCCGACTTATAAGTATATATAATTGAATATTAGTTTCTTTCAACGTATGATGATGTTTACTTTGCTGACTGTCAGAAGTGACGTAGCCTACGCATTTTAAAAAACGTAATTGTTTTTCGTAAACACTTTCTCAAGTACATTTGTTTTACAGAAGCGTTTTTGTTTTTGTGAACACTTTCATGCGTGCATTCGTTTTACGAAAACGTTTCCGTTTACGAAAGCCGCAGTCGTATATGAAAAAAGTTTGATAAAAATGTTACCGTTTTCATTTACGAAAATGTATCCATTTTTACTCAGTAAGTATGTTAAAGATATATTGTGGGTGTACAAAATCAAAATAAGAGGAAGAGTGATGTTTCAAAATTTTATTTATTCCATTAAAAAAATGCACATTATTTTGGAAGCATATCATAAAGCCATTTATATAAAATATCAACGTTGCGGAGGCTGCAATTGTAGTTGTTTTGGTTTTGCGTGCGAATGTGATGCATACAAGGTGAAATACCATCGTTGACGAATGAAGGAACCAACCATGATGTGTTATCATAATCCTCCAAATTCACAATGCGTGGTGGAAAGCATATACTTGATTGTTGAAATTTTGAAGTTAAAAACTCTTTCTTTTGATATCCTCGAACATAGATAATATCAACATCATTCAGATTTTCTTTGAGAATGTTATCCAATTGGTGGTATTCCACGAAGCCGGAAGAATACTTCAAACCGTGAATGTTTCGCTCCAAAAAACAGACAGATCGCCTATCCTCTTTACTCAAAGAGGAAAACGGTTTGTTTGGAAGCAATAAAAAGTTACTACATTGAACTCCAGTCCTAACAGCTATCTCCTTAGGTTGGAATTGTTGCTCAATAACAAATCCCTGAATATCTACAACAGCTATTCTCATGATGGCTTTCTGGAAGACACTGACAAAGAAGCATACCTTCAGTTCCATTTCTTAATGATTTCGCTGAGTGGGAGGTGTTCGATGACAGTGTCATGCACAATTATGCAATAGGCACGAGTATTAGCAGGAAAACCCTCAGCTGCTTCGATTTCAAGCTTTACATCAACACTGGAACTTTTGATACTTTCGTCCCTTCTGGAACAATCGATGACAAAGAGAGATCTGCCGACAAACTCACTGAAACTCAACAGAGGATTATGTTGATGAGTATTCTTGTAACTGAGCCCGAATTGTGCGTAGTTGAAATAGGCTTGCGAAATATTCCCCTTGGCATAATTCAGATGCATATTTTCTTTGGGATAATTTTCCCCATTCAGAGTAAGCGTTACATTGGTAATATTCGTATGATTGAATAATGTAGGATCCGCATTGACTTTGGTGTAATCTCGATCCTTCTGGAAGCATACAATCACATAGCGAGGGCTCTCCAGGAATGAGGAGGTCTTAACAGCCCATATTTCATTATTTGCACCCGTCGTCAGAGCTGGCAACATATGTAGCTCCCACTTTCTGAACGGCATTAGGATAGGAGTGTCAGCTTTGATGGCCTTCAAAAGTTGCAATTTGATTTGGTCATGAGGAAAAATTCGCTTGACCTTGAGTTCAATATTTTCAATTTCTAGCGAAACTTCAGTCGCAGGTGTTAGTGCACCAGGAGTCTCTTCTATTTTGAAGCAGTTGCTATCATTTCCAGCCCGTACCAATCGGATAGTATGTTTACCGTAAGAAACATGCTGATAATCGTTGAAAATATTTAGAAAATGCTTTACGGGTATGAGCATATTGAATGTTAGATGCGATGTATTAATAACGCCCACGTTATTAGGAAAGGTCCAACCTGAGGTTGCCAAATGCCTGATATCTTCGTCAGTGTACGTGAGGAAGCCTCTTACAGTACTCACAATCCCAACTTCACGAACTGATTCCAATTCCTTACCACTCTGCTCATAACTGACTGATTGGAACATAAAGGCACCTGCATTGTTTACGAATGATACTCTGCCAGCGCCTTTGGTTCTCACAACCTTTCCACTAATGAAAAGCATGCTATCATACAATGCATCGTAGGCATCTGACTGGTTAATGTTGATTTCAATAACATCATTGTTTCGAAAAGACTTGACATAGGGGTAGTAGGTCCGCCACTCTACCTTTTGTATGGATTCATCGTTTTGCGGTTTTCGGAAAATGTTGAACACCTGATTCGACAACATGGTAACCAAGAGATTTCAAAAACAATTTATTTTCCACTGTTAATAGCTGTCGGTGGTTAAAAGTCTTGGTGAAGACTGATGGTTTGAATGTTGATGAATGGTTCTTATAGATAGTTAACACCATACTTCCGCTTCAATTCCAGTCGAATTATTATTTCTTCGTTTCGAAAATCAATCAGTTGGGAATGTTGGTCAAGCACACGCAGTGTAATATTGTTTATTTCGTTCCTATGTGAAACAGGTAGATAAATTAGGTGATTAGGTGTTTCGTCAATTGCGTAACCAGGATCAACACCAACAGCAAATTCGTATATCGTATGTGATGGTACGTTGTTGTAGAAGGCTCCAAACGTAATGTTGCTGTCTATATGTATCGTACGTACTTTAATAATATCAACAGGTAGATCGGACGCGTAATGAATGTTGGGCTGTAGGAGAGTAGGTGAAAATCCTAAAATGTGAGCCAAACTATTTGCATGAGTGAAATCTATCTGGTGTTTCAGACAAAATATTTCACTTTTCAGAGTATTATTATTGGGTTTGAGATAGAAAAATTCCTCAGGTGCCTCCTTAAACGTTTTAGGTAGAATATGTTTACTTATCAAAGACTCAATATCATCAATTTCGTAGGATCCAGCAGGGATATCAATACTTCTACTTTTCGTTTTGTCAGCGTTTTCGTAGTAATAGAATTTTGTACCCTCTTCAATGTTTGGTATACTGTTGTATGAATGGAAACTTAATAAAGCCAAACTGTATTCCGAATCAGAATCTAGCTGAATGGGTGGAGTGAAGTCAGTAGAAAGTGTCGAAGAACGACTTGTTAACGTTAATATCATAGACATGACTGACACACATCAAACAGTTACAAACCTTAAATAAAAAACCAATATTCCTGATATGTTTGAGTTTTCGATACCTATTGAAGGTCTAGAATGAAACAAAAAAGCTGAGTGATACAAATATCATTTATTCCTACAATAATAACATTCAAATTGTGCGCTAACAGGTCCATCATATTGTGCTTTTTCTAGTGATATGGTTGACAGTCCAAACTCAGTTGGATGATGGATGAAGCATGGTAGACGAATTTGCAAAGCAAAGCGAAGTTGATAGGCTTTGGGTAATTTATGCCACACATCCAAAAGCTCCCAGGGTCCTGCATTTCTTATCAAATAGTCAATAGACAAAGCTTGGAGTTCAGCATCAGTGAAATCCCTCAAAGATTTAAATCTAATCGTTTCGTTTTCAACGGACATCATGAAGTAGAAACTGTAGGCAAAGATGTCCACAGTTACTTTGATTGAAATTCTGATAATGGTTATTATTATAAGTGATTCGTACCCCCTTCCCAAAATATCGTGCTAATTCCATTGGAGGTTTCAAATTCCCGAAACTGTCAAAATATTCTGCAACATTACCATTTTTAATATAAGCTACCCAATGAGTACCCATGTTCATCTGAGAGTCCAAGTTCAATACAGCACATTCTCGTAACCAAGGTCCACAAGCTGGCAAAGTGTCACGCATGAAGACTCCACGAAAATATGGTATTTTCAGTTGACGAGCACACTGACTGATTTCCACGTCATATAATGCTCTATTGGGTAGCTTCAACAGGAGTTTTTTTGTTTTTTCAAGTTGAGACCGCGGCCTTTGCGTTGCTGTGACTGCTTCTTCAGAAACAGCCCAAATCCTCGAGATGTTTTGCGCAGATATAAACCGGAACCCAAATGCTCCATAGATTTATTGTGACGTCGATCTTCTTCGAGTTTCTTTTTAGCATTTTTGGCATCAATAACCGTTTTAGCGATTGCGCTTGCTCCACCTGCTAGGGAACCCAATGCTGAAAGTCCAGCAAATATGGGTATGAGTGGTAGAATTCCTCCAGACTTTGATTCGAATGGAATAATTCTTGGTATACGTATTTTTTTCCGACCTCCAGCTTGGCTCAAAGCCATTTTAGCTATCCGCAAAGCTGAAGCGCTAGACTTCTTAACATTACTCGGATGCGGTTTCCAATTTTTGATAATTTTCTGAAGAATGGTACGTCGAAAGGATGGTTGCATTCCCATTCCAAGCTTACGTTTAGCTTTCATACCTGATGTAACAAACCAAGCAGCTACTCGCTCACCAAATTTTGCGTCTTTCGATTTAACGCGTTCCCAGGCCTTATTTTCCAATACCTTATCAGCTTTATGTCGATCTTCTAAAGAGTTGCTTTGAGAGTATGCAATATCGTGATCTTTACAACTCTCATCCAAAGAATTCACACCTACGTCACCTCGTGCTAATCTCTTCTCCAATTTGGTGCCTGGTCCACAAAACGAATAACCCGGTAAATGTAACTCGAACGGGAGCTTGTTGATGAGTGAATTGACAACACCTGCTCCTTCGTAAGTTAACATTGATAATGATAAGAGATGTTGTCAATGCGTTAATATATAGACGCGACATACTTGACTTATACTCACATCATGAAGGTCATTCAACAGGAAAAGTTACTGCCCATCGAGAATTTAGACTTTTTGAATAAAGTTTGCAGTGTTGAGGGGAAGCACGGTAAATTATTACCTAATTCTTTTCGTGCAATCATTTGTGGACCAAGCGGTTGCGGAAAGACAAACGCCATCCTTACATTGTTATTCCACCCAAATGGTGCTAAATTCGAAAACATCTACGTATATTCCAAATCATTGTATCAACCGAAATATCAGCTAGTGCAAGAGATATTAGAGAAAGTTAGAGGTGTAGGCTATCACCCGTTTAGGGAAAATGAAGAAATCATAAGTCCTCACGATGCTAAATCTAATTCCATTTTCATTTTCGATGATGTATCATGCGATAGTCAGCAGAAAATTCGAGAATATTACTCTATGTGCCGACACAAGAACATTGATGCTGCTTATCTATGTCAGACATACTCAAAAATCCCCAAACAGCTGATACGGGACAATTGCAATATGATTGTGCTATTCAAACAGGATGAAATCAATTTGAAACATGTATTCGATGAACACGTTTCACCTGACATGTCTTTCGATCAATTCAAGAGCTTGTGTGCTGAATGTTGGAATTCGAATCGATTTGGACCCATTGTGATCGTGAAAGATTTCGATTCGAATGCAGGTCGTTATCGTCATGGATTCGACAAATATATAAGTATAGCAGTATAAGTTGCGAAGTATCATTCACAATCATGAAACCTCTAAGCAAAGAAGTTGATGTCATTCGAAAGAATAAAATCAATGAAATTGCAAATGTCATCCGAAAAAAATATTTAGCGTTAAAATTAGGTAAATCTGAAGAAGATGAATCATTACAGAAATTTTTCCAACCCTTATCTACTCCATTGAAGAAACTAATGAATATAACACCGCAAGCTACCATCAAAACTGAGCTGAAAACTGAACCTAAACCAGAGAAAGTTGAAGAGCAAGAAAAAACGTCATTACCCTTCGAATATGTTGCAGATACGGGTGATGTTTTGGATTATGATGCTGATGTATTTGAGGAAAATGAGGGAGAGCAAGAAGGTGATCTTCCGATACCGCTTTCTGAAGATGTTTTAGAGGAATATATTGACCAGTATCCTGAGATGTCTCAACCCTATATTATGAAACATTGGGGAAAGAGCGATGAAATTGATAAAATATACGGTCCCGTATATGATGGAGTTGGGTCAAAATGGTTTTTAGGTCGGAAACAAATCGATTTTGATAAACGTTACGGATATATTATAATAGATAATTATCAAATTAAAGGAACGCCCGGCCTATATGAGTTGATATTTCTCAACATGCCTGAAAACTATAATGATGAGGATTTGCAAGCATATAAAGAGATTTTAAAATTATCAAGCGCTCACAAAAATACTCGGGGTCGCCAAAAAAGTAGCCAAAGATACAAATATACACACATTATCAAACCGATGTTTCCTCCAGCAAGCTATCATCGAAAAACGTCTGGTGCTGGTTTACGGACTCATCAAAAACCTATTGTAGAACACATGTCATATAATACTAAACCTGTGGAATATATTTATTGGGATGATCCGAATGAATTGTGCGAACGACTTAAATTACTGATTGCCTCCAAAGATGCCGGAAATTCTTCCCATGATAATGAGATTCTTGCCATAATCAATGAGCTCAAAGAAGCTGAAATCATTCGATAATTTGTTTATAAGATGTTGTGCTTTGATTGTTGCATACTCATTTTCAAAATGACTATCGATAAGTTTGGGCGTAGCGACAGCAACGCAGTCAGAAAGCGAAAATTGCAACATCTCGCACACCCTGGCGGAGGTCTGTTGCACACACCTGACGGTAATATTGACTTTGACAATCTGAAATTGAGTAATGTCAAACGACCTACAATCGGTACGGATGCAGCTAACAAAGAATATGTGGATGGAATAAATAAAATAATTACTAATTTGGTTGATAGAATGCAGGTTGATCTAAAAAGTATTCAAAATAAAATTGAAGTAATAGATCGGAGTACCGAGCAAATGATGGAATCTGTGCATAAACTGAGTTCCGACTCTGCTGAAATGCAAGTAGATATGAAAAATATTCGGAATGAAGTGAGTACATTGTTGAAAGAATCTGATGGAAAAATGCAAAATCTCAACAATACCTTAGTTCAATTGTCTCAAATGAACGAAGAACGCTACAAGAAGCTATTTGCTCTGTGTGATGAACTTGATAGGGATTATAAAGCTGAAATGAAAAATATTCGTAATCATATATCAAAAAAAACTGAAGATATATCTGAAGTGATTCAATCAAACAGTGAGGATGTGAAAATATTCATGGAGCAAAGTAGAGTATCAAACAAAAAATTTGAAAAGGAGTTGAATCGATTCAAACAACAAATCACCAAAATAGAATCCAATAGAACAAATTCAAAAACTGTCATTGATACCATTGGAAGAATCAGCAACGAAACATTTTCAAGTTAGATCATCTACCAAAACAATAAATGTAATGCTTTTCTATCTTTAACCTCAGTTATGACTTCCAAAGAGAAGATTCAACTTGTAAACGAACTACACAGACCAATTAGAAAAAAATTTCCCCGACGTCGAACCATCATCAAAGGATTGGATGATTTGTGGCAAATGGATCTGGCTGAAATGAGGCCGTACGCTCATCAAAATCAAAATTTCAAACTCATTCTAGTCGTTATAGATTGTTTCTCGAAATTCGTGTGGACTAGACCGCTGAAAACGAAGACGGGTGCGGAACTTACTGAAAAGTTTGCAGATATTTTGAAACATACAAAACGTTGTCCAAAAAATCTTCAGACAGATCAGGGGACAGAATTCTACAACAGTAAATTTCAAAGTTTGATGAAAAAACATGGAATAAATCACTACAATACGTACAGCGCCTTGAAAGCAGCCATAGCTGAACGTGTCATAAGAACATTAAAAGAAAGGCTTTACAAGTATTTCAGTTTGAATGGCACCTACAAATGGTTGAAAATATTACCTGAAATCACAAAATTATACAATGATACTCAACACTCTAAGACTGGTATGAAACCGTCCGAAGTAAACAAATCGAACGAGAAAAAAATCCTCAAATCAACATACACCCACCTGAAAATAGCTGGACCAAGAAAGTTCAAAGTCGGTGATGTTGTGCGAATCAGTAAAGCAAAACACGTTTTTGAAAAAGGTTATACACCTAATTGGACTACTGAACTATTCAAAATCATCAAAACCAACATTACTAATCCTGCCACCTTTATGTTGGAAGATATGCATGGTATACCGATAAGAGGTGCTTTCTATGGGGAGGAATTACAAAAAACTGCTAATCCTGAGATTTATCTCGTTGAAAAAGTGTTGAGAAGAAAAGGTAGTAAAATGTACGTTAAATGGCTTGGTTTGAATGCCAAAAATAACAGCTGGATAGAAAACGCTGATTTTGTATAGGATCTTATGAAATATACGCACAACTTATATGAAATGTATGGGCCTGTTTTTAATCTTGCTCATATTCATGCAGCAAAGTCAAACAATACCAACAAAAATCACAACAATCACGTGATCTGATTCTATATAATCATATGCAGGAATATATTGCTTTCCAGTCTAACTGAAAATGTCTCTCGACAGTGGTTACAGTAGTCGTAGCAGTAGTGTCACTGATTTTGAAGTAATGTGTGATAGTGATGATGATTATAAGCAGCAGCGTCTTTGCGCAATCGACAAGGTGCTTGAACGGTACGAAATTGCTGCCCAAAAAGAAAATCAACTATTGTTAATGGTATTTCCGATGAATCTGTATGAGATTCGCTGCGGTCTGAGCCCCTCTCGAGACTTCAGTACATGCATCATTTTGAAACAGCAGTTTTCAACCCGTCAAATTAGTTTCACCACTTTCGAGTGGGCGACTCTCATCGATATCCTATTGGCGATAAAGGAAAATTTCTTCAAAACCTCAGTCGATGGTTATTTAGATGAGTATGATCCCATCACCATACGATGCGGAGATCTGGTTCACGTCACTCAGTACATCGAAAGCGGTATCAAGCGCATAGCAATTTCCAAAGACGTTCTCAACGTAGAACTTTCTGAGCAAGAAGTCGCTGACGTTCTCAATATACATATGGGAGTACTTTCAGATCGAGTAGCTATGCTGGACGCTTTGAACTTTTGTGCTTATTATCGAGGTGTTTTTGATATAATCAAGTCATGGTTACGTGAAAATAAAACAAATTTGACTCTTGAAGAAATTGTAAACGGATTTTGTCAAGCATCTTCCATAGATAGCATATACGCTAACGCTTTAAGAGAATATCTATTTTATTATAGAAACAAATTATTGTATGATTTATGTAATTAAATAAAATTCGTAAAAACATTTTTTTTATTATTTTTTTTTATATATAGTATATTAGGGGTATCATAATCTCTGGTGTGCTCATTCTACTACATACTAGCATTGAGAATGAACAAAGTATTGCTTCTTGCAACAACACTGTCAGTCGCTGCAGCAGCAGCAGTAACTGACAATTCAACAACAACACTGTCAGTCACAGTAGTCGATAATTCAACAACAACACTGTCAGTCACTGCAGCAGAAGTAACTAACAATTCAAGTGCCGTTCAAAAGTTCCTTGAAACGTATGGATACGTCAGTAATAATTCACAGGTAGATTTTTCAACATCTTTAAGTGATTTCCAAGAACGTTATAATTTGCCTGTGGACGGAGATTTGAATGATGAAACGCTCGATCTGATTGCGAGACCCCGATGTCATTTTGCTGAAACTGATTTTAGAGTGCAAACTAAATGGAATAAAACACATTTGAGGTGGTATTTATCACGCTATCCACGTAACAATTATAAAGACTATAATGAATACCTTGTTGTATTCAAAAAAGCTTTTGCCATGTGGGAGAATGCATCAACTTTAACATTTGAAATGATGACAATACCTACTAGATCAGATATTACGATATCATTCGTTAAATTTGAGCATCAATTTCGTAGTACTTGTATGGGTACCGCTTATTGCGGTTTTCCTCTCGATGGTCCAGGTCGCATTCTCGCTCATTCTTTCTTCCCTACACCAACTGACATTTGCATAGAAATTCATTTTGATAGTGAAGAAAAATGGTATGCGGGGAACGGTGAAATACCTTACGGATATACAAATTTACTGATGACTGCGGTTCATGAAATTGGTCATTCTTTAGGATTAGCTCATAGTGATACAAAAAATGCAATTATGTTCCCATGGTATCAGACTGAATTCCGTCCCATACATCGTGATGATATAAATGGGCTCGAAGCACTGTATGACCGAAAGGACCGATTTGTTGCAAAACCCAAATATATACCACCAAAAACAACCGCTACTCAAATACTCCCAAAAACAAGTACTACTCAGATGACTTCCACCAGCACCACTCGTAAAACAACACCCAAAACTCATACCACAAACACACGACTCTCCACACAAAATGCATCCGGATTCATTAGGAATTTATGTGAAGTAAAATCTTCCCCAGATTCTATGTTTTTGGCGTATGCACCTGGATTTCCAAGCTATCGATTGTACATTATAGTTAAAAAACTATTGTGGAAAATTGATATTACATCTGAAAAAAAGGTGAAATTGCGCGAACCTGAGAATCTACAAAATTACCTACCTGAAGAACTACGAACTATAGGAGTAAATCACATTTTTCAAACTGGTAATGGGAATTTATTTGTTGTCGGTGGTAATAATAGATTCTATTCAAGCTCATTTCCCAATTTACAAATCGGTAGAGATATTGACATTCCCTTATTACCTACACATTCCAAAATGAATGCTGTTTTTCAAACGTATGCAGGGAAATCTTACATCTTTTATGATAATGCTTCCTTCATTGAATTCGATGGGATGGATATCAATGCACTTTCCATCATTAATAGAGGACGTATAGAAGATGTGTTTCCAGACATTCCTAATGGTATTACTTCAGCATTTCGCTACATAGATGGACACATGTATTTTTTCAAAGGAAATACCTACTTTAAGTATAATGAGTTTCAGAGGAAGCTTATTGAAGTAGGAGACTTTGACTGGAACATGTTTGATATCACATGCCCCAATAGCAAACTTTTGGACGACTTGAAAAATATGCTATCGAAACTGATTTATTTTTATGAATAATTTTCTTTATTGAATAATTTTTTGAGAAATAAAAAATAAAACACAAAAAAATTATATTTTTTTCATTTATTCATAAAGGTGACACTACATAAAATGACATATAAAATGTGAGTTACATTTCGTTTGTTAAAAAATATAATATAAATATGGAAAATTTCAATTAAATTTAACTTTTTTATCTTTATGCAAGTCATTTATACAGTCATACCGATCTTTTAAATCGAATAAAAAGTGTGTGAAACAATTTTGACACCAACTCGATTTTTGTTGGTATACCGTATGCACTTCTTCATCAGAAAATATTTCATGGCTATGTCTAACAACAAAATTCACTTTAATTTTCGGGTGTGAAAGTTCCCATGCTACGATAAAGGCTTTCACACATCCTTCGCAAAGTAATATATTAAATTCATCAGATTCATAAAATTTCATCCAAACGCAAAAGGAGTTCTGACGGCAATATGGCTCTAAATTATTAACATTCAGTAATGCCTCCCGAAAATCAGGACGCACTTGATAAAAATTATCAAATGTTTCGAAATTGATAAGTATATCAAAATCAATTTCATGCTGGTGTCGATTAATCTGTAGCCATTTGAAATGAGCAAAATTTTGAATAACTTTTTTGGTTAATATCACTGGCAAGGGTGATGCTTGAATGAAGCTTGTAGCACTTTTAAGATTTTCACAAACAGTTTTTATGCAGAGTTGCTTTAAATTCATCGTACAAACACTTTTAAGACTATCTGAAACAAAAAAAATCATTTTAAACTAAAATGACCCCAAGGAATTGTGTCAAATGAATCTGTGATGAGTTTGCGTTTATCATCGTGTGGACTTAAGCCGATTTTAGTTTGTTCGATGGAAAACACTTCATGAACGTAGGAACGGATTGTTTGTTGGGTTACAGTCTTTTCGGTGTTGGCTCTCAAACAATCTACATAATCATCGAAAGATATTTTGTTTTTAACAACACATTTCCTGATTCCCTTCGATTTTTTTGTTATACCCAAATTTTCTAATTCTCTATCTAATTCATCACTACTAATCCCCTTTTTTTGCAATCGTTTTTTTTCCTTCTCAATATCATCATCCGTAATATCCAATTTATAACTATACATCTTGGAGCGCAACCCAGCAAAATGTGTTATAATTTTCCCATTAGCTTCATCTTTCATCAAACCTAGAACCTTTTTGTTCACTCGCGGTATGCCGTAAATATTACTTGGAGAATAGTCAGATGTATCAAATTTTTCAATATTTTCACAAATCATTTCTTTATATACATCATCACAGGTTAACTCATAAATGAAGCTGTCTGTGTCAGTGTACATCAGTTTACAGTTAGAAACTCCCATGGTAGGTAGCATGAAATTGTAGTGAAAATCATACATAACAATTTTCGATAAATCGAGAATAGTCATACCGATATATAAAGGTTTATTGAAAATCAATTCAGACTTTTTCAGCTCAACAGCTACAAGCTCTTCATCGAAAACAGTTCGCTGATGGAATCGAGGGCTGGCAATCAGATTTTTGATACCATAACGTCCTTCGTACATTCGCACCAATTTAACAATGCGGTGGTTACGAATATTTTCCATCGTCTTTCCAAAAACTGCGTTATTTGCTAGTTTTCTCAAATCTTTTTCGAAGCTACTTGTAGCTAAAGTTCTTAATCGAGTATTCAATTCGATGTAGGGTTTTAACCACGGAGACTGTTGGAATTTCAAAACTTTATGTATTTTAGTTAATTTCAATCCGTGATCTAAAGCTTGTTTCAAATTTCGATAATGCAGCGTATATTGTTTTTTATCGTAAAGAGTGGACATTAACTTTGGTAATTTTGAATTTGGTGGTGCACGATGTTCGGAACAAAATGGAAAATCTTTATGTAAATCGTGGAGGTTTGGAGGATACTCCAAATCTACTTGGAGAATATAACCTTCCTCTGCATTATCAGGGATGGAAGTGACGTCGATGTTTGTATCAACCCAGGCAAATCCATCGTACGGTAATGGTTCACACATGGCTTTCCCGTACAAATTATTCACATCAAAATATAGCAGGTACTTTGATGGTTTCTCAGGATCATAATTAGCTGACATGTATTTATTATTTGCTTCACTGTACCTATTACAGCACATTGATATTCCTCCTCTGATCGCATTTTCGATGAACAGAAGCATGTCTACATCTTTCAATATCCGTAATTTGCAGCTCGTATACTTGAGCATGCAATCCCAAGTATATCCAGGCATAGTGTAATACCAAGCTGGGTCGAGAGAGTACGTTTTGATAGATGACTCTCGAAAATTTTCCATAACATCAGCGAGGAGAATAATATCGGTACGCATATACAAGTCACTATATTCTCCAAGTGTTTTTATGTTGAACCACTTCCAAACATTTTGAGCATGAGTGTAATCATCACCAGAAATGTTAGTTTCATTCAATCTATTGTAAAATTGTTGTCTATTCGGTAATTCAGTTTCACCCAATTTTTCCTCATTATCAATATAATCATAAGGAAAAACACCTTTCCTCGTCAATAATTTGAATTGTGTTTCTGTTAAACTACTGAATTCTTTTTTCAATATGTTTAAATCATTTATTTTCAAAGTTGATACAAGAGCATCGAGACTTGCCCCTAAGAAGCGGAAAGAGTCAATGAATCTGAATTTAATATTAGTTTCAGAGTCATATTGAGTGAAGGAAATATATTTTTCCCTATTTATTGGGAGTACACTCACGCGACTATGTTTGGAAATATCTCGAATTATGAAATGACTATCATATCCTGAGAGATTGTGAAATGCGATAGGTACTACAAATAATTTTTTGAAGTTAATGTTACAGGGTGATTGGTGCGCCCATCCTCGAAATACCCCTGAGAAGTGACAATGGTCATTCACAATTATATCCTGCTTGGAAAATGGTTTTTCACAAATATGACATTCAGTAGCATTAGCAATATCGGGCGTGCTCGTCATTGGCACAATATTTATGATTTTCGACTCAACAAATTTAGCAATATCTGACATTTCCCTAACAAACCACTCCATACAATCCGAACCACGATATCCTCGATAGAATGACAATGAATCATCATAAGAACACTTGAAATAGAATCCTGCGCTGTAAGATTTATGATGTTGGTATTTCAACGTTTTGTCAGAAATTCTGGTTTTACATTTCTCCAACTGTGATTCGAAATCTGCGTAAATTATGAATGGACATTTTTGCTTGTAAATATGATTTCTGAATTCAACAAAGTCATATTTCGGAAAAGAAATTTTACATTCGTTTATATTCTCACAAAGTATGTTATGATCAATTAAATTTTGATGAGTATGAAAATAATTGAGGCATCTATCACACAAATATTTTTTCCTATTTGATTTGCTCAGTTGTCTCGATAAAAGTTTTGACATGGATTTAATCCAACAATAATGATATCCTATTTCAACATTTTCGTTATCTACAGGTGGAGCGTCATATTCATTTAATTTTGGAAAATATTTATCTTGAATAATTAACAAATTAACGTGACGCTCCTGCTTTTTTGAAGTTAAACGTACAGGTACTACTGAGTAGAATGATGTTTTTTCACCGCTTTCAATCAGTTCTAAAGCATATACATTAACAGATATATTATTCAATTTTTCGAATTTTGTAATGCAATGTAGAGGCATAGGTGCATCAAGATCATCTGTATTCAGAACCGTGCTGTAATGAGGATATGATTGTATTCTATCGGAATGTGATTTAGCAGGATAGAGCGCACTAACTATACTCCAATAAAAACAAGAGGAATCTGTATTCTTAACATTAATACATGCTCTTTTTTTCAAAATTTGCTCTGGTAGTCTGATATAAGATGAACCATTTCCCATTTGAAATTTATTGATTGCAACTTCTAAGGAAATTATTTTACTCAAAGCCCAGCCACTACATTTTTCGGCGAACTCACTCAACTTATTTAAAATTATATCGATAACATCAATTCTGAACCAATCACCCAAATCCGTTCCTGCGTCTACAATAGTATTAGGTGTATTGAAGTGCTTTCTATCAACTAATTCACCATCATTCGCTCTTTTCACAAAATCACCGCAGAATAAAAAGTTAACTTTCAACATTGTAAACACTTTTAGGGCCTTCAAAATTTTATTTTTGACCAATCTGAACGAATCACGCAAAAAATCTTTGATTTCCTTATGACTTAAGTTCACAACGAGACCTGTTTGAATTCTGGAATTGAAAATGGAGTTCACAGCTATCCATCGAACTGAATGCTTCTGTTTAGAAGCAGTATGTTTATTCATAGATTTAATGTAAAATCGCATCCGTTTAAGCTCTCCAATTTTAGTTTGAATTTTACGCTTTTGTCCAATTGAAAATTTATATTTTTTGAGAGCTGAGATACATTTTTGGATATGTGATCTAATTGATTTTAATGCAAAGCTAGCCATTGGTTTTGAGTAATTATTTTTAATTTCTAGGAGAGTTCTATCGATTTTGGTGAGGGTGTTATTGAAATTTTCCATATCGTATCAAATATTTCAGAAAATCAAAAGAAATATAACTCACTTATATCACTCTTTCCCACTAGACAGGCTGGATCTCGAACACCTCCACCTCCCTTCTGCTGCTGCTGCTGCTCGAAGACTTGCGGGTCACCAAGTTGTAAGTTTTCGGTGTAAATGCCGGTAGTGACTTCTTTACCGCCTCTGTAACTCTCTTGGGTAGGAATACGTTAGCTTCAACAAGTTCTACGACTATTGCTTCCCCGTATCTTGTTTCAACCACCCGAATATCCTCTATCAGGTGAAGTTGGTCGACTGGCAGACTTTTGAGAGGAACAGTTGGCTTGTACGTGGCGGCGGCAGCACTCAGGTTAATTGCTGAAAGATCCATCTATCAAGAAAAATATAGCATCATTTCAATTGGATGTTCTGAGTTTGAAATTCAGGAAATGTTGTTGAAAAATATAAGTATAGAATAGTATAATATATTACAAGGCGCGAGCTAAAAGCAAACGTGGGGAACCACGAATATCACAAATTTCCATTCTAACCGAGTATCAAGAAAAATACAACATAATTTCTATTGAATGCCTCGAGTTTGGAATTCGAGAAATGTTAATGGGAAAATATAAATATAGAAAAGTATATTTTTGTGACAAGGTTGGAATGAAAATAAGATGCGAATGAGAAGTTCTGAGCGCTAGCTGAAAGCGGGCGTGAGGAACCACGAGCATCGCGAATTTTCATGCAAACCCAGTAACAAACTATGCTTTCTCCACAATCACATATTTTTACATTAAATCAAATTCACATCTGATGTTAGCGAAGACTAACATCATTATTGATACAACTGAGTTAGAATATTCATTCCTTACCGAGAGATAGATTGAAAAACAGGCAAAAAGCATTAGACGGTAAATGTCTTAGAATATTTGTTCAATATCGAGAGCAAAGTAATTGCAAGAGCAAATTCTCTAACGGTTGTGGAGAAACAAATAACACTTTAACTGAGTGGAAAGATGGTAATTAAACTATTATCTCAATCGTATACATGCAAAGCAAAAATATTATCGGTTGAAAACATTATTTGAACTTCACATAATCATAACAACATGAAAAACTATTATATCAAAAAAAACTTACTTTATTATATGGTGGTGTTCGCTGACGAGTAGTTCACTGTAATGGCTGGGATTCGTATTGTGGAATGATGCTTTCACAATCGTCGTTCTTGCTTTTATTCCTTGCGAGATGAATAAAAAAATGTGTGTCTCGAGTAACTTGATATCGCCTAGAACGTGTTTCTCGCATGGGCGTTGGAATGACCGCGAAATCTCATTAGCATCGCAAACCGGTCATGCATAACATTTATAAATTTTATTTTTAATTATTCACCTCACCTTGCATGACTTTCAGACTATCTCGCTTGAATGAATATTGCGCAAAATGTTGTTTGCGTTGAATAGCATTGAGATAAAAAAGTAATTTATTCATCGCAATTATCTCGATGGAAAAGTTATTTATTTCATTTTTTTATTATTCGTCTCGCCTTACATGAGTTTAAGATTATTTCATTCTGATTAACAAACCTACCATGCATGTCAATTACCAATTCCAGTTTTTTTTCACCTCGCCTTACATGGCTGGCAGATTATTTCAGTTCGAATAACAAACGCTTTATATGATAATTACCAATCCCAGTTTTTTAGCCTCACCTTATACGGTTGGCGGATTATTTCAGTTCGAATAACAAACCTTTCATGCATGATGATTGTAAATTTTATTTTTGATCGGTCCTCTCACTTTGCATGACTTTCTGATCATAATAATTTTGCTGGAATGAAACAATGAATGCGATTTGATTTGGAGTAGGTTTATTTCTTTCAAGCTAATATTACATATCTCTCTATTATCTACCAATAACATGAGAAAAATAGTGTAAAGTTCAGATCCCACAATCGAGCAATTTTGACACTTGGAGTTTTTAATTCTTCATCACCACCTCATCGGACCATTCCGCAATATTTTGAATCTCGCTACCAGTATATCTGAATGATGTATTCTTCGGAACAATGGTAGCAAATACAGCGTGTTTTCTCCCATCAGTTCATAATTCGACATTTTTGTTCTGTATACCTTCGATCGATTTCTTCTGTTTTCGGGAATACATTATTTGATTTTGTGGTTAAGAGAAAAAAGTAGCACCATGCAGTAGATGAGGTTTGATCCTACGTAAAGGATATATTGTTTGCGGTGTTTCACGTTGTAATGCTCTATCCCAAATAGATAAATCATTCAGTTGCTTCACAACGTTCTTCTTATCTTCGTAAAATTGAATATCGTTACTCAATTCTCGAACATTTCTACCAAATTCTTCGAGTTTACGTCTGTATTCTTCAGGAGACATTGTGCTACTATTTATTTCGATTGTTGGATGTCATTAACAACCACTATCACTCCCTCTGTAGTGAAATATAATAAATTTCCGTCGTATACGCGTCATTGAACGCCTAATATTTCATTATTCCTATTAAATATTTTTGAGCTACCCCGTATTCTCCGCCGCAATCCTTTACACTCAATAGATACATAATTTTCGATTTCAATTTCACCAAAAAAAATCCATTTTATGCTCTCTACTGAGGAATTATTACAATTGAACCGGATCTGCTTCGACTGCGTCACGATAAACGCGAAGCGACCGGCATGCTCTCAACAACTCATACTTTCTCTCTCTAACACACAGCGGGTCCGATAGACCCATTGCTCCACTACTTTTCGGGGAATATTTAAGCCAAAATAAATTTTTCCAGATTTTTTTTTCCGAATTTTTCACCGTAATTTCTTTTAAAATGGTGTTTTTCACTCGTCATTCACGGGAGTCTAAGAGGTTAGAATACACCCTGTTATAGTACGGATGAGGGACAAAAATAGGTCGAAACAAGATATTTTTCACCATAAATTGAAATAAAATCCGAACCTTTGTACTATGAAGCAAGAAACGTTGGGTCATTACTCTGATGAATACTATAAAAGTTGGAACAAAGTACTGATGATTGACAGAGGTCGAAACAAGAATTTTTTCACCATAAATTGACATTAAATTCTATACAGTGTACTGATGATGGAAGAAACGTTGGCTTATAAATGAATAAGTACTATAAAAGTCGAAATAAAGTACTGAAGAGGTACAAAAATTAGGTCGAAACAAGATATTTTCCACCATGAATTGAAATAAAATCCAAACCAGTGTACTGATGATGGAAGAAACGTTGGGTTATACTAATGAATACTATAAAAAGCGAAACAAAGTACTGATGATGAAGAAAATTGTCCGAAATGAAATATCTCTCATCATTATTTGAAATAAAATTCGAAACAGCGTACTGATGATGGAAGAAACGTTGGGTTATAACTCTGATAAATACCATAAAGGTCGGAACACTTTCTTATCAAATTTACTCCATAAATCCTGATACAAGACGTTTCATGTCCTTTTTTGGTCCTTTTTTTTACTAATGAGTCCCTTTTCTCTTTTTTCTCAGATGGTAAGTTGCTAGGAGCACTGTAAATGGAAGTCCGATGTATTTTAATGTCCGTGGGAGAAAGCAGTTGTTTTCTGATCGATATATGTCTAACTTTCCACTTTGTGGAAATGTGCGGAGCGAAGGATATTTCGACTTTGTCGAAATTATTAGTTTCTTTCACTTGAAACACATTTTTCGAACGTTTTTCAATCTAATAAACAGCAGTGTTAATGAGGATGACTTCATTATTTTCATTATTATCATCAAGTGTGCAATCGATAATGTAGGTTATATATGTCAAAAATTATGTCAGGTGAGTTTTCAGTTAGTAGGTTGACAAGTACCAATCCGGTAAATATTTCAAATTTGAACTTTTTATTCAATTACTTACTTTGAATAAATAGATTCCGTTCATATTCACTTGTGCTGCATCTTTCATAATTGGGAACGTTCAGGAAATCGATGCAATCTGTATCCTTTTTATTTAAAGCATTCAGTAAAATTCTAGCTTTTCTGTCCATATCTGAAAAAAATACCATCTTAATTGTAATACTTTTGAAAACGTGTTGCTTTTCATCTACTGAAATTTTCTTGGGCTGAACTTTGGTTTACTGGAAATCTGATATGGAAAAAACAATTGAACGTCACGAGTGTGGGCCCTCAGCCAATTGTAACGGCACCATTTTTGTTTTGCGGAAATGCGCTGTTGCCAAGTTGACCTCTTCGGATTACTGGAAATCTGATATAAAAAAAACAATTGAACGTCGCCATTGTGGACCCCCAACTAATTCTAGTGGTACTATTTTTGTTTTGCGGAAATGCGCTGTTGCCAAGTTTGACTGACTTGCAAGCTAGGTTAGCTTGCTCAGATTAGGTTTGTGTGTCAATTGCGAACGAAAAACTAATTCATGCATTCTCGACTGACTCGCAAGCTAGGTTAGCTTGCTCAGGTTAGGTTTGTGTGTCAATTGCGAGCGAAAAACGATTTCATGCATTGCTCAGGTTAGGTTTGTGTGTCAATCCCGAGCGAAAAACGATTTCATGAATTCTCGACTGACTCGCAAGCTAGGTTAGCTTGCTCAGGTTAGGTTTGTGTGTCAATTGCGAGCGAAAAACGATTTCATGCATTTTCGACTGACTCGCAAGCTAGGTTAGCTTGCTCAGGTTAGGTTTGTGTGTCAATCGCGAGCGAAAAACGATTTTATGAATTCTCGACTGACTCGCAAGCAAGGTTAGCTTGTTCAGGTTAGATGCTTTTTATATTTTTAACAATTTTTAAATCCATTTTAATATGTATCATCAGTAATGTGTTTGCATCTAAGTGAACTCTTGTTGTTTAAATGAAGTTTTACTCCCAGTTCTGTCCATATATCATGATTATTTCTAACATATACGCCACATAACCTCATGAATGTCTTTCCACATTGTAGCTTCCCTGAAGATGATAATAAAAAGTTATTGAAAGCTTGGAACAAGTGCATTAGAGTACTCTTATTGGCCTGCTGCATATCCCAAATATTAAAAACTCATTTCCTAACTAGTCAGCAAACAAGACTACCCTTTTTTCTACTCTCTAGAATGGGCTTCTACCAGAACATCCGGTCTACACATGGACAAGACGCAATGAGATTGATGAAAAGCTGGGTCAGGATAAACGTCAAACTAGTAAAAGAATACAACAGAAGATGCTTCCTCCTAAAATGCAGAACACTAGGGTTATCACCTGCTCACATACATCACTCCACTAAACCCATAGACGAATTATTACTCAGACAGGATCCATCATTCGCAAATGCATCGAAACATTTCAACTTAAGGTTAGGAAATAAGTTACTTAATATTGAAATTGACTTCAATCATAAAATCATTAATAAATATGAATCTCTTTTAACAAAATTTATATCTGACATAATTTCTTTGACAAATGAATTGATATTTTTAGAATTTTCTAGTAAACAACGCAGGTCTTTTCAAACAATTTTTCATAGAGTAAAGATTAAAAATATATCAAAGTTACAAAAATTGAAGGAGAGTCAACTTCACGAAAAATTAAATACTCAAAGTGGATCAAAAACCTCTCGAATACTGAAATTCCACAAAATATATTAAAGTTTTTATCTCTAGGTCCAAAGTTTAGCATCAAACCCGTTATAGGGAAAGATATTTCTTTAAAAAGTCTATTGGCTGATGTAGACTATGTCACCTCATCAATTTCAGACAGTCATAACAAAAACATTGCAATTTCCAAATCTACTAATCTTATTACAAATGGTTTTCATAATTCTCAACATAACTTTTCCTTTTTTCATGGCTTATATAATCATACAAAACAATTTTTAAAAAATAACCCAAATTTAATAGTAACTAACTCAGACAAGGGTAATGTAACTGTTGTTATGGACAGAGATCAATACATGACTATGTCGAACGATCTCATAGTAGGTAACGACACTTATATTGAACTTCGCTCTGATCCAACTTCATCTATTCAAACAAAAAGTAACAAATTAATAAAATTAGCCTATATGAACGACGAAATCGATGAGCCGCAAAAAAAGAAATTAACTTCTTATAAATCAGTGTCTCCAAAATTTTATTCCTTGCCTAAAATTCACAAACCGACTTTGTCTCGTCGACCAATAGTGGCCTCAATAGGAGCTTCCACAGAATCCATTTCATCCTTTCTTACTGACATATTAACCAAAGCATATGACTTTGATAATGATTATTATATAAAAGACTCTTTTCAAGTAAATACACTGTTCAATAAATTTAAACTTCCAAATAATTTTGTTCTGGCCAGCCTAGATGTGGTCTCTCTATTTAGCAATGTTTACTTACAGACTTGTTTAAGAGCTATAGAAAATAAGTGGAGCGTTATTAGTGGTTATTGCAGCTTGACTAAAGACACTTGTTTGAACTTAATAACCTTTCTCTTTGAAAATACTTATTTTACTTTTAATGACAAATATTATAAACAGACTTTTGGTACCCCAATGGGTGCAAAAATTAGCCCTATACTGGCAGCATATGTAATGGATGATTTGTTAGACATGGTCACACATGTTCTCCCTTTCAATCCACCTTTCCTCAAGAAATATGCAGATGACATTATCATTGCGATACCATCAGATGCCGCAGATGATACCTTGTTCATTTTCAACAGCTACGATCCCCACATACAGTTTACCATCGAGAAAGAAAACGAACACAACAGCGTTCCGTTTCTAGATACTTTGTTTATCAGAACACCAGAGACAACTCCATACTTATCGATTGGTATAGGAAACCAATGAGCTCTGGCCGATATATCAATTATTGGTCCTATCATAAACAGAGCATGAAAGCCAACGTGATAAAACAAATGAAATCAAGGGTCATCCAGATATCTGATACCTCCCTACATAAAAAGAATTTAGATATAATTTATAACCTTTTTCTCCAAAATTCATATCCTGCTTCCTTTTTAAAAAAGATTTTGTATAATACCTCATCCGTTGATGACATAAATCTTCAGAATAATAATAATATTAATAATACACTTACTTTATCTCCAGTCAATGCGCAAGCTGCAGAAGTCACTAGGACATGTTCTATTTATGCTTCTTTACCTTTTATTAAAGATATCACCCCTGGACTATCCAGAATATTCAAATCCTTTTCAGAAAATATTAAAATAGCTAATAAAAATGTTTTACCTATCAAAAATTTTTTTTCCAAATTGAAAGACAAGACTCCATGCATAAACTGTTCAGATGTAGTATACTGTATAAAATGTCAAAATTGTGAAAAACAATACATTGGACAAACGTCCAGACCACTTAAGGACCGTATCGCTTCACACAAGAGCGACAGTAGACTACATCCGGAGAGATGTCCACTGAGTGAACATGTCTCTAAGGAGGGACATTGTATGGATTACAATTCGGTAAAAATATTATCTACTGAAAAAAACACAGCCAAAAGGCTCTTTTTAGAAATGGTTCACATTGCACAAGCAGATAATGCTCTCAATAAAAAAACAGATGTAAATCACTTGATTGAAATTTACTCCTACTTAATTTTTGCAGACAAAACAAGTGTTAGAGATAATCAACGGATTACCTCAACAAATATTAATTTCACAGATTAACTCAATACACTCAATTCCTTTGTCAAAATATTCATATAATTATTGTTCCATTTATTTTATATAATGTATAATTGTATCATTGTATCATTAGGACTAGTGTTGCCTGGCTTCTTGATTTGATTCCTTGTTGGTTCATATCACCTGTCACCCACACCTCTGTTCTCCCATATAGTGAGAAATCCTTTCAAAAGGATTGTTTCACAATTCTCTGAATATTACTGTTTCATGTAGTTTCATCACAGAACTGTATCATTAGGTTGTAGTGTCATCTGTCACTCCCTTTGGTTAAGATTCCGTGTGGTGCATGTCTTATGTCAATTGTCTGGTCAGTCCAGCTCAAAATAATCGCCGGCACGGTTGTTTGCCTCTTCAAGGACAACACGTGCTTTTTATATTTTTAACAATTTTTAAATCCATTTTAATATGTATCATCAGTAATGTGTTTGCATCTAAGTGAACTCTTGTTGTTTAAATGAAGTTTTACTCCCAGTTCTGTCCATATATCATGATTATTTCTAACATATACGCCACATAACCTCACAGCACTGTAAGTTTATTCCTTGTTTTTCATTGTTGAAATCTCATGAATGTCTTTCCACATTGTAGCTTCCCTGAAGATGATAATAAAAAGTTATTGAAAGCTTGGAACAAGTGCATTAGAGTACTCTTATTGGCCTGCTGCATATCCCAAATATTAATATATATATATATATATATATATATATATATATATATAGTTATGATATTAGATATAGTACTAGTTGAAAAATGAGTTTAAAATAGAATTACATCAATTAATTAGAATTCCTTTAGAAAACCCAAGCTTGTACTTATTTTTACTCTAAATAGAATGCACTTACAAAACAAACATACCAAACAACAAACAATACAGAAATTTTTGACAAAATATTAGTAGAATCATAACTCGACGGACAGTACTGAACTTTTTAAGAATGACATTATTTAAAAGCAATAAGACAACTTATTCGGAACATACAACAAATTCAAATTCAGTGCAACTTTTTAGAAAAATAATGATTTTAAATAAAAATCAAAAAAAACTCTAGAAAAGTATAGTAAACACTCAGTATAGCACATTAGCACTTACTTGTTACAGGGAGACCAGTTGTCAATGAAAAAGACGAGGAATCTAAGAGAGTCAAATTTAGGTCATGTGAGTAAAATAAAAAAATTTAAAGTAAAGACAAAAAATGTGAAAACTATTACAAAATCTACAGAAAACAAAAACAAATATAGTACATAAGTTTTATTTGTAATTAGATTAAGATAGAATAGTTAAAAAGGAAAAAACAGTGTGCGAAAATGCAAAAAGTGATCGCGTGTGCATCGAAAATGGGAGAAAATTCACCAAGGAGATAAAAAAGAGAGAAATAGAGGGAAATCAACAACGAGCCTGAAGGAAGGGGCTTGCAAAAAAATTTGAGAAGAAAAAAAAATTGGAAAAATCTTTGAATAAAAAGTAAAATCAAACCACAAAACTTTAGGAAACGCCAACAAACATAGAAGACCAAAGGGTAAATACAAAAATACTCACCAAGAACAACTATTTTCGGCGAAATCCTATCAGCCAGAAGAAGTGGATGGAATGGTAAATTGCAGCAAATACACAAGGTATAATAGAACTTCCAAAAGACATACTTCGTCGAAAAACTTTCTAGTGCACCGTAACATCAATTTCCACTATCCCGAACAATATTCCGTATATCACAAACAATTTCATTCCAATAAGTGCACGAAACTTTTAACCCTCCCAAACATTTATTTATCAATAGTAATTAGTTATAAGAAACTTAGTTTTTAATTATTTCCTGGAGCTAAATGCATCTGAAATACTGATTTGTATCTGCGCTGCGCAGATCGAGGAAATAATATAAGACAAATTGAAAAAGGCAGTGTCTGTGAGCACGGTATCTGTACCAAAGCCTGATTTTGGCGAATATAATACATATCGCCCAAATGTTGATTACAAGTATAAATTAAGTTAGCTAAAAAGCAGGAATAGGTAATATAAGATTGGTTTTGAGTTGAAATGATACATTTAGTTTTGAGAAGTATTTACATTTAATTGATTTGATATTATTTCAAAATATTCCTTTCCTGAATTCTACCCTGAGAGAAAGAGTTATTTCATGTGGCGCACCGACTTGAAGCAGCTAGGGACCTGAAAAAAAATAACAAAGGTAAATCTACAAGAAAGAGTTGAAGTTAGTATCTAGCAAGGGCAATCTATTAAAAAAAAAATTATTATTATATTATTTATATTAAATTATTATAACAATTTTGAATACTATAATTTTCCTATGAATATCAACAACTAGCAATCTAATGTCTACAACAAAACTCTCAAAGAAAAATAATAATAATACAGTTTATTATTAACAATTATTACATTTGTCATTAAAAGTACTATTATAGTAAATATCACGTATTAGCAAAAATAATTATTATAACAATATATATCTATTTATGAAATGAAAACTGAACCATAATTTATTTATTCACCTCATTACAAATAATAAATGTACAATTTTGAAATGTTCCCTGAAAATTACTTCCGCCACTGGAAACAATTTCATCTTTTGTATGGCTGGAGCTTCTGTTCACTACAGTCGAGGTACCTGCCTCTTGTAATGGCAAAGTAGACAAAATACGCGCCGTTTTATTTCTCAATTCGATGCTATCCTCCAAATACCCCTCCACCACCGTGGAACTTTTCAACCTCCGTGTCTTAGTCATAGTTGCTCCTGCAGTGGCTAGAGCAGTAGCAGAAGTGCGACGAAGGCAATGTCCTGTATAGGAAGATGGGTTTGGCAATCCTAAATACATTGCGATTTTGCTGGGGATTTTCCCAAACATGTTTTTTCCAATTGGCTGAGATGTACATTTATTTCGTCGGAAGCTCAAAAAAAATCGTTCAATACCATTAGGATGCAAAGACACATAAAGTCTTAATAAAGGCAAAGCGGAGAACTCTTTTTCATCCACAACTGTAAATTTCTTCGATACACCAGTTTTACTTTCCGGTACGTTCACTACCATTACGGAACCCCGGTCCTCTATATCCGATATCTTCATATTCAAAAGTTCCTGACTTCTGCATCCTCCAAAATAACACATAATCAAAACAACCTATAACAAAAAAAAGGAAATAAATACACACAAAAAGGAAAATCAGAAAAAAATTACCTTATGCAATAAATGAATATCATTAGGAGCGTCCTTTAGAAATCTGATAACATCTTTAGGAGATAAAACAGCAGACTTTTTCGGCTTATAACTCTTACTCTTCCGTTTCAAAAAAGCCTTAGTTCATTGAACTTGGTGATATCTCGTTTTTCATGTATAGTCACCATCGATTTTAGCATTGACCATTTAGTCCATAAAGAATTCGGACTATACGTTTCTGACTGCAACGAATAAACACAATTACTACCAAATCTACCGAAAAACATAAAAAATTCCTTACCAGTTCTTGAAAATATGCCAGAAATACAGTTTCAGTGACATCTTTTGGCATAACATTTTTTCGTGTCAGCCAGTCCAGATATATCTTGTATTCTTTTTGGTATACGGCTTCACTTTTCGATGGAATTAATGATTCTCTTGCTTGTTCAGCTTTTTCCAAAATATCTTCCATTATATTTGGGGTAGAAAACACGTTTTTACCGCAAACACAGTTTAATAACAAAGTTATGTTTATAAACAAGTAACAAAACTCCTATAATCAACGGTACCTGATTCAAATATACCGGGAAGGTAATGAATTGGTACATTTTTCCGTTTTAAAAATGAACAAAATTTTATTGAAATCGGTCAGAAATAAAATTATCTATATACCACGGGAATTAATGAGCCTTAATAACCTCAGGCAATTGCTGTCCCTTGGGCCAGAGGCACTCGGGACGCAAACTTTGCCATCGGTAATTAAGGCCCTCATAATTCCCATGATACATAAATAACTATTTTCTTAAAACATTTTTAGATTATTTGTATTATGTATTTCTATTAATCTACTAATGAAAACGTAAACAGATTTGCAAATAAAATTGTTTTCGTGTGGATGGACTTGGGGTTTCTCCTGATTTCATTAATACCTCATCAATTATTCTCTGATTTGAATTAATGAGTTTCACAGGATGTATAGGATCTATGTAACAAAATATTAATTCTGAGCAATTTGCAACAAATGTTTTAATTTTGTGACTTTCCTGTGAAAAATGAGAAATAGAACGTGACATACTCCTTTCGTTCGTAACAATGTCTATTTGTCATTATATTAAATGGGGATTTGAAATAAATAACAACGAGGTGGTGTCCTGTTTCATTTGAAATAGGAAAAAATCCGTTGGCATTGTCTAGTAAATCACTTTAGAAAAACGGATCAATCATAAATTTGTGAGTTGTGTCAAAATTACGGATAAATTCTACTTACGTTCGAAATAAATTGCTTCCAGTTATACTTTGGCACTTAACTACACAACCGCCACTACTGAACCACAACTGAACTATATAAAACGAAGATATCAAACACAAACACCTAACCACAACTAATTCACCAAGAATACTGCGAATTCGTCCAAGTGAATAAATATGACTGAAACATGAAAATCTGTGGCTGCAGTGCGGTGCGGACATGAACAATTTTACCTGATTTTACCCAAGCTTGGTGACTCGAGGCAATCGAATCTCGACTTAAATGGCCGTTCGAAATGACCAATGAAACTCCATAGTCTCAGTCTCCCTCGACGATGCTGCCATCTACACGCAGTCTCCTTTTGGCTCCAATGAAACGTCCATAAGATGATATTACTAGGTAATCCTCATACAACGATGTTAGTATCATGTTCTTTCAAAATAATAACGTTTAATAATAACGTTTATTTGGATAATAATGATTAGTGTTACATTCAAAGGTAGTAATAACAAATAAACAAGGGGACCCCACAAAGTCATAGACTGTCCGTGGTGTAGGTAGGTATATATACATAGAATTTTGTTTCAAAATGTAAAATATCGTAAATTATTCTAGATGTAGATGTATGGCTGTAGTGAGCATTATGGAATCATATTCTACATTGTGAATGGTTTTATTATTTTGTGAGTTTTAGTATGAGTATAATGAATATAGATGTAGATCAATAATATAAGAGGAATCCCATTTAAGCTAGCGGCTTGTCTACAGGCGGTCACATTATATAAAAATACATGAACATTGCTCGAATAGTATCATGGTATTATAAGTATACTCCTTAGAGGTCATACACATACCTGAAGATGTCCATGAATACACAACCACAGTACCACAGGTATATTAATATAAATAAATGTTAGTATACATAATATAAAGGCGCGCTATAATTATAAGTTAAGAGATTAAGAATATTATATATAACATAAAAATAGAGTGTGAAATATAACACAATAAAGTACTTAAAAGATAGGAGTTGTTCTAGCTGTCAAACAAGGTGCTGACAATAATTTTGTTTTCCAGAAGCCATGTACACGGAAAAAAATGACCCAGAACGACGGTCCTATAAAAAAATCTTTCTAGAAATCGTCGTCTAAAGGCAGATACCTAGCATAGTAATACAGAAATACATTGCATACGCAATATATGCTCTGTTCTACTGTAAATTTCATATAATCCTTATATTCTCGTCATATGAACGGAAGATTCTCAGTGATTTGAAGTTACCTTCCGTCGTTCCAGAATAGATTCATGTCTGAAATTTTGCGCGCCGAAACTTCACGGAGATGAACGAATCGTGCCGCGTGTCGGCCCGGTAGCCGGAGTCTATTTCAATTATTTCATTTCCAATTGTCGTAGTGTATGTATGTAACGTGTGGACTGCAGAGAGTGATATACACCTATAATACTACCCACTCAATATAAATTGTGGTCGCATTACATATCCGAAAATATGGAAATTTTTTTGAGAGGATTCCCTAATAACACAGGATCTTGCTGGTATATCCCGCTAAGGTCCTACATATGTCCCAATGTTTCAGACTTAGGTATGACATGGCAGAGATGTTTCTTTTGGAACATCGCTAAAATGTTTTCATTAAGATGTTCTAGAAACATCCTTTTTCATCTCATTTTTGCCTTCAGAAATGTACAATTAATTGTGAAATTTGGCACCTACCTACATTGATATAGCAAAAACATCCAAATGCAAATAATTCTTATTGTATTTTTCAGATACCTATGTTTGTATATTGTCTACTTGATGGAAATAACAACTTTTTAACTTAGACATATTTTTATTCCCATCTACCTAATATTGAACAAATTGAAATAATTACGGAATATTTGCAATAAATTACACCTAGGTACATTACTTCATTGTTACATAAACAACTTTGATGGTTCCGAGTGTTATTATTTAAAATCGTAACTTTCGAAAATCCCGCCATTTTTAGCAACTGACCCGACAACACTTGGCGCGTTGGCTGCGTTGACTGCCGACAAGTGCCGATTGCGTCATCTACTACAAAGACAAAGTCATGATTTGTTAGCAACGGTGCCAGATGTTTGTTAAATTTATTTCAGTAGATCTGAAAATAGAGTGAAATTAAAATGTGAATGCAATTTAAACTAGCACAAATTTCGGCAAAAGTATTTGAAGAAATGTTTCGGTTAAAAACTTAAAAGTTTAGTTATTTTCAAATTTTATGAGCTTTCGAACACTTCGTGATGAGGCACTATATATGAAAAAAAAAAAAATCTGGCAACATTGCAGCAGCCGTGCGTTAGCTCGTCGCTCTGGAGTCCGGATTCGCGCCTCTCCGCTGCCATATTGGATATTTGTTTTTGGTGTTGATTGTTGCAGTGAAGTGAAGTGGTTGTATGGGTGCATTTGATTATTTTGAGGCAAGTACAAGTTACAAAAGGTTTTTTATTTTTTATGATGGAGTCCAGAGAAAAAAGAAAGCTGAAAAAAGAAAGCTTTTAAATAAGTTCGAGCAACGATACAAACAGATTAAGGAAGGCGAAAGCTCTAAAACTAACCTAAAACCAAGTGGAGAAGCGGGAGAAGCCGCTTCTACATCGCATGCCTCAGTTTTTGGGGTCCCAGCACCAACCTACATTCCCGAACCTATGACGGGGTCTGATTCTGATCATTCAGATGAATCAGGTCATTGTTCAGACATCGTAAACAATAGCATATCTAGCTCTAATGAATGTGATTTTGAATTTGTTAATGTTGAAAGTAACCTCGAAAATGACCAACCTATTTTACCTAATAATACGTTAGCATCTTCTGTTGGAAACTGGGCTATAAAGCATAATATCAATCATTCGGCTGTATCTGATCTGTTGGACATTTTGAGGCAAAATAATCCTGAATTACCTAAAGACCCAAGGACCCTTCTAAAAACACCCAGAAAAACTGGTTCCCATATTAAAATAGTCGAGCCAGGATTTTATTACCATTTTGGGTTATCAGAGTGCATAAAAAATTTGTTGGTTGAGTTTTTTAAACATAATACATTGAATACTAACATTCTCGAAATTTGTGTTTTTTGCATCACTAATGTATGTAAAATTGTTTTAGAAGCTGCACAGAAATCGGGACATGCTTCCAACTATAAGGACACCGAGCATAGAATTGGAGATTGGTTGAGACGAGCTAAAGAACGAAATCTAAGAGCACAACTGAAGAAGAAAGGGGATGCGAATTTGTAATAGGTGCATATTAGTTCATTTTAATTTTGTTTTTTGGATTTGATTTTTTTATTCTTTTTGGTTAGACCGTTAGACCAAGCTGTAGAGGTTTTATATACGACTGGATCGAAAAAAGAGACTATTTTTCAAAAATTCACAATTTCTATAAATCTGAAGCTGGGAAAACAGGATGGGGGAAACTGATAGATGGTAACATGTAGTACAACTGTGAGCAAGATGTTTTCTGTCTGATGGGTAGTGTTTGCACAATCGGGTTATAAACTTTCAAAGGGCTGATCTTGCAATGCACACCAATCTAAGGGAAATCGTATTTAAGTTCTGTGAACGGCATCTGGAAGTAGAGATCAATGTCTGAAACTTGTATATATTGGATTTTGTCTTGAGAGGTGGAAAATTTGTTGAAAATGTCACCGAAAGTTGCTCCATATGCTTCAAAGTGCTCCCGAAGTCGTTTGGAGCAATTTTCGGTGACAGTTTCAACACATTTTCCACCTCAGGTGAAAATACAAAATATACAAGTTGTAGATATTGAAGCTACTTCCAGATGCTTTTAACAGAATTTGAATCCGATGATTTTCCTGAAATCGGTGTACCTTGCAAGATAAACCCTTAAAAAGTTTATAACACGAATGTGCAAAAACTACACATTGGAAGAAACCATATTGCGTACAGTTAAACTACATGTTATTATCTATCCGTTTTCTCAATTTTGTTTGTCGATCTTCATATTTATGAAAGTTATGATTTTTTTAAAAAAATGGTCTTTTTCGAGGTTTTCCCCCATTTTCTCAGTGGAAAATGCATCGATCTGGTCGCATTTAAAACCATTTTGTAGGTTTTATAATTCTCTATTGACTGTAAAACGATTCCTTCAATACTTTTTGATATTTTTGAAAAAAAAAACAAAAAAGTTGTAACTTTTTTTCACTATTTCTTGTTTTAAAAAATTCACAAATCGATTTTCCTGGGGCGAAAACCAGAGTTTTCATTAACGAACCATCTTATATAAATTAGTATAGGTCATTTGCATCTTTTATTTTGTGTGAAAAGAGCCTCATATTTTTATCTATAGCTTGACCTACATGGGTGCGGCCTTGGTAATATATTGAATTGAATAGATTTTACTGAGAAAAATAAAACGGTTTTTCACATCACTTATGTAGGTATAATTGTTTTAGAAGCTGCATAGAATCAGATCATCTTCCAACAAGGATACTGAGCAAAGTATTTGGCTGAGAAGAGCAAAAGAAAGTGATTTTGTTTTACATTATTGAGAGTTTTTTGTATAAAGAATATTTTTGTTTATTAAACCCATTTGAAACAATTTAATGGTTTCCCAAGGACGTTTTATTTAAGTTCCCGAAATGTTTTCAGTACATCCCATGTCATCCTACAAAAAACATCCTAAAAGTATCTTGAGGATGTTTTACGCTGAGTATCTTGAATGTTTTTAGTACATCCCCTGTCATCCTACAAACATTCTGAAGGGATGTTTATGGGTCATCGCAAATGCTGACACGGGTGTTCCCAGCAACATCCCAATAATGTCGTAAGGAAAATAGGGATTTCCCAGAGATGTTTCTATTGTCCCATATGATTGTTTCTGAAATGTCTTACAGATGTTACTGTGTTATTAGGGTTAATGTTGGATGAAGAATATATTCAACGTTTCTTGGGTGAGTACAACACATTATTTATTGAATATCGATGCCTTAAATCGCAAACCGGCTAACTCCACGACGTATATGAGGTGGAGTCAGCCGGTTTGCGAATTAAGGCATCGATGTTTTTGATTGGTGAATAATTTATTTATTTAACGACACCCATGAATCAGGAGAACCAATTGGTACACCTATACCAACCTATCACAAAAACTGTATATAGGTATTTTTCGAAAACTGAACTCCAATGTTGACATTTTCTTTAAAATAACAGTTAGCGAAGTGTCTGTTTTTCGTCCTAGAACGTAAAAGACTTTTGTTCTAGAACGTAAAAGACTTTTGTTCTAGAACGTAAAAGACTTTTATGTTCTAGAACGTCCTGTTAGTAGGTATTTATTATTTTGCTACCTTACGAAAGTCATGCAAAATCACCTCGTTCGTTCGTTTTGGTTCAAATACGAAATGTCCCAAAATATTTATTAATTTTTCATTCTTATATTAGTTTTAATGCAGTTTTGAAGAAATATTGCTTGCATCTCGAATGCGAAATACTTTTGTGTTCTCGAATGGTTATTTTGCTTCGCTGAAGCTCAGCAAAATAACTTCCATTCTCGAACGCAATTCACATTCTACGTGTATTCTAGGTATAATATTTTTCCTACTTTGCATAATTTACAGATTTTTATTGAACAAAAGTTGGTTCATAACACTAAAATCGGAAACAGTTCGGGTAATAATTTGACAGATGATGTAATTGATAAATTATTTGGATTTTAATTAGAAAATGTCTATACGGAACGCGGGATTCGCTTAAGACATCGAAAATTGCAATAAGGTGTATGGCGCCATTTGGTAGATACCAGGTTAGCCTGCTCAGGTTATATAGGATTGAGTGTAAATTTTCATGCAGTTATGAACACAACATATCAGTGGATAAATTCACTTATTACTTATTATGTTTCATTATACAGGGTATTCCACATTCGATGGCCTATTAGTCGTTTCTGGAGAACAGAACGACAGATCATTATTTGAAAAACTTGTGGGCATGGATATAATCAAACGTGCTCTACACGTCTAAAATATGTTCATCAATACAGTGTTGCCACCTGTATCAGAAAGAAGTAGCTACTTTGTTATTTTGAAGGAACACTCCGTATATTATATAATTTTTGGAATCCATATATTAAGATACCTCACAACTTTTTCAGTAAATTCCCTATACCTATCTGAGACGGTTTTCGAGATAAAAATTATTTTGTCGAATTTTTGTGTAAAACCTGACAAATTGAAAAATAACTTTTGTTTTCACAGTGCAAATTTACAAAATATTGCAATTTGGTTCCTAGCTGCAGAACACCATCAAGTATTCTAACGATGAACTGAATCTCAGTGTCAGCATACAGGGAGGCTCAGAAGTAAGTTCCTTTCGGGGACTCATGAAAATGACCGAACCTCAATTTTTTCAAATAGAACACCCTGTATACTAATTTTCGAATCCAAATAACCAGTTTGAATCTCCTACCGTGTATGAGATATAAGTAAATGATTTTATAATTTTTGAGGTAGGTATGTGCAAGTATATAATTTCAAGTATCAAAATGTGGTGAAAAAATCTTTCAAATAACAAATAAGATCTTTTTTTGAAAAGGGTGTGATTAAATACATGAACTTAATTCAAACTGATTAGTTGGATTCGAAAATTAGATAGTACACAGATTGTATACTATTGAAAAAACTGCGTTTCAGTCATTTTCATGAAAAAGGAACATTCTTCTGAACCTCACTGTATGCTGAAACTGAGATCCAGTTTATTGCCAGAATAATACAGCTGTGACCCAAATTGCAATATTTTGTAAATTTGCTTTGTGAAAAAAATAAAATAAAATTCAATTGTCAGGTTTTACACAGAAATTCGACAAAATATTTATCTCGAAAACCGTCACAGATAGGTATAGGGAATTTTCTGGAAAAGTTGTGAGGAATTTTATAAGGATTCCAAAAATTATATAATATACGGTGTGTTTTATTCAAAATAACAAAGTAGCTACTTCTTTCTGATACAAGTGGTAATACTGTATTGATGATTCATGCTCACAAATTGTTGAAATGATCTGTCGTTCCGTTTTCCAGAGACGTCTAATGAGTCATCGAATGTGAAATACGCACTCTGAATTTGACTTCAATTCAATTTAAAATGTAAGTTTTCACTTGATGAAAGAAATTAGAAAAAAATTTGGTAGTCCTGGTAAATAATAATACGCAGTACCTGCCTTGCTGCCTTATTTCCTTCGATAGTAACAGCATCTCGGGAAATAATGCAGATTGTCTCAGAAAAATGCTACCATATCCACACGATAAAATTTTAATGAATAATACTATAGTGATCCATAGAACTCTATAAAATGAAGAGTAGAGCACCTACCTGTTTTCCGCCTCATCGGCAATAGTCGGGCTGGCTAGACGAGATCGGCAGAAGTCGGTTACGTGGACGGCGCTCGCTGGTCTGCTGTCAGCGTGTGACGTAGTCGAGCTGATCCGTATCAAAGATAAGAGTTTCGCAGTACCCAGCGCCAAGTAGTGAAAATGGATTAACATGCATGAAAATAAAATGAAAAAAGGTTGTTAGACTGAGGGATCGAAGTGTAGCGAACCAGCAATCTTCGGATTACGAAGCGCACCTCTACAGACAAGGCTATGAGACCTCTTAGTGAATGTAGGTTGAAATGTTGTTTATACAGCGCGAGCCGCCGATCGGCGAAGTCCAGCGGTGTTATCTACCGCACGCTGGGTTCTATCTACCGCAGGCCGACTTCGAGCGCTCGAATATTAAATAAAAAGAATAGTGATTGTGAATGAATTAATTCACAGAGTTAGAATGTGTGTATGCGATAATAATAATAATATAGATTGTTTAGGAAAAGAAAAAAAATGATGGCTGATTGGTATGAGAAAAAAAAAAAAGATGACGGTGATTATTTCCAAAAAAGTAGTATACAGGGTGTTTTCGTTAAGCGTGTTATTGACACAGCGTGACAGACGGACAGACAGATTGACAGAGACAGATAGAAGATGGAAGAAAGAAGATAGAACAGACAGAGTGACATATTCAGTTTGATCGAACCAGAACGAACTAACCTTAGGTAGGTAGGTTTCAAACGCCGAAACGCATAAAATATGTATCGAAAATAGGTGTTTTTGGCATTCCGAAAAATTGTTAAAATTTGAAACGCCAAAATGTGTAAAAAATGTAACGAAACACATTCGAAAAAATGATTAAAATTACGAGTGTTAAAAATACATTTTTACATGTATTTCTTATGGAGATTTGACATTTCAAAATTTCTCAAAATACACTTTTTTCGTGTTTCAAAAAACTCACAAAATTTCAAACGCCGAAACGCATAAAATATGTATCGAAAATTGGTGTTTTTGGCATTCCAAAAAGTAGTTTAAATTTGAAACACCAAAAAGTGTAAAAATGTGATTAAAATTGTTTAGAGTTTCAAATTGACCAACCTAACTTATAGGTAAAAAATAAAATAAAACAATTTGAATACAAAATTTATTATACTTTTTTCTTCGGTAACATATCACATAGCCATTTGTAAATAATATCAACATTTCGAAGACTGCAATTATAGTTGGTCTTGTTGCGACGAATGTGATGCATACAAGGTGAGATGACATCATTGGCGTTGTTGGTGAATGTAGGAACCATCCATGTCGTATTATCATAACCCTCCAAGTTGACAATACGTGTAGGTAGACCTAATTGTTGAAATTTCTCCGCAAGATAGTTTCGTTTTTGAAGCCCTCGCACATAAATGATATCAGCATAATGCAGATGTTTCTTGAGGATGGCATCCAATTGATGATATTTCACAAAGCCGGAGGAATACCGCAATCCGTGAATGTTTTTCTCCAAGAAGCAAGTGGTACGTCGATCCTCTTTAGTCAAAGAAGAAAATGGCACGTTTGGCAAGAGTAAAAAGTTACTACATTGAATTCCAACCCTAATGGCTATTTCCTTAGGATGAAATTGCTGGTCGACGATGAAGCCTTGAATATCTACAACAGCTATTCTCATGTTGACTCTGCGATTAACACTGAAGCTGAATCACATGCTCAGTTCCATTTTTTAATAATTTCTGAGAGTGGGAGGTGCTCAATGACAGTGTCGTGCACAACAATAGCATAGGCTCGAGTATTTTGGGGAAATCCTTCAGATGCCTCAATTTCCAGTTTCACATCAACACTGGAACTTTTGATGCTCTCGTCCCTTCTGGAACAATCGATGACAAAGAGAGTTTTGTCAAAGAAGGCTGAGTAGGTCAAAAGAGGATTATGCTGATTGGTTAGTTTATAGCTGAGCCCAAATTGTGAGTAGTTGAAATAGGCTTGCGAAAAATTTCCCTTTGCAAAATCTAGATGCATATTTTCTTTGGGGTAATTCTCACCGTTTAGAGTCAGCGTTATATTAGTGATATTCAAATTGTTGAATATTGTCGGATCATTATTGACCTTCGTATAATCACGATCTTTTTGAAAACATACAATCACATAGCGGGGGCTTTCGAGAAACGATGAAGTCTTGACAGCCCATATTTCATTTTTTGCACCTTGTGTGAGAGCAGGCAACATATGTAGTTCACATTTTCTGAAGGGTATAAGGATGGGAGTGTCAGCTTGGATAGCTTTCAAAAGTTGTAATTTAATTTGATCATGCGGATAGATTCGTTTAACTTTAAGCTCAATATTCTCAATTTCCAGTTTGACTTCCGTGGGGGGTAATGTTGATCCAGGAGTCTCGTCTATTTTGAAGAGGTTGCTATCATCTCCAGCTCGTACTAATCGGATGGTATGCTTACCGTAGGAAACACATTGATAATCACTGAAGATATTCAGAAAATGTCTAATGGGTATTAGCATGTTGAATGTTAGATGGGTTGGGTGGATGACTCCAGTGTTGGTGGCAATGGGAAAAGTCCAAAGGCCAAGTGTTTAATATCTTCATCAGTGTAGGTGAGAAAGCCTCTGACACTACTCACGATTCCTACTTCACGAACTGTTTCCAGTTCCTTGCCACTTTGTTCATAAGTAGCAGATTGAAACATGAAAGCGCCAGCATTGTTTACGAATGTCACCCGCCCATTTCCTTTGGTTCTCTCAACTTTTCCGCTGATGAATAGCAGGCTGTCGTACAAGGCATCATAGGCATCAGATTGATTAATATTGATTTCAATAACATCATTGTTGCGGAAAGATTTGACATATGGGTAGTAGGTCCGCCACTCTACCTTTTGTATGGATTCATCGTTGTGCGGTTTTCGGAAAATGTTGAACATTTGATTGGACAACATGATAGCCGAGAGATTCCAAAAACAATTTATTCTCCATTGACAGTAGTTGACGCTGCTGCTGCAGCTGCTGATGGTTGAATGTCTTGGTGAAGACTGAGGTGTGGTATGGAGATGATTTATAATTATAGATAGTTAGCACCATACTTTCGCTTCAATTCCAAACGAATTATTATTTCTTCGTTGCGAAAATCAACAAGTTGAGAATGTTGATCGAGCACTCGCAACGTAATGATATTTATTTCGTTTGTATGAGAAATGGGCAGATAAATGAGATGATTTGGTGTTTCGTCAATTGCGTAACCAGGATCAACACCTATAGCAAATTCGTTTATCGTATGAGACGGTGTGTCGTTGTAGAAGGCTCCAAAGGTAATGTTGCTATCTATGTGTATGGTTCGTACTTTAATGATAACCACAGGCAGATCTGATGCGTAATGCAAGTTGGGATTGAGAAGTTTAGACGAAAATCCCAAAATGCGAGCTAAACTATTTGCAGGTCGGAAATCGATCGAATGCTTAAGACAAAATATTTCACTTTTCAGTGTATTATTATTGGGTTTGAGATAGAAAAATTCCTCAGGGTTTTCTTTGAATGTTTTGGGTACGATATGTTTGCGTATTAAATCTTCAATATCACTGATTTCGTAAGATCCAGCAGAAATATCGATATTTCTTCGTTTAGCTTTATCACCGTTTTCGTAGTAGTAGAATTTCGTACCGTCTTCAATGTTGGGTATACTGTTGTAGGAATGGAAGCTGAGCAAAGCCAAACTATATTCTGAATCGGAATCCAATCGAATGGGTGGATTGAAATCGATGGAAAGCGTCGAAGAACGACTTGTTAGCGTTAATATCATAGACATGACTGACACACATCAAATAATCACACACCTTAAATAAAGGAACATTTGAACAAAAATCATTTATTTTTTATTACAATAATAACATTCAAATTGTGCGCTAACAATATCAGTATACAATATTCGATGTAGCGGCGCTGATGCAGGAAAATCATGTCGGAGATGGATGAAATATGGTAGGCGGATCTGCAAAGCGTATCGATGTTGGTAATCCATTGGCAATCTGCGCCATACATCCAGCAATTCCCAAGGTCCTGCGTTCCCCATCAAATATTCAATTGATAAAGCTTGCAGTTCAGCATCGGTGAAATCCCGTAAAGATTTATACTTATGCATTTCAATCAATGATTTATACATTTCATCGGACGACATTATGAAGTAGAAACTTCAGACAAAGATGGCCACAGTTATTCTGATTGTAATTTTGATATTGATCTTTATTATATGTAATTTTTACCCCCTTCCCAAAATATCTCGCCAATTCCATTGGAGGTTTTAGATTGCCGAAACTGTCGAAATATTGCGCGACGCTGTCGCTTTTATTGTAAGCTACCCAATGAGTGCCCGCATTCAAATGTGAATCCAAGTTTATTACGCCACATTCTCGCAGCCAAGGACCACAAGTTGGCAACGTATCACGCATAAAAACTCCACGAAAATGCGGTATTTTAAGTTGACGGGCACACTGTAGAATTTCCGAATCGTATAATGCTCTATTAGGTAGCTTGTATAGTAGTTTTTTTGTTTTTTCAAGTATAGACCTCGTCCTTTACGTTGTTTTTTCAGGAACAGTCCAAATCCTCGACGTGTTTTTCGTAGGTACAAACCAGATCCCAAATGTTCCATGGATTTATTATGACGTTGATCTTCTTCAAGTTTCTTTTTGGCATCTCTGGCATCTATTACTGTTTTCGCAATAGCGCTCGCTCCACCTGCCAACGAATCCAAAGCCGAAAGGGCAGCAAATATAGGTATGAGTGGCAGGATTCCTCCGGATTTTGCATCGAATGGAATTACCCTAGGTATGCGTATTTTGTTACGTCCTCCAGCTTGACTCACAGCCATTTTAGCAGCTCGCAAAGCTGAAGCACTAGATTTCTTAAGATTGCTAGGATGAGGCTTCCAATTTTTAATAATTTTTTGAAGCATGTTACGACGAAAGGACAGGCCCATCCAAGGTTACGTTTCGCCTTCATCGTGGAAGTTATTGACCAAGCTGCAGCACGTTCTCCAAATTTAGCGTCTTTAGATTTAACACGTTCCCAAGCTCTATTTTCCAACACTTGATCTGCCTTGTGTCGGTCTTGTAGAGAATTACTTTGGGAGTATGCAATATCGTGATCTTTACAGCTCTCGTCCAAAGGATTCACGCCTTTGTCCCCGCGATCCAATCTCTTTTGCAATTTGGTGCCTGGACCACAAAACGAATAACCAGGAAGATGTAATTCGAACGGGAGCTTATTGATTATGGAATTAACAACACCTGCACCGGAGTAAGTCAACATTGAGAATGACGTAAAGTGATTGTGATATTTTTATTTATAACCGTGGCGCACTCATTTTCAACCATCACATCATGGAAGTCATTCAACAAGACGAGTCACTACCCATTGAAAATTTGGATATTTTGAATGGAGACGGTAGTGGTAGTATGATTAGGAAACACGGTAAATTATTACCCAATTCGTTCCGTGCAATCATCTGTGGGCCAAGTGGTTGTGGAAAAACAAACGCCATCTTAACATTGTTATTCCACCCGAATGGTGCTAAATTCGAAAACATTTACGTATACTCAAAGTCATTGTATCAGCCGAAATATCAAGTACTTCAGGAAATTTTGAAGAAAGTCAAGGGCCTGGGATATTATCCGTTCAGAGAAAACGAAGAAATCATAAGTCCTCACGAATCCAAATCGAATAGCATATTTATTTTCGATGATGTCGCCTGTGATGGTCAACAGAAAATTCGAGAGTATTATTTCGTTTGCAGACACAAGAACATTGACGCTGCCTACCTTTGTCAAACATATTCGAAAATTCCAAAACAGCTGATACGCGACAACTGTAATATGATCGTACTTTTCAAACAAGATGAAATAAATTTGAAACATGTATTCGATGAGTACGTTTCTCCCGACATGTCTTTCGATGAATTCAAGAGAATGTGTGCAGAATGTTGGCAACAGCAGCAATATGGAACAGTTGTGATTTGCAAAGATTTCGATACGAATGCTGGTCGATATCGACAAGGATTCGACAAATATATAAGTATACACAAGATGTGATGTAGTATCATTCGTCATCATGAAACCGTTGAGCAAAGAAGTTGATGTTATTCGAAAGACTAAAATCAACGAAATTGCAAACGTTATTCGAAAAAAATATTTAGCCTTGAAATTGGGTAAATCCGAAGAAGATGAATCGCTGCAGAAATTCTTCAAACCTGTATCAGTTCCATTGAAAATAATAGCGAATAAAACAGCACAAGCTACTAGTCCAATCAAAACTGAGGTGAAAACCGAACCTAACGAGGAGAAAGTGGAAAAGGTTGAAACGACTCCATTCCAATCCCTCGACGTTATTCCAAGTACAGAGGATGATGATGATGATGATGATGATAACGCTTTCAGAGAAGAAGAGAAACAAAATGATCTGATGAACATGAATGAACAAGTTTTAGAGGAATATATCAATCAATATCCTATAATGGTTCAGCCATACATTATAAAGCATTGGGGGAATGATAAAAAAATCGACAAAGTATACGGACCCATATATGATCAGCGTGATTCGAAATGGTTCCTTGGTGTGAAAGAAATAGATTTTCACAAACGCAGCGGATACATTAAAATGGCCGGATATCAATGGAAAGGGACGCCCGGTATATATGAATTGATATTTCTTACTAAGCCTGAAAATTACAATGATGAGGATTTACAAGCATACAGACAAATTTTGGATTTATCAACCAGTCACAAAGACACCTTAGGTCGCACAAAGTTTAGTAAAGGATGGAAGTACAGCAACATAATTAAACCAATGTTTCCTACACAACAACAACGTAAAACATCGGCACGTACAAAAATACCTAAAACATCCGATTCAACAACGCTGGGCAGCGGGTTGCCTAAACCACCTATTGCAGTGACATTCAATACCAAACCCATGGAATTCGTTTATTGGGACGATCCCAACGAACTTTGCGAACGTCTCAAATTATTGATAGCCTCTCGAGATGCTGGAAATACTTCGCATGACAACGAGATTATTGCCATTTTGAGTGAACTCAAAGAGGCAAATATAATTCTATAAGATTGCATACATACATACATACATTCACATTTTCAAAATGGTCCTCGATAAGTTTGGACGTAGTGACAGCAGCAGTGTAAGCGCAGATAAAAAGCGAAAATTGTCAACACCTTCTGGAGGAGGTTTGCTGCACACTCCAGATGGTAATATTGATTTCGATAATTTGAAATTGAGTAATGTGAAGAGTCCCACCAAGGATACTGATGCTGCCAATAAACAATATGTGGATGGAATCGATAAAAAAATTGCTGAAATTTTGCATAATCGAGCTAAACAACATCAACTGTTGCGTAATCAATTAAATGACGAAATAACAAAGTTGTATGGTGAAATTAAAAATGAATCAAATAAAACAAACAAACAGTTTGAAAAGAAAACTCAAACACTTCATAGCAATTTCGTTCAAATGACGCAAATTAATGAGACACGTTATAATGAGGTGAGGACATTTTTTCGAAAAATTCAACCAACAATATAAAACGGATATTGAAAATATTCGTAAAGATATGTTGAAAAAAGTTGCTGAAATTACTGAATTGGTACATTCACACAATTTAAAATGGGATGTTAATGGGAAATTCGCCCACCAATTGTTGGAACAATTTCAGAATGATATCTCGCAACAAATCACCAAAATAAATTCAGATATAGCGAATGTAAAATCAGCTATTGAAGAAATCCGTAAAACACAGAATGTAGTTTTTGCAGAACCATTATAAAATAGTACGTTTCGCAGTTTCATCATCAGATATGTGCCATGGCTTCCAAAGAAAAGATTCAACTTGTTCGAGAACTGCATAAACCTATTAGAAAAAATTATCCTAGACGCCGTACGATCATCAAAGGCTTGGATGACCTTTGGCAGCTCGATTTGGCTGAGATGAGACCGTACGCCCATCAAAATCAAAATTTCAAACTCATTCTAGTCGTTATAGATTGTTTTTCCAAATTTTTGTGGACTAGACCATTGAAAACGAAAACGGGTGAGGAAATTACCAAAACATTTGCAGATATTTTGACACATACGAAACGTTGTCCAAAAAATCTTCAAACAGATCAGGGGACGGAATTTTACAACAGCAAATTTCAAGGGTTGATGAAAAAACACCAAATAAATCACTACAATACGTACAGCATCACCAAGGCCTCCATGGCTGAACGTGTCATAAGGACTTTAAAAGAGCGATTGTACAAGTATTTCAGTTTGAATGGCACCTACAAATGGTTGAATATATTACCTGAAATCACAAAATCCTACAATGATACACGTCACTCAAAGACGGGCATGAAACCTTCGGAAATCAACACAAACAACGAAAAGAAAATTCTCAAATCGACATACAGTCATTTGAAAATAGCCGGACCGAGAAAATTCAAAGTCGGTGATGTTGTGCGAATCAGTAAGGCAAAACACGTTTTTGAAAAAGGCTACACGCCCAATTGGACTACGGAATTATTCAAAATTATCAAAGTCAAAATTACCAACCCTACCACCTTCATGCTGGAAGATATGCAGGGTGCACCTATTAAGGGTGCTTTCTATGCGGAGGAACTACAGAAAACTACAAATCCAGATATATAACTCGTGGAAAAAGTTCTGAGGAAAAAAGGCAAAAAAATGTACGTGAAATGGTTGGGTTTACAAGAATATAGCTGGATCAGTAACGTTGATTTTGTATAGAATCTTATGGAAAACAAGCACACTTTGAAAGTCTATCGGTGGGCCTTTCGAACATTTTTTCGCCCAGTCAACAAACATTACTCCAACTCCACTACCATAACCACGTGATGTGAAACTATAAAAGCATATACGAGTACACATAGATATTCAGTTTGAATACAAAAATGTCTCAAGATAGTGGTTATAGTAGTGAAGTTGAAGTAATGTTTGATAGTGAGGATGAAGGTTACAACGAAGCTCTACGTGAGGCAGACATAGACAGAGCGTTGGAGCGATACGAAAGGGGCGCTCGAAACGAAAACCAATTGCTGTTGATGTCCTTTCCCATGCCATCCTACGAAATCCGATGTGGTCCGAGTCCAGCTAGAGACTTTACCCCATGCATCATTTTGAAGCAACAGTTCTCCATTCGATTCATCAATTTTACCTGTGATGAGTGGGCAACCCTCATTGGTATATTGCAAACGCCAAGGAAAATTTCTTTGAATCACAAATCGACGGTTATGTAGACGAATACAATCCAATCACAACACGTTGCGAGGATTACATTCACGTTACACAGTACATCGAAAGTAATACCAAACAAATTTCCATTGTCAAGGATGCTGTGAACATGGAGCTGTCTGAAAATGATGTAAACGGTGTCCTCAATACACATATGGGGGTGTTGTCCAGCCGCATCGCTATGTTGGATGCTTTGAACTTTTGTGCATATTATCGAGGTGTTTTTAGCATTATTCAGTCATGGTTACGTGACAATAGGACTAATTTAACTTTGGAAGAAATTATAGATGGTTTTTGTCAAGCTTCATCTTTAGACAGTATGTACGCTAATGCTTTACGTGAATATTTATTTTATTATAAATATGAAATTGTATATGATTTATGTAATAAATGAAAAAAAAAAAGAAATTGAGTGTTTTATTTCAATAATTATTAGAAGTCTTGGAACTGTAACTGTCAAGTTTAAATGCATAAAAAAGTCATTTGATTTAAAAAATATATTATTATTTTGCATTCAAATGAAAAAACATATTTAACTTACCTTGTTTTTACTCAAAACTGGAAAAGCCTGACTTCAGCACACCTCACGGTAAAGCATCTATGCTAAAAAAACCTAATGATTTTTGGGATGCCATACCTACGTAAGGTCAGTTCGTTCTGGTTAGATCAGACGATTTTTCTGTTTTTCATAAAAATATTGCAATAAAACACAGAAAATAATTTTTTTTTGTATATTGAAAATTTCTTCCCCACACACATACATAAAATACATTAATTGAATATCAGTCTGCAAAAAAAACAAACATTTTAACAAAATTCAACTCTTTTTTGATTATGCCGATGATCAATACAGTCTTCATAACATTTCAATTCAAAAACAACGTGCGTAAAATCAAATTGACACCAATATGATTTATGTTGGTATGCATTATGTAATTCAACACTTGTGAACATTTCATGCACATGTCCTATTTTGTAATTCAATTTGCCATAACATTCGAATACACACTATTCGAAAACTTTAAAACATGATTCACACACTATTAAATTAAAATCAACAAGTTCATAAAATTTCCTCCAAATACAGTATGAATCATTTTTACAATATGGTTCCAAATTATACACGTTCAATAATGCTGTACGAAAATCGAAAGGTTTTTTCAGCTTAGCAAAATCAAAGTGGTCAACAACATATTCGAAATTCATGAGAATGTCATATTGGTCATTATCATCATTAGTGTCACTGTCGTAATTGTTGTCAATATCGTCAGTGACGTCACTGTCAATATTATAATCAATTTCATGGTGATGGTTGATATAGGACCATTTGAAGAAAGCATAATTTTGAATAATTTCCTTTGTTAATTGCTGAGGTAAAGGTGAGTGAATTAAAAACCTCCCTGTGGAGTAGATATTTTCGCAGATAGTTTTGATGCAAAGTTGCTTCAAATTCATTGTACAAATCTGTAAACGAAAAAAAAAGAATTAATTTAGACTATAGTGCCCCCACGGTAACGTATCAAATGAATCTCTGATGAGTTTTCGTTTATAATCATGGGCACTTAATCCAATTTTAGACTGTTCAATTGAATACACCTCATGAACGTAGGAACGGATTGTGTGTTGGGTTACGGTCTTTTCTTTGTTTTCCCTCAAACAATCAACATAATCATCAAAAGTTAATTTATTTTTCACAACATTATATTTAACCCCTTTCGATTTTTTAACAACCTCACCCCCCTGAACTTTATATGTGTACATTTTTGACCGTAATCCCGCAAAATGTGTAATGATTTCACCATTCGCCTCATCCTTCATTAAACCAGGGATTTTTTTATTTACTAGCGGTATGCCATATTTGTTATTTTCCGAATAATCACTCGTATCAAATTTTTCAACATTGCCTGCAATAAGCCCTTTGTATACATCATCACATGACAACTGATAAATGAAAGTATCCGTATCTGTATACATAAGTTTACAATTATCAATTGTCATGGTGGGTAGCATGAAGTTATAATGAAAATCAAACATGACTGTTTTCGATAAATCCAAAATAGCCATACCAATGTACAACGGTTTATTGAAAATGAGTTCAGATTTTTTGAGTTCCACAGCTACCAGATCATCATCGAAAACAGTTCTTTGTTGAAATCTAGGACTAGAAATTAAATTTTTTGCACCATATCGTCCCTTCCATTTCGAAACTAATTAAACAACACGATGGCTACGAATGTCTTCCATCGTTTTACCAAACACAGAATTTACGGCCAGTTTTCGCAAATCTTTTTTAAATTTACTTGTAGCCAAAGTCCGCAATCGAGTATTTAGCTCGATATATGGACGCAACCACGCAGATTGCTTGAATTTTAATACTTTGTAAATTTTTTTTAATATTAATCCATGTGCTAAAGCTTGTTTTAAATTCCTATAATGCAAAATATATTCTTTTTTATCATACGTGGTTGCCATTAATTTTGATAACTTTGAGTCGGGTGGTATACGATGTTCGGGACAAAACGGGAAATCTTTATGTAAATCATGGAGTTGGGCAGGGTATTCCAAATCAACTTGGAGAATATAGCCTTCAGGATTATCATCAGGAATTTGGGTTATATCTATATTTGTATCAACCCACTCGAAACCTCCGTATGGAAGGGTTTCGCACATGGCTTTTCCATACAAATTATTAACGTCAAAATACATGATATATTTGGATGGTTTCGTTGGATCGTATGCAGTCATATATGGATTATTAGCCTCACTGTATCTATTAGAACAAACTGAAATTCCGCCTCTTATACCTTTTTCCACAAACATAATCATATCAACATCTTTTAAAAGTTGCAATTTACACCCTGTATATCGCAGCATACAATCCCACGTGTAGCCCGGCATACTGAAATACCAAGCTGGGTCAAGTGAATATGTTTTCAAAGATGATTTTCGGAAATTTTCGAAAACATCTGCCAAAAGGATTATATCGGTACGCATATATAAATCGCTATATTCTCCAAGTTTTTGAATATTGAAAAATTTCCAAACATTTTGAGCATGAGCATAATCATCATCAGAAATATTTGTATCATTTAATCTATTGTAAAAATGTTGTTTATCAGGTAAATTATTCACATTCAATTTCTCCTCATTATCAACATAATCATACGGAAAAACACCTTTTCGAGTTAGCAATTTGAACTATGATTCTGATAAATTACTAAATTCTTTTTTTTAAATTTTCAATTCATCTACTCCCAAAAAACGAAGAGAGTCTATAAATCTAAATTTAATGTTAGTTTCAGCATCAAATTGGGTGAACGAAATGTATTTTTCCCTATTTACTGGAAGAACAGTCACGCGGTTATGTTTGGCTACTTCTTTTATAATAAAATGACTATCGTATCCCGAAAGATTGTGGAATACAATAGGAACGATAAAAAGCTTCTTGAAGGCAATATTGCAAGATTGATGACTCCACCCCCTAAACGCCCCCGAAAAATGATTATGATCTTTCACAATGATATCCTTCTTTACAAAAGGTTTCTCACATATATGGCATACCCTAGCATCAATAATATTAGGAGTTCCTATCATAGGTTCAATTTTTTTGATTTTTGACTCTACAAATTTAGCGATATCCCTCATTTATCCAACAAACCATTCCATACAGTCAGCACCCTGATAACTTCTATAAAATGACACAGAATCGTCATGTGCACACTTGAAATAAAAGCCTGCACTGAACGCTCTATGATGCTGGTACTTTAAAGTTTTTTCCGAAATTTTACCATTACATTTTTCCAATTGTGATTCAAAATCGGCGTAAATTATAAAAGGGCATTCTTGCTTATATATGTGATTTTTGAATTCAACATAATCATATTTTGGCCAAGAAATTTTGTACTCATTGATTTTCTCACACAACGCAATATGTTCAACTAATTTTTGCTGTGTGGGAAAATAATTGAGACATCTATCACAAAAATATTTCTTATAAGTATCCTTACTCATTTGACTCGATAATAATCTGGACATATTTTTAATTTGACAATAATGATAGGTTATTTCAATATTTTCATCGTCAACACTCGGAGCATCATAATCGTTCAGTTTGGGAAAATAAATATTTTGAATCAAAAGTAAATTTGCATGACGTTCCTGCTTTTCAGAAGTCAATCGTACAGGTGCCACTGTATAGAATTGTTTTTCTTTCACAACATTCATCTCCAATGTATAAACATTTACTGATATATTGTTCATTTTTTCAAATTTTGTAATGCGGTGAAGAGGCATAGGTACATCTAAATCTTCGGTTTGGATACGATGAAATTCTATCAGTATTCTTTCCAGATGCAACCGGGAAAAGTGCGCTAACTACACTTCAATAAAAACAAGATGAGTCTGTATTTTTGATATTGATGCACGCGTTTTTTCTGGAAATACTCTCAGGTAATTTAATGTAGGATGAGCCGTTACCAATTTCATATTTATTGATGGCGACTTCCAAAGAAATAATCTGACTCAAAGCCCACCCACTGTTTTTTTCCGAAAATTCGCTAAGTTTATTTAAAATTACATCAACAATATTACTTTCAAACCAATCAGCTAAATCCGTTCCTCCGTCTAAAATTTTATTTGGTGTATTGAAATGTTTTCGGTCTACAATCTCTCCATCTTGAGAATTTTTAATAAAATCACCACAAAATGTGCAATTTACTTTCAACATGGCAAAGTCATTTATGATTTTCAACAATTTAATTTTTACCAATCTGAATGCATCATTTAAACAATCTTTAATTTCTTTATGTCCCAAATTTACAATAAGTCCAGTTTGAATTCTTGATTTGAACACCGAATTTACATTTTGCCATCGAACGGCACGTTTCTGCTTAACATCCCGATTCATTGATTTAATGTAAAATCTCATTCGTTTTAATTCACCAATTTTAGTCACAATTTTACGTTTTTGTCCCACTGAAAATGGATATTTTTTCATTGCCAAAATGCATTTTTGAATATGTGTTCTAATTGATTTCAAAGCATACCCAGCTAATGGTTTTGAATAATTATTTCGAATTTCCATCAAAGTCCTATCGATTTTTGTAAGCGTAGTATTAAAATGATCCATACTGAATTTGAAAAAAAATTTTACTCACTTTATATGTGTGGGGGAAGACTGATGATAACCGCCGCTCCGCTTCAAGCCTCGATTATCTTGAATGCAGCTTCTGTGGATCCAACGGTGCCCAAATGGACTAACTGGTATTTCCCCAATTTGAACGTCGGCAGCTGCTGCTTAATTATGCTGTTCACCCTCCTCGGTAGAAAAACACTAGCTTCAGGTAATTCTACAGCGATCGCCTCACCATATCTGGTCTGTACAACGCAGATATTTTCTATGGGGTGCGGTACTTCGATAGGCAGACTCTTCAGTGGAACAGTTGGCTTGAATTTGGGGACGGCAGATGTTGCGACTAGGTTTATTGCTGAAAGATCCATCTATTAAAACATACAATCAATTAGTTGACATTTTTTTTTTCAAAAATGAAAATACTTGAACAACTAAACCCTTGATTCTAACTTTTTTTTGAAATATTCTCAATTCCCTTCTTTCCCTCTCAAGAAAAACATTAAATGAATTAAAACGTAATCAACAAAAAAAATTACACATAACCCCATTTCAGTTTTGAAAACATTTTATGATTTCAATCACTTTATGCCTCATATTCTTTAAAAATCTCAACAAAAATTTCTCAAAAAATTGATACTGAATTTACAAACACACACCTCACTCAACCAATTTCAATTTCACAATAAAATAAAATCTTACTTTGTTTTCTGAAGACGATTTCACAAACAACACATGAAATATGAAAAGAAACCGGTTCGGTAAACTTTGGATGTAGAATGACGCCGTACACACCCAGAATTGTTTTTATAAGATTGCCCACTCCTACCACTCCATCAACAATTCTCAGTTCTCACGTATGCATTTGGAAAACAAAAAAGTCGTTGTTAGTGTGTGGTTTTGTAATTTCCTGTTATGCTAACCTCAAGTTAATTGCAAATAGCTTATCTCATGTGAATTTCCTGTCCGCCTTGGTTTTTCCATTGGCGATAAAGCTGGCTTGGAGACCACACTCCAATGTCAACTGATAATATTAACTTTGCTTGTATATTTTCATGAAATGAAATATTCGAATTTCTATTTGAAAATTTATTCAAACTAAAATACATATTTTTTCTTAAATTCCATAATTATTTCCAATAATATCCTAATCAAAATGCATGCAAGTATAGTAGAAACTATCATTAGAATTCTATAAATGTTAAATTCCATTTGCGCCTTGTTTTTCTCTCGCCCTGTTGGAGGAACAAATTCAATGGTTTTTGTGTCTATTTCTCGAAGATTTTGGAATATCAGCTTCAACTTATACTTAAATGCTGCATTCTTTGGAAGTGTGCTTGCAAAAACTGGTAACTGACCCTCATTGACTGTTGTGGAACGCATCGATTTCCATTCGGACATCCATATTCGAAATTATTAACCTTCACGCATATTGCCATGAATTTCACACCATTTGGAACATTAACATATAAATAATAATATTTTTTATGCGACGAGAAAAAAGTTTGACAATTTATTTCTGTTGACAGGTAATAAAATATTACTTTTCATGAAATTACTTTTTTACCAGATATATGTATACATAGGTAAAGGTAGATATTTGATTAAATCGTCGTTTTTCCCGTCACAGAAAAAAATAGTGTATTATACACGGGAAAAATATTAGATTTTAGCTCTCGTTTTGTTGTCTCCCTCAGCTTCATGTCGGGAGACAACAGAACCTCGAGCTAAAATGTAATATTTTTTTCCTTTGTATAATAAATATATATAATATAATATTTTTCGCTATAAAACGGCTCGTTATTGAGATATAAGTTGTTGATATTTACATTTTGTTAACAAATACCGTGAATATTTTAGTATTCTTGATAGGTATACTAACATATCGCTCACAGGGTAGTAGGGGAAGGGTGGGTAATCTGGCCACCCTAACGGAAAATAATTTTTTTACGAGACATCTGAAAGTAGGAAACTTACAAGGTTATCCAGGTAGCAACTGTAGACAGTTTAGAATTACGTAATATTTTTTATTTCTGTTGAACAATTGTAATATTCGATGGGAGGGAGTTGATTCTGCGAACTGCAAAATGGCCACTTTACCCATATAGGTAGGGTAAAGTGGCTGGGGCTGGCTACATTACCCGCATAGGAAAATTTACGTTATAAATACCAGATGATATCAATAATAACATGTCGAAGTGAGATATTTATTGAGAAATCAGATAGGAGAAAACATTAAAACAAATTTAAAAATCAAATAAACTCATTGTCGCTAACGGAAAATAATGTTTGGTAAGATTCATGAGATCAAAGTAACAAACATTACAAAACTAAAACTAAATGGATCATTTACAAAATTCGCATTCAAACTCGTCGTCGTCATCTTCGCAACCGGCACATTCTTCGTGTGCCCATTGCTTACATTTGCAACACCTAATCCAACCTTCGTTATCCTTAGACTTCGAGAACGGCCCACGACAATAAAAACATTCCACATCTTGTTCATCGTATGGTTGATCATCTGATTCATCATCATCTGATTGAAAAAGCTGTTTTTTTGCAATCTCCTTTTTTGATTGTATTTCCCTTTTAATTTGTCTTTTCTGTTTTTTCTTCACCTGGACACTTTTGGATGTTGAAGGTTTCACGTCATTTTCATCATGCTTTCTTTTCTTTTTATTATCCTCAACCTCTTTTTTCAATTTTTCTTGTAAGAGTTCATTTTTGTATGGACTAGATGTTATTATCGCTGTCTTACCCTTTTTTCGGTTTGTTTTTCTTTGTTTTAGGCTTTTTTGTTTAGGCAAAGGAATAATGTCTTTTGGGCTTAGTATTGCAAATGATTTGGGTTGTGATGTCGAAGCATGTTCTTCATCTGCAACTTCAGCTTCTGGTCCAACCACTGCTCCTACTTCATCAGTAGTTGCATCTGCTCGTCCATCTACTGCTGCAGCTGCTCGTCCATCTACTGCTGCATTTTTATCATTTGATACACCGTCTTCAGCATTAGGGGGATTATTGTTTTCAGGAATCATGGGAATATCAGATACCTCTGAAGCAACAAAATCTACGTCAGAAAACACGTTCGGGTCCAAAGGGAAAATGCCACACTTGCGAAATCCATTTATAGCCGTAGTTGGCACAGCTGCTTGCAAAAATGCCTCTCCAAGAAGTCTACTGATCTGGAATTGTGTAATAACTCTGCCCGGGTTGTTACGCAGGAATTTTTCACAAGCTTGGACGTAGAAAGTTTTGAAAGGTGCCATGAATGACACATCCAGAGGTTGAATCTTGTGGCTGCAGTGGGGGGGTAAACATACGACTGTTGTGAAATTGTTTCTGGCCTTTTCTATAAAGTCAATATTTTTGGTGTGGGTGGAATGACCATCCAGTATTAGCAGCACTGGATCTTGTTCGGATGGTTTGGCATGTTTCAAAAAATGATCGAACCATTGCATGAATATATCCGTCTGCATCCATCCGCTGGGATTGCAGGCAAACTCGGTTCCTGGGGGAGCTCCATCTTGAAGGTCAATCTTCATTCGTTTTCTTGGAAAAATCACAAATGGAGGGACGAAAGTGCCTCCTGCGGACATGCAAACTGCAAATGTCGACAGCAAACCTCTTTCCGCTGACGTAATAGCACCAACTTGACGCCTCCCCTTGAGCGAGAAAACTTTAGTGTTCCTCGTTTGAACTGTCAAAAGACCAGTTTCATCGACATTATATACTCGATGAGCAGGATGGAAATGTTTGTCTTGCACTGTTTGAAGGATGTTAAAAAAATTGTTAACATTGGTTCTATTAAACCCCTGTGCTCTGGCCATCGACGTGGATTCTGGTTTTCTTAGGGCAATATTGGGGTGGCGTTTTCTAAAGCATGTTACCCAATCCTTGCCTGCCATTCTCTTCTCTTTGTTGAATCGATGCGGTATATTGTTTTTTTCAGCAAGCTGATATGCCAAATGGCGTAGATCCTGCATTGAAATACCATAAAATCGTTGTTCCATATCAAAGATATGATTAAGGAGTTCTTCCTCTTGTTCCTGATTAAATACACATCGATATCTTCCTAGAATCTTTTTATCTTCAATGGCATCGCGATTTTTCTCGAGAACCCTCCTTTTGAGGGTACTTCGTGGGACATTAAACTGTCTGGCTGCGGTAGCAAACGGCATATTATCACCTCTTACTGCTGCTATAGCCTGTTGCATTGCTATAGGATTCCATGACTGTTGGGTTGACTTCCTTACGTAGTTCGACGGCATCTTGATGTCGCCCTGTAACAGAAACAAATGACTGAGGGTAAAGTGGTCACGTGGTCATTTTGCCCGACGAGTTGGCTGGTCATTTTGCCCGACTAGACGTCATTACAAAAAATGTGGTCTGCACTAAAACTAGATCACCCACGCCGATCCAAAACACAGCAATTCAAAGGTTGAAATACGCCGTTTTAACATTACTACTGCAAATAATCATAACCTTACTTTAAACTTATCTAGGAGCAACTATATTACCTGCTTACCTTACATCAAACACGTGAAAAAACACAAAAATATATACTGACACGGAACAAGCGCAGCTTTCACCTTCAAAGACTGTGAGCACACTGACTGCGATTAACTCCACGGTCTAACGTGTTCCCCACCATTTTACGTACTAGTTCGGCAGAGATAATATAGATGGTTACTTTACCCGCCGTGGCCACATTGCCCACCCTTCCCCTACATATTTTGATTACTGTTGATTGAAAAATCGATAGAACTTTTTTGAGTATGTTACTGACTAGTTCGATACATATCCCGAATATCTCACTAATTACCTAACTTCTGACCTTTGAGTGTTCATGATATTGTGCTTGGTTTTGATTATACAGTGCGGCTTTTAATAAGCCCCTTCCCCTGTTAACTATTGAACGGTTCGACGTACAAACATGAAAAAAAAACTGTTTCGAAGGTTTCACCGATACTACTTTTTGAATACACTAGAGTTTTATCCCAACACCAAACCGCTATTTTTAACACCTCGACACGTGTCTCAGTCACCAAGTGACCATCTTCAAGAGGAAGATTAAAACAGTTTTAATGGTCACTTGGTGACTGAAACACGTGTCGAGGTGTTAAAAATAGCGGTTTGGTGTTGGGATAAAACTCTACTGTATTCATTACTACACCAAAGGTTCCAAACAGTGCATTAGAAGTACTACTTTTTGAAATAATAAATATGGTGATCGTAACAATTTACGTAAGTTTATATCATTGAATATCTATTAAAACTTATGGTTTACCATATTATGTATTGTGAACAGGTGTTCCAAATGATGCTGCGACGGCAATAGAAAATAGTGAAGCTTTGCCACCATCTGCAGGAAAAAAGGATACGTTTAAACCACCGCAGCAGAAAAAACGGCGAACCTACACATCAGACCTTGCTAATGTAGAAAAGAGGATGGATGGTGCCTACAATATTCTGAAAGAAGCAACCCAAAAAAAAGTAACCAGCAATGATAGAGACGAATATGATATATATGGGGCGTTGGTTGCCAGCAAATTGCGAAAACTAGATGACGGGATGAGGGATTACGTGATGAATCAAATCGACAATTTTCTTTTTAAAGCCAAAACGTCTCCTACTTTGAACTATGAACGTCTCCAACTCCAACATCAATCACAGCAATCATTCCAACTTTACGCTACACAAAATACAGAATTTCCATCCGCGACACCATTATCAGCTGCTCAGTGGATATCACCCCTCAACTACCAAGACCTTTATTCTGCAGGTACTCCTTCGCGAACTCATCCCTTACCGGCATCATCAGACTCCATTGCAATTCCCGCCCCGTCACCTTCTACATCATCATCCGACGTTGGGAGTACCAAAAATTTTTACGATAATTTCCCAATACACTAAAGTTCACTAATTATTGAGATTGGATCGATGACTTATTCTGTTAATTTTGTTATTAGTACATGAGAATTTTTTTTAAGTTACTGTTTTACGGAAAAATTATTACAAGTTTATGGAGACTTTTGAAACTATCGCCAGTCGCCAGAAATCGAAGAGTTAACGCTAATCGTTCCTTTGCAGGAATAGCTTTTCTCCACTTCGTATCCTTCTTCGTAATGTGCGGCCCTACTTTGTTTAGCAGACGTTCAAAATCTTCTGCAGACATTCGGCAGAAGTTTGCAAATGCACCAGAAGGCTCCTTAAACAAATCGGCAAGGAGATGTGTGCCATTATACCTTAAAAAGTTACATGTTTTCAAATGTTTAAATAATTTATTTTTATGAGTGACTCACCTGTTCCTGCTCCTATTCAGCGATAATGTCCACCATCTTCTTTTACATTTTTTCTTGTTCTTTTTCAGCAGTAAAAATGCTGAATTCATAAGCACAAACGCCGCTGATGCAATCACTACGTCTTCCACTCCTTCCACTTCCATATTATAAATGAATATTTGTGCTTCCCGCTTCGAATACACCAATACATACAGGCAAATGTGGGGATATAGTTTGGCATTATAGCAAATATTTAAATACAAATATATCGACAAATATTCCAATATATGTGTATTTGCCAAATACCCGAATGTGTGGCGCCGCCTTAAGCCTGTAGGTACCCCCATGGATAAAAATTCAAGCTTTGATAAAACAGAAACCAATGTTTGTAGAAAGGATTTGCCTTTTATTGTTAGGTTGTTTAATGTATTTATCTGTATTGACACGACCAGATATTACTTTTGCTGTGAATTTTCTTAGCCAGTTTGATAATTGTTATACAGAATCACATTGCAAAAGTGCTAAGAGAATTTTGAGGTATTTAAATGGTGCTAAATCATTTTGTTTACAATATGCTGATGATGATTCAGATTTAGTGGGTTATGTTGATTCGGATTTTGCAAGCAATACTTATGACAGGAAGTCATATACTGGCTTCGTATTTAAACTAGCAGGTGGAGCTGTTTCATGGGAGTGCAAAAAACAAACCACTGTAGCTTTAAGCAGTACTGAAGCTGAGTACATGGCTATCACTGAGGCTTCAAAAGAAGCCATTTATTTTAGAAATCTATTTTCAGATTTGTTAGGCATTTCTAAATGTATTACTATCCACAATGATAATCAAAGCGCTCAAAAGTTGGCTATGAACCCTGTATTTCATAAAAGGTCCAAGCACATAGATGTTCGCTACCATTTTATACGAGAAGCTATTTCAAATGAATTGGTTAACCTCAAATATTTGCCCACAGATGAAATGCTAGCAGATGTGTTGACCAAAGCACTTTGTTTCCCAAAACATTCTAAATTTAATTGTGAATTAGGTTTAGGAAAGAATATTATTTAAATAAGTGGGAGTGTTGAAATAATGTAGTATCCAAAAAATATTCCAAAATAATACTCGCTGCTCCATCTAACAGTATTTCCTACAACCATAATGAATTATTGGATGAAAAAAACGTTTGTATTTCGTGCAGAAATTTATTTATAAAATCATAGCAAAGCGCTTTCGACTATCAAGTCATCATCAGTGCGTACCTGTAAGTAAGTGACATTGAAATGAATATAAGAAATTTTGATAATATGAATTTTGAAAAATTGAAAAAATTACTTACTCGTCAGGTGTACAAGAGCCATACCATAAAAATATCATGTGTCCATAGGACCATGTAACAATTTAAAACGGGACATCATATGATTAACATTTAAAAAAATCCTTATTCCAGGATTGAGTTTGATAAAAGTTTCAACAGACAGAGTAACACATGTCTGCTGAACTTAGTATACTGTCAAAAAATCAAAACAAAAAAGCACATAATGCTGCCTACCCTAAAGTAGATTCAATAGCACAATTTGTTTCACTTCCTTTTTTAAATGACAATATTTCTAATAAAATATCAGGTTGCGTCAAAAGCAACATAGACAACATTAAAATTTCTTTTAAAACTAACCATAGCCTCAACAGATACCTTGTCAACACAAAAGATAAAATTGATAAACTTTCAAAAAGTGGCATATACAAGCTAACTTGTGATGATTGTGATGCAGCCTACATTGGAAGAACTTGCAGACCTTTGAAAGCCCGTATAACCGAACATTTAAATCCTAACAAAATTTCAGCCTTTGGTCGCACTGATGATGACTTGATAGTCGAAAGCGCTTTGCTATGATTTTATAAATAAATTTCTGCACGAAATACAAACCTTTTTTTCATCCAATTACATTGGAACGTGCACACAGCTTGACAATTTTCACTTAAGTGACTACAGTATGGTAGACATGGCTGTTAAATACAAGAAGCTTTCCATAAAGAGATCGATGATTCAACTGGACATTTGGTTTGTGAACAACTGCATAAAGGAACAGGTGACCCCCACCTTTGCTACTATTAAAACGTCTAGGAATGTCAGCCACAGCATTAAATCAGAAATGGAATTAAGATTACTTAAGCAAACTATCTGTAAACACTATTCTAAACTCAACCTAATTAATTGTGAACTTAAAAACATTTATGATAATTTAGTCAGATCAATCAACGTTACATTTTTACAAGATTTCTTTAATGAAGTAAATACTGAAGTTGACATAGCCAAGAAGATTAAATTTGAAAAAGTTGATAAAAAGCTCAAATATTTGATTAAACAAAAACATGATTTTTGGAAAAATAAACAAAGAAACAATAAGAAATTTTCAGATTTCACTTTTCATGATAGAGTCAAAAATCTTTCTAACATTGTGTTCGATGATGACGAAATGGACCTGTTGAAGTTGGGACTCAAATTTGCTTTGGGCTCTCAAGTTTCTGAGAGAAACCTATTGGAGTTTGCAGTGGAAGTTGATGTTGTTATTGAACAGCTCTCTAAGGACTATAATGTTAAAAAGATCATTCGTAATGATATTCATAACTTTCTATACAAAATTAAACGTAGTAAACAACACTTTAAGATTCATCCTCATAAACATTTTCATTTTATTCTTAAGAAAATCAAAATTAAAATCAAAGACCATAACCTCATATTTTCAAAAGCAGACAAAGGTAATTGTTTAGTCATTTTAAACAAGTTAGATTACATTGATAAAGTAGAAAATTTCCTTTCTGAACATAACTTCAAACTTTTATCATCAAATCCATTTACCAATTTTATTAGAAAATTGAAAACTCAGTTGAATATCCATAAAGATTTTTTCATCAAACATTCAGCCCCTTATTCTCTCATTAGCAGCAACCCAGTCATTCCTCGCTTGTATGGACTTCCAAAGATCCACAAGATCGACATACCAATAAGACCAGTAGTTAGCTTCTCAATTTTAGCTTCATTTATTTACAGGCTTATTAAAGACCTGACACACTTCACTCCAAAATATGCAGTAAGTAACTCTTTAGATTTAATAAACAAATTGAATGATTTAAATTTACCTCAAGAAAGCTTGATGATTTCCTTTGATGTAAGTAATCTTTTCACTTCAGTCCCGAAAATAGAAACCTTACGACTTGTAAGTGAGGCCTTAAGCCTTGCTCAAGTTGATACAAATTCCATAACCTACATTTTGACCTTGTTAAACTTTTGCCTTTCACAGGATTTTTTTGTTTTTAATGACAAATTTTATAAACAACCAGATGGACTTGCCATGGGTAGTTGTTTATCTCCTTTTTTAGCAGATATTTTCATGAATAATTTAGAAACTAAATTCATTATCACTGCAAATAACCCAGAAATTTTACATTGGTTTAGATATGTTGATGATTGTTTGGTATTTGTGAATGGTGACATTGGCATTGTCAGCAATCTTCTGACAAAAATAAACCAAGTACACCCTAGTATCAAATTCACACTTGAATTAGAATCTAATAATAAATTAAATTTCTTAGACTTTACAATCAATAAAAACAATAATCTTTTAAATTTTAGCATATTCAGGAAACCCACACAAACCGATCACGTTATAACCAGCTTCTCCAATCACCCCCATCAACACAAAATGGCAGCCTTCAATTGTTACATTCATAGACTTTTGAATATGCCCCTTTCCACAGTTGGTTATCAAAATGAATTGAATATCATTAAACAAATAGCTTCAAATAACCATTATAACCCAAATATTATTAATAGTTTGATCCAAAAAATCAAAAACAAAAAAGCACATAATGCTGCCTACCCTAAAGTAGATTCAATAGCACAATTTGTTTCACTTCCTTTTTTAAATGACAATATTTCTAATAAAATATCAGGTTGCATCAAAAGCAACATAGACAACATTAAAATTTATTTTAAAACTAACCATAGCCTCAACAGATACCTTGTCAACACAAAAGATAAAATTGATAAACTTTCAAAAAGTGGCATATACAAGCTAAATTGTGATGATTGTGATGCAGCCTACATTGGAAGAACTTGCAGACCTTTGAAAGCCCGTATAACCGAACATTTAAATCCTAACAAAATTTCAGCCTTTGGTCGCACTGATGATGACTTGATAGTCGAAAGCGCTTTGCTATGATTTTATAAATAAATTTCTGCACGAAATACAAACCTTTTTTTCATCCAATTACATTGGAACGTGCACACAGCTTGACAATTTTCACTTAAGTGACTACAGTATGGTAGACATGGCTGTTAAATACAAGAAGCTTTCCATAAAGAGATCGATGATTCAACTGGACATTTGGTTTGTGAACAACTGCATAAAGGAACAGGTGACCCCCACCTTTGCTACTATTAAAACGTCTAGGAATGTCAGCCACAGCATTAAATCAGAAATGGAATTAAGATTACTTAAGCAAACTATCTGTAAACACTATTCTAAACTCAACCTAATTAATTGTGAACTTAAAAACATTTATGATAATTTAGTCAGATCAATCAACGTTACATTTTTACAAGATTTCTTTAATGAAGTAAATACTGAAGTTGACATAGCCAAGAAGATTAAATTTGAAAAAGTTGATAAAAAGCTCAAATATTTGATTAAACAAAAACATGATTTTTGGAAAAATAAACAAAGAAACAATAAGAAATTTTCAGATTTCACTTTTCATGATAGAGTCAAAAATCTTTCTAACATTGTGTTCGATGATGACGAAATGGACCTGTTGAAGTTGGGACTCAAATTTGCTTTGGGCTCTCAAGTTTCTGAGAGAAACCTATTGGAGTTTGCAGTGGAAGTTGATGTTGTTATTGAACAGCTCTCTAAGGACTATAATGTTAAAAAGATCATTCGTAATGATATTCATAACTTTCTATACAAAATTAAACGTAGTAAACAACACTTTAAGATTCATCCTCATAAACATTTTCATTTTATTCTTAAGAAAATCAAAATTAAAATCAAAGACCATAACCTCATATTTTCAAAAGCAGACAAAGGTAATTGTTTAGTCATTTTAAACAAGTTAGATTACATTGATAAAGTAGAAAATTTCCTTTCTGAACATAACTTCAAACTTTTATCATCAAATCCATTTACCAATTTTATTAGAAAATTGAAAACTCAGTTGAATATCCATAAAGATTTTTTCATCAAACATTCAGCCCCTTATTCTCTCATTAGCAGCAACCCAGTCATTCCTCGCTTGTATGGACTTCCAAAGATCCACAAGATCGACATACCAATAAGACCAGTAGTTAGCTTCTCAATTTTAGCTTCATTTATTTACAGGCTTATTAAAGACCTGACACACTTCACTCCAAAATATGCAGTAAGTAACTCTTTAGATTTAATAAACAAATTGAATGATTTAAATTTACCTCAAGAAAGCTTGATGATTTCCTTTGATGTAAGTAATCTTTTCACTTCAGTCCCGAAAATAGAAACCTTACGACTTGTAAGTGAGGCCTTAAGCCTTGCTCAAGTTGATACAAATTCCATAACCTACATTTTGACCTTGTTAAACTTTTGCCTTTCACAGGATTTTTTTGTTTTTAATGACAAATTTTATAAACAACCAGATGGACTTGCCATGGGTAGTTGTTTATCTCCTTTTTTAGCAGATATTTTCATGAATAATTTAGAAACTAAATTCATTATCACTGCAAATAACCCAGAAATTTTACATTGGTTTAGATATGTTGATGATTGTTTGGTATTTGTGAATGGTGACATTGGCATTGTCAGCAATCTTCTGACAAAAATAAACCAAGTACACCCTAGTATCAAATTCACACTTGAATTAGAATCTAATAATAAATTAAATTTCTTAGACTTTACAATCAATAAAAACAATAATCTTTTAAATTTTAGCATATTCAGGAAACCCACACAAACCGATCACGTTATAACCAGCTTCTCCAATCACCCCCATCAACACAAAATGGCAGCCTTCAATTGTTACATTCATAGACTTTTGAATATGCCCCTTTCCACAGTTGGTTATCAAAATGAATTGAATATCATTAAACAAATAGCTTCAAATAACCATTATAACCCAAATATTATTAATAGTTTGATCCAAAAAATCAAAAACAAAAAAGCACATAATGCTGCCTACCCTAAAGTAGATTCAATAGCACAATTTGTTTCACTTCCTTTTTTAAATGACAATATTTCTAATAAAATATCAGGTTGCATCAAAAGCAACATAGACAACATTAAAATTTATTTTAAAACTAACCATAGCCTCAACAGATACCTTGTCAACACAAAAGATAAAATTGATAAACTTTCAAAAAGTGGCATATACAAGCTAAATTGTGATGATTGTGATGCAGCCTACATTGGAAGAACTTGCAGACCTTTGAAAGCCCGTATAACCGAACATTTAAATCCTAACAAAATTTCAGCCTTTGGTCAACATTTGAGGTTTAACAACCACAACTTTAGTCCAAATAGGAATTCAAAAATTTTACAGGAGGTGAGTTCCAAAAATTACAATAGATTAGATTTTCTTGAAGATTTACATATTAACAAGGAATTACTGAATAATGATCTTTGTCTCAATACTCAAGTCAACTTAAACAGAGCTTACATTCCTCTTCATAGACGTTTAAAATAAAAATAAAATTAAAAAAAAACTCATACATTTAAATTATTAACTCATTTAATTGCTCTTAAATTCTTTCTCGATGATGATATCGCTTGAACCCATTCTGCAGTTTGCTTAGTTCCCTCCCTCTCGACTGTCCTTTCAATTCTCAGAACATTAACTACTGCTTTCATTGTATAACTTATAATTTCAACTTCAGGTTCTGTTTTTCTTGAGCTTGGGCTTTTGCTTGTGCCATGTCAAGTTCTCATTAGACTTTCTCTTGGTACAGTAATTTCCTTTGTTTTGATGAATAGAAATACTGAATTGAGTATTTCTGAAACAATTTGAAAATTTCTTAAATCCCTACTGTTTGTAGTGCCTCTTGGTTCTGTGCTACCTTTTTTAGCGCTTTGAGATTGGGAAGGTTCTCATTAGACTTGCCCCATGGTCCATAGCATTGAATTGGTGTCACAAACCCCCAAGAGATTGTGTCTTAAGCCGGGTTTTATACACATCGGGTTGAAGTTCTCATTAGACTTTCCTCTCGGTTTGTCATATTTCCTTGGGTTTGGAACAACAGAACTATAAATAGACTTACAGATAAATTATTGGAAAATTTCTTATAAAAATTTTCTGGTATGGGTTCATCAGTTTGGTTACCATATTTGCTACTTTTGAGATTGGGAAAGTTCTCATCAGACCTATCTCAAGATCTTATGTTCTAATCTGGTTTCCAAGGATGCTGAACCAATAATAATAATATGAAGTAATTATGTGTGTTTCCTTGGTAATCCTAGAGCTGACGGTTTGAAAAAAGTTTTTTAGTTCTCATTAGACTATAAAAGTTTCTTTAACTTTGGTTCTGTCACCTTGAAACATTTTCATGATTAAATCACAAAATTTGACTAACTTGTCATTTTTTATCAATTTTAAAAGCACATATCATTATATTTATAGGTAATTTTCTATGCTATAACTTCATTGTCATTGTTAACTTTCGATACAATGTCAATTTTTATTCATTTAGTTAGACAATAGACTAAGCTTCAACAGACATGTGTTACTCTGCCTGTTGAAACTTTCTTAAATCATTTCTGTTTATGGTACCTCTTGGTTTTGGGATACCCTTTTGTCGCTTTGGGGAGTGTGAAGGTTCTCATTAGACCTATCTCATGATCCTGAGCATGGAATTGGTTTCACAAATTACCAAGGGACTGTGTCTTAAGCCTGGTTCTATGAACTTCGGGTGGAGGTTCTCATTAGACCTTTCCCGGTTTGTTATATTTCCTTGGGTTTGGATGAACAGAACTATAAATAGATTTACAGATCAATTTGACTAATTGGTCATTCAACAATTTTCAAAACATAGATCAGTGTTTCCAGAAGTTCATGTTCGAAGCCAATTGTCATTGTCAACTTTTGACACAATGTCAATTTCATTCATATTTCATTTAGTTTGACAGTATACTAAGTTCAGCAGACATGTGTTACTCTGTCTGTTGAAACTTTTATCAAACTCAATCCTGGAATAAGGATTTTTTAAAATGTTAATCATATGATGTCCCGTTTTAAATTGTTACATGGTCCTATGGACACATGATATTTTTATGGTATGGCTCTTGTACACCTGACGAGTAAGTAATTTTTTCAATTTTTCAAAATTCATATTATCAAAATTTCTTATATTCATTTCAATGTCACTTACTTACAGGTACGCACTGATGATGACTTGATAGTCGAAAGCGCTTTGCTATGATTTTATAAATAAATTTCTGCACGAAATACAAACCTTTTTTTCATCCAATTACATTGGAACGTGCACACAGCTTGACAATTTTCACATAATGAATTATGTCTGTCTCTTCCAAATATAATAAAGTCAGTCTGTTACCGAGTTTCACAGGAGAGCTATCGTTGCCTTTTATTTAGTCCATTGTGCTTACAACATACCTTGTTCGTGTGGTAAGAGTTATATAGGTGAAACATCAAGACCATTGATTGTGCGCCAGGAAGAACATAAAAGTAACATCAGAAATAAAAAAATAACGGGTTCGAAAATATCCGAACATAGTCTAACATCTGACGGCGATCGTATGATGGAATGGAATAATACCAAAATTTTATTGAGAGAATCAAATCAAGAAAAAAGAAAGTTAAAGGAAACCGCGTGCATTCTTTTATCGAACAACTGCTTTTCAACCAATTCCATCGAAATGGACCAAACCTGGTTACCTCTCCTCAGAGACGAAATAAGAACTAATAGAATGGTGATTGATTGATACCGAACACCCTATGTATCATGATACCAAATGTCAATCAAAAGAATTAATGTATGACAGATTTCATTTGACTCTGTCAAAGAAAAATCTTATTTCCAAAACCGCAATTCAAATTCAGTTTCTTCAGCGTCTTTCCAAGAAGTTTTGATAACGGAGGCAGATACAGCCTCCGAAACGTCAACAATTTTCAAAAAAAGCGAAGTATTCTTTGTTAATTAAATTCAGTGTAGGGTAGGTTACTGACAAAAATTAATTTCTTTCAAGACAGCAGTCTTGTGAACGCAGTAACTTATCGAGCAAATTAATTAATTTGCCCTTCTACACTTGTACAGATTTCTTTGGATTAAAATTTTTTCATTTTCAGATTGTGGAAGGTCATAAACCCAAAAAATCATGTCAAGAATCGGATTTCCTCCATAAAATCAAACTTTCAATCAATATATTTATTTAGATTTTGTCCCCCACAACGATCACTGACACCTGACTTCTTCTATGGAACTTGGAAGAGATTGAAAATACCGAAATAAATGGGTCGCTATTTCAGAACTTCCTCTACCTCCTTGACCTTCATGCCACATGAAACAGTCGCCTTGTTTAGTAACTACATTATAAATCGTAAAATTATAGGTGGCTAATCGACGTTTATAAAATAACGCATTATTTGTGGGGTCACTAGGACAGAGCAAGACTTGTTGCAAATCGAAATTGCAACTGATGATGTTATTGTTATTAAGAGCAGCCTCTTTGTCCAGTCGTTTTGCTTCTCGAGCGTTATCTTTTAGTTTTTGGTGTGCAAGATAATCTGTCTTCATCTCTTCTGTTGGATTAGCTTCGCTATTGAAGGCTCCACAAATCCGACATTGGTCTGTGAAACCCCAGATTGAAGTTGTCTTTAAAACAATTTCGGTAGGTGGATAACTTTGCCGTTGTCCTTCCATTTTCTTGACACCATTGAACGTACATCCTGTATATGGTAGCTAAATTCAATGAAGAGTCCAAGTATTTTCGTGCAATATCTGCTCTGCAGTAATGGGATGGAACGCATGGAAAACTTTTGATGTGCAACATTATGTCTTGGATTATAGTGGGATCCAAGGTGCCACTTTTGCCCTTTCCACGTCCATCAGATGCTGCAATATTTTCCTTTGACCGCTTCTTCATAGCGACGTCGACAACGCCTTTTCGAATCCCTAGTGTGTTGAGGAACATAACTTTACAGACTTTTTTTCTACTTCCATCAATCGGAAGGAAATAATTAATTGAGAAATTCCTTCTGGACTCATGCTCGGTTGTTTTAGTTTTTTTAACTTTTTTTTTTTCGTGTTAGCATGAATAAAATTCGTTGGCGTGAATAGTCACCCAGTTCGTAATAGGCCTTGAAAATATTAAGCTTTTCAGCTTCTGGGATTCTTGAACATTTCAATCTGCAGGTTTCCTTGCAAGGAGGCATCATTTGGATAGCTGGTCTCATTACACCTTTTTTTGAAACGTATTCCTTCCCTAAGAGTCTATTTTTTTTCTAATATTTCTCTGCCAAAGGTCTGGATTTATTCTTTTTCTGCGGGGCTTATTAGTCACTTCTGGATGTTCCTCCATTCCTACTAACTGGTTTCTTGTATGTAATACCTCAGGGTTAGAAGAATCATTACTAATATTTGCTTCTTCAGAATCAGAAGAAGTATTACTAGGAAAATATTCAGATTCACTTGGAGAAAAATCACTGAAACTGCCATCACCACCGGCCGTTCGAAAAACTTGAATAGTTACATAATGACTCGGTCCGGGTAGTGAAACCTGATCGTTCCATGATTATTCTTGAAGACACGCTGGGCCATGTTTGAAGGTGTAATCCCCCTTGTAAACCTGTAAAGAGTTGGTATCTCAACAGAATTTCATAACCTAACTTTATGAAAACATTATAAAAACTATTTCTTTGTCAAATATACCCTGAGATACACTTGTTAACCTTTTGCCTTTGATTGGTTCATGGTCACCATACTCAAAATTTTAGCCACTCTGGATAGCATTGTAACTATAGAATCGAGTTAATCGGTTGAACCTATGAATGTAAAATCTGAACTTAACCTCAATAATTGCCGCAATAAGTAGGCATCTTCAGTTCTGTACTCTCAAAACCATAAATGCAGCGATGCAAGTTTTGTAATAACTAGGTATCTCTAGTTACACATTTTTAACATAAAAGCTAATGAGTATTTTTAAAGTTTGTTTAGTGCACTAACCTGGTATCTTTAGTTATCCACTGTTAGCACCATAAACGAACCTCTGAGCATTCTGTAAAAAATAGATGTCTTCAGTTACCCATTTATAACTTAAAAACGAGCATGTATTTTATTGTATCTACTTTTTACATTTTTTACTAGATCTCGCTACATTACTTCGACAAGTTATTACATTAAATTCGGCTTGGTCTGGACTATATGCAATCGTGGATATCTTGAAATTGCAAAATTTGGAGTTACCTAGTTCTTACATTCAGGCGACAAAATTATGTCACTGATAATGCTTTATTAACTTAAAAGAACAAAATGAGATAATAAATATTATGAAGAACAAAATGTCCAACATTAGAGCGGTGGGCAAAAAGAGTCTTCAAACATTTCAAAAGGGAATAATAATGTCCATAAATTCACTGAAAATGTTATAAAATGATATGAAATAAAAATTCTTGATCAGTTATATTCTGACCCACAGGTTGAATCCGGATTCTTCCGAAAAATTTTGGTGGTGGTTTATGAGCATTCCTCTCCACTAGATGCTCTATTTAGAGTAAGGATGATCATTTTAGGAAAAAATCCAGAAATTTTGAAGTCCCATATGTAACGAAGTTACGAATTTCGTAGTGTTAAGTTAGACAGAAGCGACAAGTTTATTTTTAATTACATATCTCAGTTATTAATAGACATCAACGATCTACGCAAGCCCAACAGAGCTTGGGAAGGGATAGCCAGGTTAGCTTTCAAGTGAAGTGGACTTTTAAAATCAGTTGTGTCCTAGCCGATCAAGTGTGCAACACGTAAAGAAGAACCATCCGGTCCAGTCGACCAGCCGGAGCCCAGAAGTTATCGAAGTATGTAAGTTACATTTCTGCGCATGTCTAATACATTAGGAGAGGAAGCAGCATAGCTGCAATCCTTGTCGTTGTGTGCCTGCCGTTGAACCAGCTACAAGCTCCAAGAGAATATTGGTAAGACATTGTGCCTGATACCGTTTAGATTTTGCTTATTTTATGCCACGTTCTATCTTATTTTTTTTTTTTTGATGAGTGATTTACCGACTGACATGTATACACAGGTCCCATTTTATTCGAGAGGCCCATTGTGAGGTTTCACATAACCATTTTTTTTCTATGCGTGATAGTACTTGTAACGTCTAGTTATTATATAATTTCTTGGTAGTCCGTTGACCGTTGTGTGATTACACAGGTCCCATTTTATTTCGAAGGCCCGTTGTGAGATTTCACAGTGCCGTCTAGTTATCATTTAATTTCTCGGTAGTCCGTTGATCGTTGTGTGGTTACACAGGTCCCATTTTATTTCAAAGGCCCGTTGTGAGATTTCACAGTGCCGTCTAATTAACATATAATTCCTTAGTAATCAATCGACCGTTGTGTGGCTACACAGGTCATATTGATATAATCTCCGTGTCTTACCGCAGACCGAAAGAATATACGTTGTGAGGTTTTCACAGGATATTAATGGTCGAGTAGAATCAAGAATAGTACACTTAATATATTTCATTGAAAAGATAGAACGTGGTTCAGTACTATGCAGCTTTCATGTAATAGGATAATTAAGAATCAATGTCTCCCTGCTTTCGCATGCCCGTAGAGCTTGTCCGCCACCTGAACACGTCGCTTTTCGAGTCTTGGTAATAATCCGTCCGTATATCCCGCTTGAGCTTATCGCAACTTCTTCCTGCATGTCGCTACGCTTTTGTACCACTTTTTTTTCAAATGTCTTTCCTGTATACTTTATTGAAATAGACTCCCCTGCATATTTTCTTAAAAATTCATTGCAAAACCCCTTTCCTTGGCATGTGTTTTGTGAATTGAGCTTTTGACATATAAATAAACATTGCTTTGTCTATTGATTGGTGTCATAATTTCTGTAATTGTTTTTGACCCTTGGGTATTTAACTTCTTCACTGCACCTACCCGGAGCTAGTGGCCCTTCACACGTTAAACAGAGGTGGCGCCCGAGGCAATCCGTAACCTGGACTCGGCGTCAAAGTGAGCGGTGACGGCGAAAGAACGTCACACATACATATACTGAAGATAGGGTTTAAGATGAATACATGGTGGCTCAGATGTTCCAAAAGGCAAATGTATCATTAGTACATCATCAACGTCAGAATATTGTTGCGAAAATGAATCTTCTAGTACTTCAACCACTTCTGATAGCCAAATGAATCCTGTTACTGTCATTGATAATGGACCTGAGACAACTAAAGATACCATAAAGAACCATAAGTGGAAACTAACAGCCACACATGCACCGTACTGTCAGTCCGGACGGTCAGTTTGTTCCATGGCATTGAATGGTCCTTTTCATATGAACTGCGTCAGAATGCTGAAAATGAGTTTTTACCATGCGTACTGTCAGTCCGGACCAATGACACATTATGTCTAGACTCCGTTATTAACATTTCGAGCTGCGTTTACATTCTAAGCATAATTTTTATTGCCGCCTTGTTTCGCGGAACATAGTTGCCAGTCAACCTTAAAATCGCCAAAGCTGAGTTTCTGCTTAATTATCTGCTTATATACAATGTAAATAAGCAGATAATTGCCGCGAAACAAGCGGTAAAAAACCTTGTGCTTAGATTGTGACCCTGTGTTAATCGCAGCTAAAAGTGAAAATAACGCAGTCTAGCCGTAATATATCATCGGTCCGGACTAATAAGGACTGACCGGTCAGTCACATGTGAAATGGGTATAAGCGAAGCAGAAGTGACGAACACCAGTGCGAAACAAGTGTGCTAATTTTTCGGAACCGCATTTGGAATAATATAATCCGTACATCGAAATATATATAAAATAAATATAAAAGCTGTTTACTCGAAGAACAGCCAACTATAGTCACCTTTTCGAGAGTGAACTCTGTAGCGTTCATTTTGTCGCTAAATTTTTACCAATAAGTTATTATGAAATATTTGCTAATAACGCCCTTCTGCTGCTACTGCTTAGCAGTTGGCGCTATCATGTAACTGATGTTTAGCGAACGCTATTTTAAAAATCTTGCTGGAATACTATCACAGGAATCTGCCTGTGCTACGTGTGTGTTTCAGGGAATCTTAATGAGACTACTTAGTAAAAATGATCTTACAAGTGTTTTATTCAAATTTTAAGACAAACCAGATTCTTGTAAATAAATACTTCATAGGGGTGCATTCTCCTTTTAAATAATGAGATTTGCTGTTCTTTTACTGGTTTTGTGGAAAATACAAAATGGGTGAAATTCACTAACTTTCTTGTCCTGATTGGAATTATCGAAAAGCTCTTGACTTATCGTAAAGTCCTTATCTTATCCTAAGTTAGACTCTCTCTCGAGATTTATTCAAAACATATCATTTTCACTTCGAGAAGTATAAGACGCTGACAGAAGATGGCGCCACATTCTGTTCTGACAGAACTACGACATACCAAAAAATCGTGGGGGAGAGGGAGCCGTCAAGCTGAATGGAAGAGGCGTTAATTTAGGTCCTTTTGACAATTTTTGGGATTCGTGAAAGTGATTATTTTGAAGAGGTGAGATGGTTACGATAATCGATACGAGCAAAATTGTGCATCCATCGTTGGATGAAGTTGGATTTTAAAATTGGACCTGCCATCATGTCAAAAGTTTCCTCCTCCAAACTTGGAGCCTACCTTTCTGATAAATTTTTTACCTAAATAACCCTCCGAGCGAGGTAAGTTACAAACATTTCCACTGAGCCAGTAAATAAAACAGAGATTTTCTTTCATAGGGTTATTTGATGTTGTAAGATTCATATTTCTTGGTTATAGAATAGTAACCTACCCTAACCATTTTGGAAAATTATTGTTATTTAATGGAATGTTGATGGACCCCACCTTCTACAGAAATGTCCATTTATTTTGCTCATTAATGGTACCCTGCCTGTCACAGACTGGTACTCGTCTGATGAAAAATTGTATTGGACTTCCGCTAACTTTCAAAATTAGGAAAAAGCTTCTGCTGTTGAGCCAACGCAGGATTCTTCAAGAACAAGCATTTATTTATTATACTATTAGTGTCACTTCCACTTTTTAATATGGATTCTTATATGATTATTTCTCTTATATCATGCTGTACAGCAGACGCCCAGTACCGAGCTAACGCTTCTTCCGAACATAAAGGTATCACTGACTTGCTAGTAGATAGCAAAATAACTTTTAACTTCTATCCACTTTCAATTCCATATCAATTTATTAAATATATTACTCGGGGTTAAGGAGGTCATTTCAATGTTGGTTCAGGCAACTGTTGTTACACACATCTGTAGCGTACACGCATAGTCTATTTGACAGTAGTTATTACTATTTTCTTTTAATTTCAAAATTTTTATTTGAACTCAACATACATTTAAATGCATCGAATAGTTGCGGTCAAAGCTCTAGCTCTATATATATATATATAATATATATATATATATATATATATATATATATATATATATATATATATATATATATATATATTACATATTCAGGGGAAATATAATGTGAAGAAGGAAAATCTGTGTATTACTTTTTGATTTTATAGGTCTTCAACAGTACGGTCCAATCATATCAATTTAATATTGATATCAATACAGTTTATTTGATAAACAATTTGTTATCAACAATTATTTTTTTTATATATATTTGTTTCTCTTTCTACACAATGTAACAAAAATAACCATGTATTATTTCTTGAGGAAAAAATGATTTATATTTAGGGATCAGAATTTTTATATTTATTCAATATAAATTCTGTTTCCCTTGAATATAAATTGAATGTATTTAGTTATCAAAGAGCAAGATAAATCATGATTTAAAAAAAAATGGTTCCTTAATATTAATTGAAGTGGAAGGAAAAAAATTGTTAATTAATAAATCCGTTTTTTAAGCAACAACAAATTTTTTTTAAGAAACGATTTTTTTTTATTTTAATTTGCTTCAAAGATCATGTTTCCAAAAAACATTAAATCATCTTATGAACAATGCATTTGTTTTTAATTTTTTTTTAAACAATGCCAGGTAGCTTCTGATCATAATAAAACGGATCGGTGGTAATATTGAGAAAAAGTAACCTTTCAAAAGTAGTTTCAAAGAAAGAAAAAAATCTCAGATTTGTTATTCAACAATTATGGCAATTGCAATATTCCTGGTCAAGTAGGAAAAAAAATGTTGATTAACCAATGCCTAATTAACTGGAAAATCATGACAATTTTTTTCCCGCGTATTATTGTAATTCTTAATTTTGATATTTGATAAGTTTTAAGAATATTCATTCATTAAAGGTCCAAAGTATGCGTGTTTTGCGCGTACCCGTTTTAGGGCGTATTTTCAACCGTCTGGGAAAATTATAAATATTGGTCCTACCATCTACACGCTAATCCGAATTGAATGACACCTCATTCATATTATTGGAGGCGGCGAAAAAAATCTGAAAGGCACTTGATTGAATTGTGGTTGAGATATCATTCCTGTTTTTGGCTTATTGATACTACAGATTTTGCAAGAAAAGTAGTAATGATATTCATACGAGACAACTGAAATACTGATCAAAGTTAAGTCGAAGTAATTGAAGATTCATTTACAAATTCTATTATAATAAATTTTTGAAATTTTGGATTGCTTTTGTTTCCACGCACTTATCCACCATGAACATTTGTAAGAGTGGGGAAAACAAGGATATCTTTTGGTGGATGAATGCAGAATAACAAAAACAAAAAAAAATTGATAAAAATATTAGTGATTTCATCAGATTTGTTGACTACATGATCATACTCCTGACACCAGCAGAAACCATCTTGTAGACCATGCTTTGATTTTAATATTTCAACCATTTGCCGGTCGTGATCTCCAAGCATTGGTTTTTTTTTTATGTAATGATGATGTCACTGGGAAAGTTTTGTCAAAAAATATTCTGGGAAGTGTCATTCTTTGTAAAAATACAGGATTGTACATCAACGTGATAACGAGTGATGTGGATGTGAATAGGAAAACGAGGAAACATCAAATACATGAAAAAAAATAAAAATTCGGAGTAAAAATAATTCTTTTTGCTTGTCAGTCATAACAATTCTATCATTTCAGATTCCAAAAGGTTTTGTTTTATTTTCCCATTTCGAAAATTTTTTGGAATACGAATCGAAAAAAGAATTCAAAATGGTTTTAAGCTCACAGAAAACCATATTCACTCCAAATATGGAGAAATGATGAATACACTGTTAACCTTTCAGGTGAGATAGAATTTATAGAATACTACAAAAATGACATTAATGTCGTTTGATTCTGTTGATTTCAGATAATCAGCACTTCAACAGCACTGGCATTAAAAATATAGCAGGAAAATGCCTTCATAAATGTCGACCCCACAATTACATTATGTAAAAGAATTAACCAATTTTTACCCAGACACTGTATTGAAACACAACTCCCAGAAATATTTATAAACTGAGATTAAGAATGAACAACCACCATAAATATGTTCAAATTTCATGAAGGATTTATTGACAGTGATTATTGATAGCAACAGATTACCTAAATGACAGCACAATAGTATAGGAAATTGGCCCACAGTGGGACTTCCCTGAAATTTACATATGTTTTTGGTATCGAGTTTCTGATAATATGTTTTTATGGGCCCAATCCTCCAAGGCCAATGATTTAGGTCTCAGGGCCGTATTTAGTATATTATGGTTAGAGTGCTCATCGGCAAAAAATGTACTGATAAATACTCTCCCCAATCTTTCTATATGGCTTTATTGAACCTAATCTGCCACCGTTTTCTTTTGTTCCGGTGGAGATTTTTCAACAAAAAATCCGATATTGTTTATATGTTTTCTTCATGTTTCCTAACTACGGTACGAAACTATAGAGGATGATTTGTTGGGTCGTTTTAAGAAAAAAGTTCCAATGAACAGGTCCTGAGTTGCTTCGTTTCTAAGATAAAAGTTTTTTCAACGCCCTGTATTTCAGAAACGACGACCCAAAGAATCACCCTCTGTAGTTTTATACCGTAGTTAGGAAACTCGTAGGAAACATAAAAAAAAATCGGATATTTGTTAGTATCTATCAGTAAAACTTTTCCGTTAACCACCTTAACTATTAGGTGCCCAACAAACAAAAAACAAAATTGCAATCGAATAAAAATCTAAATGAGGAATGCTATCAACTTGGATGTATACTTTGTTGTAATATCTGCAAAAAAAAAACTTTGATGAAAGCATTTAAATATTAACATTTTGTTCAGAACGGTTTTGATGTGATTTAAGTAAAAAGTATGAAAGCATTTTTTTCTAAAGACGTGCTATTTCTTATGTTTACATGCCATGACAACACTAGCAATCTATTCGGGACTGAAGTGTAGATGGTATTAATTCTAAATACAACCAACATATGTCAATAGTAATCAAAATAGCATTGGAAAATAAAAAATGAGCACACAAATATTAATATTTGACACATTGACAGTAGTTGTTTAAGTTATTGAAATGCTTATGCTTCTTTAAATTCTTTGAGTTCAAGTTTATTATTCAATTCATGTTTTGATTTTTCCGAAATGCTTATATTTAAAAAGTGAAAATGGATCCCATGCAACTATTTCCTTGTTATGTCTGTATGATGTACGGAGAATGGCACGAATCGACCGAGAGGGCGACTTTCATAAAAGGGAAGTGGCTTTCACAAGAAGAAATGAACAGGCCATATAGAATAAGGTAAGTCCTGATACAATATTGTGTGTAAATTGCAATGTAGCAATTCCTGATGAAATTGCTGTGTTTGCAATGGCTGTGAAGATCTGGTTAGGATATCTTTAGCAGCTTGATTTACTGTATTTATAAAACAAAATATTTATATTCCCGAAGGAGTAAGATGTTGCGACCATCATTTGGATGAACAAAGACCATGCTTAATGCTTTGTTGCCTGGATTAGACTCTGTCAATTGTCCATACCTTTTAAAAGGAGAAAATCTCCAAGCTTTCTTACAACGTTTACGTAACATTGCAAATAAGAAATTTCAAGATTTTTGTGACGAAAATTCTCATTCGGACGACGAATTTAAAATAATGACTTCCATTTAGCAAATACGGATTGTGAAGAAATATCAGAGATAATACAAAACTTGAAAAATAAAAAAAATCAGGATTAGACAAAATAACGGCAGAAATAATCAAAGAAGTAACACAAGAAATATCACCAGTATTAACTTTCCTCGTAAATAGGTCCATTAACGAAGGCAAATTTCCAGAACCATTGAAACACTCAGTAATAACACCAATTTTCAAAAAAGGTGATAAACTGGAAGTTAGCCACTATCGTCCGATTTCTATAATCTCCACTATCAGTAAGATTTTCGAAAAAATTATGCAGAAAAGAATTATATCGTTTCTGAATAAATATCAAATCTTATCAAACCGACAATATGGCTTCCGAGAGGGAAACTGTACTTCAGATGCTATTTCGGGGTTGACGGGGATGAAAAACGCTTCAATAGATAAAAAACAACCATCAATATGTATCTTCGTCGACCTAGCAAAAGCATTTGACACAGTAGATCACAAACAGCTCTTACTTACACTAGAAAATATAGGAATCAAAGGAGTCGCTTACAACCTTCTAAAAAGTTACCTGCTTGACCGAAAACAGTGTGTGAGCATCAATAATATAGTAAGCGAATAGAAATCTATAACGTACGGTATCCCTCAAGGAACAATATTAGGCCCAACTTTATTTAATATATACCTTAACGACCTGTTTGAACAAGAATTGAAGGGAGAAGTTACAAGCTTTGCAGATGACACAGCTGTTTTCTATCAAGACAGTAACTGGACAGTACTGAAAAATACTATAGAGATCGATTTCAAGAAAATAACTGACTTTTTCGACTATAAATGTTTAACCATCAATTACGATAAAACAGTTTACATGCCTTTCACATCTTACAACAATAACTTACCAATATTTAAAGAAATTACCATCAATCACGATAAAAACGAACCAATGACTATAAAATCAGTAAATAATATCAAATATTTAGGAATATATATCGACATCCATTTGAAATGGGAGGAGCAAATAAATTATGTGAAAATTGTCAAGCTGTGTGCACGTTCCAATGTAATTGGATGAAAAAAAGTTTGTATTTCGTGCAGAAATTTATTTATAAAATCATAGCAAAGCGCTTTCGACTATCAAGTCATCATCAGTGCGTACCTGTAAGTAAGTGACATTGAAATGAATTTAAGAAATTTTGATAATATGAATTTTGAAAAATTGAAAAAATTACTTACTCGTCAGGTGTACAAGAGCCATACCATAAAAATATCATGTGTCCATAGGACCATGTAACAAGTTAAAACGGGACATCATATGATTAACATTTTAAAAAATCCTTATTCCAGGATTGAGTTTGATAAAAGTTTCAACAGACAGAGTAACACATGTCTGCTGAACTTAGTATACTGTCAAACTAAATGAAATATGAATGAAATTGACATTGTGTCAAAAGTTGACAATGACAATTGGCTTCGAACATGAACTTCTGGAAACACTGATCTATGTTTTGAAAATTGTTGAATGACCAATTAGTCAAATTGATCTGTAAGTCTATTTATAGTTCTGTTCATCCAAACCCAAGGAAATATAACAAACCGGGAAAGGTCTAATGAGAACCTCCACCCGAAGTGCATAAAACCAGGCTTAAGACACAGTCCCTTGGTAATTTGTTAAACCAATTCCATGCTCAGGATCATGAGATAGGTCTAATGAGAACCTTCACACTCCCCAAAGCGACAAAAGGGTATCCCAAAACCAAGAGGTACCATAAACAGAAATGATTTAAGAAAGTTTCAACAGGCAGAGTAACACATGTCTGTTGAAGCTTAGTCTATTGTCTAACTAAATGAATAAAAATTGACATTGTATCAAAAGTTAACAATGACAATGAAGTTATAGCATAGAAAATTACCTATAAATATAATGATATGAGCTTTTGAAATTGATAAAAAATGACAAGTTAGTCAAATTTTGTGATTTAATCATGAAAATGTTTCAAGGTGACAGAACCAAAGTTAAAGAAACTTTTATAGTCTAATGAGAACTAAAAATTCTTCAAACCGTCAGCTCTAGGATTACCAAGGAAACACACATAATTACTTCATATTATTATTATTGGTTCAGCATCCTTGGAAACCAGATTAGAACATAGGATCTTGAGATAGGTCTGATGAGAACTTTCCCAATCTCAAAAGTAGCAAATATGGTAACCAAACTGATGAACCGATACCAGAAAATTTTTAAGAAATTTTCCAATAATTGATCTGTAAGTCTATTTATAGTTCTGTTGTTCCAAACCCAAGGAAATATGACAAACCGAGAGGAAAGTCTAATGAGAACTTCAACCCGATGTGTATAAAACCCGGCTTAAGACACAATCTCTTGGGGGTTTGTGACACCAATTCAATGCTATGGACCATGGGGCAAGTCTAATGAGAACCTTCCCAATCTCAAAGCGCTAAAAAAGGTAGCACAGAACCAAGAGGCACTACAAACAGTAGGGATTTAAGAAATTTTCAAATTGTTTCAGAAATACTCAATTCAGTATTTCTATTAATCAAAACAAAGGAAATTACTGTACCAAGAGAAAGTCTAATGAGAACTTGACATGGCACAAGCAAAAGCCCAAGCTCAAGAAAAACAGAACCTGAAGTTGAAATTATAAGTTATACAATGAAAGCAGTAGTTTATGTTCTGAGAATTGAAAGGACAGTCGAGAGGGAGGGAACTAAGCAAACTGCAGAATGGGTTCAAGCGATATCATCATCGAGAAAGAATTTAAGAGCAATTAAATGAGTAAATAATTTAAATGTATGAGTTTTTTTAATTTTATTTTTATTTTATACGTCTATGAAGAGGAATGTAAGCTCTGTTTAAATTGACTTGAGTATTGAGACAAAGATCATTATTCAGTAATTCCTTGTTAATATGTAAATCTTCAAGAAAATCTAATCTATTGTAATTTTTGGAACTCACCTCCTGTAAAATTTTTGAATTCCTATTTGGACTAAAGTTGTGGTTGTTAAACCTCAAATGTTGACCAAAGGCTGAAATTTTGTTAGGATTTAAATGTTCGGTTATACGGGCTTTCAAAGGTCTGCAAGTTCTTCCAATGTAGGCTGCATCACAATCATCACAATTTAGCTTGTATATGCCACTTTTTGAAAGTTTATCAATTTTATCTTTTGTGTTGACAAGGTATCTGTTGAGGCTATGGTTAGTTTTAAAAGAAATTTTTATGTTGTCTATGTTGCTTTTGATGCAACCTGATATTTTATTAGAAATATTGTCATTTAAAAAAGGAAGTGAAACAAATTGTGCTATTGAATCTACTTTAGGGTAGGCAGCATTATGTGCTTTTTTGTTTTTGATTTTTTGGATCAAACTATTAATAATATTTGGGTTATAATGGTTATTTGAAGCTATTTGTTTAATGATATTCAATTCATTTTGATAACCAACTGTGGAAAGGGGCATATTCAAAAGTCTATGAATGTAACAATTGAAGGCTGCCATTTTGTGTTGATGGGGGTGATTGGAGAAGCTAGGTATAACGTGATCGGTTTGTGTGGGTTTCCTGAATATGCTAAAATTTAAAAGATTATTGTTTTTATTGATTGTAAAGTCTAAGAAATTTAATTTATTATTAGATTCTAATTCAAGTGTGAATTTGATACTAGGGTGTACTTGGTTTATTTTTGTCAGAAGATTGCTGACAATGCCAATGTCACCATTCACAAATACCAAACAATCATCAACATATCTAAACCAATGTAAAATTTCTGGGTTATTTGCAGTGATAATGAATTTAGTTTCTAAATTATTCATGAAAATATCTGCTAAAAAAGGAGATAAACAACTACCCATGGCAAGTCCATCTGGTTGTTTATAAAATTTGTCATTAAAAACAAAAAAATCCTGTGAAAGGCAAAAGTTTAACAAGGTCAAAATGTAGGTTATGGAATTTGTGTCAACTTGAGCAAGGCTTAAGGCCTCACTTACAAGTGGTAAGGTTTCTATTTTCGGGACTGAATAAATAAATTATGTCATAAAAAAGTTGAGATACATAGCCTATAAATTCAAAATTTTATCCAATCTTCTTAATATAAACTATCTTAAGATATTGTATTATGCATTGGTGGCATCACACCTCGCTTATGGACTTATAGCATGGGGAGCAGCTGGCAAAACCCTGATGGAAAAACTTCAAAAAATTCAAAAATTCATAATCAAGAAAATGTATAACAAGTCCAGGACGTATCCATCAGAACAATTATATCGAGAATCGAAAATAATATTCAACATGTGTCAGTTATATTCCAAAATACTACTTCTAAAACAATACAAAGATAAAACAGATCTCAAGTCAATCAGACACCAATACAATACTAGATCCAGAGCAAATACCGTTGCCGTACCTCGAGCTGAAAAAGCTATAGGTCAAAAATGTTTCAGTTATGTAGGTCCAAAACTATTCAATGAATTACCACTATCCCTCAAAAATTTAAACTCATATAATCTGTTCAAGAAAAAAATTAAAAATTGGATATCTGAAATTCCATTAACTAAACTTCATGAATTCATGTTCAGTAATGATACTTGTTATAGTCTAAACAGTACATAGCTCAAATTTTATATATTTAAAACGAACATTTTTAGATGTAAGTTTATATTTAAATTATTCTGCTGTGAATATGCATTCAAAAGAATTTTATATTTCTATAATTTTAACTATATTGTAACTTCAAAACGAAAATTTCAGGTGTAAGTGTACATTTAAATTGTTCTACTGTGAATATGCATTCAAAAGAATTTTATATTACTATAATTTTAACTATATACTTTTATACTGAAAATTATTTTACACGTGAATACTTAGTGGTTACTAAATGAATGAACACCATTCCCACGCTCAGGATATTATCCTTTTGTGGGTGTATGCCATTTATTTACTGCCATTGACTCAATTTTCAAACATAGTGTACTATCTTCTTGTATCACACTGCAGTGAATAAAAGTTATTATATTATTATATATATTTCAAAAACTCAATTTCAAGGATTGTTTGGGTATTGTGATGGTATTCCTGGTGAAAGTGGATTCAGATACGTACTCAAAAAAGATCTTTTAACATAACTGTGTAAGTTGAAACAAGGCTTATCGGACAAATTTTTAAATATTATTTTTGCCTATGCCACAAGACAGTCTGTAAGCTTAGCAATTAGCAAAGTGAGATTGTAGAAAAAACTAATTTCGAGTTGATTTCTTCCTTATCGGAATTGGATTCTATTAATCTAACATGTTCTGCTAATCGAGTTTTAATTTTTCGACCAGTTTGGCCAATATAACAAACTTTACAATCAGGATTGGAGCAATTCAATTTATAGACACCTGACTTGTCCAGCATTGGAATCTTGTCTTTTGAATTTACTAAGGAATGTTTTAAATTATTAGATGTTTTGAAAGAAATAGAGAATTTTGAATTGTTATTGGTATTAAGTTTATTAAGAAATGTGTTTTTTAATTTTAGTGATATAGGGCCAAAATAGGTTAGAGAAAAAAATTTGTTTTCCTGTGGATTTGATTGAGTGAGTCTATGGTTTGAAAATTTATTGACATATCTGTAATATAATTTATTGATTAAATGTATTGGAAAATCATTATTATGAGCAATTTGTTTAATGATATTGAGTTCCTTTGAAAAATTGGATTCATTCAATGGAATAGTAAACAAACGGTGAAATAGTGAATGAAAAGATGCAAATTTGTGATTGTATGGGTGGTTAGAGTGAAACGGTATGACATTATCAGTATTGGTGGGTTTTCTGTAAATTGAAAATTCAAGGGTATCAGACTTGTGAATCATTAAATCAAGAAAATGTAATTTATCGTCTGATTCCATTTCCATGGTAAACTGGATTCTTGGATTGAAAGAGTTCAGTAAAATTAAAAAATTGTTAAGGTTGTCCAACGTACCTTTGAAAAGGGCTAGTATGTCATCGACATACCGGTGCCAGAACAAAATTTTTGAGAAACTAGGGTGTTGTGAAATGGAAGATTCTAAATTTGACATAAAAACTTCAGCTAGCAAAGGGCTGAGATTAGAGCCCATGGCTAGACCTGATTTTTTGACATAAAAAGAGTTATTGAATTGAAAAAAAAATTGTTTGAGAACTAAATCAACAAGAGAACATAAGTTCAGTATATGGTAAGTAGGTAAGTTTGAATTGGAAAAAAGAAGTTGTCTAACCAACATCAGACAATCTTCAGGATCTATACTGGGGAAAAGATTTGAAACATCAAAAGAAACTAAAATGCAGTTTGGGGGAATATTAATATTTGAAATTTTGTTTGTAAGTTCTAAAGAGTTTTTAACTGAAAAACGATTGGTGAAGTCCATTAATAAAGGAAGTATGGAATTCAACCAATTTGCTAATTTGGACGCAGGAGAATTTGTGTAAGAAACTACTGGCCTGATAGGGATATTTTGTTTATGAATTTTGGGTAAACCATATAATCTTGGAGTAGAAGGGTTCATAATAGAAAGAAAATATTTATTATGGTCTAGAAAAATTATGGTGTCGTTAAGTTCATTAAATGTTTTTTTACATAAGGTATAAAATTTAGAGGTGGGGTTAAATCTGAAATTAGAAAAATCATCATTAGAAATGCTCGGCAGATGACAGTTGACAGATGTCAACTTCAAATTTCAATTTTGCATAATCTTTTCTTTCTCAGTCAATTAGAAGTATTTGAACACGTGCATGGTCACAACTTTTGATTAAAAAAATTTACCAAATGATTGTTCTGGCTAGGTCAAATCACGACCCCTAACAATTGGGGAATCGCTCAAATGCGGGTATACGTCATGTGGATGTTTTAGTTGTTGAAAAAAATTTTTAAACCCCCCTTTTTCAAGTCTACAATAGTTTTTTCCATCACATATGGTATGTTCTAATTTTATTACCAATTATGGTCATCAATGTAATACCTTTTTCTATTTTCTGTAGATCTCTACTTATTAACCACCCTATTTTTTCACTGAAGATGAAGGATTAATCCTTCGAAACATGTCTGTTGCTGATAATAATAATAATAATAAATCGTCTTTTATTGGGCGAAGTTTAGTTACAAACTATTCTTACACTTAAGCCGTAGTACCGTATACATGAAAGGTTCACATCAGATGTTGCTTAAACTATTGGGACAAAAAACAATCTTGTGAGAGATAAAAAAAAACAACAAGAAAAAATTAATAAGAAACAACTGGGGAGGGGTGGAAATCCCTTCTCCAAAACTAATATTTAGGTTGTAACAAAGATTGAGAGAAAAAAAAAATATATATATATATACCTAGAAAATATATAATGAGTAATTTTCAACTAAAATTTTATACTAGTGCATTTTATTCTAGACAAATATGTACAAAGAGTCCTGTGAAGTACAACCATTCATTGATACATTAGAAAACAGAAAGATGGGGATGGAGAACATAATTATATGGTCAGAACTTGTTAACGTTTGTTACAGAAATTAACATAGGGAGTGAAATGAAATAGACATTCATCAAAATAGTTTGGTGAACAATCAAGTGTTCATCAATGAAATTTTTATTTTGTTTCTGAAAGTAACAACAGAACTTGTCGATTTTATATTATTATCAATGCCATTGTACACAGTAGGAGCTTTGTATGAAAAAGAGCTTTTATACTTTTTGGTTGAATGTTTAGGTATCTGTAATTGACCTCTGTTCCGAATGTTGACTTCATGAAGATTGACACGAGCAAGCAACTTCCTGCTCAGATAAGGTGGTTGACTCGTTATAACTATTTTATGAACAAAAACTGCATAATGCATATTTCTGCGTTGTTCCATATTGAGCCATTTGAGTGACGACAAATTAGTAGAGACATGATCATATTTTCTCAATCCAAAAATGAACCTCACACACTTATTTTGAATTTTTTGTATCCTGTGTGCATCAAATGAATCAATACAGGGGCCGTACACAACATCAGCATAATTGAAGTGAGACAGGACAAGGGACTCACACAGATATTGCCTCAAACTCCTATTCATAAATTTTTTAGCAGCATATAACAATTTAAGAGCGCAGTAGGCTCGTTGAATACATTTGCTAACATGTTCTGAAAATTTCAAGTCCTTGTCCATTATAACACCCAAATTTTTAATACTGTTGTTAACAGGTAATATCAAGTCTATTTCAATCTTAAAGTTATTATTAGTTACTTGAGACCTATATTGATCATTTCCAAATAAAATAAGTTGTAACGAATCTAAAATTTCGTTACTAAAATTGCAAATATCGAGAGGTGACACCATTGCAACCGAGAGCTGAGAGCCCGGTGCGCGCGCAACCAGCTCCCAGATCATTCCGAAACGAGACCTACTGCGCATGACCCCAGAGTGGAGGAAATGTGGAAGGTGGGGAAAAATTACAAAAGCACTGCTCTGTCATAATATGCTGAAATAGCTATATTTCAGACATATTTCTAGATCCAAAAACTCTCCTATTGATGGATGTCGAAGGAGGGATTTTTGCCGATCATTTAAACAATTAATTTTTATTAATATATTATTGATTTCATAATGCTCCGTGTCCGATTCTGTAGACGGACACGAAGTTGAATTTAGTAGTCATAAGCGAAGCGCGATTCTGTTAGGCCACGCCCAACCGTATCAGCTTCGCGGGTTGTGGACTCTGGCGCACGAATTCTGCTAGCCAGGCCCCGCCCACCGCGCTCGATTGCACGGGATCATATGTGTGACGCGAAAAATCTCGCGAGGGGGATTTTTTTCGCGATTTCCTATAAAAGAAGGGTGAAAGATCCCTAATTATTCAGTCTTTAGTCTGTACTCATTCAGTCTTTAGTCGACATTCAGTCGTCTGCATTTATTCAGTCTATTCAGTCTGCATTCAGTCTTCGTGTTTTTATAACCGTTTTTTTTTTTTAAATTGCTTTTGTAAAAGCCAAAGTTGTTGTATTTTTGTGTACTAGTTCAAAACTATTATCGAAAGATATTTGACTAGTACTTAAAGTTAAATTCAGTGATCCTTCAATCCTGTGCGACAAGCCTTGCTGCTGTCAGGCTGTCGATTTGAAGCATCCGAGTTTTTGGGGATTCATCATAAGAAAAATCTACAGCTAGCACTCTTCGACCTGGTAAATCAATTGCCGTCCTGCCGAGGATTGTATCCTACAATCCGTCTTTCATTTCTGCTGCCTGTTCCAACAACACTGAAGAATAGTGTCATCCTGAACGAGAGTACATACTCTCGCATCGCACGTAAGCAATTACACAATTGACTTATTTTGTTTCAACTTCAAGTGTAAAGCCTATGATAAAGCCTCATAGCCCGAACACTCTAGCTTTACAGTGCTAATCTTGTTGTGAATATCAAGGGCTAACGTCCCGTGAGAATATTCTAGTGATTTTACTATATACAGTGATCCTATTTACCTTTGACTTGTTTTCACATATCGGATGCCCTGGGTTGAGAAACCCGTGATAGCATTCCACACTCCTGGGCGTTGTACCCACTTGTTACGGATTCGTGTCTTCCAGCCACCGACTCTACGAGCTCTTTCCAGAGCTAGCCCGAAAAATAAAGGGCACATATAAAGAATTCGATAAAGATAGACACGAAACGTTCAAGTGGCCTACTCACCATTAAAGCGTGCGTACCTTCCGCACCCCTGCCATTCCCGGCTATACTGACTATTTACCAGAGTTAAGGATTAGTTCATATTCATTAAAAACTAGTAAAGTCATTTTTAATATTTGTAAATTAATCAAAAATCTATCTCAACATAGGCTGGGAGTCTCTCAGAGTTCGCCCGCCCCCCTTTTTTTTTTCTCATAGTTCCGAAAAATCAAATTTTTAGTTGGAATATATTTCTAAAAGCATATTTAGAAGTTTTTCCTACATTTACTTCGCTACAGTTTTTCCTATAATTGCCAACCGGTAACTCAGTTAAACTTTAATAGAATTCACATCAGAGGTCTATTTTTTTTTTTACCAAATAAAAAAATGGAAAATAATATGCGTCAGGCTGAGCATACTGAACCCCGCCGAGCTAGCCGGTTCGATTTCGAATCTGAAATCAATTCAGGTTCAAATCAACAAACTCAGCCTCGACGACATGGCGCGAGCCAAGTGGGGCCTAGACCTGGTTTTTTAAGAAATAATGATTTGTCGTTCGAAAATCTACCACTAGATCTGCCAGGGCTATTTAGTACCCCTAGTAGATATGAAAATATAAGGGATATCAACGAACAGTCTTATGAAAAATCATGGCTAGAATTCTCATCTAGAATAGATGAAATCACACCGATCTATTTTTCGGATGAAGCCGAACATTTGCCTGATGTTGAAATCAATAGTTGTGAAACGTCGTTTCCGGCCAATACTGCGTTCCTTGGCCAAGAGCCTAAAATAGCAGATCTTTTACAGAGTGTGGACTGGAACACTTTGTCTGATATAAACAATGATAATTTAAGTGAACAAGTTTTGACTTCTCTTGAGAAGCCAAATTCGTTAAAAAATAAAAACCCCTTTTCAATTCCTGTCCCCTCGGCCGATATTTCGGACCTTGGAGATAGGTGGCGCCCAGAATATTTAAAAAAGAGAGTGAAATTTCAACAACCTATTGAAATTTCCTCACCAATACAAACGATAAACCCTGTAGAATCCACTCACTGCTGTACTGTACCGGGTGAGTCTCAAGATTCTATGAAACAATTAGCACAAATATTACTAAATTTGTCTAATCAAAATAACAGTTCTCGCCGACTCGATAGGCAACGCCTACCAACGTTCAGCGGTTCTGACATTGAAAACCCACGGTTTTTTATACAAAAACTGGCAAATGATTTACAAAAATTAAGAGTAGAACCTGATGAATGGGTTACTATATTCAAAGGCCAACTCAAAGGGGATGCTTTGAATTGGGCAAATGCATACCAAGTGATCGAATTACCCTGGAATGATATTATAACTCGTTTCTTTTCCAAGTTTGATAACGCAGAACTAAGGGCAAGACTTCTCTCAAAATTGTATGGCCAGAAACAGGCGAAGAATGAGAAAGTCGAGTTATTCATTACCAACAAGGTGGCTTTAATTAATAGACTTTTACCAAACCTTGAACAGGAAGATGTTATTCGACTAATTTTTGAACTAATATCTCCTAATATCAAAGCCTATCTCCGAGGAAGGAGATTTTCTTCAGTAGAATCTTTTCGGCAAATTTGCGAAAGCATTGAAATCGATGTATCAAATTCAGCACAAAATTTCGTGAAAGCCACGCCTACTGAGTCTCGGGCTCCGCCTCCACGAAATGTAACTGCGAGTTCTCCGCAGAGTAATGTAGCGAATAATTCAAATAATAATACTTATAGAAGTAATACAAATTCTAATTGGAGAAGTAATTCTAGGCCGAATAACTCGAATGCGGGGTTTAGTAGCCAGAATAGGCCTCCTGTGAATAATTATTCTCAACCACCTCCGCCTATACCGGGCCCCTCGGCAAGCTCAAATAGGTTGAATGTTATCCAAGAAAATCTTAATAACTATGATTCGGGAAACTACCAAGTGGACGCCTCGTCAGCGGTGACGGGACGTCTAGCAGATTAGATAGCCACTGTCAAGAAAAAAACAATTTTTCTGAGTCACACTTTGAAAACATGGATACGATTCGAATACAAAATTCGAAATTATCCAAGAGTGTAGATTCATGCCCCCCGCCTAGAATGTCTTATTTTTCGAAGCAATATGTAGCCCCTGAAGTGACTTCACAGGAAGTGGAGACACTTATTGTATTAGATGAAACTCAGCAATACGGTAAACTATTACCACGTATCCCCGTTACCATAAATAATCGGTCTGTGTTGGCTCTCGTAGACACTGGGGCCAGTGCAAATTTCGTAAGGGCCGATATATTTTCAGATGTTGATCTGACAAACTTGCCTAATCCCGCCGTTATTCAGCTTGGTTGTACAAACAACCAGAGCTATAGCCTTGGGCATTTAAATGTAAAGGTAAAGATTGAAGATCAAAACTTCAGTTTCAATGCCACAATGCTAAATGACTTAAACGAGCCTGTAATATTAGGCCTGCCGTTTCTTTCTGCCTATGAGGCCACCTTAGATATAAAGCGGAAGTGCTTATACCTAGGGGTAAATATTCGACTCACGATATTTTGGTGTCAGTCACTGTGTGGCGAAACATCAACAGTGAAACCTCCCGTATTTGACGATAGTCAATTCTGCGTAGAAACCAAAGAGAAAATGCTTGAAGCAATCATGGATTTTCCGGATGTTTTCGAAGAATCTGTTCGTCATCCAGTTACTCAGGCTGCAGTACATGAAATCCGTTTATATGAGGAGTGACCGTTTCGGCAGTTTAGATACGGAAAGATGTCCGAAGCACGAAAACAAATCGTGCATGAGGAGATCAGGAAACTTTCCGAAGCGGGGGTTATAGTGCCCAGTGTTTCCCCATACTGCAGTCCTGTAGTGCTGGTTCCGAAGAAAGATGGAAAGCTTCGTTTTTGTGTTGACTATCGAAACATAAACAAATTAATTATTCCGGAAGCCCCGAATCTCCCTCCTATACAGGAGACTGTCCGAGAAATGGGGACTGCAAAAATATTTACTACACTAGACTTAAGGAATGGCTTCTGGCAAGCCCCACTCACAAAGAATTCATGGAAATACACAGCGTTCGGGGCCCCAGATGGCCAAGTCTATGAATTTAAAGTCCTAAGCTTCGGTTTGAAGAATGGTCCTGCCGTGTTTCAGAAGCTAATGTCTTCAGTATTAGTCGGGTACACTGATAAATTCTGTAAAGTGTACCTCGACGACATTATTGTCTATTCGGAAAGTGTTGACGAACATGTTACTCACTTGCGGAAGATCCTAGAAAGATTACGCTCCCACGGACTGTGGTTGTCACAATCCAAGTGCCAGTTCGGGAGCAAAGAGCTTAAATATCTTGGGAGAATAGTTTCTGAAGCTGGGAATCGGCCTCAGGAAACTCATGTTGCTAATACGATTGATTTCCCTACTCCTAAGAGCATAAAGCAAGTACGTGCCTTTCTAGGTACTGCGGGCTGGCTTAGGGAATATATTCCCCGCTTTGCGGAAATAGCAGCTCCTCTTACAGATTTAATTGACAAAACTAAAAGTTTCAAATGGACCGTTCAAGCCGAAGAGGCTTTCCAACGTATTAAGAAATTAGTAGCCGAGCCGCTCGAACTAGCGCGCCCTGACCCTGCACGACCTTTTTGATTACAGACTGATGCAAGCACAGTAGGCCTTGGCGTGGTGCTTTTTCAGGAAAAACCTGAAGGGGTCGTGATATCATCGCATATAGCAGTTCCAAGCTGAATAAGACCGAGCAACGATATCATGGAATGCTTGGCTATCATTTGGGGCATAAGGAAGTATAGGCACTTCCTGCAGGATAAAACTTTTACCCTTTATACCGACAATTCGGCACTCTTATGGCTCCATAAAGCTAAGGATGAGCGTGCAAAGCTAACCCGTTGGGCATTGCTCCTTCAAGAGTATGATTTTAAAATTGTACATGTGCCCGGTAGACTAAATTAACTCCCAGATTTCCTTTCGCGGAATCCGGCGGAACAGGGAACTGGGCAGGATATAACAATAGATACTGAAAGAATGTTCTTCCCTAATAATGAGGGTAGTAACACTCCTGTTGTACAAGGGGAAGTATTATACCCTATTAAGTCAGAAACATTGAATCAAATACAAACTTTCTATGATGAAGTTACTGCGGCGCAAAGAGCATGCCCTGGCGTACAGCGCTTCATAGAAAAAATTTATGAAGCTCGGCGAGCTGTGGAACCGAACGATTACCAATGGAGGATTGGAACAGAGTTCGAAATTGAAGATGGACTTGTTTTTTTTGTGGGGAGGGACAATGCGGTGAAAAGACTGGTAATCCCTAAACGTTTTTTACCCCGAGTCTTGAAACGTTACCACGATGACGCTGGTCATCCCGGAGTGGATGAGACCTACCGTCAGGTGGCGCGTCATTTTCAACTTTCCCCGCTTAAGGCCCGAGTTGGTGACTATGTCACGAAATGTTTGATTTGCGCCACCACTAAGCGCGCAAAACCACAGACAGCGGCACTGCAGCGTGCGAATACTCCCACCAAGCCCTGGGAGGTCGTATCTTTAGATGTAATGGGTCCCTATCCTTGTCCTCCGGGAGGAAACCGATATCTTCTCGTAATTACTGATTGCTTCAGCAAGTGGGTCGAGGCAAAGGCCGTCCCACGCGCGAATGCTGAAGCACTCGTGAAATATCTGCAGGAAGATATTTTTAATCGATGGGGTTACCCGAATACCCTAATCTCAGATAGTGCCGCACAATTCCGTGGTAGAACACTAGAAGCATTCTTGGAACACCATAATATAACTCTTAAACTTTCGCCCGTCTACCATCAGCAGGCTAACCCTGTTGAGCGTAGAGCACAGGAGATTAAAAAAATGTTGCGTGCTGCTCTAATTAATTTGGAAGAGCACGCCTGGGAAACAAAAATTCCTGGCATCCTTTTTAATTTACGGACTCGGTATAATGCAGCCATCGGTATGACCCCGTCTAATCTCCTCTTAGGTTATGAGTTACCGCGCCCTGGCGACTGGGTTACACCCCAAGAAGCCAGGCGTAGGAACCGTAATCAAGATCGAGAGAGACGAATCGCGGACGCGAATGTGGCTACGACATCGTACCAACGTAAACATTTCCCCCGACCCGATCTACCGCAGCCGGTAGATTTCCAGCCTGGTCAGTGGGTCTTGTGCCGAAACAATAAGAAAGAGCAGAAGAATTTCGGGCAAACTTGGGTAGGGTACTGGAGAATCCTCCGGAAGCTAGGGCCTACCTGTTACCTAGTGAATAAAGGAGGTGGTGAATATAATATTCATACAGATGACCTCAGGTTAGCTCCTGCACCTCGGAGAGGGCAGGAGAACCTGGATCCTCGTTCCCCCTTGCCTTCCTCGGATGAGGAAGAGGAAGATTAGCCCGAATATTCTAATCTGTTGCTTTTCCCTGATCATGACGATTTACCCAAGTAAGACTAAAAGAACCCCGAGACCAACCGCAAAGTAATCTTTATAGTATTTCCAGTCCATCTTTTGTAACAGATGAGACAAAGTATTGGCCCGATTTTGACAAGTTAGTACAAATATCCACGACTTAACTACTGAGACCGACCGCGAAAAACCCAATCTTAAACGGAACTAATGAGAGAAGTCCTTCTTAGGACATATTGAGATAAGAACTCGGGAAGGGAGTCACTTCAATGTGTCTATGTTGAGACCTAGATTTGTAGGATGATTAATGTTAGGAATTCTATTTTTGAAAAATTACTCATTGTACCCCTGTTGCGTACCTCAACCTGCGCGTTGATGCCCGGTACGGCCGATCTCCTGATCGGCGCGATGTATATATGTCCCCAATTGTATTATTATTATTATTACTCCAAAACACACCCCAACCTGCGTGTTGAACTCCCGGTGTGGGTTAGCATCAAAGCTAAGGTATTATATTACCCTTTTAAAGATTATAAATTTCTTTTATTAATCTCCAGGGCCTGTCCTGGAGACTGTTAGAGTTCTTGTTTTTATTTTTAGTGTTTTCTTGTTATAGGATTAGTATTGTACTTAGGAATTAAGATTAGGGAAAATTTTATGTAAACCCAGTGGGTATAGAGGCTGAATGCCTATTTTATTTTTGCTGTAAAACCTTTTTGATATTTTATTTTGTTGTTTATAAAACCTATATGTATAATTGTTTGAAACATTTCCTATTGAACGTATAAATAAAACCACAAATGTGGATCCTCGTGTTGGAAGGACAGTTGTGCCATCTCTTGAGTGCTGGCGATTTTCTTAGGGGGGGCCGTGTCATAATATGCTGAAATAGCTATATTTCAGACATATTTCTAGATCCAAAAACTCTCCTATTGATGGATGTCGAATGAGGGATTTTTGCCGATCATTTAAACAATTAATTTTTATTAATATATTATTGATTTCATAATGCTCCGTGTCCGATTCTGTAGACGGACACGAAGTTGAATTTAGTAGTCATAAGCGAAGCGCGATTCTGTTAGGCCACGCCCAACCGTATCAGCTTCGCGGGTTGTGGACTCTGGCGCACGAATTCTGCTAGCCAGGCCCCGCCCACCGCGCTCGATTGCACGGGATCATATGTGTGACGCGAAAAATCTCGCGAGGGGGATTTTTTTCGCGATTTCCTATAAAAGAAGGGTGAAAGATCCCTAATTATTCAGTCTTTAGTCTGTACTCATTCAGTATTCAGTCTTTAGTCGACATTCAGTCGTCTGCATTTATTCAGTCTATTCAGTCTGCATTCAGTCTTCGTGTTTTTATAACCGTTTTTTTTTTTAAATTGCTTTTGTAAAAGCCAAAGTTGTTGTATTTTTGTGTACTAGTTCAAAACTATTATCGAAAGATATTTGACTAGTACTTAAAGTTAAATTCAGTGATCCTTCAATCCTGTGCGACAAGCCTTGCTGCTGTCAGGCTGTCGATTTGAAGCATCCGAGTTTTTGGGGATTCATCATAAGAAAAATCTACAGCTAGCACTCTTCGACCTGGTAAATCAATTGCCGTCCTGCCGAGGATTGTATCCTACAATCCGTCTTTCATTTCTGCTGCCTGTTCCAACAACACTGAAGAATAGTGTCATCCTGAACGAGAGTACATACTCTCGCATCGCACGTAAGCAATTACACAATTGACTTATTTTGTTTCAACTTCAAGTGTAAAGCCTATGATAAAGCCTCATAGCCCGAACACTCTAGCTTTACAGTGCTAATCTTGTTGTGAATATCAAGGGCTAACGTCCCGTGAGAATATTCTAGTGATTTTACTATATACAGTGATCCTATTTACCTTTGACTTGTTTTCACATATCGGATGCCCTGGGTTGAGAAACCCGTGATAGCATTCCACACTCCTGGGCGTTGTACCCACTTGTTACGGATTCGTGTCTTCCAGCCACCGACTCTACGAGCTCTTTCCAGAGCTAGCTCGAAAAATAAAGGGCACATATAAAGAATTCGATAAAGATAGACACGAAACGTTCAAGTGGCCTACTCACCATTAAAGCGTGCGTACCTTCCGCACCCCTGCCATTCCCGGCTATACTGACTATTTACCAGAGTTAAGGATTAGTTCATATTCATTAAAAACTAGTAAAGTCATTTTTAATATTTGTAAATTAATCAAAAATCTATCTCAACATAGGCTGGGAGTCTCTCAGAGTTCGCCCGCCCCCCCTTTTTTTTTTCTCATAGTTCCGAAAAATCAAATTTTTAGTTGGAATATATTTCTAAAAGCATATTTAGAAGTTTTTCCTACATTTACTTCGCTACAGTTTTTCCTATAATTGCCAACCGGTAACTCAGTTAAACTTTAATAGAATTCACATCAGAGGTCTATTTTTTTTTTACCAAATAAAAAAATGGAAAATAATATGCGTCAGGCTGAGCATACTGAACCCCGCCGAGCTAGCCGGTTCGATTTCGAATCTGAAATCAATTCAGGTTCAAATCAACAAACTCAGCCTCGACGACAGCTCCCGAGCTGAGAAGTCACTTCATGTCGACCGTTTCAACTGATCAACATCTCCAATAATTTTGGTACTCCAAGCGAGACGCAAATTTATCCGCATACCCAGAAGGCATTCTTATAGAGACGCTAGACAAATAATCCGACGAAACAGAATAAACAAACCAAATTTGTTTAGGTACTCTTACGAGACGCTAAACAAATATACCTGAAGGCGTATTAGTCCACCGAAATTAAGATTTGTTTGTACGAATTCCAGAAAGGGTCGACACCAACCAAATTTGTTTAGGTACTCTTACGAGACGCTAAACAAATATACCTGAAGGCGTATTAGCCCAGCGAAATTAAGATTTGTTTGTACGAATTAGGGTCAAAACCAACCGAATTTGTTTAGGTACTCTCATAGAGACGCTAAACAAATCACCGTACCCGAAGGAGAATTAGTCCAGGAAAATTAGACTTCGTCTTTCTGTATTCCAGAAAGGATTCATTCCTACCGAGTTTGTTTAGGTACTCTCATAGAGACGCTAAACAAATCACCGTACCTGAGGGTAAATTAGCCCAGGAAAATTAGATTTCGTTTCTCCGTATTCCAGAAAGGATTCATTCCTACCGAGTTTGTTTAGGTACTCTCATAGAGACGCTAAACAAATCACCGTACCTGAGGGTAAATTAGCCCAGGAAAATTAGATTTCGTCTTTCCGCATTCCAGAAAGGATTTATTCCTACCGAATTTGTTTAGGTACTCTCATAGAGACGCTAAACAAATCACCGTACCTGAGGGTAAATTAGCCCAGAAAAATTAGACTTCGTCTTTCCATATTCCAGAAAGGATTTATTCCTACCGAATTTGTTTAGGTACTCTCATAGAGACGCTAAACGAATCACCGTACCCGAAGGAGAATTAGTCCAGGAAAATTAGACTTCGTCTTTCCATATTCCAGAAAGGATTTATGCCCACCGAATTTGTTTAGGTACTCTCATAGAGACGCTAAACAAATCACCGTACCTGAAGGAGAATTAGTCCAGGAAAATTAGACGTCGTCTTTCCGTATTCCAGAAAGGATTTATTCCCACCGAATTTGTTTAGGTACTCTCATAGAGACGCTAAACAAAAATCACCGTACCTGAAGGTAAATTAGTCCAGGGAAGTTAGACTTCGTTTTATTCCCACCGAGTTTGTTTAGGTACTCTCATAGAGACGCTAAGCAAATTATCATACCCGAAGGATAGACTACTCTGTTTAGGTACTCTTATAGAGACGCTAAACAAGCAACCGCATCGCTCCTACAGTCTACTACAAGTTCCCGTATTTCCCGACGGAACCAGGAAGAAGCTTCTATTTTGAAATATATGAAATATATTTATTTGAAGTATACTAGAGGAAAATAAACTAGTATCTTAATCTTGTTAGTTTTACTTATATTAGCGATACCTGGAAAAACAAACCAGAAATAAGACAAACATCAAGTAGAAACCGAACCTTGGACGTTCTTGACTGTCTGAGCTTAACTCGCAGCGAACAAAACGTCACATTTTGGCGCCCGAGCAGGGACATTTTTTTGTATTCCAAAACCAGCGAAAGAAAGTAAAACTAACATAAGATGCCAGAAGTCACGTTGCGAGACCTTTATCACCTGCGCAAGGAGGAGTTGCAAGAACGCCTTGCCTCAATGGGACTGCCTAACGAAGGTACAGTGGAGGAACTGAGGAAGATATTTAGAGAACATGTCAGAGTTCAATCAGACCAGGAAGAAGCATCTCAAAAGATACAGGAAACGCCTCTCTTGCCGGCGGTCACGCCTTTTCTTCAACCCGAGAATCAAGGTGCCGGAGCGATACCGAAAACCAAACCGGCCAAGGAAACAAAAAGGACATACTTCCAGGAATCGAAAGCTGGTCCCAGAAGTAACTGGCGACCGGAAATGATTTACGGAAAAGGAGACAGTGTACCTCTCCTGCCACATGCGATCCCTGGAGACATTGAGGTAACGGATCGACGTTCCTGGTATGGTGATACTCCGTTTTACGAAAGTTCCGAACCTTGCGAAGCACCATGTGTATCTGAGGATCCAGTATTTGTCAGAAACCATGCATATCGGCTAGAGTCAATGGGCCCTCCAAACAGGGTATTAGACAGGGATTACCGTCAAGAACCACTTTTCGAAATTTTGGATCGTGTAAGGAAATGGAACGTACATTTTGATGGGAAGAAGGACCCCATTGCATTCCTGGAGAGGATAACAGAACTACATGAAGGATACAATTTGACAGGAGCGCAACTATTGCGTGCCCTGCCCGAATTGTTACGAGATAAAGCCTTACTCTGGTACAGAAATAACCGCCATCGTTGGCAAACATGGAATGACTTCCTGCACAATTTTAGAATATTTTTTGCACCCGCCGAATATCGTATACGTATGGAAGAAGAAGCACGTCGGCGAACTCAAGGATTGCGAGAGCCCATGAAAGACTTTGTTGTCGCCATACAAACGATTTTTCGAAGGATCGGTAACATATCCTACGCAGAACAACTCGAAAGAATATATCAAAATATGAGACCTGAATACAAGTACTACGTAAGAAGAAGAGATTTCCGTAACCTAGATGAGTTGGTTGTACTGGCAGAAGAGCTGGAAACACTTATGAAAGAGGAGCACAATTTTCGTCCTCCACCAAATTCTGCTCAAGCCTATTTGGCAGAGACAGCCTATCATCAAACACCGAGTCCTAATCTAGATAGGATTAGGCCACCAAGTCAACCACCACGGAGGGAGGAAAGGAATATTCGTCAGGATACGAGACAGGATGTTCGTCAGGACACGAGGCAAAGGACTGATGCGGTTTGCTGGACGTGTGGAGAAAAGGGACACACGAGGTTCAGGTGTAGAAACCCCCCTACGAAATTTTGCTCTGTCTGTCTGAAAAAGAATGTGTTATCAAGGAACTGCTGTCGGAAACCAACTCCTGTTACCACGAACATCCCTGAAACCAGTAGGGAGTCGGAAGTAGCCGTTATCAGTGTACCCCTCCATCAATCCCGACGAGACCGACGACCAAAGGTGAGGGTCCTGGTGGAACACAACTACGTGGATGCATTACTGGATACCGGAGCAGAAAGATCTTTCATCGGAGAAAGCACGGTCAAATTAGGAGAACTGGGATGGCACTGTACTCAGGCTCAAGAGGACAAGGCCAAACTTGCGGATGGCACCGAAGCCGTTATAAGCGGCATATGGAGGATTCATGGACGAATAGAAGATTTTGAGTTTGAAGAGGATTTCCTTCATATGCCGGGAATGCAAACTCCCATGCTAATTGGAACGGACTTGCTCCAGAATTGGGGTGCCAACGTCGACATGGGACGCATGATGATGGGTATACAGGAAATGAGTAATAAAATAACATTAGTAGCAGAAGTCAGTCAATCCGAAGAAAGCAGGTTGTCCGTGTTTCTGGCGGACGAACTAAAACATTTTGATCGACCACCAGGAGTCACCCACCTCATAGAGCACACGATCAGAGTGAAGACAAACATACCAATCAAACAACGATATCGACCTCGGAACCCCGCAATGCAAACGATAATTGACGAGGAGGTTCAAAGAATGCTGATTGCTGGAGTAATAGAACCATCAGATAGCCCTTGGAGTAGCCCTATAGTAATTGTGAAGAAAAAGGACGGAAGATTCCGATTTTGCGTTGATTTCAGAAAAGTAAATGAGGTATCCGAGAAGGATGCATATCCGCTCCCGCAAATAAACGCGATACTGGACCAGTTGAGGGATGCTCATTATATATCTACGTTAGATTTGAAAGATAGCTACTGGCAAATAGCGCTGACGGAAGAGGTTAGGTTAGGTTAGGTTAGGTTTAAATGTGAGTGAGCCCATACATCAGGCTCTCCACTGCGGCCAATGGCCTATTGTGGCTCACCCTATGGTTATATTTCTCCCAGCATATCCAATCTCTTAACGAAATTGAGTAACATGTTGGGAGAACAGTTTACCAGATCTTCTGGCCTTACTTTTGTATTGCCAAATATTGAAAATCTGGTTCTGGCTGCTGCAGGGCATGTGCACAGGATGTGTTTAGCCGTTTCATCATCCTCCATGCATAGACGGCACTCTGCATCCTGGGCAAGTCCGATTTTATGCATGTGGTGTTTGAGTTTGCAGTGGCCAGTGAGCAAACCTACTATAACTCTGAGATGTGCTCTACTGAGTTCTAGAAGTTTGTCAGAGTCCTGTTTTTTCCTTGTATAAGCAATAAATGCTTTGGAATGGGCTAGTCCTGGTAGACTGAGCCAATACTCAAGTCTTTTATTGTCTGCCCAGGCGGTTGTAGCATTCTTGGCAGTGCTATATGCTAAACCGATGACCGGTTCTGGCCCAGTGAACGTTGTTTCGGCCCCCCCTTTTGCTAGGGCGTCCGCTATTTCGTTTCCTTCTAGGCCCGTGTGACCTGGTATCCAAACTAGGGTAACGTTGTTGCCTTGTGCTAGTCGGTTCAAGGTGTCTCTGCAGTTCCATACTGCTCTGGATTTAAAGCAGTTGGATTCAAGCGCTTTCAATGCTGCTTGACTATCTGAAAATATTTTTATTGTTTTTCGTGTGAGGTGTCGGTTTTCCAGCTCCCTTGCACACATTTCAATGGCATATACCTCTGCCTGAAATATCGTAGCTAATTTACCCAAACTGAATGAGCGTTTCACTACTGGGTTCATACCATATATTCCGGCTCCGACACCTTCCAAAGTTTTGGAACCATCGGTGAACCACCTTTCATTTGCCCTACATAGGTCAGTTTCATTCCGAACCCAGTCTTCTCTTTCAGGGAAGACCACGGTGTAGGACATGTTGAGGTTAGTGGTTTTAGGCATGATGTCTGAGGGCATTCCCAGAATGTTGTGAGCTATTATGCCTTCCAGCATGCTGCTGCCTCTCATGACACATGCCTGCGGTAGACTAATGGCCGCTTGGTAGAGTCTGTATGTTGCCCATCTTGCTTCTCTCTCCAGAACTATGTGGAGAGGAAGTAGTCCAAGAAGAGCTTCCATTGCTGCCGTTGGCGTGGAGCGAATGGCCCCAGTAATCGCCAGGCACGCTTGTCTCTGTAGTCCGTTAAGTTTAACCTGGGCCATTTTTTGTTGGCCTTTGTTCCACCAGACTACAGAGCCATACGTGATCATTGGTCGTATGACGGTCACGTACAGCCAGTAAATTTGTTTTGGTGACATGCCCCATGTTTTGCCACATATTCTGCGGCATGTCCATAATGATAGGCTAGCCTTTCGGATAGTCTTTTCCAAATGCGAGTTCCAGTTCAGCTTTTTATCTAGGATTATTCCCAGATATTTTGCCTCACTCGCAAATGAAATTGTTACACCATTGATGGAAGGAGGTATTAAATGTTCCAGCTTCCTTTTCCTGGTGAACGGTACTATGACCATTTTGTGGGGGTTAATGGACATTTCCTCCCTCTCACACCATTTATATATGGTATCCAGTATATCCTGAAGGACGTAGGAGATCGTCTTTTCGGATTTATCTTTTATTACTAGGACCAGATCGTCAGCATATGCTTGAAGATCGACCTCCCAGAGTGAGAGAATGGCCAGCAGATCATCCACCAGCAGTGACCATAGCAGAGGGGAGAGGACCCCCCCCTGGGGACAGCCCCTGGCTGGCTTGAAGCTGACACTTTCTCCCTGTAGAGAGGTCGTTATTGTTCTGTTATGAAGCATAGTTCTTATCCAGTCACATAGTAGCGGTTCAATTCCTCTAGAGACAGTGGCCCCATAGAGGGAGTGAGGTAGTGCATCATTGAATGCTCCTTCTATGTCCAGGAATGCAGCGACTGCTACCTCCTGGTGTTCCAGGGCAACGCTTATTCCTGAGACAAGGTTATTGAGGGCAAGTTCTGTCGATTTTCCAGCCTGGTAGGCATACTGGTGAACATTGAGGGGGTGCTTTATTAGTGCACCACACCTTATGTGCCCATCCAGTATTTTCTCCATGCTTTTCAACAGAAAGGATGTCAGACTGATGGGTCTGAGCGATTTTGGGTGTGGGTCAGTCCGACCCACCTTAGGAATATAGATCACCCTAGTCGCGGTCCAGTTAGATGGTATATAGTTCCAAGCTAAACTGGCTCTAAAGAGTCTTATAAGGATAGGCATAATCTGTTCCAGTCCGATTTGTAACAGAGCTGGAGCTATGCCATCCTCTCCTGGTGATTTGTATGGGTGGAACGAGTTAACCGCCCATCTTATCGCCTGCGGTGTGATTATTTTGTTGGCAACCACCCAGTCATCTCTGTGGGGTCGTTTAATCCGGCCTATATTTGTGACTGGAGGTCGATTGTCCAGAATCAGGCTGCCTGGGAAGTGATTATTAGCTAATAGCTCTAGTGTCTCTTTCCTGGAGGCCGTGAAGGAGCCGTCTGGACGTCTGAGCGATCCCAGCTCCTGTGTCGGCTCTCTGGATAGAATCTTGTGGATACGGGCTCCGCTTGATGTGTTGGACACATTTTCACAGAATCGTTCCCATGATTCTCGTTTTGCTTTCCGGATATTTTTATTGTATGTGGTTAGAGCAGACCTGTAATTGTCCCATTCACCTGATACCTTAGCTCTGTTGAATAATCTTCGAACTTCTTTTCGTGTTTTATCCAGATTTTTGTTCCACCAGGAAGCATTTCGGTTATCCCTCTTCTCCCTTAGTGGACAGTTTTCATGATACGCTGAGATAAGTGCAGTTTGTAGGTGTTCTGCAGCAATATCTATTTGATCATGACCATTTATTGTGGTCAATCCGTTTTGGAGATGGTTCTTCAGGGAGGTTTTGTATCCGTCCCTGTCCATGCTCCGCATGTTTCGGTATTGTACCACTGGCCTGGGGCCTATTTCAATGTGAAATTGAATATGCCTATGATCTGAGCATGATGGCTCAGAGGACACCCTCCAGTTGGATATCTTGTTGCTTAGAAATTCTGAGCTGATCGTTAAATCTAGTACCTCTCTCCTAATCCTATTGACGAAGGTTGGCTCAGAGCCCACATTGTTAATTGTAAGCTCCTCCCCTATCAAGTAATTAAAAAGAGACTCACCCCTCATATTGATGTTTGTGCTGCCCCACGCTTCATGGTGCGCATTGGCGTCACATCCTATCACTAGCTGGGTGTTGTTCCTCCTGCTGAAGGCAATTAATTCTCGCACGGCCGCTGGAGGAGGTTGTTCCGCCCCCACATCTCCAGGAAAGTATGCTGAGCAGACGATCATTTCTGTCATGCTTCCCCTTTCATTTCACATGGATGGTTGCCATGTCTTGGGTGCAGAAATCTGAAAGAATAAAATAGTTAATATTGTTTCTGGCTAGGATGCATGCCCTAGGTTTTACCCCAGAGCTGACCGCAATTACCTTACCAGATGTGTTACTCAGGCCGGTAACTCGGCCTGTATTGGAGGTCCAGGGTTCCTGGATGAGGGCCAGATCTATCCGCTCCTCTATGAATGTCTTGCCAAGGACGTAGGTGGCGGCCTTGGCATGTTGCAGGTTTCCCTGCAAGAGTCTGACTGTATCAGCCAGGCCCTTGTTTGCCGTCTTTTGACGGTCCTCCCCCGCCATCTTTCTCAGAGGGCGGTTTTCTCTCCTTCCCTCTGGAGGTGCCGGTACCCTTTTTGAGTGGTGGTCTGTTCGGGATGGACTTACCCTTTCCCACGACCACCCTCTCAGGCTGTTTGGTCTGGGACGCACCTCTCGGGAAGGATTTGCCTTTCCCTTGCGGTGCTTCCTTTACGACCATTTTTGTTTGTGGAGGAGTGCTTTTCTCCCCCTCCTTCGGCTGCGTCCGGGAAAGTTCTATCCCTCCACGGCCGCTCTTCAGACGGAACTGAACCTGTCCGAAGCCGAAGTAGGGCTTGAAGGTCATCTCCTCCAAGGATGACATGGACTTTTCGTCTACGGCGAATGTCCATGTTTGGCCACGGCCCGAATCCTCTCGGTTCAGTATTACCCAATCCTGAGTGGTCAGACCGTGGTTCATTTTTTTCAGCCGTGTGAGCACCACCCCGGCCGTAAGTCGTTCGTCGGCTTCATCGTCCGGAATGTATGCCACACAGATGAATGGCTTTGGAAGGTCCTGCCCTTGGACGAATTTGATTTTCGCCCCTTCCCATGGTTGGAGTTGCTTTGATGCCTCCTCCAGCCAGTTGGCACTGATGCTGTCCACGCAGGTGATTTGTAACCATCCAGGCCGAAGAGTACAGCTCTGGAACCTCACCTGAGGGCCATCATCTGGGATTAGGCTCACAGCTTCCATAATGGATCGCTGAAGAGCCCTCAGCTGTTCGCTTTTGAAAGCTGTGGTAGGATATTCAGGGTGGATTAAGCCCACCCTGTTGCCCCCAGTCACCGCTCCGTACGAGGGTTTGGGTACCCCCGAGCAAGCTTTCTTTGGCTTATGTTCCGGCGTACTGTCGTCGGATCTGAGGCGTTTGCTTACTCCAGCAGCTACGGACTGGGATTTTTCCCCTTCCGATTGCTGTTTTGGCGTGCCTAGGTTTTTGAGCGCTTCCTCTAAGGCAGTCTCATAAGCTATTCCGCTCTTGAGCAAGCGACTCAGCACTTTCCTTCTTGACCCTGGAAGTCGAGTGCGTTTCAGTTTGAGGCCATCCATAGCTTTGGTTGCCTCATCCTGATCTGATCCAGTAGGTTTTGGGGACTTTAACAGTTCCCTTTCCTGATCTGGAGTAATTTCTGGCGGTATGGATCCGCTCTCTTCTTGTTGAGAGACTAGACCAACGCCCAGCCCCTCTTGTGGAGTCGGAATTCCGATCTCCATTTGTTCTTCAGTTTCCTGAGGATCAGGGGTTTCACCCCCCCCGTTGGGATTATCATTTTTATTTTTATTACTCATTCTGTTCCCACGAGTAGCTGGGGAAATAATGTCCGCCATGGTAGAGCCCCGCCTTGCCATGGTAAGGCTGTAGTACTCAGGGAGGTCGCCCGTTGTCCCTGAGGGATCGTTAATGACACATCACCCTATGTGCCACGCACCCATCAGCACGATACCTCCCACCTTAGGTTAGGCGATCTTTTGACACTATTCGTCTTCGCTTCAGCTGCTTCCTAGGTAGCCTCTGAACCAAAGTCCACCACCCGCGACGTGGACGCCAGTGTCGTACCAGCTCACAAATTGAGTTGGGCCCTCCCATCCAATTCTCAAGCGAACTGGCCGGGGTTACCCACCCAATTGGCGAACTTGGCCAATACCAGGTGCCGATACCTGATACTGGGGTGGTTGACGGAAGAGAGTAAACCCATTACGGCATTTACTGTCCCAGGAAGAGGTTTATTCCAATTCAAAGTTCTTCCATTTGGTTTACACGCAGCACCGAGCACGTTTCAGAGACTCTTGGATCGGGTTATTGGACCAGAAATAACTTTTGCGTTCGCATACTTGGACGATATAATCGTAGTGAGTAGAACGTTTAGTGATCACCTGCGCCACCTGAAGATTGTGTTTGGAAGGCTTCACGAAGCAAACTTACGAATAAACCCAGAAAAATGTCATTTTTGCCGGAAATCATTGAAATATCTGGGACACGTAGTCAGCAGAGCAGGAATTCAAACCGACCCGGATAAGGTCAAGGCAATTCTTCAAATACCTTCTCCGAAAAACGTTAAACAACTGAGAAGCTTCTTAGGAACCAACCAACTATTAAGGAAGAGATGCCGTTGGCAATGGACAGAGACACAGGAGTCAGCATTTGACCAGTTAAAAAGTGCTCTCACGAATGCCCCGGTTTTGGTCAATCCAGACTTTTCGAGCACGTTCTACCTGCAGACCGACGCATCCGACGTGGGGCTTGGAATTGCGTTGACACAAAAAGTGAACGGACATGACAGGGTTATCGCCTACGCGAGTAGATCACTTTCCGAAACCGAACGGAAGTACTCGGCTACGGAAAAGGAATGTTTGGCTATCGTATTTGGTGTGAGGAAGATGAGGCCCTATCTGGAAGCCTACCATTTCATTGTGGTCAGTGATCATCAAAGCCTTCGATAGATGAACTCCCTCTCATCACCCACAGGCCGCATCGCCCGTTGGGCATTAGAATTACAGCAGTATGACTTTGAGATACGGTATCGTAAAGGGGTGTTGAACAAGGTTGCCGACGCCCTTTCGAGACAACCACCAGCCCTAGACCCCGAGACGGAAGAAGTGGAAGTATTGGTGGTCGAACGAACCGAAGAGTGTGCCTGGTATCGAAACCTAGTACAATCTGTCATCCAAAGCCCAGAACGTTATCCAGATTATTGTCTCAAAGGAGAACAGTTATACCGACATGTATGGGACCGAAGTGCCATAAATGAACCTGAATTAGACGATCCGTGGAAAATATGTGTACCCAGCCATCAACGAAAACACATTTTGCAAGAGAATCATGATGCACCAACCGCCGGACACTTAGGAGTAACGAAAACAATTGTCCGGATTGCCCGAAAATATTTTTGGCCAGGCATGAATCGGGACATAGCTAAGTATGTCCGTAGTTGCCCAAATTGTCAACAATATAAGCCTGCTCAACGGCTAGTCCCAGGAAAGATGCAACCGCCGACTTACCATGGACCGTGGCACACGGTGGCTGTAGATATTGTCACCACGGTCTCCAAAAGGAAACGCCTTCCTGATCGTCTTTCAAGACCGTTTCACCAAATGGGTAGAGTGTAAGGCCGGAAGGACCGCTACTGCGAAAGCTGTCTGTGAAGCCCTGAATGAGAAGGTAATAGCCACGTTCGGAAAGCCTTCCGTTCTGATATCTGACAATGGACGTCAATTCGTCAGTAAAGAGTTTCAGAAATTATTATCGACATACGGAGTAAAGAGCCGATTTACGCCCCCTTACTCACCGCAATGTAACCCGGTCGAAAGAGCGAACCGTATCCTGAAAACTATGATCGCTCAGTACGCCGAACAAGAACATCATAACTGGGATCAGTGGCTCCCGGAACTGAAATTTGCAATTAATACCGCTTTCCAGGAATCAACCAAGTACAGCCCTGCCATGTTAAATTTCGGGAGAGAACTAGTAGCTCCAGGTCCTACCCTTGATGATGTCGACGAAACGACTCCCAACCAGTACATGAAGAAACTGCAAAAGTTACAGGAAGTCTACGATTTGGTAAAATACAATTTAGCCAGAGCATCTACGAACCAAGGCAAATACTACGATCTCCGAAGAAGAGAATGGGCACCACGATTGGGCGAAAGGGTGATGTACAGAACACATTTCCAGTCCTCCGCAGCAGATAAGGTGATAGCAAAACTATCACCAAAGTTTGAGGGTCCTTACGAGGTCATAAGAATCGATTCTCCAGTAGTCTTCCGACTCCGACCTGTTCACGGTGGTCGAATGGTCACGTCCCACGTGAAAGATCTCAAGCCCGCATATTAAACGACCGAAATTCCCCACCTAAGACAACGTATGTCTGTTAAACGACGAAAGTTCCCCGTCTAAATAAATCGACTCAGATGTCGATCGACGAAGTGAGCCGGACGCAAAAGAGCGAGGAAAATAAGGGTGGGGAAAGCAACATAAAATACGGAGCCACGCATCCAACAGGCCATTTTACCAGTTGAGTCAAATGACAGAAGATGGATTCACTAACCAACCCATATAGCCGTACCAACTACCTGTTGGCAGACGCCATAGCTGAAGTGGATCGTATGTTCGACGAATTACAATCAGACAAACAACACCTAGCCGTGAGATCATTATTATACCAGCCGAGGATCAATATAATATCCGACATCTGCCTGCGACCTGGAATTTGTACTGTACGGGGCCGCCACCCATGATAAAAATATCGGAAATTGAGATGGGGAAGGAAGAAAGTCAAACCGACGACACTGAATCAGAATTTGAAATTATAGACCTGACGACGGATGAAGACGAGCCAATCGATGTCGAGCGGAAAACTGTTCCCAATCCCACGATCGGTAACGAGTTGGTACAGGTATAGTCAGAGCTACGACAAATTTTAAAAGAAGAGACACCGACCCTGTGGTAGATGTGGTAGAACACGTCCTCAATCTCTCAGCATGTAGTGAAATGGAGCAGGTGGAGGCAGAGTTGGGGGACGGTGTTAAAACTGAAACACAAATAGAAGAAGAGATTGACGAATTACCCCGATCGGTCCCATCGAAAATACGGGTAGTTGAGAATACCAGTGAGACGTCGGCGAAACAAAAACGCCACCAACAACGTCGCCAGTACCAAAGAAGGTGGAGACTATCACGAAAACCAGCAACCTGAAAAAAAAATGAAAAAAAAAATCGATTGAAAGGCTGACACAAAACCCAGCGCGAGTACAGCCGTTGTTGTTTTTGTTTTTGTTGGAAGTACCGCTTTATTTTCAAGAGAGTAGATGTTTTATTTTGTTTTCAATGCTGAAACAAAGATATTTTCAATGTTGAGGGAAAAAATGGAAGAAAGAATCCAGTTCTATTTTCTTTAATTTTCTTATGAAGAAGGAATGCAGTTTTTAGTTGTTTGGAAATGAAATATGGAAGAAAGAATCCAGTTTTATTTTCTTTAATTTTCTTATGAAGAAGGAATGCAGTTTTTAGTTGTTTGGAAATGAAATATTTATTTTATGAATTTCCTTTTGGGAAATTAGATGATGGATGAAATAAGAGGAAAACCGAGGTTTCCCTCAAGGAAATAAGGGGGGAGTGTAACGAATCTAAAATTTCGTTACTAAAATTGCAAATATCGAGAGCCCGGTGCGCGCGCAACCAGCTCCCAGATCATTCCGAAACGAGACCTACTGCGATCAAGGATTTAGTCCTAAAATTTCTGAAGAAACTCAACATTGTCCTTTGTTTTGCACGAAGACTTATTACTAATAAATCTGAAAAAATTGATTTAATTGATAGATATCACAACAATCCCTTATTTGGTGGTCATTGTGGTCAGAAAAGGTTATTAAAGAAACTCAAAGCATCCTTCAAATGGAAAAATATTTCTCACGATGTTGTTAATTTTGTCAAAAAGGGTCATAAGTGCCAAATAAATAAAATAGTAGTTGAGCATCCGGAACCTCTTGTTCTAACTCCGACTCCTCAAAAACCCTTTGACATAGTATGCATAGAATTATAGATACGATTGGCAGATTTATAAGATCAAATGGTGGTTATGAATATGCAATCACTCTTCAGTGCGAATTAACAAAATACATAGTAGTCATCCCCATTCCAAATAAAGAAGCTTCAACTGTAGCATCATATATTGTCAAAAATGTTATTCTCATCTATGGCCCAATGAAAGAAGTACGAACAGATATGGGTACAGAATATAAGAATCAAGTTTTTGAGAACTTAGCAAAACTACTGAAAATAAATCATAAAACCATAAAGTTTTGAATGAGTATTCACGTATGTATATTGGCAATTCAAAAATTGATTGGCGCACTTGGACTCAATACTATGCATTTTGTTATAACACTACACCAAGTTCGTATCACAATTATACGCCCTTTGAACTGGTTTTTGGCAAAAAAGCAGATCTACATTAACTTTTACCGGATTCAAAGGTGGATCCCTTGTATAATATAGATGCTTATGATAAAGAGTTTCGGTATCGCCTACAAGTGGCACACAAAAGAGCACAAGAATATCTTGAAAAAGCAAAAGTAATGCGTAAAACACATTTTGATGAAAACCCAGAGGCAATTATTCTCACTACTGGAGAGTTGGTTATGGTAACTAATGAAAGTCGTCATAAATTTGATTATTGGTATGACGGGCCTTTCTCAGTTATTAGCGTTGAGGGTTGAAATTGTGTCATATCAGATAAAAATGGAAAAGAATTAAAAGTACATAAGAACCGTATACGAAAATATACGTAGAAAAATAATTTACCTTATTTATTTTTAAGGATTTCATCTTTAGACAGGCCTGTCGAAAACGTTTTATATTATTTTAGTGTACTTAATTTTAGTATTAGTGTTATATTGATTAAATCACTACACCGTGAAAAATGGACTGTACTTTTAATTTAACTAAGAGGATAAATACAATTGCCGAATCAGGCTTACAAAATTCGTTTATATAAAATGACGCGTGGCTCTTTCAAACTCTCTTGTCGGTTAAGTAAGTTCTGTCGCGAATGCCGCCACATTCTGTCTCTGTCTTTTATCGTTCTTCTTCGGACTCGAGAACACCACATGATATAGTCAAGAGAATATAACAGTTTTATCGAAACATAGGCGTACTTCTAGATTTTAGAGTGGGTCCTTAACATCCCGGCCGCCTTAACAAGTTAGAAAAACTTTCAACACTGATTAGGTAACACACACACATTTTAGTTAATGCGCGACGAACGACACCATTGGTAGTTCGAACATCTGCTACTCTTCAAACACCATCCTTTCCAGGAAAAAGTTTATCTATACGGCCCAATTGCCAACGAAGAGGAGATGAGTTTTCTTTTTTAAGAAGAACTAGGTCACCCAGTTTTAACAGTAGGTTTCCGTTCTTCTTCCATTTAACTCTGGTTTGAAGTTCATTCAGATATTCTTTACTTCACCGAGTCCAGAAGTGTTGATTCAGTTGCTGAAGCTTTTGGTACTGGTTCAGCCGATTTTCAGGGAGTGAAGTAACATCTGCTTCGGGGAGAGCAACTAGGGATCGATTTATCAGTAGGTGAGCAGGGGTAAGGGGTGTCAAATCATCGGCGTCAGAGAAAAGAGGGCAGAGGGGTCTAGAGTTCAAAATGCCTTCTTTCTGACTCAACACCGTATAAAAATCTTTAAAAGTAAGGACAGATTCTCCTATCACCCTTTTTAAATGAAATTTTACACTTTTTATCCCAGCCTCCCATATACCACCAAATGTAGGAGAGCGTGATGGGATAAAATGCCATCTTATTTTTTCGTTGATTAAAATGTCTGAAATAGAACTGCCCTTCTCAGTGAGGAAATTGTATAATTCTTTTAGTTGTGTATTAGCACCCACAAAGTTGGTTCCATTATCAGAATAAATGTGGGATTGCTTACCTCGTCGTGCTATGAACCTTTTTAATGCATTTAAAAAACCGTCTGTAGTTAAAGAAAACCTTTCTCTGACAGCACATACTAGGTTTTGAACGCCACAGTGGAATAATCTTTTATGTTCGTGTGTAATTATTAAAGTAGTCAATAAATGATTATTAGATACAATGAGTTGGTGTTTTCTTTCAAACGTATACTTTGAATTTTCTAATCTTCCTCTAACTCTTAAAACACCGTTATCAAAAAAGGGCTTTAAGGATAACAGTTTACTTTTATTATGTAAAGGTTTTCCTTTCAACAATTTTTTATAATCTAATGGTAAATATTCAATGTGTGTAGTTTTTACCAGTAACAAAAGTGCTGAATTTAATTCGTCAAGGGTTAATACCCCTCTAGTTTTTTCTTTGTGCTTGGTAATACTAATTTTCAAATTATTAGTAAACCTCGACATATAAGCTGTTACTCGTAACAACTTCAGATATGACGAATACCTTTTGATCAAATCGACAATCAAATCAGAATTTTCAACAGATCTTATGCATGACATTCACACAAAAGAAAAAGTTCTCAAATTGAGAAAACTCATTTCTTTGAATATTTAGTAAATTTCTCCTTTATATTGAGCATATTTTTTCGACACAAAACATTTCTTTTTTGTAAATGGAGAGAATAATGTTTTTGAAATATATACTTAAGCCAAGCATGCCATTATAAAAATGAAAGTATTAATTATTCAACTTGATATTAACGCATTTGTTCATTCAAAGAAACATAATATTTTGATTCAATACTCCATTTCTTGACACAAGTATATGAATTTGCATTGTTTTGAATGAAAATACATAATTTCTTCAAGTTGACATTACGATTTGTTTGAATTAGAAAAAGGTAAATTTTTCATTCAACAATTATGTTTCCTCGATACAAGAATAATTATATGCATTTGCTTCAAGTGAAGAAATAGTTTCTTCAAGTTGATATTATTAATTTTTTCGAATCAATAATCCTAATATCTTGATTCTATACCTCATTTTCCTCGAAACGAGAACACAAAAATGCATCGTTTTGAATGAAAAGAAATAGTTTCTTCAGGTTTATGTTGACAATTTTTTCGAATTGATAAACATAATATTTCGAGAGAATACTTTCTTTCCTTCATATAGAATAAGTCAAATATGTTTTTAATTCAAAAAATATGCCATTGAATGTTGTTTTGCAACTCTGTTTTTGATGGGGACAAGGATTTTGACTGCTGTATCGGGGTGGTAACCCAGTCAAAAATTCCCAGTCTGGTGCAAGCACATTCAAAAATTTGATCATCATTATCATTCTGAAATCATAAGTAACCTATAAACTTAAAATATATAAAATAAAGTAAAGAGGTGAAATCAAGTGCAATTTAGAGTGTTGATTAATCTCTGGGGGGCTGAACTCCCCTCCCCTTTCAAAGGCCAGTGTGTATTTTCCAACCATAATATTCGGCATACAAAATTGTGTCGCTTCCTTCTTGGTCTTTTGTATATTGTTCGATATCACATTTACAGAAACTTCTTGAAAACATGTTTTTCAGCTGCAAGGTGAACTTTCAATTATGTTTGAAACATTGGCAACTACCTCTAAATTTTTGGTTAATACCGTTGACTTTTTTATCTTTATTTTCGAAGTGAAACTTTATTGTTGTAAGTAAATCACCATCACTATTTGGCATTATCATTTTCTCATTTGAATAATGCTGATTTCTTGAGAATTGGTAGTTGGGCGATGATGCCACATTCACCGATATATTTTAATAAATTCCCAGGAAAGGCAAAAAGGCCAAGTTGAATAAAAACGGTGACTGAAGGGTGTCGGCACCTTCTGTTATAATCTGCAATATATAAATTGGGAAATAAGAATAAGCAGCTAGGTCTGTAATATATCAGCATAATATTTTTCAGTACCTGATACCTAAACTAGGTATAGGTAGGTGAGAAAGCAGACAAAAATTCTTTAGAATTAATGTTATGTGTACTTGAAATGGTGTAACAAATCATCTCTAACCACCCTTACGCCGGCCCTGTCGTTCGAGAACACCTGCTGCGAACTTTCGGGAGCGGGCGTCATCAGTTGAACTTGGTCTACTCGCGCGGAATAATACATTTTGTTGGCATCGCAAAATATTCCCAAGTATTATAATAATAAACCTTAAAAATTCATTAAACAAATTCTTCGAGTTTATCAAGTGTTTTCTGTGAACTCATAAATTCTATAAATCCCCTTTTATAGTGGCGCTCCAACTTAGTGGCCAGAACATTTGAAGAATTCGTTGGATTCCTAGTGGATTTTTTTCGTATCGCGAGTGACGACAAACTGCAGAATTGTTTTCATTGCTCCCGGTTTACCGATTGATGGACGTGAAATATTTTACCAACGTGCTTGTCTTTGCTTCTGAATTTCAATTTTAAGAACTCAGATGACTCGTTTCTGCGTATAACCTATTCGGGGTATTTAAAATACAAGTGTGTGTTTCAAGCTTGAAGGTATTCATTTACTGTTGTGATACGTATCAGAGTGCCAAACGAATACTGGATTACTGGAAGAAAAACTCAGGCTGGAACCTGGTATAGTATTTATCGTAGCTGCAAAACTGTAAGTACGCTTTATACTTTTTACTTTTGATTCGCTGATCGTTGTGGAATTCAAGCACAATTGCGGACCAACAGGGTGGTCATCCGTACTTTTTACGTTCGTGTGGAACATTTCGCGCGGTTAAAAAACTGAATAGTGATCAAGAAAGTAAAACCATGGCAAGTGTTACTTTAACAAATGAACAATTCGCGGAACTTATGTCTCGAATAGCACTGGTAGGTAACGCTGCTAACGCTAATCAACCTGTTGCTGTTGGCGGGAATTTTTCGAAGTGCTCATCACGTTTTGACGGTTCTAAAGACTCAGACGTGAATGCTTTTATTGATGCCATTGGCATATACAAGGATTGTGCTCAAGTGTCCGATGACAATGCTCTTAAAGGACTTCCGATGCTGTTTGATGGGTTCGCGGCAAAGTGGTATCAAGGTGTAAAGACTACGGTGCAGACTTGGAAGGATGCGCTAGATCTCTTGAGAACCACATTCGGTCCACAAAAACCACCTTATAGAGTTTATCGTGAACTTTTTGCCACCGAGCAAGATTTAACTACTCCAACAGACATTTTTATTTGTAAAACGCGTTCGATTCTAGCACAGCTTCCTTCTGGAACTCTAACAGAAGAAGTTCAGTTGGATATGGTTTACGGGTTACTAAATCGTAGAATAAGAGAGAAAGTTCCCCGCGATAAAGTGAAAACTTTCAATGAACTTTTGACAAATGCTAGGTTAATCGAGGAGACTTTTGATCGTAGTGATAATGTGATGATAAAAGACACTAAAGACATTCATAAACGCGCTCGTTGCCAATATTGTAAAAATCCAGGCCACACGAAAGACGAATGTAGGAAACTCCTAAATAGAAACTCCAAGGACAATGAAAAATCCAAAACAGCTGTTCGCGAGCAGGAGAACACCCGTGATTCGAACACGTCTCGATTGAGTTCGTCCAATTCAACGTCAACTAATAGTTCGCGAAGTAACATAAGTTCCCCATTATCGTGTTATGGATGCGGTAAGCCAGGATTTATCCGAACTAATTGCCCTTCATGTAATAATACTGAAACGGCCTCGATGGAATTTTTCAGTATCGACACGCTTATTGCCCCTCGTTCAAGACCAATTATTCATGTCAATATTTTAGGTCATCAAGGTCAAGGTCTGATTGACACAGCCGCGAAGCAAAGTGTCGCTGGCAAGGTATTGTATGATCTTCTGAAACGTGAAGGTCAAACATTTCTCGAAGAAAATATTTTGGTGAAGTTTGCTGATGGTCAAGGTAAAATGGAAAATGTCCTTGTTACTTGTGTTGACGTGAATGTCAAAGGCAAGACAATACCTACCAAATTCATCATCTTCCCAGATGCACCTAATAAAACCCTTTTTGGTGTAGATTTTATACAGGATGCGAAACTCGTCCTAGATATTCATAATAAAGAGTGGTACTTCTCAGAAGACCATTCAGCTCGTCATGAATTGATATTTGAATCTGCATCTAATTCCTCCGATCTCGCTTCTTACTCAGCTTCTGAGAATAAAAACACTGACAACTTGCGACCGGACGAAGGAACTATGCTCACAGATGACCAACGTTCTCAGCTTAATCTTTTTTTGTATAAGCACGAGAATATATTTAGTCTGGGGGGAGAACCGACTCCCTACGCACAGCACCACATCAATACAGGCGATCATCCTCCGATTGCCCTTCCTCCATATCGAATGTCACCAGCTAAGAAGTCATTATTGAAAACCGAATTGGATCGACTATTAGCTGAAGGTATAATCGAAGAGTGTGAAAGTCCATGGGCTGCACCAGTCGTACTTGTGCCTAAGAAGGATGGTGGAATTAGACTATGCGTGGACTATCAACGTTTGAACGCCGTAACAATAAGTGACTCGTATCCGCTACCGCGAATGGACGACTTACTTCATGCAGCTAAACGAACGTTCTATATGACCACGATTGATTTACGATCGGGTTATCACCAAGTGAGAGTAAGTGAGCGCGACAAAGATAAGACTGCTTTCGTTACGCCTTTCGGGACTTATCGTTATCTGTTTATGCCGTTTGGTTTGAAAGGAGCTCCTGGAACATTTCAACGGTTAATGGACCAGTTTCGACGTGGTCTTGGCAGTGTCGTGATTCTTAGTTACTTGGACGATCTAATTGTTCTTTCTAGTACGTTTGAAGAACATCTACACGATTTAAAGCTAGTGTTTGACAGACTTGAACAATTTAAACTTCGCGCCAACCGCAAAAAGTGCGTGTTCGCGAGTGCAAAGGTAAAATACATAGGACATTACATTACTCCGGATGGTATTTCGGTCGATCCCGAAAAGACTTCGGCAATAAGTGAACGTTTACCACCGCGGAATGTCAAGGAAGTGCAATCCTTTCTCCAAACTGCCAGCTGGTATAGGCGTTTTGTAGAAAACTTCGCAGAAGTATCTCGTCCGCTCAGCGATTTAACGAAGAAGAAGGCAGTGTGGAAATGGACTCCGGAATGTCAAGCAGCATTTGACAAATTGAAGCAGTTGTTGGTATCAGCTCCCATACTTAGACAAAGTGACGAGACTAAACCATACATCATTCGTTCGGATGCAAGCAGTTATGCACTAGGCGCTGTGTTGTTACAAGGTGAAGGGGAAGATGAGCACCCTGTAGAGTATGCGAGCCGCTTACTGAATGCTGCAGAACGAAACTACTCTACGTCAGAGCGAGAGGCTTTAGCTGTGGTGTGGGCTCTAGGAAAATTTAGAGGCTATATTGAAGGCTCCCCGATAATCGTGCAAACCGATCACCAGCCACTCCGATGGTTACTCAGTTTGAAATCACCAACTGGTAGATTAGCACGATGGGCTTTACTGATACAAGGTTACGATATCAAGATAGAGTATTTACCCGGAAAACGAAACGTTGTTGCTGATACTTTATCTCGTCCTCCCTGCAACCACGAAGAACAAGAGGCTTGCGAGTTGTGCGAGGTTATTATTGAATTGCCTCATAGAAGGGCTGAAGAGACAAGAGCCGAACAAATGAAAGATCCTGAACTTGCAAAAATTATAAAAAGTTTCGAAGATCCTTCAGACACGGAATTCACCAAGTGGACAGATCGAGGTTATATCCTGTCCCAAGGAGTATTATACCACTACTCACCAGAAGAGGATGAAGAAGAAGCACAATTGGTGGTGCCCATCCATGAAAGAGACAGAATTCTCAAGGAATACCATGACGCACCAGAAGCTGCTCATTATGGGGTCGAGCGCACACTCCAACGCATTGCGAAAAGGTATTACTTCATAGGAATGCGTCGATATGTTGCAGCCTATGTTGGAAAATGTCTCGATTGTCAGCGCTACAAAGCGACAAACCAAAAACCAGGTGGTCTTCTCCAAACTCCCGTATATGCACAAAGATTTGAAACTCTAGCAATTGATCTTTTCGGACCATTACCAGAGGGACCAGGTGGAGAAAAGTGGATATTCATTGTTGAAGACATTTCTACGAAATGGGTTGAGTTATTTGCTCTTCAACATGCTACTGCAGAGGAATGTGCACTCACTCTAGTTAACGAAATATTTTTCCGCTATGGACTTCCTCGTAAACTCATTAGTGACAACGGTGTACAATTTGTATCCGCCGTCATGCAACAGGTATGCTATACTTTAGACATCAAGGAAACATTTACTCCTCTCTATCATCCTTCAGCTAATATGGTAGAGCGGAAAAATCGTGATCTCAAACCACGACTTGCTATCCTGGTAGGGAGCGATCATCGATCATGGCCTGAGAAGCTTGCAACGACTAGATTTGCCATGAATTCTGTATGGTGCGAAACTACAGGAAAGACTGCTGCCTATTTAACTTTTGGGCGTGAGTTAAGAACTCCGGACGACGTCAAACATGATCTCAGGGTTGTTACGGAGACAGAAAATTTCCTTCCTCAGATAACTCCTTATCTGAAGAAAATTTCAATCACGTGGCAAGAGGCCAAGGCGCTGAACGAAAAGACGCAAGACCGACAAAAGACTTATGCAGATATGAGAAGAAACGATGTAGACCCTTTCAAGGTTGGAGATCTAGTATGGGTACATACACATGCTCTGAGCAACGCCGCAAAAGGACTCACTGCTAAGTTTTATCCAAAACGAGATGGCCCTTATAAGGTACTGAGGCAGGTATCTGCAGTCAGTTATGAGGTTGGTTACCCAGATAACCAAACGGAACCGATGGGAGTATACCATATTTCATCCCTCACTCATGCAAAAGCCAGCGAAGCTGAGAAACCTGCACTCGGATTGAGGAAACGGGGACGACCCCCGAAGAAGAAGAAGACACACAATGTAACTGGCCCCTCCTCGAGGCGAGTTCGAGGCCAGGGGGGGAGACTGTAACAAATCATCTCTAACCACCCTTACGCCGGCCCTGTCGTTCGAGAACACCTGCTGCGAACTTTCGGGAGCGGGCGTCATCAGTTGAACTTGGTCTACTCGCGCGGAATAATACATTTTGTTGGCATCGCAAAATATTCCCAAGTATTATAATAATAAACCTTAAAAATTCATTAAACAAATTCTTCGAGTTTATCAAGTGTTTTCTGTGAACTCATAAATTCTATAAATCCCCTTTTATAATGGTTATTTCGACAAACTTCAAGATGTACCAAATCTCAACAAAAAAGATTCAATTAAACTTCAGTAACGTATAATAAAGCACATGATATTAGGTATACCGGGTGTCTACGGAAGGTGGCGCGCTCCTTTAACTTTTTTGTTTCCGAAGATAATGAAATGAAACTTGGTGGGTCTATTGAAGACATAAAACTGCTATTTTTGACAAGTGACTCAACTTCATGTAAATTGGGGTTTCACCGGAAGCGACATAAACTTTCGATTTTTAAATGGGACAACTGGTATATTTTCATTTTTTTGTCTCCATTTGTGACTTTTTGTAACCCATTTTTAATATTTTTTTTAAATTTATCTATCGATCTAGAGAGCCATGGATACGTTCAAATCACTAATTTCTGTCCTAAAATGTTTGTAAACATGCAACTTTGCTGTTTTCTGCCAAAATGTTTCAGCTAGGTGAAGGTCAATTTTAAAAATTGTATTACTATTTTTTTTTAAATGGCATATGGTGGCTCGTTGGGTGAGATAGAAAGAGCATTTGATTACAATTAATTTGATACCGCACACTATTGGGTTTAAAAGAAACTTTCTATAAAACACTGAAAATATTACGTTAGAATGTTCGTTGAATAAAGATTCTTATTGAGATTAAAACACGATTTGAATTCATCCAGTAGCATTTGACCAACACAACTGAAACAAAAACACTAATTTCACATAGCGGGATAGTGAAGATGTCTTCTGCCAAAAATTTTAGGACTGTAAATAATAATTTGTACCTACGTATCCTCTAGATTGAAAATTAAATAAACAAAAAGTGACTTGGGTATGGTACATGGTTGTATTCAAAATGTCATATGGAGATAAAAAACTGAAATATACCAGGTGTCCCATTTAAAAATCTAAAGTTTATGTCACTTCTGGTAAAACTGGAATTTGCATGAAGTCGAGTCACTTTTCAAAAAAAGCAGTTTTATGTCTCGAACAGATTTTCCAAATTTCATTCCATTATCTCCAAAAACAAAAAAGTTATAGGGGCGAGCCTCCTTCCGTGGACACCCGGTATAATAAGACCTCATTTCGAAATTTTCGCAATTGCGAATTCGAATTAAGATGGCAGCGCCAGAGATTGTACCTATGAGGTACCTATAGTTAAGTATATTGAATGACAAGTTGTTGTTATAGGTTTATTCATATTCGAGATATTTTTTTTCTCTTCTTAATTTGCAGTTACATCAAAATATTTATATTTCTTTAAACCAATTTATTTGAAAGCTAATTCATCAAATTCGTATAATAAATTCAACTACCTATAGGGAATTATTTAAGTCACGATATACACATTTGGCGATGGCAACAACAATATAATAGAAACTCTCAGATCATATTCAGTGATAAGTTCATATTAATAATTCAGCTATCAGAGGCCATATCACTTCTTTTGAATTTCCAATAGGCTTGCGATGAAAAATACACTTGGCAACGTTTATTATTTATCACCATGTGACCTGCGAACCGCGAACGTGCCAGCGACCTTCGTGTAGTCCTGCCACGCCACGCCACAGGCCACAGTTCAAGTATAGTCTTTCAGTCAATAGTTAAGAGGTAAGACACATTGAGGCATCAGGCAGACGCCGCTGTTAGAGGTTAGAGCCGGTTCCCTTTTTTTGCTGTGCTGTTTCTAATCGCCACTATAATATTACTGAATAAACTGAGTAAATTGTGTGTGTTATAAAAACATGGATATCCAACAACTCCTGAACTTATGGAAGGCTGATGATGAAACCATATCAAAATTCCTGGGTAAGTACCTATCACAATAAATTACAGGGAAATAATTTGTGGTTAAATATTGTGTGAGCCATATAACTAACTACCTATACCTATTGGCTTGTTTGAAGTCTTTAGAGTAGATGCTCAACGTTTGTTTTGGATCGGAAGTGGTCAAGGCCGCCGATCCGCCGAGTCGAGCGATGTTATCTTACCGCATGCCGGGTGCTATCTACCGCAAGCCCAGTGCTCGAATAATAAATAAAAAGAATAGTAATTGTGAATGAAGAAATTCGAATTGTTAAAGTGATATAATAATAATGATGTTTGGAAAAATAGGAAAAATGGTGGGTAACGGGAGTGTAACGTTTCAACGTGCGATTCCAATGAGGAACGTATACTGGGTGTTTGAAAATATATGATTTAAGACAAAAATCAACAGGGTGTCTCAAAACACTCATCAATTGAGAGAAAAAAGATATACACGGTATAGCAACGTAACATTACAGAAAAAACAGTTTGTCAAAAATCGTATTATATACGGGGTGTTTGAAAACACTCATCAATTAAGAGAAAAAACAGCAGGGTGTGTCAAAATACATCGGAAAAATGAATCATCACATCATTGAGGCATCGCTTCATTGGGGCATGCAGGGATTGTTTTACATATATAGGGTGTGTCAAAATACATCATTTAAGAAAGATTTAAGAAAAAATATATACCAGTTGTACCATTGTGCTAGTTGAGGCAAAAAATATAAACAGGGTGTCTCATAAACGTGCATCGTGACGGGGTCCGGATACCTAAACTAGGTATAGGTAGGTGAGAAAGCAGACAAAAATTCTTTAGAATTAATGTTATGTGTACTTGAAATGGTTATTTCGACAAACTTCAAGATGTACCAAATCTCAACAAAAAAGATTCAATTAAACTTCAGTAACGTATAATAAAGCACATGATATTAGGTATACCGGGTGTCTACGGAAGGTGGCGCGCTCCTTTAACTTTTTTGTTTCCGAAGATAATGAAATGAAACTTGGTGGGTCTATTGAAGACATAAAACTGCTATTTTTGACAAGTGACTCAACTTCATGTAAATTGGGGTTTCACCGGAAGCGACATAAACTTTCGATTTTTAAATGGGACAACTGGTATATTTTCATTTTTTTGTCTCCATTTGTGACTTTTTGTAACCCATTTTTAATATTTTTTTAAAATTTATCTATCGATCTAGAGAGCCATGGATACGTTCAAATCACTAATTTCTGTCCTAAAATGTTTGTAAACATGCAACTTTGCTGTTTTCTGCCAAAATGTTTCAGCTAGGTGAAGGTCAATTTTAAAAATTGTATTACTATTTTTTTTTAAATGGCATATGGTGGCTCGTTGGGTGAGATAGAAAGAGCATTTGATTACAATTAATTTGATACCGCACACTATTGGGTTTAAAAGAAACTTTCTATAAAACACTGAAAATATTACGTTAGAATGTTCGTTGAATAAAGATTCTTATTGAGATTAAAACACGATTTGAATTCATCCAGTAGCATTTGACCAACACAACTGAAACAAAAACACTAATTTCACATAGCGGGATAGTGAAGATGTCTTCTGCCAAAAATTTTAGGACTGTAAATAATAATTTGTACCTACGTATCCTCTAGATTGAAAATTAAATAAACAAAAAGTGACTTGGGTATGGTACATGGTTGTATTCAAAATGTCATATGGAGATAAAAAACTGAAATATACCAGGTGTCCCATTTAAAAATCTAAAGTTTATGTCACTTCTGGTAAAACTGGAATTTGCATGAAGTCGAGTCACTTTTCAAAAAAAGCAGTTTTATGTCTCGAACAGATTTTCCAAATTTCATTCCATTATCTCCAAAAACAAAAAAGTTATAGGGGCGAGCCTCCTTCCGTGGACACCCGGTATAATAAGACCTCATTTCGAAATTTTCGCAATTGCGAATTCGAATTAAGATGGCAGCGCCAGAGATTGTACCTATGAGGTACCTATAGTTAAGTATATTGAATGACAAGTTGTTGTTATAGGTTTATTCATATTCGAGATATTTTTTTTCTCTTCTTAATTTGCAGTTACATCAAAATATTTATATTTCTTTAAACCAATTTATTTGAAAGCTAATTCATCAAATTCGTATAATAAATTCAACTACCTATAGGGAATTATTTAAGTCACGATATACACATTTGGCGATGGCAACAACAATATAATAGAAACTCTCAGATCATATTCAGTGATAAGTTCATATTAATAATTCAGCTATCAGAGGCCATATCACTTCTTTTGAATTTCCAATAGGCTTGCGATGAAAAATACACTTGGCAACGTTTATTATTTATCACCATGTGACCTGCGAACCGCGAACGTGCCAGCGACCTTCGTGTAGTCCTGCCACGCCACGCCACAGGCCACAGTTCAAGTATAGTCTTTCAGTCAATAGTTAAGAGGTAAGACACATTGAGGCATCAGGCAGACGCCGCTGTTAGAGGTTAGAGCCGGTTCCCTTTTTTTGCTGTGCTGTTTCTAATCGCCACTATAATATTACTGAATAAACTGAGTAAATTGTGTGTGTTATAAAAACATGGATATCCAACAACTCCTGAACTTATGGAAGGCTGATGATGAAACCATATCAAAATTCCTGGGTAAGTACCTATCACAATAAATTACAGGGAAATAATTTGTGGTTAAATATTGTGTGAGCCATATAACTAACTACCTATACCTATTGGCTTGTTTGAAGTCTTTAGAGTAGATGCTCAACGTTTGTTTTGGATCGGAAGTGGTCAAGGCCGCCGATCCGCCGAGTCGAGCGATGTTATCTTACCGCATGCCGGGTGCTATCTACCGCAAGCCCAGTGCTCGAATAATAAATAAAAAGAATAGTAATTGTGAATGAAGAAATTCGAATTGTTAAAGTGATATAATAATAATGATGTTTGGAAAAATAGGAAAAATGGTGGGTAACGGGAGTGTAACGTTTCAACGTGCGATTCCAATGAGGAACGTATACTGGGTGTTTGAAAATATATGATTTAAGACAAAAATCAACAGGGTGTCTCAAAACACTCATCAATTGAGAGAAAAAAGATATACACGGTGTAGCAACGTAACATTACAGAAAAAACAGTTTGTCAAAAATCGTATTATATACGGGGTGTTTGAAAACACTCATCAATTAAGAGAAAAAACAGCAGGGTGTGTCAAAATACATCGGAAAAATGAATCATCACATCATTGAGGCATCGCTTCATTGGGGCATGCAGGGATTGTTTTACATATATAGGGTGTGTCAAAATACATCATTTAAGAAAGATTTAAGAAAAAATATATACCAGTTGTACCATTGTGCTAGTTGAGGCAAAAAATATAAACAGGGTGTCTCATAAACGTGCATCGTGACGGGGTCCGACATTTTTAAAGTGCGATTTGGAGTAAAGTTAGTTATATAATTTGGCATTTAAAAAAAAAGGTTGTTAGGCCGATGGATTGAAGTGAGCTTGCCGGCCATCTTCGGATTACGGAGCAACACCTTTTACACCGGACTATGAGACCTTTTAGTAGCAGTTGTTTGAAATATGGTATCATTTAAGAGAAAAAAACAACAGGGTGTTTCAAAGTGCATGCAGGTGTACCAACATGTTAAATATACAACGCGTCTCATAAATGTGTATCATTAGGCAGTATGCTTCCAACAAGTTCAGACATATGTTTCGCAATTAAAAAAATGACTGAAGTCATTGATAAACACGTAGATGGATGTGATATTTATGCAGAGTTAGCAAAAAAATTGTTAGATCGGAGAAAGTGTTTAGAGTCAATAAAAAACGACGAAACGAATATGGGGCATTATAAAAGTTGCCCTTGGTCAAATCTCAACGTTACATGTGGTCCCGACACATGTGAATGCCATTTCATATATTGGTACGTAGAAGAAGCGAAAATGTTGTAAAAAGTAATAGGAGGAGAGTGCAATAGAGGCGGCGGCGGCGGTGGAGGGGATGATTATGTTAGATGAAATTTTGATGAAAAAATAATTAGTAATACGATGGCATCGACAGAATACAGACGTAAATTAGAGAAATTTGAGAGACGTCTTCAAGAATTAAAAAAAGACATCCAATTTTTTGAAGAAAAAGAGAATGTTTGGAAGCAGTTGAATAATTTACATATACAAGACAAAGTGTTCATGCGAAAATTGCCTCAAACAAGATACCCATTGAGAAGAATACAACCTCACAGCGTAGAATATGCCGTCACCGATGCTCAAAATGAATTTTATCCTTCTAACTGCAATAATAAATAACGTTTTGTATGTTAACAAGCCAAATGGAGTAAAATTCATGGCAATATGCGTGAAGATTAATGATTTCGAATATGGGTGCAAGAACAGAACAAAATGGCAGTCTATGCGTTCAACAAAAGTTAATGAGGGGAAGTTACCAGTTTTTGCCAGCACAGTTCCAAAGAATGCACAATTCAAGTATAAGCTGAAGTTGATATTTGAAGATCGTCGAGAAATATACACGAAAACTGATGAAATTTTTTTCTCGCAGGACGTCAGAAAACGAAGACACGAGTGGAATTTGAACTTTATAGAATTTTCATTATAGTGTCCACGATATTATCATGCATATTGATTAGAATTTTGATGGAAATAATTGTAAAGGCGAATAGAAAATGAAATATATTGTTTAAATAAAAAAATTGATGCAAATTGAATTTTATTGTTGAAATACTTCGCATTTTGTATGAAACGCATCATTATCAATTTCTGTTAGTGGTTTCATTTATCAGTTGGCATTGGAGCGCGGTCTCTGAGCCGGAAATTAACATTAGAGATAAGGTAGTTGGAATTTATTTGTGGTTTCCAGAACATGATAGTTCATAACCGCAAGCTAACGGTTGTTTTTATCTCTGTGTGCGTACGTGTGAAATAAAAATTCTTCCATGGCGTTCTGGAACCTTGCGCTGTCACCGACTGCGCGCTGACGTAGCGGTGGGAGATGGCAATCCTATAAAAGCAATTCTGGGTGTGAACGGCGTCATTCTGCATCTCAAGTGTACCGAACCAGCTCTTCTCATTTTAAGTGTTTTGTGCGTGAAAAACAAAGTAAGTTTTTTATTTATTTTATTGCTTTTATTTGATTGTGACGGTAAAATTATTGGTGGGCTAGATGAAGTAGATTCAGTATTTAATTTGAGAATTCAGAGATTTTCTATGTGAACTTGGAGTAGAAAGTGATTGAATTTTTCTGGGTTTTGAGTGCATGTTCAATTCAAAAGTTTTTCCAGATGAATTAACGTAAAAGTTTTTTAGGTTGTGTTTCGAGTTTTTGTCTAATTTTTAATGCAAAGGGGTTGTTTTTGAATTAAAAATAGTTTTTATTATAGCAAAAACTTTTTATTTTGGTTTTTCTCAGATGGATCTAAAGAAAATAAATTCATCTTCGGTCGTGGAGAGAAAACCCCTAGCCAAGTTAGTGGATTTGCCAGCGGGGACGCCCCACAAAATAGAAAGCGCAAAAATTGTGAAGGGGAAATTCGGCGAGGTGGTGTTGTTAGATTTGGGACTCCAAGCAGTGTTTCTACCAGCAAGAGTGACGGAAGCATATCGTCCCCATATCAAGGAATTTGAAGAGGGAAATACGCGGTAGTTTTCAGGGGCCTAACGAACGTAGGGAAGCCAAATCCTGCTGCTTCGTTTGAAATTGTAGAAAATTAAGGTTAGTTTTGTTGTTCATTCATTTGCCGCCATTTTATGTATGCGTTAAAAAATTCATTTGAAAATTAATTTTTTCTTTATTTTCAGATAGTTATATACCCTCCTCAAAACCACGCAGCGGCAGCATTTTTCTTCGAGTTTCCTTGTGAGAAGCATCACTCCGTTCACCATTTCAACAAGTTTCCTTGTGCAGATTCACCGAGGTCCCCTTTGCAAGCCGTCCACGCCGCCGTCATTCTACAAGCATCCATTGCCGCCGCCGTTCTACAAGCATCCATTGCGCCGCCGCCGTCATGAGGACAAATTTTTGTTAGTTGAAATATTTGTTGGAAATGGTGTTTTCAAAAACTTTATCGCAAATTGATGGATTACTAGAGGTGATCAAGCAAAATTATTCAAGTTCCATTGCACGAACATCGTTAAATTTGATCAGTAAACATATTAAAAAATGTGAGTTGGCAATGAAAAAAATTAAATTTTCAGTAGGGGAAAAAAAGAAAATTGTTAGTAAAATTGGGGAATTGAAACGTATTAGATATATAATAAATGTTATGAAAAATGATAAGTATATTGGATCAGGTTTGAATAGAAGCAGTAGGGTTAAATGGGAAAATATCAATGCAATTTTCAATGGTAGAGTAAGGACGGGTGTAATAATAAATTTAGCCCACAAAGAAGTGCGAAAATTTTTGAGTGATGTGTATTTTGTTTTCAAATCGAGAATTTCCAAAATTTTGAAGGAGATGCAATGCCTCAAAGTGAACATGACATTGTTGGGGGATTTCATCAAAACCTCGAATGACGGGGAAATTGTCGATCGAAAATATTTCAATACTCGTAATGCAATCATTGTTTTGGGGATAGATTTGGCTTCTTGGTACAATGATCATATTGTGGATGTTATTTTGAATAAGCTCGATGAATTTCAGGAAAAACTGTCGGGCTGGGCATTGAGTAAAATTATTTTGCTTGAGGTGTCAATAAATAAATACGAAATAGGCAACGGTTCATCCTTCATACGGTTACCTAGAGAAATTGAAAACAGAAAAGCATGTGTGGATATTAATAATCAGGATGATGCGTGTTTTTTTAGAGCAGTTGTAAGTGGTTTGTACCCAGCCAAACACAATGTAACACGTCCAACTTCATATCCAAATTTTGAGACAGTTTTGAATACAAAGGGTTTGGAAATGCCTATGCAAATTCATCAAATTACAAAATTTGAAAAACAAAACGATATTTCTGTAAATGTATATAGCTTAGAAATGAATGTTGTCAAAGAAAAGACATTTTACGAAGAAGTACCTGCACGATTGACCAAAACTAAATTGAATAAACATGTTAATTTACTATTAGTTCAAAATGTATATTTTCCCAAATTGAATGAGTACGACGCTTTACCTCAGGATACCGATGATTCTGAAATCAAATATCATTATTGTTATATTAAAAATATGTCTGGATTATTTTCAAAACAAATGAATAAGAACACGAATAAAAAATTTTTTGTGATAGGTGTATTAATTATTTTTCTAGCGAACAAAAATTGAATGAACATATTGTGTTGTGCGAAAATATAAACGAGTGTAAAATTTCATTTCCAAAATTTGATTATGTAGAATTCCGAAATTATGTATACAAACAAAAACGCCCCTTTGTTGTATATGCTGATTTTGAATCCGCTCTCGAAAATTGCAACATAAAAATTTCAGATGAATCATCAAAATATCAAAAGCATGAAGCGTTCAGTGCAGGTTACTATTTGAAATGTCCTTATGACGACACTTTGTCTAAGTTCAATAGTTATCGGGGTGACGATTGCATACAATGGTTTACAGATGAAATGGCTAGCATTGCCAAATTTGTGGAATCTAAAATCAAAAATATTGTACCCATGGCATGTAATCCCGATATTGTTAAAGCTAGAGTGTGTCATATTTGCGAGAAGTCATTTTCAAAGCAGGATATCATCGCTAGAGACCATTGTCACTTCTCGGGGTTGTTTAGGGGTTGGAGTCATCAAATTTGCAATCTGGCCTTTAAAAAGCTTTTTGTTGTACCCATTACTTTCCATAATCTTTCTGGGTATGACTGTCATTTTATTATTAAAGATGTTGCAAAAAGAGGACGTGTAAGCATACTTCCCATCAGCAAAGAGAAATACATTTCATTCACCCAATACGATAGCGAAACTAGCATTAAATTTAGATTCATCGATTCTTATCGTTTTATGGGGGCCAGTCTCGATGAGTTAGTTTCCACATTGAATGTAAAAAATTTTAGAATTTAAAAAAAAGAATTTGCACACTTGAATGATGAGAAATTCAAACTTCTCACTAAGAAAGGTGTATTTCCTTATGATTATGTGGATAGTACAAAAAAACTACTCGACACTGAGCTACCTTCCAAAAAGCATTTTTACAATAAACTTTACGATGCCGAAATTGATGGTGTGAAGTATGCCCATGCTCAAAATGTTTGGCGACAATTTGATATCAAAACTTTGGGGGAATACAGCGATTTATACATGCGAACGGATATATTGCTTTTGGCAGACGTTTTTGAAAATTTTCGCGAAATTGATTTAAAAATTTATGGGCTGGACCCAGCATGGTACTATACCATGCCGGGTTATTCGTGGGATTGTATGTTGAAATATACTCGGTGCAAATTACAAATTTTAAAAGACATTGATATGGTCATGTTTGTCGAAAATGGTATAAGGGGTGGAATTTCAGTTTCGGAAGCTAATAACAAGTATATGCCTACATACAATTCAACGCAGCCATCCAAATTTATCATGTATTTTGATGTAAATAATCTTTATGGGTGGGCAATGTCGGAATTTTTACCATATGGAGGTTTCGAATGGGTGGATACGAATATTGATGTGACTCAAATTCCCGATGACAACCCCGAAGGTTATATTTTGCAAGTTGATTTAGAATACCCTGTTTTGCCCCGAACACCGCGCACCACCAAATTCCAAGTTGAAAAAATTAATGCCAACCCTCCATAATAAAACTGAGTATACGTTACATTATAGGAATCTGAAGCAGGCTCTTGATCATGGATTAATATTGAAAAAAATTCAAAAAGTTTTAAATCAAGCAGTCTGCATGGTTGCGTCCTTATATCGAGTTGAATACTCGATTAAGGACTGCAGCCAGTAATTCTTTTGAAAAAAATCAGTTCAAATTAGCCAATAACGCGATTTTTGGTAAAACCATGGAGAACATCCGGTTGCACCGAATAGTAAAATTAGTGTCTTCCTACGAGGGCAGATACGGTGCCAAAAATCTCATTTCAAGCCCTCGATTTCATAATCGTACCGTTTTCGATTCAAACTTGATGGCTATTGAATTGAAAAAACTTGTATTCAATAAACCTATGTATGTGGGGATGGCAATTTTAGATTTGTCAAAAACTTGCATGTTCAAATTTCACTACGAATTTATGTTACCAAAAATAGGTGCGGAAAAATCCAAATTAATGTATACAGATACCGACAGTTTTATTTATGAGGTAACGTGCGACGATGGGTACGAAGAAATCATTAAAAGTCATATTTCAAAATTCGATACGTCTGATTATTTCGAAAATAACGAGTATAATATTCCACTTGTAAATAAAAAAGTTCTGGGACTCATGAAGGATGAAGCGAACAGTAAAATCATCACACTTTTTGCAGGTTTACGTTCAAAAATGTATACCTACAAAGTGCAGGGAGGCAAAGTAGTTAAAAAAGCGAAAGGAGTAAAATATAATGTTGTTGAAAATAAAATAAGTTTCGAAGATTACGTGGATTGTTTGAAAAATTGTAAGCAAAAGAAAATTACTCAGTGTACAATCCGATCATTCGCCCATGATGTATTCACTATCGAGCAGTCGAAAATAGCTCTTAGTCCATATAACGATAAACTTAAGGGTATTTTGAATATAGAAAAAAACAAAATTATTTCTTGTGTTTTACTAGAGAATGAATGGAAATTTTCATTTAATACATAAATCATCTAATATTGTTTGTTTATAATAAAATAAATATTCTCTTAGAGCATTAGCATACAGACTATCTAAAGGGGAGGCTTCACAGAAACCTTCTATAATTTCTTCTAAAGTTAAATAAATTTTCCTATCACGTAACCATGATCGAATAAGATCAAAAACACCTCGATAATAGGCACAAAAGTTCAAAGCATCCAGCATAGCGATGCGGCCGGATAACACTTCCCGATGTGTTTTGAGAATATCGTTTACATCCTCCTTGGACAGCTCCATGTTCACAGCATCCTTGGCAATGGAAATTGTAATGTAATCCTTGCAACGTTTTACAATCGGATTATATTCATCTACATAGTCATCGATTAGTGATTCAAAGAAAGTATCCATTGACGTTTACAAAATTCCAATGAGGTTTAACCATTCATCGAGTGTAAAATTGATGAATCGAGGTGAAAATTGTTGCTTCAAAATGACACATGGGGTTAAGTCTCTAACTGGGCTTAAACCGCATCGAAGTTCATAGGACGGCATGGGAAAAGTCGACAACAGCAATTGGTGTTCATGTCGAGCAGCCTTTTCGTATTGGTCCAACGACTTGTTTACCTGAGTAAAAGGTTCAGGTTGAGTAGCCCTATCGTATTGTTGTAACACTCTGTCTATGGCATCTTGGGTTTTCTCAAAATCTTGTTCATCATCAGTACTAAGAAATGATGTAACGTCACTACTATAATCACAATCTTCGTACATTTTAGTTTGTCCAACTTCACTGTTATAACCACTATCTTGAGACATTTTTTTTGCTTTCAAACTGAATATCGTTTTCAAACTGAATATCTGGCTGTGTCTGCATACGATTTTATATTTTTACTTTACATCACGTGGTTTTGTTTGTGGTGTAGTGAAGTTGAAATAAAGTTGCAGAAAATTTATTTCGTCGAAAGCCCCCCTATACAAAATCAACGTTACTGACCCAGCTATATTCTTGTAAACCCAACCATTTCACGTACATCCTATTGCCTTTTTTCCTCAAAACTTTTTCCACTAGATATATATCTGGATTTGCAGTTTTTTGCAATTCCTCCGCATAGAAAGCACCCTTGATGGGTGCACCCTGCATATCTTCCAGCATGAAGGTGGCCGGGTTGGTAATATTAACTTTGATAATTTTGAATAATTCCGTAGTCCAATTGGGCGTATAGCCTTTTTCAAAAACGTGTTTTGCCTTACTGATTCGCACAACATCACCGACTTTGAATTTTCTCGGTCCGGCTATTTTCAAATGACTGTATGTCGATTTAAGAATTCGCTTTTCGTTGGTTTTATCAATTTCCGAAGGTTTCATGCCCGTCTTCGAGTGGCGTGTATCATTGTATGATTTTGTGATTTCGGGCAATATATTCAACCATTTGTAGGTGCCATTCAAACTGAAATACTTGTACAATCGCTCTTTTAAAGTCCTTATGACACGTTCAGCCATGGAGGCCTTGGTGATGCTGTATGTACTGTAGTGATTTATTTGGTGTTTTTTCATCAACCCTTGAAATTTGCTGTTGAAGAATTCCGCACCCTGATCACTTTGTAGATTTTTTGGGCAACGTTTCGTATGTGCCAAAATATCTGCAAATGTTTTGGTAATTTCCTCACCCGTTTTCGTTTTCAATGGTCTAGTCCACACAAATTTGGAGAAACAATCTATAACGACTAGAATGAGTTTGAAATTTTGATTTTGATGGGCGTACGGTCTCATCTCAGCCAAATCGAGCTGCCAAAGGTCATCCAAGCCTTTGATGATCGTACGGCGTCTAGGATAATTTTTTCTAATGGGTTTATGCAGTTCGCGAACAAGTTGACTCTTTTCTTTGGAAGCCATGGCACATATCTGATGATGAGACTGCGTAACGTACTATTTTATTATGGCTGTGTGACAACTACATTCTGCATTTTACGGATTTGTTCAATAGCTGATTTTGTATTCGCTATATCCGAATTTATTTTGTTGATTTGCTTGGAGATGTCAACTTGAAACTGGTTCAATTCGTTCTTGGTAAGCGTTTCGTTGTGCTTAATATCCCATTTTAAATTGTGCGAATGTACCAAATCAGTAATTTCGGCAATTTTTTTCAACAAATCTGCACGAATATTTTCAGTGTCAGTTATATGTTGTTGGTTGAATTTTTCAAAGAATGTCATCACCTTATCATATCGTTCCACATTGGTTTGCTCTATTTGAGCAATGACCTCATTAAGTTTTTGCATTTTATCATCAACTCGTTTCTGTAGCTTACTCGCTTCATTTTGAATACTTTTTATATTCGTTTTTAACTTCATCCAAGCTGCCAATCAATTTATTTATGGAGGTGGACATTTGATTTTTACAATACGACCTTTGGGAGTATACTACGGTCCTCCGAGAACGTACAGGGGGGCTAAAATTTTTGTTTTCGAGATAGGAGGATAGTTGCGGGGAAAGAAAGTGTTTAGAATAAAAAAATAGAATTTTCGAAGGAAAAAAAAATGTTTTTCCCCCACTTTCTTTTTTTTCGGAAAGTTTCGAACCCCTATATCTTCGGAGTCTTCGGAGATATCGCTTTGAAATTTTAACCACGTATAAACCTCGATAATAGAAATTTACGGTTTTTTTCGTTTCGCGATCGGAAAACCCGGAAAAATTTTACGCGGGTTTTTCCGATTTTTCGTTCTTTCGCCCGTAGCGGGTACAGTTTTGATTTTTTTATATTCATATTCTAGGAACGTACTCGTGATTTTTTTCTACTTACGCTGATATTTTTTTCAAAATTCTAAAAAAATAAAAATGTCTGTGGCATTGCGAAAATTCATATTTTCCGAACCCTCGGAGATATCGCTCTGAAATTTTAACCTCGTCAATAACTCGAGGACAATATTGCTCAAAATTTTTTTTTTTTCGATCGGAAAACTCGGAAAAATTTTACGGGTGTTTTTCTACTTTTCGCAGTTTCCTCGATACAGGTCGGAGCTTTCGTTTTTTCGAGTTCGTATTTTTTCGAGAAGTGCTCCGGAACGTCCTACAACAGTGTATAGTTTTTGATATGTTTCGGAAAAAGCGTTACGATTTCCCAGGCGATTTTCCAAAAAAAAATTTTTTTTTCGAGCCCCTATTGCGGCCGAACCGACGAAGGTAACTAGGATCTCGAATAAGCAAAAGGTAGAGCTTTAGTCAGCGAACCGTTCCTCGAATTATCCCTCTTCAACGACTATCGGAAAAAGGTGAAAAACTAATTTTTCCGAAACCGAAAATTCTCGTTTCGAAAAATATCTAATATTTCGAAAACGACTTCGAATTTCCGAATTTCGAGAGACTTTGTTCGATCACCTTCGGAAAACCTACGAAAAATGTCCGAACGTCGTTTCGCTAAAATCGATAGTACGGGAAATATTGGAAAAAATCGAAAAATTCGATATATTTCCGGAACCGATAATAATAATTTCCCTCCGAATTTGATTCCTTCGACTTCAATAACAGAGCGGGAAAAAAATAAAATCCAAAAAAAAAGGCTGGACTTAGAAATCATTTCTATAATAACGCATAAAAACACCAAAATCTCGAAAACTAAACGAGATGTGGAAAAGTGTGTACGAACAATTTCATTGTACTCGGTTAGTACTACGAAAATTTATTGGTGACATTTTTTTCTATTCCGAAAATGAAAAAATTCGTCGGGACTGAGAAAATTTTCGTTTCGACGATTTTGAATAAATCCAAATATTTCCCGAACGGCAGCAGATTTTGAAATTTTCCATATAACCTTATTTGATCGCCTTCAGGTAATGTACAAAAAATGTAATTGAATTGTTTCTTCAAAATCAATAGTACGGGAAATATTTGGAAAAAAATCAGAAAAATCGATATATCTCCAGAACTGATTGAAAATTAGGAACTATTTTTTTGTCACAAAAACCTCTCAACGAACTCTACCGAACCTCCCAATTTGGTTTCTCCGAATTCATTACCGGATCTGGAAAAAAATAAAATCCAAAAAAATTCGTCGGGACTTAGAGAAAATTTTCGTTTCGACGATATTGAATAGATCCAAATATTTCCTGAACGGCTGCAGAGTTTGAAATTTTCCATTGAACCTTTTTTGGTCGCCTTCAGGAAATGTACAAAAAATGTAAATGAAATGTTTCTTCAAAATCAATAGTCCGGGAAATATTTGAAAAAAAAAACGGAAAAATCGATATATCGTCAGAACCAATGAATAGTTAGGAATTATTTTATTTTGTCAAGAATACTTTTCGATGAACTCTACCGCCCCTCCCCATTAAGTTTCTTCGAATTCATTAACAGAGCGGGAAAAAAATAAAATCCCAAAAAAAGGCTGGACTTAGAAATAATTTTTATAAAAATACAAAAATCTCAAAAATTGAAGATATGGAAAAGTGTGTAAAAACAATTTCATTGTATTCCATTAGTACTACAAAAAGTTATGATAAAATTTTTTCCCAATTCCATAAATTAAAAAATATGTCGGGACTTGGTAAAATTTTTCGTTTCGACGATTCTGAGTATTTCATATTTCCGTATATTACCTAGACGGTTTTTGATTCTGAAATTTCACATGGTACTATGAAAAGTTAGTGGTGGAATTTTGTCTTTACTGGAAATGAAATTATTTTTCGGGACTTAGAGAATAATTTCGACAAATTCGATTATTTTTAAATATATCGTAAACGCCTGCAGATAACGGAATTTTGCACCTTTTCTAATCAACTTCAGAAAATATACAGAAAATTGGATGCATTTCTTTCTTAACATCAATAGTCCGGGAAATATTCCAAAGAAATCGAAACTTTTGGGACTTGGCGTCACAGTCGTATTATTCATATTATTGGTGAAGACCAATTATAGTTTTAAACGGATTCGCGCACTGAGGTCGTATTATTCATATTATTGGTGTTGACCAATTATAGTTTTAAACGGATTCGCGCACTGAGGTCGTATTATTCATATTATTGGTGGTGACCAATTATAGTTTTAAACGGATTCGCGCACTGAGGTCGTATTATTCATATTATTGGTGGTGACCAATTATAGTTTTAAACGGATTCGCGAACTAGAGTAATATTATTCATATTATTGGTGTTGACCAATTATAGTTTTAAACGGATTCGCGCACTGAGGTCGTATTGTTCATATTATTGGTGGTGACCAATTATAGTTTTCAACGGATTCGCGCACCATAGTCGTATTATTCATATTATTGGTCAAGATCAATAATAGTTTCATGTGTACACGGGGTATACGTGTGCACACGAGGGATACGTGTGCACACGGGGTACACACTTGTTAATCTATCATTCACTTGAGCTATTTCCGAATGGTGTACTTCAGCTTGGTGTTGTATAATTGCAATAATTTTTTTATCTATCCCATCCACATATTGTTTATTGGCTGCATCAGTATCCCTGGTGGGACTCTTCACATTACTCAATTTCAAATTATCAAAATCAATATTACCATCTGGGGTGTGCAGTAAACCGCCTTCAGATGGCGTTTGCAGTTTTCGCTTTTTATCTGCGCTTGCGCTGTCTCGCTACATCCAAACTTGTCGAGAACCATTTTGAAAATGACAATGTATGGGGAAACGCCCTTTATCTTATAGAATTATATTTGCCTCTTTGAGTTCACTCAAAATGGCAATAATCTCGTTGTCATGCGAAGTATTTCCGGCATCTCGAGAGGCTATCAATAATTTGAGACGTTCGCAAAGTTCGTTGGGATCGTCCCAATAAACGAATTTCATGGGTTTCGTATTGAATGTCATTGCAATAGATGTTTCCGGTAAACAACCCCTGCCTAGCGTTGTTGAATCGGATGCTTTACGTAAATTCGTACGTGCCGATGTTTTACGTTGTTGTTGTGTAGGAAACATTGGTTTAATTATGTTGCTGTACTTCCATCCTTTACTAAACTTTGTGCGACCTAAGGTATCTTTGTGACTGGTTGATGAATCCAAAATTTGTCTGTATGCTTGTAAATCCTCATCATTGTAATTTTCAGGCTTAGTAAGAAATATCAATTCATATATACCGGGCGTCCCTTTCCATTGATAGCCGGCCATTTTAATGTATCCGCTGCGTTTGTCAAAATCTATTTCTTTCACACCAAGGAACCATTTCGAATCAAGATGATCATATATGGGCCCGTATACTTTGTCGATTTTTTTATCATTCCCCCAATGCTTTATAATGTATGGCTGAACCATTATAAGATATTGGCTGATATATTCCTCTAAAACTTCTTCATTCATGTTCCTCTTCTTCTCCATCTGCATTGAAGATGCTCTCATTATCATCATCCTCTGTACTTGCAATAACGTCGAGGGATTGGAATGGAGTCGATTCAGGCTTTTCCACTTTCTCCTAGTTAGGATCGGTTTTCACCTCAGTTTTGATTGGACTAGTAGCTTGTGCTGTTTTATTCGCTATTATTTTTAATGGAGTAGATAAAGGTTTGAAGAATTTCTGCAGCGATTCATCTTCTTCGGATTTACCCAATTTCAAGGCTAAATATTTTTTTCGAATAACGTTTGCAATTTCGTTGATTTTAGTCTTTCGAATAACATCAACTTCTTTGCTCAACGGTTTCATGATGACGAATGATACTACATCACATCTTGTGTATACTTATATATTTGTCGAATCCTTGTCGATATCGACCGGCATTCGTATCGAAATCTTTGCAAATCACAACTGTTCCATATTGCTGCTGCTGCCAACATTTTGCACACATTCTCTTGAATTCATCGAAAGACATGTCGGGAGAAATGTGCTCATCGAATACATGTTTCAAATTTATTTCATATTGTTTGAAAAGTACGATCATATTACAGTTGTCGCGTATCAGCTGTTTTGGGATTTTCGAATATGTTTGGCAAAGGTAGGCGGCGTCAATGTTCTTGTGTCTGCAGACGGAATAATACTCTCGAATTTTCTGCTGACCATCGCAGACGACATTATCGAAAATGAATATACTATTCGATTTGGATTCGTGAGGACTTATGATTTCTTCGTTTTCTCTGAACGGATAATAACCCAGCCCCTTGACTTTCTTCAAAATTTCCTGAAGTACTTGATATTTCGGCTGATACAATGACTTTGAGTATACGTAAATGTTTTCAAATTTAGCGCCATTCGGGTGGAATAGCAATGTTAAGATGGCGTTTGTTTTTTCACAACCACTTGGCCCGAAGATGATTGCACGGAACGAATTAGGTAATAATTTACCGTGTTTCCTAATCATACTACCACAACCGTCTCCATTCAAAATATCCAAATTTTCAATGGGTAGTGACTCGTCTTGTTGAATGACTTCCATGATGTGATGGTTGAAAATGAGTGCGCCACGGTTATTAATAAAAATATCACAATCACTTTACGTCATTCTCAATGTTGACTTACTCCGGTGTAGGTGTTGTTAATTCTATAATCAATAAGCTCCCGTTCGAATTACATCTTCCTGGTTATTCGTTTTGTGGTCCAGGCACCAAATTGCAAAAGAGATTGGATCGCGTGAATCCTTTGGACGAGAGCTGTAAAGATCAGGATATTGCATACTCCCAAAGTAATTCTCTACAAGATCGACACAAGGCAGATCAAGTGTTGGAAAATCGAGCTTGGGAACGCGTTAAAACTAAAGACGCTAAATTTGGAGAACGTGCTGCAGCTTGGTTGGTAACTTCCACCATGAAAGCGAAACGTAAGCTCGGCATGGGTCTGTCCTTTGGTCGTAACATGCTTCAAAAAATTATTAAAAATTGGAAGCCTCATCCTAGCAATCTTAAGAAATCTAGTGCTTCAGCTTTGCGAGCTGCTGAAATGGCTGTGAGTCAAGCTGGAGGACGTAACAAAATACGCATACCTAGGGTTATTCCATTCGATGCAAAATCCGGAGGAATCCTACCACTCATACCTATATTTGCTGCCCTTTCGGCTTTGGGTTCGTTAGCAGGTGGAGCGAGCGCCGTCGCAAAAACCGTAATAGATGCAAAAAATGCCAAAAAGAAACTCGAAGAAGATCAACGTCATAATAAATCCATGGAGCATTTGGGTTCTGGTTTGTACCTGCGAAAAACACCTCGAGAATTTGGACTGTTCCTGAAAAAACAACATCAACGTAAAGGACGAGGAAATTCTACAGTGTGCCCGTCAACTTAAAATACCGCATTTTCGTGGAGTTTTTATGCGTGATACGTTGCCAACTTGTGGTCCTTGGCTGCGAGAATGCGGCGTAATAAACTTGGATTCACATTTGAATGCGGGCACTCATTGGGTAGCTTACAATAAAACCGGCAACGTTGCACAATATTTCGACAGTTTCGGCAATCTAAAACCTCCAATGGAATTGGTGAGATATTTTGGGAAGGGGGTAAAAATTACATATAATAATGATCAATATCAAAATTACAATCAGAATAACTGCGGACATCTTTGCCTAAAGTTTCTACTTCATAATGCTCGCTGAAATCGATCTACTTCGAAGTAAATCATTGAGGGATTTCACCGATGCTGAACTGCAAGCTTTACCAATCGAATATTTGATTAGAGATGCAGGACCTTGGGAGTTGCTGGATGTATGGCACAGATTACCAAAGAATTACCAACATCGATACGCTTTGCAGATCCGCCTACCCTGCTTCATTCATCTCCAACATGATTTTCCTGCATCAGCTCCACCACTACAACAAATAATGTATACTGGTATTGTTATGTCGCAATATGAATGTTATTATTGTAATAAAAAATAAATGATTTTTGTTCAAATATTTCTTTATTTAAGGTGTGTGATTGTTTGATGTGTGTCAGTCATGTCTATGATATTAACGCTAACAAGTCGTTCTTCGACGCTTTCCATTGATTTCAATCCACCCATTCGATTGGATTCCGATTCAGAATATAGTTTGGATTTGCTCAGCTTCCATTCCTACAACAGTATACCCAACATTGAAGAAGGCACGAAATTCTACTACCACGAAAACGGCGATAGGACTAAACAAAAAACTATCGATATTCCTGCTGGATCTTACGAAATTAGTGATATTGAAGATTTAATAAGCAAGCATATCGTACCCAAAACGTACAAAGAAAACCCTGAGGAATTTTTCTATCTCAAACCCAATAATAATACACTGAAAAGTGAAATATTTTGTCTTAAGCATTCGATCGATTTCCGACCTGCAAATAGTTTGGCTCGAATTTTGGAATTTTCGTCTAAACTTCTCAATCCCAACTTGCATTACGCATCAGATCTGCCTGTGGATATCATTAAAGTACGAACCGTACACATAGATAGCAACATTACCTTTGGAGCCTTCTACAACGACACACCGTCTCATACGATATACGAATTTGCTATAGGTGTTGATCCTGGTTACGCAATTGACGAAACACCCAATCATCTCATTTATCTGCCCATTTCTCATACAAACGAAATAAATACCATTACGTTGCGAGTGCTCGATCAACATTCTCAACTTGTTGATTTTCGCAACGAAGAAATAATAATTCGTTTGGAATTGAAGCGAAAGTATGGTGCTAACTATCTATAATTATAAATCATCTCCATACCACACCTCAGTCTTCACCAAGACATTCAACCATCAGCAGCAGCAGCAGCGTCAACTACTGTCAACGGAGAATAAATTGTTTTTGGAATCTCTCGGCTATCATGTTGTCCAATCAAATGTTCAACATTTTCCGAAAACCGCACAACGATGAATCCATACAAAAGGTAGAGTGGCGGACCTACTACCCATATGTCAAATCTTTCCGCAACAATGATGTTATTGAAATCAATATTAATCAATCTGATGCCTATGATGCCTTGTACGACAGCCTGCTATTCATCAGCGGAAAAGTTGAGAGAACCAAAGGAAATGGGCGGGTGACATTCGTAAACAATGCTGGCGCTTTCATGTTTCAATCTGCTACTTATTAACAAAGTGGCAAGGAACTGGAAACAGTTCGTGAAGTAGGAATTGTCAGTAGTGTCAGAGGCTTTCTCACCTACACTGATGAAGATATTAAACACTTGGCCACGACAGGTTGGACTTTTCCCACTGCCACCAACACTGGAGTTATCCACCCAACCCATCTAACATTCAACATGCTAATACCCATTAGACATTTTCTGAATATCTTCAGTGATTATCAATGTGTTTCCTACGGTAAGCATACCATCCGATTAGTACGAGCTGGAGATTATAGCAACCTCTTCAAAATAGACGAGACTCCTGGATCAACATTACCCCCCACGGAAGTCAAACTGGAAATTGAGAATATTGAGCTTAAAGTTAAACGAATCTATCCGCATGATCAAATTAAATTACAACTTTTGAAAGCTATCCAAGCTGACTCCCATTCTTATACCCTTCAGAAAATGGGAACTACATATGTTGCCTGCTCTCACACAAGGTGCAAAAAATGAAATATGGGCTGTCAAGACTTCATCGTTTCTCGAAAGCCCCCGCTATGTGATTGTATGTTTCCAAAAAGATACGAAGGTCAATAATGATCCAACAATATTCAACAATTTGAATATCACTAATATAACGCTGACTCTAAACGGTGAGAATTACCCCAAAGAAAAAATGCATCTGGATTTTGCAAAGGGAAATTTTTCTCAAGCCTATTTCAACTACTCACAATTTGGGCTCAGCTATAAACTAACCAATCAGCATAATCCTCTTTTGACCTACTCAGCCTTCTTTGACAAAACTCTCTTTGTCATCGATTGTTCCAGAAGGGACGAGAGCATCAAAAGTTCCAGTGTTGATGTGAAACTGGAAATTGAAGCATCTGAAGGATTTCCCCAAAATACTCGAGCCTATGCTATTGTTGTGCACGACACTGTCATTGAGCACCTCCCACTCTCAGAAATTATTAAAAAATGGAACTGAGCATGTGATTCAGCTTCAGTGTTAATCGCAGAGTCAACATGTGAATAGCTGTTGTAGATATTCAAGGCTTCATCGTCGACCAGCAATTTCATCCTAAGGAAATAGCCGTTAGGGTTGGAATTCAATGTAGTTACTTTTTGCTCTTGCCAAACGTACCATTTTCCTCTTTGACTAAAGAGGATCGACGTACCACTTGCTTCTTGGAGAAAAACATTCATGGATTGCGGTATTTTCGATACATATTTTATGCGTTTCGGCGTTTGAAATTTTCTGTGTTTTTTAAAACACGAAACAAGTGTATTTTGAGCAATTTTGAAATCTCAAATCTCCATAAGAAATACATGTAAAAATATATTTTTAACACTCGTAATTTTAATCATTTTTGTTTCGTTACATTTTTTACACATTTTAGCGTTTCAAGTTTTAACAATTTTTCGGAATGCCAAAAACACCTATTTTCGATACATATTTAATGCGTTTCGGCGTTTGAAATTTTAATCATTTTTTGGAACGCTATACCTACGTAAAATTATTTCACCTAACATTGGTACACCTGGTATAACATGTTGACAATCATCAACAACCGCCATGTTTTCTACCTATCTAAGGTTAGTTCATTCTGGTTCGATCAAACTGAATATCTGCCACTCTGTGTGTTCTATCTTCCATCTTCTATCTTCCATTTTAAAATACCAACTTCACTCCAAATCGCACTTTAAAAATGACGCCCCCCATCTCGATGCACATTTATGAGACACCCTGTATCTATTTTTTGTCTCAGCTAGCACAATGGTACACCTGGTATATATTTTTTCTTAAATGATGTATTTTGACACACCCTATATATGTAAAACAAAAACTTCTGAATCCCTGCATGCCCGAATGAAGCGATGCCTCAATGATGTGATGATTCATTTTTCCGATGTATTTTGACACACCCTGCTGTTTTTTCTCTTAATTGATGAGTGTTTTCAAACACCCCGTATATAATACGATTTTGGTAAAAATTTGGTTTACTGGAAATCTGTTATGAAAAAAAAAATTGAACATCGCGATTCTGTGGCATTAGGCGATTCATATGGTACGATTTTTGTTTTGCGGAAATGCGCTGTTGCCAAGTTGACCTCTTCGGATTACTGGAAATCTGATATGAAAAAAACAATTGAACGTCGCCAATGTGGACCCTCAACTAATTCTAGTGGTACTATTTTTGTTTTGCGGAAATGCGCTGTTGCCAAGTTTTGGACACTTTGGAGATGTGGAAATCTGATATGAAAAAAACAATTGAACGTCGCGATTGTGGACCCTCAACTAATTCTAATGGTAATATTTTGTTTTTGCGGAAATGCGCTGTTGCCAGGTTAGTCAATTCGGATTACTAGCAACCTGGAAATTTGTATTGATATGGATAAGTGGGCAATATTCTATTCAATCAAATGATATGTCATTTTGACTTCGTAGAAAAGCGTTGATGGCAAGTTATGGATGCGGGAAATCGTCACAGAAGTTGAAGAAAATTGCTATTATAAATAATTATTTCAATCAACCAAAGACATAACCTAAACTCGACCTAATGTAACTAAACTGTCCTGAATTAACCAAACTCAACCTGATCCACCGTTAAATTAATCAAATAAATTGAGTTGAAAAAATTAAAATTAAATTATAAACAAGGACCTTAAGTAGAATTGATTTAAAACTTATAGTACTTGACATAACACTAACCTGACCCAACCTAATCCGAACTGGACCTAAACTAACCTGATCTAACATGATCCATCATAAAATCATAGAAAAAAAATAGAACTGTAAATGAAGTTAATTCAAAACTATTTAACTGTTTTAACTATTTCGGAAATCCCCATATTCTAAACGAATTGCAGAAAGTAATGCTTCGAAAGAGTCAATTTTCTTTTTTTTAATCCATCGCCTCCATAAGTACACACAGAGGTTCTCTGCAAAGTTCTCCTGAGGTATCCTGCGGAGTCTAAACCAGAGTTTTGCAGGGCGTCATGATGATTCCACCCTCTGTGTGTGAGTTCCATCTTTGGCTGAAATGAAGATAGTTTGCATCTTAAACGGATATAAATATGTAACAAATACCTATGAATTCAACACTATGGTTTACAGTTCTGTGTTCATAGCCATATTTTGCCAACTGGTCGTATGCCCGCCATTCATCTGTACAAATGATGGAACCAGAAGCAACGTGCTCCTTAATGATTGGAATGAGCGTATCGCCATCTCTTCGATTATCTGGGCATACCACCAATCTAAAATCTTTGGAATTCTCGGCAATCATACCCAGCACCCAGTGCCCTTCTATTACTCGTCCCCTTTCATATTTTCGGCGTCCAAACTTAGCCTCATCGATCTAAAAGTAATTTTATAAGCCATTTTAGGAATAAGTAAACATATATTCAATAATTTCTACAAATGTATTCAAAAACTTCAAAAAACGTTAAGCAGAAGAAAATCAGTTGCATTCCTAAAATTAAAAAAGAAAATACTTACTCATTATCATATACAAATATTCTCACGTTGATACGTTTGATACATTTATATATATATATATATATATATATATATATATACAAAACGTGTACTCTTTTAACACTATATTTCCAATATTTCAACAGTGGTTACTGTCATCTTCAGGGAAGTGTGTCTTTGAGGTTGATTGCAAAAAGATGTGATGAAAGTAATACAACAATTATCGAAAGGGAAACATGAAGTTGATGATAAAATAACATTAAAAGGTCAATAATTAAAATAATTAGTCAATTAATATACATTTTTTAAAATTTATATGGATAATTTCCACGTGTGGACATACTCAAGCACGTGTATATCCTCTTGGTTAGGAAACAGACAAAAAAAAAAAATGTATATTAATTGACTAATTATTTTAATTATTGACCTTTTAATGTTATTTTATCATCAACTTCATGTTTCCCTTTCGATAATTGTTGTATTACTTTCATCACATCTTTTTGCAATCAACCTCAAAGACACACTTCCCTGAAGATGACAGTAACCACTGTTGAAATATTGGAAATATAGTGTTAAAAGAGTACACGTTTTGCTTGCTGCTTACCCAAATAATCTTTCCAAAAAAAAAAAAAAAAAAAAAAAAAAAAAAAAAAAAAAAAAAAAATATATATATATATATATATATAATTATTGAATTCGGTGAAAATTTGGATTACTGGAAACCTGTTATAAAAAAAAAATTGAAAATCGCGATTTTCTGCCATCAGGCGATTCATATGGTACCATATTTGTTTTTGCGGAAATGCGCTGTTGCCAAGTTGACCTCTTCAGGTTACTGGAAATCTGATGTGAAAAAAACAATTGAACGTCGCGATTGTGGACCCTCAACTAATTCTAATGGTACTATTCCTGTTTTGTGGAAAAGCGCCGTTGCCAGGTTAGTCACTTCGCACGGATTTGCGAAATGTCGGCCGGACCCGCTCCCTTCGCTCGCGTTTTATCTTGTGTTCTCAATCTAATATTACTTGGAGAAAAGGGGGAAAGTTTCAGGTTAGGTTAGGTCAGGCTCGCTTCATTCGCCCCCATTACGTACCGACTTATGACCAAACAAGAAGGAAAACTGCTAGCTTGCGAGTCAGTCGAGAATGCATGAATAAGTTTTTCGCTCGCAATTGACACACAAACCTAACCTAGCTTGCGAGTCAGTCGAGAATGCATGAAATCGTTTTTCGCTCGCGATTGACACACAAACCTAACCTGAGCAAGCTACCCTAGCTTGCGAGTCAGTCGAGAATTCATGAAATCGTTTTTCGCTCGCAATTGACACACAAACCTAACCTGAGCAAGCTAACCTAGCTGGCGAGTCAGCCGAGAATGCATGAAATCGTTTTTCGCTCGCGATTGACACACAAACCTAACCTGAGCAAGCTAACCTAGCTTGCGAGTCAGTCGAGAATGCATGAAATCGTTTTTCGCTCGCAATTGACACACAAACCTAACCTGAGCAAGCTAACCTAGCTTGCGAGTCAGTCGAGAATGCATGAAATCGTTTTTCGCTCGCGATTGACACACAAACCTAACCTGAGCAAGCTAACCTAGCTTGCGAGTCAGTCGAGAATTCATGAAATCGTTTTTCGCTCGCAATTGACACACAAACCTATCCTGAGCAAGCTAACCTAGCTTGCGAGTCAGTCGAGAATACATGAAATCGTTTTTCGCTCGCGATTGACACACAAACCTAACCTGAGCAAGCTAACCTAGCTTGCGAGTCAGTCGAGAATGCATGAAATCGTCTTTCGCTCGCAATTGTGAAATGTCGGCCGGACCCGCTCGTCTTCATGTTACTACTTTCTACTTCTTCTCCAAGTAATATTAGATTCAGAACACAGGATACAACGCGTGCGAAGAGAGCGGGTCCGGCCGACATTTCGCAAAACCCGCTCGTTTTCATGTTACAACTTTCTCCTTTTTCTCAAATTTATACAAAAATTCTTGATCAATTAAAGTATGTGGCCTGTGGGGCAATCGATTGCTTGCATAACTGATTTCCAATTAAACTATAACTAGCTTAACTTGGCAACCACGCATTTTCGCAAAACGGGAATGGCATTTGTGTTTACTCTCCACCCTAACAACTTTTACCATGGTAACCTTTTTTTCCATAACTGAGTTCAGCTAAATTAAAATAGTCAATTTGGCAACCACGCATTTTCGTACTAAAGGCAACGGTTGCCATGGCAACAGTTTTTCGTAACTGATTTCAGCTAAACGAAAGTTGGGCCTTTCAAAAATTATAAATCTAAATAATATATTTTTGTTCCTACCTGCACTACTACTCCTGGTCCACCAATTTTTCCGCTGTTTGACTGCATCTTTGAAAATGCGTTTGTGACGGCTTCTCGACAAAATTTTATTCTTGCTGATATTGTATCGGTAGAGACGAGTTCAGTGTTACCATCAATTGCTGAGCATTCATTTACGATTCGAGCGTATGAATCATTCATTGCGAAACCGTATAGTAATCTAAAATATTAGGGATCATAATATTGAGACTCGCAAAAGAAGAAGAATTTATGTTATCACCAATTCCATTTATTATTTTTTTTTTATTAAAACACTAAGCAGAAAGTTACTTGAAAGATAACGCGAGGGGGCATTAATGATGTCCCTTTTCTTCAAATTTATGTAGGAACGCTAAGTTCATTGCGATATAATTACCTTATTTCTTGGTGAATGCCTTTCATTCGAGACTGGGCGAACCAAGTGCCTCCCGCCACCGAAATATCAACACGACATTTTTTAGATTTTGGACATCGGTATCTTCCCAGGCCGAATACTCCTTGATCGTATCTCGAAAAAATGTCCGGAATACCTTTATGCCCCTTTACATTTTTTCGGCAAACTGGAGGAGGTGGTATCAGCCCTTGGCTTAGTGCGAATTTGTATCCTTCCAGAGAGTCTTTTGGTAATTTATTTGCATTCCAAATACGCCCGCTGGGGATAACCTCTTCAAAATGTTTATACATTTCGGACAGATTGCAAACTGATTTCAAAGCAGTCAAAACTGACAAATAACTTTTTGTTTCCATGGAAATGAAATTGCTATCAAACTCCTAATCATTTATAGTCCGTGAGCTGTAGTATAATAGCTTGAGAATCCAGAATTGGGCCATCTTAACCTTGTTTCACATCATTTAGTTACTTCAAGAATTTCTGAAGGTATATAATTTGAATTTTGAAGTGAGATAGACTAAAAGATATAAAAATTGTCTTTTGGACTATGCGCCATTCATTTATGATGAATATTTATATTCATAATATTTGACAAAAATTTCCATAAATCTATTCCAGCGCCCTCGACTTGGTGATAGCGCATTTCTGCAGGGTTCACATTTCAGAGCGCAATTTATCTGATTGAATAGTATGGTATCCACTCTGAACTATCCCCATATCAGATTTCCATACCTCCTAAGTGACCATAACTTGGCAACAGCGCATTTCCGCAAAACAAAAATAGTACCACTAGAATTAGTTGGGGGTCCACAATGGCGACGTTCAATTGTTTTTTTTATATCAGATTTCCAGTAATCCGAAGAGGTCAACTTGCGAACAGCGCATTTCCGTAAAACAAAAACGGTGCCGTTACAATTGGCTGAGGGCCCACAATCGTGACGTTCAATTGTTTTTTCCATATCAGATTTCCAGTAAACCAAAGTTCAGCCACGATTTTTGACAAACTGTTTTTTCTGTAATGTTACGTTGCTACACCGTGTATATCTTTTTTCTCTCAATTGATGAGTGTTTTGAGACACCCTGTTGATTTTTCTCTTAAATCATATATTTTCAAACACCCTGTATACGTTCCTCATTGGAATCGCACGTTGAAACGTTACATTCCCGTTACCCACCATTTTTCCTATTTTTCCAAACATCATTATTATTATATCACTTTAACAATTCGAATTTCTTCATTCACAATTACTATTATTTTTATTTATTATTCGAGCACTGGGCTTGCGGTAGATAGCACCCGGCATGCGGTAAGATAACATCGCTCGACTCGGCGGATCGGCGGCCTTGACCACTTCCGATCCAAAACAAACGTTGAGCATCTACTCTTTAGTACCTATATGTACCTGTCCTACATGATTATGAAGTAATCTTTTCTGTAGTTATTATCAAATCCTATATGATTTTGAGAAATATTTCCTTTTATTGATGTACTTTTATTAGTATTAGTAGGTCAAAAAACGGGCACAGACTATTTCGGAATTTTCATGTTCTCGGTTTAAAACTATGAATACACATTTCTTTTAATGAAAGAAATATTTTTTCAACTGTTGGCAAATACTATCTCAAACTTTTGATATTCTTGATTTGAAACTATGACTGAATCTCTTTAAAGGAAAGAAATATTTTTTCAATTGTTCGCAAATACTATTTCGAACTTTTTATACTACTAATTTGAAACTATATGCATGCATTTCTTCGAATGAAAGGAATATTTTTTCAATTGATGATGTTACTTGACATAGGTATACCCTATAGTTTATATTATTGCGTCAATGCCTGGTAGTTGATGTTTTATAAAATTAACCAAACTGTGTTCGAAGCAGAATTTGTAAAACCACTTGAATATTTTAAAAAAATTCCTATTCAACAAAATGAGCAGTACCTAGATTTATTCAGTTATCCACATGTTACCTATTATACACCCATTAAAAACTAAAAGAAATATTGACTATTATGTAATTTTGATAGGCTTGAAAAAGTATTAATAGAAATATAGAGAAATATACAGGGTGTCACATCGAAAAACAATTTTTTGCTCAATTTTCTGAATTCAAACGTTAATGGAAATAAAACCGACAGGTTTAAAAGTGACCAAGATACGGGACGTGTTCTAAAAGTCGGAAATTTTGCCCTTTTTCTCAAAAACAGGGAGGGCTATAGAAGTTCTGTTTACAGCAATATTTATTGAAAAAAGTAGGGCAGTAATGTGAAGACCGCAAGGGCGCACCCAAGGGAGGGTTCAGGGGTTTAACCCCCCCCCCCCCTGAATTTTTTCTCAAAACCATATGGATGATGATAATTGAACCAAGTGCCAAATTGCATAAATTGAGTTAGAGGTTGCAAACGACAGCTAGATATCCATTTATTATGTGTAAACAGTATCAAGCGCCTACTGGAATTTTGGCGACATCTATTGAGTAATGACCCAAGCGACTTTGATGGGAACAGCAGTTTTCTAATATATAAAAAGAGCCAACTACGATACCGTTTATAGAAAATTATCAGAGTCACTTGGTTCCTTTTAAATTTTAGACATTCATGTTTGCGATAGTAGTGAGTGGTGGTTTTTGTGATTCCTTGGTTTCGATTCGAATTAAAAATGAGTAAAAGAACCAAACTAATTCTTGATAATGCTTTACGACTCATGGGGGACGACCAGTCTCACAATAGAGAGCCGAAAAGACTGAAATTCAACGATTGCAATGCGGTAAGTAAATTTGTGAGGTTATAATAATTATCCAAAAATTAAATTTTTCACATTATTTCCTAAAATAATTTTATATTCTTAATGTTAAAATTACTTCTCTGACAGCCAGCAATTTTGTGAGTCTTTTTAAATAATAATGTGTCGTTGGTATCCTAATTATTACTATCGAAATGCTAAAAGGAACCATCCGCCGTTATATTATAAAGCGAATTGGGAATCAATGGGTAGATATGGTGGTTGGTTCCTTCTAGATCTTATTAAGTAAGATTTAAGTTAGTAAAAAAATTGATTTCATGTTTATTTTACGTTTTTAAGGTAACATGTGGACCTGAACAACAACCACAGATTTGCAAAGCCATCTTTACAGGCGCAGATGCACTAGGTATAAGAAATATTTTGCATATACTTCAATATAATTGAAATACTTACTTTTTATATTTTTCAAGGGGTAAACATTCCGAACATTGAGATTAGAAAAACAAATGACCTGAAGACAGCAGTTCAAAATCATGGAAACCAAATCACCAAATCAAGTTCAAATATAATAATTAAGGAAATTCTGGTGTTTAAAAGCCCACTCAAAGAAATTCAGGTTCCTATGCCTTGTTCACCAGGTAAAAATGAATAATTATATTACCTGAATATTTATTGTTATTACTTCAGGAGTACACACTGAAAACATGCAGAATGAAAGAAAAAGTGAAATTGGGGAAATACAATATCATAACGTTATTGAAGAGAATTTAAATCTGTTCAAAACGAATGATTTGGAAGTAATTGTTGAAGAAGTTCCGATCTCTAAGGAATTAAATGAAAGAATTATAATTGTTAATTCAAGTTTAACAGGTAAGGATGAATACTTCCAAAAATTACTTTTAATGGAAATATTCAATCAAATAATTTTAACAAAATTTACAGAATGCCCATATTATTGTTTCAGGGAATAAAATAACAGATAACTTGGAGATTCCATACCAACACAATGAAGACTTTCTTGAAGAAATTGGGCTTCCTGAGGACACAAATATGGCAATTGACGTCAATATAAATAATAACTACAAATATGATATCATTGAACAGGAAGATTCAGATGACAGTATCAAAGATCGCGACTTTATTCTTGAAGCGGAAAGCGATAGTAGTTCGGAGGAAGGTGATGATAACTTGCTATTTGATGAAGAAGAAATTGAGAAACAGCAGAAATTAAAGCAAGAAAAAGAAGCTTGGAAAGGACGTTCTAAGAAAGGACGACATAACAAGTATCCTGGACAAACTTTCGCCACAAGAAAGAAATTAAAAGATTCCAACAAGACCCACTACACCGTCAAAGGAAAATTGAAAGAAGCCAAACAATTTTCTGATTATAAATGTAGCTGCCTGAAAAACTGTAGTGAAAAATTATCAGCAGATGAAAGAGAAATGTATTTTCAAAAATTTTATGATTTGGCATCATACGATTTGCAAACGAGTTACATTGGAGCAACAGTTAGAGAAATGCCTATCAAAAGGAAACGAGCTAAAAATGGACCAGGTAAACCAGAGTTTATACGCTCGGAGAAGTTGAAGTTTGCCGTGATACTTATATAAACACTTATCAGATATCCACTAAGAGAGTTAACACTGCGTTAGAAAAAAAAAACGAAGTTCCCAAATAAAAGATGAGCGAGGAAAATCTGGAGGGAAGAAAAAAATTGATGAAAGATCAATAAACGAAATTATTAATCATATAAAGAAATTTCCTACCTATATTTCTCATTATTCTCGTTCAGAAACCGAAGCGAAGTTTCTACCTTACGACCTTACAGAGAGTAAAATGTACGAATTATACATAGCAGATAACGATCCTAAAGTTAGTTTTCAGTTCTATAAAAATATATTTTATAAACATTTTAATTTGAAGCGAAAACTTGTAATAAGTGTGACATGTTTTCTTCACAAGTGAAAAATGTGCAAGATGAGGAACAACGGCTAGTTTTGAAAAAACAACATGATCAGCATCTTGCAAATGCGCAACTTGCTCGAGATCAACTAAACAAAGATTTGAAAGAAGCAATTACAAACCCACTTATCGAAACCATATGCTACGATATGGAAAAGGTTCTAGGATTGCCTAAACTACCAACAAATATTGTCTATTATAAAAGGCAACTGAGTATATTCAACGAGGGTATTCATTCAGGGTCAACAAATACCCCACATTGTTTTTTGTGGAAAAAGGGGATAGCAGGGCGAGGAGCTCAAGAAGTGGGCTCATGTATAAAAAAATTTATTGATGTGCACCTTAAAAAAGGAGTGGAAGAGTTGATATTATGGTCGGACAGCTGTGGGGGACAAAACAGAAACATAAATATTGTGATAATGTTAAAAACAGTTTTGGTGCAGCAACCTACATTAAATAAAGTGAGTTTCAAATATCTTGAGTCGGGGCACAGCTTTTTGCCTAACGACACAGATTTTGGGCAAATAGAAAGGGCCCTTAAAAATCAGGTTCGAATATACACCTTAAAAGACTTTATGTCTGTTATCGGAAGTTGCAAGAAACATAATAAATTTGTGATAAACCTAATGGAGTCTAATGATTTTTACTCTACTGAAGATATTGAAAAGCAAATTTCAAACAGAAAAGTAACTATCAATAAAGAGAAAGTTAGTTGGTTGAAAACAAAAATAATAAAAATTGAGAAGTCGAAACCAAATTCAATATTTTTATGTGATTCTCACTCACCAGACGAAAATAATTTTAAAGAAATAGACATCTCAAAATTAACCGGAGGCAAAAAAAACCCTATTGACTTCCAAAAATTAAAAGTGCTCTACCCTGAAGGAAAAGCCATCTCAAAGAAAAAATGGGATGACATCAAGACTCACTGAAGTTTCTTCCGAAAGATGCAATTGATTTTTACAGAATAAAAAATATAGAGAACTTCGAAGATGATATTGAAGGTTTTGGCTCCAAAACAGATTTCGATTTTGAAGATGTGTTTTAAGGTTTATGATAATGTTTTTGCAGAATGAGTTCCTTTTTCTATTATTTTTTAAAAATAAAGTCCTTCTTTGAAAAGACCCATTTACTTATTTCACTTTTCTTTAAACAGAACCATGCAATTAGGATCTTTTTCAAGCAATTAAACGACATTCTTTGATTATTGAAAAGGAACCATCAACCAAAAGAGTGATAAATTTTTTTTTAAACTTGGAAAAACAATTAAACACCATTCACTATTATTTGATTTCAAACTGGCAATCATTTCTGAAAAAAAAAAAAACTAACGAAAATATAATAATTTCAAAAAAACGTGATATTTCATATGATCGCTGATTCAATTAGCATCATCCACTTCAGAAGTTGTAACCTACCTGGGAAGCCATTCATTATGTTGTAAAACTTAGCTTTCTCCTCATCTTTTTCTCTCTCAGTCAAAGGAAATCTTACTTCACCCGCAAAGTGATTTATCAATGCATTAGTCACTGCCTCAATGCATCTAGAAACCGATGACTGGCTCATTGGGCAGTTCATATCTTGTCCTGCTCCCTTCTGATAACTTCCCTGGGCATAAAAGTGCAGAGCGCATAACACCATTGAAGATGCAGGAATTGAGGTTTCTGTTGCTACCTCTCTCAAAAATGGAGATAGTTCATCAATGAGGTAACTGGCTGTTATTCTACTGCATCGATATATTTTTCTGAATATTTCTTCGGGCAAATCAAGGGGACTAGATGACGACCGTAACTGCCTTTTTGTCCGATTATGTTCTATACTGACATAATTCTATCAAGAACATAAAATTATATGGTAAAAATCGAAATTACCTTTCATTTTCATTTATAACTGCTTGAATCCAAAGAGGAAAATTCAAGTGATCCATTATTACAACAATTTCTCACAACAAGCAATAAAACAAATCTGTAACTGACAAAATTTCAATAACCAATAAGTAAAATAGTAGCAGAAAGTACTATTTTAAAATGCAATAACTAATGATCTGTTCTTGCTAAAAAATGGTCACCTGTATAGGGCTATTGATTTATTGAACTGTTCTTGAGAAATAACTAATATCTGTTGTGTTCCAACTTTCAATGTGCACCTGAATATGAAACCGCCATGATTATTCATTATTGAAAAATAACCAATATCCAATGTACCTCTGAATAAGGCTGAATAGGTGCCCTGGTAGAAACGATGATTGTAATCTATAGAAAACACGACTTTTTCTGAGCTCTACGATTGATCCTTTTACAATATTGTTATGAATAAATAATGATAGGTGAAATTTGAGATAACATGAGTTTGAACTATAACTAAATGAAATAAAAAATATGTCTGATAGTGTCATCGAATATCTGCGACTCGTTCCATCATTTCTGTCTGAATCTAGTTGAAACGAGCATAGTTGAGTTCTTCTTTTATCAGTATAACATCTAGTGGATTTCATACAAATGTATTTAATACAAAGTGAAAAAAGTGAACGGTAACCTAGAGACGAAGAAACAGACAAACGAGGAGTTGACCAAAAGTCTTTGAAGAAAACAGACAGTTTCTCGAAGTTTAACAAAATTATTGAAATCAGCAAACAAATGAATAGTGAGAAGCTGAAAGCAAATATACAAGAACAAGTAGAAAAGCAGAAAAGAACGTACCTTACTGAAGAAAATCCAACAAAGACGTAAAAAATTCAGGAACCAAAAGCTGGGCTGTGCACTGCAAAGAAATTTCGAAAACCAAGTAAGAAAAACTTCATCAAAAACATCCCATCAGTTCCAGACAATGTAAATACTTCAAAAAAACTTTTCGGTCAGTAGATTCCATAATCCGAACTTTTATTAAACGGATAACTACATCATTTAAATAATAAATAAATGAAATTTGCCACACTAAATACGTTTAGTATGCGTACGAGCAAGTGCAGAACTGAACAAAAGTCACTGGATCTCGGGTAGATTAGAATTTGCGTACAGTCGGTGCTATTATGGTGAATCTTGAATAATTTTCAATATTGAAAATTGAAAATCGGAAAATATCAACATACGTCGAATGGTCAATTACGGTGCACTTATTGATATTCCTGAAATATATAACAGATATTGGTTTTGCACAAGAGTGAATATAGCCGGCCCAGTGGTGCATGAAACGTCAATTAAACGAGAAAAGTTCGGTTTCGTGCTAGCTTTTTGGTATTTTGTTTTGGGACAGTTTCGTTCGGTAATCGGTAATCTTTGGTTTAAAACCTCTTTTTTTAGTATTGTTAGTTGTGATTTGCGTTTCTGAGAAATAAAATAATGGCTACTAAAAAAAGAACTTCAAAAACTCAACTCTCGATTTATTTCGATCATTTAAACGAGAATAAAATGCTAATGGTCCACGGGAAGCTGCAGGCCTACAACAATCCTGAAGATTTAAAAAAGGTGTGGGAAGCACTAACTGAAAGACTGAATTCATGTGGGGATGGCCCTGTAAGGACACTGCAAGAGTGGAAAAAGGTATTGTACTACTTTTAAAATAAATATCAACAGGCCCAATTTATCTGAAAGTAATTATTGTGGACCAGGTTCTAGTGAACTCAATAATTCATTTGGTTTTTAGGTGTTTACAGAATGGAAATCATTGGTAAGGAAGAAGGCTAGAGAATTGAAACCTCTTAATGATCTGGAAACAAAATTTATCAGCTTAACAGGTTCTGCCGCAGTTGATGGACTGAACACTGCAGAGCATGGAATACAAATTCTAAAAAATAATGTAAGTAATTATTAATAACAGATGGCAGTAAACAGGTTAAAAGCCAATTTGTTAAATACACTTCTGATCAGTTTAGGATGCTAGAATGTTTCAATAATTTCACAAAGCAGTTGTTATTATGTTTCTCATTTCGCTTATTTCCTAGACTATAGGCTGTCATTATAATATAATTTGTAGGAAGACTTGATTGAATATGAAGAAAACATGGAAGGAGAGATGGAACAGGCTGGGGAATTGACTGAAGGAGCCATAGAAGGTGGAGAAGAAATACTCATAGAAGTTGTCACAGATGGAACCAAAAAGAAACGTAAGCATTTCTTGATTGTGAAACTGTTTTGCAATGTCTTGGTGCTTATACAGAGTGATAATTTTATACTTGAATGGATTGGATAACATCTGTATCAATTTATGAATCCACTAAAAGTCTAGAATCCAATAAATTAAAACAGTTTAATATTTTGTTTCTACCGAAGTTTCAGTGTTCCAAAAATTATATAACTCTGGCAGGGCAATACAAGAAATAGTTATTGTTCAAGTATGAAAAGTAACAGATTTACTGCCATGGCCAGTATTCCAGAACCATCCAGGCAACAAATCTGTTACCCTGTCTTGTTAAACATAACATTTCATCATTGATGGTTTAAACAGTGTGTTTAAATATATACACAATATTTTGTCTTGTCAATAAGTAAGTTATTTTTGTCACTGTATCAAGGCACAACAATACTTAATTTACTCGGTTAAAAAACTATTTTGCGTTCTTTGTCTTCAGGTATCAGACAAACAACAAATGATGTATTGACTAATGCCTACCAAAAGGCAAGTACTGAGCAAGCTGAAGGCCTGGACATATATAGCAAATGCTATATAGTTGCTAAGGTCATAAATAGATATTGCGATATCTGTGAAAAGAAAAGAGAAGAAACCAACTGCAATATATGAAGATTTACAACTATTTCAAAAACATTGAAATAGCAATGGAAAGATCTCGTTAATTTGATTTTATATTTTGTTTATGGCTGAAGGCTCATCATATATATTTGTTTGTTTGTGTTGTTGAGATTATGAATTGGTCTAGTACTCCAGATTTTGTTTATTCATTGTTAGCAGTTTGAGTTTAATAGAACAATATTTTTGACATGTGATGATTTGAGTTTTCTTCTATGTGTGTTCATTCCATAAACTCACAGACTATAGAAATATTCAGATATGACAACCTTCTTTAGTGGAAAACAATTTTTCAGATTCAAAACATGTTGGGTACGTGCAATATGAAATATATATCAATTACTTGGCACAAAAACGAAAGGATTTCCAAGAACTATGTGATCAATTGAATACAAGCGGAGGGCCAATCAAAAGTGTGAAGCAATGGCAAAAGGTATGATCATAAGTGAAGAACATCTTAAAAATTTTGTGGTACAATTCAACAGTATTCCGTTATTGATTGAAAGTTTTCAAAAAAAGAGAAGTATTCTTTGTTAATTCGATCTCATTTTTTCAGATAGGTAAATTCAGTGTAGGGTACGTTACTTACAAAAATTAATTTCTTTCAAGACAGCAGTCTTGTGAACGCAGTAACTTATCGGGCAAATTAATTAATTTGCCTTCTACACTTGTACAGATTTCTTTGGATTGAAAAAAAAATTTTCATTTTCAGATTGTGGAAGGTCATAAACCCAAAAAATCATGTCAAGTATTCCGTTGGTTATTACTAATATATCGGTGTGAAAGCTGTAGCATCTAACTGAAAAATGCATATCCTGAACTTTTTGCCATTAGGGCTGATTTTAGACTAGGCGGAACGCGAAAACGTCGAATTTTTATTTTAGGTCAATCAAGCCGGGCTTGGGATTAAATTAAATTCTAACGTTTCCATTGGCCTAAAATTCAAATTTAATATTTCTGCGTTCCGCCTAGTCTGAATTCAGCGGAACAGTTGCTCTTAATGATTGATTTGCTCTCCATTGTTTGGAACCTTTAGGTGTAGTAATGAATATATTATAGTTTTATCCCGACACCAAATTGCCAAAACCTAAACACGTGTTTCAGTCACCAAGTAACCATCTTCTGGAAGGTAGAATAATCTACGTAATATAAGTGAACTTGGTAAACTAAGTTTAATGTTTCATCTTGAAGATGGTCACGTGGTGACTGAAACACGTGTTGAGGTGATAAAAATAGCTATTAGATGTTTTACATTTGTTTTTTCAATTACATCATAACCACTTTGATATGACGGTGTTTCTGGAACTGGACAAGTTTGGTAAAGAGAAAACCGAGGAGAATTTATCAACACCAAGAAGAAACGGTAGGAGGGCCACCATTGGATTTAGTATTAACAGTATTGGAAAAGAAATTATTAGACATATTGGGACAAACATGTGTTGTTTTTTCCGTTAACCAGCTGTCTCGGGCCATCAGATAAAAATCTGAAGTCGCTGAGGATTCGAACCTAGCCGACCAGCAGTCAATGGTTTTGAACGCTTCAGTCTCAACCACTGAGCTACTTGGAAGAGTTAGGGTTAATCAAGACCCAGCGGCAGTCATCAGATTTTAAGGTATATTAGGTTGTATTAGGTTAGGTTGAAAAATAGAGGGAGCGGTGTGTACCTACACATTGCAACCAGCTGACACCTCACCTTTTTCCATAACACTGTGACGTTCTTTCCCTGGGAAAAGATGACGTAACACGCACGGCAGCCTAGGAGTCGGAGAGATGGCGTGGATTCGGAAATATTTACTTACTTTTTTACTTTTGAATATCTCGCTTAGATCTTATTAACTGAAAGTAGCCTCGGGCGCCATCCTGCTAAATAAATATCAGAAAAGGGTATGGAATTGACAAAACAAAAAAAGAAAACTCAATAGAAGTTCTATTAGACAATTTAATTAATGCAAATTTGTTAGTAAGCTGAAGGCTTGCTATAAATAATATAATAAAATATGTTCAAAGTGATAAATAGTTTGTGAGCTGAAGACTCGCTATAAATAATAGTTTAAAATATATTCACAGGGATAAACAGTTTGTGAGCTGAAGGCTCACTATAAATAATAGTTTAAAATATGTTCACAGGGATAAATAGTTTGTGACGTTAGTCACTTCTTAGAGTACTTATTGAATAATGAATCATGTAAAAAATGTATATATAAAATAGGAACTTATTTAAAAAATTATATGTTATATAATATGGGTAAATGGCGAAGGGAAATAACAGCTGCTATTTCAGTTCTCAACACAAGTCGGGGTTGATTTAACCACAGTTAACCCTTATCAAAATATTTGCCAACTTGGCCATAAATACGTAATCCTACAGCGGATTACAATGCAAACAATACCAAAAGTGCTAAATGTTATTTAGACAACATGACAAGGCAATATAAATATAAATAAAATAAAGTTACGAAGATCGCAATACCTGGCTCTGCACTTATTTCTTGATATAATCAATTTTCATGTACTCACAAGACATCCAATACTTGACAATTTTATACCATACAAAAAATCACGTTGACTTGTATAAAAGGGACTCCTTGTCCATAGAAAGAAACTTCATACATTCCTGGTGTCTCCAGGGTATTTAAGAATTATTGCTGGATTTACTCAACATCATGGGGAATCATGGATTCTTCATTTAAATACGGCTATCATGAATATACCTTCAACATCAATATGGCTGATTCACGTTCAAAACCAAAGTTCCATTACCATAGTTCACCCTGGACGGGCCTTAATCAACTTTGCCTGGTTACATATATGTATACCCCAAATCGAATTGCATAGAAAAATATCAAGGGGAAGAAGCCTGCAACGAATTGTGCGTTCATTATCTGAACCTAATAAAAATTTTCTTTTTACATACCTAGATCTTATTTGGCTTGAAAACAAATGCGAAATGGACGATCAATCGATCGCTATCGGCTTCGAGAGCCATTCGACCTCCGCGCAGTCCCTTTTGACTTGCGCGGTCACCTCAGTTTTGGTCAGTCGACTCGAATCTTTCTCGCGGAATATACGGGGTGCATTAGTCGTTCAACTAGACCGTTACAACATACTTTTTAAACTGATAAATTATAGTTATGTTTACTCAATTGGAAATAATATTATTATTATTATATCGTCGTGAATGGACAATCATTTAAAGGTTATGCTATTTTTCAGAGACTACCATTACATTGCAATTCATAAAGAATTGAAAATAGTTGAAAAATAATAAATTTCTTCATTAACTTGAAATACTAACTTCACCCTATAGAACTCGGATAGTGCTAATCATGGATCCCAAACCGATAAAATTGAAAACGCAATTAATTCTTCACGTTTGCTATTTTCAAGAATAAATAAATAATCATCTCACCATGCCCTCAGATATGCAAGGCCTTAGTTTTTTACTGTTTGAATTTTCAGGAGCCAGCCAAAAGCACCAAGAAAATATGATTAATGTCATCATTTGCGTCCTGCTCATACACATTTTCAACATTTTCCTCATAATCTCTTCGTTCAATGCAAATATTATACAGTATCGCACAGGCGTTGATTATTCTTGCTGCCTTTTCAGGCTCATAATGCAATGCCCTTTCTGCAAAACAACATCTAAATTTTTATTTAAATATGCCGTTAAATCTTTCCACAATATTTCTGATTGATCTGTGCGCTCTGTTATAATTGCTGTCATGATTTCTGCCTCCAACTGGTGTCATCAACCATGGTTCCAAAGGGTACCCACTATCTCCAAGTAACCAAGACCTTCTATCACCATTCTCAAAACAATCTTGTAAATGCCGTCTTATTACACTTGTTGCCCAAATTGCACTATCATGAACAGAACCTGGATGACGAGCATTTATGGCCAACAGCTTCAAATTGGCACCAACAATACACTGAGTATTTATACTGTAGAATTTGTTTCTGTTGTAAAATAATATTCCTGGATACTGCTCATGTTCCATTTTTGGCGAGTGAATTCTTATTTGCGTGCAATCTATTGCTCCTATAATCCCAGGAAACCCGTGAGGCCTTCTTATAAACATTCCCTTCTGATCTAATTTTTTCATGTGTGTTTGTGGGAATGAGATAACATGTCCAAAATGATCATTCAAAATTTCTGTCACTACTTCTATGCAATTGCTAACAGATGCTTGGCACATTGGCATATTTATATCTTGGCTCACAGATTTTTGATAGGAGCCTTGCGCATAAAAGTGAAGAGCACACAAGACAATTACATTGCTTGGAAGAGCAATTTCTTTTCTCTGCCTTTGTTGCAACAACGGGTTGATTTCAGTTATGAGAAAATGTGCTGTTTCTCTATTGATTCTATAAAGTTCTCTGAACCTCTCTTCTGGTATGGTCAATGGGTTTGAGGTATCTCTAAGTACACGTTTTTGTCTCCTATAGTACCTCCTGCAAATAATTCATGAAATTTTTAAATCACCTAAGTATAAAACAAAAATCTCACTGTTGTTCTTCATTTTGGATAGCTCTCATTAACAATATAAAGTTCAAGTCCATTTTCAACTTTCCATGAGGTTTTTTCAATGCACTTTAGTAGTCCCCAACAACTACTTGAATTATTCAATATTCAATGTCTATTTTGAAAGTCATATCAGTCACCATAATAGCATTTATTGAAAAATATTCAATTCCTGAAATATCTAGTAGATGATATTGATAGAAAGGGTGCACCATAATTCCATTTAGTACGATTCTTGAATCTTTTTCAATAATCTAATATTTTTTAAGATTCAATAGTCCACCATAATAGCACTGAGTATGTCGAATTGAAAGACTTTTTTATTCAGAATTAGATTTGTTGATGGAAAGTAAGTAAATATAATTTAGGGCCCAATTTTGACAAAGACAAATAACTTTTGGAAGGATATGAAATAAAATTTTGAATTCATCAGGTGTTTGAATCTCCATTTAAAGTACTGAATTTGAAATTGTGAAAATAGTGAACCTGTGGCTTTAATCGAAGTTCCCGCCATTTCTAATTTCGGTTAGAATCTTTAAAAACCGAACTATACGCTGGATTTGCGGCAATCGTATACTGGACGCCATTCGTCATTTATGTTCGTTCGTGACCAGCGGGTACGTGATTTCGGCGTTTTTTTAGCGGTAGTTACAAGCGGTGAGTATTTTTTGATATAATATTTGTGATATGTTTTCGCTGATTATAACTTCATTCCACTGAAATGAGTTGATTCATAGTGTAATGTATCTTGCAAGTATAGTTGATTCATAGTTTTTCATAAAAAAAGAGTTAGGAACTAAGATATGTATTTGGGTATTCAAATGCTCCGAAAACTGATGATCTACGATGTTTAGTTCCAATGCCCGACAGGGGGTGTCGAGTACTGGAACAATGAGTGTCGAAAACCGGAACACTGAGTGTAAAGGAGCGCAATCGGAAGTTAAAACCACACTACATGCAGAATCTTGGAATATATTTCGTACTTTCAGGCTATGGCTTCAAAAAAACTGAGAAACTACCCCGAAGCTAATATGTTAGCAGCATTAGAAGATGTAAGGAGGGGAAAACTGCAGCTGGTCAGCATGATGTTCCTAGAGTTACGCTGATGGACAAATATAAAGAAAGAGTTCCCGTTAGTTCCCAAAATGGGGCCACCAAGTGTTTTCTCGTCAGAACAAGAGGCTGGCTTGATCGAATGGGTGAAATGTATGGCTAAAGCAGGTTTCCCGGTGAGCAAAGAGACATTCCTTAACAGTGCCGGAAAACTAGCTAAGGAATTAAACCTCAAATTCGGGAAAAATTCTCCAGGAAGAAAATAGATCAATCTCTTTTTGACAAGGCACCTTGAACTAAACCTTCGTGTCAGTCAAAACCACACCACTATGATAAGAAATGTGACTCATGAAGATATTAATGGTTGGTTCGCGGAAGTACAAGATTATTTTAAGAATTTTTCCTTTGATAATATTCTCTTGGATCCATCTCGTGTGATGAAACGGCAGTAGGGTAACTATAAGGATTCTGGGCCGTCCCAGATTCTCCATAGCTGAGAGCAGGGCAAGATGGCGGCGTGAGCGTCCACGTGGGGGCCTACGGGGGCCGTGCTGCCATCGTGCTGCCGGGGGGCCGCAGAGGGCGTGAGAGGGCCGCAGCGTGATGCCAAGTGTGCAGCTACGTTTGTCCTGCCATCGTCGTGCTGCCATCGAGTGGCGTGATGCCAAGTGTGCAGCTACGTTTGTCCTGCCATCGTCGTGCTGCCATCCAGTGGCGTGATGCCAAGTGTGCAGCTACGTTTGTCCTGCCATCGTCGTGCTGCCAAGTGTGCAGGTAAGTTTGCCAAAATCGTGCTGCCATCGTCGCGGGGGCCGCAGCCGGGGCGGGGCGTGATGCCAAGTAGGGGGCCAAGATGGCCTCGCCGAATGGTGTGTGTGTGTGTGTGTGTGACACCAAGTGTGCAGTTACGTGTACGAAATATGATGGAAATAACGTAAAAATTCAAAATTTTTTTTTTCGCTCGGTCATTGGTTGTTGACACCTCCCATTTAGTCGTGCAGAGTATAAATTGCCAAGCTGGTTCATTTCCAAAGTCATCTTTGTACCAGACAGTTGAGTAGTTTGCAGCTTCAGTCAAATATATTGCGTGTGTGTGCCGGTTCCAAATCCCGAACGTGACACAGTTTAATTTTTATAGAAAAATGGATTTAGATGAAATTAATGCAGCTGCGTTTGTGAAAGAAACGGTCAAGTTGTCAGAGTTGGCAAAAGATCAACCTCAACCAATTATTGCAGTGAAAATCATAACGACAAAATACGGAGAGAAGCCTTTGGTGGAGTTAGAAGAAAACACTGTATTCCTGCCTGACAGAACCACCGAAGCCATCCGGAAGAATCTTCCCAACTTCATACCACACAGATACGCGCTGGTGTTCCAAGGAGCCAAGGGCCGTGCAAATTTGTTCGAAATTGTGGAGAACCCAGCAGCACCAAAAGTAAGTAATTGATTAATTTTATTCAAGTGAGATCATTCTTCGAAAAATGTCTGAAATTGGTGTTATAAGTGATGAAATTGTTGAAAAATTCCGCAAAGCGTCATCGATAATTTTGAAAAGTTCCTCAATTTCCGAACGAAAGCATTGGATAAAATTACTGAATAAACATATTCGACTTATTAACAAAGCTATTTTAAAAACTACTCAAACCCACGACATATTCATAAAATTACAAACAAATTTGGCACATTTAAAGCGATTCAAAATTCTCATTAAAAATATTGTCGACGGTCATCATCATCATCATCATGTTGGAGGTGGGTTAGGGAAAAAACGTTCTCAAAGAGTACGATGGGAAGATGTGAGCTCATCTTTTGAGAACAGGATTCGTACAGGGGTTGTCATTAATTTAAAACATATTGATATTATACAATTTTTCGAAGATGCATTTGTTCTCTTCAAAAGTAGAATCACACGTATTTTGAAAAGTGAAATGAACGCCATGAAAGTGAATACCGTTTTTTGTAGGATATTCATTAAAAATGGAATTGACCAGCAGCAGCAACAAACAGAGTTCAAGTACTTCCATACAAAAAATAATATTAGTCGATCGACAAATTTGAAAACATGGTTTCATGACCACGTTTCAGATGTTATTTTAAATAAGTTATCAGAGTACCAAGAACGGGACTCAGGGTGGAGTTTAAGTGGAATTGTGAACCTTGAAATTAATATAAATCAATATCTTATTGGCAATGGAAGTAGTTATATTGAACTGCCCGATGTAATAGCTCACAAAAAAGCTTGTGTCAACATTCAAAACAAAGACAATGCTTGTTTTGCTTGGGCAATTGTTGCAGCTTTATATCCGGTGGAAAAAAAAACACGCTGAGAGAGTTTCAAAATACCCACATTATTCAACAGTGTTGAATTTGGATGGAATTGAAATGCCTATGCAGTTGCGGAAAATTAACAAATTTGAAAAACTCAATAACATTTCGGTTAATGTATACTGTTTGGAAAAGAATAAGACTGGATATGATGTAGTTCCAGCTCATCTAACCCGTAAAAAATTGGATAGGCATGTCAATTTACTCTTAATTCAAAATAAATATTACACGAAACCGAAGGAATATGATTTGGAAGATGAAGAGGATGAGGAGGAGGAGGAGAAACTGAAGATATTACATATCATTATTGTTATATAAAAAACCTATCTAGATTAATCAGAAAGCAAGTAACGAAATATAAGGGTAAGGTGTTCATTTGTGACCGATGTTTAAATTATTTTTATTCTCAAGAGAAATTGGATAATCACTCGAGTGTATGTGAACAAATAAATGAATGATAAATTGGCTAAGGCTTTCGCGGCCGAAATTTTCACTATCACTATTTTGAATCGGGTTTGAAGGCCGTCGTGGTTTGGAATACTTTCCTAACGTTTCGCTAGCGCGAGTGGCTAGCTTCTTCAGAGGTCTGTTCATCTTCGTTCTACTCCGTTTAGAAAGGAAGAAACCCTAAATATCAACCGCATATGGGCCCCAATTCTGAGAAATGCGAGGGAAAGGACAAGTAATGAATTAATGATAGCAGGTAATAAGGAGATGTTTTCGACTACCACAATAACAAGTGCAAATGCGACCCAGGTAATTAATACCCAGAACTACCTTACGACCCATAAATATGACTTGAGAGTCAGACCTAGCTCAGTCATCTGAGTAGAACGAAGATGAACAGACCTCTGAAGAAGCTAGCCACTCGCGCTAGCGAAACGTTAGGAAAGTATTCCAAACCACGACGGCCTTCAAACCCGATTCAAAATAGTGATAGTGAAATGAATGAATTTAAAATTTCGTTTTCCAAAAATAGACATATTCAATTCAAAAATCATTTATACAAGGAAAAAACTCCATTTATTATTTATGCTGATATTGAGTCCTTATTAACACCATTCAAAGAGAAAGTGAAAATGAGTTGAAAACAAACCGATATCAAAAACACGAAGCGTATAGTGTTGGCTATTATGTGAAGTGTTCGTATGATGAGTCTTTATCGCATTTTAATAGTTATCGAGGGTCAGACTGTATGAAGTGGTTTTCTGATCAATTGGAGGTTGAAGCGCAAATAATTCAATCAAAAATTAAAAGTATTGTACCCATGGATGAGAAAATTGAGTTGAAAAATGCCATATTTGCGAAAAACCTTTTAATGAACAAGATAGGATCACTAGGGACCACAATCATTTTACGGGAGCTTTTAGAGGGTTCACGCATGCGCGATGTAACATTGCGTACAAAAAGACTTTTGTGGTGCCAGTGGTGTTTCACAATTTTTCCGGCTATGACAGCCATTTCGTTATCAAAGATTTATCGCAAAATGGACGTATAAGTTTGCTAGCAATGAACAAAGAAAAATATATTTCGATTACTAAATATGATGTGGATACAAAAATTAAATTTAGATTTATCGATTCATTCAGGTTTTTGCGCACTTCTCTCGACTCCCTCGTATCCATTTTGGAACAAAAAGATTTTGAGAATTTGAGACGAGAATTCCAAAACTTGGATGATGAATGTCTCAAATTATTAACTAGAAAAGGCGTTTTCCCATATGATTATTTCACACAATCTGAAAAATTGAATGATGCACAACTACCAGCAATTGAACATTTTTACAGCAAATTGAATGACATGTAAATTGGTGACAAAGATTATGAGCATGCTCAACTTGTTTGGAATAAATTCAATATTAAAAATTTGGGGGAATATAGCGACCTTTATATGAAAAGTGACATCATGTTGTTGACTGATGTTTTTGAAAATTTTCGATCCAAAAGTCACAAAACATATGGTTTAGATCCATCACACTTCTACACATTGCCTGGATTTGCTTGGGATTGCATGTTGAAATACACAGGATGCCAATTGGAAACAATACAAGACGTAGACATATTGCTTTCGGGGTGGAATTTCGCAAACATGCAATCGCTATTCGAAAGCAAACAATAAATTTATGTCAACATATGATATGGAAGAAATATCCAAGTATCTTATATATTTGGATGTGAACAATTTGTATGGTCATTCAATGTGTCAATATCTTCCTTATGCTAACTTGCAATGGATGGAAAATTGTGAAAATTTTGATGTCAACCAAATTTCCCATGAATCTTCAGAGGGTTATATTCTCGAAGTAGATTTATCATATCCCAAACAGTTACACGATGTGCATCATGACTTGCCATTGGCAGCAGAACACAAAGTACCTCCAAACTCAAAATTACCCAAATTGATGACTACCCTGTATGATAAAGAAAAATATGTATTGCACTATCGAAATCTCAAACAATATTTGGCAAATGGACTTATTTTAACAAAAATTCATAGAATTTTGAAATTTAAACAAAAGGCATGGCTGAAACCTTGCTTTGATTTGAATACCAATTTAAGAAAACAAGCGAAAAATGATTTTGAGAAGACTATCTTCAAATTAATGAATAATGCAGTATTTGGGAAGTTTATGGAAGACAAAAGGAACCACAGAATAATAAAATTAGTCAGAAAATGGGAGGGGCGGTATGGGGCGAAAAATTTGATTGCAAGTCCGAATTTTGTCGATAGAACCATTATTGAAGGGGATTTAATGCTTATTGAAATGAAAAAGGTAGAGGTTATTTTCGACAAACCAGTATACGTTGGTATATCCATTTTGGACTTATCAAAAACTGTTGTATATGATTTCCATTACCAATACATGTTACCAAAGTTTGGCATTGAAAAATGCAAACTGCTTTTTACAGATACTGACAGCCTTATTTACGAACTTATTTGTGATGATGTTTATGAGGAAATGATTAAAAAAGACATTCATAAGTTCGATACAAGTGATTATCCAAAAAATAATAAATATCATATTCCTTTGGTGAATAAAAAAATTGTTGGTTTAATGAAAGATGAAAATAATGGAAATATAATGACAGAGTTTGTAGGCTTAAGATCAAAAATGTATTCATTTTTAGTGGATGATGATGCGTCGTCGTCGTCGTCCAATGAAGAGAAAAAATGCATGAAAAAAGCAAAGGGAATCAAATATAATGTAGTTAAACGTAAAATAACTTTTCAAGATTATTTAAATTGTTTGAATGACAAGAGTGAAAAAATTGCAACTCAAAGAGTGATTTTATCCAAAGCTCACAATGTTTATTCCATCGAACAAACAAAAATTGCTTTAAGCCCATTTGATGACAAACGTGTACTACTCCCCGAATCACACAATACTCTGCCTTGGGGGCATTACAGCATTTTTGATGAATGATCTAACTTGAATAAAAGTTAATCAATTACGATTTTGGCCTTGGTCAATTACAGTTTTGTTTTGAAATATATTTCTAATCTTATCACAAGACCTTCAGATTATTATTTTTGTCTCTGACCTCATCCGGTTTTAACCGCTGATAAACTTGAGTGGTCTGATGAAATGAGAAATAGATATTGTATGTATTTAATGAAAAAATTATTGACATGTTGTGTGTTTTATTAGGTTACAAAAATTTTCAAAAAAGATGAAATTAGAGTCCTACAAAGTGGACAATTGTTACATATTACTGAACAATCAATGCAACAAGCTAAATGTCTACATGGCATAAAAACTACACTCATTTCGTTTGTTAGACAAATTTTACAAGATAGAGCTTCACTCGCAACAGCAGCTATGGTGGAATTTTCAATATTTGAAGTGGTTGTAGTCGTCGTCGTTTTTTGATGTTCAAGTTTCCAAAATTCACATTTATTATCAATCAGTTCATGCATAATCCTTGGGTCATCTCCAGGTAGCCAATCTTTCAGTTCAAGACCGCAGTGGAAACATTTCACTCGATCACTTTTACCAGTATAGAAAAATCCAGCTTCAGCTAATTCTTGAGGTTTTTGACAGAGACCTATTGGCCAATCGACGAACGATTCCAATCGACTCTCAATATTCACTTTTTCTTTAAATGTAGGTTGTCTTTTTCTTCGAATAAACAATGAATCTTCATCATTAAAAAAAGGGCAGTTTGGGCTCCATCGGAAATGATCTGATAGTGGATGGTCCCCCGGTTCCCATCTGAATCCTTCAATTTGGCATCTCAAACATATAACTTTGTCATTTGAGCCGGTGTAAATGAATCCGGCATCAGCCAATTGTTCTTTTGGAAATGTCGAAATCCAATTGACAAATGTTTTCAATCTGTCAATATATGTTGTAGAATCCAGTTCCATTGGGTTGAACAAACATAAAACGACTGAGATAAATCCATGAAATCATCCAATATATCATTGAAGTTGTGAATATAAACAGTCCAGCATGGGCTGCTTTCTAAGTGAATAACATCGCAATCTGCATGATGTCAATTTTTATCATTCGGGAATGGTAAATTTCAATATGCAACCATTGTGCGCGGCATATTAATGGTAAATGTCCGATTGAGACAAACGTGAATATATTCACGTCCTGGATTGTACCACACAAAATGTTCAAAATTTCATGGTGGATCCACGAACTTGGTAGCTTCATCGCATAAATTGAAATTTCAAACATTTTCAATGCGTTGGTAAAATGTCATTGTAGTCGATAATTCGGAATATTCAGACAGCTTCGGTAAGATTTCATTCGAGTCAAATATATCGGAATATTTCAAGATTTACGCGCTTGCGCAGAAGGTTTGAGTAAGATTTCATTCTAGTCAAATATATCGGAACATTTCAAGATTTACGCGCCTGCGCAGAAGGTTTGAGTGAGATTTCATCACAGAACTCATAATTATATATCTTACGACTAGAAGGCGCATATCCTATTGTTCCGTGCCTAAAAGTGGACAATATGGGGGTCGTCACTTAACGATGTGAAATAATAAAGACATTAGCTGTGACGTACGTCTGCAAAATGTAGACATTTGTTTGTAAACAAAGCGGTGTTGCCAGAAACTAGATTGACAAAGGGGTGATTTGTATTAATTTATTGTTTGTTTATACTTATTCAAGATTACTATTATACTTCCATTTTCCATTGCAATTTGGATTTTGAAGTGATAAGTACCTATTTACTCTTGTGTTTCATATTTATTATTATTGAGTTTTTGTGTATTGACTATTTTATTGACTATGAAGTGTTTCGTTCGCACCTGCAATAATTCGTGGAGGAAAGGGAGAAAACCAGATAACATTACTTTTCATAAGTAAGTACTCGCCAAAATTCAAGGTATCTAAACTATAAAATGGAGTTTTCAGGTTCACCAAATCTAATTATAAGGCTTGGCTTGAATGCTTGGGTGTAGACTCGAATTTATCATGGCCCAAACACGGCAAAGTTTGTTCAATTCATTTCATGGAAAATTGTTTCATAAGGACGCCACATACCACAAGACTGAAGCCTAACTCACTTCCAACAAATCAGATACCTAAAACATCACTTACCATCATGCCAGCTACACAAGAAATCACTGATTCCTCCACAGTGACCTTGTCCTCGCCAGAAAATTTGTATGTGTCTGATACACAAAGGGATGCCTTGGGTATAAAATCGAACCTCAGGAGAAACCTCAAGAAACGACGATTGGATGTGAGGTGATTATTTTTCAAGTATTTAGTAGAGTCAAGTTTTTGAAATTTTTCTAGATTCTTATTTGATCAAACCATTTTGGTTTTTCCAGTTCCAGTATGTCCACCTCATCAGGTTCGAGTGGGATGAAAAGGAAAGTCAGACTTATCCATACTTTTCACAGTTATAGGTAATGCAATAAATCTATTTTCATCAATAAGATAAAGATTAAAAATTAACTGTTTTTAGTTCAAGAATGGAAAAGGTTCAAGCAGATACTTCCCACATGAAGAATCGGACCAAAAAACTAGTAACAAAATATTACAATTTGAAAAGAACCGTTAAAAGACTGAATCGAAAAGTTCAGTCACTGTCATCAGTTGTGAATATTTTGAAAAAAAAAACAGCTCATTTCAGATATGGCATCTGAGCATATATCAAAATCTTTTTCTGTAGTTCCAAGAGAGTTGATGGCACGCATTCTAAAAACTAGCAGAAGTAAATGTATATCTCGTTCAAAGTATCCTCCAGAGCTAAAGGATTTTGCAATGACACTCTTATTTTACTCAAAAAAAGCATATGATTTTGTACGCAAAACATTTAACTTATGTCTTCCTCATCCAGCTACAATCCGAAAAATCTACAGTGGAATAGAGTGTAGACCTGGTTTTACTGGATCTTCATTTGATGTTCTAAAACTGAAAGCTGAAGAGTATCGTTGTCTGAACAAAGAGTTGATATGTTCATTAATAATAGATGAAATGGCAATAAAAAAACAAATCATCTCAGATGGTCGAACTTCATATGGATATATCGATATTGGAAATGAAAACATTGATGATCTAACAGAGCCAGCTACTGAAGCATTAGTTTTTTTGGTAGTTTGTTTGACTGAACATTGGAAGCTGCCAATAGCATATTTTTTGATAAATTCTTTAAATGGCCAGGAAAAAGCAAATTTAGTTAAGGAAGCTCTCATAAGACTAGATAATGCTAATGTTAAAATTTCATCTATTACTTGTGATCGGCCAACAGTTAATATGAAGATGTTGAAAGAGTTAGGATGCAAAATGGACCTTAATGGAATGAGAACCTACTTTTCTCATCCCAATGATGAGGCATCAAGGGTTTATGCCATATGTCACATGCTAAAACTAATGAGGAATGCATTATCCGAGCTTGGAAAATTTTATGATGATGAAAATAAATTAATTGAATGGCGGTATATTGAAATGTTGTATGACTTGGAATATAGCGAGACGTCTGCAGGGACCAAACTGAAAAAAAGTCACATGGAGTGGCGAAGACAAAAAATGAAAGTGAGTACAAATACTGATCAGTCAAAAACTTTTAATTCTTGTTTCTGACATAGTCACTCAATTCAAGTATATTTATAGTTGTCAAAAAGACAGACTGTTTGAAAAATAACCAAAAATATCTTATCACAATTCACAAAAATTGTCTAGAATATGTACTATTATTTGCTTATGTACAAAATATACTAAGCATTTGAATTAAATTTTAAATATTTCCAGGTGAGACTAGCTGCCCAAACTTTGAGTAGTAGTGTAGCTGATGCCCTGGAATTCTTAATGAAAGATATGATACTCCCACGATTCCGAAATGCTGGCCCAACCATTAGATTTATCAGAATAATAGATAGGTCATTTGATATTCTGAATTCGAGAACCCCAGTTGCCAAGGGTTCAAAGCACCGCTGAAAAAGTCCACACATCATATGTGGGGATGTGGGGACCATGTTTAAAGAAAACCATTGAATACCTGAAAAAGTGTACCTTAGATGGTAAACAATTGATGACTTCAACACCAAGGAAAACACCTTTTGTAGGCTTTATTGTGTCACTTTCGTCAACAATAGGTATATTTGATGAATTTGTCAAAAGTGATAGAATTCAATACCTATTAACATATAAGTATAGTCAAGACCACATCGAGCTTTTCTTTTGCAGTGTTAGGTGAGTTTTTAATATATTCAAACATATAACAGTAGTGATAATCTTTATTGCTGCAAAATCAACATAAAACAGCACATTGAAAATGTTCACAAAGTACCCTTCATTTAAAACTATAGAATACAACTTGGGTAACCCATTTTGCTTTCACAAACATCTACATATAAATTTTATATGACACATCAGCTCAGGAGCCATCATTTTTATTTATATATTTATTTAATATATATATATTTATTCAACTTTGTATTTGTATTTATTATGACTTTATCTATGAGATTTATATCTTCCGATAATAAAGTATATTTTGATTTGATTTGATTTGATCAGCTGTTAAAAATTGTAGTATAATTTTACGCTATTGAATTTTGTGGAGATTGATATGCTCTCGTGGCTGTACACTGCTGCCCTTTCTCAAAATATGATGTTCATTTGTGGTTCTCTATAATAGACATGAGTTCGTCACGACAACAATGAAAACCAAACGTAAGCTGGGAATGGGCGTGAAAAAATCCGCAACACATGCATTCAAACGAGACATTTTAAGCAAAATTTCAAAATCTCTGCGGAAAAGTTTGAAAGCCAACCAGTTGAATGATGGGAGTCTGAAAGGTTTACGTAAGGCATCTGTGGTGGCTTTGCGATCAGCTAGAAAACAAATCAAACGCTTGAGTGGACGTAACAAAATCAAGATACCCAGAATAATACCATTCGAAGCAAAATCTGGTGGAATTCTACCGCTGATTCCGATATTTGCAAGCTCTCGGGGCACTAGGTTCGCTAGCTGGTGGTGCTAGTGCTATCGCCAAGACAGTCATCGACTCTAAAGATGCTAAAAAGAAACTCGACGAAGATCATCGTCATAACAAACAAATGGAAGCAATTGGAAAAGAAGGCTCTGGTTTGTTTTTGAAAAAAAGTTCCCGAGGAGGTTATGGTCTTTTCCTTCGAAAAAACTCCCATTGAAGCTACCCAATAGATCCTTGTATGACGTGGAGTTGATCAAATATGCGAAACGTTTGAAAATTTCCCATTTCAAAGGGGTATTTATGCGTGATCAATTGCCACGTCGTTCTAAGCCCATGTTGCGAGAGTGTGCCGTTGTGAATTTGGACCTTCAACGTAACAAAGGAACGCACTGGGTAGCTTACCGAAAATGTGGCAACAAAGTGGAATATTTCGATAGTTTTGGAAATTTGAAACCGCCTGAGGAATTGGTTCGTTATCTTGGAGAAAATGTTGAAATATTCTACAACAACGACCGTTATCAAAATTTCAACCAATACATTTGTGGACATTTGTGTTTGGAATTTTTGTATAACTCTGAAAGACAAACGCGATGAGTGCCAGTCATGTCTCAGATACTCACACTGACAACTTCTACTTCAACGGCTTCCAGTGATTTTACAAATCCCATTTCATTGGACTCTGATGCAGAGTACGGCTTGGCTTTGATTGGATTCCACTCATACAATACCATTCCGAATATAGAAGAACATAACCGAAGATTTTATTATTTGAAGAACGCTTATAAAAAACAACAGGAAATTATCACCATTCCAACAGGTTCTTATGAGATAAATAACATTGCAAAATTTATGACGAAATATATCGATAAAGCCAAGGAGAACAAACAGCAGAAAAAGACGGATAAGGGCGACGCCTACGCCGGCAACGACGACGAAGATATAACAAACGAGATTTTTTCACTGAAAGCAAATCTCAATACTCAATACAGTGTGAAATATACAGTAAAATACACGCAATTGATATTCGACCTAATAACTGTATTGGACGCCTATTGGGTTTCTCGGAAAAATTGTTGCCGCCTGGAATAATCCACAAATCTGACCTTCCCGTCAAAATTGTTAAGGTTCGAACAATTCACCTCGATTGTAATATAACAGCTGGAGCTTACTTCAACGGACGGCCTTCTCATACAATATATGAATTCGCACCCAGAGATAATCCGGGGTATGCGATAGACGAAGTGCCGCTGAATTTGATATATTTGCCTGTAACTGCCAAAGGCGATATAACTAACATTACGGTCAACATACTCGACCAAGATTTCAATCCAGTGAATTTCCGAGGTGAACTGAATATTATCAGATTAGTGTTGAAGAAACTGTGAGAGAGAGAGAACGATGGGTCCTACATTTGATTATAAACACAACGATTATTCGCCTGCGAGTTCAGTATTGAAGCAATCATCTCGCAGAACACTTGTGCTCTCCGCTTCCAATAGACAATTTCTCAAGTCATTGGGCTATCATGTCGTCGTCAAAAAATGTGTTCGACGTGTACAGACGTCCCAAATTCGATGAATCCGTTCAACGTTTGGAAACTCGCTCATTATCCATATGTGAAATCCTTCCAAAATAATGACATTATCGAAATCGCCATTCAACAAAGTGAAGCATGGCTACTCATGTATGATGCGGTTATTAGCATTAAAAGAACTTTATTGAAAACTGCTGGAAATGGACCAGCATTCTTCTTCGATTCCATTTCATACGAACTGAATGGCAAAGAATTGGATTCAGTGCGAAATCCCGGAGTGGTGAGTACGCTTCGAGGATATTTATGTTATACCACAGACGATACTAGTCATTTGTGTACTGCTGGATGGAACTACCCCAATGGATCCCTACGAAACGATGCCGATGGTTCGTTCAATTTTCACGTACCTCTGAAACATCTTTTGGGAATTTTCAACGACTATACACTTGCCACGTGTGGAAAGCAAACTGTGCGATTGGTCAGATCTCGCAACGATAACAACTGTATGGTAATTCAAGATGTCGCAACGAAAGCTGAACTAAAAATCAATAATATTGAATTGAAGGTGAAGCATATTTTCCCCAATGATGAAATACGTCTCAATTTACTGCAATCTATCAAATCTGACATACCTATGATGATTCCATATAGAAAATGGGAGTTGCACGAATTGCCCGCATTGACGGAAGGTTCAACCAAGGAAATTTAAGCAGTCAAAACTTGTTCTGCTATGGAGAGTCCTCGATACATCATAATTGTATTCCAAACAGATCGTATGGATAATGCAATGAAAGATCCCACATACTTTGACAATATCGATTTGATGGACATCCGATTGACTTTGAATAGCGATACATATGCACATGAACGTATGCGATTGAATTTTGAAAAAAATGACTTTATCGAAGCCCACACTGCCTATGCTGATTTTTATCCTAGTTACATGAATGACGCGAAAAAACAACCTCTACTCGATTATGCCGCATTCAAACATCGAGCTGTTTTCATCATAGATTGTTCGAGAAGATCCGAATTCATGAAGTCATCCACCGTTGATGCGAAACTAGATATTGAAGCTGTAAAAGGCTTCCCAGCCACTACCCGGACATTTTGTCTGATACTCCATGACCGGATTTTAGAAAATCTACCTCTTTCAGAGATAGTCAGACATTTATCTTGAATAACACCTTGCTAGCCAACTCAGTTGTGTTGGAAAACTTCGAAGATGAAGATCGTAGTTGTAGACATGTAAGGTTTCAATTTGGGGAATGACTTCTACCCCAAGGAAATAACTATTTGTGATGGACGAAGAACAATTTTTTTCATGGATGGACACACATCACGTATATCTCTACCACTAAGGGCCAATTTATCAATGTCGTGTTAGCGTATTTTGACTTCCGGTTAAATTTGACTGGTGGTTAGAATGAATATGATATTTGCTAAATGAAGGAACCGACTCACATTCTAACCATGAGTTAAATTTAGCTCAAAATTAAAGTACATTGAAAAACCGGCCCTAAGCCAGTTTTGCAAAAAGCAAGGTATAGAGCTTGTGGCTCTCTATCCGAATGCAACGCACATTTTGCAACCGATGGATGTTGCAGGATGTTTTACATTGTTTGAAAACGGTGTGGCGCCAAAAAGTGCAGAAATGGAGAATGGAAAATAATGGATGTCAGCTGCGAAAGCACGATTTTACACCAATATTGGAATAGACTCCGAAGAGTATATCACCCACAACAATACAAAATGGTTTCAGGAAGTGTGGGCTAGTAGTTTTTGACCCGAATGCAATTAAAGTCAACAGAGAAGATAAGGATCAAAGACCGAAGGGTGAAAGTAGCAGGGATTGTCAAAAGTTTTGCAATACACTGGAATCCTACATCGGAAATGAGAAATTGAGTCAATTTTCTGAAAATGGTGATGAGTGGAGTGGAAATCCAGAAGACCTGTCTTTATTTAATCTCTGGAAGAAAGTAAGAAAAGAGACACAAAATGAAGTGAAAGCTACTGTTGAGGTTATAAAGGAACACAATAAACCAATCTCAGCTCAGGAAAATCTAGCTATGAGTTCATTGGAGAGTTATAGGCTAAATTTTGCCATTGACCATCGTAACTGGTTAGAGGCTGAATGGCAACATGTATTATTTACAGATGGGTCCCGATTTTGTTTGTACAACAATGACAGGCGTATGCGTGTATATCGACGCCCTAACGAACGGTATGCTCAGTGTAATTTCTCACATACCACATCATTCGAAGGAGGATCTGTGATGGTATGGGGAGGCATTTCTTTGACTGCTCGCACGGAACTTGTGATCATTAATGGAATCCTTACAGGTGAAAGGTACACATTGGAGATTTTAGAACCACATGTAATGCCATTTGCGCCATATATAGGGCAAGGATTTTTGTTGCTGAGAGATAATGCCGGCCTCACACTGCCAGAATTGTGAGAAATTATCTAGAGGAAGTCGGTATCGCTACCATGGTATGGCCAGCTCGGAGCCCGGATTTAAATCCCATAGAGAATCTCTGGGATATTCTTGGGAGAAGATTACAAGAGGAACGTAACTTGAATACTTTGGAAGACGTAGGGCAGAGGCTGATTGCAATTTGGGAAGACCTGGACCAAAATGACATAAGGTCTCTTATTTCCAGTATGGGCCGTCGTTGCCAAGAAATCATTCGTGCCAGAGGTGGAAATACTCGCTACTGACACTATCGTTTAACTTTTTTATTTTTATTTTGTTTCGCTTTTTCGTTGTTAAATTTGGATCTTCATTTTCCATAAAATCATGTTATGCTATAAAATGGTGTTTCTCGAGTAATAAGAAAGATAATGAAGTGAATCAAAAAAGCAAATGTTGAAAAAAGATAAGACTGAAGTGTAAGTTCAATTCTAACTTGATAATGTAACTGTTACACTCTACAGGGCGATACAAATTTTATGAAAAAAGCACGCTATAATTGCTACACCCGGTATTTATAAAATAGAGGTTTTTATGTGCATACAGTTTACACATCAACGTTCAGAAGAAAATAACATGTCATTAAAAAAAACGTCCAAATCGGACAAGTATTTTTGACGAAAATGTATCTTAAACTTTTGCCTAATTTTTGGTGGTGCATTAATTTCTTGGGGAAGTGTATATATCCCAGTTCCTTTGAATTTTTTCACACTATTCAATACCTCAGACTTCAGTCTATTACTCAATTACAATCACAATTACGAATTTTAATATTTTCAACTTTGCCCAGTCTGAATGCATCCCTTATTTCTATATATTTTTCATCAATCCCCAATTTTAGTTGAAACAACTGACTGATAACCTCATGAATATCGTGTTCTCCTTCTTTAAGACCATATACAATCAGGTTAGGTTAGGTTAGGTTAGGTTAGGTTAGGTTAGGTTAGGTTACCATATACAATCAGGCTATACTTCATCTGTCTCTTTTCAGTGGATTGAATTCGTTGAGATAATTGTTAATCTCTTCTTTCAAAATAATATTCTCCTTCTTGATTTCGTTCACTTCAGAGGCAACTTCCAATTTTATAGATTGAATCATTTCTCAGACCATTCACTTAATTTTTCAAACTGTTAACTTCCTGAACAATCTGTTTATTCTGATTTTTTACCTCACTCAGGTCTTTACTTAATTTCTCCAATAATTTTGCCACATTCTCCATTTCACCTTCGGGTTCACGTACTAATGATAGAATATAAATTCAGTTCTTCTTCATTTGACTATTGTTTTTATGTTTACTATGCCGTTTCAGCAGTAAAATAGTGAAATTTATTCAAATATGTCTTGGGGAATTACGTACAAAATAGTTCAAATCTCACCAAACCAAAACCAAAATTTTCCACTGTTTTCCGCATAAAATAATATCAGATTCTAGTTAGACTTGCACTTTGTTTTTAATTGAACTGTTACGTGTACACAGCTTCAACAACTTCACCTTGCACTTTGTTCACTTGTAAATGACTATATATTTCAAGAATGCCATTTTACAAAGCATTAAAATAAAAATAATAAATTTTGAACAACAGTTAACTCATTAGAATCAAGAAACAAATCCAAATTCAATTTAAAATTTTGAAAACAATGATATTCAAATAAATTTGGGAAAACTTGCTATTAAAAATAAAATCACTTTGTATATCATATTTGAGTTATTAGACACTATCAAACAGAAAGTACGTGGCAATTGAGATGTCAAAAATTACTAGTCATGTGAGTAACATTTCAAAAATTCAGAAAAATAAAGAAAATGTAGAAAACTAGTCAAATTGTTGACAATCATAAATAAGAATTTATGATATAATTTTGTTCATTATTAGTATAAGGCATATTAAAAAGAAAGTGAAAATTAGTGCGGTGAATCGCGAAAGTGGATCCAGGATGTTCGATATCTTCAAGAAAAATTACCTAGGAACGAGGAAAAAACGAGAATCGAGGAATGAACAAAGTAGCAGAAAGGAAGCGGTTGAAATTATTTTTGGAAGAGAAGAAAAATTATAAAATATACAAGTAAAACCCAAGACTCTGCCAGAAAACCTTTACGAACGCTGTCAAACGAATATTGACTAAAAAGGTAAAGCAAAACCACTTACCATAAACCCTGTGTATATAAAAAAAAAATCCTTGAACTGAAAAGCAGCTACAGGAATGGTCCTTTCGCAGCAAAATTAAGGTAGATTTTCGAACTCTTCATAAGAACAACAGTTTTCCACCAACCAAGTGCACCATAACCTGATTTTCTACACTCCCGAACTTTTATTCCTTCAATCACAAACAATTTCATTCCCAACAGTGCATAAAAAACTTTTAACCCTCCAGAACTTTATTCAATTAGTATATAGTAATTAGTAAAGTAGTCTTCTCTATTATTTCTTGACCTACAAACAGCCATTACCAAAGGTGAAGGCCATTTGTTCAAGTAAATAATCAAAAGATGAAGGTATCGCAATTTGGAAGTGTCTAAATTTGCGATCACGTTAACCTAGCTAGAGTATTGTTGAAATTCTGCATTATGGCTTGAAGATTTCATGTCCTATTAAATATAAGTTAGCTAATGGTTAGGGGTAGGTAGAGTAAGAGCTGACTACAATAATTTTGATGGTATTTTACATTTTCTCTGACATATTTCAATTTAATAAAGAAAGTGATTTTGATTTGCATAATACATTTTTAGTGATAGTTCACTACATTGCATTTGTTTGATACATTTCAAAATTTTCCTTTTTCCTGAATTCTACCCTGAGATGAGGAGTTTTTCATGTGGCGTACCGACTTGAAGCAGCTAGGGACCTGAAAAAGTAAGAAAAAGGTAAAATCTACAAGAAAGAGTAAGTGTTTGGCAAGGGCAATCTGAAATTTCAATAATGTATACTATAATTTATCCACGAAAGTGATTTTTCTGATCTAATTTCTACAACTAACATTTTCTACTTTATCTACTTGTCTACAAAATCCATAAAATACAAAAATAAAAACAAAATAAAAAAAAAATCATTATTATATAACAATTGTCGCCAGCAACGTGAGGCGAATAGGAAAGGGAAAATTCAAGGAAATATCACAATAGGTAAAGCGAGTGAATAGGTAAAGGAAAATTCAGAGAGTGAGTCAGGGAGATTGTGAGCTAGGAAAGTATTAAAAAGGAAGGATAAAATGGATTTGAGAGATGGTAAGAAAGTTGGTGTAGATGGTGATCATGAAGAAAGTGGTGTGGCAGAGCAAGGACAGAGTAGTAGTGGGAGTGAACAAGTGCAGAGAGAAAGTAAAAGCATGGAAGATCAGATACAAATGCTGATGCAATTTATTACAGGAAATATGGAGAGAATGGAAGGTAATATGAGAGAAAATATGAGAGAAAATATGAGAGAAAATATTGAGAGTGTGAAAGGAAATATAGAGAGTGTAAGAGGAGATATAGAGAGTGTGAAAGGAAATATCGAGAGTGTGAAAGAAAATGTGGAAAGTGTCAAGGAAAATATCAGAGGAAGTATGATAGAAATGGAAGTAAAATTACAGAATAAATTAGAGGAAAATAAGAAGGAAATTTTTCAAATGTATAGGGAATTTGAAAATAGAATAGAACTGAAAAATAATGAATTTTATAATAATACAAAACAGGATATCATAGATATAAATAATTCAATTGAAAATAATTATAAACAAATACAAGAAGTTAGGGTAGAATTAGATGTAAATAATCAAGAAGTTATAGGAAAAATGATCAAAGTTAATGAAAAGGTAGATAGAAACAAAAAGGAGTCAAATGAACTTATTAGTGAAAAAAATGATGAAAATCTTAAAAAATTGCAGGACTTAGAACAAAAAATTAAAGAAATTGAAAAAACTGAAATAAGTACTAATGTTGAAACAAAATTTGTAAATACTTGTCAGAATATTCAAATCAACAACAAATTTGAGGGGAACATTAAAAAGTTACACCCTAATACTTTTGTAAAAATAATGAAAAATAAAACTAAAAATATCAATAATATAGAAGAATTGAAGGACATTATTAGGCAACACATGAATAATCAAGCATGTGTATGGTTTAACAGCCAAGAGAAAAACATTAATAGTTTTGAGGAATTTGAATATTTATTCATTAGACAATATTGGGGGGAGAATGCTCAACTCATGGTTAGGGATAGGTTACAATTTGGCAAATTTGATGAGAAAAGAAGTACTAATTATAATTTTTATGCTATACAATTATATGACATTGCACAACATTTAAATCCTATAATGCAAGAGGAAGAAATTATTAGAAATATTAGTAGACATTTTAAACAGGAAATATTTGAATTTATTAATATGCATGAAATAAAAACCATGGATAGGCTAAGTGAATATTTGTTAAGGTTAGAAAGAACTTTATATAATAGAAATGAACCAAGTAGGTATAATCCAAGATATAATCAAGGTTACAGAACAAATCAGGATAGAGATTGGCAACGTAATAACCAATATTATGAAAATAAAAATGTAAATAGTAATAATAATTATAACCAAAGCTCAGATGCACAAAACACTAACTACCATGCAAATAACAGAAACTATGAACAAAATAATTATAGGGTAAATAATTATAGAAATCAAAACTATAATAACAATAACTACAGACCATACAATAACAATTACAATAGAAATAATCAACAGCATTTTTATAGCAATAATAATAGACCAAGAGAAAATAATGAAAGACAATATAATAGAGAAAGTAGGAGAAATTCATTTTCAGAACAGGAACAAGGGAATAATAATGAACGGACTAAACAAGTACATTTTCAAAGACGATCCAGTAGTTTAGATAGGAATTATGAAATACAACAAAATCAAAACAGACAGGGACAGAATGAAATAACAGAACCAACACCATCAACTTCAACTGAAACGCAGAATTTTTATTAAAACCGTATGAAACTGAGCTGAATACACCAAACTATGAACATCCTATAGAATTCTTTAAATTAGAAAAAATTGAAGAAGAACATTTTACAGAATTAATTACTATAAAAGGAAAAATAGGGGATAAAAATATCAAAATGCTTATTGATACAGGTTCAGAAGCTTCATTAATAAAAGAGTCAATATTAGAAAATCAAGAAATCCAAAATAAAATAGTTAAAATGCCCAAAACAATATTATTAGGAGTCAATGAAAAAAAAATAGCAGAAACAAATCAATACATTGATATTAAGGTAGAAATTGAAGGGAAAAATATAAATTTACAATTACTTGTTATTCAAAATATGGAATTAGATATAATAGTAGGAACAGATCAATTACAAAGGATGAAGGCTAAAATAAATTATGAAAGAAAAGGTATTGAAATGGAAGGTCAATGGTTTAATTTTATAGAAGAAACAAATCAAGTAAACTTTGAAAAAAATATTTTGTGTATGAGAGAGATGAATGAATGTGATAATAATGATAATAAATACGAAGAAAATGAAAATAAAGGTAAATATAAATGTAATGATAAATATAATGAATATATAAATGAATTATTAAATAAATATAAAAAATTAATTATGAATGAATCAAGAGTAGCGAGAGAGTACATGCACAAAATACAAGTAAAAGAAACTGATAGGTTTAAATCTAAAAATTATCCAATTCCGTATAAATACAGGGAAAAAGTCAGGGGTGAATTGAAAAAGATGTTGGAATTTGGTATTATAGAGCCATCTACAAGTAATTATATCAATCCTATAGTAGTTGTTAAGAAAAATGGGGAACTTAGATATGTTTGGATGCTAGAGAACTCAATAAAATTACAATTCCTCAATATGAATCTCCTTTAAATATAGAAACTATTTTTGGAAAAATAACAAATGTGAAATGTTTTTCTAAAATTGATTTAAAGCATAGTTTTTGGCTAATACCCTTACATGAAGATTCTAGAAACTATACAGCTTTTTGCATAGAAGGAGTAGTTTATAGATTTTGTGTAGTTCCATACGGTCTACAATCAGCTTGTCCAGCATTAGAGAGAGCGTTACACAAAATACTTGACAAATAAGAAGACTTTGCTGTACACTACATAGATGACATTTTAATTTACTCACAAGACGAAACAACACTCAAAAGACATTTAAAAAAATACTAGAAGTGTTAGACGAAGCAGGACTCAAAATTAACTTAGACAAACGTGAATTTTTTCAGACAGAAGTAAATTATTTAGGATACAAACTGACACAAAATGGACTTGAAATGGACCCAGAAAGAATTAGGACAATACAGGAATATATTAGACCACATAACTTAAAAACACTTAGGGGATTTTTAGGAATTTTAAATTATTTTAAAAGACTCATACCTGACTTGACGAACAAAGAATTACCACTTATTAGACTACTGAAAAAGGACATAAAATGGAAATGGGGAGACGAACAAGAACAAGCTTTTAACGAACTAAAAGACATATTTATACAGAACCTTGAAATATACCATCCAGACTACGACAAACCTTTTATTTTACGAGTTGACGCTACAATAACAAGATTTGCAGGTGTTTTGATACAGATACAACAAAATAAAGAAGTTCCTATTGCATTTGTGTCTAGAATAACTAAGAAGTATGAAAGAAACTATAGCGTAACTGAGTTAGAATTAGCTAGTTTGATTTTTTGCATCACAAAACTAAGATTTTATTTACTTGGATCAAAATTTTACATAGAAACAGACCATGAAGCATTAATTTCTATAGTTAACTATAGATTTGCAAGCAATAGGGTACATAGATGGGCACTTTTACTACAAGAATATGACTTTGAAATTAGACATATACCTGGACGACAGAATATAGTACCTGACACAATTACAAGAATGGACACAGAAAACAGACAAGAGACAAGACAAGTTAAAATAGGAGTTAACATTTTCAAAAACACGACAGGACTATTTTCATTACAGACTATAATAGAAGACCAACAACAACTCACTGACAAAGAAAAAAAGGGGACAATACAAAGACAAGGAATTTTTATAAAGGTAATTAATGGGGTGGAACTATACGTAATCACAAAAACACTGACACAGAGACTAATTGACAACATACATACAAAATACTTACATACAAGAATAAGGAAGACATGGATGATATTTAGAGAGACATATTATAGTAACAAAGATTTAGAGACAACAAAAGACTTGATAAACAAATGTACACTATGCCAATTAGGTAAAAACAAAAACAGAGTAAATAGAAACGAAACTAAAAGCATTATTTCTACGAAACCTCTTCAAATAATATCAATCGATTTTGTGAGCAATTTAATTTCATCAGAAAACAAAAATAAACATATATTTGTCATCACTGACCATTTTTCAAAATATGTAACTCTATATCCTACCCGTAAAACTAATTTTAAAGTAATTAAAAACTTATTAACTCAATTTATTATAGAGAAAGGCAAACCTGAGAAAATAATCCTAGATAATGCTACATATTTCAATAATGAAAAGATGAAAAGTTTTGCTACAAGCCAAGGAATACAACTCAATTTTATTAGTATAAGACACCCTGCATCAAATCCTACTGAACGTTATATTAGAGAAGTCTTGAAATATTTAAGACTTATATCACAAGATAACCATAAAAAATGGGATGAAAAACTACCTACAATTGAAAAATATTTAAATGAAGTACCAAATACAATCACTGAAGAATGTCCAACATTTCTATTAACTGGGAAAATGCCTGAAAGAGAGTGGATAATGAATGAGAGGGAGATGAATGAAGTCATGGAAAAAGTGAATGATAGAATGCTGAAGAATGCAAAGAGGTATATAAGTAGAGAGCAAAAGAAAGGGAGAAAGAAAGTAAAATTCAAAAAGGGAGACTTAGTTATAGTTAAAGCGTTAAGAGTTCCAAATTATAAAAAAGCAATTTGTGCAAAATTACAATTACCATTTGAGGGACCTTACGAAGTAGATAATGAACATGCAATACATAGTTACACACTAATAAATCCTCATGATAAAAGTTTAAGAGGTATTTTTAATATAGAGAGCATATACAAGTTTGAAATTTGAATAAAAATATAAAATATAGGCAAAGCAAACTAACTAAAGTAGCAAAATAAAATAATAAAGCATTAAAAAGCTAACTACCTTAATAAAATCTGGAGAAGATACAGTTCTTCTTATAGGAAAAACTCTGCAGGAACGATTTCCTGAAATATAAAAGAAAAATGACTTGTAAATAAATAATGTAATATTGTAAATAGAAAAATTGTACATAAAACTTAATATTTTACTTTTAACATGGAATATTGAAAGGTAAAATATTAATTTTGGGAATTTGTTATGAAATTAGATCAACTAAATAGAAAAATACAATTTTAAAAATAAAAATTTTATTACCTCAAAATTTCATCAGAAAGCCCAAGCAAATACTTAATTTTTTACTCAGTATCTTTCAATTTATAGAAAACTTCATAATTATAACAAAATTTTATCAGAAAAAGCTTTTTTACCAAACCTAACGACACAGAAATACTGACAAAACATGAAAGTAATCGTAAGACGACGGACAGTACATGACCTTTTCAAGAATGCCATTTTACAAAGCATTAAAATAAAAATAATAAATTTTGAACAACAGTTAACTCATTAGAATCAAAAACAAATCCAAATTCAATTTAAAATTTTGAAAACAATGATATTTAAATAAATTTGGGAAAACTTGCTATTAAAAATAAAATCACTTTGTATATCATATTTGAGTTATTAGACACTATCAAACAGAAAGTACGTGGCAATTGAGATGTCAAAAATTACTAGTCATCAAAATTGTTGACAATCATAAATAAGAATTTATGATATAATTTTGTTCATTATTAGTATAAGGCATATTAAAAAGAAAGTGAAAATTAGTGCGGTGAATCGCGAAAGTGGATCCAGGCCCAAGACTCTGCCAGAAAACCTTTACGAACGCTGTCAAACGAATATTGACTAAAAAGGTAAAGCAAAACCACTTACCATAAACCCTGTGTATATAAAAAAAAAATCCTTGAACTGAAAAGCAGCTACAGGAATGGTCCTTTCGCAGCAAAATTAAGGTAGATTTTCGAACTCTTCATAAGAACAACAGTTTTCCACCAACAAAGTGCACCATAACCTGATTTTCTACACTCCCGAACTTTTATTCCTTCAATCACAAACAATTTCATTCCCAACAGTGCATAAAAAACTTTTAACCCTCCAGAACTTTATTCAATTAGTATATAGTAATTAGTAAAGTAGTCTTCTCTATTATTTCTTGCCCTACAAACAGCCATTACCAAAGGTGAAGGCCATTTGTTCAAGTAAATAATCAAAAGATGAAGGTATCGCAATTTGGAAGTGTCTAAATTTGCGATCACTTTAACCTAGCTAGAGTATTGTTGAAATTCTGCATTATGGCTTGAAGATTTCATGTCCTATTAAATATAAGTTAGCTAATGGTTAGGGGTAGGTAGAGTAAGAGCTGACTACAATAATTTTGATGGTATTTTACATTTTCTCTGACATATTTCAATTTAATAAAGAAAGTGATTTTGATTTGCATAATACATTTTTAGTGATAGTTCACTACATTGCATTTGTTTGATACATTTCAAAATTTTCCTTTTTCCTGAAATCTACCCTGAGATGAGGAGTTTTTCATGTGGCGTACCGACTTGAAGCAGCTAGGGACCTGAAAAAGTAAGAAAAAGGTAAAATCTACAAGAAAGAGTAAGTGTTTGGCAAGGGCAATCTGAAATTTCAATAATGTATACTATAATTTATCCACGAAAGTGATTTTTCTGATCTAATTTCTACAACTAACATTTTCTACTTTATCTACTTGTCTACAAAATCCATAAAATACAAAAATAAAAACAAAATAAAAAAAATCATTATTATATAACAATTATCGCCAGCAACGTGAGGCGAATAGGAAAGGGAAAATTCAAGGAAATATCACAATAGGTAAAGTGAGTGAATAGGTAAAGGAAAATTCAGAGAGTGAGTCAGGTAAGAATATCCTTGGGGATGCAGTCAGGAATAAAAGGCCTCGTTGAAGTAACACTCTGGTGTTAAATAGTCAAGCTAAAAATATGACAATATGAAAGACAACTTACTAACGTGAGGATAGTTTGAAGAAAATAGCATGTGCTTTTCCCTTGGTCATTGTATACACAATAGGTTTTACGGAGAAGATATGAAAAATATGAACTGGTTTTTCTTAATTCCTTGTACTGTAATGCATTCGCAAGCTATGGGGCGTTCTATTTTCAGTCATATTTTTAATTTTCAACAATATTTTCGCAACAAATTAAAATCATGAAAAAGTGGCACATATTGACCTCATTTTACGGTATATCATTTTTATTTAATATAATCATTTATTATATTATCTCATTTATTCTCTGGGCAAAACTTCAAGAGACATCAGCACAGGCTAAGTGCAATCCTTCCTCTGGATATTCTTCCACGTTCACCCTGTGACTTCATTTCTGATACACAATTCTCACAGGCAATCATTCAACCAATTCAGGATATTATTCCATGATTTCCTTATGGTATAGGTAACTTAATTCCTTTTATCATCCCAATAATCATTTGCATATTTATCTTTCATCAATTGGTATATGGAAAAGTAATCAAAAAATCATAGATTCATTCAAAAGGATCCAAAGTTTCATAGCAGTATCACTCTACATAATTGTATATGAATATAACATGGTATCATCATAAGTGTTATTTTGAGTCATGTTCAATATTCTTTTTCTGACCATAAAAAATACTTGAAATTTTGAGAGAGTCTGAGAGTTTTTTGGTCAAAAATTATTTGTTAGTCATAACAGAAAATCATGTTAGGAGACTTGAATATAGGTTATACTTTATATTCTGAAAGTGAGAGATTATCGCCCGACTTGATAATTATGACAAACATGTTTTGTTGTGAATCAAGTGCATGCATTTAATTTTATTTGATTTTCAAGTACTTGTGTTACACTTCGTTTTCGACGGTACGAAAATACTGCAGAAAATCAAAGCTAGATGAAATAGACTACGTATGTACTTTACATTCAATTTCGCTGTGTCATTGATAGCAGTCGTTTCCTTGGTTCGTCTTGTTTATTTATTTGTGTGACGTTGTTTAAATAGCTGTTGTGAACGAAATTAGAGCTTTGATTCTCTGGTGACCAAAATAGCACTGAATAAGCACAGAACAAGCAAATGCTCGGATAGTGTGGACACTGATTTGAGCACTAACAGTGAGTGTTTACATGACGCAGCCTGAGTTCGAACTGAGCAGCAAATGTGCTTATTCGGTGCTCATGCGGAAAAAATGCTCTAGTGAGTACGCACCTTAATATAGTTGACTCGATAGCTGCTGTTCAAATAAACGTTATGTAATAAAATAAAATATATAAAATCCTACTGAATATTTTTTAAGAGAACCATTCATTCATGTACCACTAACACATAAACTGAGTAATTCAGTTTTATCAAGAAGAAAAGTGATAGGTGGTTCCTATCATTTGAATATTTGCATACTACCTATCAAAATATGTAAAATAATACAAAACAATATAAATGCCTGCATATTTATTCTATTAATAGTAAACTATTGACAATATTGTTTCTCTTGATTCTGGCCATGTTGTACTGATTATGATTATTATTATTAATTATATCCAAATCATTATTTGGATTGAAAAAACGTTCGGCTGCCAGTTGTAGATTGATATCCATAATATCTTCTGCAGTTTCTCCTTTTAATATACATATATTAAGTAAAATGCATGTCGTCACTATGAGAAGGCAAATTAGATGTGGTTTAATTGTTTCCATCATCTTCAGCCTCCTGAAGCGTCCTTTAAGTAGGGCGAAAGAATTTTCTATAACTGCACGTGTTTTTGATAAACACTTGTTGAAGTTTTTTTGTCGATCTGTTAAATTGCCATATTGTTTGAATCCAACCATCATTCTTGTAGTGAGCTTATAAGCCAAGTCTCCTATCAAATGGGTATTATTAGGAAAATCGTCAATTGGTCTTCTTGATGCATCAGATCTTGTAAATAACGTCTGATCATGGATTGAACCCACTTCACCTGTATACACATTAGTAAATAATTTGTCATATATTCCTTGTAATAATACAGAGTGATAACTTTTTCGATTTATATATGAATTATGGTTTTCTTTTGGAGCAGTGATTCGTATATGAGAGCCGTCTAGAACTCCGATTATACCTAGAAAATATTTTATTGAAATAATATTGCAAAGAAGTGAATACTTGGTGAACTAACTACCTGGAAAATTATACTGTCTTCGAAATTTTGCCTCTATCTCTACTGCTCTGTTATGCCCTGGCCAAGCAATAATAGCAAATTTTTGATTTACTTCCAACAGTGTCTTACAAATTCTGTAAACCGCATGCCATGATGTGGATTTACTGATACCAAACCGTTCAGAAACTCCTCTGAAGAAATTATCAAATTAAAGGATGGACTAATTATGGTATCTGAGTAAGTATATTACCTGAAACTCTCAATATTTGCCAAATACCAAATAGTCATCATTGTGGCCTTTTCAAAACTGATTTCAGGATGACCCTTACGGCCAGTTTCACAATGTATGGTGATCTTTTTAGTCACTTAACCAAAGACTATTTGGTTAACTGGTGGTTAACCTTTGAAGCGTTTCACAGATACTAAAGTTATGTTGGTCAAGTAACTATCAGTCAATGGTAATTTCCTCTATGTTGGCAACAAGAATCAATTTTGCCGTAGTCATGGAACACAGAAATTCATCGTTCTTCTTCTTTTTATTCATGTCCTGGTTCTACTTAACCCACAAATTTTGAACTTATAGTTGAAATCCGTTTTCTAATATTATAGAATATAGCATCATTCTGTATTTTTTAGATTGAGAGTGGAATAAAAGTGCTGGATACTGGACTGCTGGTAATATACAATTAAATAATAATAATAATATCATGTATTGGATGATCCTATGATCTCTATTGTAGAACTACCTATCTATTTTTGCAGAAAAATGGGAACCATTATTGAGAAAGGGGAAACGAAACATAGATCTGCTAATTTCACCCCAGAGGAGGAGCAACTCATAATCAGTCTCGTGGAGAAACACAGAAAAATTGTAGAATGTAAGAGAAGCAATAGTGTTTCATGGAAGGAGAAAGAACAAGCATGGAAAATGATAGAGAAGGAATTCAACAGCCACAATGGAAAAAACTGTTTTAGATCTCTGAAAACTCTGAAGGAAAAATATAATAATATTAAAAAAAGGACCAAACAGAAATGGCCAGAAGAAAAGAAATTGCTTCTCAAAACAGGAGGAGGTAGGGGAAGGTGGGGTAATAGCGCTCGCTTTTTTTCTTTTCAATGTAGAATCTACAATTATTTAAATTTTTTTTTTGGTTCGGCACACATACTTCAGTAACTCTAACGTATTTGAAATTATGGCAAAACCTGCCATTCACAGTGGATTCTATTGAATTTATTGATTTAACTTTTTTCACCAAAAACGCTGTTGCCCCAGGGGGATGGGGCAATAGCATATAGTTCAAACGCATTTGCCCCATATCTACCAGTATGTCATTCAAATGGCAAAAGGAAATAATTAGACATCAAAATCAAAATGTTTATTCCAAAGGAATGAAATAACTATAACCATATGATTATAGTCATATTACAAATACCTAAATAAAAATATTTATTCTAAAAAATTCAAATTCATCGTTTTCATCTTTGTCAGTCAAGATTTTTCCAACGTAATAAACAATATTGTTTTCGCGTATTTTGAACTCCACTAACACGTAATCATGCTTCTTTGGAACTTCGGTTAATGCATTGAAGTCAGAAGGCTGTTCTACGTCATCCTCATTTATAACTTCATCATCAGAAAACTGAATAACAATTTCTTCATGTTGAAAAGGGGAACATTCTCCATGAAAATTGAAAAATGAAAAATGTGACTTATTTGTAATATCTAACAGAAAACAACTACTTCCCCGGCACAAGCCACGCTGGACATTGAACTACATCTGATAGATATTGTGAACTGAAAAGGAAAGAAAAAATCTGAAAGTGAAAATTTGCATTTTCATTCAGATAGCTGACTTTTTAAATTCTTTCTAGTTTTCCTTGAAAAAATCATTAAATAAATTAATTTATTTAATAATAATAATAAAACTAGAAAGAATTTAAAAAGTCAGCTATCTGAATGAAAATGCAAATTTTCACTTTCAGATTTTTTCTTTCCTTTTCAGTTAGAGTCTTTTCACAATATCTATCAGATGTAGTTCAATGTCCAGCGTGGCTTGTGCCGGGGAAGTAGTTGTTTTCTGTTAGATATTACAAATAAGTCACATTTTTCATTTTTCAATTTTCATGGAGAATGTTCCCCTTTTCAACATGAATACCTCCCAAGAGGTTATCTTGAACGATGAAAATAGCGACTAAAGTTTGTCTTTCAGTCGCAGATGATTCCACAAAAGATTTTATGAATTTCCTATTCATATTTTCGAACTAAAATTTCTTCATCTTCTGAATCACTGTCTTTTTTCTTTTTTCGTTTTTTTGGTTTAGTTTTTGCTTGTTTTTTGTTCTGATTTTTCAGAACTTGTTTTTTATTTTGATCTTTTAGAGAAATTCTCCTTTTGATCCTGGCAACTTCTTTTTCCTTTCTTTTAATTTTGTTAGATTCTTATAGTACTAATTCCTCACTCATAGGAGTAGAACTTAAAATTTCTGAGTGTTTTTTTCTAACATTTCTTTTTTTTTTGTCACCAGTTGGTTGTGGTTTTGGCAAACTGAAAACGTCATTATGATTTAAATTCATTGTTGTCATTTTTGGTGGGGTTGTATTATTGTGTAGTTCTCTACTTGATGCAGTGGACGTTGATGGTGTAGCACCCTTCTCCTGTTCATAAATGATTTTTTTTGCTTCAGTCCCATTACTTGTTGTTACATAAACAGAAGCTTATTTCATTATCACTACAAGCTCCATTTGAACCAGGTGGAGAATTTTTCATCAAACGGTCATTCATTAATTTTCGTGGAAAAACTAAGAATGGGGGAACATAATTGCCAGCTGCACTTACGCAACATATTGTTGTTACCAAAGATCCTCTTTCTACACTGGTTATTTTACCAATTTGTTTCACTCCTTTTTTGGCCAATATTTTAGAGGGCTTATGAACCGTGTGAACACCACTCTCGTCAACATTATACAGGGTGGGTCACGGTCGATGGTACCTTAGACGTTTACGAAGAACGGGACATAGGATCATTCTGAAATTTTGGTTTCTCAAGTAGTTGCTCTTGGTCTATCGATCTAAAATATTTTCAGCAATGCAGCGTTGCCGCTTATACCAGAAAGTAGCAGCATCTTTCTTATTTCAAATGGGTCACCCTGTATATTACCGCATTTTTGAACTTGTCATTCCTTTCTGATTGTTTCTGCCTTATACTCCCCTATACCTATCTCTAACGGTTTTTGAGATATTGGTTATTTTCCATATTTTTTATCTAAAACATAGCTCGAATTGAATGTTTATTTCTGCGGTATTTGGATTCTTAGGAAGTTGCAATTTCGTGTTTAGTTCATCAAGATCATGCACATTGATTCTGTATAGAGAAGTTTGTTCTGCGTTATACAGGGTCGTTCAAAATTCATGATCTTACTGCTAGATACGAAAAGGGTTGAAAGTGCGTTTTTTTAAATGGAACATCCTGTATATTATGAAATATCCTGAAAGATGACTAAATTCCTTTCGAATTGATATATCATGTTCCTATACCTAAATAGCCAGAATTCCGAGATAATAGCAATTTTCAAAAAAAATCGATTTATTTTTCTCATATTCATCTAAGGTGGCTATTAAATGTCATAATGGTACATGACATTATGAGAATTTGACAATTAGTGCACTATTAATAATACCGTTTTGTGTTTCTTAACGAAAGTGACTCAAAAATAATTGAAATGGGAGGAAATAATTATTCAAACGAAGTTCTGATGAAATTGTTTATTCTTCATGGAAAATGTGAGGGAATTATAGCAAGAACGAGCAGAAAATTCAATGAAACGTAACCTGATTCACAACCAAATTTTCTTACCAAATCCCCCTTTGCTTGAATTAATTGCCTTAAATTTATCTTTATTCTTTGAAAATTTATGTACTCGAAAAATTTCCGACAATAATTCAAGCACTTGGGAGATTACAAGTGAAAATTTCACACCTCACTTTTGTAGCCAATCAAAAAATTCGTTCTTGTGTAGATACCATGGCAACCCTAAAAATTTCCGGAAATTTTTATCCTCATGGGTACCCTGGGCGAAATTAATAAGTGGAAATTTTTCTGTCAAACATTTGACATGTGACAAGTTGATATTTTGCTTTAATTTATAAATGGAGGTCTAGTTTTCATATGAAAGGAGATAATTATGTATTTACTAGATAATTGGAATGTGTCTGAAAATATTTTCTCCACGATTATTGCAGAAATTGTCAATTCTGAAATCATATTTCAGAAGAAGTTCAATACACCATTTGTCACAAGTTTTTATCACAAGTCTCGTAGCTCAGCGGTAGTGTTGCGGCCTATGAGTCGCTAGGTGATATAATGAAATGTCCGGCCAGCGTTACCACCAGCGCGGGCGGACTACAGCGCTCTCTTGCGGGGGTGTCTATGTTCGCTTGGCAAGGCGCTCTTTTGCTACCCTGACCGGGGCGAAAGAGATGCTACTATTGCGCCCATCTTCCCGTCCTTCCCCTAACCCCCTGGGTTATGTAGAAGGTGAATGATGTTTGTTTATTTATGACATGTCATTAATCATGCAATGTAAAAATGTGATAGTTTACAATAAAAACCTTTTTAGTTAGTTAGTTAGTTAGTCGCTAGGTCAATGGTTCAATCCACGATAAGAACATAACTTTTTTATTTTTTTTTGTTCCAAATTTAAACACATTTATTGATGAAATTTTTTTAAAGTATTTTACATATCAATATTTCAGTGGTTATAAATAGTTCAGGTGAAACCATCGTTAGTTATTTCTTATGAATTGTTGAATTATTTTCATTTCTCGGTGTGAAATTTTCTTACCGAATTCCCCTCGTGCTTGAATTCATTATTCATTTCCGGCAATAATTCAAGAACTTGGGAGATTACAAGTGAAAATTGGTATTATCTCGGAATTCTGGCTATTTAGGTATAGGAACATGATATATCAATTCGAAGGGAATTTAGTCATCTTTCAGGATATTTCATAATATACAGGATGTTCCATTTAAAAAAACGCACTTTCAACCCTTTTCGTATCTAGCAGTAAGATCATGAATTTTGAACGACCCTGTATAACGCAGAACAAACTTCTCTATACAGAATCAATGTACATAATCTTGATGAAGTAAACACGAAATTGCAACTTTCTAAGAATCCAAATACCGCAGAAATAAACATTCAATTCGAGCTATGTTTTGGATAAAAAATATGGAAAATAACCAATATCTCAAAAACCGTTAGAGATAGGTATAGGAAAGTATGGGGCAAAAACAATCAGAAAGGAATGACAAGTTCAAAAATGCGGTAATATACAGGCTGACCCATTTAAAATAACAAAGATGGTGCTACTTTCTGGTATAAGCGGCAACGCTGCATTGCTGAAAATATTTTAGATCGATAGACCAAGAGCAACTACTTGAGAAACCAAATTTTCAGAATGATCCTATGTCCCGTTCTCCGTAAACGTCTAAGGTACCATCGACCGTGACCCACCCTGTATATATTTGGAGCACCATATTTATATTTTTCATATAAAGCTGATAAGTTTGCAAAAAACCTATCCACTTCAGGTTTGTTGAAGCTCACTACCCTATTTAAACTAGTTGCTTCAGGTGACCTTAACGATATATCTGGATGTCTTTTTCTGAAGTAATAATAGAAATCGTAGCCTATCTTCTCAGCAAATCTATATGCCACCTGCCTGAAGTCATCAATTGACAATCCAAAGTACAGCTCCGATAGTTTGAAACAGTATTGTTTTAATAAATTCTCTTCTTCACTGAATACTGTCCTTCATCCAACTTTTTTTTGGAACAACGGATATTCCTGAAGAATTCCTACGTCTATTATTAATATGGTCTCTTACAGTTGTTTGTGGAATTTTATATTCGCAAGAAGCTTGTCTGATTGACATAGTGTTTGATTTTATGTTATTTATGGCTTCTGTTAAATTTTCTGTGGACCATAAAGCCCGGAGGCCTTTCTTTGGTAGTTTGGTAGTGTCATGTTGATCATTAGGGCAATAGCGCTCACTCGCTAATACCCCAAATAAAAAACACGCTATTGCCCCGTTCGTATTTGAAACAAAATTTAATTAAAAAATCCACAATTATTCACAAAAGTACACTGGATGTCAGGAAAAACTAAAATAAAAGGACATACAACCAATTCCACCAATATCAAGAGTAAAAAAAGTTAATACTTACAATTTTTTTGACCTCTTCAAAAATTATCTCGGAGAACTCAAAGGGATGACACCACGAACTTTTTTATAAAAGTTCATACAGATCGGCTGAATAGCGAAGGAGAACTGACGATCTTGACTACGACTGCATCATCTTATAGTAATGTCGTTACGCCACCTAACATACTTTGTGAGAAACGGGTTAAAACGCTATTGCCCCATGCGCGCTATTACCCCATCCTCCCCTACATACAAACCCCCATTGGAGAATGATATTGATATAGCAATGAAGGGTATTTTGGGGGAACAGTTAACAGGGCTAAGTAATACCTATGATAGCGATAGTTTGTTGGTTACTGCTGAATCAAACTCTGAAATTTCCACAGTGGAAGAAGTTATAGATGTCCCACAAGTGGATCATGATTACTCAAATCAAACTTCCGTTCCGAAAGAACTGAACACCACTAAGGTTGATTCATTACGTGATGACCAACCCAGTTGCAGTTCTGCTACAGACTTATTTTCAGATACTGATTGGACGTCATATACAAGTAAGGACTTGAAAAAACCGGTTTCGCAAAAATTGAGATCTGAAACAAATGAAGAAAAATTATGCGACGTAATTTAACAAAAAAAATAATGAATCCTAGCAATACACTAATTGAAGAAAAATTGTTATTTGTAAAACTTCAAAAAGAAAAATTTCTGGAGGAGCATTCCCTAAAATTGGAACTTCTAAAGAAGAAAATCAAGCTTATAGACAAAGAACTGGAAGCTTCAGATTACTAATTAATTTTTGTACATGTATCACCTGATATATACTACTGTATTTATACTTTTTTTCATACTAAGAGCTGATGCTAATGAAGATTATATTTAAATGTGGTTTGGTGTTATTATGAAATGAAAGTTTCTGCGACCGACTTCTTCATTCATTTAATTGAAGTATATAACCCTCGCAGAACTTAAAGAAAAGAAGAGGTCTAGAGATTATTTCAGTGTCAAGATATTCAAGTTTTAATGCATGAGGTGACACCACAAAACTTGGTGGGAGTTTGTACCAGTGCCAGCGGGAAGAGCAAAAAGGGCCCATCGGGGCCTACTTGCCTGGCTGCGGTAGCGGCCTCCCCAGGACTACTACTTGTAAAAGTGCTTATGAATAGGTTATCATTCCGTGTCCATTGCTTCTGAAGTGATTGAAATATTTTTCCATTGTATTTTCTATAGTATACTGATGATAACTTGGTAACGTGCTTGGAGAATCTTGTGACAACATGCATTCAAACTCCTGGGAACGAGTTTAGATATTTCAAGGAAATCAAATAAAGAAAGATATAGGTACTTTCAGTTCTACTTGAGCATTGTGATATTCCAATAGTTTAAAAATATTAAAAAAAGTTGGTATTGATCTCAGATATACAGCAGCAATAGGTTTCCAAAGTATTTTTCAAAATTTGGTTGGTTACTCATTTTTAACTAACTGTTGGTATATTGCTTGAACAGCTTCTACTTTCAGTGGAATATATTTCTCACTTAGCAAACTTGTTTTTCCCTAACATAAGTTATTTTTGTTTATGAATTAACACTTTTTTAAATTTTTTTTTTTTTTTTTTTTTTTGGATAAAGAGCACAAAGTCGTCTCCACAAAATTTAATAGAGCAAAGGATATAAATCCAATCTCAAACGACATGTTTCGAACATATATATGTTCATCATCAGTTGGGTACAATTAATAATAAAGCTGAAAATGTTATAAGGTTAACAACATGTGGATAATTCATCATATTTTATACTTACAAAGTGTGGAGAGAAAAATACAAAAATAGTAAGACTAACTAATTAAGCTGAAGGTACATGATGTACTTTTAGTGTTATTTATATGAAAACAGGGGTGGAACCCCAGAATATCAGATCAAAAGACATATTTGAATGTGAAAACTATATCATACAAGAAGCGACGCTTATTCTTTACAAAAAGGAAGAGAAACAAAATTCCCAATGGCAGAATGACACTCCTTGGAGACAGAGGGGACACCTAGTGGAAACCTTAAGCAACTATTAAATAGGTGAAGAAGAAAACTATATTTATAATATGCCCGTTGGACACGCGACAAAGTTTAGTAATTTAGACGGCAGATGGCCTAAGTGATATGAATTTTGGAATGAAAATAGGCAAAGTTAGCAAATTACTTATAAGTTATATAATGAGAATTAATGGTTAATAAAGTTCAGAGAGTTAAAAAAAGGTATGCAATCAAAATGGATCTGATCATTAAGAGAATGAACAGCAGGTTGTTTCAAAGTTAGATTTATATGAAAAATTTCACTAATATTCAGTAAAACCCCCTTATTACAAATATGTAATATGTCAAAATTAGTTTCTGGATTGAAAAAATGATTAGAGTTAATAATATGGTTAGCAAAAGAGTTATTAGTTATAATCTCAACGTTATTATCATGATTTCTATGTTTATCTATAGTTCTGGTATGTTCTTTAAGCCTTGTTTTGACATATTACATATTTGTAATAAGGGAGTTTTACTGAATATTAGTGAAATTTTTCATATAAATCTAACTTTGAAACAACCTGCTGTTCATTCTCTTAATGATCAGATCCATTTTGATTGCATACCTTTTTTTAACTCTCTGAACTTTATTAACCATTAATTCTCATTATATAACTTATAAGTAATTTGCTAACTTTGCCTATTTTCATTCCAAAATTCATATCACTTAGGCCATCTGCCGTCTAAATTACTAAACTTTGTCGCGTGTCCAACGGGCATATTATAAATATAGTTTTCTTCTTCACCTATTTAATAGTTGCTTAAGGTTTCCACTAGGTGTCCCCTCTGTCTCCAAGGAGTGTCATTCTGCCATTGGGAATTTTGTTTCTCTTCCATTTTGTAAAGAATAAGCGTCGCTTCTTGTATGATATAGTTTTCACATTCAAATATGTCTTTTGATCTGATATTCTGGGGTTCCACCCCTGTTTTCATATAAATAACACTAAAAGTACATCATGTACCTTCAGCTTAATTAGTTAGTCTTACTATTTTTGTATTTTTCTCTCCACACTTTGTAAGTATAAAATATGATGAATTATCCACATGTTGTTAACCTTATAACATTTTCAGCTTTATTATTAATTGTACCCAACTGATGATGAACATATATATGTTCGAAACATGTCGTTTGAGATTGGATTTATATCCTTTGCTCTATTAAATTTTGTGGAGACGACTTTGTGTTCTTTATCCAAAAAAACTTGGTCTTCCACTTCGAGTATGGACTATTACCTTCTTATACTTTTTTAAATATTGAACACTCTGATTGCCAACCCAGAAAACAAAATTAGAGACAATTGACTATTTATAAAATCTATCAGGAGTCTTATTCGAATTCAATTACTTATTAATTTGGTGAGACGATTTTGTATTTTTTATCAAATTCTGAAGCTGACAAAAAATTGTTGAGATTATAGATGATATTTCAGATTCATGCAATGAACTAATGAATTTATTTTGTTTATTGAAAACTTTATTTCATTCAAGACCTTATGTTTAATAATTTTCATCAAAATACATTATAACTATAACATAACAAAGAACATTATAAATTGGCAAAATAATTTATAAAATTATTCCTAACAAGGTTATTACCAGCATGTACATTTGCCCCATTTTGTGGCACCTCAATATTATTACCTAAATTTATCATCGCTTCTTGTTCGACATTAACTACTGGAACTTGCTCATTCTCATCACATGCTATATTGTGAAGTACAGCTGTTGCCACAACAATGGCTTGAACTGTATCTAACGACACTCTCATTCCCATAGAAAGTGCTGGAAATCTGCGTTTCCAAACTCCAATTTGCCTCTCTACTACGTTACGGGTTCTAATTTGGGCTTCGTTAAATAGACTTTGGGCATCATTTCTCACTTCCTGTAGAGGAGTAATTAAATAAGGCCGTACAGGATAGGCGCTATCTCCCAACATAACAGAGTCGCCATACACACCATTTTCAAAAGATTGGCACAACACAGAATTCTTAAAAATATGTGAATCATGAGCTGATCCAGGCCATCTAGTAACAATGTCTCTAATTTTCAGATTTGGATCAGCTACTGTTTGCACATTTAATGAAAAAAACTGTTTATGGGTGCGAAATATTTCTGCATTATCTCCTCCAGGTGATTGTATTTTGATATGGGTGCCATCAATTGCTCCAATGCATCTTGGGAATCTTGCTATGGCATAAAATAAGTGCCTCACAATAGGAATTTCTTCGTTTTCTGGCATTCTGATGTAGCGAGGGCCTAAGGATGCAAGTGCTACACTCACTTTTCTAACAACCCTGCAACCTGTGGACTTGCTAACTCCTGATAATTCTGAAGATGTTCTCAGAAATGAGCCATTGGCATAAAAATTCAATGCCAGAAGCACTTGATCACTTACGGACAGACAATCATTTCTACAAAAAAAATATAGGTAGGTATTATGTTTTTCAAATAATTTTTCATAGCCGATCTAACTCCTACCTTCTGGTGGGATGTTCAACTAAATCTCTGATTTCTTCTATAATCCTCTCTACCGATCTTTGCGTCAGCCTGAAACGTTCAAAAAAGTCTTTTTCATCATACTCTTCAAAAAAGTTTGGCCTATGCCTGATTATTTTTGGCCGACGAACCACTTCCTCATCTTCACTGAATGCATTCATGTCATACATATCCATTTCACAATTTCAAAGTACTGGTATTTATTTCGGAATATAAATATAATGGTTGATTATGCGAAAAACAACAAAACCAATCCCAACAATACACCAACACAACAAATCGAAAGTGAGGTTAGTATCTTTCGGTCAGTTCTTAACTGTCGAATCATGTTATGGTAAAGTTAACCTCTGGTTAACTTCAATTAAATTCTTGACCAACAACTGTGAAACACTTTTCAATGCTTAACCCACCGTCAAATCTAAACCATCTGGTGACCAGATATTGTGAAACTGGCCGTAAGTGTGTGGTCTATAAGTTGTATGTATTTTACTCAACAGATCTTCAAATGTTTCGACATTCATTCGAAAATGCGTTCGGAACTGTCGTGAGTTCATCCGTGGAACTACTACTTCACAAAAGTTAATTTCCTTCGCCGACTCTTCTGTATCACTATCCGAATCAAAAAATATATTGTGCGCAAAAAAACCACTGGAACTGTATTGAAAGCCATAATCGATTTTTTTCCTGGATCCTAGCCAAATATTTTATTCAGAAATATTTCAACAATCATCTTGAAAAACAAAGCAAATTAGATCTTTATAGGTTATTTTCCTGACTGACATTTCAATTACACCACTCCTTTATTTAACGTCAGTTTGCTCTTTCCTCCGTCTACTCTTTACTCCAAGGTGTCTAATCCTAATTTACTCCGTTCCAAATACCCCAAGCCCTACTCCACCATTCCGACCTCACCCAAGGTATCGAGTAGCAATAAAGTGTGGTTAAGGATTTCGTTAGCAAGACAAATCTAAACATAAACAAGTTAATAATTCAACACTTCGAACGTGAAATCCGAGAATAATTTTAGGACAGATGGATATTATTATAGGAATCCATTATGTCTTTCAAAATGAATGGAAGTCATTGGCAAGTGTTAGTTGCTTTTATGGAGAACCATGATTCTTTTGCCAAAGGTAAATTCGCTGGACCTACAGGAAAAGCAATCCACAGACAATTGTGGGAGCGTTTGTCATCTGAGTTGAATGCCTTAGGGTTTGGCAGTCGTTCTGTTGAGAAATGGCAAAAGGTAATTTCCAAGTGGATTGTTATTAGTGCATTACAAGAACTTGATTAGTTGTGAATGACTTGCTTTCCGAGGGTGATAACCTTTGTGTTTCTTTCACATATGTACTTCATAAGTATTTATAATGCAAAGTTTGTAGGCATGGGCTGATATCAAGTATAATGTGAAGAAAAAAGCAGCAAATGATAAAAAGGAGGCTGCTGGTACTGGAGGAGGCCCACCTAAGGAATCACCTTTATCAGAATGGGAAATGAAAATTTTGGATATTTTGGGTAAAATATTTTATAAAGGTGTTGACAGTAGCGAGTGTGGGGTAAAATATGACATTGTTGGTGTATAGGCATAACAAGTAATCAGACACATGTTTCAGGTCCCTCGAAATGATCTTCAGTTAGTAGATGACATTCAGATAGACAACACTTTAGACAATGAATTATTTCAAATGAGTTTGCAAAAACGAGCAAGACTTCAACATTATCTATAATATAATTTTTTAGGGTGAACAGAGGGTTCAATCAAAGGTTTTGATTCCAGATGGACCAAGAGACACATTATTAAAATATTCTGGCACATCTCAGGTATATTGACAATATATAGCTTTTCGAACTTACTTAATTTCATTCAAAAATGTATTCCAGGTTCAACGAAGAGGGAGTTCAGACACATTAGGAGGGACGCCAAAACATATCACGTCATAAGACACCAAAATATGTAACTTTTTCAGATAACAGCAATTTATGCTACCTCCATCCCTATACCTATCAACCATTTTGTTTATATCACTTATGGTCTTTAGGTTTCGCATCATGACCATGACTATTTGCCAAAGGGTAAGAAGAGACAAACACAGGCAGATACTGAAAATATTTCGCATCATGACCATGACTATTTGCCAAAGGCTAAGAAGAGAAAAACACAGGCAGATTTTGAAAATCAAATATTTGAAGAAACACTCTCAGAATTAAAATTGATTCGTCAGGAATTACGTGGTGTTAAGGAAACCATGGTAGAAATCAGTAATACACTGAAAGAGTTTTTGACCAATTCCAAGTAGAGCCGACCTACCTTTACAAACGCATATGCTGAGGACCAAATTAAGTTCATATTTATTTTCCTGACTGAATGTTGAGTTTTTATTAATTTTTAGTATTTAGTTTTGTTTCCATTATTTATAAAATGTTGAATAAAGTTGAACAGTTGTTCATAGTTGAAGTTTATCCTTATAATTTTAGTTACATCGAACCAACTTTGGACAAATCTTATATCATATGTGAAAATTCAATTTTCAAAATCTTCAAACACAGAAAACCAGCATCCGTACTGCTAATGTAAGAATCTCAAAAATGGTTCAATTAGTTTTCCTTATCATTATGATGAAATATAATTGCATGGAATTATCATTTTCTTTATCCTTTCAAGTAATGAAGTTTTATTTGTTGCACATTCAGAAATAATAAAAGATGGAGCAAGATATCAAAATGTTATATTTGTCATATATGAATAATAATATAATATAGAATTACCCAAAAGGTTATTTTATATTGATAACATTTATTTTGGATGGACGTGGTTACTTTATGGAAATCCATAGTTATGACACTAAGGTAAAACACGATTAAAATTTCCACAAAATTTATTATCTGTGCGACATACAGAGTATCTTTGTCGAGCGAATGTAGTACATTAAATTATTTTTCATTGAAAATTACTTAAATACCTTTCTTATCAATCAACATAATTAGGGACTACCTATAATTATCGCTAATTCCTAGACTCATACAACTTATAAAATTGACAATAACAATGTACCTACACAGATTAGTAAATATTCCACTTTCTGAAAATTTTAACACAGAATTAAATATAATAAAGCAGATAGCAGTTAAAGATGGATATCGACTCAAATTAATAGAAAATATTCTTGCTACAAAACTACCTAGAAAGGCTATCCAGGAAGAGTGTACCCCACTTTGAGGAACCTTGACAATAATTTAGAACTTCAATTTATTCAGGACCCGTCACGGAAAAAATAGCTTTGTTTATGCTCAAACAAAATTTAAGAGTAGCATATAGAACAGATAACACATTGGGAAAGTTTATCAAGAATAATAAAGATAAAAAACAAATATCTGAAAAATCAGGAGTTTATAAATTGAATTGTCCCAGACAGCACACTACATCCCAGGGATATCCCAGAATTATCCTTGATGTCCCGAAATGGGATAACCCTCTTGAAATATCCCTAGGATATCCTCAGGTTTTCCGTTTGTCGGCATGATAACCCAGGTTGAGCCTAATGCATATATCCTAGGAATAACCTTAATGTATATCCCAGGTATATATAATGTGGTACATATTATCCCAATGAGATCCAGTTTTCTACATCCCTAGGATAACTTTCAAATATATGTCCCACGGTCATTGCTCTGGGCCATGGGTATGATATACATTTTTATCACACCTCTATAACAAATTTTTTCATGAGTGTTTAATATTTTTTGCATGAGGGAGCTGGAGTGATCAGGAAACAGTATCACATAAGCGTGAGTTAAATGTTATCTCTACGCAGTCGCAGCGCTGCCCTTATTCCAAGTTCATAATATGCCAGCTTTTTGTAATTTATCTTACAGCGTACTGTTTTCCGACTGGTCACCGAATGACTGGACGGATCGCGGAAACGTAAAATTTTAATTATAGGCCAATCGAAACGTTACAATTCAATCTCGATGTCATCTAGGAGTAAATTGTAGATTTTAGTCAACTTTTTTGGCGGAAATTTACATTTCCGCGTTCCGCCAAGTCTGAAGCAGTGTTATTCTTAACATCATGCCCACGATCGTTTTCTATTGTCGATAGAAAAAGTGAGATAACATTATAGTTGAATTCATGGGAGAGAAAGAGACAAAAGAATCCCACCCCAGGTCACAGTTTCGTGTTTCGTGGTCGTGTCAGTTGTCAGTATATAGTGCCGGCTCCCGGGCACTGCTTGGCGCCTAAATATTGTTTGGTTTATTGTAGAAGTGAATTGCAATTTTCATGTCGTCAGCGTCCTTCTAGCTTCTAGTTTTAGTTGATTTGTTTTATTGCGAACAGTAAACTTTATTCGAGGTTGAATTATATATTTTACCAAATTCACTTATTACTTTTCTCTTCGGACAAGGAGAAAAATACAGAGGTCATACAGAGTCAATGTTTTACTCTTAACCAAACTTTATAAAGAGCCGTTCTTTCGTTTAATGAATTAATTTATGTACGAAATATAAAATTTAATAAGGAAGAAGAGCAGAGCATCTTACTTTCGGCACGTAAAGAATGATATGGATAAGTTACTTGCTCTCATTCAAGATTTCGGAAAGGATAATGAAGACGCATCTATGGGACAAACAGAAACTACTGAAACATTTTCATATCATTCAGATTCTGATTGTTCCCCTACTGAAACATTGTCATCTCATTCAGATTCTGATTGTTACCTTTCAAATGATGTTTATCTTGACTCTGAAAGAGATTCTATTATTGAACAACCTGATGAACATTTCATAGGACAAACTAATACTCATCAGATTCCCGGGCAAAAGCTCAATGAGGTGCCAAAACAGACAGAATGCATGGAATCAGACTTGAAAATACAATTGGGGAAATGGGCCATTTCACATAACATAGATCATTCAGCTCTGGGAGGTTTACTGAAAATTCTAAAACCCCACTTTAATAGTTTACCCAGTGATGCAAGGACTTTACTACATACTCCTCGACAGACCTTAACAAAAACTGTACATCCTGGCGAGTATTATCATTTTGGGCTAGAACGAGCTGTAAATTTCTTGTTGCACAATACACCCCGAAAAAATATCAGTAACTGTGAAGTTTGTGTGAATATCGATGGACTACCATTCAGTAAGAGTTCTGGCAGTCAGTTTTACCCCATTCTCATTTCATTATACCCTGTCGAACATTCAGTTGGTATTGTTGGACTATATCATGGATATGAAAAACCACAAGAACCAAACTTATTTTTGAGAGATTTTGTTGATGATGCAGTGAGATTGACTCAAAATGGAATAGTTATTGATAATCATACATTGCCATTCCGAATTAGAGGTTTCATTTGTGATGCGCCAGCTAAATCATATGTCAAATGTATTAAAAGCCATACAGGATATTTTTCTTGTTCAAAATGTTTTCAGGAAGGTGAATATATAAATAAGAGAGTGTGCTTTCCTGAAATCTACTTTAGGGAAAGAACTGATGCTGATTTTATTTCAAAAGTACAAGAGGAACATCCCACAGGCACAAGTATCCTTCAAGAAATTCCAATTTTGGCCTTGTATCTTCTTTTCCACTAGATTACATGCATCTTTTATGTTTGGGGGTCACAAAAAAAATGATTGTATCTCTATGGATGTGTGGTAAACCTCCTTTCAAGCTGTCTTTTCATCAGATTACCCAAATTTCAGATTCATTGAAGTTACAATCACCTAATATACCAACAGAGTTCTGTAGAAAACCTCGTTCACTACATGAAGCCAAACGATGGAAAGCCACTGAGTTTCGCCAATTTTTGTTATATACGGGTCCGGTGGTGTTAAAATATGTTCTTGATAAGAGAAAATATTTGAATTTTATGACTTTGCACGTAGCAGTGAGCATTTTGTGTTCGAATCATCTAAGCCAGAATAAAATTGAATATGCACATTCCCTAATGATATTTTTTCTAGAAACATTTGCAACACTTTATGGTAATGAATTCATTTCCCACAATATCCACAACTTGCTGCATATTTCTAAAGATGTTCATACATTCAGTGCGTTCCCTTTTGAGAATTATATGCAGTTTCTCAAAAAGTTCATCCGAAAAAGTGATAAACCGTTATCATAAGTTGTGAGGCGCATTGAGGAATGGGAAAAAATGTTCACAATAAAACATAATCTTCCAAAGCTCGAATTCCAACTTTTCAAACAACACCAAAATGGACCTGCCATAATCCACAATTTCTGGAATACCAGTTATTCAAATTAAAAGTAAACCATCCTGATAATTGTTGTAAATTGAAGGATGGCAGTATAATAATTATTGAAAATTTTGCTTCTAGTAATGGGAATACTGTGGTTATAGGTGGAAAATTCGAATATGTTGGAGATTTTTTCATTGAGCCCTGCAAATCATCGAATATCCAGATATTTGAAGTAAAATTTTTGAGCAATCTGATGTTTCGGCCCATTGACTCAATAGATTTGAAATATGTTAAGTTAACTTGGTCTGGTAGTTTTGTTGTGTTACCACTTTTACATTTGGAATGATGAGTTAGCTGAATAAGTACAAGAAAAAAGTGATATGTGTGTATCCATTTGAAGAATATTTTTTAATAGTGCTTTTATGACGACTTTCTGTGATTCTTTGTAAATATTTTTTAAATAAGTTGAATCATATATATATTGAAAATAATATTCCAACCAAAGGTAAACATAAAAATACCAATTTGGATCACTCTTGAAGAATATTGTTCTTACAAGGAATATTTTTCCTTTTTCACAGAAAAGCTGAATAATTTTCAAATGAATATCAAGATATTTCGTTTCAAGTGCATCACTGTTCATGAATTATTTGATGTTTGTGGACAAATATATGCCCTTTGCACATTTACGTCTTCACAATGTCCTCTAAACTATTCACTGTCACAATGCATTTATTTTTATTATTTCTGTTTCGAGTGAACAATTTTCTGAAAAATGTTTCATTCACCTGAAATAAGCTAGATATTAAATATCACATTTCAATAACACAAATATTAAAGAAGTTCAATATCACTTTATGACAGCTATTATACAGTGTCCTTCATAAAGTTCGCATCATATGGGAAAAACTTTTATTAATAATTTATTTTGAAATTCGACTTGGGCGTTAAGTTGTGCTTGAAAAAATATGAAAAATGACCTACTTGGATGTGGACACGTGACTTTCGCTACCTGTCAAAAGTCATTTTTTTTCAAAATTATCGCTGAAAATAGGCTTATTTATTCGAATTTCAAAAAATTTTGAAGGAAAAAGTTGTTTCTTTTTCGATTTTACACCTCCATCTCGAATTTGAACGTTCTATTGCAACTTTCACCTTTTGGCATTTTTTTGATAATTACGAAATTTCTGTAACATTAAAAAAATCGTAACTTCCACCAAACTGTTTTATACCACTAGCTCTAATGTGCAACTAACTTTCAATCATGAATCATCAACAAAAATATGTTTTTCTCAAGAAAATGAGAATTACTGCTTAACATTTCTGTTATGTTTGATGCAAAGTTGACATATTTTCAAGCATGTAGGATAAAAATTTATTTAAGTGGATTTTTTCAGTATTAAAATGATACCAAAGTCATAATTCAAAACATCACAAAACTTCTTTACGTGTCTAACCAAAGTTTACGACTTTTCACGGTACAAATCTCAAATTAAATTCTTACCCCTCCGGCTATGAAACTTTCATCAATTTTGTGAAGTAGGCTATGGAGATAAATGAAATTGGTAATCTATGATAAAAATTAAATATATTTAAACAAACTTACAAAAAAAATATTGTCAACCTCACTCAATTAAGAATTCTAGAATGCAAATAAAGTCAAACATGAAAAATTCAAACTTATTTAATAAAAAACACAAATTATGAGTTAGAATTTTCTGAGCCTCACTCAACTTTACATTTCTGTATGCCGCCCTTCTCTTTCAATACATAACATGGTTCTTCTGTGTACATCTTTTACTGCATTTCTGATGAACTGTGGGTGTATATTCGCTACACACTCTCGAATGGTCTGCTCCAAATGGTCAATATCGTTGAATGGCCGGTGCTTGTATACCTGCTGCTTCAGATAACCCCACATGAAAAAATCCAGTGGGGTTAAGTCAGGAGAACGAGGTGGCCAATGATGTTCCCAATTGTTGCCAATTATTTTACCTCTAAACATTTCACCAAGAAAATTTCTTACTTCTGTGGAATTGTGAGCAGGTGCACCATCCAACTGAAACCACAAATCTTGAATAATTTGAAGGGGCATATTGTCTACAACTTCACTTAGTTCATTTCTTAAAAAATTCAAGAATCGCGCAGCGTTTAAGTTCTCTCTGAAAAAATATGGCCCGATAACTTGATTATTCAATATACCACAAAAAACGTTCGTTTTAAACGAGTACTGGTCGCGACATTCAATAATAAAATTAGGGTTTTCCTGAGACCACCACCTGCAATTTTGTGAGCTAACAGTTCCATTTGAAGTGAACGTTGCTTCATCGGTCCACAATATTTTATATGGAAATCTGTAATGTTCGTCACATTCTCCCTGATACCAAGCTGAAAACCCATAACGGACATCAAAGTCCCTTTCCTTCAGGGTATTAATAAATTTCGGCTTGAAGGGCTTGAATCTATTTTTTCTTAAAATTCTCAATACACTGCTCTCGCTTACATTCGTTCTTCTGCTAATTTGAGAAATACTGGACTTTCCGTGTTGTACAACATCCAAACAAACATTTAATTGCACTTCCTCAATGTTTTTCGAAGGCTGATGTGGTTTTTTGAAATCAGTTAAAACTGAACCAGTACTTTTGAATTTTGTCAAAATTCTACTAACAGTAGACTGCTGTATATTTTTTCCTGGGTGTCGTATATTAAAATCTTCAGCGACTTGTCGATGCGGTGTACTTTCTCCACACATTAAAACAATCTCAATTTTTTCTTGTACAGATAACATTATTACGTTTTTCTGAATCAAACGTATTGAACTGCGTATTTAACTGTCAAACAATGCTTAATATGAAATTGTCTCCATTGACTACCTTTTTCATTTGTTTCCAAAGCCTACTTCACAAAATTGATGAAAGTTTCGTAGCCGGAGTAGTAAGAATTTAATTTAAGATTTGTATCGTGAAAAGTCATAAACTTTGGTTGGATACGTGAAGAAGTTTTATGATGTTTTGAATTATGACTTTTGTATCATTTTAATACCGAAAAAATCCACTTATATGAATTCTTATCCTACATGCTTGAAAATACGTCAACTTTGCATCAAACATAACAGAAATGTTAAGCAGTAATTCTCATTTTCTTGAGAAAAACATATTTTTGTTGATGATTCGTGATTGAAAGTTAGTTGCACATTAGAGCTAGTGGTATAAAACAGTTTGGTGGAAGTTACGATTTTTTTAATGTTACAGAAATTTCGTAATTATCAAAAAAATGCCAAAAGGTGAAAGTTGCAATAGAACGTTCAAATTCGAGATGGAGGTGTAAAATCGAAAAAGAAACAACTTTTTCCTTCAAAATTTTTTGAAATTCGAATAAATAAGCCTATTTTCAGCGATAATTTTGAAAAAAAATGACTTTTGACAGGTAGCGAAAGTCACGTGTCCACATCCAAGTAGGTCATTTTTCATATTTTTTCAAGCACAACTTAACGCCCAAGTCGAATTTCAAAATAAATTATTAATAAAAGTTTTTCCCATATGATGCGAACTTTATGAAGGACACTGTATATGAGTTCTAGGATGTGGATCATAGTGAATTTCACGAGAGAAAATTCGGTAGAAGTCGTTCCTGATAAATGGCTAGCCAGTGTTTACAAGGGATCGAAACTCAAATGGGCAATAGCTGAACAATATGAAGTAGGCGAGGATTGGAATATCCATCCCATAAGGATTATCAACAGGAATAAACTATATGGTGAGATTTTTTTTGATTCAATTGTCATTTGTATAATTTATACAGTGCGGCTTTTAATAGTCCCTCCCACTGTTAACTTTTGAACGGTTTGACGTAGAAACATGAAAAAAAAAATGTTTCGAGGGTTTCACCAATACTACTTTTCGAAATGAAACATGGTGATTGCTCGACTATTAAAAGCCGCACTGTATAATGGATGAGTAGCTACAACCAGCATTATTTCTGTATTTTTGCAAATGGCATATTTCTATGTGTTACCATCCTTTTGACCCCCATATTGATTCATTCAAATTATTTTTATAATGCAGACAGTGATGTTCTTGGTGAAAATAAGTTTGTACTAAAATTTTTTCAGAAATTGTAATAGATTGTAATAGATTTGACGGGTTAAAAATATAGCGCCGCAGGCGAAAATTTTTGAAAATCTATTACGATTGTAACTAATTTTCACAATTTCATTACAATTTTTATTACACTTTGTACTTTTTAATTTCATAATAAGAGGAATATTGCAGTAAATAACGTCAAAGTAGTGGTAAAGTTGTCTCTATTTTGACATGTGCGCACGCGCAGTGCAGCTGGAATAAGAACATCGTAAAAACGAGGATTAAATGTTCCCTAATTTCCAATTCGGGCTAGACCGTAAATAATCGTGATATAATTGACTAATATCCCAAGGACATTGATACACCAAAATAATTTTATCGGTTTCGAAAACACGTTAATTGGTAATTTCGCAGAGTAATAAAAGACATAGAGATGCCCTGCCTATACCTACACAAATAGCTGTTTTGAAGTGAACATGAACAACTATGCTTTTCTATACAATTTATGGGCGAGGGGGGTGGCGGGTAGTGAAATGTTCCATAGTTTGTTTACATTTGGAGTATGGACCATAAATGTATGGGCCCTCGCTTGCAATCAAACAAAGTTATGTTACCTTCAAGACAAGGATAGAAAAGGCATCTCTAGGGTCTTTTATTACTCTGAGGGTAATTTGATTGATAGTACATATGGCAATACTGTAATGGTGCACAGAATTACCCGGGAAATTTGAATTGCAAAATCTTGAAATCAACTTTTACTTCTTATATTCGTGGACTAGATTGTGAATGAAAAAAAAATGAAGTCGAACTTTCGACTGATTTTATATGAAAACAGTGAAACACAAATTATGATTTTTTTTTGATAATATATATTAAAGAATAGTAACATTCTGAGAAAAACATAATTATATTTATCTAAATATATCTAAAAGGTTACTTCAGCATCATTATCATCGGTCTTTTCCCTATTCCAAATAACATTTAAGGAAGTTAAATCTTTGTCACATGTAAATTGGTAACAATTATTATTATTCAAAAAATCCTTTGTATGCATCAATGATTCACAGGTACTCGTTAAGAGTCTGTTCCTGGTCTTATTTTTTATCAAGTTCAGCTGGCTAAACTTTCTTTCAGCAGCTGCGGATGAATGTGGTAGGGACAGAATAGATTTAATGAATTTCGAGAGCACTGGAAACATTGGTTCATTCAAAGAGTTTTTCAACTTGAAAACCTCACTCCAAAATATTTCAGGTTTTCTCGTTGTGTCTATTTCTTGCTCAATTAAGATTCTGAGCTCTGTATTCAGCAATTCAACACTGTCTTGGTCTATGATATTAGGAAATCTCAAATACAATTTCAAAATCCAATTCGTCTCATTTTTAATGAGTTTTGGATCCAAGTGAGTAAGAAGTACTAGAACGGGGTCTGCAAAGTTGAATCGGTTAATAATTTGTTTACAAATTTCTATATAAAATTTCAAACAGTGAAGTTTAAAATCTCTCACATCTTTGTTGGCAACATCTTTTTCCAACATGAATACTTGGCATTTAGCACCTACATACATTTCCTCCAATGGCAGATAATTTTCAGGAATGAATTTTATTTCATTCAAATGATTTGTGCTATCCATAGTTTCTACATATTTATCTTTCATAAAGCATTTCAATATGGTTTTAAAAACCGATTTCATTCTTGGTAATAATACATGTAATCTGAAAGATTCTGACTGAAATTCAAGATTCAAATTATTAACATATTCCAGTACATAACTTAGGAAATAAAAGTACATTTTGAATAAATGATTACTTAAAGCTTCTGAAATAGATTTTGGATCTAGAACTTTTTCAACCAATGATTCATTTATAAAAAATAGTTTTAAAGCATCCCATTGATCTAAAATTCTATCTACCGCACATTTGAGGCTGAGCCATCTGGTTTGGCTGAGTTTTAGTATTTTATAAGGCTTAACATTAGCAAATATTTGGAATTCACTATAATTTTGGTAACGTTTGGAACTATGTGCAAAATATGAGTAAATATCTCTGGTCAATTGTTCTATGCTCGTTGGTAAATTTGCACAAGCTGCCGATGCACACAGATGTAATGAATGACAGATGCATCCAACCACATAAAAATGTGGTAGTATGTCCTTGAACCTTCTTTGAACCCCAACTTTGTCACTCATCATAACTGAACAGTTGTCCGCTGCAAAACCAATCATATTATTGATTTTGATTCCACAACTGTTAAAGAAATTTAATATTGTAGTGAACAACCCTTCTCCAGTACAAATTGTGGCTTCAATAAGAGCCAAAAAAGAATCAACTACACTACAACATTCTTCAGAAAAATATCTAGCAACCAGTACAAGGCATTTTCTTGTTGAAATATCTGTGGTCTCATCAATAATTAGTGAAAATTTTGTTTCATTTAATGTTTTAACTAGTTTTCCATGCTTTACTTTTGCAATCTCCTTACAAAGAAGGGTCCCTTTGTGTCGACCCAACTGTAACCTCTTTGCGATTTCAGAGTCAGAGCAAATTGATTTTATTAGTTGTACCAGGTGATCTAAGAGTTTAAATGGGAGATTGTGTTCTGCCAAACACATTATAAGTTTTACATGAGCACTCCTAGTACTTGCGTCAATTTTCTTCTCCCTATTGTCTGCTACAAAATGATCAAGAGAAACAGATGATTTTTTAAGTTTGATTCGAGTTTGATGTCCTCTTGATTCTTGATGTCGATTCAAATGAGTTATTCCACCCCGAATAACCTTAGTGCAGACATCACAAAAGGATTCGTTATTGGCTGTTTTCCTCAACCAGTTGACTTTTTCTTTATCCCTTTGAGTCCATTCCTTCTTGAATTTTTGTTTGTAGCTCTTCTTCGTTCTTAACTTTTTTTTAGAAACTTCCTCATGTTCCTCTGAGGATTCTGATGATGAAGAGGAGCTTTTATCCCTATGTTTTGTTTTTGCAGAATCTTGAATGTCCAAGGAACTCGAGCAGCATGGTTCATCTTGATTGCTTCTTATTAAAAACCTAAAAGTGTTCAAAAGTTAACAGTTAAGTATCATTACATGTTATAATAGATTCTACCTTTTCATCTTCGTGTGTTCGGAGGACAATTTAAAACAATGGTCGGTTCGACATCCAGAAAAAAAGAGAAAATTTGTTTAACATCTACCATTACACAGATATCATCACAATTCACAGTCGAAACTCGAAACGTAAAACTCGAAAGTTAGAGTTCATGAGTTCAAGCACATGTTCTGTGGTTCAAGCCACAGAACACACATACATGTTCTGTCATCCAAGCACTCCATGTTCGATGCTCAAAACTGTCAAAAGTCATAAAATGAATTTGACTGTCATTTTACACGCAACACTAACCCAAAGAGAGTAAACATTTTTACTCTCCTTGACACTAACCCACCAAACTTCAGAAATGTAATAGATTTCATGCTTTTTTTACATTGTAGTAATAGGGTAACAAAATGCATCGAATAGTAATAGAAATGTTACGATTGTAATAGCAAGAACATCACTGAATGCAGATGACCTAATTAAGGCTAGGAATGCCTGTGGTAAAGCCCAGTTTACTTCAGATTGTTCTGAAAATGACCACAAACGAATAATTATAAGAAAAAAAGTATTCACCAGTAGTTCTTCAGAAAAGTCTGATGAAGGATTCCAAAGAAGATTGCCTGAAGTTCCAGAAGGTATGAACATCATAAAAAATAAAGTATGTCAACTATAAGGTATTTCAAATTATAGGTTTCTCCAAGAAGAAAGAAAATAAAAACAACAATCAAAAAATAAAGGTGCTTGCTGGGAAAAAAGAATATGCCTCAAAATCCAATTGTGGTAAGAATAATAATTAATATTACCTTCGAGTTCATTCATTTCTTGAAAGAAAACAAATAATTTAGGGAATATTTACATATATACACAAGAAAGACCTACTACTCTGCCTTCTATAGGTTTTCCCAAATATAATTTTTTTCTCAAAAAATCAACATCAATTACTTCATTCTGGTTTTTTAAATATGTGAATCATAAAAATATCCAAGAAATAAAATGTGATCATTCTGGTTTTTTTTTTCAAGAAGTGGATTTTTTAAAACTGAAATGGAATCAAATTTAGGAACAATATTTAGAATTTCTTGACCTTCAGTTCATTTAATTTTTGGTTTTTATTCCTTCCATGTTATAATCTCAAAAAATATGCCAAGATACATTTATCAATATTGGCTTTGCCTGATGTCCTAATCTTTTTGATCATTGGAAAATATTTAATATGACATCATAAAAGATTGTCCCTTTTTACAGTTTCAAATCCACAACTGAGTTCACAACAACACAGTTCCCAACAACTGAGTTCACAACAACACAGTTCCCAACAACTGAGTTCACAACAACTGAGTTCACAACAACACAGTTCCCAACAACACGGTTCCCAACAACTGAGTTCACAACGACACAGTGTCCAACAAATGAGTTCACAACAACACAGTTCTCAGGAAACGCAGAATACCAGTAGAGAATTTGAATTTCAAGTTTTGAGGAAATTAACAACCCTCTCTTTGAAGATGCAGCATGTTGCTGAAGATGTCACTGACATAAGAGAATCTGTAAAGGAGAAGAATTCTAACACACGAGCCGAAGAGGAATTAACTTATCAATTTCCAATTGACTCTTTTGAATCATTTGAAAATTTTGAAATATACCTCGATGATACAAAAGAATATGACAAATTCGTCAGTACCTAAGTTTTATAACATGCATAATATAAATATTTTTTACTTTTCACAATCTCGGTTTTATATTTTTCAATTTTCAGGTTTTGTACTTACAAAAAATTGGAGGAAACTCGGATTATGAGTGTGTTAAAAGGATTTTCTCTAGAATCATTAGTAATGAAATTGCATGTGAATACAACTCACATGGTTTGAAAGGGAAGAAGCCACTTAGAGAATCCCTTCTTGCTAAAGGAACAGTAGGTGAGTTGAAAAAGTTTTCTCGAAAACATATTGAGAAGATTTGACACATCCATTTCTTCGGAACTGTATTGTTGCACTTTCTATATTGTAATGAAATATTTTATTTCCGAAGCAATATTGAAAAATAAAATATTTGGAACTTCCAAAAAAAAATAGAAATTGCCATTAAAAGCTGTCTGAGGCATGCCAGAGAAAGAATTGTAAAGAAGCAGGGTGGCCCACCATCAGGCGGTATTCAAGAGTAGGCCAGTTTAGTTTATAGTATGCAGTATACTCATGCAGTTGATTTTTTTTGTTAAAATGGCAAAAGGATAATTAAATTGTTTAGTCACACAAACAAGTCATAGTTGATTTTTTCATTTTCTTGTCCTAAAATTGTTTTCCATTCTTTTTAATTAAATATTTGCATGTTGAAATACATCATCTTTTGCATGTCTTCTGGCATATTCTCTATCTAATTGGAATAGAAATGTGATCTTCCATCTCACTTCATCGATAATGAAAGATTCATTCGCTCTTCAATTTTCTATTCCCTGAAGTTCGAGAAAAGCTGCCCTGCAGACAGCGTAAATAATCTTGTCTGGAAATAATAATAATAATCGTCTTTATTATTTTCAAATAAATATACAAAAATAATGATAACTAGCCTAAATAGTATTGAAAATAAAAAGCGAAGTTATTTTTGATAAGTGTTAGACACCATCAAAAATATTCTTCCACTTAACGCAAAAACAGAGATGTGTTCTAATTTGATATAAAATTTATTTACTTATTGCGAATGCATTCCTCAGTGAAAATTATCTAGTCCATAATTGAATGGTAGAAAAGGAAAGAAAAAAAAAAGAAAATTATTTATTGCTATACACACAGCATATGATTTACGATGAATCCTTTATAGACTATACAAGCCCATATATAATATCCACATTTAATCCCTGGAATGTCCTGTCGAGGCCCTAACGAGGGCCAGAGGACATCCTCGGAATGGATGTTTACATGTTTTCTTTGGGATGTTCCTGATGATGACCTATGTACATCCCTAGGATATAGAAGAGGACCCGTAGAGGATATACGCAGGATGTAGAAAAAAGTCTCACTTCTACATTCTCAGGATATCCTCAGTACAAAGAACATAAGGATCCTAGGAATAATTACAAATCCCAGATGAATATCCTCTGGATAACCTATGGATAGCTTTGTGCTGTTTGGGGTGAATCTTGCTCCAAAGTATATATAGGCCAGACAGGTAGATCATTTAATAGCCGCATACGTGAACACCATATGAATTATGAAAAGAATAAAACACCCCAGACAACACAAGTAAATCCATTGGACAACCAATGGACGTCAAGCTATGGATACCCTGTACATCCATTGGATGTACAGCATTCTCCAATATATGTCCGATGGACATCCATTGGATGATACATGTCCGAAACATTGGACATACATTGGAAGTCCATTGGATACCCATCAGACGTCCGATGGATTTCCATTGGAGATCCAAGTTATGTCCAGTCCAGTCGGAACTCTACTGGATACCCATCAAACATCCAATGGATTTCCAATGAAGATACATTTTATGTCCATTTCAGTTGGGCATCCATTGTGTACCCATCAAACATCCAATGGATTTCCAATGAAGATCCATTTTATGTCCATTTCAGTTGGACATCCATTGTGTACCCATCAAATATCCAATGGATTTCCAATGAAGATCCATTTTATGTCCATTTCAGTTGGTCATCCACTGTATACCCATCAAACATCCAATGGATTTCCAATAAAGATCCGTTTTATGTCCATTTCAGTTGGACATCCATTGTATACCCATCAAACATCCAGTGGATTTCCATTAAAGATCCAATTTATGTCTTCTTCAATTGGAAGTCTATCGGCTACCCATCAGACATACGATGGATTTCCGTTGGACTCCAATTTATATTCATTCCAGGACTGAAAGATATATGGGACAATATGTGTAAAATTTTCTTCACAAAATGTTCCTAATTTGTTCTACATACCATTTTATGTGAGCTTCTTTATATTTTTCTTACTTCTTATTGATTGATTGATTTGGTATTCTTTGTTCTGCAAACCTGCATTCCTATCTTATATTGAACAAAAAATACTACTTCTTAAATTTTAATTATTTAATAATTTATGACAGTTTTACAAACATATTTTTAACATAACATATATTACGAGTGTTTCATATAGTTGTATGATATTAATAGAAAAACAAACCAATTTTCAAAGAGAAATATAAAATAAAACAAACAAAAGATTTGAACACAAAAAAAATCAGTTGGCAGTCTCAGCTCTCAATTCATATGCGTTTCTCTCTTTGGCTCTCCTTACATATTTCTTAATGGCATCCTCCACTGATTTTCTATCAGTATATGTGGACGTTTTTTCTGCTGCTTCTAAAAAAATCGTAGGTTTTATATTCAATTCGTCATTATTCAGATTGTTTCAAATAATTTACTTGAGTTTTTCTGGGATTATAACCGTCCACAACCTAAAAAATGATAGATGATACAAGTATAGAAGGGAAACTAATTAGTCTGCCCCGAAATGTTTGTGTTCACCAAAAAATTTTTTCTGAATTTGGCTACCAAAAAAAATTTTTGAATCGGATTAATTTTAATGAATGTATGATACCTACTAATCTTTCAGTTGACAGTTCAAGAATTTGAAAAAACCAAGGTTTTGAAAACAGATTGTGTCTTCGGAACATCAACTGAAAGAGAAATATCATTTATTCATTAAAATTTATTTGATTCAAAAAATGTTTTGGTGATCAAATTCAGAAAATAACAAGTTACTGACGAATTGAATATATTTTCTTTGCGAAGAAAATATTTTTTGGAGAACGCAGTAACTATTCGGGAATCGGGGCAGACTGATTATAAATGCCCTTCTACACTTATATAGATTTTCTATATTGAATCTATTATTTTTTAGGTTGTGGATGGTTATAAACCCAGAAAAACTTAAGTGAAAAACAGACTTTCCCCACAAAAAAATGACGTTCAAACAATTGTGTTTGGAAAAAAAATTAAACACTTCATTCAAGGTTGAAAAGTAATTTTAAAGAACATTATTAATTATAGAACTAAAGTATAAGCACATACCATACAGTGAAACGTTCTACGAACATAGGAAAATCATAAGTATCTATGTACATGAGCAATGAGGTTCAGCATAGCACTATGGAGCTTCCAGTAGCGTAGGCGGCCGCTGTGTAACATCGAATATATTATCACTGTTGTTGGCGCGCTAGTCTTACCCGTATTGCTCATGTATATAAATACATAGTATTTCCCTATGTTTTGAAATCACTTCACCTCACGATTATATACAAAATGTCAAAATGAAAACAAAATATTGGACTCACTTAGTATGACTTGCCCAAGCTTTGTGGATATTAGTTCCTTTTTTTCTTTGGTGCCATGCCAAGTGTATTGCATTAGGGGGGAGTTTTTCATAACCCAACTGAGAAATCTTTTAATAAAGTCGTAGATGTCAGTTCCACCGATTTTGGAAACTTCAATCACCTGAAAAAAATGTTGTCAAGATTATTTAGAGGTACCTAAAATTATTCTTTTAAAACCAAGTTCATTCCATATTTTATAATCATTTAATAAATTCAGGACTCTGGATATATCACTTAAATTACTAGATCAAATCTCTGGATCACTTACAGCTGAACTAAATTGTTTTCCATCAGAAAGATATTTGTCAAGCTCATCGAAATTATCTACACTTGATAAGGGGAAGGAAAAATGTGAATTTAGGGTAGAATCCGGTTGAATATCTTCTATATTAATTTTTTTCAGTTGATCTGATAACTTTTTTATCTCTTCAATGGTCTCAGTTGCAACAAACATTGACAAATTATGATATCTCTCATCTCAGTTATTAACTTTTTCACAGTTATGTTTAATTCTGAAAAAAGTAAATATGTTGTAATTAAAAAAAAAAATAGAAAAGAATCACAGGAATCTCACCATTTTTATGAAGTGGGCAGCAAGTACAAGATGGATTTATGCCATCTTGATGATCATTCGCAGAAGCAAATGTATTTCCATTATCTAAAAAATTGTTATCAATAAACATTTTGTATCAAATAATTATCAGAGAGTTGTAGTTATTATCATGACCTACACTTTTATATATTTATTAATATTGGTTGCTTGCAATGGTGGTTAAATAATGTATATTTGTCCTTCAATGTTTGATTACATTGTAAACAAAAACTCTTCAATCATTTTTTGAGAATAAATAATACTGCTTCTGATTGTGTTGTATTCATTTAAATCATATATTATATTAATCATGCCTGTACAATATAATCATACGAGAAAAGTGAGGTAGTTTTACCTCCACAGTCATTCATGCACGCAACCCATACTAGAATACAAGCTATTCCGAAGGTTAATTTGGAAACATACCTTTCATGCTAGAAGCTGAGAATCTAATGTTCCTGGTAGGTGATATAACAGCTCTCACTTCGTTATTTCTGGGAGGTGACGGAACATCTAAGTTACTACTATTCTCATCAGAAGATGATGACATCAACTTCTTCCTACATCAAGATTTTCTGGTTTCGCGTGATTCATCTTGGTCATTAACATCACTCGTTTCCACAGCCACTTTTGATTTCGACAGAGCTTCCTTATATGTATCTAACAAATAATTTATATGAGAATCAAATGAAATATGCAAGGTAGACAATAATTGTAACTTACCATAAGTGGCATTTCTAAAAATAAGAATGTCAAATGATTCCCAGCATGAATTAGGATGCTCATGGTTCCTTATTGCCTTGCGTACTTTTTCTGAAGTGAATGAGGGCCAATAGCACATATTACCAATTATCCAATTAGTGGGTACTCTAGAGTCAACCAAGAAACTCCAAGCTAGATTGGAAAAATTAGACATGGGAATAAACTTTTTAAAAGACAACGACATCGAAACGAAGTATTATACAGGACTCAATAGTTTTATAAAATTTGAGGGAGTTTTGAATTTATTGAAAGAATATATTATTGTTCACCACAATACAACTTTGCCTGTGTTTCAGCAGATCTTGTTAACATTAATGAAGCTAAGGCTGAATCTTGACTTCAAAGATTTAACATATCGCTTTGGAGTGAGTCCAACAACAGCCTCAACGTATTTCAAAAATGTAGTAGAAATAATGCTTATGAGATTTGAGAAACTGATATTATGGCCAAGTAGAAACATTTTGATAAAATCAATGCCAAAATGTTATAGACAGACATTTGGTGACAAAATAACAGTAATAATTGATTGCTTCGAAATATTCGTAGAGAAGCCATCAAATTTACTGAAAGCTGCGCAAAGCTGGTCGAATTACAAACATCACCATACTATAAAATACCTTATAGGAATAACACCAGCAGCAACTATCAGTTTCATTAGTGAAGCATGGGGAGGCAGAGCATCAGACAAACATATCACTCTAAATTCAAAATTTTTGGACAACATCATCAGAGGTAATAGATCAAGATTGATAATGATGCATATGGAAATATATTCATAACTTTTATTTATTTCTAGGTGATGTAATATTGGCTGACCGAGGAGTTTCGATTAGTGACCATTTAAGACTACTAAATGCAGAATTGCAAATTCCAGCTTTCACAAAAGGCAAAAAGCAGTTACATCCAGTAGAAGTAGAAACAACCAGATCAATTGCTCATGTTCGAATTCATGTGGAAAGGATTATTGGGTGCATAAGGCAGAAGTATAGAATTCTTTCTGATAATATGCCAATTTCTCTCTTGTCCTGTGGAGAAGATGACCCTATTTTTGATAAAATTGTAGTAGTGTGTTGTGCATTAATTAATCTTTGTCCACCAATCGTACCATTACAATAATCTATTTTTGTTATGAATTTTGATTTGTACATGATTTTGAAATAAAAATTAACAAATTAAATTATTTTTACTTATTTATTCACATAAATAGAAATCTTTATTTGTTCCTTTTGAAAAAGTTATAACTAATTGTATAAATAAACAAATGACAAATAGATAAACATTACAAAACCAAATAAATGTATAGACACAAAGGTGTGCTATTTATAGTATGCACAGAGATAAAAATGTATACAAATATTCATTAATTCCTTTCAAAAGACCATTGTATATACAGAGTGACCCATTTGAAAGCGGGCCACCTCTCTGAAACTGTTATTTTTTATCCGATTCAGGAGTTTCTTTCTTCAATAGATAGAGCATTAAGAGGTCTAGTTGAATGCCATAAATCCGAAATAAAAATTTCAAAGCCCACTTCGAATTTTTTTCAAGGTCAAAAATCCAAAAAACATACTAGCGATTTTTTTAAGTTGAAATTGACGACGCCACTGGATTCACGATATTTTTAAGTGATATATGTGAAAATTACGTAGGAATGCGTCCATCAATAAAAAAGTTATAAAGGAATAAAATTTGAGAATTATGTCAATAAATCAACCCACTACTTCAATATCAGAACTTTTATGAAAATTTTGATTACATCATTGGATTCAGAATATTTCGAAATATATTTGGTCAGAATTTCATCAAAATCTGTTCATAAATAAAAAATATATAAATTAATGAAATAAACTTTTTCTGAAATTCCACTAAACAACATTTTTTTAAATTTATGATTTTTTTATTTATGGACAGATTTCGATGAAATTCTGACCACTATATTTCGAAATATTCTGAATCCAATGGTGTAGTCAGAAATGTTGATAAACGTTCTGAAATTGAAGTGGTGGGTTGATTTATTGACATAATTTTCAATTTTTTTCACATATAACTTTTTTATTACTGGATGCATTCCTACGCAATTTTTACATAGAGCACTTGAAAATGTAGTGATTCCAGTGGCGTCGTCAAATACTATTTGAAAAATCGCTAGTATGTTTTTTGGATTTTTTACATTAAAAAAAATCGAAGTAGGCTTTGAAATTTTAATTTTTATTTCCAATTTATAACACTCAACTAGAACTATTGATGCTGGTAACCGTTTTAGAGAGGTGGCCCGCTTTCAAATGGGTCACTCTGTATAACAAATAAATGAAAAAAAAAAACAATAAAAAGACAATTCAATACAAAAATAAACACAAAATAAATAAGTGAGTACATTGAAGAAAAAAAAGAAACAAAATTCTCAGCAGTGCTAAAATTGAAATTGGTCATTGAGATATTCTTCAATTGTGTAATATGCCTTAAGGTATGTACAGACCAAACAAACAAATGTTTTTATTCAGTGTGGACGGTGAAAACATTGAACAAACATTAACAGTAAAGGAGCCATGACAATTCAAGAATCAAATCGACCAAATTAACATGTAAAACGCCATAACAGATTTTAAGGTCCCGTCTGGAGTTTTTTGTTCCTTTCAAGGTCACGCGCTCGCTGATCTGCCGTTCAGCTGTGACGTCGTCGAGCTGATCCGTATCAAAGATAAGAGTTTCCCAGTACTCAACGCCGGATAGTGAAAATGAATATTTGATATATATGCAATGAAACGAAAAAAAGGTTGTTAGACTGAGGGATCGAAGTGTAGCGAACCAGCAATCTTCGGATTACGAAGCGCACCTCTACAGACAAGGCTATGAGACCTCTTAGTGAATGTAGGTTGAAATGTTCTTTATACAGCGCGAACCGCCGATCAGCTAAGTCGAGCGGCGTTATCTACCGCACGCCGGGTTCTATCTACCGCAGGCCGGCCTCGAGCGCTCCAATATTAAATAAAAAGAATGGTGATTGTGACTGAATAAATTCGAATTGTTGAAGTGGTATAATAATGATGTTGGAAAAAATTGGAAAAATGGCGGGGTAACGAGGTTGTAATGTTTCAACATGCGATTCCAATGTGGAACGAATACAGGGTGTTTCAAAATACATTTTTTAAGAGAAAAATGAACAGGGTGTGTCAAAATACACCATTTAAGAGGAAAAAAACATGGCGGTTGCTTGTCAACGTGCTATACCAGGTGTTCAACATATCATTTAAGAGAAAAAACAACAGGGTGTCTCAAATTGCAAACAGGGTGTTTCAAAATACAACATTTAAGAGGAAAAAACATGGCGGTTGCTTGTCAACGTGTTATACCGGGTGTACCAACATATCATTTAAGAGAAAAATCAACAGGGTGTTTCAAAATACAACATTTAAGAGGAAAAAACATGGCGGTTGCTTGTCAACGTGTTATACCGGGTGTACCAACATATCATTTGAGAGAAAAAACATGGCGATTGTTGTTGCTTGTCAACGTGCTATACCAGGTGTACCAATGTTAGGTGGGAAAATGAATCAAAGAAAAAATGCCTCATTGGGGGTATGAGGATTCAAAAGTTGTTGTTTTACGTATACAGGGTGTTTCAAAATGCATCAATTAAGAGGAAAAAAACAACCGGGTTTCTCAAAATGCATCATTTAAGAGAGAAAAACAACGGGGTGTCTCAAAATACGTCATTTAAGAAGAAAAATATGACGACTGCTTGTCAAATGCTATACCGGGTGTACCAACATATGAATTAAGAGAAAAAACATGGTGGCCTCTGTCATTTGTCAACTGTTAGGTGGAAAATGGGTCAAAGAAAACGTATCATTGGAAATACGGGGATTCGAAACAACGACATACCCATACATAGAGATTGAATTACATCTGTCATCTATGTGATGTTCTTCGACGAGGGTGTTTATACTCGTCAGTCAACTGTCATCTGTCATTTCAAAAAAGGTTCGTTAAAGAAAAAAAGATGGTGACGCTGGATTGGCCAACGTACATCATGGGACGTCTCGCAAAAACGCTTCATGAGGGATTCGAAACAACTACTCACCCATACATAGTTATTGAATTACATCTGACATCTATGTAATGATAGTGTTAGATAGGAGACAGGAGATAGGAGACGGGAGATAGGAGGCAGAAGATAGGAGATAGGAGGCAGGAGACAGGAGTTAGGACATGGGAGAAAGAAGATAGGAGATAGAAGATAGGAGATAGAAGATAAGAGACCGAAGATAGGAGATAGAAGATAGGAGACCGAAGATAGAAGGCAGAAGATATGAGATAGGAGATCTAAGATAGGAGGAAAGAGATAGAAGATAGGAGACATGAGTTAGGACATAAGAGGCAGAAGATAGGAGACAAGGGAAAGGAGACAGAAGATAGGACATAGGAGACAGAAGATAGGAGATAGGACTTAGGAAACAGACAGATTGACAGATATTTAGTTTGATCTAACCTTACGTATAGCGTCTCAAGAATCTCAACGTTGTAAGGAAAAAGATGGCTGCTGTCAATTGTCAAATATCAGGTGGAAAATGAATCAAAGAAAAAACGTATCATTGAGGATTCGAAACAACTACTAGCTCATACAGAGAGGTTGAATTACATCTAACATTTGTGTAATGTTCGTTGAAGAAAAAATCAATGCAGCGTTTATATTTCATTGTACAGGGTGCCTCATAAACGTTCACAGTCTTACGTCCGATGGTTTTTGTTTACACGTGCGGTGGTCATCGTTCGTTTTTTTCTATCCGTTGACACGTGTTGGTCAACGTTTTTTCGTTTTCGTTTTCGCTGAACGCGGTATGTAGCTGTATGGTTATGTTCTGTATGGTTGAGCATTATGGTGTATGTCACAGTATGCCGTACTTACGCTAAACCTGGTGTGTCGTCGTATGTCGTAGTATGGGTATGTTCGGTATGTCGCCGTATGTCGTAGTATGGATATGTTCAGTATGGTTCGGTTTGTCACCGTATGTTCGGTATGTCGCAGTATGTCGCAGTATGGATATGTTTGGTATGGTTCGGTTTGTCACCGTATGATGCAGTATGGGTATGTTCGGTATGTCGCAGTATGTCGCAGTATGGTGCAGTAAGTCGTTTTTATATAAAGACTTGGTGGAATGTAGACAATTCAGTTGTATTCAATATGTTGCACCGAACAGTTTGTGAAAATATAGAGGTGGAGGGTAGTAATCATGGGAAACAGCAAAGAATGATCGAGTCTGATACTTATGGTTACGATTCAACGATGGATATGTTATTGGTAGTACCCCAATACGTTATGAAAAAGATAGAGTGGTTGTACATGACAAAAGTTTTGTTCTAACGGAGGGGTTACTCCAATTGTTATGTAAACGAGTACCTCAGCATTACAATGCAGAAGATTTGACAGCGTATAAAAATATTTTAATGAGGACTAATGCTCACAAGCAAAGATATAAATCAGACGAACCTGTGAGCGCTAATAGTTCATGGAAATATCGAAATATTATATCCATGTTGTTTCCACCTAAAAGAAGAAAAAATAAGCATTTATCATACAATACCCAGCTTGAACATCGCAGCAGCAGCAATATCCAAACGCCCTCCTATATTGATAACAATGAAGCAATGAAAAGTGATATGGGACAACTCAAATATTTCGACAGAAAACTAGATGAAGCTTATAGATTATGTAGAGGTCCTCTTGTATTCAATAGATATTGAAATTATGATGTGTGTTTTATTTTTAATCAACATTCATTTATGTACTATTTAAGTATCACTTTGCTTGTTTAATAATAATTTCAAATATTAAAGGAATCGCACGTGAAATGTAATGATGTATAATGAAATTGTGTCTAGAAAAAATGTACTCATTCCACATGATGACAAGTCCGTTTCCACATCACCCAGGAGGTAGGACAGCCAATGCGTTTCCTTTTTTATTGTGGCAGTTTCCCCAGTAGGCCTATCATAACCACCAAATCATTTTTAAGTTATTGCTTATGTAGCCAATAAAAATGTTGTCATCGTGGGAGTGAGTAGAAGTACTCAATATTAATTTGAGCATAAAAACATAGTTGGTCTGCATATGGGTAATAAAACTTTATTCAGCAGTCGTTTCCAATGTTCATGCTATAGGATTAGTTCATTTAATTGGATATTAATATCGAATTGATATAAAGTAAGTACATCAATGATGAAACAATGGTGGTCAGTAAACGGAAATATTATGATGAGGTGTAGTTGAAATACAAGGAGTAAATACACAGGTTCCCAAGTTTAGTTGGGAGGTATTCTTCAAACCTTATTCATTTTTTTCTTTTTTGCGGATACAAGGAGTGAATACACAGGTTCCCAAGTTTAGTTAGGAGATATTGTTCGAACCTTGAATATTTTTTTTTTCTTTTTTCGGGATACAAGGAGTGAACACACACAAATGTTATGTTATTTCGAACATCGTCATGATAAAAAAATATTCTAAAAATATTCTAGCGGGATTAAATAATGTCCCCATGGCAATGTTTCATTCGTCCCCGGAATTAGGTAGCGTTTGTCATCATTTGGAGACAGCGCAATTTTGTCTTGTACAATTGAGTGCACTATATGTTTTTCAGAGCGAATTAGTCTCTGAGTCACACTTTTATTTTCACAGCTTTCGAGACATTCGATATAATCTTCGAAGGTTATATTAGTTTTGACCACAGACGATTTTACTCCCTTGGCTCTCTTGGTGCTTCCGAAGTTTTTTAATTCCACCTCAATTTCATTATCATCATAACCATCTTCACACAATTTTTTTCCTCCTCGCCTCATTATCAGCCTCAGTTGTAAGCACTCTTGTGGCATATAATTTCGATCGAAGTCCGACATAATCCGTCATAGGAACACCATTATTTTCGTCCTTCATCATACCCAGCACTTTTTTGTTGACCTGAGGAATTCCATAATTGTTATCTGGAGGATAATCTGATGTATCAAATCGTTGATGGCAGTCTCTCTTCATTACCTCGTACGGGTCTTGATACAGTTCATAAATGAGAGAATCTGTATCAGTATATGCGACAATACAACCAGGGAACGTATCAACCATATACCCATAGTGGAAATCGTATATGGTAGTCTTTGCCAAATCCAAAATAGCTTGTCCAACATATATCGGTTTATTAAGATAAATTTGCAGCTTGTTAAGCTCCACCGCTACCAAGTTCTCATTGAATATTGTACAATTTTTGAACTCCGGTTCACCATTCGGTGAGGAGGCGTATGTTAATCCTCTTCCGGACGTTCTCCATAGTTTTACCAAAGACTGCGTTATTCATCAATTTATATAAGTTTTTCTCGAACTCATTGGACGCCTTCTTGCGCAGCTCAGTATTCAGATCAATATATGATTTCAGCCATGGTGATTGTTTAAATTTCAACACGCGATGAATTTTCTTCAATACTAAGCCATGCTCCAACGCCTGTTTCAATGCTCTATAATATATTTGGTCTTATCATGAAGGGTGACCATTAATTTTGTGAGTTCTTTAGCTTTCACCGGAGGTTTTTGCGTCTTGGAGCTTATATGTTGGGGGCAGAAGGGAAGATCCTTTTGCTTGTCGTGCAAGTGTTGAGGATATTCCAGGTCTACCTCCAACATGTATCCCCCATCGGCATCATCGGGAATTTGGGTGACGTCAATATTCGTATCAGCCCATTCAAACCCCCCATATGGAAGGTACTGTGACAACCGTATCGATTGTTAACGTCAAAGTACGTCACGAAGGTCTTGGGTTTGGATGGGTCATAGCGATTTGGCATATATTTATTGTTGGCTTTGGCTCGTCGTTTGGAGCAAACTTGGCTGAGTCCTCCTCGTATCCCCCGCTCTACAAAGAGGAACATATCGACATCGGTGAGGAGCTCAAATTCGATCCCAATATATTTCAACATGGCGTCCCAAGTATAGCCCGGCAGCGTGAAATAGTGGGCGGGGTCTAATTTATGCGACTTAAGGATGCATTCTAAACATCTCGAAAACATCAGCAAGCAGGAGAATGTTAGTCTTCATATACAAGTCCACATATTAACCCAAATTTTGACAATTGAATGTGGTCCAAACATTCTGTGCTCTTTGGTAAAGACGTCGCGGGCAGGGCTTATTTTCCAGCTTATTGTAAAATTTACCTTGAGATGGCAGAGCTGGCTCATTAAAGCGATCAAAGGAGTCAATATAATCATATTGGCATGACTCCTTTTTTCGTCAGCAGTTTGAAGTGTTCCACAGGCATATCACTAAACTGCGACTTTAGATTGGGGAACTCTGGAAGATACGATGCTAATTTATCTAAAGAGGAATTCATGAATCTAAAGGAGTCAATGAATCTAAATTGAATAGGAGCGTCATCAACGTGCTTCGTAAACGATATGTATTTCTTTTTAGTTATCGGGAGCAGATCCACCTTCCCCGCCATTCTTGTAGCGATATCTGTCACAATAAAATGTGCATCATATCCGCTCAAATTATGGAAAATGACGGGAACAGTGTAGAAGTCTTTATAGTTAATATTGCAACCTTCATGAGCTGCTCCACGATAGTTTTTTCCGGCAATCAGGTGGTTGTGATCCCTTACCTTTTTAAAGTCTGGAGTGAACGGCTGCTCGCAAATATGACAATGAGAAGCGAGTTTGAATTGTGCTTCTTGCACCCAAGACATATTAATTTCATAAGGATACCAGAATACAGTAGCCAAATCTTCAGCTAGTTGTGCCATCTCATCAGCGAACCACGCCATACAGTCCTGCCCACGATGACTCCTATAAAAAGAGAGGGAGTCATCATAGGAGCATTTCATGTAGTATCCGATGGCAGCTGGAACGTGGTGCTGAGGCTCTTAGGATTTTCCACCGGTTTTAAAACACTTTCCAAGTCGGCATACACCACGAATGGGACCTTTTCTTTATTCATGTAATTTTTGAATTTCAAGGTGTTTTTCCCCGGCTCAGGCATCTTGATGGCAGTTTCATTTAATTCCTTCGGTATGCTTATTCAATTTTTCTTCTGAGCAGAAGTAGTGGAGACATCGGTCACAAAAAAACTTTTGACCATCATATTTACTCAACTGCCTTGAAAAAAGTCTCGATATATTTTTAATCCACACAAAATGGAATTTTGATGGAGCTCCACCGTCCTCCTCACCCTCAACATAATATTTATCCCGCACCAAGAGAAGATTGACGTGCTTCTCCTTCTTATCTTTAGTCAGATAGGATGGAAGAGTTTCAAAGGATTTCTTGGTCTTTTGAAGGATATATATATATATATATTGATGGAGATATCGTTCTGCTTCTCAAAGTTAGGGATCTGCTTCATGGTCATTGGGAACTGAATACCTTTTAGCTTCAAGACTTCGGAGTAGTGGGGGTATGATGAAGTTCTACCAATATTCATTTGCGCAGGATACAAAGCAGACGTTACTGCCCAAGCGAAGCAAGCTTGATCGTCATTTTGCACATTGACGCAGGCATGCTTCTTCTTGATTTCTTCAGGCAACTCGATGAAGGAAGATCCAAGCTGGGGAGTGAACTTGTTGATGTTGACTCTCAAGTTAACCACCTTTTTCAACGCCCAGCCTGAATCGCGTTCCTGGAACTCCTCAAGGTCTTTCATGATTGGAGCAATAACCTTGGAATCAAACCATTCATCCAGATTGGTGTCTTGATAAATCGGAGAGTTGGCGGTCGTGAAATACTTGTATTCCTTCAGTACACTAGCACCCTTCAGCAGCTTGAATTCTCCGCCGAATATCATGTTGACCTTCACCGATCCATCGTTTTTGTGAATTCTCCTTTTGAATATGGCTTTGAAATCAATCAGGAATGAGCGTGGATCCTTGTGTTTAAGGTTGGAAATAACACCAGTTTTGATTCGACCATAGAATGCCGAGTCGGAGTCATCCCAACGAACGCGTTCTCTCGCTCCTTCAGGTCGAGGAGAAATCCCTGCCCCCTTTTTCAGCATGGCTTTAAACTGGTTCCTCATACTCAGGACATTCCTCAAGTGGGCTTCTAGGTGTTGCTTCTCACCCACGGAAGTTGCATGCTTCAACGCTTTTCGGATCCTCCGCATCCCCTTCGCACACTCTTCAAGACCCTCTTTGGCAATTTTTTCATTATAATTGGGGGTTATGAGCCCCAAGATGGTAGCAATATACCGCACAAGATCGGCAAACATCGACATACTGACATTATAGAAAGTCAGGTGTTGAACGTTAAACGTTTCAAAGTAAACTGATGAAATTCAATAGAGCTCAGTATATGTAAACTTAGGTCGGACGGAAGACTGAACGCTTTATAAAAGGGTGGGGTTACGAAAATTTTTTGGATGAAAAACTGAACTGTTTCAAAAGGCCCCCAGTTTGTAAAGATTTGTGTTTCAATTAACATACGAATACATATAAAAGTGCTGCATTGGTCATCTATCGAGCCATTTGTAACATTTTTATGTTGCGATTTCCATAGGAATACATGCAAAATGCTGCATGTCACTTGACACATGAAATTGAAAAATTAAATTCACGGAAAACTATGTTTTAAACGTCTAATAAAAATGGTGGGGGTAAATATTAATGGTTTCTTTGATAGACAAAATTTTTCAGACGGAAATATTAATGTTTCAAAAGGCCCTCATTTTATAAAAATGTATGCTTCAGTTAGCATAAGAATACATATAAAAGTGGTGTATTTATCATAAATCGAGATATTTGTAACATTTTTATTCTTCATTTTCCATAAGAATGCATGTAATGTGTTGTATATCGTTTGATACATGAAATTGAAAAAATGTAATTTTCAAAAACTATGTTTCAGATTGAACGTCCAATAAAAGGGGTGGGGGTAAAGAAAATCTGTCTGACGGAAAAATATTTAAAAAATGATTTGGAAGTTTCATTCACCATTTAACGTTCACTCTGCGCAGTTGCATTAGCAAATGGGGTTACAATTACACCGCATTTTTGGATTGAGCATAATCAAATAGTGTATGATCCTACTGATGCCATCACTAAATTTTATTTTCCTCATGAATACGAATTTACAGCGAAGAAGGGGATGTTTATGCGTCATACTGCTGAAGATACCAAAATGATCGATATTTATCGTAATGTAAAACAAACCAAGTCCACAACAGAATACTTTGATGGAGCTCCAAAAAGTTTATTGAAAATACGTAAAAATATTCATAATGTTATAGCTACAATACTTGACAACGAGAAAAATTAATATTTTGAATGATTGAATACATATAGCCAACTTAAAAATGACATAAGGGTGTAATACTAACCAAAAAGGAGAGGGGGTAAAGAAGTTTTATCCAGTGGAGGAAATTCCCTCGCACGCAGTTCATTCCCGTCATTGAAGATGGAAGCAGTGAGATTATTTTATGGTGCTCAAGCTGCTAAGAAAATAAGGCAGTTGAATATTGATAGTGATTTCATACAACGGTGGTATCATGATAGAAAAATCAGCTGCTATATTATTTACATCGACGATAAACCAACAGCATTTGCGCTGCTCTCAACCATGGATTTTGGCCCTTTGAGGAAACATTCAAAACCGAAAACTATCAATTATATTCATACATTACTTGAATTCCGAAGAAAAGGATATGCAGCTAAACTCATCGCTCACATTAAGAATCATGAAGAATTTACAGCTTTTTGCGGCAATGAAGAATCTGAACGATTATTCAAGAAATGTGGTTGTAATTATTGTGGTGAAATAATATGTCCAATGTTTAGATATCCGTAATAAAATGATTAAAAAATTTAAGTCTTTCAATAACGTATGTATGTTCCCCCCATTGTACCTGAAAATATCCGCTTAAATACTTAGATTCGTGAACTAATAAAAAAAAATTCCAGGATATTTATTGATTGAATATTAGCCTCAAAATGTATTGATTTGAATATGAATTTAATTTTTATATAAACCAAAGTGTATAGATGCCAATTCGCTTTTTGATCTGTGGTACGTTGATATTTTATGTCAAATTAACTATCATTTACATCACCATTTTGGAGATGATATCTGAAGCTGGGTTCAAATGATATAGTTATATCAAATATTGAAAATAATACTGATTGCTCATTAGCAAAGGAACTTTATATGAGAGATGGCTGCTGTGAAACAACCGTTGGAGAGGTAGAGGGGTAGAGGGGGAAACAAAAATCCCTTAAATAAACATACGAAGGTTCGATGGTACATTCAACGCTGAACTCGCAATGCGATCGTTTGTACTGTTGTTACCTCTGATGCTATTGGCTGCATCTTCAGCGAATCTAGATGACGCGAAAAATTACTTCGTTAAATATGGTTATATGTCAAATAATTCGCAAACGGACCTCAGTAATTTTATCGTTTCTTTTCAAGAACGAAACAATCTTCCTGTAGACAGCACTCTGAACAATGAAACTGTAGCATTGATTGAAAAACTTCGAGTAACTGAAGATGATGCGAAAAATTACTTTGTTAAATTTGGGTATTTAACTAATACTTCGCAAACGGACCTCAGCGATGTTATAGTTTCTTTTCAAGAAGAGAACAATCTTCCTGTAGACGGCACTCTGAACTATGAAACTATAGCCTTGATCAAAAAACCCCGATGCCAATACAAGAAAAACTCATACATTGTACAAGGGAAATGGAACGAAACGTCACTTTACTGGTACTTTCCTTCCATCAATATGGATTTAGGGAAATATAATACATACAAAAAATTTGTTCAAAAAGCTTTCAATATATGGCAAACAAGTGAACCTAGTATTCGTAAACGGGGCACATAATTTTCGAGCAAACTGTATGGGTAAACACCAATGCGGCAGCACTCTTGATGGACCAGGAAGAATGTTGGGACACTCTTACTTTCCTTTAAAAGGTTCGACATGTGTTGAAATTCATGTGGATGATGACGAAGAATGGTATTTGGGCGATGACAAAACACCCCCAGATGATACCTACAATCTGCTGATGACCCTTGTACACGAAATCGGACATACTTTAGGTTTGGGGCATTCACATGCCGAATCAGCAATTATGTATAGATTTTATCAAAAAACAACAATACCTCTCCAACAAGATGATTTAAATGGAATTGAAGCTCTCTATGGACGTAAACAAAAATTCGCGCGTATACTATGAATATGAATTTATGTCAGATTGAACAGCCTCCCGATGTAATGTTTCTAGCGTTCGCACCTATTTTCCCAAATTATCGTCTCTACATCATAAATGAAGATCTGATATGGAAGTTAAACAATGATAAAACCATACCAGAACCAGAAAAACTTGGAAATTATTTACCTTAGAAATTGGTAGCGTGAATCATATTTTTCAGAGTTATCCTGGTCAATTATTTGCCGAGAGTAGTAATAAATTTTACTCGGGTTCGTTTCCGAACTTACAAATCGATCAAGACGTAGATATTCAAATACCTAGAGGTGCACGAATAAATGCTTTTTTTCAAACATATGTTGGAACAACTTATCTATTTTATGATAATTCCTCATTTATCGAATTTAGTGAAAGTAATAGCCAAGTTACTAATAGAGGTCGCATCAGCGATATGTTTCCTGGTATTCCTGGTGATATTACGACAGCGTTTAGATATATCGATGGACATATGTACTTTTTCCGCGGGAAGACATATTTCAAATATAATGAATTCCAAAGAAAACTTGTTCAAGTTGGCGATTTCAACTGGAATATGTTTGGAGTGCCGTGCCCCAATAAAAACTTACTATCCCAATAAAAAACTGTACTTTCGAAAGTGATTTCCATCTATGAATAAATGTTTTTTGGAAAAATGCTTGTTTCATTAACGATAATGTATGTTATGCAATTGATAACTGGCCTGCATAAATGTTGACCTGAAATGACCTCCTAAACCACCCGATTTAAATCACATAGAAATTATTATATCATACGTGTTGAGTGAGTGGGTACACTATGTAATCTTATATAATGCTTTCGAATGTTTGCCCAAAATGACCTCCTAAACAGCCCGATTTGAATGCTATTGATCAAATTTTTAAATAATGCTATTGAATGTTTACCTGAAATGACCTCCTAAACTACCGAATCTGAATGCTGTTGATTAAATTTTTAAATAATGATATTGAATGTCTACCTAAAATAACCTCCTAAACCATCTGATTTGAATCACATAGAAATTATTAATATATTATATTTGCCGAGTGAGTGGGTACACTATGTAATCTTATATAATGCTTTTGAATGTTTGCCTAAAATGACCTCCTAAACAGCCCGATTTTAACGCTATTAATCAAATTTTTGTATAAGTATTGAATCTGAAAAAATGATCTTCTAGACTACTAGATTCGAAAAATTGTATGGAATCGCAAACTCTTTTCGTATTAGACAACTGAAACATGTAAAAATTTTCACTTTTAACAAATACAAAATATTGTTTGAGAACATTATTTTAACTGAGAAAAAATATTGTATGGAAACACGCCTATCTGAATCAAATATTTAAATAAAAATGCTTCGAGTTGCTCCAGGTTGAGTGTAAGAAAGTACATTTTTCATCTAGTATAAGAAGGCGCTAACTCTGCCTTTTGGATATATTTTATTACTATGCCAATAAAACCATTTATTATTATTATCATTAAAAAAATGTTGTTTGGAAACATAACTTTGATGAAAAAAATGTTGTACAGAAACACGACTATCACAATCAAAACTATCTACCTAAAAATAATAATAATTGAAAAAATCATATAATTTGACTATGTCCCAAAAAATAATTGAAAAATTCATACTGACGTAATTTTTGGACATGAGTAAGAACTTGATTAGTAGAAGATGTCATAAATATTAGCGTCTTTCCATACTAAATATAAAAAACATAGGTTTATCATTATGAAAAAATTACTCGAAAAATTTGGCTGTTCCAAAAATTTTAATATATTGTATTGAAACATGAGTTAATTTGAGGCAAATCTATGAATAAAAATACTCTGAGTTGAACAAAAATTAAGGATTAAAATGAATAAACATACAGCTAGAGAAAATACAGTTCTTCGATAACCGTTCAGGTGACGATTTCCCCCTTACAAAAAACACTGTTCATACCAAACTTTTTTAATAGGGACAACCCTCTTTGCAGAGAGGAATTACAGACCCCAAAGCCGATACTCTCCCCTTTCGGTTACCTGTCGTAATTTTGTGTACCAAAAAGTCGAACGTTTTTTCATCGATAGCTAAGAAATATTTAAAAACTATCTCAATATTTTAGATGATATTAAAACAACAATCATATTTCACTCACAAAATTTCCCTCAAAACCTTCAGCATCAATATAATGAATGAAAAACTTACATTGTTTTTAGATATAACGGCACAAACACTTAAATATAGTTATAATTCGAAGATTATCTTTGAATAAACACTAACTATATACTGACGCTATTCGAATGCCTCAAACTTGGTAAACTTTTGAATGCAGAATGACGCTCTCCACACCTAATAACATTGTTTACTCCTACCACTCTATCATCGCGCAGTCGGTGACAACGCAACATATTCAAATACGCAACAATAACGGTCGGGATTTTTCCAATAATAATTGATAACACTACCTCAGATTACCGCATTTCAATGCCAGCAGATTATTACTTCCGGCATAATAATTGCATTTTCCGTTTGCGGTTTGGGATATTACTTCCGGCATAATAATTTTATGGTTTGCGATAACGTTGGCTTGAATAATAGTAAGTTGATTGGGTGTTGCCAGTTGTAAAATTAATCGTATAAGTTGAGTACATATAGCTGTTGTCAGTGTTACGAAATCATCGCTCGATACTTTGCGTTAAAATGTGCCGTAATCGATATAGATCCAATGATATCCACTATTTTTTTATTCAACACTTTAGTAAAATTCTGTTTATCGGGCGCCACAAGCTATCATTTTCGTCTTCTGAACAAAAAATCCAAATGAAATTTTCGGCGGTCTCAAGTAATTTTAAAGATACGGTCTATTTTTGGATTTTGATTAGTATTTTTGTTTATCGGGCGCCACAAGCTGATGGGTATCTCACGTTAAAAATGTGAAACCCCATCATGATACCGTTTACAATGAAATATAAACGCTGCATTGATTTTTTCTTCAACGAACATTACACACACAGATGTAATTCAATCTCTTTTTATGGGCAAGTATTTTTCAAATCCTCATATCCCCAAGCATACGTTTTTAGCTGTATGCTATGAACGCCGACATATTTTTTCTTTAACTATTATTACACAAATGTTAGATGTAATTCAACCTCTCTGTATGAGCTAGTAGTTGTTTCGAATCCTCAATGATACGTTTTTTCTTTGATTCATTTTCCACCTGATATTTAACAAATGACAGCAGCCATCTTTTTTCCTTACAACGTTGAGATTCTTAAGACGCTATACGTAAGGTTAGTTCGTTCTGGTTAGATCAAACTAAATATCTGTCAATCTGTCTGTTTCCTAAGTCCTATCTCCTATGTCCTATCTTCTGTCTCCTATGTCCTATCTTCTGTCTCCTATCTTCTGCCTCCTATGTCCTAACTCATGTCTCCCATCTTCTATCTCTTTCCTCCTATCTTAGATCTCCTATCTCCTATCTCATATCTTCTGCCTTCTATCTTCGGTCCTCTATCTTCTATCTTCGGTCTCCTATCTTCTATCTCCTATCTTCGGTCTCCCATCTCCTATCTCCTATCTTCTATCTCCTATCTTCTATCTCCTATATCCTAACTCCTGTCTCCTATCGTCTATCTCCTATCTTCTGTCTCCTATCTCCTATCTTCTGCCTCCTATCTTCCGTCTCCTATCTCCTGTCTCCTATCTAACACTATCATTACATAGATGTCAGATGTAATTCAATAACTATGTATGGGTGAGTAGTTGTTTCGAATCCCTCATGAAGCGTTTTTGCGAGACGTCCCATGACGTACGTTGGCCAATCCAGCGTCACCATCTTTTTTTCTTTAACGAACCTTTTTTGAAATGACAGATGACAGTTGACTGACGAGTATAAACACCCTCGTCGAAGAACATCACATAGATGACAGATGTAATTCAATCTCTATGTATGGGTATGTCGTTGTTTCAAATCCCCGTATTTCTAATGATACGTTTTCTTTGACCCATTTTCCACCTAACAGTTGACAAATGACAGAGGCGACCATGTTTTTTCTCTTAATTCATATGTTGGTACACCCGGTTTAGCATTTGACAGGCAGTCGTCATATTTTTGTTTTTTTCTCCTAATTGATGCATTTTGAAACACCCTGTATACGTAAAACAACAACTTATGAATCCTCATACCCCCAACGAGGCATTTTTTCTTTGATTCATTTTCCCACCTAACGTTGGTACACCTGGTATAGCACGTTGACAAGCAACAACAATCGCCATGTTTTTTCTCTTAAATGATATGTTGGTACACCCGGTATAACACGTTGACAAGCAACCACCATGTTTTTTTCCTCTTAAATGTTGTATTTTGAGACACCCTGTTGATTTTTCTCTTAAATGATATATTGGCACACCCGGTATAGCACGTTGACAAGCAACCGCCATGTTTTTTTCCTCTTAAATGGTGTATTTTGACACACCCTGTTCATTTTTCTCTTAAATAATGTATTTTGAAACACCCTGTATTCGTTCCACATTGGAATCGCACGTTGAAACATTACAACCTCGTTACCCCACCATTTTTCCAATTTTTTCAAACATCATTATTATTATACCACTTCAACAATTCGAATTTATTCATTCACAATCACTATTCTTTTTATTTAATATTCGAGCGCTCGAAGCCGGCCTGCGGTAGATAGAACCCGGCGTGCGGTAGATAACGCCGCTCGACTTCGCTGATCGGCGGTTCGCGCTGTTTAAACAACATTTCAGCCTACATTCACTAAGAGGTCTCATAGCCTTGTCTGTAGAGGTGCGCTTCGTAATCCGAAGATTGCTGGTTCGATCCCTCCGTCTAACAACCTTTTTTTTCATTCCATTGCATATATATCAAATATTCATTTTCACTATCCGGCGTTGAACGAAAGAAACCAAAAACTCCAGACGGGACCTTAAAATCTGTTATGGCGTTTTACATATTAATTTGGTCGATTTGATTTTTGAATTGTCATAGCTCCTTTACTATTAACAACTATCAATTCGAGAAATATTGAAGATATTCCTTGTACAGCGTTTTTTTTAATACAAAAGTTTTATTCACATTTCTCGACATACCCAAAATAGAAAAGAATCTATTGTAATACAAAATTACTTAAATCTAAAATACAGACATATTGCCAACTTCACTCAATAAGGACAGTACTGGCATGTCCATTCATTTTCAGGAACATCCGACAGTCCAATACAATTGAAGTGGAACCATTGGATTTCACAATCTATTGAATCGCAGAAACACCAATTTTGTTTTAAATGATTTCCTTTAGTGAAATACCTTCCCAAAAGCTCTGGAAGAACAACTCTTTTATAAAATTCATAAGCTTTTCATGCCAAAATGATACATCTGCATGTATATTTATAATATTTGTTTGACTTGGAGACCAAACAACAAAATAACAAAATTTTGACTTTGTTATATGCATTTGCATTTGCACTTGGTAAAAGTACGAATGCTCTGGTTTCAAAATGACCAAAGCTTCGTCTCCCTCGTCATATTTCAAAAATGAATTATTTTTATTGATATACTCAACAAAACTCAATGTTTTCATTAAATATGGGCACTTCACTTCCACGCATATGTGTCCACAGCAATCGCACATCATCATTGCATCTGGGGAAGCACCAAGAAATGGGTACATTTCATCAATATGTAATCCTGTCTCCTCAATTCTGAAATTTGTATGAGACTCTACCATAATCTCTGAAAATTCCTTAAGTGCAATTTTTTCATGTGTTAAACCCCACTCAGTAGCCTTTGATTTGAAATTCACACTCAATGGGTAGCAAATGTTCTTTAATAATGACAAAGAAGGCTTATTTAGAGATGTTTTACACACCTTCTTAAAATTAGAGGCAGTGATGCGCCCTTTTCTTTGATCAAACCATTCATTGGACTTGTTTTGTTTTTTTGTTGCAAACAAAATTTTTTCACGCATCTCTTTATCTAGTTGCTCCTCAACAATAAGTCCCAATTCATATAAATCAGAATAGGAGAGGGATTCATATTCCACTTTGTGAATCTCATAGATATTAGGTAGATTTTGGCCAGAATTCTGATCACTTATTTCAGATGCAAATGGCTCTATTATTCTCATAATAGCAGCATCATCTCCTTTATCCTGCATCACTTGAAGGAATTGTATTAGCTCCTCACCTCCAATTCTAGGGACAGTATGGCTTGATGTAGAAGATCCTTCAGTTCCAGTTTTCTTCAACTCCATTTCACGCAATTTAACAATTGGTACGTTTGAAATAGACGGTACAATCCATTTTGCTTTGATATCAGTTGATGTTAAATTTCTTGATGCTTGGTACATGTAGGGGAGACTGGGGAGGTTGAGCCAGAGGGAGGTTTGAGAAATAAATGTTTCATTGGTAACGTATCCTTGAATAAATTTACTTTTCCGTTTAGTGGATGCTTAGTCATTGCTTCTTTCACGCTATCTAAGTTTGACAACAAATCCAAGTCGTTTACGAAAGTTATAGTGAAAAGTTGTTTTTGAGGCTAAACAATGTAAGTTTTTTAACAAACTGTATAAGGATTCTTTATTCACATTATTATATTTGGAAATATATGAATGAATTACACGAATAACATAATAATTTAACATACTTTCATGTATTACATTATTTGTTAGGTTATGTTTCAACTTGAAAATCGTAATTTGTTGTGGCTACTGGTACGAGGGGAGGGATGAACAGGTTTCATGTGGGAGGTTTGAGACACGGATCAAACCTCCCATCATGGTTTGAAAATACCTGTACTTAGTTTCCAATTTTGTTTTCTTTCTTTTTCAAGTAAAAAGTATTGGTCAACGTAGTTTAATCTTTAGTTTCTTCTACTAAAATCTTCACTGCAGCATCTACAGTAATAATAAGTTATCGAAATAACTTTTGGTATCTTGGCCCAAAGGTGGCGTCGTCTGAGGAACCCAATTATTGCCAATGTGGCATTGTGCGATAAAATTGTAATGGCCTGCGTTGTACTACATAATTATATCCAGAAGGGAGAAGAGGATCTTCCAGTCAAGCAAAGGAGATACTGTCCTACAGGCCTTCTGGATGGATTAGAACCAAATATCGGATTCCACCTGTCATCCATTGGTCGTGCATCTTCCAATTACACAGGAAAGACCAATCTCGAATTGAGAGATACACTGGCTGAATATTTTATTGCAGACCATGGAGCACTTCCAAATCAGTGGAACAAAATTCATAAGGGAGGTGCTCCAGATAATTTTGTATGAGATTTTTTGTTTACCTTATTTTCAAGTACTTTATATCTCTTCAAAAATATATTCTTTCAAATAATCACTAGTAGTTTTATTCAACTGACATCAAGTAGATATACAGCTAGTTTTATAAATTCATGGTTTACATTCATAAAACTAACTCTGTATATTATTATAAGGAAGTCAAGTTCACAAGATTCAGAGAATATAAAATAAAACTTATATAGGTATCAGTTTCCTTTATTCAGATACTTCGAAAATAACCAGGTACAAATAAAAAATATCACAATATTAAAGAAAACTTTTATTTTCAAATGAAAATAGTTATTGCAAACAAAATAAAAACAGTCTTCTTAAATAAAAATAAAAGAACTTCTCATTAACAAAAAATAAAATAAAAATCACAGATTGAGTAAATATGTATATAGTATAGTATAAGTATTTAGCCACCCAGAAAAATAAAAAAAATCAGTCTGAATCTTCTATTGGTTCTAGATGTTTCACCATAATATTATAAATTTCTCTCTTTATAACTATAATCTTTGTCTGAGAAAACACTTTCATATCCTAAACTAAACTTCTTACTAAATGTTCGTTATCAGTTGGCGTTGGTGACTGGCTGGTATTACTTTCCAAAACTTTCTGGAATGATTCAAAACATCCAGTCATTTTTTCTGCCAATATATCTGTTTTTTGTTTTTTTTGAAGGAATAGTATGCCTGGGAATATTAGTAGACAAAGTTTTCTTTTGCCTTAGAGTTTGGGATGAGGTATCTTCGAGACTTTTGGCAGGAACGGTTTGTCTTTGAGTGACACTAGATGTAGTTTTCTTCTGATTTGAAGTTTGGAGTGCAGCACTTGTACCCGCCTCGCTTTCAAAACTTGTATCAAGTGTGTTATTTTGCTCATATTCTTGAGACAGGTCATCTTCTAAAATGGTGGACATTGAGTCCCACTGTGTGGAATCTGGTTTCCTCTTAAAGCTGAGGTTCGAATAAGACCTAAAAGTATATGCTGTACTAACAGCAATTTAATTTGAACAAATAGGGCCAGGTAATCTCAGAGGCCTCAGAACCTGATGGAGTATATTTGTGTTCTCTCTTCAAAGAAGTATATTTATTTCTTAGGATTTTCCATCTGCGTTCACATGCTTCAGCTGTAAAATAATGATAATAGTTAGGAAAATGTCCAACAAATCGGAATACATCGCTTACGAGTTTCCTCTACAATTGCCGCGATAGTTTTCCAGGCGTTCTCTTTTATCCTCAAATTTTTATACCTAGGATCTGACTTCACAAATAATTGTGGAAACGAAGATACTTGCTCTATTAGTAAACCGTCATCCATAATCTGGCAAAATATATAACACAACACATAACAAATAAAAAATAAACACAACAAAAAAATGGCTGTTAAAAATTTTGAAATCACAGAAAAATAATTGAAGAATGAAGTTAACAATGGCAGTAGACATGAACATGGTTGTCAAAAAAGCCGTGATTCCATTGGTTGATTCTTAATCCTAAATTACCTGTATAAACGGGTCTATTTTTATCTTATTTCTTATGCTATTCCTTTTTTTATCTTATTTGCTGTATAAACCCACTGTAATTCATATCATATATCACAATAAATACGGAGTTATATTTTGTATACTGCATACAAATAAACCAGATTATGATTTATCGAATCTGCATCAATGCCTTCTGTAAAAATGTGGTTTAGAAATGAAAGCGCTGGTTGCAATACTTTTCTTTTGAAATGAATCTATTTAAAAATCAATTGACAATTCATTGAAGAAGTTTTTATTATTTTTCTTCTGACGTATCCAAGGTACTTCATTTTGTAGTGATATCACGTTCGCCAGGAACATTGGACATGCCCCCCACCTTGAAAGAGTGGCCTTTCAATTCAGCTTCCGCGGAACAGCCTCATGGGACAAAGGCAGAGGACACAAATTAGAAATGGCTCTCCGAATTTCACCATCAACCGTGCGTAAAACAGCAACTCCAGAAATGTTATCGGAACCGGGATACAACTGGATAATCCTTCCAAGCTTCCATTGTAAGGGAATTAGGTTGCGGTCTTTGATAAGAACCAGATCGTCAATTTTCATTTGGGACTTGTTTTCTTACCATTGTTGTCTACCTTGAAGCTCCGCTATATACTCGAGAGACCATCGTTTCCAGAGATGTTGACGTAGTTGCTGGAGTCTCTCAAATTGATCCAAACGATTGACCTTGATGAAGTTATGCTCAGGAATAGAGGTGAGCGTGCGGCCGATGAGGAAGTGGGAAGGAGTTAGGGCGGTAACATCAGAAGGGTCTGAGGGTAAAGGAGTTAAAGGACGGGAGTTTAAAATAGCCTCTACTTGCACTAAAACAGTTTGAAAGTTTTCATATGTTAGAAGTGCTTCTGATCGAACACGTTTCAAATGTTTTTTCATTGACTTCACGCCAGCCTCCCAATTTCCACCGAAACGTGGGGAGTAAGCTGGAATGAAATGCCATGATATTTCTTGACAAGAGGATGAAGATTCGATTTCGTCACTGTGATTTTTCAAGAATTTACCTAGTTCCAATAACTGGTTTTTGGAAAATTTGTACCATTATCCGAATAAATACTGAGGCTTGCCTCGTCTTGAAATAAACCGCTTAAGAGCAGAAATAAAGGCATCACTTGTCAAGTCGCTAACTAATTCGATATGAACGGCCTTTGTTGATAAACATATAAAAAGGCTAACGTAACCCTTATAGGTTTTAAAAACCTCGGCCAGGTTTGTCTCTCAATGTAAACGGACCGGCGTAATCCACCCTTGTATTGATGAATGGAAGAAAAGGAGTAACCCGTGTTTCAGGAAGATCTCCCATAAGAGGATTTTTAGACAACGGTTTGGCTTTGAAGCACACGATACACTCATGAACAGTTCTCTTAGCAAGATTCTTCCCAAGAATGGGCCAATAAGTTTCACGTATGGAATAAAGCAATAGCTGCTGTCCAGCATGAAGAAGCCTTTTATGTTCGTTACGGAATAGTAACTTTGAAAAATGATGGCTTGCTAAAATGATTATGGGGTGCTTCTTATCAAATTCATATGGAGAATGTCTCAGTCTACCCCCAACCCTAAGAATACCCGTTTCATCAATAAAAGGATTTAGAGACAACTGTCTACTTTTGCGAGGAAGAGGTTTGCCTTTTGATAAGTTATGAAGTTCCACTGGAAATGATTCAACTTGAGAAGATTTAATGAGATAACGAAGTGAGGAATTCAACTCTTGCATAGAAAGAGGACCGGAATTTCTCTCCAAGGATTTGAAACGAACTGATGAATTGTGAACAAATCTAAAGACATAGGCATAGGTGCGTTTAAGTCGATTCAATGTTGAAAATCGTTCGAAAGAAAAACTGGAGAGGGCTGTCAAGTTTAGGGACATTATTTCAGTTCGCTTCATCTCCGGAAGTTCATTGGTGAACTCAAGCAGTTGAGTAGAGCAAATTTGAATGGAACCATGCAGAAATTTGGGACCATGCCACCAAAGTTCAGATGATTTTAAATTTCGTGGACTGATATCTCTAGAGATAAGATCGGCAGGATTTTCCTTTGTACTTACGTGATTCCAACAAGAGATATCCGTGCAAGTTTGAATTTCTGGGACCCTGTTAGCCACGAAGGTTTTGGGAAGATGGGGAGAAATCTTTAGCCATCCAAGAACTACCATTGAATCCGACTAATAGAATATTTTAGTGAATTTGAGAGACAGGGATTCGAACACTTTGGTAGCTAGCCTACTAAGAATTACAGCAGCGCAAAGCTCGAGTCGCGGAATTTTTGAGTGGCGCAACCTTCGACTTTGCACACAAAAGATGGGTTTGGACGTTACCTGATTGATCTAAGCTGCGGATGTAAAAAGCAGAGCCGTACGCAAGTTCAGAAGAATCACAGAACCCGTGCAGTTCAATATGGACAGCATTGTCTAATTTCACTTTACGAGCAATCTGAAGATCATTGAGTTCTGGAAGTTGATCTCCAAAAGCTAGCCAGCTAGTGTGAATCTGTAAAGGTACTGATTGATCCCATCCTAACTTTTCCATCCAAAGTTGCTGTAACAACATTTTAGTTTGGATTGTAGATGGACAGAGAAGGCCTAAAGGGTCGAAGATACGTGCTATAACCGACAGGATTGACCTCTTTGTGATTGTCTTCGGTAGAATTTCCGAAGGGATAAAATATCTAAGATAATCAAACTTGGGATGCCAATGGAGTCCAAGCGTTTTTATATTATCGTTTGATCCAAGGGAGTGGGTGATATCAGAGAAAGAAACTGATTGCTGAATAGCATCCAATATTGAAGGATTATTTGAGATCCATTTACGAAATGGGAAATGAGCTTTGGACAGAATATGGATGATCTGCTTACAATGGAGAATGATTTCCGAAACTGAATCGGATCCAGTTAAAAGATCATCAACATAGAAATCGTTCGCTATTATGTTTGTAGCTTCAGGAAAACTTTCAGAGTACTCCTGTGATAGTTGACTTAAGCATCTGGTAGCGAGAAAGCTAGCCGATGCAGTACCATAAGTAACCGTGTTTAAGGAAAAAGTTTGCAATGACTGACATGGATCAGACCTCCATAATATTTGTTGCAAATGTCTCTGAGAAGGACAGACCAATATTTGGCGATAAAACTTTGCAATATCCGCTGATACTACGTGAGTATGTTGCCTGAATCGGAGAACGATAGACAAAAGATCACTTTGAACGACTGGCCCGACCATTTGGGTGTCGTTAAGTGATAAACCGGTTGAAGAAGGAGACGATCCGTCAAACACAACACGAAGTTTGGTGGTTAGACTGTCCTCCTTCAAAACTCCGTGATGAGGAAGATAATAACTGAATGATTGATGATGATCAACCTGAGTCATGTAACCCATGGAAACGTATTCTTCCATGAACTCGATATACATTTTCTTGAAGGTTGGATTGTGCTGAAGCTTGCGCTCAAGGCTATAGAACCTCTTTTCGGCTGTGGTTCTTGATTCCCCTAGCCTTTCAATTGAATCTTTGAAAGGTATTGAGACTACGAAACGACCATCTGAATCTCTTTCATGAGTAGATTTGAAGTGGTCTTCACAATGTTCCTCCTCTTTGGAATGGAATCGAGTAGTGGGAAACTCTTCTAATTCCCAGAATCGTGAGAGTTCATCACATACAGCATTGTGCGAAAAGTTACAGAAGACATTCTGAGGATGTAAGGATGTAATTGGGGAAAAGGACCTGATATGATCCATCCAAGCTTTGTCTTTTGAAGTATGGGTTTTTGTGGGCCCAGATTGATTTGCCCCACGCAGAGCAAGTTGAAGAATAAGCTGGCCCCTATCAGGAGGTTTATATCTGAGGGCACATGGAAATTTTTATCTGACATCTGAATATTAGCAGGAATGCACAATGAAGAAATGTCTAGTTGACAACTTGGGAGTTGATTGCATATGGCATTGGTGACTAAACAAGTTAGGGATGTCGAAAATGAAGAGTGAAGTGACGTGAGGAATACGTTACACTGGTAGTATATTAGAAGAAGTTTGAGCAATCCCTACCACAGCAATGTCAATTCTCCTTTTGGGAAGACCTAATTGAGAAACAAAATGGGATGAGATGAAATTTGATTGAGAACCACTATCGAAGAGAGCTCTGCATTCTTGCGCCGTACCAGAACTATCAAGAACTTGTACTACTACTGTGGATAAAAGAACAAGATTGTTTCGAACATCACTGCTCGAAAGCGCATGAGTAGCTTCAATATTTGAGTCTTGTTTAATGGGACTCGAAAATATATTTGGAGCATTATCGGTAGGTTCGACATGAATAAGTGTGTGGTGCTTCTTGCCACACTTATTGCATTTGTCGAACTTGCAATAATTGGAATTCACGTGGCCGGAATGTAAGCAATTCAAACTTTTAATTTTTTGACTTGCTCTGTTCTATCGTTAATGCTTAAATTGAGAAAATCACGACAATTGCTTAATTTGTGATTTGAAGACTTGCATAGAGGACAATTACCTTGGTTTGTTATCAAAGATCTAGTGAAAGATTTTTTCTCAAAACGATTGCGATCTTTTGTGCCACTAGGAATCTGATTAGCCTCAATTTTTTCAAGAATGTCAGCTTTCGTTTTTAGAAAATTCAAGAGATCTTCGAGAGTTGACTCTGTTGATTTCTTTGATTCCCAGTCAAGAATGGTTTCCGAATCAAGCTTCTCCACGATTAAAAATATTAGTAAGGTATCCCAATGGTCTACCGGTTGATTCAATGATTGCAGAGAACGCAAATTACTTTGTAGACCATCCACAAGCTGTCTGATATTGAAAGAAGACTGTTTGTTAATTTTTTGCAAATTGAATATGCATTTAGTGTGATTGTAAACAAGAAGTTCACGATTCGCAAACCTTTCGCAAAGCATTTGCCGCGCCACTGAGAAATTCTCGGAAGATACCGGAATACTATGTATGACCTTTTCAGCTAGGCCACTGACAGATGATTTCAAGTAATGAAATTTCTGTACTAAACTGATGTTTATATTTTGAATTATCATAGACTGAAAAGAATCATGAAATGCCAACCAATTCTCATAATTACCGGAAAACCTAGGCAATTAAACAATTGGTAATTTGATACCCAGAGATGTATGACTATTTTTACCTTTATTTGAAGCAGATGAGGGAGAACTGTCAGATCTAGTGTGATGTAGATTTCCGTTCACGTTGGAAGACTCCCCGACACTGGCCGTATGTTTGTTCAGAAGAAGTTCGGCCTTTGCGATTATGCCAAAGTAATCATTTTCAAATTGTTCACTTCGAGCCAATTCATCTTGAACATCATCGACCTGACAATCGATTTCAGTTTGAATTTCTTCGAATTGATTCAGAAGAAGTTCAGACCTTGATAACCTCAATTTTAATTCGTTTTCAGGAAAGATAAATTCTGGATTAGCTAAATTATTTTCGAGATTATTTATATAGTTTTTGAAGATTGTGAGTTTCGATTTTATGGATGCTCGCCTTTTCCTCAACTTGTCAAGAATAATTTTTGTTTGGGCTTCTGTCATATTTTTCGTGATAAGAGAAACTCTGCCTTAACAATGATCACCATAAAATTATTAAATGAACAAGTTTTTTTATAAATAGTGAAAATTGTTTGAAACACTCAAAACTGACGTTTCTTACTAAAAATGAGCGTTTGAGGAAGCAACCAAATTAAACCTGTGAAATAATTCACGAAAGATAGATGCTAATGCAAGCGAAAGCTATTTTAAATAAGGATAATGGACCAATGATCGGGAATGATTACCTGGGAGACCGCAAATTAATTCAGTATAGTAGAAATTCGATGCTGCGAAACTGGAAACTCGAACCACGTGTGGAAAACGAAATTCGATCTAATCGACTGTTTGCCAATGACTTCGGGTGTGCTTCCAAAATTTTCACGAACTTCTCAATCTTCTTACTGGAATATCCGGACGAAGGACCAAGTAAAAATGTGGTTTAGAAATGAAAGCGCTGGTTGCAATACTTTTCTTTTGAAATGAATCTATTTAAAAATCTATTGACAATTCAAAGATTGAAGACAAAGTTTTTGTTATTTTTCTTCTGACGTATCCAAGGTACTTCATTTTGCAGTGATATCACGTTCGCCAGGAACAATCATGGACGTCGACTTGGGAAGGAAATTGGACACCTTCAATTCTCGTACTCGAGTTGATGTCAATAACAAATACAAATATTTTACAATAAATAACACGAAACTCGAAACACGACAGTAGAGTACAAATGAGAGCGCTTTGGAAGGAGGGCCTATACAAATGAGACCGCTTTGGGAGGGAGCTCTATAGAAATGAGACCGCTTTGGGAGGGACGAGTCAGCAAATAATTTTTAGATATCAAATTACGTTTCATGGAATTCGATGACGTCACATTTCCGGTTGCAAACATGTATGAACAAATCAAAATTTTAAGGTGCCCCCATTAAAAAATTTCAAATTGATACAATTCCTAAATTCAAGAAATAAAGTCCAGATATGATAAGGTGTAATAAAATCCATCCCCAAAATTTAACTTCTTCATAATCATTGGTTTCCCAAGACTGTTATAGCAAACATGAGACACCCTGTATATGATTATCAAAGGTAATAGATAATTTTTACAAGTATTGAATATAATGCAAGACAAAATTGTCTAGTTGCAAAAATTCATAGTATTAATTCACAAGATTCAAATTTGCAGATATTAATTTTTATCAAATGACTTCCACTCATTTGTTTCCAAGATATGCATATTTTGTTTCATTTCCAGTATTATAATATCAGAATTCTCTCAAATTACAAGTTCAATGGATTGCATTATGCCAAATATTTCAAATATCTAGACTTGCATTGATTTGCATGTTAATCTATAACAATTCCAGGATATAAGTTTCTTGTTTCATTTAGAGTATTGTAATATTAGAATATGCTCAAATGACAAGTTGAATGAATGCTACAAAAAACCTGTGAGAATTAAAAATTGCTAATTATGCAATGTCAGTGATTTTCCTCAATTGTTCATAGAAATATAATCAATAAATTGACTCCTCCCATTAAGTAACAAAGGAATTCATTCATTGGTTTGTTTGGGATTGTGGAGTATTTCTATAGGCTGAAAATATAAGTTCTATGAGAATATGCTTTTTAAAATCAGGTATTGGTTCATTATTGGAAATGGGTGATGTTCTGCCCCACATTTCTAAGTATGAAAGTTAATAATATTTAAAGGCAATTATAGACAATTATTATAGTTGAGTCTTTACTTGAACGAGAACGAACAAAAGTGAGAAAAGTGAAAAGTGAAAAAGTATATTCAAAAGTGAGAAAATGAAAACAAAAATCGCCAATGCTACAGGGCAGATGTCCCCCAAAGCCCCCAAGAAGCAGCTTCGCTTGATTTCCCATTTCAAGAAGCTCCCCAGCCAAAATGGATTTGAAGTAGTGAAATCTCCAGCCGCTTCCAGTATCGGGAGCGAGATTCAGATCTTGGACGGATCATTCTCCAACCTTCGCCCCATAAATGCTAAGAGGACATTCAGACCGCTGCATCACTCAACACCAACCCCAGTCTACGAGGATATAAGTGATGTTAGTGATCTGGATGAAAGTTCCATCCAAATCGACAGTGAAATGGTGGGTGAGGGGGACGAGAATGAAGAACGGCACGATGATTATGAAATGGTGAATGAAGAGCGGGGAATGGAGGCTGATAACTTGGAGGCTGATAACTTGGAGGCTGATAACTTGGAGGCTGACAACTTGGAGGCTGATAACTTGGTTGAACAGGACCTGTATTATACAACGGCAGACTCTCTCGATGAAACTATTCAAGAGGAAGTTGAAAACAAGCATTTGCTTGAATTTAACAACCTCGTGGATAGTTTCATGAGGGAGAAACAGGCCAACTTATCAGCAGCGATGAAGAAGTTGAGGAAGCACCGGCGGATTGTTCGACACTTGGAGAAAGATATAGCAGATTTGCAACAAACGATTCAGTCACGTAATGTTATTTTTTGAAACCCTCTGAGTAGCAGAAGCTACTTGGGGGGTTGCAAATCTGCTGTATCTTTCTCCAAGTGTTAAACATTCCGCTGGTGTTATATTTGTATATATTATATTTTTATTATTTATAGTTTTATTTTGTATTTATTCCCATATTTTAACCTTTTAAATTATTCCTATATTTTAACCATTTACACTTTTTTATATAATTTTTATCTATATACATTTAATAAAAATAAATAGAATAGTATCTGTGATGTTTTCATTATTTATTCTCATGATAAAAATTAAATATATTTTTATTTCATTGGAGGTAGAGGTATATTATTGAAATATGTTCAAGACAGTGAGTAAAATATATTTATAAATAGTAACTCACCAAGCATTCGTTCATTGAATGCTATTCTAAAGTAATCCTTTCCACACACAAATAAACAATAGCATTCACTTCCCACACCAAAATCAAAACTTGAACACTCGAATTTTTTGTATATCTGATTTTCACTTTCCATAATCTTTTTTGGTTATGGTAATAACACTTTGTCAAAATCACGATTATAGCAGCGTTTTCAAAAGAACAATATCAGTTTCTACACCAAATTTTCACCAAAAACAAAATTTGAACACTTGAATTTACATCATGTTTTTTTATCGGTATAATTTTTACTTTCCATAAGATTTTTTGGGTGTAAAAACACTTTATCATAATCATAATTTATAGCTGAGTTTTCAAAAAATACCTTGAACATGAATATTATTTACTCGGCGAAATTTCAAATGACACAGACTCCGACCGACGTCAGAAATTCAACGGTCATGTCTTCTTCTCTCAATAAATTTTTTGGTTTCTTTGAGGCGCATTCAGCCAGCTCACTTAGCTCTTGCTTCGTTCAAGGTGCGTTCAGCCAGCTCACACAATTGGCATGGCTGTTGCTCACACAATGAGGGTTTTCTATATTTTTTGTGACACCAGATGTCGCAACGTAGGCGTCAGGTCTAAACAACTGTCAAATTGTACTGAATATTATGACCGTGAAACGTTGTCCATATTGCACCGTACAGGTAGCAGAAAAGGGCAATAAAATGATGAGAGAGAGAGAGAGAGAGAGAGAGAGACCGTGAAACTTTTTACGGAAAATGTATCCTATTCGCAACGGTTTAAAATATAAATATGGATTAAGGACAAAGAAAAATACCTATCTGAATTAAAGATTGAGCTCAAACGCACAAGACAAGCCACTATTTCAATCGAGTTTTATCTCTCAAGGGTAACTTATACTCCCTGTTTTATTGGCACTGCACACTGTGGCATTTCATAAAATATAATATCCCCCTGATAATAACTTGAAAGATGATTAAATAAAAAAAATAATCGTCAGATGACTGACCTTACGCTATAGTGCTGCCACCTCGCGGATCTTTGTTACAGAAAAGCCTCATTGACATGGCTCTTGCTTCATTCAAGGTGCGTTCAGCCAGCTCACAGAATAGAGGCATTAGGAATGAGGACTATACTGACATCCGACTAGAAATAGTGGTATAAGTGAATTTCTTTGACGTATCAAATCATATTTAGCTAGAATAGACGTATCCAGTTTGGATTTGTTCACACATATTTGAAAATATACAAAACCAAAATCTGTGCTGGTACAAGATGGTTAATATTATTATTATTTGCCGATGCACTCCAGTAATTAATTTTCAATTTTAGAAAAACCTGAAGAATAGGTACCAAATATGATACTTTACCCAAAATCTGATATCTTACATCATTTCAAGAAGTAGGGAATACAAATAATTCAAATAATCTATATTATATTATATAATTGTGTATAATAAAATTTATTTAGGAAATTGATAATTATAATTGTTGCATAACATACAGGATCTTGTTAAGCACACTGTTCCTAATGATTTTGTACAGTCATTGCAGAATATAGAGCGTTCAAGGATATAATCCATTGTTCCAGAGTAATGGTTTGACACTTGTTCACATATTATATTGGAATTCACGCCTGCTGCGAAGTCGTAGAAACATACGATACACATTTTCCTTACTCTTTCCAAACTCGGGATGAAGTAGTATTCACTTATGCACATACTTTGGAATAAACTTGTTGAAACAAATTCCAAACTTCCAATAATTTGAGTTTGTGCAATTTTATCATCGACTTCTTCAGGATCACAAATGATTTCATCACACTCTGATTCGAAACCTAAATCAACCTCGTTAACTTCCATGGTTAATAGATATTAATCACACGAAGAGATAATCAAATATATACAAAATGTAAAAATTTCGGAGTGGAATCAAGTGACACTTGCTGTGTTAACAAATATCTACAATAACCTGCTTACTCAGAATTTGTAACATCTAGGTGTTCACATTACTGATGACTTGACATAACGTTTTAAGGTTAATGAGTACACGCGGAAGTCATTGATGATGTTTCTTATTAGGCTATCCAGAACACGTGACCCCCGCCCTTTAAAAATGGCGTCCAGAAGGCACACAAACCGTAAACTGCCGTAAACAATCATTGTGAAACTGTGTGTCATTGTGAAAAGATTGAATTTTTGAGTGATCTCCTAGTGAAATTATTGTTGAAAATGGCCGTTTTGAACAAAAGTGAATATTTACTATCCTTAGAACGCGAAAACAAAGACATTGCGGCGCGGTATAAGGAGAAAATCAGAGTAATTCAGTGTATCGATCCTTATGCTCTTACTGGTGAAGACACAGACATTGCTGTAGAAAACTTTCCACCTGTTACTGCATTCGACATGAGTTCGTATCTAGTGTTGACTCATAGTTTCTACACAAACCAGCAAATGAAGGCTTACAAGAGTTTAGCTGCATACAAATACTTTGAGGCTGGATTTGTACAAGCTTGTGAAGCGAAGAAAATTGGAGAGCATATTGTTGTTATTGCCAAGGTATTTAAATATTTAGTTGGTATTTGAAACATTTTTCTAAATAAATGTTATTTTCAGGTTAAGCATTCACAGCGAATGAATAATCCTTCACTGCAAGTGTGGATAATTTGTGAAAAAGGAGGTGCTATAAATTCAGCTCATTGCACTTGCATGGCAGGCCACTCTGAAGTGTGCAGCCATGTTGCTGCTGTTCTTTATGGGCTGGAATATATCCATCAATCTGCCAAGAATACATCCTGTACAGATGTTAAAGCAAAGTGGCTTATTCCTTCAATTTCAAATGTTCCTGTCATTAGTGTTGGTGAAATGAAGTTGAAGTCGTTGAAGAAACATTCTGATAGAAAACTTACTGAAAAAAATATAATTCCTGCAATAGAGAGCGAAGAACTTTCTAGTTTTCTTCAAGAAATTAATGATAGTGGAGATGCGGCAGCACTTATGAGAGTCATAGAGCCTTTTGCTTCTGAAATAGGTGCAACTATTCAGAGATCACTGTTACCAAGTGTTTATGATGTGTATAAAAAAGAATATGAACTTCTCAGGTACATTGATTTATGTTCTTTGGCACTTCAGGTAGATGAAAAACTGAGTAGTAAGCAACGTCAAGCTATTTTGGTAGCTACAGCCAATCAAAATAAATCGAAGGAGTGGTTCAATCAAAGAATTGAAATTGAAATGAATTACTGCCTCAAATTTCAAAAGAGCTTGTAAAACTTCCATTTCAAAACCATCTCTATCATTAATAAAGACTGTATGCTATCCTTTAGATGGTCAATTCAAGTCGAAAGCTACAGAATGGGGATTGAATCATGAAACAACAGCAATACAAGCTTATAAATTGGTGCAGATGGAAAACCATTTGAATCTTAAATTAGAAAAAGCGGGTTTGTACATTGATGCAGTTGATTCTTTCCTCGGTGCTTCTCCCGATGCGATAGTCTCCTGTGACTGCTGTGGCAGTGGTTGTGTTGAGGTGAAGTGCCCATATTTATTGAAAGACATGGAAATGGGTGAATATCTGGATTTGAAAAGTTCACCTCTGACATGTGATAATGGTGTAGTTTGTCTAGATAGAAAACATGCCTATTACTATCAAACTCAATTGCAGATAAAAGTCACAGATTTGAAATACTGTGACTTTGTTATTTGGTCTCCTAAAGGATTTTTCCAGGAAAGAATTTTCCGAGATGAAGATTTTTGGTTGTTAAATTTTCCGAAAGCTTATGAATTCCACAAGAAAGTTATACTTCCTGAGCTGCTTGGAAAATATTTCACTAAAGGTAGACACCTGGACCAAAGATGGTGTGTTTGTAACAAATCTGATAATGGCCGCATCATGATTCGATGTGAAAATGATAACTGTGAAGTTCAGTGGTTTCACTTGGAATGTGTGGGACTATCTGATGTTCCAAACAGTTTATGGATGTGTCAACAATGTGTTTCATGATTATATTCCAGGTTTTATTTCTTTCATATTGTCTTTCATTTTGTTTTTATGCTTGTACATGTCCAAAAATATCAAGATTTGTTAATTGAAAAGTGTGTATCCACCGATTTATATGCTAAGATTTACATATTTTACATATTATCAGTTCTATTTAATTTTGTAGCTGATCTTTTTCTGTCTCTCCTGATATGTCTGAATATTGTTATGTTTATCTCTACTATGAAGAAATTAAAATATGATGAAAACAAAAAATCATGTGTCATTATTTATTGTTGAATGGATGCTTTTTTCAGTGTGCACAGATAGCATACATACCACTTTTTAATTGTTTGTATTAAAAAAATTTGACATCTGATGGTTGCATTTTAGGTTTAAGACCATGCAGGACTTTTTATAAAGAATAAATTTTTTTCGTAAAATTATTAATAAAAAAGTTTTCCATATGGTGAGAACTTAAGCAGACTCACTGTATATTCACCAGGCTAGTACAATATTATGCTTACTTGTAATGAATGGATATTATTGATATATCATTTCAACGAGTTCGAAATGGTGATATGTTTTCACCAATTTTTAAAATCATTGCTTTCAGAGTTATTCAGGTTGTCTACTTTTGGTTGGGACATACTCCTTTGCAAGGAAAAAATAATAAATTACAAAAATAAAACATTAACATTTTTATTAATATAAAAAGTGGGTATTCATCAAAATTAATAGTGAAAAACTATAAAAACATGAACATCAAGATGAAATTTGGTAAAGTGATGAGGTATAAATAAAATAATGAAGAATTTATATACAACAAATATGAATGACATGGTACCTATTAACTACAAAAAAAAAGTGAAAATGTGTGCTATGAATATTGACTTTAAAATCTACAAATATGTAGGTATACATTCATAAAAGTGAGTAACAAAATAACTATAAAAAGTATTCTAACAGAATTCGAATAAAGTATTTAGTTCGAGTAAATAATTGTATACCAATAAATAATTTCAAGACATCAAAAAGTATGATCTGATGTACTTAACTAGATAAAGGTACTATTGGTGGACATATATTAATCAATGCACAGCAAACTGTTACTATTTTATCTAAGATAGGATCATCTAAAATTCTATATTTCTGACGAATGTAACCTATTATTCTCTCTACATGAATCCTTACATGTGCAATAGATCTAGTTGCTTCTAGTTCAAGTGTATGAAGTTGCTTTTTGCCTTTGGTGAATGCAGGGATTTCTAATTCAGCTTTGAAAAGTTTTAGATAATCTTGTATCAGAAAACCTCGGTCTGCCAATATCACATCACCTAAAAACAATTGAAAATATAAAATATGAATTTTATGAATATTAATCAAACTATACCTGGAATAATATTATCCAGAAATTTGGAATTTATAACAACATTTTTGTCTGAAGCCCTCCACCCCATGCTTCACTTATAAAGCTTACTGTTCCTTGTGGTGTTATTCCAATCAGATATTTAACTGTGTGGTGATGTTTGTAATTTGACCAACACTGAGCACTTCTGAGTGAATCTGATGGTTTCTCAATATATAGTTCGAAGCAATCTATAATAACTGATATTTTTGTACCAAAACTATCAGTGAAACATGTGGGCATGGTTTTCTTCAAAATATCTCGACTTGGCCATACAATCAAGTTTTTCAATCTGTCATACATTATCTCAATGATAGCTTTGAAGTATGTAGATGCTGTAGTGGGACTGATATGATAAATCTTTAAAATCCAAATTCAGTCTCAACTTTACCATAGTGAGCAATATCTGTTCATTTACTGGCAAACTTGTATTGAAATGAACAGGAATATGGTCTTTCAAGTATTTTACAAGTATTTGTAATTTTTTGTATGAATTCAAACCAGTGTAATACTTTGTTTTAATATCATTGTCCTTCAAAAAATCAAAACACCACTCTACTCTTTGTATGTTTGCCTCTCTTTTCGTCATAGATTCAAAGGATAGCATAATTTGGGTAAAGTCTTCTGCTGTTATGTCGGTCTGACACTGTTTATCATTTTGATTCTCATCGTCCAACGGTACAATGCCTGCCTCTTTATTAGGAACCGCATCAAGAATGACCTACAAAATCAAAAAATAAGTACTTGAAATAGCACTGTAAATAATGCTATTCTACCTAAGATATTTCTTGAGGTCCCTCTTAGACAAATATAAATACTCATACTCCCTATATCCACAAAAATAACAAATGAATGCAATAAAACTCCTCAGCATTATTATAAATGGAGGACCCTGTTCATTATATAGAATTCATACCTCAGACATATCATCAAGCAGACATTTCTTTGTCTTGCTTGCTCTTTCTCCCCTTGCAGCTGCCACTTGAGCTTGTTTATAAAGGACCTCATCATCCCCATAACCCATCTTTACAGATGGAACCCAGTCAGGACTATTTACTTCACTCAACTCGGATGGTTTTCCTAAAATTAAATAGATAATTGTAATAAAAACATTAAATTCCCATGAACTTTTTACCAGACAGAAAATGCTTACTGCATACTTTACTGTATGTCAGTTTTCCTTCTGTGAGATCTTCTCTTCTGATGGCATTTATCCATTTTTGTCGTCTCTTTTTCGTAAGTTCATTCAAGTCAACTCGATGAGCAAAATGTCGCTCACTAGGTATTTTAAAAAACTTCACCTCATCACGATCCCCACGGCTTCCACAATTCACCACACAACAAGTAGTAGGCATGTTTTTCTCTCAATAATGAAAGTTGATAGGGGATTTAAGCCTTTAATATTGATTTTACACGACCACACCACAATTTGCACCACAACCAGCAAGTATTTAACAGAAAATAAGCAGATATCAGTTCAAAAAACACAGTAATATTATCACATCAACAAATGCCAGAATGCTTTGTGTGCCTTCTCGTCGCCATCTTGAATTTTATTTGACAGCGTCTTGGATAGCCTTATTACAAAACATGTTCAGTCACTTAAGAAATCTGAGATGGTTCAATGACTCTTCTCAAGGTTAGTGATTATGTTTCCTGAGATATGCTGACTTGGCATTCCCCACTCATATTGAATTTATATTTGATGAGTGGGTATTCCCTGTTCCACTAATTAGTTTTCGATATATAAAGAATGAAAAAGCATTATAGTGTCATCATTATGTCAACATATTCAACAAAGAGTTCAGTTAGTGAAAAAAGTTTGTGCTGTGTATGTAGAAGAGTAGCTGTTCGTTTTTTACCAAGTAATTATTGGACCAGCCAACCAAAACTCAGAATCGGAGTTTGTTCATTCTGTTTGGATACCAGGCCGATAATAATTTATACCAGATTCATAGACGACCCCCGAGGAATACTGAACGGATTTGTTAAACCATGGAAAGTTGGGATTGTGATGAATATCCCACCTATACACCCGATTTGAATAGGGATATCATCAGGTGCCCACCCATTGGTTCAACTAGGACGGAGAAGAGGTGGTTCCGAAGGGAGGAGAGGCTCCGTCATAGTCGCCTGGAGAAGGGAGAGAATCAGCAAGTTTCTGACGCCAATGGGGTGGAAAATTTGGAAAGTTGGGATTGTGATGAATATCCCACCTATACACCCGATTTGAATAGGGATATCATCAGGTGCCCACCCATTGGTTCAACTAGGACGGAGAAGAGGTGGTTCCGAAGGGAGGAGAGGCACCGTCATAGTCGCCTGGAGAAGGGAGAGAATCAGCAAGTTCCTGACGCCAATGGGGTGGAAAATTTGGAAAGTTGGGATTGTGATGAATATCCCACCTATATACCCGATTTAAATAGGGATATCATCAGGTGTCCACCCATTGGTCCAACTAGGACGGAGAAGAGGTGGTTCCGAAGGGAGGAGAGGCTCCGTCATAGTCGCCTGGGGGAGAAAAAGTTTTAGGAATGTAATCAACTATCCACCCATTGCCAAGTAGGACGGAGAAGAGCTGGTTCTTGAACAGGGATATCATCAGGTGCCCACCCATTGGTTCAACTTATACCCGACTTGAAAGGGATATCATCAGGTGCCCACCTATTGGTACAACTAAGACGGAGAAGAGCTAGTTCCGGAGGGAGAAGAGGCTCCATCATAGTCAACTATTGCAGATATTATATATATATATATATATATGTAAAAAAAGCATGCGTATTAGAGAATTATTTATTCATTAGTATATATATATATATATATATATGGAACTAGTAAATAGTGGGGCTTTGCAGCAAAATCAAAGAGTACTACTTTAAAGTTTGTCCAAGCTTTCGGAAATTTAATAAATCATTTCCATCATCAGGGATAATCTTTGTTGAGATTGTGAGACGCGATGTTATTCAACAATAAGTGACACATTGTGCAAGATGAAAGTTGATATAAAACATGTAACCACACCAGGCCAAAATTTTGGCCTGGTGTGGTCAAAAATAAAATAAAAAAAATTTTAACAATTTTAAATGTAACGTATTTTATGAAAAAATTTTAAGACATCCTACCAATTTTACATGTTTTATATCAACTTTCATCTTGCACAATGTGTCACTTATTGTTGAATAACATCGCGTCTCACAATCTCAACAAAGATTATCCCTGATGATGGAAATGATTTATTAAATTTCCGAAAGCTTGGACAAACTTTAAAGTAGTACTCTTTGATTTTGCTGCAAAGCCCCACTATTTACTAGTTCCATACCTAACTAGTCAGCAACGACTACCCTTCCTCTATATATATATATATATATATATATATATCATCAACTCATATATAACTATAAGAAATGGTATTCCAACTTTAGTTTGAATGAAGCGTTCAACATGTTCGTGAATATTATAATTTTACAAGCTATTTGGAAAGGTGTTCTCCTCATAAACCAACCTGATTATGTTGGTGATGTTTTCATATGCTTCGATAGTAATGGTACATGGAACGAAACTCTACCCTCCAAGTGGGTGAGGATGATTCCTTTTGAATTCAATAATCCGAGAACTCTAAAAAGTTCAATACCAGCCAATAGCACAGAATATAAGTTATTGATGAGAAAAAATAATTCTATTGAACAAACAGAGAGAATCAAGTTACACCCCTCACCACCATCAGTTAACATTAGAGATGATGCAGACTATAAAATAAATCATTTTCTAATTTACTACCTAGGTGTGTGCTCCTCAGTGATCCTTGTCTTTCCACTGAAAGAAACTGTTCAAAAAATATGGAAGGTGTTCACAGCTTAATTGATCTTATAACCAAACATGAGAAACACCTCTTGCCATTACACATGTTTACTGAAGATGAACTGCGACAATTTCCACTACAATATTTGATTCGTAAAGCTAAGCCCTGGGAGCTTCTTTCAGCATGGTACAAACTACCAAATGAATATAGGAACAAGTTTGAACTACAGGTTCAGCTACCTTGCTTCATTCATCATAATCGACCTGAGTGGGAGGAGCATGTAGATGGTCCACCACCAGTAGGAGATTTTCGCGGTTTCTAAAAAATGAGGAGGGAGGAAAAGCGGTCTAACCTAACCCAGAGAGTTATTAGAACTCCGAGGGCTAATGTAACGGTCCACTTTTCCAGTGGGTAAATGGTGAAGTTACGCAGCAATCGTTTTGACATACCCTATAAAATTCTGATGTTCAAATTCTTGATATAATTAATTACGTGCTCCAGCTCCTATATAAAGTTGAAAAATCCCGAATGTTATTTTCGTTAGAAGCCGCTGAATACAACAAAAATCTATATTTCATCGTATCCGTGAACGGTAGCTGTTGAATTCAATAAAATATGCTGATAACTTTTTGTCACGCTTCGAGGTACCGATAGAACGGCTGCTCGATATTTTAGGCAGATTTAATTGAATTAGAACAGAAATAAGATCTCATCATCTAATTGAAAAGAAAATTTATGTTGAAAGGCCGACCACCACCTAAGGTAATTTTTCACTAGTATCTGAAAATGCTTATTGCTAGGATTATCATCAATGAGAGATTCTGAATAATATATTTAATATATCTTTTTAGGCTTTTTTTTTTTTCTCATCTTTTGGTTTTCCTTTCTTTCTGGTATGGTAATTGATGCCTTTCCACCATGCTATGTTACAAAATAGCTTGAAAAACTATCCTGAGGTGAAAGAACTATCGATGAGAAGTCAAGCAAATAGTATAAGGCTAAATTGGAAACTAAAGGAAAATTATTACATCTGTGAAGTATTTACCTATATATTTATGTTTTATGGGATTTAAAAACAACCCAAATTCCACACAAAATCCACTGGCTATCCTGTAAGTAATCCTTTTATATTATTCTCTGGGAAAGTGGCTGATAAGGGATCTCCCGAAGACAAGTGATATAACAGCACACGGAGTATTGCACAAGAATTGCGGAACGATATATATATTTTTATAATAATAATTGTCCCTTGTAAATTATTCTTAATTGTCACGAAAGAATTTTGTGAACTTTAAAAACGGCCGTTTTATAAGTGTGTATCTACTGGTTTGATCTTTGATATAAACCGAATTTTCATTTGAACTTGGATTATACTTATTTCTCAAATGCCATTTTGGTTATTCCTTGTCACTTGGGAATTTAAATTCCCCGATATAAGTTTGGTAAATTAAGAGAATCCCTTAGGATTCACCCCCATTTTTTTTGTAAACTGATACTAACCATCTATAGATTATATTTTTTGGTATTAGTTGGCGTATCTCTTTTTGCTTTGTACAACCCCTTCCTTGTCAATTTTTATTGTCTGGCGCCCTTTGCTTACAGACATTCTAGAAACACACGACCCCGCCTCCGACCATATGAGTAGCCAGGCTGTGACGAAATAATTTTTTATGAATGCTCAAGCAAATTGTAACCAACTATATATTTTTGGGTATTCATATGATTTTTGTTCACTTTGAGACTAGAACTCAAAAAAAAAACGTCACATAATTTGGCGCCACAACGTCTGGGGCCTTTTATTTTTTACATTGAAATATTTCTGTAATACTTCGAATAACTTACTTCAATAATTCTGGTTATTTTTTGGTAGTTGGAAGCATTCTAGCCGGGAAAAGTAAGCAATATTCTTCTTTCCTTCCCATTTCCTTTGTACAAAACAATAAGTATAAAAAAAATACTTGTTTTTAATCGCAAGCAGTTCACAGTGTCGTCCGTGTGTTTTTTATTACATTTTCACATTTTTTACATACACCTAGTGTTCTGATAAGTGAGTATTGGTTGCCTTCAGTTCTTTACGAATTATTATTCAATGGTGGATATACAGAGTGGTTTATAAGTTATACGTCGAATCTTATATTTCTCTAAAACTTACATTGCAATTATTATCGTCTAGGCTCTAACAGATTTAACATAGGGAACCAACAAAAGGTGTTTATACAGGGAGCAACATAAGTTTGTACTTTAAAGATTAATTCAAAAAAAAAGTTCATTTTTAAAGTTTGTCTAAAAAAAAAAAAATGGCAAATATAACCAGTTTTGAAATAGATCCAAATCATTTGAGGGTACATGAATTGAACTATGAATTGTTAATTCGTGATGTTATCACTGATAAAGTTGATATTGCTCAGAAACGAAAATTTTTGAGACGTGAAATAAAAAAGGATATTGCTAGACCAAACGTAACCTATGAAACGCCGAACTTTGATTTTGAAACTGAAAAAAAAGACATTGAGGAAAGTGTCAAGTCCATTTCGCAGATTGTAGATGATTATGATGGTAGTAATGTCGAAACATATAATCGTGTAAAAAGTAGAATCAATCACATACTTGGTAGACTTTATCGTATACCAGAAGGAATAAATGATGAAATTTCAAATTTCAAAGGAGACAATATAGTAAGGGTTTCCGTAGTTCTAGATGACTTGGATGAGGTAAGAAACGGTCATGTTATTGGTGAAATGCCAAACAATTCTTCTAGCTCTCAGCTTGGTGCATTGGGGGAGAAGGGAGCACAATCGAAAATGATTCCAATTTATAAATGGGGTGTCACTTTCGACGGTAATGCAGCTAGGTGTTCGGTGAGTCGATTTTTACAGCGGATAGAGGAACTTAGAAAAGCTAGGAATTGCAGCAAAAATGATCTTTTTCAATCAGCTGTTGACCTTTTTGAAGGCGTTGCTAGAGAATGGTATCGTTCACAGGTTCGCCATAATAGATTCAGTAACTGGGATGAGCTGTGCACTTGTCTACGTCAGGATTTCCTTCCTTCAGATTATGATGATCAACTCTGGCAAGAAATTCAAATTCGTACACAGGGGCAAAATGAGAAGGTTGTTATTTATATCTCTATCATGGAGAATCTTTTCAGTTGTTTGGTCGATTCCCCGACAGAAGAGAAAAAGCTGAAGACCGTTCGGAATAATTTGTTGCCTTCTTTTCAGTCACATTTAGCTCTACAGGACATTCCGGACGTTGCTACTTTAACTAAACTTTGTCGTTCTCTTGAAGAAGCTGCGCAGGTTCAAAAAAAATTTCACCCGCCTTCGAGATTTGTTTCATCATTAGAACCTACTCTAGCTTATGATCCATTGTTCAATACTGATGATAATGTACCTAGCACGAGCAACACTCCTGCAAAAAATTCTTTCCGTCGTTCAAGTGATTTTGATTCGATAGGGAGTTCTCAACGGCATGGCATTTCTCAGTATACCAATAACAGAGGTTATCGGAATTCTGGTTTCACTCATTCAGATCAAAGAATTCGTCGGCACGCATCACCGACTGGGCAAATGGCAGCCATCCAGTGTTGGAAATGTAAAGAAAATGGGCACTTACAGCGGGATTGCAGAAAGCGAACTCCAGTTTGTCACGGCTGCGGGAAGTTGAACGTTATTCGCCCAAATTGTCCAAATTGTACAAAAAACGGAATGCGAGGAAACACTTCGTAGGTCAGTGTTACCCTTTAGCGCCTAAGACCTACGACGGGAAACTCAAGGCTGACTGGAATGATTGGTTGAAAATGGTTGAAAATTTTTATAAGTCTAGCTGTATTGAAAATAATATTCTATTTGTAGAACAGGAAAACGATAATAGGCCGTATATTTCAATAAATATTTTCGGTCGGACAGTTGTTGCGCTGCTAGACAGTGGTGCAAGTAGGTCAGTTATAGGTGGTCCGGGTATGTATTTATTACGAATGTTTGATGCTCTAATAGAAAATTCTAGTTTAACAATAAGCACTGCAGATGGTAAATTGCAAAAAATATCGGGCACGGTAGAGTTGCCTATCCAAATAAATGATACTGTGAAAATTTTAGGTATTTTAGTTGTTCCTACTCTCACACATAGTGTGATTTTGGGTTCAGATTTCTGTAGAATTTTTGGAGTCAATATTGATTATACAACTAATTCATATTTCATTGGGGACCACGGTCTTAACACATTTTCACATGAAAAAGGAGAGACCAATGAAGTATGCGTCGTTAACAGGATATATGATGAATCAGACTTGAGTAATAATGAATCTGTTCTACTCAGTCAAATGATTGAAAAATTCAAAACTCTCTCGAAATCCATTTTGGGGAGAACCAACCGTATTGTACACAATATCGATACTGGTAATGCCGAGCCAATAAAGCAAAGGCCACATGTGATGTCTCCTTATAAAATGGAAGTACTCAAGAAGGAAGTCGACTCTATGTTAGAACTAGGGGTGATCCGACCTTCTTCTCTGCCGTGCTAAAGCTAATGGGCGTAACTGACATTTTATCGAAATTCGGATTATGGCTTTTTTGGATACTTGAAGGCTTATTCTATTTGTTTCCTAAAGCAAAAGGGCATATCTGAGCCTCCATGCATCTTATAATAATCAATGAAATCTTATCTATCTACACTTTATAGCACTGGTACAAAGCGCAATGGTCGTATCTAACATTTGCTAAGGGAAAAAGTCGTAAGTGCTTCTATATGCCCTTTCAGCTTAGTTATCTGGATGATACTTTGCAGTTACGACCATGTTACCAACAAATTAAAAAAACATTTCACTCGGTAGAAGCGAAACATTGTCTCTGCCGGCAGGCAGCAGGTGGCGCAGAATAAGTGGCTAGGGCTATCATCTGTGTTCTTGTGTTCTGTAGTTAGTTAGTTAGTAGTTCGCACGGCGTGTTGACAGTTCAGTTCGTTATTATTCTTATGGAATAGTACGAAACGAAGGTAATAATCAATGTAAGTATGTTTTAAAATCTTTTTTATCACATTTTCTGGAAAAATTAAATGAAATAATAGTTAAGACACCTTTGTAGATTTCGTAGTTTACACTATGAGAAACTTTTCAAGTCATTTAGAATGTAGATATGCCCTTTTGCTTTAGGAATAAGTTATTATGTCATGTATTTTGTTACAGATTTGTTTTGCTAGTGAATTGGTTAAAATGAAGGCAAGAACAAAGCTAATGATAACTGCTGCTTTAAACCAACAACTCCAAGAAAAAAAGACATCACTCAAACACTGTTTGCCAAGTTGCTCAAAAAAGAGGGATGACGATAATAGTGATGCACGTGATCCTGATTATCGCATTTCAGAGTCTGATAGTGATTCGAATGAATCCGATGACATTCCACTGAGGGAAATCCAAACTTCAGCTGTTTTAGAAACCGCATGCGAAGAATACGAACCTATAGAGTCATCAGTAAAATTCATAATGGAAAAATTATTGAATCATGTAACAGACGACTTCACAGCACGAGGAACAATAAGAAAACGGAAGAAATATAAGGTGTCGCTGAAAGAGAGGAATCGTGTAAAACGAACAGATCTTATAAAGAAACATGCTATTAAACCACCATGTAGTGATAGTTGCAAAAAACATTGTCGTCGCAAAATTTCGGCTGAAAGAATGTTCAAAATAAACGAAGAATTTTGGAAAATGAATACTAAGGAACAAAAAACTTATATGTTCAACAAAATGAAAAAAACTAAAGTAAAAAGACGTACTACTGGATTAAACTCGCGTCGAAATTTCAGTATTTCTTATGTCTGTCCAAATGAGGAAGGTAATGACCAAGAAGTTTGCAAAACTTTTTTTTTAGCAACCCTGGGTTACAATTGTAAAGGCGATAAGCGTTTACGGAATGTATCAAAAAATACTGCTGGTGAGTCCCTTCAAGCTAATAAGGATCTTCGAGGTCAACATACACCGACAAATAAAGTGGATAAGACATTTATGATAAATCACATTAATTCCTTTGAACCCTCCATATCCCACTATCGCAGAGAACACGCCCCCAATCGGAAATATTTGCCGACTGATCTGAACATACAAATGATGTACAACCATTTTAAAATTCAATGGCCAAACTTCAAATGTTCTTATGAATTATACCGAAGAACAGTGCAGGAAATGAATATAAGTTTTGTTAAGCTGGGACACGAAGAATGTTTCTCATGTGAGAAATATATTTTGCATGAAAAGGATTCTCAGCATAAAGGAAATGCACCTGATGAACTAAACATTGAATGTCCGGAATGCGTAGAATATAGGATTCACAAGAAAAAAAGTATGGAGGCACGCGAAATTTATGAGAAGGATAAGATTGCCACAGATGGTATATCTGTATATTCTGCAGATTTGCAAAAGGTGATATGACGATATTTGTTATTAGAATTCATATAGTTATATATATATATATTTTGATTGCAGGTTATCATGCTCCCTAGATATGAGTCACTGAAAGAAGTAATATTTACTGGCCGAATTATCGCATTCAACGAATCTTTTGTACCCGTTGGCACTAAACAAAAAAACAAAAAACCAATAGCAATAATTTGGCACGAAGGTGTGACTGGGCGCTCAAAAAGTGACATTATTAGTACATTTTATGCATTCTTCCTGCGCCATAGAGATGAAAAACATATTATATTGTGGCTCGATAATTGTTCGGCGCAAAATAAAAATTGGGCACTACTGTCATTTTTTGTTTTTGCAGTAAACTCGGATCAATTTATCCTGGAAAAACTTGAGGTGAAGTATTTTGAGCCGGGTCACACTTTCATGTCGGCGGATTCGTTCCACCATCAAGTAGAGATGTCCCTAAAGAAGAAAATAAAAGTGTATGACTTTTTTGATTTTGAGGAGTGTGTACGAAAAGCCAATAGTGGTAAAGTCGTTGTTGTTAATATGACATATAACAATTTTTATGACTGGGCAGACCACGCTTCTCAGTACAAATTGAAAAATTTGAATCCTAGACCTTATTTGAACAAAATGGTGCACCTCCAATTTTCGAGAGGTGATTTTAATATGTCCTTTAAAACAAGCTTCTCAGATACTAGTTTCGTACAACTGAATTTCCTTAAAGCCAATGTATTAAAAAAAGGCTTTCCCATTGTTTCCCCTAGGAATAGTGATAGGGGCATACCTGCTGAAAAAAAAAATGGCATTTTGACCAAACTTCGTCCTGTTATTCCAAAAAACCGAATTTCATTTTGGGAAGAACTGCCGGTATTTTCAGGGAGAGAAACGGAATATGAAGTGACAGCAGAAGCCGATGATTGAGTTAATCATTATACTATTAATTGTTTAGTTGATCAGTTGTGTTTTGATATACCCTTTATTTGCTTGGAATAAAACAAACTTTGTTTAATAAGAGTTTTTTATTCAAGTTATTGAATCTGTTATTACCACATTTGTGAAACTATATCTACATTTATAACAATTACTAAGGTATATGGGCGTATCTTGTCTATTTTGTAGTTACGACTCTGGCCCTTAGTAATTGGAAAAAAATTATCGAGGAGAATGGGCGTATCTCTCAAATCTCATATTCTGAAAAATTTACACGATTTTATATTATTTCACTGAAATTCTAAGAAATAAATACACCGGATTAGTGTTCTCAAATTACATTAATCGTATTCCAAATAGTTGGCATTCGAAAAAGTCTAAAAACTCAATTTTCTCAAAACTATATTTTTGTAGATACGCCCATTAGCTTAAGCACGGCAGTCTAGTCCTTGGTGTAGCCCGGTATTGTTGGTAGAAAAATCCGACGGTACACAGCGCTTCTGTTTCGATGGTCGTAAATTAAATGAGGTGACAAAGAAATTTGCCTACCCTTTGCCTCTTGTTGATCACATTTTGAGTAAGTTATCAGGTACTCGCTATCTCAGTAGTATTGACATGAAATCTGCGTTTTGGCAGATTCCTCTGTCACCAGACTCTTGTGAGAAAACAGCATTTGCTATACAGGGCCTTGGACTATTTGAATTTATCGTGATGCCGTTTGGCTTATGCAACGCCGCTCAAACTCAACAGAAATTGATGGATTCAGTTCTGGGACCAGAGTTGGATCCTTTCGTATTTGTATATCTTGATGATATAATTGTAGCTACTCCGTCTTTTCAACAACATCTGGACATTTTAGACAAAGTATTCGAAAGGTTACAATCCGCTAATTTGACCATCAATATTCAGAAATGTAAATTTTGTCGTCCTGGTTTGAAGTATCTCGGCTTTATTGTCGATCGTGAGGGACTCAGAACGGATCCGGAAAAAGTCCAAGCTATGTTAAATTACCCAGTCCCAAAAACAGCCACAGAAATCAAGAGGTTCATTGGCGTCTGTAGCTGGTATCGCAGGTTCGTAAGAAATTATTCAACTATTACAGCCCCCATTACAAAGCTGCTGAAGGGCCGACGCAAATCTCAAAAAATTCTCTGGGACGAGGATGCGGAAAAAGCATTTCATGAAGTAAAGGAAGCATTGGTTTCTGCTCCCATCTTGGCTGCACCTGATTTCTCTAAAACATTTTACGTACAATGTGATTCGTCCGATGTAGGTTTAGGGGCCGTTTTATGCCAGAAGGTCGATGATAATGAAGTCGTTGTCGCATTTGCCTCTAGGACATTGACAGATGCTGAAAAAAAATTCACAACCACTGAGAAAGAATGCCTCGCCGTAATTTTTGGAGTTGAGAAGTTTCGTGCATTCGTAGATGGCGTTCACTTCGTTGTCATAACAGATCATCAATCTTTGTTGTGGCTAGGTAACGTCAAAAACCCAACAGGAAGACTCGCTAGATGGGCTATGCGTCTGAGCCAGTTCGACATAGAAATAAACCATCGTAAAGGATCGCTGAATGTTATTCCTGACGCTCTTTCTAGAGCGCCACTCGAGACCTGTGTGGTGAATGTTGAGGAAGAAGATATAAATACGGATATATGGTATAGTAGGATGTTGAAATCAGTTAGAGATAAACCGGAAAGTTTTTCTGAGTGGTGTATTCGGGATGGTGTTCTCTATAAATATGTTCCAAGTGAATTTAGTATAAGAACAAATCTTCCTGATTGGAAACTGGTCATTCCAAAAGGAAAGCGTCTTTCAGTCCTCAAAGCCAACCATGATGATGCCCAAGCTGCTCATCTTGGAATTTTCAAAACACTTAACAGAATAAAGGAACTTTATTATTGGCCAAGGCTCTTGATTGATGTGAGAAAATATGTAAAATGTTGTCGAACATGTAATGAGCAAAAGGTGAATTGTTCAGCACGACCTGGTTTCATGGGTCAACCAAAGAAGGTACAATTTCCATGGCAGTATATATCTGTCGACTTGTTAGGTCCTCTTCCTCGATCTAAACGTGGGAATTGTTATGTCCTTTTGGTATCAGATTATTTTACGAAATATTGCATTCTTCATCCGTTGCGAAAAGCGAGTGCAGCTCAAGTTGTCGATTTTATAGAAAAACAAGTTTTTCTTGTTTATGGTGCCCCACAGGTTGTAGCTTGCGACAACGGTGTCCAATTTGCAGGAAAACAGTTTCGAAATTTAGGAAAGGAATATGGTGTGGAAATATTCTTCAATGCTAGATATCACCCTCAAACGAATGCCGTTGAAAGGGTAAATCGTGTTTTAGAGGCCGCTATCAGGTCTTATATTAAAGAGGGAGATCAACGGACATGGGACGATGAAATTCATAAGATTGCCTTTGCAATGCGCACTGCAGTACATGAGGCAACTGGTCATGTACCTTCATTTCTGAATTTTGGTAGGTATGTCCCGTCGAACGGTAATTTCTATAGTAGATTGGTCGACTCAGAATTGGATGTAGATTCTGCAGATGTTGAAAAATACAAAGAGGAAATTGACCAACTACCCCAAATGTATTTTGATGTCCGAAGACACTTAGCGAAAGCTTATGAGAATAATGCTCGCTCATATAATTTACGTAAAAGACCAGCTGATACTTACCACCTTGGAGATCTGGTTTGGAAACGTAACTATGTTCTTTCCAAAAAAAGTCAAAATTTTTCCGCAAAGCTTGCTCCAAAGTTCATACTTTGTAGAGTCAAGAAAGTTATCTCAAAATTAGTGTATGAACTTATAGACATGAAGGGTAAAAATGTAGGTAAATATCATGTCAAGGATCTCAAGCCCCATGTTGGTAGATGATAATCAGATGGGTCATTCATTGTGAGAGTGTTGCGTGAATGTGAGAGTGCTGCGTGAATGTGGCAACGCGTGTTGATGACCGGAGATGGACGAATATAGCTGAATTTATTCCTTTTGATTATGTTGAACTGACATGTTTTTTTTTGACTTGGCAATTGTACTGAGTTAATTACCTTTCACTATTTCTCGTCTCAAAGTATTTTTGATTCGAAATGGAATGGAAAAATGTTTTCCTGTTAATAAAACATTTTTTAGCGGGAAGAGGGAGTGTGTAACGGTCCACTTTTCCAGTGGGTAAATGGTGAAGTTACGCAGCAATCGTTTTGACATACCCTATAAAATTCTGATGTTCAAATTCTTGATATAATTAATTACGTGCTCCAGCTCCTATATAAAGTTGAAAAATCCCGAATGTTATTTTCGTTAGAAGCCGCTGAATACAACAAAAATCTATATTTCATCGTATCCGTGAACGGTAGCTGTTGAATTCAATAAAATATGCTGATAACTTTTTGTCACGCTTCGAGGTACCGATAGAACGGCTGCTCGATATTTTAGGCAGATTTAATTGAATTAGAACAGAAATAAGATCTCATCATCTAATTGAAAAGAAAATTTATGTTGAAAGGCCGACCACCACCTAAGGTAATTTTTCACTAGTATCTGAAAATGCTAATTGCTAGGATTATCATCAATGAGAGATTCTGAATAATATATTTAATATATCTTTTTAGGCTTTTTTTTTTTTCTCATCTTTTGGTTTTCCTTTCTTTCTGGTATGGTAATTGATGCCTTTCCACCATGCTATGTTACAAAATAGCTTGAAAAACTATCCTGAGGTGAAAGAACTATCGATGAGAAGTCAAGCAAATAGTATAAGGCTAAATTGGAAACTAAAGGAAAATTATTACATCTGTGAAGTATTTACCTATATATTTATGTTTTATGGGATTTAAAAACAACCCAAATTCCACACAAAATCCACTGGCTATCCTGTAAGTAATCCTTTTATATTATTCTCTGGGAAAGTGGCTGATAAGGGATCTCCCGAAGACAAGTGATATAACAGCACACGGAGTATTGCACAAGAATTGCGGAACGATATATATATTTTTATAATAATAATTGTCCCTTGTAAATTATTCTTAATTGTCACGAAAGAATTTTGTGAACTTTAAAAACGGCCGTTTTATAAGTGTGTATCTACTGGTTTGATCTTTGATATAAACCGAATTTTCATTTGAACTTGGATTATACTTATTTCTCAAATGCCATTTTGGTTATTCCTTGTCACTTGGGAATTTAAATTCCCCGATATAAGTTTGGTAAATTAAGAGAATCCCTTAGGATTCACCCCCATTTTTTTTGTAAACTGATACTAACCATCTATAGATTATATTTTTTGGTATTAGTTGGCGTATCTCTTTTTGCTTTGTACAACCCCTTCCTTGTCAATTTTTATTGTCTGGCGCCCTTTGCTTACAGACATTCTAGAAACACACGACCCCGCCTCCGACCATATGAGTAGCCAGGCTGTGACGAAATAATTTTTTATGAATGCTCAAGCAAATTGTAACCAACTATATATTTTTGGGTATTCATATGATTTTTGTTCACTTTGAGACTAGAACTCTACTAACTAGAAAAAAAAACGTCACACTAACCCAACTTGAGCGAAGTGATTTGGGGTCTAACCTAACCTAACCTAACCTAACCTAATCTAACCTAACCTAACCAGAGTGAAATAAGTGAAATTATTAGAATTCCGGGGTCTAACATAACATGAGGGAAGTGATTTACAGACTAACCTAACCTAACCTTACCTAACCTAACCTAACCTAAGTGACTAGACATCTAACCTAACCGAACCTAACCTAACCTGGGTTGTGATAGGGAATCCGTGATCTAACCTAACCTGGGAAGTGACTAGAACCTAACCTGGGAAGTGACTAGACATCTAACCTAACCTAACCTAACCTAACCTTACCCTACCTAACCTAACATAACCTAAGCTAACCTAACCTAACCTATAAACCCACCATCGCGTATAGAATTATTCATAGTATTTCCCATATTTCAGTGTATTTAAAATCCATGTATGCATGGATGAATAGAAATCCCACATAAGGTTCGGTAATACTTAAATTGAGTGATTTGGATAGAAAAACATTTCTTACAATATACCCCCCATCGACAAAGAAAGTATTATTTGAACGGAGTCATATATGTTCAGAATTTTTTTGATCCTATTATAGAATTATTCAACATGGTTAAAATCATTATTTTGGTTTCTACAAAAAAATGTGAGCACTCTTTACTAACACACTTTTGAAAGATGAGGTCAGTATCAAAAGTGATTCAGGAATTAGGTTTCACAATATTTTTTTTAAAACAATGTAAAAACATTTTTAAAAAAATGTTAAAGAGTGTGAATTTCTTACTCAGACAAAAAAAATGTACTCACAACTAAATCCTATATTATTTATTCGAATATGTATATTGCGTGGAAAACTTCAAAAACTATCAATTATCATGCAATGTTTTTTTAATATTTTCTCATATGTTCAAAAAAATATATTGAAAAAACTGAAGCAAATATATTTTTTTTATAATTGTCCTATCCATTTGCTTGATAATTTGTTCACGTTCTGTTAGGAAAATAAAATACTATAGCCGTTGTGATTTTTTCCTTCATAACTACATATCTGCTGTCTTGGTGATTTGTTCAGAGCTGAAGTTCTGTTTTTTCTTTCGATACGAAAATATACAGTCAAAAGTATCACCCTCGAATATTTCAACAGAAACAAAATTATAATTTTTCTACCATTAGCAGAAAGCTGAAAAACTTAACAGTTTATGTTAGAGGGGTTATCAAAATAAATTTTGCCATATTCTCTTGGAAAATTTTTAAGTCAGAATGGTGGAAGACTCATTGAAAAATGCCAATACATGACGCAAATACTCATATTTTGGTTGATTCAAAGACTTCAATTGGGTATTTCAATGTCTCATTACTTCAGATTTATTCATTTGGTAGTCTGACTGAAGTATTTTTTTGGATTATTTTGAAATGTTATATTTGCAGACAGATTGCAATACCGTATTGGGAAAAAACTTTCATAATTGTCGAAGGCTATTATTATGATACGTTATACCTTCAGACATATTTTCTATCCAAATTAGGGAGAAATTTTCGCTATTGTTGAAGGCTATTAAAATGTAATAATTCGAAATACCGCATTCACATCACCATACGGATTATTTTGAAATATTATGTTTGCAGACAGATTCCAATGTTGTATTAAAGAGAAACTTGCATTATTGTCGTAGGCTATTCAAAAGTAATTATTCGAAAGACTGCTTTCACATCACCCTACGGTTTACTTTGAAATACATTTGTAGACAGATTCTAATGCTCTAATCGAGGAAAAACTTGCATTATTGTTGTGGGCTATTGAAAAGTAATTATTGAAGATACTACGTTCTAATCACCCTAGACAAACTGGTAACAAAATTCCTTTCTCAGTGTTACTGATGATTTTGAAACTTTCTATAGATTATGAGGTGAACACTCATTAAGAATTTCAGATAAAAGTAGATTATACAACGTTTTCTCCTCAATCGTAATCAGTTAGTTACCGACTCAGCTGTATTTGTTCACGAAGAATTGTCGAAAGTTTAGTATTCAATTGTTGTCCGAGTTGGTTGTTGAATAACAAAATTTTGAAAAAATGTATTCCTGTGTTTGCGGAAAATCTTTCACACGTAGTGACAATTTAAGTCGGCATCAGCGAGATAGTTGCCGTGGGGGACCATCTAAAAAAAGAGTGATGTTCGACGTTGAAGATGCTACTCCAAGTGATAATCAACAGCTAGAGATTGTTCCTGCTTCGAGAGATAATCAACAGCGTGAGATTGTTCGGACAGGACCTTCAGCGAAACGTCTAAAAACGAGTAGTGGTGAATCTTTTGTGCTGCCTTCTTCTAATAGGAAACGGGTGATATTACCCGATGAAGATTCCATTTCAAGTTATCAACAGGCAGGGCCTTCAAGTAAACGGGTGAAGAAAAATGATAATGAACTCTATAAGTGCGAAAGCTGCAATTTGACAATGCCGCATTCTAGAATCACTGCCCACAATAGAACACTGGTACATAAATCAAATTCATGTGTTGATTTGGGTACTGGTGTACAACTGATACGAAGTGCATTCAAGTGTCGTATTGCTAGTTATAGAATTGAAAGCAAGAATGCCCATTCTGAATATACCAGCTTTTTTAATGAAATTGAACATAGAGTAGTTGATCTATTAGGAAACATCATTGAACAGCACAACGCAGTCAAAGTGAATATGGGGGTCTTTGGGAACTATGTGCTCCAAACCCAGGAAGTGGCAGACATCAAATCATTCAATACATCGAATCGAATTGTTGATCTATCCAGCGATATGAATGAATTATTCAACACTTTCCGAGATATCACCATTGCTCAAACAACAGAATTTGAAGAACGAGACTCAGGTTTGTAGTTATATTTTTTTTTAATGAAAAATAATTTAAACATTTGTTTATCTCATAGATAGCAATAATACTAGACGGTAGACTATTGATTGATAATGATAATTAAAAATCACCTTATTCAATTTTCCATAAACATGCCCTTACAATAGGCATTTTGGTAATGAGTATTCAACAGAAAACAACTACTACTCCATACGACCGTTGAGTTATATCTGTTTGATACTCGGCAAATTTTTCTACAAATAACAACTTTGCAATGTTTTTTTTTAATACAAAGCTGAATTCATTTTTCGATTAAAATGGGGAACACCTACGTATCGGTTTTATAGTATTGAATAAGACTTGAGAAAACTTTGACGAGTATCAAACTGATATAAAAGGTGTCGTTAGTAACCTCTTGTGAAAAATTATTTATAGATTTTTTGGTAAAAGATTGTATTACATTATAGATTTTTCACTAATTCTTTTATCTGTTGGTTTCAGGATGGAGTTGTGACAAAATTTTATTTCTCGAAGTGAATGTGAATAAGTATACCCCCCTCGGTGGATCGTCGTACATAAAACTACCGCGATTTATTGAGACAAAAAGGGCCGTTATTAATGTGAAGAATGAAGACCAGTACTGCTTTGTGTGGGCCATAACATCGGCATTATTTCCTGTAGATGCTAGAACATCAGAAGTGTCATCATATCCGCACTATTCCACGGTCTTGAACATAACAGGTATGAATTTTCCAGTCGCAATTAAAGATATAAAATTATTTGAGCAATTGAATGATATTTCAGTTAATGTCTATGGATTAGAATCCAAGTTCGAAAATGATAAAGTCAAATATGAGGTTGTTGGTCCATTACGATATTCTCAAAGGAAACTAGCAAGGCATGTCAATTTGTTGCTAATCACAGATGATGCGGGAAATAGTCATTACACTTGGATAAAGAATTTGTCGAGGTTGGTGTCTACCCAAATTAATGCTCGTAAAGACGCAAAATATTTTTGTGATGGGTGTTTATTATATTTCTCGAACGAACGGAAACTTTTGAACCATCAAATGCGTGATTGTAATCATGTTTATACAACAACGCCTCAAACCGATTTTAAAATAAATAAATATGGGAAAACGGTGGCTGGTAATAAGTTGATGTTTGAAAGTTTCGAAAAACAAATGAAGGTACCATTTGTGGTATACGCAGATTTTGAATCTGTTTTAGAGCCCATTCAAACAAGTGAACCAAACCCAGAATTCTCATACACGAATAGAACTTTCAAACATGCACCATATTCATTCGCATATCTGATAAAGTGTTCTTTCGATGATGGCTTATCAAAATTTGTTTCATACAGACGAGCTGATGCTGCAAAGGTGTTCACATTGCGTCTTGAAAATGATTTGAAGAATATTTATAATCAACATTTGAGATATGTGTAACCAATGCAGGATCAAACTGCGGAAGAGGAGTATGAGTTTAATAATGCTACCATATGTGGTATATGTGAAAAGCCATTCACAGATGGGGATGTCAAAGCCCGCGACCACTGTCACCTCAGCGGAAAAAAAAGATTTCCTGCAACGCACTCTGTATGTAACTTGAACTTTAAACTTCCGAATTTCATCCCCATTGTATGTCACAATATGAGTGGTTACGATTGTCACATGTTTATTAAAGAATTGTATGGGGAAAATGATAAGATTGATGTTATCGCTCAAACGAAGGAAAAATATATTTCATTCTCAAAAAATGTCTACACACATAGCTATATTGACAAAAAGGGTTTGACGCAAAAGCACTTTTTGAAAATGAGATTTATAGATAGCTTCAAGTTTATGTCAAGTTCACTGGAAAATTTGGGAAATAATTTGATTGATGAGCAATGTGTAGAATTGTTGAAGCATTTTCCCGATGTAAATAAATTTAATTTGATGAGAAAAAAAGGTGTTTTTCCTTATAGTTTTGTAGATAACATCAACAAGTTGAATGTTGGCTCTTTACCAACTAAAAATCAATTCTATGACAACTTGAATGAAGAACATATATCTGAAAGAGATTATTTGAGGGGCTAAGCATGTTTGGAATCTATTCGAGTGTAAGAGTTTGGAGGACTACTCGGATTTATATTTAAAATCTGACGTACTACTACTATGTGATGTATTCGAAAATTTCAGAAGAATATGTTTAGATATATATAAATTAGATCCAACTCAATATTACACCGCACCGAGTCTAAGTTGGGATGCTATGATGAAATATACAGATGTAGAGTTGGAACTTCTTACCGACATAAAAATGATAAATTTTTTTAAAAAAGGGATACGTGGGGGAATAAGTCAGTGTAGTGAAAGGAAGCACATTGCAAATAATAAGTATTTACCAGATTTCAACCCTAACGAACCAACATCATTCATTTCGTATTTGGATGCAACCAATCTTTATGGTCATAGCATGTCACAACCGTTACCCACAGGCGAATTCTCGTGGTTAGCTAGTGAAGAAATCACAAATTTGGATATAATGAATGTGGCAAATGATGGTTCATATGGATACGTTCTCGAGGTTGATATTCATTACCCGCAAGAGCTGCATGATCAACATGCAGATCTTCCTTTTCTAGTAGAAAGTATTATCCCACCAAATTCTAAATGCAAAACACCTGAATTAATTCCAAATTTAAACGACAAGCATAGATATATAGTACATTTTAAAACTCTGAAAGAGGCCCTAAACAATGGTTTAATTGTAACGCATATTCATAGAGTATTGAGATTCAAACAGTCATGTTGGATGAGGCCTTACATTGATCTCAATACCCAAATGCGAAATAGATCAACCGATAAGTCGGAAAAAGATTTCTACAAGTTGATGGTGAATTCGGTTTTTGGTAAGACTTGTGAAAACGTGGATAAAAGAGTGGATGTGAGGCTTGTCACACATTGGCAAAATATTCGAAAGAAATTGGGGGCTGGTGCTCTCATTGCACGACCGAATTTAAAAAACTGTGAAATTTTTTCCGAAAATTTTGTTGCTATCGAAATGAGTAGAATAAAAGTGCATTACGATAAACCATTGTATTTGGGTTTCTGTATTTTAGAATTATCCAAGACTGTTATGTACGACTTCTATTATAATTGCCTGAAGAGAAACTTTGGGCAGAATATCTCTCTCATGTACATTGTACACTGACACGGACTCATTAATTCTAAGAGTGCAAACAGAAGATTTTTATGATTTCATGAGAAATAATATAAATAGATTCGATACATCAAATTATTCTGGAGATAACAAATTCAGCTTACCAGTTACACCCTCAGTCTTGGGTAATTTCAAAGATGAGTTTCCCAATGATCCGATAATTAGTTTTTAGGGAACAGGTGCCAAAGCGTATTATGTACAATCTGTCGAAAATGATGTAAAAAGAGCCAAAGGAGTAAAAAAAGCTGTTATAAGGAACCAGTTGACACCTGATGACTATAAAAAAATTGTTGAGAACGGTGGTAAAATTTTTAGAAAAATGAGTTCGTTCAGAAGCATATCACATGATATGTTCACCGAAATGCGAAATAAGGTAGCCTTGTCGTATAATGATGATAAACGTTTTATAATACCTAATACAACACATACACTTCCGTGGGGGCATATCGACATCACTTTTTATCAAAATGACCCTAATGAAAATATTCGTTTATGTGATCAAATAGTTGAATCATTTCCTGATGAATCCAACATGGATCCTGAAAGTAGATTGGATTATCTAATCACATTACTAAATGCTGAATTAGGTGAATAATATCATTCAAAAAATACTCAATAATTTTAAGAAAGACTGGAAAATTCTTATTTGCTATATCCACAAACATAAAGCAAGATTTACCAGACCGAATGCAAATACTTACTTATCCTACCCGATAACACAATTTTTCCAAAATCACCGCTACACTCATCTACTTTTGTGAAAAAATTCGATTAATCATAATAGCTGTGAAAAAAATGTTCAATCAGAAATTATTAAGAGACTATTTTTAAGAGGAAGTTACGGCACTGCATTCTGGTAGACCTTTTTTTATAGTTTGGAGGAATATTTCATGCACTTTCAATAATTCGTAGTAGCTGGAAAAAAATCTTATCCTCATGTTTTTTTGTATTCTGATGTTATAAAAATCTTATCCTCATGTTTTTTTTTGTATTCTGATGTTATTTTTATTTACACATTTCAACCATTTTTATCTATTTTTGTATGTATATATCCTTGTTTACACGAAGTTACTTACGACATCTACAGTCGTTAGTGGAAACTTAATTTACAGTATGTTCGTTGTTTTTTGTATTTTGACAAAAATGTTTTTATTTATATCATTTATATTTTTTTATATTTATTTATTGTATAAAACATAAATGGTTTTCATATTCTATTCATGCTTTTGTCAACAAGAATTGCTTCGTCAGACAATAAAGTATATATCGATTGATTTATTTGGGGTTATGGTTATATATAACAAAGAATTTTTTTGGAATACCATCAGTACAGATCTGTTAGCTCCGGTGGAGAGATGAATAATGTAATTGACAAATTTGGACGCAAGAGACGATGTAACAACGCATCGAGTGCACGTCAACCTATAAGCAATGGTTTCAAACAGACAAAAGATGGGCAATATGACATGATGGGAAAGCGATTGCAGAACATTGGTCAACCTATAGATGATGGAGATTGTGTAACGCGAGCATTCCTCGAAGATAAAATAAATGAAATGAATCAACTGACTCTTGCAACTGTGCAAGCTTCGGCTTCAGCTATGCAGAGTGGAGTAGATTCATCCATTGCAGAGATTTGGAAAGATGAAAAAAATTTAATTTCATCATTATATACACATAAGCTACAAACAATAGTGGAGAAGCAAGAACGTCTTTCCACAATCATGAAGGTCATTGTACAGGACTCGGATAGATACTCATATTTATTCAAGAAGCTTCATGGTATAGAAGGGAGACAAGTAGAGCAGAACATTCCAAGTGATTTATAACTACACAATTATGTAAAATATAAAATTCCCCTATGATTTTATTCAATATATTTATACTCAAATAACAAACTGCGGTTTTTTTTTCATTTTATTAATAATTTCTAATATTACAAAAAAACAGCATAAGGAAACAAGTGAGCTTCATTTTTGAAAAGTATTTTCATAGAATCACACTGGAGCACTATTTTCGATCCAAGAATTGTGTTCATTGGAGAATCCTAACCACTTCACATAAACCTTATTTCCCTTTTTCTTCAATACCTTCTCAACAAGGTATACATCGGGATTGTGTGTTTTCTGAATTTCTTTCTCATAAAAACAACCTTTAATGGGGTTTTAATCCATGTCTTCGAGAATATATGTTGGGGGGTATGTTCCGTCTTCCCCTCACGTTGTAAATATCTATAATTATTTGTTGTTTATTTGATTACTTGTTTATTTTGTCCCTTCGAATATATCGCGAATATGACTGTGTTTTCCCACTCTTACTGGACTATTATTTGCTCGCGCATCCCGGGCTTCGGTAGTGAAAACGCTGGCAGAAAAATGCGACCACTCTCTCGTCCCTCACTACGAATACCTGTGCCGGTACCTGTGCTTTCTGCTCTATGATTTTGGACGAATTTTACCCGACTCGAGTCTCTGGAGGAAATAACCAAGGTAAGGAAACCACAGTCTCGATAAACCCCTTTTACAGTCTGCTAAATTATCGAATCGGAAACATGGTCCTTACGAGCCAAAATATCGTGTTTTCAAATTGAAAATTACCGTGGTTGATTTATTTTCTCTCGAAAAAAGATTTAAATATTCAAGTAAACACAAATAATCTCATTATATTTTTCATTTTGGGGTTTTCATTTGGTTGCAACTCTCTACAAGCGCTCTCATTGATTCATATCAATACGAATTGATATTAGTGTCCACAATCGATTTTTTTTTGCTATACAAAAAACGGAAACTCTTATCAGCGGATCGGGCAGGTTGGTCGAATTCAGCGGCGATCTGCATAGAAATAATATTGAATTGATTTGTTGAATTTATTTCTCGGGATAATCGCCAATTTGGCTTCGTGTGATTCTACTTCTTCACATTTTGTTCTCAATAGTAAAAAAAGAGTCTTGAACTGTTCAGATAATTCATTAGAACAACAGAATTGTTGGGTACAGTTCCTTTTTTGTTGATTGTGAGTTACAAAAAGGGGGTTCTGAGTGCTCAATAAGGTTGTTTATGCTCATTAGAAAATTATAGTTGAAAAAATCTATATATACGAGGTCATTATAAGATACAAATTCATTATTTTCTTTCGAAATTTTTGAACTTTATTTTGGGATTCATTTATTTCTCCGGCATGGCGGCGGCGAATAAGATAAAACAATGCAAAGCAATGCAACAAATAAGCATTGATCGGATGAGTGATTTGGCAGCAATGGCCGCTGCTGCAAAAACTGCTCCTGACCTTCACTCACTATTCAAAGCTCGTTTTACTCATTTAGAAGATATTTATCAAGACTTCGAAAGTCAAAACTCTACCCTCGTTCCGTTACTCATAGCAGCGGATACATATAATAACGATGAATTCAAAGCCGTGTCTCGAGACTTTTATCAGGATTATTATAATGCCAAAGCAACTTATGCTCTATTGTTCGAGTCACGCATTGATTTGAATACTTCCAGTGTTTCGGTTTCTAGTCACGTAAAACTCCCAAAAATTGAACTTGTAAAATTTGATGGTAACTTGAAGCACTGGAAAACATTCATTGATATGTTCAAAAGTTTGGTACATAATAATCAGTCGTTGACAAATGTCGAAAGGTTCAATTATCTCCTTTCTTCTCTATCTGGTCCCCCCTTATCTCTGGTCAAATGTAATCCAGTCACGGACGCAAATTATATCGTTGCTTACGAGTCTCTCGTAAAACGGTTTGACAATAAACGCCTTCTAGCCACTACTCATTATCTCGAATTGGAAAATGCTCCAAGTATCCCTGATAATCGTGTCACCTCTCAAAATCTGCGAAAGTTACTAGATACATTCACCGAAAATATTTCTCCCAGGCGATCTCTTCATACTCAAGTGAAATCATTTGTCTGTTCCGTCTGTCATGCTGATCATCCTATTTACAAATGCCCTCAGTTTTTGTCAATGAATTCTAGAGACCGATATAATATGGTAAAAACGCAAAAATGGTGTGTGAACTGTCTTGGGTCTCGACATGTAATCAAAGATTGTTCTTCTAAGTCACATTGTCTGACATGTGGACAGTGTCACCATACTCTCTTGCATTTCCACGACGTCCCTGCGTCCTCTGATCGAAACCTTCAACCACCAACGCCCCCCTCAGAGGGATCTTCTTTTAATCGTTTCCCGACCGCAAATGCTCTCCTGAATGTTCAAGCGTCCACTCATAAGGATCGAAGGGAGCAAACTTCTCATTTATCCAGAGTTGCTGCCACTCCCAATATGACCGTCTTGTTGTCTACCGCACTCATTGAAGTTCTGGATGCCAGCGGATCCTATCAAAAGGTTCGGGCATTGATAGATACCGGTTCTCAAATAAGTATCATCAGTCAAAAATGTTGCAATCGACTTGGATTGAATTTTCGGAAAAAAAATATTTCTTTGAGTATTCAAGGTATAAGCGATATGAATTCATCTGCTTCTAAAGCAGTTCCACTTCAAATCCGACCTTGTACTAGCCCTGAGCCTGTCCTCCAGTGCAGCGCCATAGTGATGTCTACAGTTTGTGATTCCATGCCCAATTATAATATTGATGCCAGAAATTGGTCTCATCTCTCGAATCTGAAACTGGCAGACCCTCTCTTTCATACCCCTAGCAGTGTTGACATCTTACTTGGTGCCGATATCTTTCCTCTCATTTTCGAAGGTGGCCGACTCTCTGGCAATACCAATGAACCCAGCGCATTCCCTACGATTTTCGGGTGGATTCTCATGGGTACCGTGCCTGGTCAGTCTGGGTCCCACTCCGTGAACTCATTCTACTGTTCATGTGACCCCCCTCTTGAAACTACTATTAAGCGTTTCTGGGAAATCGAAGAGGTTCCCAGAATATGCAATTCCACTCCAGAAGATGACCTTTGCGAAAGCATCTTCACATCTACTCTCTCTAGAACCTCTTCAGGTAGGTTCATTGTAACACTTCCGTTTCGTGCATCTGAACCACTTTTTCCAAAATCCCGCGAAATTGCTCTTAGGCGTTTTTTCGCCCTCGAGCGCAGGCTTCGGAAGGAACCCCATTTGACTCAACAATATTGTGAGTTCATGCAAGATTATCTCGTTCAACGACACATGTCTCTCATTGACGAATCCCAAGACACAACTGATGGCTACTTCATTCCACATCACTGTATACTTCGCCCAGGGAGTGCGAGTACCAAACTCAGAGTGGTATTTGATGCCTCCGCGAAGGCCTCTAATGGCACGTCCCTCAATGACACTTTGTTAACTGGACCCAAATTACAGAGTGATTTAGCGACACTCCTGCTCAATTTCAGAATGCATCCTATTGCTCTGATAGTCGATATTCGTCAAATGTACCGGCAGATTCTTGTGTCAGAGCCTCACAAAAAATATCAAAAAATTCTGTGGCGATTTTCTCCCGATCAACCCGTCCAAGAATTTATTCTGAATACTGTTACTTATGGTATTAGTTCTTCCCCCTTTCTTGCCATAAGAACCCTTCTTCAGCTTGCCGATGAAGAAGACCAAGCTTTTCCCCTAGCTGCCGCGGCCATACGTAACTCCTCTTATGTGGATGATGTCGTAATAAGTTGTAAGTCCTTAGACGACGCTCAATCTCTGAAATCCCAATTAACTTCGCTTCTTCACAAGGGAGGATTCGAACTGCACAAATGGAATAGCAATCATCCCGCTTTGCTTTCTCCCGAGAGTTTAACAACTTCTACATGTCTCGATTTTGATAACTGTTGCCCTGTTAAAGTGTTGGGTTTACAGTGGAATTCTTCTCTTGATGTTTTCACATTTAGTATATCGTGCCGAAACCTACCTTGTACCAAGCGCAATATTCTCGCTGAACTTGCTCGAATTTTCGACCCTCTCGGGTTCCTTAGCCCTCTAATATTGTTCGCAAAAAGACTTATTCAACTCCTATGGACGCTTGGAATAGGTTGGGATGACCCTCCTCCCTCTGATGTTGTGGATAATTGGAATAAATTCCAATCCGAACTTTCGTCTCTCTCGAATATAAACATATCTCGACATGTCTTTCAACTCTCCTCTCCCGCTTCATGTACTCTTCATGGGTTTGCGGATGCCAGTGAGCAGGGTTACGCAGCGGTTATATATTGTCGATATACCGCGGTGGATGGCCCCTGTATTCGACTGGTTTGTGCAAAGGCGAAAGTATCCCCTTTGAAAACTATCTCTATACCTCGGCTCGAATTATGCGCAGCAACACTTCTCTCTGATTTGTTTTCATATGTACTCCATATTTTTCGTAAAAACATGATTGTTGAGGAATATTTGGCTTGGTCTGACTCCTCCACTGCTCTCTGTTGGATTCGCTCCTCTCCACATAAATGGAAAACTTTCGTGAGCAATCGCGTCACTCACATTCATGAAAAATTGTCTCCAGATACTTGGCGCTACGTGCCGTCAGATCTAAATCCTGCGGATTGCGCCTCTCGAGGTGTTTATCCCTCTCAGCTCCTCGACTATTCCCAATGGTGGGCGGGCCCCTCATGGCTTCTCCAGCCACCGTCAAATTGGCCCTCCTCCTCTCGCGCCTTACAAGTAGACCCTGACTGTCACGCTGAGGAAAAAAAGATTGTACTCTTAACCCAAGCCGAAATTCATTTTGTGGATGCTCTCTTGAACCGGTTCTCATCATTTGCGAAGATCCAACGAATAAGAGCGTATGTGAGTCGTTTCATTGATAATTGTCGCCTTCCTCGTGCTCAACGGAACTTGTCTTATCTCACTTATCAGGAACTCCACCAAGCTTCGCTCTTAGTAGTCAGACACGTTCAGAGTTCAGAATTCCATTCTGAAATTTCTTGTCTTACCTCAGGGAAGCTTCTGAATAAATCCCTACGTAAATTGAATCCTTTTCTTGATGAATCAGGTATTTTGAGGGTGGGTGGTCGTTTGGTTCACTCTCATCTATCATATGATCAGCGACATCCCTGTTTATTGCCCAGTCATCACCGACTTACGGAACTAATCGTAGAGAATACTCATCGTCGGTATCTTCACCCGGGGTTCCAATGTCTCCTCCTTCAACAGTACTGGATACTTTCCGCTAAACGAGTCATTCGAAAAATTATCTCCAAATGTTTAATTTGCTGGAAACAAAATCCAGTTACTGCCCAGCCCCCTATGGGTAACCTCCCCTCTCTACGAATTTCTCAGATAAAGGCTTTCTCCGTCGTTGGTGTCGACTTCGCAGGACCTTATAAAATTTCGCTTGGCCGATATCGCGGGTCTAAAACACACAAATCGTATATTTGTCTTTTTGTCTGTTTCTCGTCCAAAGCTCTACACTTGGAGCTTGCCACTGATTTGTCTACGGACACCTTCCTAGCAGCGCTGAGGCGCTTGATATCTAAACGTGGCCGAGTCACAAAAATAATGAGTGACAATGCTACAAATTTTGTAGGGGCTTCTCGAGTTCTAAAACTCATGCAGAATGCAGCTCATCAGGAGCTCATCAAGTGGGAGTTTATTCCTCCTTCCAGTCCCCATTTCGGAGGATTGTGGGAGGCAGGCGTAAAATCCGTCAAATCTCATTTGTCCAGAGTGGTCGGTGACCAGATACTAACCTACGAAGAGTTTAATACTTTCCTCGTCCAGATCGAAGCCGTTTTGAATTCCAGACCAATCTGTCCTATCAGCTCAGATCCAAATGATTTATCGGCCCTAACTCCTGGTCATTTTTTGACTCTAGAGCCGTTAAATTCTCCCCCCGATGAAAATTTAATCTCGTTAAACTTAAACAGACTGAGCCGGTGGCAGATGGTTCAGCGTCTGGTTCAGGATTTATGGTCTCGTTGGAATCGAGAGTACCTGCACACTCTATTTCAGCGGCATAAATGGACTGAACCCAATGCAAATCTTAACATCGGCACTCTAGTTCTCGTAAAAAATGACAATCTACCTCCCTCATGTTGGCAGCTTGGCCGAATAATTGAACTACATCCCGGAGCCGACGGTGTTGTGAGAGTTGTTACTTTGAAAACTCCTCAAGGTGTCTTAAAACGCTCAGTGGTGAAGGTCTGTCCTTTACCCCTCAGCGACCCCCTCGTAACTTAAAATACTATTGCATTTTGGTGGGCGGTTATGTTCCGTCTTCCCCTCACGTTGTAAATATCTATAATTATTTGTTGTTTATTTGATTACTTGTTTATTTTGTCCCTTCGAATATATCGCGAATATGACTGTGTTTTCCCACTCTTACTGGACTATTATTTGCTCGCGCATCCCGGGCTTCGGTAGTGAAAACGCTGGCAGAAAAATGCGACCACTCTCTCGTCCCTCACTACGAATACCTGTGCCGGTACCTGTGCTTTCTGCTCTATGATTTTGGATGAAATTTTACCCGACTCGAGTCTCTGGAGGAAATAACCAAGGTAAGGAAACCACAGTCTCGATAAACCCCTTTTACAGTCTGCTAAATTATCGAATCGGAAACAGGGTATGTGCTGTTAACCTTAACAATTTTGAATAATTCCGTAGTAAAGTTGGCTGTGAACCCTTTTTCGAATACATTCTTATATTTGCTGAGACGAACTACATCATTCACACTTAATTTGGGTCTTATAATCTTCTTCTTTTTCCTAGTAATTTTCAATTGTGTAGTTAGTTTCACATCAATGGGTTTCATACCAGTTGTACGATGTACTCTAGTATTATACCTAAATGTTATGGATGGGAGAATTCCCAACCATTTGTGGTTTCCATTCATCGAAAACTCTTTATATAACCAAGTTTTTATTGTTCTGATGACTCTCTCAGCCATGGCTGCTTTCATGGTACTGAATGTGGAATAATGCTTGATTTTGTATTGCTTCATCAATGCCGAGAAATTGTTATTATAAAATTCCTTTCCATGATCACTCTGTATATTTTTTGGGGCATACTGGGCATCTTTCAAAATCATCTTCATAGCATTTGTTACCGCTACACCAGTCTTTGTTTTGACAGCCCTTGTCCATAAATATTTCGAATAACAATCTATAACCACCAAAACATATCTATGACCGTTATTATATTTTGCATATGGTTGAAGCTCAGCAAGATCAATTTGCCATAAATCTCCAAAACCTTTAAGAATGGTAGCTCTTCTTTGGAAGTAACTCAACAACAATTTGTTGTTTGATATTCCTTGCCATAGTGGGGTGATTTTTTTCCAATAACCTTCGCATAACACTAAATCATACACTGTTTCTTCATCATTCTGCTTCCCTAATATATAATACCCTCTTCACGGAGTTCTTCGAATATGGATATGATCTCATTATCATGACCAGTGTGCCCACTCGCTTTTGAGGCCACCAACAATCGTAGACGATCCACCAATTCTTTAGGTTTATTCCAGTAGACATAGTTTTTCGCTTTTGATGTATATACCTTTTGCAATTTCTTTCGTATGATACCTTTACCACTTGTCTTGGATTTGTTGATGATGGAATTATTTATAGATTTCATTATTGGTTTTATCACATTCCGATATTTTTTCGACGTTTTATATTTAATTCCATTTTTTACTTGGTGTTGCTTATATATTACCCTTGTTAAAGCTAATATCTCAGCATAAGTACGACGAACGGTTTTTTGAGAAATATTAAATTATAAAGATCCGAACTGCCCAAATATTGATGTTTTTGCAATTTACCATCCCAAAATGATATATTTCCATCTTTGAAGCGAACTTCTAATTTACCCATTTTCAGTGTTTGCGATGAAGGATCTGTACGAATACCATATATAATATCATAAGCGGTATTACCATTCTGAAGATTTTGCAGATGTTTCGCCACTTCTGAAACATTATTTTGTTTGTCAACGTTGGATGATTCAAAATCTGAAGAGCTGATAAGTGATGTGGGTGTATTGAATAGAGTAGATGTTCCCATTTCATAATCATCCAATTCCAAATCCTTGATGCTTCCATTATCGGAAAACGATGAGGAAGATAACATATCACTGTCTAAAGATTTGTTTCTTTTTATTAGAGTGCTCGTTGGGATATGTGACGCGATTGTAGGGGGAGACATGGGTTGTTGTGGTTTTACAGCAGACAAGACATTCAGAGGTCTGGTTATAGGCTCATAGAGTTTTTCAATTACTATTTTTTCTTCCAAATTTCCACTTTTGATAGAGTTGAATTTTTCTCGTACAGCTTCTGTCGCTTGAACTAACTGACGCTTTATATTCATTTTAGCTTCTGCACCTTCATCTCTCAAAGTGTTCATTTTTTTTCACGTTATTGAAGTAACCTCGACAAAATTCAAAGACTGATTGAACATTTTTCATGTTACATCATGGGTATATGAAGCTATCGAATCCTTTGCGGTACCTTCCTTGATGTACTTTGCTATCTTTATCTATGACTAGAAACCCAAACTGATCATTCCAACACAGTATACACATCATTTGAAATTCTTTGAATGTTAAATCAGGTGACACATGATCTGAAAAGATGTGATGTAAATTAGTTTCATCCTGCTTGAATATGACTATAAAGTTGGCATTATCTCGCACCAGCTGCTTGGGAACTCGTGAATAGGTTTGTGCAAGATAGAAACAATCCACATTTTTGTGGCGCCCCATACAAAAATATGATCTGATAATTTCTTGTTTTTCACAAATCACATCATCAAAAATGAATACTGAATTCGGCTTAGCTTCAGAAGGTTGCACAATATCTACATTATCGGTGAATGTGAAAAAACCCAATCCCTCTATTGGTGCCAATACATGACGCAAATACTCATATTTGGGTTGATTCAAAGACTTTGAATAGAGATACACATTCTTAAAACGTAATCCTTGTGGGTGTGTCAGTAGAGAAATCATAACATTAGTCTTGCCACAGTTTGATGGTCCTATTAACAATCCTCGAACAGAAGAGGGAAGAAGTGGTCCGTGTCGTAATGATTTTTTTCCATCCAACCCACCACCGATTCTATCATTTAAATTTTCTACTACTAATTCTTCTTCTTGCTTCACAATGCGCATTGTACAGAAGTTTAACACTGAATAATGATAAATATCACTACATCTACCATCATATAGTGCAAGTGCAAAATCATAAATCTAGTATTCTATCAACATTGTAAAAAAACTGTAAATGATTTTCACGAAGGTTTTGTGGGAGGGGTGGGGTTTGTTGAACCTATGTACAAACCTTTGACAAAAAGTATAGTAGAAAAAAAATCTCAAACTGAAATAAAAAAAGTATCATAAAAAAATTATTTTCCCATATAAAATGCATTGGAATTGCATCAAACTTTGTGTGAACCTTTGCTCCAACCTTTGATTCAAAGTATGGTAGAAAAAAAATCTAGAAAGAAAATCAATTTATCATCTGGCATGTGTGAATTTTTGATTAATGTACTAATGATGCAACTATTAGAAAACAGACGAACACTCATTAGGATTTCCATTTAGGAATACCGAGAAAATTAGTGAGAATTACATTTAGGAATACCAAGCAAATTAGGTCATTAAGTCTCACTAATAGTTCACCTCCATGAGTTAGAATAAATTGAGTAGGAATCCGCACATCAATATCATTCTCCTCACGAAAACAACAAGATGTCAACACTCATCGTTTATGCAGAGGCAGACTCAACTACGGAGTCGGGGGATGTCATGGATTTTGGGAGTGGACCACTTCAAGTTGATGAAGTGAGTTCATCTGGAGCGGATCATTTGTCATACGTCGCTTTCCTGTGGCAATACGGCTCCGAGCACCAAGATCCTAATGCCATTGTGGAGTCCTCTTCTGATGGGGAATTCGAAGATGATGAGGAGGACTACAATATGTACGATTATGACGTACATGGGGAAGGTGAGCCAGGTCCTCTGAATTTTTCAGATTCAGACATAGATGATCCAAACGATAATGAGGTAATATCTATATCCTCGGACACAGATGAATCCACCATGGACATGTACGACTATGGTGTACATGGCGAAGATAGCGAATTAATTTCGATATCCTCAGATACTGACGATTACGACTCCGACGCCACCATCGAATTGTGATCGCTGAGATTCCCACCTCATCATCCCATATGAACATCCATGGGATGAAAAAAAAGATAACAGTCCTTCTCAGGACTACAAAAAGAACCCACAAACATTTGCATACCACACAAAATCTATGTGGTTTGAGATACGAATGCTTCTTTTCACACATTGCGTAAACTATTTTCCATTTTTTTTTCAATTCTGTGGGTTATGTCAAATACATACATGTTGTGTAAAATCAAATATATATTTTCACTGTTTTTCCATCATCCCCCCCTTTTTTTTTGCTGAAATAGAAAAAAAATCCCAAAGTCAATTCTGCTACATACATCATATTTCCACAAAGCTAATTTTGGAGGTATCATTGAAATTCAATATCATATTCAAGGGAAAGTTTTGTTATTATTGAAGACAGACTATTTAAAAACTCATTACTCAAATTCCATGATGGAATAATTTTTTGAATTACGGTACACCAATACCTCATTACAATATAATAGGGTGTTGAAGGAAAAGTTTAGAAATTATTGAAGACAGACTATTTAAAAGTTCGTTACTCAAATTCCATTATGGAATCATTTTTTTTGAATTATGATACACCCAAGACCTCATTACAATTTAATAGGGTATTTAGGCAAAAGTTTTTTGTAATTACGAAAGACTGAATATTGGAAAGTAATCACCTTTAATGGTATATAAAAAGGTGTAACAACCTATTCTCAAACAGTTTCATATTGTAAATACTCTGTGATAAGTTCAAATATATTTTACAAGTTCGAACAGCTAGGTGAGTGAATTTTTTCTATTGAAATTGATAAATATTTTCATGAATTTTACAATGTCATCTCTTCCCAAAGTGGACTTGGATAAAATCAATTTTGTGATCAATGCGAAAGTGACAGTTTTTGAACAAAGAGTGATATCATCACTTCCGATAAATAAGGCTTTCCACATAAATGATATGAAAATTTGTGCTACTCGATTCGGTCGATCTATTTTGTTAACGTTACATGATGATTCTAAAAATGAATTATTCAGATCGTGGTTACCAAGATACATTGCTGATCAATTCTCAAATGATGATGTTACTTGTATTAATTCTGCAGGTGGCAAGTATACCATGACATATTTGGGGCAGAGTAAACAAGCCCTTATGGGTTTGAGGACTCGTTCTCTGATGAAATTCGACTTGATTGAATAAACTCAATACAGTCCACTGTTTCTATTTTAATTATTGGGAAGGGGTAGTATAGTAATTTGATGTAAAAATATGGTTATTTCTATAGAAAAAATCACTCACTATATATATTTGATCTGAAAGTTTTAATCTCCAATGTGAGTATAATCAAATAACTTAAATTTACATATTTACAATTATCCATTTGTTTCAGATTGAATATGTCGATGCTCTACTCTAGTGAACATTGGCCTGAAGCCACCAACTTGAACACAGCTGTTGAGAGATTGCGATCTTATTTGGGTGATTTATGTTGGGATGCTGCCCATTCAATAAACTATGACTTAAGGATTTGCTTCAATGAAGATGAAATCAGAAGATGTCAACAAGATCAAGAGAGGTATAATGCTGGTGCAACACTTTGTGATGAATTTACTGGGGGGTCCATAAATTTGCACAATTTCTGCGAAAAGATGGTCGAATATGACTTGAAACGTTTTCTTCACAATTTAATATGATATCTACCTGATGACATCATCCAGAATTATCAACTTTATGATCATGTTGATGAAGATACCGATGAAGGGTATAGCACAGATGTATAATAATGAAAATAAAACAAAATAGTTTTCAAAAAAAAAAATGTGTTTTATTCATTCAATCAGTCTGTAACAATTCAATCATTCACAATATATAAAAAATGTAAAGTTTTCAATACGAATTACGAACAGAACCATCCAATGCATTGTATGCTATTACTGCATCATGTATAATTAGAGCATATACTTTAGTATTTTGTGGAAATTTTACTTTTCTTGTTTCAAACTCCAGCTTGATATCAACCGTGGATGATTTGGTAGCAGTTGGTTGATGCGAGCAATCAATGATGAATAATGGGTTGTTCTGAAACTGCACAATGTCCATGAGTGGTTCGCTCATATCTCTATCATAGTAACTACGTTGAAAATTTTCATATGCATAATAGGCTGAGGAATAAAGTTTTGTTCCAAAGTCTAAATTCCAACGCTCGTAAGGATACACTTCAGAGTTCAAATAAACTCGAATATTGTTTATATCAGCATTTATGAATTTTGTTGCATCCATTTCTCTGTTCTCAGACACATTTGTATTTTGAAAACCTATTATAATGAAACGAGGCGTTTCCAAAGCATTAGTGGTTTTGATTGCCCATATATCTGAAGATGTATCACGTAGTGAGGGCAATTCATAAAGATCCCACATACGATAAACGGACTTTATTCTTGAATTCAGCCCACTCTTGTTAATTTTTGTGAACAATTAGAGCTTCTGCTTGTCATCTGGTATAATATGCCTTATTTTCCACTCAATCTTCGTGATTTCCAAAGTCGCATCAACCTCTCCAATATATGAATTCTTGAATGAGCGGGCAATTATCAAAATAAGTTCTTGTTTAGGATTTAGAATACCTTTTCTGTAGTCCTCAGCGAAACCCATCAAATTTTTCAGTGGTAGCTTTCCATTGAATATGTTACTTCCTGCATCAAAAATATGTTGTTTTGTATTAGAAAGGCCCCATCCAGTAGTGAGAAGCGTGTGAGAGTATGATTGTCCAAATGAAATCATATTTTTCATGGTAGAAGTTACTCCCGGTTTTCGAACTATGGCAACTTGCTCACCACCCATTTCATAGCGAATTTCATCAAAGAGGAATGCCAAAGTGTTATTGGACAGATGACACGTCTTGTTTGGTTCGCTTGGTGTAAATTTTCCTTCAACATATATGAAACTGTCGGCAATATCGAGAATCACATCTTGATTATTGATAGCAATGCGGATTTCATCAGAGTTTTTAAATAGAGGTGATCCATAAGGTTTATAAGTGTGCTCATGTAAACTTATTAGTGAATGATCAATCACAGGTTCATCGAAAATATTAAACTTTTCACTATTTGCTTCTAGAACCATTTTTATTTCCGTATTCTGAGTCCGATTGATTTCAAGAATTTGAGATCTCTCGTAGACAATGTATGTCGTTGCTGCTCAGTATCTACCAGTGGAATGATCTTCTTTTTGAAAACTGCCTTATTTTTAGGAATATTCGATGAAGTAGTTTGATTTCCCGATATTATGTGCTGCTTCTGCTTAGTGTAGCAAAAACCCATCACATTCGTTAATTCAACTTTTTCAATTCCAATATGATTACTATTGATTCTTCACTTCCAAAATCGATCAATTTATTATTGTGATCCAATATGCGCACCGTAATGTTGTCAATAGACTGACGTCCTTCTGGGCTGACTGGCACATAAATAATGTTGTGAGGTTCTTTTGTGAGATTATAGCCAGGTTCAACATCTAGATCGAAAGAAAAGAATGTGATTCTCTTCATTATTTATGTAGGACCCCGAAATTATATTGCATTCCAAGCGGATAAGTCTCACAGGGACGATATTAACAGGAAATATGGATTGATGAGTTTTACTGTTGTCAAGCACCTGTTTTTTGAATCCTAGCAGTGGAGCTATTGAATTATCATGTCTCAAATCCACAAAATATTTGGATTTCAATATGCACTTGAATATATTATTGTTTGCTCGAAGTCCGAATAGATCATTCAATGCTGCAATATCGAATTTTTCATTCGGGAATAAGTCAGATGCAAGCTTTTGTTGCAGAAAATTATTTATTTCCTCAATCTCATATGCCCCATAAGGTACTTCCACAGTATATGATCTCTTTCCATGCACATCATCTGTAGGGATCTCGAAAGTAATTATGTTATTTTTTTCTGTAACATTGTGGATGGTGTTACAACCGTAGAACCCCAAAAGGCCCAATCCATAACGACTGTTTTTATCCAATTCAATGGGGGGGTAAAAGTTTGCACTCAATACACTGCTTCCAACAGCCTGAAGCTCGAACTTTCTTGACATCACTGACAACTTTCCTATAGCATCACATCAATTTATTGGTAGACAACATGAATGGAATAATTTACGTTTTTTAGAGGGTGAATTGTGATTTTCCATTTCATTTTTATTGGCACCAATATTACAATCATCAATGCTGCAATAACAACAGAATACTTTTTGTGGTGTGGATTCATTATTAACGGATTTGGTACCACTCCTCACCACATCATTAGTAGAATTATGTTCATAACTATATCGATATTTCAAAATATCAATATCATCTCGAAGATGTTTGGGAAGATTTTCCCAAACCAAAGCTATCTCATCAGCTGCACAAGAGATAATTACTTCTTTAGGCATATCTTCAAGTTGTTTTTTGCTCATTTTCAATAGGCTACGTAATCTTGAATATGCGATGAGAGAATGCCCCATCCTCTTGATAACCTCTCGATCCATTTTTTGTGTGAATTCCATGTTTTCAATTAATTTCAGGTGGTTGTGACAAAAACTTCAAGCATAAGTGACCACACACAACTGTATTGAATTTTTGTTGTCTTTCATAATTATACACAATTTTGAAGGGTGTGCTTGATTTTTTTTGAAAATAGTGAACTAGCTCGACTGGTGGTGGTAAATCTCCGAAACTGTCAAAATATTCAATAACTCGCCCATTTTTCTTGTATGCAACCCAATGCGTTCCTCGGCCACTAATTCCATCCAAATTAATGATGGCTGCCTCATATTTGTGACATGGTTCAGATGTTGGTAAATTGTCACGCGTGAATACACCTCGAAAATGTGGAATTTCCAACTGTTTGGCATAATGGGTCAACTCGATGTCGGTGAGAGGTTTGATGGGTAGGGCATCAATCAGTTTTTTGAAGGTTGTGGTTTCAGATAGAGACCGAGTCCTTTGCGATATGGTTTCAAGAATATACCACTCCCCCTTTTTCCTAATGCAATCGCTTCCATCTTCCTATTATGATAAGTAGCTTCCTTGAGATTCTCTCTACTCGCTTTCGCTGAATTAATAGCTTTTGCCACACCAGGAGCTGCACCTGATAAAGCACCCAATGCTGACAATCCTGCGAATATCGGTATTAGTGGTAAAATTCCACCCACTTTCGGAATAGGTATAATCCGCGGTGTACGGATCTTTTTCTTTCCTCCCGCTGCTTTCAGATATTTTCGAGCAGCTTCCAATGCTACTCGAGAGGCTTTCTTCATATCACTCGCTATGAATTTATCACCACCAGCCTTTTGTAATACATTCTTCACTTTTCGAACTATACCTGAACCAAAAGCAACCTTTTTCTTATTATTTTTTTGTGTTTTTGTTTTTTGTTGTGGTTTCTTCTTCTTCATGGTGTTCACTCCACAACCCATTCCATTATGTTGGTTACAAGTAGAGCAGCTGCTTTTTCACCAAAACTCGCGTCCTTCGATTGAACCCTATCCCAAGCAGCGTACTCTAGTTGTTTGTCTGCCTTATGCCTAGCTACAAGATTATCTGGATTCTTCAAATATTGCAAGTCATGTGCTTTACACGAATTATCCAACTGATTGATTCCTTGATCGTTACGAGCCAGCCTATGTTTCAACTTTGTACCAGGACCACAATAATTATATCCGGGAATATGTAATTCAAACGGTAGTTTATTTATGAGAGTATTCACAATCCCACGACCTTGCTTATTTGATCGATCGCTTTTACGTCTTCTCCGTATGATGATAGACATTTGAATGAGACACATTTCCTGTGTTCCAATGTAAAAATAAAAGAAAAAAATACAGTAAACAATTAGTTAAAAAACAGCTCACATTGTGCAATAAAAATATTTTCCCACCCAATCATTTGATTTTACATAAGTATTAACGAAATGTATCAATTTTATAATCAATATTAAGCTGCAAAACGTACATTACTAACAAAGGAATATCTTTTCCAGTCTAGAGTAATTAGAAACTGAAATTTCAAAGAAATACTTCTGATAGCCTTCGACAATAAAGAGGGTTTTTTTATAATATTGTACCGTAATATCTCTACCTACAAGCAGACATTTCATTGCATATAATCCTTAGATATTAATACTTCAGTAAGTCTACCAAAATGGAAATTTCTATGTGAAAAGAAATTGAAATATCCAACTACTCACAGGTTACGTTAGGTTAGGTTAGGTTGGGTTGGGTTAGGTTAGGTTAGGTTAGCCCCCTAAATCACTCCCCTCAGGTTAGGTTAGACCCTGGAATTCTAACATCTCTTAGGTTAGGTTAGGTTGGGTTAGGTTAGACCCTTAATCAATTTCCTCAGGTTAGGTTAGACCCTGGAATTCTAATAACTCTTAGGTTAGGTTAGGTTAGGTTGGGTTAGGTTAGGTTAGGTTATGTTAGGTTAGGTCAGGTAGGGTAAGGTAAGGTTAGGTTAGGTTAGGTTAGATGTCTAGTCACTTCCCAGGTTAGGTTCTAGTCACTTCCCAGGTTAGGTTAGATCACGGATTCCCTATCACAACCCAGGTTAGGTTAGGTTAGGTCAGATGTCTAGTCACTTAGGTTAGGTTAGGTTAGGTTAGGTTAGGTTAGGTTAGGTTAGGTTGGTCCGAGGGACTTGGGATAAACCCACTGCTCAAAAAAAAAGGTGGGTGTATCGAGGTAGGTGGCAACATCTACCTTTCCCAGGCTGGTGTGATGCGGAGACGTATAGCCTCTCCACCGGCAAGACCGTTGGGTGCCTACTCGTGGCCGGACTGTCTCTTACAGAACCCAATTGGATCTAGAGGGGGAATACTCGAAAAAAAACCCTCCTGGAGACACACATCTGGTGTGCAGGGATGGCGGACCCTGGGAGTTCTCTGGCCTATCTTACCTTTCTTCTTCTGGTCTTGGGTGAGATAACTTTAAACTTTCCCTAGGCCTTACTTGGCAAACTCTTGTTCTCTTCCGTCTTCTTTCTTACCCTCCACCTATCTTCGCCCAGGGAGTAAACCCTTCCAAAAATCCGCAACCTAAGGTGTCAAGCGACCCGTGCCGAGGGGTGAATGGCCAGGCGATATATGGTCTCTAACGGAGCCGGTGGGAAATTGGCGCCCTCCTGCTGTAGGAAGCCTTACCCCTGCACGCGGGGCTCTGCAGGGGCGGACTGAAATTTCCCTAGCTACTCGTGGGAACAATTATGGAGCAAAACCAAAAGACAAATAAAATGTACGAGTGGAATAGTGACATAGATCCGACCGTGCGCAGATCGTCTCTGGCACGAACTCCCACCAAAGCGGAAGCACAAAGGGAGGACATCTCCAAGACGCCACAGGGGAACCAAGGAGAGTACACACCAGAAGTAGTACTAATCGACGAAGATCAAGATACCCCCATCTTCAAACTAATAGATGAGACACAGGTAGAAGAAAAAAAGAGGAAGAGGAAACGGAAAGGGACTCCGGAGGAGGAGAGCAGAAAGAGAACGACAGTAGACGAAAAAGCGAGAGAGATCCTAAACCTAAAGAAAATGGTCGAAAAACTGGCCGACATGGGAGAACAGCTGATGACGCTTGTCAGGGACAACACCAACACTAAAGTGGACATAAAAAAAATGGCGAAGAGGATGAATATGGAGACAGGTCGCCTCAAGGAAGGAGCGCAATTCCTGGAACAGGTAGAGGAGATACTGACAGGGATGAGGAAGGAAAGCGAGAGAGAAGGACAAGAAACCGAAGAAGAAAAGAAAGAAGCTAAAAAAGCAGCAGACAAAATAGAAGAAATGGAAAAAACCATAAAGAAATTGGAAGAGGAATTGAAAAGCGAAAAAGAAGTCAGAAAAAAAAGAGAAGGTGAGTGCAAATGTGGAAACAAGATCATAGCAGAAATACCGGACACCGAAATAGAATACGAGAACTACAAGGAAATGGAGACCTACGAATGGGCGGAGGAAATATTCAAGAAAACGAGAACCATAGTAGGAAACCCCCTGGAAACGGGCGATGAGGTGACAAAGGTGGTGATGATAGAACCTGGAGACGAAGAAATGAATACCGGAATACAGAAGATGTATAGGGAGAAATACCCGGAACTTACAGGTCTAACAGAACAAATAGAGGTGATGGAACAGATCACCAAAATGAAAAGAACCGGCAAACAAACGAGGAAAAAAGTGATAAAAATGAAGCTGGACGGAACGCATGAAGGCACGTGGAGAAGATTGAAACAACTGAGAGAGGAAACGAAGGAGGATGAGGAGATTTGTGTTCACATCAAAGGACCGAAACTAAAAACCCTACAAAAGATGGTAGAAGCAGTATTCCACCAAGGCAAGACAAAAGTAGCGATATATACACCAACTAGAGGGGAAGACGTAACGAAGAGGAGGGAAAGGATTACATACGGAGTCCTTATTTCGGAAGGAGAAAAGACCCATAAGGAGGTACTGGAAAATATAAAAACCGCTATGAATGGAAGGGGAGCTGCCCAATGTATAAGGGAGATCAGGAGCACCAAGGATGGGAGGACTCTCCTGACCCTGGACAAGGACCATGGAGCACTGAAGGAAATAAAAAGCGCCCTAGACGAGAGAGGAACCATGAAGGTCACTACTCTGGGCGAGGAAAGGGACCTCGAAAATGTGCACATCAGAGGAATGCTGTGTGATACCACAAAGGAAGATATCAGGAAAGCAATAGAGGGATGTGTGGGAAAGTGGGAAGAAGGTTGGGGAATCAGCGAGGCGAGACCATTGGAGGGAGATACCCTGGCAACAACAGTAAGGGTTCCCAGGAAAGAAGCCGAAGAACTGGCAACTAAGGGCTATATAAGAATAGGACTGGCAAGGTGCAGGATGGAGCGAAGACACAAGGTGGCATACTGCAAAAGATGCTGGAGTTACGAGCACCTCACAGACGGATGCAATGGGCAGGACAGGTCAGGTAACTGCTACAAATGCGGAAAGGAGGGACATAGGGTAGCAGAATGCGAGAACCCAACCTACTGCCTAGCGTGCAACGTCGAAGGGCACAAGCAGGGAACAAGAGGATGCCAAGCATTCAAGACAGCATTAAAGGAAACGGGGAAGCGATACAACCGGGGAAGAGAAATGGAAGAAAGGAGAGAGGTAAGGCAAAAGGAAGGAGGGTACTGGGGATACAATATGCAGATGGCCATAGAAACTGCGTACAGGGAAGCAGAAGCAAGAAAGGAAGAGGAAAGAAGTGAAAGAGGGCCGAAAGAACCAGAAGTGGAAGAATTCGATTTGGAAGATAAGGTGCAGGAAGACAATGTTGAGGAGAGCGAAGGGTACAATCTACAGAACTAAGGGTAATGCAAGTAAACGTGGGGAGGGCGTCATTGGCGCACGATATGGTGGAGGAGTCGGAATTAAGAGAAGGGGTGGATTTGGTAATAGCCTCGGAACCAAACACAGCACGAGCAAGTAAGCAGGGGTGGATATTGGACAGGGCAAATCTGGTCGCGGTACACGTAAGAAATAGAAACTGCGGTATAGAACAAGTGGTGAGGAAGGAAGGCTATATTAGGGTAAAATTCAAAAAAATAGAACTAATAGCGTGCTACCTACCCCCCAATATGACACTAGAAGAGTATGAAGCAAAAGTTAAGAATATCATGGAAGACGTAAATGACAGAAATGGTAAGTGGAAGGTAGTGGCAGGAGATATCAATGCCAAATCACCACAATGGGGGGCACCGGAAACGGACAATAGAGGAGAGATTTGGACGGAGTGGATGAGTACACTCGACCTGGTCGCCGTGAACACGGGAGAGCCGACATTCGTGAGGGGAGAATCCAGAACGCACATAGACGTCACCTGCTGCGAGGCTAGAAAAGCGAACAAAATAATAAATTGGAGAAGCGAAGAGGAAAATATACTAACGTATCACACCCATATAAGATTCGATATACAAATGGATCAGAATGTAAAAGCCAACAAAGGGAAACCACGGAAAATGTACGATATGAATAAACTAACACAGGAAATAGCAAAAATAGGAGTGAGGAAGGACATACAGGAGAAGAACCTGATTGGGCAAATAAGAAAGGGAATGGAAAAGGCAAAAATCAGTAATAGAGATGAGCACGAAAGGAGAACCCCATACTGGTGGAACCAGGAAATATTTGACCTAAAAAGGCAGTGCCTGGGAATGAGAAGAGCAATAACGAGAGCACACAGAACGGACACGGAGGAGCAGAGGAGAGTAAGACACCAAGGACTGAAGGAAGGGAAAAAAATGTTGAAAAGGGCCATAAACAAATCGAAAAGAGAATTATGGGGGAAGATATGCGAAGATCTTGAGACGGACATATGGGGGCAGGGCTATAAAATAGTGATGCGGGAGCTAAACCCCTCACCGCCATACAGACAAGGCGAGGAGAACATGAAGGAGTCGGCCAAAATGCTGTTCCCAGAAAAGGAGGATATAGAGGAGGTCAGGGAGAGAGTGGAGCAGGTACCAGATATAACAGAAAAAGAAATTCAAGAAGCGATAAGAGGAATGAAGAAGAAGAAGGCCCCAGGACCTGACGGAATCACAACGGAGGTGATGAGAGTGGTGGTGGAACAGATACCCGAAACGATTCTCAGCGTACTTAACAAACTCATAAAAGAACAGGAATTCCCGGACATCTGGAAGGTGGCGAAGCTAGTCCTGATATGGAAGAATGGGAAACCCGTAGAAGATCCAAGGGCATACAGACCCATATGCCTGACAAACGTACCCGGAAAGCTATACGAAACAGTGATAAAGAACAGGCTGGAGAGAAAGCTGGAAGAAATGGGGCATACAGACCCATATGCCTGACAAACGTACCCGGAAAGCTATACGAAACAGTGATAAAGAACAGGCTGGAGAGAAAGCTGGAAGAAATGGGGCAACTGTCGGATCAGCAATATGGATTCAGGAAAGGAAGATCGACAATCCAGGCAGCGATGAAGATAAGGGAGTTAGTAGAGACAAGCGACAACTGGATGGCAATGGTTACGGTGGATGTGGAGAATGCGTTCAATACGGCAACGTGGAGCCTGATAATACAGGCACTGGTCAGGAAGGGAGTGGATGATTACATGGTAAATATCATAAATGAATACCTTAAGAATAGGCGGATAATCATAGGAAACGGAACGGACATGAAGATAAGTACAGGAGTACCACAGGGTTCGGTGCTGGGTCCGATACTATGGAATGTGGTATATGACGGGGTCCTCAACCTCCCACTGGACCAGGGCGCAAGAACAATGGCGTTTGCGGACGACTTGGTGATCCTTGTAGAATCCAACACAAGGGAAGGAATGGTGAAAAAGGCCAACGTTACCATAGAAAAGGTGGAACGGTGGATGGTGGAACACGACTTAAAGATCGCAAGCCATAAGACAGAGGCCGTAATTCTGAGAGGGTACGAAGCAGGCAAGGATAAGGGAAAATATCAGATTCAAGATAGGGGCCGACACAATTAGACCAAGCAGGAGCCTAAAGTATCTGGGAATATACAGTGTGGTCATTTAAGTGTGCAACATATGGGAATCTTTTTAATGAATTGCACAACCAAAATACAAATAGTGCCAAAAGTTGGTGCATGCTCGGTAATCATTTTAGGTGCACTTAGAATGGCTGCAAGTCAAATAGCATACAGGGTAGGTCAAAAAATATAAAAAGTGCTCAAGAGTAAAGTACCCTTATTTCAGAAAATTCAGCAAAATGTTATTGAGAAAAGTTGTTTACAATTGAAAGTTATGTTCAAATACCAAAACATGGCCTCCCAAGTGATTTTTTAATTTTTTAATTTTTTTCGTTAATAATTTCCAAATTTGTAATTTTTTTTATAATCACCCTTAGCACTTCCATAAAGTAACCACAACCAAATTGGTTGAGCATAGCTTTGTTCAAATTCAAGAATATTCGTGAAATTAACTTGGATTTTTAATTTTTTAGGGATTCACAAACTTCATGTTTGTTGCAACGATATTCAGCTTAAGTTTAAAATTTCGCAAACCATATTTTTAACAAGGTAAAACATCATTAATGATAATATGCATATTCAAAAACTTTCATTTAATGTGAACATTTTGTGTTTGAAATGTTTATGAAAAAGCTGTACAAATTAATCGACAACCATTAAATCCTTTTAAAATAATCACGGATACCCAAAGAACAAAACAAATGAGTGTTGACAGTAAACATTATGACAGTTTGGTGACATTACCTTCTCATTCGCGAAGAATTATTGTTCGATTATTGAGTTTATTTGATTTCAAATGCCTCCTCCAAGACAGTTAACGTTAGCCGAGAAGGCAGAATTAGTTTTAATATGTGGAGATAACTATAAACCAGTGCGTGAAGCAGCAGAGATATTCAATGAACGTCATCCAGACAAACAAGTGCACTATTCCACTGTAAGCAGAATTTTAAATAATTTCAAACAGACTGGCAGTTTGGATTATAAATATAAAAATGAACGTACGAAACCTGTATGTAATGAGGGAAATCAATTAGCAGTACTTCAGGCAGTTGTTGAAAACCCTAGAAGATCCACCCAAGAAATTTCCAGTTATACGGGTGTAAAACAAAGTTCTGTTAAGAAGATTCTTAAAAAAAATAAATATCATGCCTATAAGCCTATGTTTATTTGCACGTTTCAAGAACGAGACTATGACATACGGTATGATTTCTGCATGTGGATTCAAGGACAAATAGAAGATCAACATGATTTTCATAAACACATTCTTTTTGGAGACGAATCTACGTTCACAACAAATGGCGTTGTCTCTTCCCAAAATTGTAGGTGGTGGTCGGACGAAAATCCGAATTTTGTCATTGACAATAAAAACCAATATTATCAAAAAACAAATGTATGGTGCGGTATTGTTAACAACAAATTATTGGGGCCGTTTTTTTTTCGCCACAACCTAACTGGTGATACCTATTTACAGTTTTTGGAAAACGAACTAACGGACTTTTTGGAGAATATGAGCTTACAAGAACGATATAAATTATGGTTTGTACATGATGGATGTCCTGCTCATTCTACTAGAATTGTTTCAGAATGGTTAAATGGGAAATTTGGTGATAAATGGTTAGGACGAAATACTGATCCACGATGGCCTCCTCGTTCGCCAGATCTCACCCCATTAGATTTTTTTTTATGGGGATATTTAAAACAAAAGGTTTACAAGGATCGACCATTTAATAATGCTGAGGAGCTTGAAAATTCGATACGACATCATTGCAGAAATATTCCAGGAAGTGTGTTGCGATCTACTATTCGTGAATTTCATGATCGGACAATAAGATGCATTGAACGAGAAGGTGGACACACAGAGACCCGTCGATAAATCTTTCTTCACACATTTGATAATGGTTAAGTTATGATAAAAATAAGCCAATACAAATTGTCAAACCCATCGGCACCGCTTTCAAATACAATTGAAATCATTGTATTATTCCTTTTTGATTATTTTGTTAATATTTATCAATAATAATGTTTCCTTTCAACCCTCATTTTTTTTGTTCCTTGGGTTTCCCGATTATTTTAAAAGGATTTCATGTTTGGCGATTAATTTGTATAGCTTTTTCATAAACATTTCAAATACAAAATGTTCAGTTCAAATGAGAGTTTTTGAATATACATATTATCATTACTAATGTTTTACCTTGTTAAAAATATGGTTTGCGAAATTATGAAGTTGTGTTGAATATCGTTGCAACAAACATGAAGTTTGTGCTTCCCTGAAAAAATTAAAATCCAAGTTAATTGAACAAATATGCTCGAATTTGAACAAAGTTATGTTCAACTGATTTTGTTATGATTAACTTATGAAAGTGTTTAGGGTGATTATAAAACAAATTACAAACTGGGAAATTATTAACGAAAAAAATTGAAAAACCAAAAAATGTCTTAGGAGGCCATGTTTTGGTATTTGGGCATAACTTTCAATTGTAAACAACTTTTCTCAATAACATTTTGCTGAATTTTCTGAAATAAGGGTACTTTACTCTTGAGCACTTTTTACATTTTTTGACCTACCCTGTATGCTATTTGACTTGCAGCCATTCTAAGTGCACCTAAAATGATTACCGAGCATGCACCAACTTTTGGCACTATTTGTATTTTGGTTGTGCAATTCATTAAAAAGATTCCCATATGTTGCACACTTAAATGACCACACTGTATATTGACCACCAAGGTACCTTCGGGGATCACGTCACCGAAATAGCCAAGAAGGCGGAAAACAGGATGGCCACACTAGCAAGACTGCTGCCAAACATAGGAGGGCCCGGGAGTAATAGAAGGAGGATGCTGTACGGGGTTGTTCAGTCAATACTGCTCTATGGAGCTCCTGTATGGCATGGCGCACTCACAATTAAAAGATATAAAGAAAAGATAACTGGGGTGCAAAGGAAGGCGTTACTAAGGGTATGCAGCGCGTATAAAACCGTGTCTGCAGTAGCCCTACAGGTTATAGCGGGAATCCCACCGATCCACCTATTAGCAGAGGAAAGCGCATATATATATATATATATACCAACTCAGACGGGAACGGTAAAGAGGTAAGAAAGGCAGCCAGGGAGGAGACAATGAAGAGATGGCATGAGGAATGGGAAGAAGACAGCAGAAGGGCAAAGTGGACGAGGGTACTGATCCCGGAATTGGAGCCGTGGGTAAGCTGCAAATATAGGAAAACGGATTATCACTTCACCCAGTTCCTGACGGGACACGGATCCTTCAGGAAGTATACGGAGAGTATCGGGAAGGCGGAGAATGACAGATGTGTCAACTGTGGAGACATGGACACCCCAAACCACGCGGTATTTGAGTGCATAAAGCATGAGGACGAACGGAATAGGATGGAAAAGGAAATAGGAGAAGCTATAACGGCAGAAAACATAGTGAGTATAATGTTGGAGGACGAAGGGAAGTACGAGGTCATATACAGAAGGGTAAGGAAGATTATGGAGAAAAGGAACGAGGAAGAGAGGGGAATAACTGCAAGGAACCGTCTGACGCTAACCGGTAACGGGGGTACCAGGCGGTCCTTTCCGATGCAGCCGGGGGGGGGTTTTAGCCGGTAAAAGTCCGGCACTACCGGCCACGATAGAACAACAAGTGGTCGGTGTCCTATGAGGATTTCCCCCCCCCAACCCAAAAAAAAAAAAAAAAAAAGGTTAGGTTAGGTTAGTCTGTAAATCACTTCCCTCATGTTATGTTAGACCCCGGAATTCTAATAATTTCACTTATTTCACTCTGGTTAGGTTAGGTTAGGTTAGATTAGGTTAGGTTAGGTTAGGTTAGACCCCAAATCACTTCGCTCAAGTTGGGTTAGCCCTCGGAGTTCTAATAACTCTCTGGGTTAGGTTAGACCGCTTTTCCTCCCTCCTCATTTTTTAGAAACCGCGAAAATCTCCTACTACCACCTCCACAATCAAGATGTTATTTATGCTTAAGTAGTTTGAAGTGATATGTATTTAGGGTATTTAAATAAAAAACATTATTCGATATCATCGTTTTATTAACCAATTAAAGATTCCTAATTCATTATTCTATCAAATTATCTGACATCAATAGTTATAGACCCAACATTGCGTCACTATCTCTCGCATTTAATTTATGATGACCCCAAGCTAATGTTTCCACATTATTAGGCAAAACAAATCTTTTGTCATCAGTAGATGATAGCGCAATTTTGTTTCTCAACTCCGTGTAAATGGTGTGTAAATGAGAAGTAAAAACATACATTTTGCGTAAGATAGTGCCACCTGTTTCAACAATTCGAATATAATCTGAAAATTGAATTGTATTCTCTATCACATTTTTAGTAACACCTTTTGCCTTTTTCATCACTGTAGTGTTCTTGACGCAATATGCTTTCGCACCTGTACCATAAAAACATTCTATTGGTGATCCGGAGAATTCATCTTTCATCTTACCGACCACTGATGTCGTTTTAGAAATATTGTGAATATTGTCCTGTTTAAAATTAGATGTATCAAAGTATTCCATGTTTTTTCTAATATCATCGTATACATTTTCTGTGAATATCTCCAGAATCAATGAATCAGTATCTGTGTAACAGAGATTCGCTTTCTTACCATATTTTGTTTTTATGTAACCATAATAAAAATCATATATTACTGTTTTTGAAATATCCAAAATTGAAAATCCTACATAAAGAGGCTTGTCATATGTCACAGTTAGTTTTTCCATTTGGATAGCTACTAAATTCTCATCGAACACTGTACACGATTTGAAATGAGGTTTTGCTATAAACCCTTCAGCTCCCACAGATCCCGGCATATTTTTCCAGTGACCACATAGTTTAATGTCTTGTCTCTTATCTACATTTTCCATAGTTTTTCCAAATATCGAATTTATGATGAATTTGAAGAGATCGCGTTCAAATTCATTTTTGGCTGAATTCCGGAGATAGGTATTCAGGTCAATATATAACTTCAACCATGCTGATTGTGAAAACTCTAAAACTCTATGTATTTTCTTCAATTTCAACCCATATTTCAAACACTGTTTCAAATATATAGTGTAGTATATATAGTAGTATATAGTGTAGTATATAGTGTATGATGTATCGTTCCTTAAACATCAAATTTGGGGTCAACTTGGAATATTGGCTTCCTGGAGGTTTAATATTCTCAGGACAGAAAGGAAGGTCATTATGATCATCATGTAAGTTCGGTGGATAGTCCAAATCAACTTCCAATACATATCCTTTTGATGATTCGTTCCCAATTTTGAAGCAGTCGAAATTGTTCAGCTCATACTGCTCAAGCCATCTAAAATCCCGCATTGGAAGATATTCACTCATAGCAGCTCCATACAAATTTGTTGCATCTAGATATAGAATGAATGAATTTGGCTTGGAAGGATCATAAGTTGATACAAATGGATTATTAGCTATAGCCTTTCTTTTGCTACATTGGCTTACCCCACCACGAATTCCTCTCTTGAAAAAGTGAACCATATCAATATCAGTTAGGAGCTCTAGTTCGACTTTAGTTAAACGCAACATAGCGTCCCAACTGAGTGAAGGAGCGGTCACATACTGGGCTGGATCTAGTTTATATTTTTCCAAGCACACATCCCTGAAATTCTCGAAGACATCTGCTAATAGTAGAATATCTGATTTCAAGTAAATATCGGAGTATTCTCTTAGAGTTGAACATCCAAATTCCTGCCATACTTCACAAGCTCGATCATAATCCTCTCGGGATATATATTTGGCATTTAGAATATCGAAGAATTCAGATTGATTTGGATTTGGTTATTGTGATGTGCGGAGCAGAGTAGACGTGTTGACAAGTGCTCCTGTGTAAAATTGTTTCTAAAAGTGAAATACAGTGCATCTATATTGTTAATTCTGGCAGTGACTAGAAACAAGTGACGAAAGCCATCATCTCAGAACAAATAACAAAAAAAAAAAAAATGGTTCTCACAAGAGAAGTTACAGAAGAAATAAAATCCGCCGTGAATGCAGCAGTGAACAAATGTCTTAAAGAACAGGCGTTCATAAAAACAATCTGTGATAATGTGTCGATCGCAGTCAGTAAAGCAATGGAGCAAAAACTTATCCAAATCGAAGAAAAAGTGGTGAATCTTCAGGCTGAATTCACTCTGATGAAAACAGATATGGAATGCAAAATTGACAGAATGGATACGGAAATCAGAGGACTTTTACAGGAAAAAACTATAATGGAACAAAAATGTGACATTCTAGAACAAGCAACGAAGAGAAACAATCTTAGAATTTTCAACTGGCCCGAAAAAAACAACGAAAACCTCAAAGATGAAATCATCAATCTACTAAATTCGAAGATGTCGATTGGACTAAATGAAAATGATGTCGAAATCTGTTACAGGATAGGAAAACAAAAAGGAAATAAGGCTAGAGGTGTATTTCTGAAATTAAAGAACCACGAAGTAAGAAACGAAATATACAGAAGAAAGAAGCTCATGAAAGGGACCGGCATCGTCATAAGAGAAGATTTGACAAAACTCAGAGTAGAGCTACTAACAAAGACTATCGAAAAAACTTCACTGAAAAATGTTTGGACCGACATGGGGAATATTCTCGTTAATTATAATAATAAGCTTCACATCATAAAATCAAAAAATGATTACGCTAGAGTTTTTGGATAAATACGTATTTTTTCTTTCTTGTTAAATTATCGTAATTGCAAATTTATCAGCGAAAATTTACAAAAAAATAGAAAGCACATGTCATAGGTCTCTTTTGATGTTAGAGTATTTAGATTTATTGGATGAACAAAAAGAGATAAAAACTACGGTATTAAATAATTTACATGAATATTTCAATTCCACGGTAAAGAGAGAAAAAGGTGGGCAGTTAATGACGATTATACATTTCAATGTGAGAAGTATTAGAAAAAATTTCGATGAGCTACTAGTTTATATAGAGGGGAAAACAGAGTTTATAGACGTTATAGTTTTATCAGAAACATGGAACATCCAAATGGTGAGTGACTTTAATATACCCAATTATAACCTTTACTATAATGATTCAACCAAAAACCAAAACGATGGATTGCTCGTTTATGTCAAAAGTTGTTTTTCCACTGAGGTGCATGTCGTGAGTTTAACAGATACAAATTTACTTAGATTATCCATGTGTATTGATAACACTTGTATTGGTATAACAGCATCTTACAGACCTCCCTCCATTGATCCAAATAATTATTTGAATGACCTAGAAAACTATTTCAGTAACTCACAGAAAAAAAATATAGAAATACTAGTGGGAGATATTAACATAAATATAATGGACAAATCACTTGTAATGAGATTATTGTTCTAATGGCCAACCTAAAAAATAACTGTGCCCCCGGCCCTGACGGTATCACTAGTAAACTCATTAAAATTATCCACAAAGAAATTGTTTTTCCTTTGGTTCATATTATCAACCTTTCTTTCAAAAATGGGAAAAATCCAAGGCAATGGAAAGAATCGCTAGTTACCCCAGTATATAAGTCAGCTGAGCACAATGTCTTGAATAATTACCGACCTATCTCTGTGATAAATAATTTCGCGAAGTTATTTGAACAAAGTGTCAAAAATAGACTAACAGCTTTTTTTGACAAACATGATGTTATTACAGATAGGCAATTTGGCTTTAGAAACAATTCAAATACTGAGAAAGCAGTTTTAGATTTCATTGAAAAAACTGTCAATGCCTTGGATAGATCAGAACAATGCCTAGCCATTTTTCTCGATCTGGCCAAGGCATTCGATACTGTATCACATTATTTGTTGCTAAAAAAATTAGAGAATTATGGAGTTAGAGGTAATGTACTCAATCTGATGAGAGATTACTTGTCGCAGAGATCGCAAATCGTTAAAATTGAAGACTGTCTCAGTAAACCAATTGATATCAAAATTGGAGTTCCGCAAGGAACAGTATTAGGCCCGATACTTTTCCTCGTATACATTAATAGTATAACTTCAATAAAAAATTTCAAAGGAAATATAATATCATATGCTGACGATACAGCTTTATTATACAGGGGAGACTCGTGGCAACAATTAAAAGCTGACTCAGAAAATGATCTACGAAATCTACAAACATGGCTGAATTATAATCTTTTAAGTCTCAACGTAAGTAAAACAAAATTTTTATCTTTTTCGATCTATAAATCCGAACAACCCCCCTTTAATCATCTAACAATACACGATTGTAATGACACAAACAGGTGCACTTGCCCAACTATAGAAAAAACATCAAATATGAAATATCTCGGCATTATACTAGATCAGCATCTACGGTGGGATGATCACGTGACACATGTGATAAAAAGGATCAGGCAGCTTATCCATAAATTTTATAGTATCAGAGATATCCTGAACAAAAAAAATCTTTTAATATTATACAACTCCTTGGTTGAATCGGTCATTAGGTATTGCATAACAGTGTGGGGAGGTCTGTATGATAATTCGCTGAGTAAACTGCAATCAACTCAGAATTCCTTATTGAAAATAATATTCAAAAAAAAATAAACTTTATTCTACCGATCAGCTCTATAAGGATGTTGAAACACTTGATACAAGAGGATTATATATTTATCAGTCTTTGATTTGGATGTTTCATAATAAACAAAAATATGTTACTCCCAAAACTAAGCAAACTCGATTCGTTGAAAACAAGTCTATGACATTACCAATTTTCCGGAAAGCACACACACAACGAAATATATTTTTTTATGGACCTAAATTGTACAATTTCCTGCCATACAATATAAAAACTACCACCTCTCTGAAAAAATACAAAACGTCAATGAAACAATTTATAAATGAAAATAAAAACTTATTGAAAATTTTCTGACTGACAATAAACCATCACTTAATGATAATATATCTATTCTACCTTCTCGTTTTTGTTGAACTAATCCCTTGTTTTCCCACCTCATTCTCTCTTACCGCCTTCTCTTTTCTTTGCTATTGTTATTACTTTCATAATCTTGAATCTCTTTTATTTTATATTCCTTAGTATTTTTGAAATCTGTTACCTACCGCTAAACTTAATGAATTGAATAAACCACTCCAAACTCATTGCAAAGCCACAACACAAGCATTTTAAATGCTTAGGTGGGTTGTTTGTTTTTTGGAAGTGGAACATATTTGAGAATTAAACTATGTTAATTCTGTAAATTATGGTATGTGAATAAATTGAATGTAGTTTGGTCCAATTTTTCATACGAGTCAACATATGAATAAGGAAATATACCTTTGCGTCTTATCATTTCAAATTTTCTATTATCTAGAAAATATTTCCTCACCTCACGACATTGGGATGGTTCCAGTGTTTTGCTCAGCTTATCTAATGATTTGGATAAGAAGCGGAAAGAATCGACAAATCTCAGAGAGATGTATTTATCTCGAATTTTAGGATTTTCTGATTTTTCAACCAAATATGATTTGGTGAATGAAATATATTTCTCTTTGTTTTGGGCAATCACTGAAATATTCTCATTATTCGAAGACAGTTTTTTTATGAATAGATGACAATCATAATTCGTTAAATTATGGAAGAAAACAGGAATGAATTTCACCAGCTTATATTGCAAATTACACCTCAAGTGAGCACTTGCACGGTACACACCAGTCAAGTGACAGTGATCTCGGACTTTAATGTCTTCAGGTTTATAGAAGTTACCACAAATATGACATTCTGTAGAAATCTGGAATTCTTTCTCTTCTTTTTCTGAAAGTGGTAACATTTCTTTGACATGTTTGAAGTGCTTGTTATATAACTTCAAAACGAGCTCATCCAGCATCTTAACAAAAACCTCAGCACAATCAACCCCACGATATTGTACAAACTCTGAGTATTTGTCATCAAAATTACACTTCACGTAAAAACCAAATGAATACGGCTCATGTTCGTATGCTTTTAATATGAATGAATGCTCATCGGATGGCTCATTGTGGTGAATAGGTTTCAGCAAACTCTCAAAATCTGCATAAATCACAAAAGGAACAGGAAGTTGTTTTTCGAAATTTGTGAATTTGAGAATGTTTCCAGGCACGACCTCACCATACTTGTTTAAGATCATATCTGGTTTAGGGAGTAGCACACATAGGTGATTACAATCATATTGTTGATAAGTCGTCAGTTTGTTGCTAGTTGGAAAGAATTGGAGACAGCCATCACAAGTATATACACGGCCTTTATGCTTTGATTTTTGCCGTGATACCAACTTCGATAAATCTGTAATGAGGCAGTAGTGGTTATTTCCATCAAAATCAGCTATCAGTAGAAGATTCACATGAGTTGCAGATCGATGTGTTGTGAAATGTAAGGGCCCCACGATGTTGTTTACCATTTTTCCTTCCTTGAATTTAGTATCTATTCCAAAAACATTGATAGATATATTATTCATTTTTTCAAATTTGGAAATATCTTTAAATTTCACTGGAAAATCAATTCCTTCAAAACTCAGTAAAGTAGTATAATGGGGATATGAAGATGGGCTCGATGGATCTCCATTCGAAGGGAAAATTGCTGCCATAATGGACCAAGCGAAGCAAGCATTATCAAGGTTCTTCATATTCAGAACGGCTTGTTTCATATTAATTGCTTTTGGTAACTTGATATAAGAGGACGCTGATAATGGATTATATGTGTTCATATTCACATCGAGATACCAAATCTTTTGTAATGACCAGCCTGAATCCCTTTCCTGGAAGTCTGACGCCTTTGAAATCATCTCATCTTTGAATTCCTCATAGATGAAATCCAAGTCAGTGGAATACGTGACAATTTTGTTCTTTGTATTGAAGGATTTCATATCACTTAACTCTTTCTCAGGTATGATATAATGCCCAAATAATTCAAAATTTATTTTCAATCCTTGTTTTTCCTCCAAGTATTCAGTGATTATATTCAGAACTCTCGGTTTAATTTCTTCCATGAAGTTAACATAATCAACATGTGTTCCACTGCTTTTGAATCGATAACTTGCAATTCTATTCTTGAATGCGTGTTGCAATTTTTCGATATAGTCTTCCACCACCGATGAAATATTGGCATGCAACCTTTTTCTGGACGGTAGAGCGCTGGTGGATGCATTACTCAATTTAATTTTTTTTGCTGGTGCACCATCAGCTTCTTTGGAAGGACAGCTTTTTTGCAAATGTCGACGTAGGTTATCGATTCTTGAAAAAACTCTTTTACATTTACCACACTGCATACTTCACCAAGCTTGATAACAGCAGTACTAACTGTACTCTTATAATGCTCCTTATAATAATATATTACGCTTAATATGCGTTTGCGCATTGTTGATGTTTCTGTAGTGGACCTTGTAGGAAAACATCTGGTGTCCAGACAACCGGAAGCTATGAGGTTAATGAACTGTCGAGCCATCAATCTGAATCATCGCAGGTGTTGGAGGTCAATGACCTTCAGGGAAACGTGATACGACTTGTCGAGAAAAGTGCTGACTTATAAAATTTCTGTAATAAAAACCTCAAAATAAAATTCAATTCTTTTAGAATATGTTTATTTAGATTTATCCATTAAGCCGGGAATACACATGCATGTACCTTGCACGCTTGCATACCAGCTCCTTGCATGTGCAAGCTACTTTCATGTGTATACGTTAAAAGGCATGCCAGTACTTGGCAAACAAGTAGATTGCACAACATTTGATTTACTGGCATGCAATATGATTGAGGGGTCGCGGGGGGCTGCAAAACTTGCACGTGTGAACTTACACGACAGCTACGGGCATGCCAGTAGCATGCCCGTAGCTGACGAGTCGCCTTCGGTGCACGTGCGTTTGATGATTGCTTTTTGTGTTTGTAGTTTCAAGTTGTTATCAATATGTCACGATGGGGAGATGAAAAGACTATACAGTTTATTCTTGTGTACAGAGAATACGAATGTCTGTGGAATCCGAGTTGCTCTTTATATAAAAATAAAATAGCCCGAGACAATGCCTACACCAAAATCCAAGAGGAATTCAATTTGACTGTTAAAGATATTAAAAATAAAATAAAAAGTCTAAGAAGTACTTACCATCAAGAATTGAATAAAGTGGAAAAATCAAAACGATCCGGAGCCGGATTGAGTGACGTTTATAAACCCAGTTTGACTTGGTTTAAGGAAATGGATTTTTTAAAGGATACATTTGAGTATAGAAAGTCAATTCATACTGAAACAGAAGTAAGTACCTATATCTACCTACGTTATCTTTATTTTCTGTTATCATTATAAAAAAAGAACGAACGAATAGGCATGGACAAAAGTTTTATTAAAAATTATATAAAGTAGTTATATTCATTAACCTGAAATATTGATCATACGATCTTGCCAAGCCAACGCTCCTGTTGTAATGAAATGATCAGCATAATTATTTCGAATAAGTATTGCTTCTCTAGATGAATGATTACTGCGTGTTGCTGGTAAATCCTGTAATGAACGTTGTAATTGATGACGCCAAGAGCCGTCAATCGTATTACCGACTTGAATATCTTCATAATCTACACATCGTTGAGTGATATAAGTATGAGTAGTTTTTCGCAACCAATTGTGTAAAGAACATGCCGCTAATACTATGATATCAACTTTTTCCGGTTTTAGGGCTATTGTCGATTGAAAAACTCGAAATCTTGATACAAGGATACCAAACGCATTTTCGACGATTCGCCTAGCCCTTGATAACCTATAGTTAAAAACTTTTTCTCTTTGAGTTGTCATGGTAGGAAACGGTTTCATAAGATATTTTTTTAATGGAAAAGCTGCATCTCCAACTATAATGGAATTTTCAGGAATATCCAAAGAATTATTCGCTAGTGCTTGTCCCAAGCTTGATCTTTCAAATACTCCTCCATCTGAAGCTCTACCGTTGCATCCTACATCAATATAAGAAAAGCAGTAATCATCATCCACCAATGCTAATAGTACTATGCTGTTGTTTCCTTTATAATTAAAATAATCTGAACTATCATCAGGAGCAATTATATTTATGTGTTTGCCATCGATAGCTCCAATACAGCCAGGAAAATTCCATTTAGTTCGAAAGCCATGTTCTATCACCTTCCATTCCTGCCTCGTTGGAATCTGAAAAACGAAATTTATGTTATGTACCTATAGACATACACCTGCCACACTCGATAACAAATTACTTTTTGTAGGTACAACCGTCCTCGCAAACAAGCACTGCAACAGTCGGGCAACCACAGTCATCCTCTCAAGCAAGCACTGCATCAGTCGAGCAATCACAGTCATCGCCTGAAACAAGCACTGCAACAGTCGAGCAACCACAGTCATCCACTCAAACAAGCACTGCAACAGTCGAGCAACCACAGTCATCCACTCAAACAAGCACTGCAGCAGTCGAGCAACCACAGTCATCCTCTCAAACAAGCACTGCAACAGTCGAGCAACCACAGTCATCCTCTCAAACAGTTATGAAAAAAACTGTGCAGAATAAGAGAAAACGTGTAGAACAAACTGAAACCTTAACTACTGCACTTCAACGCCTGGAAAATATTTCTAGTGTAGTTAATAATCCAAGATCCAATGAAGATGAGTTTTATTATTTTGGACAAAGTGTTGCTGCCCAGTTAAGATCATTACCATTAAACAACGCACTGGATATCCAATCCAAAATTCAAAGTTTGTTATCCACAGAGAGGTCTCGGTTGTCCGCTTCATATTCGCAGCCTTCTACTCCGTTTTCTAACATATCTATACAGTCTGACGATACAACAGCATCATCTTCTGCCAGTTATCAAGTGATACACACAATACCATACGTAGACTCTGACAAAGTAGAAGGTAACACGGTTACAATATACCAAGCTAATTCAGAACAAGGACAGAACATTTTTAGTGAAGCTTGGAATGATGCACAAGTTTTTCAATAGCTGACACAAAAGTTAAGACGTATCGCCGAAAACGATGACAGTGCGGTCAATTTTAGATCTTGTGTGCGTGAAGTGTATTTAAGTACCTAAATAATGAATAAATATTATATAACAATTTGCTTTACTCACTTTAATAAAATCCTTTAATGCAGTAGCTATTTCACCACAAACAACTGGAACAAATTGTGAAATCGTCGATTTTCCTACTCTACACAGTGCTTCTAGAGATGCAAATGAATCACCAGTAGCTAAAAATCTTAAAGTTATTTCCAATTTAGTCCTGGCCGGGATTGCATTTCGCATATGAGTATCATTTTTTTTAATTTTATCCCCAATTTTTGCTAACAATTCATCCGATTTTTCTGGAAGCATTCTTAAATGGTTTCTGTAACCAGCTACATCTTCTTGTCGCATTTCTGTAAGCAGACAACTACTTGCTCCAAAATTTTCCCTTCTGCTAATCCAATCTTTCACCCAAATCCGTCTTCTTCTTCTTCTTTTTTTTTCTCTCATTAATTTAGCCACACATTCTATTGCTAAAAGCAATACAATACGATTTAGTTCACTTCGAATGTTTTCCATTGCGAAAAAATGTGGGACTGGCACGTACTGTCTCGTGAACACACTGGCTTGTGTGTACAGTCTTGCAATTACAGGCATGCAAGGACGCAAATTGCATGCAAGTTTACTTGCAAATGTAACCGCAGTATGCCAGTTACTTCTACATGCCGTTAACTAGCATGCACGCTACTGTCCCGTGTTACAGGCATGTGTATCCCAGGCTTTATATACATTTGATATAGAGAATAAACATTTGAAAGTGCACATATGCAATTATCTTTAGTATGATGAAAACAACTTGCTTCAGATGCTCGCAAACCGGGTTGTTCTTCAAATTCTATGACTGGTTGCTGGGTAAATTGTTTAATGTATTCCGCTTTTTCCTTTCCTTTAACAAAAATGGTATCCACTCCTTCAGTGAGCCTCTTCATTATGTTTCCAAACTGGTGTAATGGTGTGAATCCATCATTCCAATCTATACAATGGTGGTTATGTATCAACCAAGTGGCCTGACTATGGAATTTCGGAGGAAGCATGTTCAATGGAAATGGAGGTTTGAAAACATAGTGGGAGACTCTACTTCCATCAAATGCAGCCAATTCTTTCGTTAAAAATTTATCATTTTCGATCTTAAAACCTTGCACATCTATCACCAAAATCATATTTTCAAATTGATGAGTTTCCTTATAAGTGATTGCTTGGAACTGTATGACTCAATCAATTGTTTAAGGACTTTCAGGTTCTTATGGTGTTGCTTCAATCTTCTTCTATACTCTGATATCATCTTCGAACTGATGTTTCAAACATTTCAGTCTGTATATATAACAACATGTCAAGCATGCGCATTAAAATTGCCTAACAATTTTCGTCAACGGATTATATGAAAATTCTTTCTCATGTAGAATAAGGCAGTAGGCAGTTACATTTTTGGGTGTAACTTCAGCTGTTTCAATTTCAATTCTGAGTACTATGGAACCGGTCTGAATCGCTTCTTTTTGACGTGAGCAATCGATGTGAACCAACGGTGCCATCATTTTGAATTCATTTGGATTGAAAATAGGTTGGTTTGATTTAAGATGATAGTAACTCTCTTGGAAATTGACATACATTTCATATAGTTTTGCAAACTTATTGTTCTTGAATTCAAGATTCAAGTCATTGTAAGGGTATCGTTCAGAATTCAGAAATACTCTTATATTACTCAGATTGCAGTGATCAAATGTGCTCATATCAGTGGTAAGCTTTTCTTTTTTAGCTTGTTGAAATGCAATAATAATATGTCGAGGAGTTTCAACCTTTGTATAGTCGTTTTCACAGCCCAAGTGTGTCTTGTTGTTTCATTCAGAGAAGGGTACTCAATCAATTCCCAGCTTCTGAATTTCAGAGGTAATTCAACATTGCTTTTAATGATTTTATTTAATCGTAGTTGTTCCTGAATACTCGGTGTCACATGAGGGACTCACCAACTCAGCTTGCTTATGCTCACTTTGGGGTTTTCAGAATCATCTATGCTAATCACGGCATCCAAATCATGGCTTTCACGAATCAAAACTAGTTCCTGTCTCATATTTATCATAATTTTCCGAAAGTCTTCAAAAAAGCCAGCCCATAACTTGAGCGGAATACATACGTTGAAATTCCCTTCACCATCAACTAATATTTTATCACCCGCATCACGTTTAGGAAACCAACCAGCGTTTTGCAAAGAAATACTTTCATTTTCATTCATAGACAAATAATTTTTCATCGTTGATACTAGTCCAATGTTCCTGAAAGAGTTTACCACCACACCATTCAGCTCATATCGTAGTTCTCGGAATAAGAAAGATATTGCGTTGTTTATGAATTTTATTTTCGTAATTGGATCCCCATCCGGCCTTGTGAGCTTTCCCTCAATGTAGATATATGAATTACAAGGTAATGTATATGCATCCAAGTCCTGAATTGGAATTCTTATTTCATCATTATATTTGATTTCATTGGTAATATATGGCTGATATGTATGAAACTGATAATCTTCGATTGTGTTGTCAATAAAAGGTTCATTCGTGATTTGTAGCAGTTCCATTATATCAAAAGTTCAAACCCCAGAGATTTCAAATATTGTTTGTTTTTTGGTGTTAGTAATTCGGCAGTTGCTTCCAAACTGTTTTCCAAAGTCCGCTTCGTCTTCTTTTTATAGGGTTGTTCGAATTCTGGTTTTTCAAATCTCCACACCATTATTCAGAACGTCTTTCTTCTCAAATGTAATCTAACAGTTACTTCTTCGTTTCGAAAATCGATCAAATTGAAATTTTGATCCACAACTCTCATAGTGATGTTGTTGATTGTCTTGACAGTGACGGGAAAATACAGAATGTTCAATGGAGTTTCACCTATTTTATACCCTCTTGGCACGGTTGGAAAGAACTGATGAATCATATGCACTGGATTACCATTCAGAAATGAAGCCATCGCAATATTACAATCAATGCAAATTGTATTGATAGAGAGAATTTTCACTTCATGGTCTGATTTGTAGATGCCGTTTGCATTGAGTATTTTCTTGTCGAATCCCAATAAATGACCAATGGAATTTTGTACTGAAAAATTAATTTTGATGTTTGTCCGAATGATCACTTTTGAAGTTGTCCAGTTTGGGTCGATGGATATCACATCTTCATTGTTGCCATCTGTTTAATGATGAGATCAACAATATCTGTTACATCATAAAACTCTTCAGGAATGACATAACTGAATTCATCGTGTTCACCCCATACCAAAATATTGTTCAATTTTGTTACGTTTGGAATAACATTGAACGAATCAAAATTTGCCAAGCCTATCTCATATTCCGCACCATCGTCCAGATAAATTGGAGTGTTGAAATTATAACTCAACACTGAGGATGAATCACTCAATGTGAAAGTAAAAGACATATTTTATCAGTGGTAGTTTATTGATTAATGAAGGAAATACATCAGAGATATTGATTATATAAAAACAAAAGACAGTATTGCCCACACTGATAAGAGTTAAACTTCTGCATAGAATCATAGTTATATTTTATATTATTCACGTCACCAGCGCTGAGGAAGTATTTTATCAATTCTTTAGGTGGTTTGAGATTTCCAAAACTATCGAAATATATAACTTTGGCATTATCCTTGGAATATGCAGTCCAATGAGTCCCTTCTCCTAAATCAGAATCCAGATTGATAATACCGCACTCCTTGCTTCCAATTTGTCTGGGAAGTTTATCTCTCATGAAAACACCTCGGAAGTAAGGAATTCCCAAACGCTCTACATTCTTCATCAAGGCTCGGCGTGGCAACTTCAACAGTTTTTTTGATATGGCTGGGCAAACATTCCATAACCTTTACGAGGTCTCAAATATAGACCTTTTCCTTTTTGTTCCATCGCTAAATCATGTCTCTTTTGTTCAGTAAGTCGTTGTTTCTCAGATTTTGCTTTATTGACTGCTGAAGCGATAGATGCTGCCCCTCCTCCTACAGCACCTAGTGCTCCTAAAAGTGGTAGTAAAAGCGGAAGAAATCCACCTTTCTTTGGAATTGGTATGATTCTTTTCTTTTGTTTACTTTTTCGTTTCCTGGCAACTTTCAAATCACCACCCTTCTTTTTTTTCATAGGTTTTTTTTTTCGTTTCAGTCCCATCCCCAACTTGCTTTTAAGATTCATTATATTAGATACACCAAATGCTGTGACTTTCTCCCCCAATTTTGCATCAGACGAGTTCAAACGTTCGGAAGCAAATGTTGCCAGTTTCTTGTCAGCAATATTTCTCGCTTCAATATCTTCAGTCGCGGAATAAGCAATGTCGTGTTGCTTACAAGCCTCGTCCAGAGGATTTACGCCTACGTCTGCCCTCAATAATCTCTTTTTCAATTTGGTACCAGGACCGCAAAAATTATACCCAGGGACATGCAGTTCTACAGGAAGATTGTTGATCAAGGTATTTATAAAACCTCGACCTTTCTTCTTTGTGTTTCGACTAGTACTAACAACTGATTTCTTTCGCAGTCCCATTATATCATGTTTCTACAAATTGGACACTCCTATATATACCCGTCATATCTGAACTAATGCCACTTTAATTACTATTTCAATACGATGAAGGCTGAAAAACAAAAGGTATTGCTTCCAGTTCCCAATCATGATGAGATCAACGTGGAAAATACTGTTAGAAAACATGGTGCACTCTTTGGAGGTCAATCTAAGAGAGGGTTACTCGTTGGAGCAAGTGGGTCAGGCAAAACTAATGTTATGTTGTCTTTGCTGGAACAGCCCAATGGTCTTCGTTTTACAAATGTGTACTTATTTTCAAAATCATTATACCAACCTAAATATAATTATTTGAGGATTTTGCTGGAACCTATGAAAGAAATTGGATTCTATGTATACAAAGACTCTACTGAAGTTATTCTTCCTGAAAACATAAAAGATCATTCAGTCATAATATTCGACGACGTCACCACATGTGATCAAAACATAATTAAAAATTATTTCTGCTTCGGTCGTCACAGACATACAGATTGTTTTTATTTATGTCAAACATATTCGGCTATTTCCAAACAACTTGTTAGAGATAATGCTAATTTGCTTATAATTTTCCAACAAGACCTAACTAATTTGAAGCATATATATGATGATCATGTTAGTATAGATATGTCTTTGCAGAATTTCAAAGAAATCTGCTCCTATTGCTGGAAAGATAATTTTGGTTTTCTCGTTATCGACAAAGATTGTGCCATAAAGGAGGGGCGATACAGAAAGGGTTTTGATACATTCATTTATATATAAACTTCATGATTGTCGAATAATTGTCATTCATCATGAATAGTCAATTACACGAACAGCTATTGAGTGCAAGGAAGGCTTTAAGAAGAAAATATAAGACTTTGAAATCCGATATAACAAAATCTCAATCACATTTAGAAAAAACGTATGAACCAATCACTCAACCTTTAAAAGAATTCTAGTCTGTTGTCCAAAAATCCCCAACGTCCAAGTTCAAGCAAGAATTGCAACCTGAAGTTAAATCGCCTCTTTCGAATCATCAATCGACACCGCAAAAATTTCATCAACCAACACCTCCAGAATTTCATAAACCAGTACATCAAGGATATTATCAGATCACTCCTGATGAAGAAACATTTTAATATGATTCATCCATTCCTCAATCTGACTTGGATGGAAGTTATTTTGAGGAAAGTATGCACCCTGTGATGAATGCACAGCAACAATACTTACTACAGTTCACGATTCCGTTACCTCGCGCATATATAGAAGACAAAATTTCAGATACGAAAAATATATTTGATGATACTTTTGGAATATATTTTGATGCAAATACGGAAAAGTTTGCCATAGGTAAGGCAACTGTGGATTTTGATGGTGCCGATATTGTTATCAATAATAAGTTCAGATACACTGGAACTCCGGGTTTATATGAACTGATGTTTAAGAAACAACCCCTTGGATACAAAAATAAAGATCTTGACTCATATATTGATATAATAAGAAGAAGTAATGCACAATATCTTCGTTATGATCCTACAAGTTAACTGGAATAGCATATTAGATGATGAAGAACCGTTACTTGGTTTTCACAATACTATGACAGATATTTTTGAAAGAACTTTTCCTGCGCATAAGCTGAAAGTAAAAAAAGGTAAGAAACCGTGGATTACGGCTGGTATAAAAAATTCAGGAAACAACCTAAGATCACTACACACAATTAGAAAATTTACCAATAATGCATATTTTTTAGCATATTTCATTAAATATAGGAGTATTTATAGGCAAATCATAAAAAGCGCCAAGGACAGATATTATGCAGAGAGAATAAAAACTGCCAATAATAAAACAAAAGTAAACTGGTCTATAGTTAATGATCTTAGGGGTAAAAATAAGACCAATCCTATCAAATGTAACATATCTCAAGAAAAACTCAATGAATATTATTGTTCTATTGGCAATAAATTGAAAGAGAATATAGAAGCCAGCTGTGACCCCTTGGAATATCTCAAAAATGTAAATGTTTATGAAAATTTCATTTTAACTGACACGGATGTATATGAGCTTATACAGATCATCAATGAGATCAAAAACAAAAATTCGGCGGGTATGGATGGAATATCTACAAAAATATTTAAAAATCTACCTCTAAGTGCATTACATGTCTTGGTTGAGTGCATAAATGAATCATTCAGGAATGGTATATTTCCGACTTGTTTGAAAATAGCTATGGTTATTCCATTACATAAGGGTGGAGATCTTGAAGATCCCTCAAATTTCAGGCCCATTTCATTATTATCAACTCTCTCAAAAATTATTGAACGATTGGTGAAAAAAAGATTAATGACCTTCTTTTCAAGAAACAATGTGATATCCAGTCTTCAATTCGGCTTTCAAAGTTCGAAAAGTACCACAGATGCTATTTTCTCCTTTCTTGAGAATGCATATGCTAGTATTAATGATGGCAGGGCTGTTGCAGCAGTGTTTTGTGATTTCTCGAAAGCATTCGATTGCGTTGATCACAGAACGCTGCTGCGAAAGCTTAGCCATTATGGGGTAAGAGGAACAAACCTGACCTGGTTCGATTCATATCTGTCAGGACGTAGCCAGTTTGTAAAAACATCAAGTGGACAATCTAATCTCAGTGTCATAAAACACGGAGTACCACAGGGGTCTGTTTTAGGACCAGTGTTGTTTTTGATATATCTAAATGACCTAATAACCCTTAACATAGCAGGACGATTCACTATTTTTGCTGACGATACCACTATTATATGGAGTAATAAAGAAATTAATCAGCTATCAAATATGATTAAAATAGATGTTCAAAATATTCAAAACTGGTGTAACGCTAACTCCTTATGTTTCAATTTAAACAAAACAAAACTTGTTACCTTCAAATGTTCACTAGACGATTTAGAATTGGGTAATAACTACATAGAAAACAAACAACATAATAAATTTCTAGGTATTTACATAGATAATAAATTAAATTTTAAAGAACATGTAACGCATTTGAGCAAAAAAGTTTCCAGTGGATGTTATGCCATTAGAGTGATATCAAGTGAACTGGGGTATAATACAGCTAGAATGGCTTACTTTGCATTAGTTGAATCTCATATTCGCTATGGAATAGCTTTCTGGGGCCATTGTAACTTACAATTACATAATACGATATTTGCTCTCCAGAAACGGTCATTGAGATATATTTCAAAGTCTAAATCAAGGGATCATTGTAAGCCTCTATTCATCCGCCACAAAATTTTAACAGTAACCTGTTTATACATAATGGAAACAGCATGCCTAATTCATAAAAATAAAGCTAGCATGTACACTCCTGGTACTAATTGTTACAGTACCAGGCAGGACCACATGCTTTATTTACCCATTCCAAAATCTGCTCTGACTAAGCATTCTCTGATTTATGAAAGTATTAAAGTGTACAACCATCTACCTACTATCCTGAAAAATATTACAGATAAAAAAAAGTTCAGAAGTGCAGTTAAGAATATTTTAGTAGATAAGGCCTATTATTCGATCAACGAATTCTACTGTGATAATCTGTAAGTTCCTAATTGTCGTCATTTAAATGTTAAATGTTTTGTTAGTGATAATCTGTTTTTGTTGTTTTGCATTTATTATATTTTGACATGTATTTTATTATACGAAATCTCATGCTTTGTCAACAAGATGTATTATCTTAGACAATAAAGTATATTTTGACTTGACTTGACTTGACAAGGGGTCTATCAACATCAAATGCATCAAAGTTTGTTAATATTATAAAACCACGAAGCACAACACTACACTCTTTGGCTAAAAAACGTGAACTTGAAAAAACTCAAAAACTCATGGAACCCAACTTATCTGTTCCCAAGCCAAGACCAAGAATCAGTTCGGCTCCGGGCACAACTACAAGAAGTAAGAGGGGTTCAGGACTGACTATGCTTGATTTCAACAATATTCCTATTGAATATAAATATTTTAATGATTTCAATGAGCTAGTGGAGCGATTGGAACTCTTGATTGCATCACAATGTGCTGGAAACACCGGTGTGAATAATGAAATCATTAGCATAATTGAGGAACTTCGCGAAGCAGGAATAATAAAATTAAAACATATCCGATTTAACTCCATTTGGTGTTTAACCGTGACACCATGCCCATCGATAAATTTGGAAGACATTTCCTGAGATTATCTCAAACACCATATTCTGAATTAGAAATCCTTCCGAAAGCCCCTTCAATCAACACACCTTTCTACATATGGAATCCATCTTCTTATCATACCAAATGTGTTCTTCATTTGAGGGCAACCAAGAATATCAGGAAGAGTGTTGGTTTTTTTGTATTTGATATCATTTTCAAATACAAAACTACCTATGAATTTCCTGTTTCCGGAAAAATTGAAGGCATCAACTCCCAGCCAGAAGATATATCTATATCACTAGGAGAAGAGTATGCAGATACCGTTTCACTAATTACCCTGGTAGGAAAGTTTTTAAATAAAGGTGATAAGATCAATTTCTTAGTCGATCACCAGCAGCATAATCAGCTGTTTGTCGAAATTGTACTTCAGTGTCCAATAACCGAAAATGGATAAAATCAAAGAAGATATAATAGAAGAATTACATAGAAATTCACGAAGAAGATTTCAAAGGAGGCGTGTTATCACCAAAGGTTTGAATGATATCCTTCAAGCTGATTTGGTTGAAATGATTTCCTATTCAAAAACTAACAAAGGATTTAAATACATTTTGGTTATTATAAACGTATTTTCAAAATATGTTTGGTGCGAGCCTGTTAAAACGAAAAGTGGGGAAGATGTGACTCGTGCGATGCAAAAATATTGAAAGATATGAAAGTTAAAACCAAAAATCTACAAACGGATATGGGAAAAGAGTTCTATAATATAAAATTCAAACAGTTGATGGATGAGTGTAAAATCAACCATTATAGCACTTTTTCCAATTTGAACGCTAGCATAGTTGAACGAGTAAACAGAACTTTGAAAAATAGAATATGGAAAAAATTCAGCCTACGAGGAACCTACAAATGGTTGGATATTCTACCAGAAATAGTTTCTGAATATAACAATTCTGTTCACAGAACAATAGGAATGAAGCCCAAAGAAGTTAAAAAGTGTCATGAGAAGTATTTACTCAAAAACGCTTATAGTCACATCAAAACAGTAGATCCAAGGAAACGAAAATTCAAAATCAATGATCACGTAAGAATAAGCAAACACCGAGAGACATTTACTAAAGGGTATACTCCAAACTGGTCCAATGAAATTTTCATCGTCAGAAAAGTCTATCAGTCAAATCCTGCAGTATATTTTCTTAAAGATCAAGATGATGTTGACATACAAGGCGGATTTTATGAGGAAGAACTCCAAAAAGTTAAACATCATGATGTGTTTCTGGTTGAGAAAATTCTTAGAAAAAAGGGAGACAAACTCTACATAAAATGGTTAGGACTAAGCAATAAATATAATTCCTGGATATCAAAAATTGATTTTGTATGATACTTTTTGAATAAAACAATTTATATTCACAAAACAGTTTTATTTATACAATAAATACACTATAAATTAATTACAAAATCTTTGATTGAAAATTATTTGTCTATGTGTTGAATCCAAAACAGGGGTGATGATATTCGAGGTTTCTGCTATTCGCCTGTTGAATCGCATTCTATCGATTGCTGCATACATCCAATAAGTTTTTCGAGCATCCTTGTATGCAAATTTCCATTTGTACATATAATAACTTTTATTATCACTTTCATCAATTGTCACCCTTTTATTCATGGTTTATCAGAAAACTCATCACTGAAAACTTCTGGGTAAAGATAAATGAATTCCAGAGTTGAACTAATATTTTCACTATTATGGTTCATCTCTGGTTGAAGCAAATCTATTGCATTCTGTAACACATCACCACTCAGCTTGCACAGTGCGTTTTTCAAAATTTGAAAGTACTGTTCATAATGTTGTCTTTTCAAGATATCGACTCTATAGTCAATTAGGGGTAGGAGTTCCCATAATTTGCAAACTGTTTCGAATCCCAAGTACACAGAGGAATGATCTTTCTTTATTTTGACTACTTGCCCATTTGCAAATTGGATAAACTCAATGGTAAATTTATCATCCTCAATGGCATTCAGTTTATCAGGTGAGTAAAAATAATTGGTAATGACTCCTTGGTGTGTCAAAAACTGCTTCCACTCGTGTTCTAAGAAAATCACTCGATCTCCCTTATTTCCAGCAATTTCAATACATGGGGTGAAATTCAAATCATATGAAAGATTCACAGCAACAAATTTACATTTGGATTTATTTAAAGGGAATTTTCTTTCACCTAACACTACTTTTGATTTTTCTTTGCAAAAATATTCGCTTGACAAGTCAAATTTGGACTGGGTATTACTCATTTTGATAAGGGAATGTCTACTATGATATTGTACTCCGTTTTTATATTTTTTATCAACAGTAGTGGGGAATTATTCATCTCGGATTTTTTTCGATTTAACATGTACGCAATCGAAAACGCTTGAAATACGATAATATCTGGTTCACTGAACCCACATCAGATTTTGTTGACCACCATGTAATTGGAAACGTTACTTCAGCAAATTCCAGAAAACGTAATTTGATATATATCACGTGCACTCAGTGACCTTGAGAGATGCCATTGAACCCATATTGAATATCGCTGATCTAGACACGTAACCGGAAACGTTTTGCCCATTTCAATAAACAATGTTTTGTTTTGAAGAATCAACACTATTGCGTGAGAAATCACTTATTTTATTTCCATATTGGGTGTGATGATTGAACTAGAATAAGAAGCCCTGGTGCATCAAACCCTTAAATGTAAAGCAGCTATAGGCTAAAAAATCGAAGTGTACGCCATCTAACAATTATGCCAGCAACTATCGTAGGTGTGAACAACAAAGAATGGAACATTGTTAACCGTGTAAACGACTAGCTGAAATTTCTTAGATTACCAGTTTTTCTGATTAGATAAACACCTAAAAGTTCTTAGAATTGACCATATGTGAACTGTAGTGTTTAGCTGTTTGGTGTTTGTGAATATAAACATGCAGAATATTTATAAAAACCTACCTACCAAATCGCGGAAATTTTGTTCTGTACCTCAATGTTCATCTTATTGCAATCAAATATCAGTCTTCATAAATGTCCACTTGGTCATAGAAAGCTTTGTTTCAAATGGAAGACAGTACTCAAGATTAGAAAATTTGTTACGCAAAATATGCATGTTTGCAGTCTCCACTTCCAAGACAAAGACTATTGTTTACATGGTAAATACATTGTTTCATTTGCAATATTCTAGCTGAGTTATTATGATTTGTTACAGCTACACCTCTAACAATTAAGAGAAAACTCAAAAAAGCAGTTATTACCAGTCAAAAGATTCCTTATTAAACTATCGAAAAACACAGTAAAAGGTTAAAAGAAGTTAAAGAAAATGGTGAGTCAACAAATAGATTGTAAAAATAGGTGAAAGTCTATTTATGCACCCCTACTTTATAACTAAACCTAAGACTAAAAACTGGAACTAACAGTGAACCAGTTTGTATGTTCTTAGTACTAGTTAAAGTTTCAAGTAGTTTCGGAAATACGGCCCTTTTTTAGACCAGGCGCGGATCCAGAGAGGGGCCATAGGGTCCATGCCCCCCCTAACCCAACACTAAATTTCGAAGAAAACAAAATAAAAAATTACATTGCGTCTAATAACGCTTAATACTACGCCACTACCGGACCGGACTGGTCTGGACTTGCTCCAGCCCCACCACCTACCACCACTTGTCGTTTTCTCGTTGTTGACCAATGACCAGTCCGAACTCCGAACCAGTCGATGGCGAGGCGCAGACGTGTGACGTGTGTGTGTATTAAGACAATCTATAACGTGTTGATACACTGTTTACATGACAGTTTCAATTATTTAACTCACAATTGAAATAGTTTTACTTATTTTCATTACTGTTCTGCCTATGCAAATGCAAATAGTTACTACGATTTCTTGAAAGAGTAAGTATGTAACATCTAGTAGTTTGTGCGTAAACTTAATACTTAATAATTTGCAGGAATCAAAACATAACATAATAAAAATGAAGAGAAGGAATCAAAACCACACAATCACATCGTTTTTTAAACGTGTCGCATCAGATTCCAATATCTCAAAGGCTACTTCAAGCTCTGCTATTGTGAGTGTGAACCCGAGTGTCCCGAGTAATTCAATATCAGAAGATCCAAATGCAACATCTCAAAATGCAATTTTTGAACCTATTCCATCTGAGACTCCTAGCACCTCTAAAAGTAAAAGTAATGATGAAAAGTTGACTCATTTTGGCGTTAATGATATTGGTTCTGTGTTGGAAATAATAATTTGAGTGAGATACAAATTTATAATTATTTAAAAAAAGCTTGGATTCCCTCACCTGAATATAAACTTCCGTACAGTGAACACAATAAAAATAATGTGTGCGTAAAACGTTACCTAAGTTTAAAACATATTAAGAGATATGAGTGGATTGCATACTCAGATCTAAAAAGAGGAATTTTTTGTAAATACTGTGTTCTTTTCGGAAAATCTGAAGATAATAAACAGGGATTGGTTCGTCAGCCAGTTACAAAATTTGCCAAACTTTTGGGAGCTGATGGGTGTTTAGATGTCCACAACAAAAATAAATATCACGTGGCCGCAGTGTTGGCTGCTGAAAATGTTTCGAAATGTTTTGAAAGCCCCTCTCTTGATGTAAGAAATCAAATTGACCAAGGCAGAGCCGCCCAAGTGAAAGAAAATCAAGCTAGGCTGGTTCCTATTATTGAATCCTATTATTGAATCTATTATTTTTCTCGGAAAGCAAAATATCGCATTCAGGGGCCACCGTGATGATGGCACGTTAATGAATCTGAACGACGTAGAACAGGAAAAAGAAAATGAAAATATTAACGAGGGAAATTTTCGGGCGCTATTAAGATTTCGTGTCGATTCAGGTGATGATATATTGAAGAAACGTTTAGAAGCAGTGTCTTCAAGAGCAACATACATAAGTAAAACAACCCAAAATGAAATAATAAACTGTATAGATAAGGAAATAACTGAAAAAATTATAACTCGAATAAAAAACGCGAAATATTTTAGCGTTATGTTTGATGAAACCACAGATGTGTCCCATGTTTCTCAAATGTCAATTGTGTTGAGGTATATTCACAGGAGAGAGGTGCGAAAAGATTTTATTGCATTTCTTGACTGTCATAAAGAAAACTAGACTTTAGATGAAAATACTCTTGAACTATTTTAAGTGGGAAGATATTAGGGCCTACTGTTTTGAAGCAGCTAAAATTAATCTGAATTATTGTGTTGGAATATGCACGGATGGCTGCAATGTTATGACTTCTGAACAGCATGGTGCAGTGCAAGAAGTTAAAAAAGGAATGCCAGTAGCAGTTAGGTGTCCATGCTATAATCATGCACTGAATCTTGCCGTATCCAAATCTTCCAACGTAAAGAAATTTAATGGGAACAAAAAAAGAAGTAGCGGCATTTTTCACAGGCTCTTCAAAAAGACATTTTGTTTTAAAGAATACACTTGGAAAACACTTACGTGGACTATGTGAGACAAGTTGGGTTGAGCGCCACGAATGCATTTTGCAGTTTAAAAACGATTTAGTTTAGTTTAGTTTTTAGAGAAAATATCTTTTTGGAATGATAGGGCTGCAGCCTCAAAAGCCAAGAATCTCATGACATCTTGAAGAACTCCTGATTTCATTTTAACCTTACACTGTTTATCAAACGTTTTATCACTTACGTTACCTTTGAGTAATTTGCTTCAGGATAAAAAACTAGATAAGAATCGTGCTAATGAGATGATATCTTTTACTCTTTCAGTACTTAAAAATAAAAGAGAAGATGCTTCAGAATCTTTTAATGTCATATTAACGGAAATTAATTCAAGATATATTTAAAGCACTTGAAGTTGAATTAAATCGACCTAGACTTGCCAATAAAATGAGAAATCGCCCCAACCCTAACTTAGCCTCAAATTCTCCTGAAGACTATTATAGAATTTCGCTATTTATACCACTACTCGATTGTATTATAAACGATCTGGAAAGCAGATTTCCAGAGGAAACAATTAACTTATTCAGCTTAAATATTTGTTTGCCAGTAAATGCAATTAAAGCAACTGAATCAGAAGTTATAACAGCTGGACAGATGTTGATAGGTATGTGTGCAGGCATTTTTGCAAAAGAAGATCCAAAGACAATTTTGGATAAATTCAAAGGGGAATCTGTTATTTGGAAGTTGAAATGGAGTTCCTTCTCAAACTCCACTAATATAGATTTACCTGCCGATGGTTTGGAAACATTAAAACAATGCGATGAAACAATATTCCCGATAATTTATACATTTTTGAATATTCTATGTACTCTACCTATAAGCGTTGCCAGTTCGGAAAGAAGCTTTTCGACTCTAAGACGATTAAAAACGTGGATTAGGTCTAGAATGTCTGAAGATCGTTTAAATGGATTGGCTTTGATGCACATTCATCGAGCTGTATGTAATGAGATTGAAATAACCAATATAATTAAACGATTTGCAAATAAAAAGAAGCGGAGAGTAGAATTTGTCATTTGAATTAACTTACATATTGAAAACAATTGTTTTTTAGTATTTGTTTATGTTTTGTGTTTGTGTAGGTATAATATGCATCATAATAATAAAAAATATACCACATTATTCTTGTTTGTTTTCATATTTTTGTTGTAGATTTTCGTTTAAATTTGTTTGAATTTCTCGCTATGCCTCATTTGAGAGTTTATGAGGGGAGTATTATTATTATTATTATTACTCCAGTTAAATGGTAGTTTCACGTTTCAAAAAATCCGATACCTAGTAAGTTTTTTATCGTTTTTATACGGTTTTTGGAGTGCTGAATCCAAATCTAGAATTATCCAACTAAATTTTTTGGTGTGTTTTGAGTTTTGAGATATTTGCGAAAAACTACGAAATGTTCGTCCTTTTTTGTTTTTTTTGCTTCTAAAATATGCATGATCATGAATAAAATTAATAAAATTTGACTTTCTAGAAAAAATTATAGAAGTTCGGTTGAGCTCAAATTATGGCAAATTTAAAGCCGCGTACTCACTAGACGAACGAAATCGAATGAACAGGACCGCACGTATACGTTCGGCAACTGTGTACCAAGAAACGCACGTGAAGGAACGCATGCGTTTGCTTTCGGCAGAGTTCCGCCAGCAGTCGGTACTTCAAAGGATTTTCGTCCGCATGCGGTGGGCAATGTGCTAGCTAGTATGTACGTATAAGCGAATGCATTCGTTAAAAATTATGTAAACAAACACAAACCAGGGGCGAGTGTGATTTATTTTGTTCATGTAGTTTGTTTTTCTTTGGGTAGTTAAAGTTATAATCGTTTATTTTTATAATTTAGAAAATTGAATTATAATTGTTATATAGAAATATGGAGTGGAGTAATAAAGTTCTGCAACTAATAGATCTTTATAAAGAACATGAATGTCTGTGGAACCCAAAACATGATAAGCACAAGAATAAAACAGCCAAAATTGATGCCTGGAACCAAATATCTGAGCAAATTGGTAGTGATACAGTTGAAATAAAAAAAAAAAAGATAGAGTCTCTACTAGGTTCCTTTCGACGGGAAAGGCAAAAATGTGACGCAACGTACAAGACTGGTACTGGAACAAGGGATGTATACAAGTCAACATGGTTCGCCTTTAAAAGCATGTATTTTCTAATGGACAAATTTACAGTGAGGAAAACAACAAACACAGAGGTAAGTTCCAAACAGGATTTTTGTATTATTCATTCACAATTTAAATTTTTATTAAGCATATTTATGTTGCCAAGATACACTGCCTTCGTTTGAAAAATATTCGGCAAACTCGTTTCTGATAGCCTCGCAATAGGCCGCACTTTTTCTTGGTACTTTTTTTAACGGCAAAAAGGTCTGTAGCTCATTGTTTTGTTGCCGCCAAACTCCAGGAATAAACTCTCCTTCCCTTTTTTCATCAAATGTTCCTGGTGGTATATAAACATTTCGAGACTCCTTGCTTTTCCTCAGAAAATTGTGCAAATAAATACATGCCAAAACAACTTTTGTTGCTTTTTCTGGTGAAAGTAATATCGGTTTTCTCAGAACTCGAAAAACTGCCGAGATTATGCCGAACACATTTTCAATTATTCGACGAGCTCTGCATAACCTATAATTAAAAATACGTTTTACAGATCCTTTATGTTGTTCAAGGGGGACGCTTTCAACAAATTGGCATGTAGACAAAAAGCATCTTCGCCTACAAATACGTATGGCACTTTCATGTTCCTATTTTCCAATTTTTTTTCGGGTGGCAAATTGAGTTGATTATTTTGCCATCGCCATCGGAAATTCTTCATTGGCAGCCAACGTCGGCAAAAGTGAGGCAATAGTCCGCATCCGCCACACCGAACAAAACAATACTAAAATTATGTTTATAATTGAAATAGTCACTGCCACTATGTATCGGAGCCTGTATGATACAGTGCTTTCCATCTAGTGCACCCAAGCAGTGAGGAAAATTGGTTCAAACCAAAACAATAAAACTGAAACAGTGTCAACGCCTAACACTGAAAAACGGAAATCTCTGTTTCAATCTCCCAAAGCTAAAAGAACACCCAATAATAAGCAAAAATCGAGATCCGACGAAGTCTATAGCATTCTTAAACAAACTGTCGAAAATCGAAACCATAGGGATGAGAGTGCGATTTTCGGAGAACACATAGCAAATAAGCACAAAAAATATAATCAGCATACTAGAAGTATTGTGGAACATTTGATAGCAGACATTTTTTTTAAAGCCGATATGGGGGATTACGACAAGAATACACAAAACTGGTCATCTTCCAATTGTACTCCATACACCACTCCCATTCCGTCCCCTTCTCCTACATACTCATCAATTGAATACAGTCAATCTGTATCAAATCAATCTCATGCATCTTTTTCATTCATTCAAAATAATACATTCAGCAATACTGATGCCTACCCATCGTGTTCAACATTGCAGTCAAATAGTAACAGACTTGTTAACTACATTAACACATTTACACATGACGATGCTTAACTTAGTTTTAGGATCTACGGCGTTATTCACAAGTATTAAGTTTTAAAAACTTCATTATATTATTTTGTTTTGTGTAGTGAATAGAAGTCAGACTGAGTTAATTGTATTTACAGAAAGTTAAGAATTGTTTAGTTTAACCAAGTTCGAAATATTTAAGATTTTGTACTTAAATAATAAACATTTTCATTATAAATATAATGCATCTATATTTACCTTTATATAATCAGAAAGAACTTCAACTAGAGCTGTACAGACTTCAGGGACCACTTTTGACATAAGTTGCTTAGATATTTTAAAGGTGTACATCAAGCTTGTGTACGAGTCTCCCGAAGCCAAGAATCGCAATGTAAGCAATAACCTTTCTGCAGCAGGTACAGCTTCTCTAAATGATGTGTCCTTTTTGAAATTGTCGGGGCAATTTTATTTAGCAACAACTCGAAGTCGGAAGTTTTCAAAAAGACCATATTCTTTCTCAGCTGTTAAATCGCACATTAACTGTGTACCACCGTAACGTGCCCTACTTTTAAATAATGATGTTGTCCACCACCGTCGTTTTCTTTGTTTCGATTTAACTTCTTCTTCATTGAATATGATATATGAAGCACTAGCTATAGCAATTATATCTTCATTGTCGAATGACATTGTTTACAATGAAAAATTAACGTAATAATAATACTTAATACCTTCGAAATGTCACTGCACTGACTATGGTACGACAGGTGCGGCAAAATACAACAACGCACGAATTCGTGTGTAAACATTCGCCAGTGTGGACTTTAACAACAAACACAAGCGCATGCTTAGGCATACGTGCGGTCCTGTTCATTCGCTTTCGTTTGGCTAGTGAGTACGCGGCTTACTACTATTCAAAAAAATTATTCATTTAAAATCACACGTACATTCGAAATTATGAGCGAAAATACGAAAAATTTTATTGGAGAAATCCAGATTCGGATTCAGCACCCCAAAAAAATAATGAATGATAATAAAATCGACTACTGTATTTTCTGCAACCAGAAACCCCTTTTCGGCATCTTTTCCCTAGGTTATTTCTTTCAAATATTTTGGATGGCCCCCCTTTAATTTGGTTCTGGATCCGCGCCTGTTTTGGACGGAAACAGGCATTTTCTAGCACACGTTTCTGCTGTGAACAAACACTCACAATGCTTCCTTCTTTTTGTCAACACCATGTACACACCCTAATTCAACTGTTTCATCTTTTTTTTTTATTAAAAAGTGTAGTTTTATCAACAAATTCTACCTTCTTTTTAGACTGTTGAAAACGACATTTTTATAGACCATCTGCGGCACGTGACCAAGTGGGCGTGTGTTCTTTGCTTGGAGGATAAACATCGAAACGGATTCCATGCATTTTAAATGGGTGAAATGTGTTTCAAAAGCTGTTTTCAAGTTATAATGTGCTATTTTCATGACAAATTCAAAATAACTCATGTTACTCAGTATTATAAGATCTTGAAGAATGTCCATGAACAAAAGTATTTGGAAATGAACCCAAATAAATTAAATAAGGGGATTTGTAATCGGATTACCTACCTGAGAAGTACCCTGAAATTGTTCCCAACCATGAAAAGGGTGTAAAGTAATAATTGCTACTTTTAGAAAATTTATATATAAGTAAGAGATTTCACATAATTACTAAACAGTTTATATTTTTGCTAATGAAGTTATAGTTCTAGTTTCTGAAAGAGCAATGGCAAGTGAACATTACAAGAACTTGGATAGAGTCCATGCTCAAAGATATATGAAAAAAAAATTATGTATAGGATATGAAGATCCATATTGCATTGAAGATTGTTCCAGGAATATTGCCGACCTGCCACCAGTACTGTATCCAGATATAGTGAACTATTTAGTATTTGCCAATAGTGCATATACTATGGAACAGTTTAAAGCATACAAGGGCTTGCAATCGTACAAAGCTGCTTCATGTGGTTGGTTGAAAAATCAGTGGAGATTACATAGTGGTGTTGGGAAAGGCAATGATAAAACATTAAATTTTAATTTTTTTACAATTTTGTTTGTAGGTGCTTCATTCACAAAAAATGAACGTCAAACTTCTGAATCCCTGGATCATTTGTAAAAACAGTGGTACCATAAAGAGTGCACACTGTGATTGTGTTGCTGGTTTGGGAGAAACTTGCACACATGTTGCAGCTGTACTGTTCTCCATAGATAATCTGGTTCGTCCAAATATTTCCACAGATTATAAGTCGGTGACTGATGAAAACGCTTATTGGGTAGCCCCAAGTTATAAACCTTCTGCTCCCAGTGAAGTTTGCAACATTGATTTCACAAAACCCGGTACTAGTAAAATTGTACTGGAAACACCTTTCACTCATGTTGGGGGAGTTTCTAGCTTGAATCGGGAAGGAATTGTAAATCTGTTACATACCTTAAAGGATACTAGGCATGGAGCAACTCTTTATAGGATTGTGAGCCCATTCAACAGGGAAATTGAAGAAAGTACTGCTATTCAGGACAATTTCAATTTCACTTCCCTGTACAAACCAGAGTATCAGTCGAAGGATTTAGAAGAGTTGATAAAAATAGGTATAACATTCTGCCCATTCAATAGGTTTTTTCATTAATAAATTTTCATTTATCCTTTTCAGGAGAGGCCCTGTCCTTGGAGATATCTTTTGAAGAATGCAGCTACCTCTACTCAGAATAAATCCCAAGAATGGTTCTTATATCGCAGTGGAAGAGTCACAGCATCTAACTTCATGAGAACCTGTAGGACTAAAATCGATAATCCATCCCATTCGTTGATAAAATCTATTTGTTATCCAACAAAATACAGTTTCACATCGAAACAAACTTCATATGGTTGCAACCATGAAAAAATTGCCTTGATTCAATATGAGAAGATGATGCAGACCAGACATGTTAACTTCGATGTTGAAGCAAGTGGCTTAGTGATAAATCCAGTATATCCCTACTTTGGTGCATCTCCTGATGGTTTGACTCAATGTGATTGCCATGGACTAGGATGTGTGGAAGTCAAGTGTCCGTATTGTACCAAGGACGTACCCAGCAAACACAAAAACATTACCTGTATGTAACATAACGATACACAGAGACATTGATCTCCCATGTAATGTTCTTTCAATGTTCGTACAGTACTTTCACACTACGTACCAGTAATACCGCCATATAATTTATGTGTGATGTTACAAAATGTAACCATGAGAAGTTGGTTGATTCTTATGGATCGGTGCAATGTAGACACTACGTTATTATGGGATATGAGTGATCTCTATGTAGGAAATTGTCGGAATGTCGCAAGTATATTACAAACAAATGTTAAAAAATAACATACAAGTGACGTTCAACGTACTACAGTGACGTGCAAGTGATATGAAATGCACAATACAAATGAATGTTTCTTTCTTGCCAAAATAGAACATCGCAGAACTACCCAGTTATGTTATGTGCTTGCTGGGTAGGTATTGAGGAAATGGTCGAAATGAAGAAAACTTACTTGGAGAAAAAATCTGGGAATGTGTCATTGAAAAAATGTCATCTTTATTATTACCAGGTTCAGATGCAAATGGCTTTGTGTGGTCTCACATTTTGTGACTTCGTTGTATGGAGTCCAAAGGATGTTTTTATTCAAAGAATAGATGTCGATGAAGTATTTTGGCTGGCAGAACACCTGAAAGCCAAGAATTTTTTCATCAAAGCTAAAAATCAACATTTGGAAGAAATTTTCAAACTCAGGTTTTGCTATAGTTAGTCAATAAAGTCCATAATCAGGGAATTCTTTAATGCTGATTTGAAAAATGTGCAAGATTCAAAATAACTCAATTAATTCTTGACATGATTTGTTTGGGTATTTAACCTTCCACAATCTGAAAATGAAAAAATGTTAATCCAAACCAATTGGATTAAATTTTTTCAGCAAGTTTTGATAACGGAGGCAGATACAGTCTCCGAAACGTGAACGTTTTTCGAAAATGAGAAGTATTTTTTGGCTAATTTGAACTCATTTTTTCAGATAGGCAAATTTAGTATAGGAAACGTTACTGACAAAAATTATAATTTCATTCAAGACAGCAGTCTTGTAAACGCAGTAACTTATCGGGCAAATTAAATTTGCCCTTCTACACTTGTACAGATTTCCTTGGATTAACATTTTTTCATTTTCAGATTGTGGAAGGTTAAATGCCCAAACAAATCATGTCAAGAATCGAATTTCCTCCACAAAATCAAACTTTCAGTCAATAACTGAAATATTCTGAGGAAAATGCACTTGAAGTCAGTTGAAATAATCAATTCTAGGAAAAAAATAGGAATATATTTCAGTATTCATTTCAGAAAACAATCGATATAAAATAATATTTAAATTATTTTAATACAGATATTATAAAGGTACAATTGGTGGTGACAGATTTATGAAAGAACAACAAATCACAATTGATTTATCTACTAGAGATACTTCATCTTTCTTACGAACTGTAGCAAGTGGTAATGTGTCTCAGTATAACAATTTTACTCGCTCGATATGTACAGCTGCTACTTTTCTAGTGTCCTCCACCTCTTTGGCTGTCAGTTGTGTTTTTCCTTTCATAAATAGTGGTGTAACTACTTGGGCAAAACAGAGGGATACTTCTTGAATTCGAAAACCTCTACCCGCTAATACCAAATCTCCTGGCAATAAATTACTCAAAATTCGACAGTCTTCTGTAATGAACTTATCACTGGTCCTTTCTCCATATGCTTTCGAAATGAATGATATTGTTCGATCTAATCCACTAATTTAGTTTTAAGTTAGTTAGTAAAATCCTGATATAGATGTTTTAACCACTTAAGAGAAAATTTATTTAATTCGCTCATTTCATTCCCAAAATTATATTTATATTTTCGCGAAATATTGAGGTGAGGTATGCTCATGGACCATGCTGAGATGGAGGAGTTAATTTACCAATGTAAACAAAGTGTGACATCAAAAATAATTTAACCGCATCAACCGCTATTCGCATTAAAAACCAGAAAAACAGTCCATTTCGCAAGTTTGAAGGAGTTCCCACCATAACAACTACTGCCTGGAAGGATTTGGTGAGTGCTACTTCAACTTTAAACGCTATTTTTTGTCTATTCAATTTCGCTCACATCAAACAGATCGTCGGCTTGGTATTACAAGGTTGCATGTGACGCATATGCCATTTTGAGATAAACGTAATTAACGTTTTTAACAGTTGTGAAAACTAAAGGGTATTGACTTTACGGCTTGTTTTCTCTCCTAAAATAAAGAAAAATAAAACTTCTTAGGATATTTGTGAAAAAAATAGATTCGATAAAAAATTTATAAAATATTGCATAATAAAAAACTACATGCAACTTTGAGAATTTTTTGGTTAGCACTTCATGTTGTACATGCAACTTTGTCTTGTTGAAATAAAATAAAAATAATATGAAAACTCAATAGAAACACTATATTTATATTGAAGAAACACAAAACGGTATTTTATTATTCATATTTAACATAAATGTATAATTCGTGTAGCGTAAATAAAACGAGAAGGTTTATTTGAAGCCGGATCAGTCAGGTTGTTTTCCTGTTGTGACTAGTGCTTGCAGTGTTGTTTGACGTCTTGGGTAATACTGCATTGTAATACTCTTTGTCCACCGTAGGCATCCATCGATACATTGACAAAATTGATTGAACTTTATTTGCTGGTAATTCATGTACTGATTTGGTGGGTTTTGGCACTGGTAGAGTTGTTAAGACACTCTCCTTTCTTGTTTTTTTGCAATGTTTCAAAGTCACCTTTTCAAATTCGGTTGTGTTATGAGAGGTTTTATATTGCACTTCGAATACTGAATGAGTGAGTCTGAGTTGTGACACTTTTGTATATGGAATTTGGTTGTACTTTAACTGAGCTGAACATTCTTGAAAATTTTTGAAATCTGTTAAAGACATTTGAATAATTTTGTATGGTGTATGACGGTTTACTTGAAGTAAAAGACGCATCAAAGATATTGGCGAAAAATATTCGGATTTGGAAAGGACTCTTTCTATGCAGCTGTGTACGGTATCTATTTCCTGTACACACGAATGCCCAGGAGTTGAAAACTTCATCGTAATGGTTTTCAGATTAACCTGATGTTGAAGAAAATCAGTCATAGCGAAAGATATTATGGAATTTCTATTTTGTGGAACACAGCTATCACTCCAGAGAATTAAAGTTTCCATTTCTGGATTGTCTTCAATGACTTTTTCCAATATTTTATACACTGCACTGGCAATTTCATTTCCGGCCCTACCAGATAATGTTTCTGGCCAAAGTGCACAGTATACTTTTTTCGTAGTTGACAGATGGGCTGTCATATTGTAAACCGTAAACTTGCTTTTATAAAAAAAAGAACTTATTTCCGCCTTAGGACAAGTCAGAACGTTTTCTAAATCAAAACAGAGTACTGGTATGTTTCTTTCTCTATCATTCTTTCGTTCCTTCCTCATTGCTTCTTTTTCCTTCAGGTGATCGTCGTATATGATTTTTCTTTCTTCAGACAATCTATTTTCTTTTTTTAATAAACGAACTTCTTCGCAAAGGTCACACCTATCTTTTTTAGCAATGTGAAAATGCAAATTGAAATTTTTACAAAATATGGCCCTATATGCGGATTCCTTGACTGGACTTTGATTTTTTTCTTGGATCCAGTTCTTATAAAGTTCATACATTTTGCGAATGCTGAGGGAAGACTCTAAATATTCCCGTTTTGAGTCCTTTCGGCAGTAGTGCGACTCAACGCGTGGAAACATATTTATGTGTTCTTTAACGAGACTGATGGATTCTTCTGAAATATATTTTTTTTTATGTTTACCCATTGTACTTCTACTGGGTGTGTTTGCAGAATTATTTTTGTTATTATGAGCATTATAAATTGGTTTTTGACTTATGGCAAGCGTTTCCGTGTAATATTTTTTGCAAACCTGAATTTTAGCTGAGTTGACAATAAAAAAATAATTGTATGTTGCAGTTCTTTGAGAATTTTCCATTGTTTTTCCCTTCCTGCGCCGTTCAGGTGCAAATTTCTGAGTATTTGACAGTATAAAGAGACGCTTTTCAGCCCTAGATAATTTATAGAATTCATTAAATATTTCTTGTCTTTCTTCCTGTGTAATTTTTCTGGCGCATTTCCACAAGCACTTATCCAGACAATCTTTTGTATTTTTTATTGTCTTGGCAGGAACGACTTTTTTTCTGGAAGAAATGTACTCAAGACCTTTATCATGAAGATTCTTTCTTTTGTTGGATTCCCAGTTTTCAGGATTTCTCTCCCTCTGTCGTTTATCACGAGTTTTTCCTCTTCTCTTTCTTCCTTTTTATAAAAAAAATAAAACTATTTAGAGATCTGACAAAAAATATCGAATAGGGCTACCTACCTCCAGTACCACCTGTAGCCGTAGTCACATCATTGTTTATTTGGTCATTATTATTAGTGTTTTCGGTACTCTCTGATTCAACTCTCTCATCTACTTGTTCTTGAATGGGCTCTTCAAACAATCCCTTGAACCTATAATATTTTCATTAGGTACATAAAATATATAACCCTACTTTTACAGTTATAACATACCTTTTGTGATTTTGGTCATATTCATCAGGAACAAAGTCAGGATCTTTGATGGAATCATCACTGTCCTCATCAATATCAGTTAACATGTTTTTTACACTATATCCCACTGTTTATTTTTGTTTTAATTCACCGAACAGGCTAGAAACTTTTGCTAACACGAGTGAAATGTGAAGTGGCTTGTGCACCCCGAGAAACGCGGAGTAGGCAAATTCACAAACAAAGTTGCATGTGAAACATACAACTTTGTAGCTTAACTCAGCTCTCAAATCCTACATGTACCTATGTTTTACTGTTTATAAATCTGATTTGATGAGTGCTGCCATCAATCGGAAAGTAGCTGAAGATACCTCCGGCTACATGCAACCTTTTGATTCTAAAAACATAAAATCTCAAAAAATGTTACATGCAACCTTGTAATACCAAGCCGACGAGATATTGAACCCTGTGGTGTAATTCCTATCAAATACTTGATGGTATAATGTTGTTTATAGTTAGACCATGTTTTACTAGCAGCTTCTGGATTGGAAGATTTTTCAATTAAAATTTCAAAGCAGTCAAAAATGACTGAGACTTTAGAACCGAAATTCTGTTCAAAGCACTTAGGTACATTACGTCTCAAGTCATCTCGATCTGGCCAGATAATTAAAGTCTGGAAAATAATACATTAAACTTCACATACAATAATATGAAATAGGTAACTCACTTTCAATTTTTCGTATAATATATCTACAGTTCTGTAAAAAATCCTTGAAGCAGTTGTGTGGTGTACATGAAATCTGTATCCTAAATCTTTGAATGGAAAATTCAAACGTAGTTTGATCAGTGTCAAAATAAATTGTTTGAATTTTGTTAAAGAAGATGTTGTGGACAAGTGCTCCTCTATCAAGTCAAATATGGTGTTCACATATTTATATTCTGGAAAGCTTGTATAATAAAGAGGGAAATTTTCATCCCTTCTGAAATGATCAGCATTGAATTCTGACATGTTGACTTGTTCCTGTAATTTCTGCTTCTCATTATAGAAATTTTGCACTGACAAGTTCTTCATTTTGGGGGTTGCCATATTCCAAAATTTCATTATTTTCATCTTTTTGAACCTCATCACCTGGAAGTTGGAACCTACAAATAAAAGAATGTAAGTATATAATACATGAATAATTTATGAGCAAACAAGTATTCTTATATAAAACACAATTTTACAGACCTGTGGTAATGAACCAGATGCCTTTTTCTTTGTTAGCCTATCATATCTATCAACTTTACTTCCGTTTCTCGACTTTGTTGATTGATATCCCATATTAACGGATGGTACCCAATCTGGATGGTCCATTTCAAACAAAGGAGCTGGTTTTCCTAAAAAATCATAAACTCGTTATCTTCAATTCAGTTGGCAAAGTTATTATTATGAATTAGGTATTAGGTACCTGTTATAAAGTGCATTGAACATATCCGTCCATATTTCAGTTTAGAGTCTGACAAATATGCTCTTCTCAAAGATTTTATCCATGCAGAGGATCGGAGAGGCGACCGGCTACCACGCTGCAGAAATGCATTCGCACATCTGCTGCAGCTGAGACGATACAGTACTGTAGACATACATAACTCGTTTTGTTTATTTTGTCACCATTAGGAACACGAACACAAACAAGTACAAAAACATTCATGGTCCTTCTAGCAAGATATTTTGAACGGTTGAGAACTGGCGGCAACCGAAATAGACATTATATAAATTCATAGTGATATTGGAAAAGTGAATTGTGGAAGAAAAAAGAAGCCAACATTAGAAGCAGCGCAGTGCAGCATAGCTAGGAAGCGGTACACAAGACAAGGGCTATAAATAGGTCGTTCATTGTTTTATCCACCTGTTGTGAACCTTATTTGTTTTTCTGGATTTATTTGATCTGTGTGGCATTGTGATAGTTGTTTTCATATCCACCACAACGATAATAATAGGTTATTTAATTATCGCGTAAAAACAAAAAAATAATACCTAAATAAATCAGTACATTTTTGGCGATTTTCAAAGCATTTTAGAACATGGCAGAGGGGGAACTAAAGGGTCTCAAAAGGAGAATGGGTAATTTGAAACGCCAGTTAACAACATTCGCTAGTTTTGTGGAAAAGATTGAAAACGATAATAATGAAAAGAATCAAAGCGAGCTTAAGCTTCGCCTTGAAAAATTTTCAGGCATAATGCATGAATTCGATTTGAACCAAGATCAATTAGAGGAATTAGATTGTGACAATGGTGCGTCGTGTGACTCGTTTGAGGACAAGTATTATGATGCTATTACTCGTGCAAAACTATTAATTCAGAATTTCGTAGTTGTGAATGGAAATCCTGTTCATCCAACGGCTCCAACCCAAGTCGTTAATCAAACATTAACAAACAATCAACACAGTCTGAATAATTCAATTTCAAATAATTCTGGTAGCAATAGTTCTACAAGTAATGTGCGCCTACCAATTGTAAATCTGCCACATTTTAATGGTGAATATGAAAATTGGATACCATTTTATGAAACATTCAGTACGCCTATACATGACGATCCAAACATGAATAACATACAAAAATTTTTTTATTTGAAATCCTGTCTGAACGGTGACTCATCTCATGCGATTCAATCCATTGAAATTAGTGAAGCAAACTATGCGGTAGCTTGGGACCTTCTTAAAGAAAGATATGAAAACAAGCGTATAATAACTCATAATCATGTAAAAAGTATTTTTGATTTGCAAACGTTAACAAAGGAATCCCATGACCCATATGTCACTGCGGAAGCTTTTAGATAATTTTTAAGGCATTACAGATCACTCCAGAGTTTGGGTCAACCGGTAGAAACGTGGGATACTCTTTTGGTGTATTTATTATCCACGAAACTAGATTTTCAAACACGAAAGGAATGGGAAGCTTTGATTAAACAAAACCTTCCAACTCTAGATGAAATGTTAAAAATTTTGAAAATAAAATGTCAATTATTAGAAACACTCGACAACAAAATAGCGCACAAGTTCACTTCAAAAAATCAAATGGAAAATTAATTCGTTGCACCTGAGCCAACACCAAATTCGAACAAAACCTCTGATTTAGTTGTACATTTTGTAAAGCTAATAATCATTACACGTATAGATGTAAACAACTTTCATCCTTCACAATAAAAGACCACATCTCGGAACTGAAAAAATTAAAGATATGTCTCAATTGCCTGAAACAAGGGCATTTTGCGCATGACTGTCGTAGTCGTGGGTGTTTCACATGCAATCAGAAACAACTCAATTTTGCATATGAGTAATGCCGAAAGTGAAAATCGTGAATCAAGCAATAATCAATCACATGACTCTAATCAACTGCAAAGTAGTGAACGCGAAGAATCTTCATATACCACTTTGAGTAATGAATGTCCAACAATTTTATCCTCATATCCCTCACAAATATTTCTATCCACAGCAATTATAAATATATTTGATAGCAAAAATAAGCCGGTCAAATGCCGAGCTCTTCTCGATTCAGGTAGCCAGTCAAATTTTTGTACACAGGAATTACTTGATCGACTCAAATTAAATGCAACAAAAATCAGCGTTCCGATAATTGGCATCAGCCAATCAAAATTGAATATTACTCAAAAAGCCCGTAGCAACAATCTCTTCCATTGATGGGACATACGAAGCAAAACAACCGTTTCTCGTTCAATGCTAACTCATTACGTATTCCAAAACATGTGAAGTTGGCTGACCACAATTTCAGTCGAGCGGACAAGGTAGATATCTTATTGAGTGCAGGCATATTTTATGATTTGCTCGATAACAGGCAGATCCATTTGGGAAATTGCAAACCGATTTTGCAATCTACGAAGTTGGGTTGGCTAGTAGCCGGACCTTATCCGTCTGATACTAGAACAAATGAGTATAAATGCTTTCTCAATACAAATACATGGTACGCATCATTGAATGAACAATTGGAAAAATTTTGGCTAATCGAAGACATACATCACGCTCATGCTAAATTGTCTAATGAATAATTGGAATTTCGAACACATTTCAAACAGGATGATACAGGGCGTTGCACTGTGTCATTGCCTCTCAAAGACAACCTTGTTAATTTAGGCGAATCCCTAAATACAGCTATGTCAAGATTTCGCGATATCGAAAATAAATTGATAAAAAATACTAATTTGAAAAGTCAGTACGACGATTTTTTACTGGAATACGAGTCGATGGGTCACATGACAAAAATAGACGCGGAAAATTCATCGAACGAATTTAGAAATTATCTGCCTCATCACTTTGTGTTGAAGGAATCAAGCAACACGACTAAATTGCGTGTAATTTTTGACGGGTCATGCAAAACATCAAGCGGATTGTCGCTGAATGACGTATTGAAGGTAGTCCCCAAAGTCTAAAATGATCTTTTTGACATCGTGGTGAGAATACGTACCCATAACATTGTTATTGCTGCAGATATTGCTAAAATGTATAGAACATTCAGGAAAATCAACGTAATTTGCAGTGCATAGTGTGGAGATAAAATCCACACCAGCCTGTATCACATTATAAATTGAACAGTCACCTATGGGACTGCAAGTGCATCGTTCCTTGCCACAAGAACCTTACATCAGATTGGTATAAATAGCAAAGCAGAATACCCCCATGCTAGTGACGTCATAATCAACGATTTTTATGTCGACGACCTCTTATCAGGGGCTGTTGACCTTGATAGCGCAATAAAACTAAAAAATGATTTAATGTCCATTCTTTCCGCAGCAGGGTTTCACCTGCGAAAGTGGATTTCAAACGACCCAAACGTCTTGGAAAGCTTCAATACCAACCAATTTTCTGTATATCAAATAAAGGATGGCAATGATAATAAAATCCTTGGCATTGTATGGGATGCGAAAGATGATACTTTCCTTGGCATTGTATGGGATGCGAAAGATGATACTTTCCTTTATACTGTTGAACTTGACCATAATCACGAGACTACAAAACGAAACATACTGTCAAATATAGCCCGAATTTTTTATCCTTCGGGTCTTATTAGTCCGTGTGTAATAACTGCTAAAATCTTGCTGAATAGTTTATGGCAATTACAGCTGAATTGGGACGAACCGGTCCCAGAAAATATTTGCAAAGCATGGTTGTTTCTTGAAAAATATCCGATTATTGAATGATATTCGTATACCACGTCACGTATTATCTTTAAATGTTCAATCAGTTACTATCATAGGCTTCTGTGATTCGTCAGAAGTTGCTTATGCTGCTTGTATATACTTAAGATCTGAAAGGCCAAATGAAAAGGCCACAGTTAATTTGTTGTGTGCAAAATCTCGTTTGGCCCCCATGAAATGCCTGGAATTTCCTAGATTAGAGCTTTGTGGAGCTCTTCTGCTCGCGCGATTATGGCAAAAAGTAAAATCGGCCTTACGAATGCGTACCAAAAAAGTATATTTATGGACCGATTCTTCCATTGTGTTAGCATGGTTGAAATCCCAACTTAAGCGCTGGAAAACGTTTGTGGCGAATAGGGTTGCTGAAATCCAGGAACTCAATGAAAATTGTGAGTGGCGCCACATTCGATCACCCGAGAATCCAGCCGACATTGGATCACGTGGACTAAATCCTTCCGAATTGATTAATAATGAGCTTTGGTGGCACGGGCCGTCTTGGCTGAGCGAAAATCTCGATATGTGGTATCGCACATTCATAAAATCGTATCCCGCTATTTTTTTTGTTTGTCGACAGAAGCCGTTCATATTAATATAGTTACAGATTGGACGACAGATAGCTTCATGAACGCCCTCAAACGATTTGTCGCATGCCGAGGATTATGTCAACATATATAATAAAATTTCGTGGCATTTTATTCCTTAGATCTCCACATTTGTAGAGGCTATCGTTGTTCCTGGGCCCCAATTCTCGAGTTCAGGAAAACGGAACGCTCCCATCACTGGATGTGACTGTTCACATCGCATGCAATGTTCTCGCGCTAGAAATCGGTATTCTCGAACGCATGTGATAACGTTATCACGAGAGAACCGCTGACACAACGTTGCCAGACGATTTTTATCAAATAATCAAATCAGATTTTAGAATTAGACGTCAGATGAATGTCACGTCTTCGTTTCGTTAAGCTATTTGTAAATGAAAAAAACGTATATTGTGGATATAGAAAGTTCAAATGATAATAAGGTAAGAGAAAGATAATATAAGTTTCATTTCCTTGAAATGATATTATGCGAAATCTATTTATAACGGCGTGATAGCAAAGATAATAGATTAAACAAAGGATTTCGCCACAGATATGGAAGGCTTTCCTCATAAAAATGAAAGACTTCCCTTCTTATATCTATAGATTTTTAATTTCTAATTGGTAGATAGAAATAGCCGTAATTATTTCATATGGAAATAGAAAAGAAAAGGGTAGCACCTCTTATACAAACCCAAAAAGAAATGTTAACCGAATTTCTGCAAAAACATGAAAACCTCAGAACCGACAAATTTTCAAGTGAATTTACTAAGAAAAAAGCCCGAGAATTATGGGAAGAGGTAACTGGTAGCCTTAATGCCATAGGAGGCTCCAAAAAAACCTGGGTGCAGTGGAGAAAGGCAAGTAAATGAATCTAAACTATGATTTGTAATAAAAATTAATTTATATCAAAATTATCTATGATACATATCAAGAAAATTTGGTCTTGAAGTTTCATTTTTCAGACATGGCAGGATATGAGAAAAAATGTAAAAGCAAAGGCTGTGGCTGAAAAAAGATATGCCATGGGGACAGGTGGAGGACCTGTTAAAATAATAAAATTTGATGAGACGGAGACAAAAATTTTGAGTATTTTGTCGCCAACCGCCACATTTGGAGATCTTACTGTACCAGTTCCAAATGTGGAATTTGAATTTGAGCGGGTGAATTCAAATGCCAATAGAAAATGAAAGGGTAATAAAATTGTAAGATTTGAATGTTAATCTTACACTAAAAAGGTTTATCCCATTCTCCAACATTGACAAATAAACGTTATTATCCATGATTTTTAGAGTGTTGGTATGGAAAACCAGGAAATTACAGAGTTAATTAATATAGAAGAAATTCAAAATACTCAGGAGATCGTTGCAGAGAGCTCAACCCATTCCACAGAATCTAAAAATGAAAGTGCAGAACGAAACGTAAGTACAAACTATTATTATAGTAATTATTATTAAATTATTACAATGGTTTCATTGATGAAACTTGTGGTGCAGCTATTTCTTTAATATTTGATGTATAGGTATTAAAATAGTATGTACAAAGTGTTGAATTTTTGTAATTATATCTTGTGCTCGACAAAACTTGTTGCACAGCCTCTACTTGTATGACTCATTTTTTTTCAGTCTGCTCGAAGAATAAACAATAATCAAAATACTCCAACAGTTAAAAATAGGTTTTTGTACAACTGACATTAAAAATGACGTTTTTAATTCATTGACACATGAACTAAAAACTGACGTTTCACAAAATCACTTTTAACACTAGTGTTAAAAGTACTTTTAACACTAGTGTTAAAAGTAAAATGACAGATGAGATGATGGATACTCAGTAATATAGATCTCTCTAATAGAAACACTTCAATCAGATATTATAATCAGAACACCTACTCAAGAGGAATCGTTTATAAAAGTTCACACATGTATTTGGTCGTTTGCGCAATTGATAATACTAATTCCTTTTGAAGTTACAAACGAAGTAGTATTTAGTCCAACTGTAGAATGTCCTTCATCACTGACAAATAATGACATTCATAAATAAAGTGCGTTGGGGTTTATTATATTTGAAGTATCTGTCAGTCAGCCTTGTAATCCAAAGATCGTGTGTTCGAATCCTTATGGATCTTATTTTTTTTTTGTTTTTTTCTTACTAGCAGTAACTGTTGAACAAAAAATTTTGTATGAAACATTTGTTAAAAGTGATTTTATTTTGCTCGTGGGGTTGCTCCACTCGCTAACGCTCGTTTCGCAATATTCCCCACTCACAAAATAAAATGCCACTTTTAACACTTGTATCATAAATAACTATTGTCAAAGGTAAAAGGTTGGATAACTCAATTGCCATATCAGATAATCTTGTAAAAATTGAGGAGGAAAAAAAAGAGATTTCCAAAAGTTATATGGAAGAGAAAAAGAAATATTTAATATGGAGGAGAGAATATGAACAGGAAAAACTGTTACATCTAAAACGCGCAGCAGACGCTCAAGAAAAAATATTGGAAGCAGTTACAAACTTAAAACATCTTTTTTCGAAAAATAGCCAATTAGAAGAGTCTTATTAGATTAATTTGTACTTTTGATGATTTCAGCTTTTGTTATTACCTATGTACCAAAATGTTTTTTTTAAGTTTTTACTTCTGTTGAAAGGGGAATATGTATTTAATTTGCTAAATATTATATTTTGAAAAAATAAAGTTCATTCAGTTGTAATATATCGTTTGATTCAAAGCTTACTTTCTTCTCTGAAATTATATTCTTCCAAAAAGTTTTTATGAATAAAACTGTATGAAATAATTTTTAAAATTTCATTATTTTTTCTACAAACCGCCAATTATATTGGTGTACAACTACGTGTATGTCAAAGACTTTGTTCACTTGCATGATACATGCACGCGAATGATGCATAAAAAGTAATTTATTTGTTATTGACATATGCATTTAAAATTTATTTGAAACTTACAATACATGAAATACTTGTGAATCAGATAACATTATCAGTTGAACACTTAAAACTGTTAATTACTCTTCTGCAATTTTACTCTGTATTTTTCTTGCCATTATTAAATCAGGATTGACCGCGTTGTTCGGAATTTCTGCAGCTAATTGTGCATGATCAATGCCAAAATCAAATTCTTCAATGTCATAATCGATGGCTGGTTCGGGCAACTTAGCTTCTATACATATGTTGTGCAATACAACATGTTCCGTTTTCGTCCCTTTGCTAACTTTATTATAATATTAGGCTTCTTTTTGAGAGTTGCTAAGTTGTGCAAATATTTTATTGTCACCCTGTATATCAAATTAATGTCGCGTTACAATGACAAGGGAATGTTTGACCACGCAGCCTCGGCGAAAACCCCTACTGGCCAATGAACAAGGCAGTGCGCACGAGCACGAGAGACCAAAAAAAAGGCAGTACCGATACTGACTCGAATGAAGGAAGAAACCACCTCATATATAAATCTCTCTTATATTATTAAATATCAGTTAAATGTGTTATAAAAATTTGTGCAGTTCCACTACGGTGTATCTACCTCCAGATAGCATCCAGTTTTGATGGTTACATGCGAATCCTGAGTACCTACGTGAAAGTCCAAGGCGGCCGCCACAATTGAAGTCAAATCGCCATTCAGAACAACCGGTGAGTGGTCACATCTCTTGAAATTGACGAATAATTAATCGAAAATCAAAATTTCATTAGTCCACTGTATCTTTCTCGCCCACAACACATGCATTAACAATTTTTGATGCACGGTTAGGACTGTAATGCAGCACTCTATGTTTTAACAAGCATCGAAAACGATTCTTCAAAACACCATTACACCTTTCAATGCTGGATCTAATAGTCTTTAAAGAGCTGTCAAATCTTTCTTCGGCTGGACTGATGGGCGGTGCATCTAATGGAGTTAGTAACCAGGGCCTCAGAGTGTAACCTATAATAAACACAAATATTAATATTAATTGCGTATTATGTATTATCATTTTCAAAGTAACATCGTTACATAGTGTAGATTTTTTTAATTTCATCTAACTTTGTGATGCAACTTTGTTTATGATATTGCCTATTATAAAAAAATACCTGAATCGCCTAAGAGATAAAACCAAGTACTTGGATTGTTTCTGTAAATTTGTTCCAATATTCTAGAAATACTTGATTGTTTCCAAATATGAATATCGTTATAGCGACCCGGAAATCTTGCATCCACATTCATTATTTTCAAGTCTTCATTACATATCTTAAAAGTAAAATAAAGTTAAAAACATATAATTTATTTTAACAATTTTTTATAAACAAATCACAAAGCAACTAGACATTTTCTTTTTAAACCAGAAAAATTGGATTTTCCAATGGAAAATTGTATGTTTTGAGAATAAGTCCAGAAATAACGAAAATCCCGTACAAGTGTAAAAGTTAAGTTAAAGGGGCGTAGATAATTTCGGCCCCGGCTAGTTAGCGACCAGATTTTGATAGGAACTTTCAGCACCGGGATGGAAGGACCATATTTTTATTACAGGCATTTTCGACCCCAATAGTCTGAGTCTGATCTTACCGGAACGAACTAAACTCACGTAGACATTTGAGAGCGTGGATATTAAACACAAAAACATTGTAAGTAGCAATTTTTGAGTCTGATCAAACCAGAACGAACTAACCTAACATAGACACTCGAGTGCGTGGACATTAATTATTAATGACCTTAACTGCAATGTCTGGGGCCGAAATTTCTTGCAAGATTACTCGACCTATAATTCCTAGAATGTACCTGACACAATCTGAGGCCGAAAGTTCCTCCGCTCAGTTAAAGCATCTCCCATGGCGCAATTTAAAATAACACTCTCTCACAAAGAAAATACAAAAATAAATTATCTAACATCGTTGAAATATGTAAAAAAGATACAAAGTATAATAGAATGTAAAATACAAATATTTTTAAAATGTATCTTATTTTCTTAAAACACATAGGTACCGCATTGCAACCTTGTTACGTGAATATTAGGTACTACCACCCACTATTGCAATTTTACAAAATGAATATGCTTACCAATTGCACATTGAGTGAATGATAGTTTTTTCTGTTGATATAAATATGTTCAGGGTATTCCTGCCCAAATGGGGTAGCAATGGCCACATGAGTGCAGTCAATTACTCCAACTATCCCTGGAAACTGATATTTATCATAAAACCTAAATTATAAAAAGAAAAACTAAATTAGTTCAATTTATATATATAGTCACGAACGAAAACGACACAATAATCATGTGTTATATATTATATTATTATCCTCTAAGCTAAAATCTAGCTTCTTGAATAATAATTTTTTCATAAAAATTACATCTTCTTACCTCCTGCGCAAATTTTCTAACTCTTGAAGATTGTTTGGGAATTTTACCCAGTTATTTAAAATTTCTGGTTGGTTTAATGCATTTGTCACTTCTGAAATGCAGCGAGAAGTGCTTGATTGACTTATACCAGAAAAAAAATTTGATCCTATTATTTCCTGATAACTTCCTGAAGCATAAAATCTCAAAGTTACAAGCACCTACAATAAGAAAGTTATTTGAAACTTATGTATAATACTGAAACACCCATATTTACCTTTATATTAATACTCACAGCCGACACCCTTTTCGGTGTTTGTAGATATGGAGTAACAATTTCAATCAAGAAACCAGTGAGGCTTTTATCGAGTCTAAAGAGTCGAATGCACTGAATGTCACTTAATTCAAAAGCATCTAAAGCCCGGTACATTTTTCGGGGCGGACGCTCTGCTTGCCCCTCTGCTTCTGAAAGAATATAATAAGCAAAATCGGTTGATACTCACAGCGCAAAGCAGATTAAAAACCTTCCACAGGATATTACCTAAGATTACTTTGGATCAAAACTTACCTTGGAGATTGTTGAGAACAACTTCAAATACTGCACCTCTTCCTTCTAAAGGATCCATCAATACACGAAAAACAGTAATTACCAAAAATGCTGTGTCAAATCAAGACTAAAATGATTAAAATTGAGGTTGAAAATTAAACGTCATTTGGCCATTGTCAAGAGAATCAAGCGATCTCCCACAAAATAGCAGGAGAATCACGTTCCCCAGCTTTCACGCGAAGTGAATGATCACATGTGTTCGAGAATACGCTTTGATGAGTTTCAGGAGAACTGTGCCTACTTTTCTCAGGAGAACGATGTTCCCCAGTTTCAAGAATTGCAGTCCTGAAATGCCCCATCTTCTCATTCTTGGAATCGATTTTTGGAAATATATGGGAGTTGTGCCCGATTTGCGTCATGATGAGTGGCATTTTTCTCACGAGCCAGTGACGGTCAATACCGTTGAGCATGTTGCTAGTTCAACGAGGTTGAGTCCGTTGAATAAAATGCGACTTCAAGCAGTCATAGACCGCAATCTAGAACAGATGGGTACAGAATTGGGTTGTACAAATAGGACTGAGCATGTAATTGAAACTGATAGTCCGCCCATCAAACAGCCGCGTATTTGAGGGGGAGTAAAGGGGGTAATTACCTCCCCCCCAGAGCATCCTCAATCCTCAAAAAATATTCCCAAAAAATAACAAAAGTTGTGGTTATCGTCTTAATAAATGAATCACCAGGACACAGAAGTTTACTGTTACTTAAATATATAACTATTATCAAAAACACATTTTTATCCCTATATTTTTTCGCCAGTATTGAGTATATGGTACCCATAGAATAACCATATAAAAGTCTCATACGGATGGTACCTACCCTATTCGTCGAACATTTGTATTTAAATTTATTTCTTCTTGACGTAACGTGTCACGTGTGTGCAGTCAGTCAGTGCAGTGGTCACTAGCGAGCGTCACTCCGGCAGTAGCCGTCCGTCCGTTCGTTGATGACGTCCTGAGTTATGAGTTTTCTATTGTTCTTTCAGTTTTGATGATCTGATTAAATAAGATACCCATTTAACATTGTGTGTTGTGTGAACCGGTACCAGCGAATGAGAAATAGGTAAGCTGAATTAAATTATTTTAGTTTTTAGTAAGTACAGATCTTTAGTGAGAGTTTGGGTTTGGGAAAAACATACCTATACCTTACATCACCGGACTTTGTTGTACTCTTATGGCTTGTTTACTATGTATTGTTGCTATAGCAACTCATAAGAGCCCACACTGCAAATACTCGTGATGTAAAGTATAAGCAAATATAGGTATATTATTTATTATTTTACTTTTTCAGTTATTTCTAGTTCCGTATGAGTATGAGCATATCCTGCACCTACAATTATTACGAGTGAGAGAAAAAATACCTTGGGCTCGTTCCTGATATCAAAATCGAATATATCACCAGCAGTGAATAAACATAAGTCGCCGACGCCGACGGAGTTAGAGATAAATGCAAGCAATTCCAGTAGCACTATTTGCAGCAGCAGTAACGGTCACGTTGAGGCAGATTCAGAATCTGAAAGCGTACAAGTTGCCAGAGTGCTCATTCTTTAGTGCCAAATGAGAATTTGCAAGGGTCGGATTTAGATTTAGGTAATTTTATGAACCAAACACCATCAGATGAACAGAGATATAAGCTTTTAAAATATGTCTTTGTGCCTGATAGAAATTTTGTATATCCTTTTTCAACACACGTAAAAAAACAGAAAGAAATTAAATGCTACTTTTCTAAAAAACATTTTGACAGTTTCAACTGGTTAGCTTATTCAGCTTCACTAAATGGAGTTATATGCAAATATTGCGCAATTTTTGCCAAATACGGTGGAAGAAATAAAACTACAACTCTAAATAAATTAGTGACAAACGTCGTTAATAAATATTCAAAATTTTTTGGCAAAGATGGCGATCTTGTTACTTACAATCAAACCCAATACCATAAAGATGCTGTACTTAGTGCAAAAAACTTTATTGACAGTTATGAAAATCCAGAAAAAGATGTGCGTAATGTGTTAGATACTGAACGCAAAAAAAAGTAATGGAAAACCGTCAACGATTGATTCCAATAATAGAATCAATCATATTTTTTGGAAAACAAAATATTCCACTTAGAGGACATCGCGATAGCGGCCGGTTAGAGTTAGAAAAGGAAAAGTCTGTAGTAAATTAAGGACATTTTACAGATACGTTTTCGAATAGCAAGTGGAGATCAAGTTTTAAAAGAGCATCTTGAGGCTAGAACGTCAAGAAGTACATACATTAGTAGTATTACTCAAAATGGCATTATTCAGTGTTGCGGTGAAGAAATCTTGAATATTTGAGCATTGTGTTGCTATGGGTACAGATACATGCAATTTAATGTTAGGTGAAAAAAAAGGCGCAACTTAAGAAGCACTTACCAAACGCCTTAAAGTGCCCTTGTAATAACCATACTCTTAATCTGTCAATTTCTAAATCAAATTCCGTACAAAATATTAGAAATTCAGTTGGGATAATAACTGAAACTATTTCCTTTTTTAATATGTCCTCAACAAGAAATTTTGTATTGAGTAATAAAATTAGCGTAAATCTAAAATCATTATGTGAAACGCGATGGGTAGATCGACATGATACTATTTTGCTGTTTAAAACTAATTTAATCGGAATACTTGATTCGTTGTCAGCGATATCGTAATGGAAAGAGTCCATATCGTCATCTAAGGCAGAATGTCTAAAAAATTTTTTAACATCCAATAATTTTATTGTTAGTTTGTTTTGCTTGTCTAATGTTTTATCAGTAACTTTGAGCCTGTGCCAAACTTTACAAAAAAAATCTATTGATAGGTGTTATGCTAAAGAAATAATCAATAACGTAATTAAAACTTTAAAACAAAAGAGAGCAAATGCTAGTAATGATTTCAAAATATTGTTTAAAGAAATTCTTAAGGTAGTGGAGAAGCTTAGCTCAGACATGAGTCTTCCTAGACTTGTTGGTAGACAAAAAAATCGCGCGAATCCTGAAGTTACCAACTGTGAGGACTTTTATCGAATAACTGTATATTTACCATTGTTGGACATTATCATTGAGGATTTAACATTTCGCTTTACCGATAATACATTTATTCTTTTTGACTTCAGTTTATTTATTCCTTCCGTAATTTCGAATAAAACAAAAGTTGAAGTAAATAATATAATAGACAATTTAGCTACCTATTTAAGCAGTATGGACAATGACGATCTTCCTATTTTAAAAGCTAAATTAATGGCTGAAACTCATATATGGATTACGAAATATAATGAGTCTATAAATACGGACAAAAATACTCTCGGAATCTCAAAAACTAATCGCAATCATAATGAATCTATTTTGAATGTCTATATTTCTTGCGACGAAAATATGTCCCCGACAATAAAAAAGATTTTACATATAGCATTGTGCCTACCCCTAAGTGTGGCTACCGCCGAGAGAAGTTTCTCTTCTCTTAGGCGGTTGAAGACTTGGTTGCGATCAACTATGTCGCAAGAGAGAATAGTAGGCCTAGCTCTGTTACATGTGCACCGGGACATTGACCTCGAAGTTGCCAATATTATAGATATTTTCACTAATAAGAAAAATAAAAACACAAATTTTATTTTGTAATATATTTACCCATTTTTTGTTCCCATAGTTAGTGGTTGTTTTGTTTATTTTTATTTTCAATAATACTTATTATTAGCTTTAGGTATATGAATACCTAGTCAGTATTTTCATAATGTTCCTTTTTTATTGTGATTTGTTTTATTTTGTCCTCATTTTTGTTCATTATTTTTTTATAATATAAGTGCAAAAAAGATATATATTTTTTTGTTGTACCTACCTACCTACCTTTTCCTAAATTGGATAACCCCCAGAGTAAGTGGCCAGGTACGCCACTGCCATTACAATTAGTATTGACAAGTGTCAATTTTGCCGTCCCGAGATGAAATATTTTGGCTATGTGGTAGATCGTAATGGATTACATGTTGATCCCGACAAGGTGAAGGCCATGTTGGAAATATCGCCTCCAACTAATGTAACGGATGTCAGGAGAATTGTTGGTACTTTCTCTTGGTATCGCCGATTTGTTCCAGATTTTTCGTCTATCGTAGCCCCCATCGCCGCTCTGCTGAGGAAGAGCTCTAAGTTCATATGGACAGATGAATGCGATAGATCTTTTCGAAAAATCAAAGAGTGCTTAGTGGCGGCTCCAATCTTGTGTTGTCCTGATTATTCCAAGCCATTTGTAGTGCAAACCGATTCTGTTCCAGACTCTTTATAGAGTCTGGGTATGGAATAGGTGCGGTCCTATCACAGCCTTATCCAGAAGGCGATAAGGTGATTTCGTACCTGAGTAGGTCTCTCATAAAACAAGAGAGGAATTACACGACCACGGAACGCAAGTGTCTTGCAGTTCTATGGGCCGTGGAAAAACTTAGTCCATATATTGAAGGAGTATCCTTCACGGTAGTGACTGACCAATACATTCTTTTGTGGCTTCATAGTCTCAAAGATTTGAACGGTAGACTTGCGCGCTGGGCGGTGAGACTTCAACAATATAGTTTTGAGGTAGTTCACCGAAAAGGAAAGTATAACGTAGTCCCTGATACTTTATCTCGGTCGGTGCCTGATGTAGATTCAATTTCAGTGAGCTCTGCCCATCAGCCTTCATTGGAAGGTATGGACGATGATAATTGGTACAGGTCTATGAAGGACAAAGTCCAGAAAAATCCATTGAGATTTGCTTATTGGAGGCTATCTGATGGAATGCTTTGGGAGCAAGTTAAGCCTGATTATCCCGATTTGTCACCACAGGCTGACTCCTGGAGATTAGTCATGCCCAAAGGTGATCGCCACAACATTATAGTTGCTTCTCATGAACCTCCCACTAGTGGTCACACGGGTGTGTTCAAAACCTATGCAAGGGTTGCGATTCGTTTTTATTGGCCACAAGGTATCTCAGGATCGACCTGTTGATAAGATGGTATCGCACTCTAAGGTTGACCGACCATGGGAGATGATCTCAACGAACCTTGTTGGTCCACTTCCACGATCGAAAAAAGGAAATAGCTTTATTTTGGTCGTTACCGACTAAGCAAGTTTTCTCTCATATTCCCTCTAAGAGCCGTTTTACACTTCAGAAATTACTCCAAAAATTCTAACGAAAAGTTGTTCCAAAAATTATTATTATAAAACTGGGATGTGTAAAACAGTGTAAATACAGTGAAAATTACAGTGAAATTCACCGTGAATATTTTGCGAGAAAAAATATAGGGCATGTTCTATATTTCTATACAGTTTGAGAGTAATATGCGCGAGAATTTGGAATGGTTTGAACACAGATCACATAAACTTTATTTCGATGATCTGTGCGATTGACGTTTGGCAGTTATGGTGTTTTGGGTGTTGCTTTTTGTTTATATGGTTAGGTATAAAGTTTTAAAATAAAAGAACAAAATGTCTTGGTCAAGAAATGAAGTGACTGTTTTAATAGAGTCGCCGAACTATAAAAATAGGAATATGAGGATGACTGCTCTAGAATCAATTAAAGCAGCTTTGAAAGATTTGGAACCAAATATTACAGTGGTTGGAATTCAGAGTAAATTTCAATCATTGAAACAAAATGCAACTAAAGAATATAAGACATGGAAAAGTTCTTTGAAAAGTGGAACAGGTGCAGATGAGGTATGTATGATTCTTTTAACAGGAATACATGAAGATGTAACTATTATTTTGTAGGCTACTCTGCCATCTCTTTGGTATTTTGACCTCATATCATTTATATTCGATCATACCCAACCACGGCAAGCAACTGACTCTATGGCTTTAGAATCAGGACATGAGACAGAAGACACAGGATATTACTCTTACACAGGGACAGGAATTTTCAAATGATGATGAATTGGTGGGTACTTCTATTTTGCACATAAAATGCCCCATTATATGTATAAATGATTTTAGGGCCAGTCTGATAAGAAGATCACGTTGAAAGACACACTGAGGTATATGACGGAATTGTGAATTCAGATGGGTCAGTTTAGTAATAGGCCCTCAGCATTATCAAAACGTCAATCTCATTCACCAGAAAGATAGAAGAAAAAACAAAAAATTGATGAAGCACAGTTATTGCAGACTGTATCCGGAAGTCTCAAAGGTATTAGTTCGAAAATATGAATAGGAAATTCATAAAATCTATTGTGGAATCATCTGCGACTGAAAGACAAACTTTAGTCGCTATTTTCCATCGTTCAAGATAACCTCTTGGGAGGTATTCATGTTGAAAAGGGGAACATTCTCCATGAAAATTGAAAAATGAAAAATGTGATTTATTTGTAATATCTAACAGAAAACAACTACTTCCCCGGCACAAGCCACGCTGGACATTGAACTACATCTGATAGATATTGTGAAAAGACTCTAACTGAAAAGGAAAGAAAAAATCTGAAAGTGAAAATTTGCATTTTCATTCAGATAGCTGACTTTTTTAATTCTAAAAATAAAACACATAGACGGACGCAAAAACAAAAGGTTAAAAGTAGGAAAGATTTAAGTGGTCGAAATGTCTTTGAAAGCGAAAGAACCCTTGTATGACTTCACCCAAGAGGAGTACAAAAATTTAAGATCCCTGTCTGACAAATTCATAAAACAATTTGAGGACATTGATGTCGGGAAATTTTGCAGAGGGCTTTTTATGACAAAAGCTGATGAGGACTTCAAATTACACCCTACTGCCATAGCCAAAACCTTAGACTACATAGGGTTTGATCCGGTAGCGGTGATGACAAAATTCTTCACCATAGGAAAGGCTATTAACACTGATAAGTCCTGGATCATAAGGAAAGATGAGAATGATCCTAACTCTGAGATAATTTTGGTAGTAAGATCAAAGGATGTTGAGCAGCATCTTATCCTCCATATACTGTTCTTTGTGATAAGGGGCACGAACACGACAAAAGCATTAAAGAAGATACAAGTCCAATGGAAAGAAGCATTGGAATTCATATTCACTCAGTATGCAACAAGTACAGAATCAAGGAAACCCGGGACACCATTGGGACGTGACACGCTGACAATAGCAAGAATAGCATCCTGTTTCCCACAAATAGTTTGTTGGTTCTTGAGTGAAGGAGTAGGGAGAACATACATAGATGAGAAAATGTTCAATTCATTCACAGGTTATGTTGTGCCAAGAGGGTTGTTAACAAAAAAAGTCAGCTATCTGAATGAAAATGCAAATTTTCACTTTCAGATTTTTTCTTTCCTTTTCAGTTAGAGTCTTTTCACAATATCTATCAGATGTAGTTCAATGTCCAGCGTGGCTTGTGCCGGGGAAGTAGTTGTTTTCTGTTAGATATTACAAATAAATCACATTTTTCATTTTTCAATTTTCATGGAGAATGTTCCCCTTTTCAACATGAATACCTCCCAAGAGGTTATCTTGAACGATGGAAAATAGCGACTAAAGTTTGTCTTTCAGTCGCAGATGATTCCACAATAGATTTTATGAATTTCCTATTCATATTTTCGAACTAAAATCAAAATGCTCATGACAGGTCTATGTCAAAAAATAATTTTCAAAGTGTCACCGCAGAAGAAATGTTTCTCTCATATCCATCCCTGATGTGTATGCTTCTGAAAAGCCTGTTTTATTCCAATCCTATATCAATCCTCCTGAAGAGCTTGGCAAAGCGAAATAGATTTTTGTCGACCAAAATGTATTGGGGATTAAATGCGAGAGAAGCGGACCTTGCTTCAATGAAATGAACGATTTCTGTGAGTGATATTTTTTAATAACATTCTCCTCATCTAATTTATTTAATGATTTTTTCAAGGAAAAAATAGAAAGAATTAAAAAAGTCAGCTATCTGAATGAAAATGCAAATTTTCACTTTCAGATTTTTTCTTTCCTTTTCAGTTAGAGTCTTTTCACAATATCTATCAGATGTAGTTCAATGTCCAGCGTGGCTTGTGCCGGGGAAGTAGTTGTTTTCTGTTAGATATTACAAATAAATTACATTTTTCATTTTTCAATTTTCATGGAGAATGTTCCCCTTTTCAATCTCAAAGGTATTTCTGCAAATTTATTTAAATCAGCTGCAGAAACCAGGCCATCAAATATTCCACAGGGATACAAGCTCACTGCAATTGAGCATTTTGGACAACTTGTCGTTGGAAAGTTGAATCAAATAACGGTTCGAGATGAGACTGAAATCGAAATTTTGAGAATTCTCAACAATGCGAAGAAAAAATGTCATTAAGCACAAAAGTTTATTGTATATTTTGGTCACAGTAATATAAAAGCATGAGTTTACAAGTTTACAAATTTCCTCTCATTATACTGTCTTCTTGCCAAGGTACTGCACCATGGTCTGAATTGAAATAAGCTGCAAATTCATTACGCACTGTTCTTGCACTCCCTGCAGACTTATTGCCCCTTTGGTAACCAACCTGAGTTAAAGGCACATGAGGCAATGATGCATCATTTTTCAAATCAACATAATTCACATTTTCAGTAGCCAAAAAATTATGTAGAACTACACATGCTAATGTTATTATTTCTACTTTATCTGGACTTAAATGAATTGGGTTCAAAAGGACACGCCACCTGTTTGCTAGAATTCCAAAGGCACTTTCAACCATTCGTCGAGCTCTTGATAAACGGTAATTGAATACTTTATTTGTATGATTGAGACCACGCTGGGGAAAGGGTTTCATTACATTTTCCAGGAGGGGAAAAGCATCATCTGCAATAATTACATATGGAACTTTCAATGTTCTCCCTGGCAAATTTGCTGGTTCAGGTATGTTCAAAAGTATTTTCAACAAGGGCTTTTGACAAATTGCTTGCTTCAAAAACACCATCATCAGATATTCGTCCATTTATACCAACATTAACATATATAAATCTGTAATTTGCATCAACGAGACCCAATAGTACAATGCTATTTTTGCCTTTATAGTTATAATAATATGAACCAGATGATATTGGTGCAGTAAAAGTAATGTGCCGACCATCCAATGCACCCAAGCAGTGAGGAAAATTCCATTTACTGTTGAAATGAGCTACTACCTCTAACCATTCTTGTGTAGATGATGGAATCTAAAAAAAAATACTGAAAAAAAATAAGGTAAAGTATGAACCCACCTTGATATATTCTCACTATTTTCGAAACAGTACGTTCATGAACTCTCATACTGTACATAAGAGAACGATAAGTTTCACCTGTAGCCAGGAAACGAAGAGTAATGTCCAGTCTTGAAATAAAACAGAATTATCAGAAATAGGTAGTCACACACTTCTTGTTTCAACACCCACCTTCAACAGTTTGGCAAACTGGTAATCATTTATTCTGAGAAAATTCCTATATGATTCAGGATCTTCACTTTTTAACTCGTTATTGAGAAGAGAAAGTATACCTCTACCTTCATGCCTCCTTTGCAGCCACGTTTTGGACCAGAGCGAACACTTTCTTGCTTGCATCCTTTTTTTTATTGCATATACCAATAAAACATTTAAGGAAATAATTATAGCAACACACATTTCTTTGCTAGAATGGAACAGCCCTACCTGAGCATTCAGAACACCTTGCTTCCAAACATTTATTCAGTGAAATCTAACAATATATTTCAGTTAGAGAAAGGGTATTTCAGTCCTATATCGTCAGGCTGATGAACTCTACTCCTTGGCTAATCATAACTCGAATGCACAAAAACTCATGTTTGCCAGTTTACTAACGACGTTCCAACTGGTCTATCGCTGTGGAAAGTCAGAGACTGCTTTCTAGGTGGGAAGTAGCTTGGTTATTGTGTTCTTCTCAACTCATTTACCCCCTACTTCATTCAACGGGTATCAGCTCTCACTATCGGTTGTGTATTGCCAATAACGTCTCATAGATTATTACTTGAGAAGGTTCACTTCACATAATGAAGTATAACGTCCTGAAAAAGAGAATCTTATTTAGCTCTAGATTTCTACAAATTCGTTTATATTTGCAGTTTAGTACTGTGCATTATATCACTGTATTTTAATATTTGGAAAAGAAACCGAGACGACTTACCTTATTTCTGGGCAAATTCCTTGCCAGTAGTGGAGCAATGGGTCTATCGGACCCGCTGTGTGTTAGAGAGAGAAAGTATGAGTTGTTGAGAGCATGCCGGTCGCTTCGCGTTTATCGTGACGCAGTCGAAGCAGATCCGGTTCAATTGTAAGAATTCTTGCGGCGGAGAATACAGGGTGACTCAAAAATATTTAATAGGCGTCCCATGAAAGATCAACATAAGATAGCATGGTGGTTGGCTGTCAAATGGCAGAAGGATGAGTATGTATGGTGTTCCCAAGAATAAATATTGGTAAATAAGATGTAGGTGGTACTAATCATAATTGACTCCCAAATCTTAACGTTTGATGTCATGTATTCCACCAGCTGTCATAAGTAACGTAACGTCACCAAATCGCTAATAGAATTAAAATAAGTTAGGTGTGGATTCGAACTCATGTAAATGTTGTGATGTTAAACCGTAGTTTAACATCACAACGCCTTAGACCGCTCGGCCAACCCGACTTATAAGTATATATAATTGAATATTAGTTTCTTTCAACGTATGATGATGTTTACTTTGCTGACTGTCAGAAGTGACGTAGCCTACGCATTTTAAAAAACGTAATTGTTTTTCGTAAACACTTTCTCAAGTACATTTGTTTTACAGAAGCGTTTTTGTTTTTGTAAACACTTTCATGCGTGCATTCGTTTTACGAAAACGTTTCCGTTTACGAAAGCCGCAGTCGTATATGAAAAAAGTTTGATAAAAATGTTACCGTTTTCATTTACGAAAATGTATCCATTTTTACTCAGTAAGTATGTTAAAGATATATTGTGGGTGTACAAAATCAAAATAAGAGGAAGAGTGATGTTTCAAAATTTTATTTATTCCATTAAAAAAATGCACATTATTTTGGAAGCATATCATAAAGCCATTTATATAAAATATCAACGTTGCGGAGGCTGCAATTGTAGTTGTTTTGGTTTTGCGTGCGAATGTGATGCATACAAGGTGAAATACCATCGTTGACGAATGAAGGAACCAACCATGATGTGTTATCATAATCCTCCAAATTCACAATGCGTGGTGGAAAGCATATACTTGATTGTTGAAATTTTGAAGTTAAAAACTCTTTCTTTTGATATCCTCGAACATAGATAATATCAACATCATTCAGATTTTCTTTGAGAATGTTATCCAATTGGTGGTATTCCACGAAGCCGGAAGAATACTTCAAACCGTGAATGTTTCGCTCCAAAAAACAGACAGATCGCCTATCCTCTTTACTCAAAGAGGAAAACGGTTTGTTTGGAAGCAATAAAAAGTTACTACATTGAACTCCAGTCCTAACAGCTATCTCCTTAGGTTGGAATTGTTGCTCAATAACAAATCCCTGAATATCTACAACAGCTATTCTCATGATGGCTTTCTGGAAGACACTGACAAAGAAGCATACCTTCAGTTCCATTTCTTAATGATTTCGCTGAGTGGGAGGTGTTCGATGACGGTGTCATGCACAATTATGCAATAGGCACGAGTATTAGCAGGAAAACCCTCAGCTGCTTCGATTTCAAGCTTTACATCAACACTGGAACTTTTGATACTTTCGTCCCTTCTGGAACAATCGATGACAAAGAGAGATCTGCCGACAAACTCACTGAAACTCAACAGAGGATTATGTTGATGAGTATTCTTGTAACTGAGCCCGAATTGTGCGTAGTTGAAATAGGCTTGCGAAATATTCCCCTTGGCATAATTCAGATGCATATTTTCTTTGGGATAATTTTCCCCATTCAGAGTAAGCGTTACATTGGTAATATTCGTATGATTGAATAATGTAGGATCCGCATTGACTTTGGTGTAATCCCGATCCTTCTGGAAGCATACAATCACATAGCGAGGGCTCTCCAGGAATGAGGAGGTCTTAACAGCCCATATTTCATTATTTGCACCCGTCGTCAGAGCTGGCAACATATGTAGCTCCCACTTTCTGAACGGCATTAGGATAGGAGTGTCAGCTTTGATGGCCTTCAAAAGTTGCAATTTGATTTGGTCATGAGGAAAAATTCGCTTGACCTTGAGTTCAATATTTTCAATTTCTAGCGAAACTTCAGTCGCAGGTGTTAGTGCACCAGGAGTCTCTTCTATTTTGAAGCAGTTGCTATCATTTCCAGCCCGTACCAATCGGATAGTATGTTTACCGTAAGAAACATGCTGATAATCGTTGAAAATATTTAGAAAATGCTTTACGGGTATGAGCATATTGAATGTTAGATGCGATGTATTAATAACGCCCACGTTATTAGGAAAGGTCCAACCTGAGGTTGCCAAATGCCTGATATCTTCGTCAGTGTACGTGAGGAAGCCTCTTACAGTACTCACAATCCCAACTTCACGAACTGATTCCAATTCCTTACCACTCTGCTCATAACTGACTGATTGGAACATAAAGGCACCTGCATTGTTTACGAATGATACTCTGCCAGCGCCTTTGGTTCTCACAACCTTTCCACTAATGAAAAGCATGCTATCATACAATGCATCGTAGGCATCTGACTGGTTAATGTTGATTTCAATAACATCATTGTTTCGAAAAGACTTGACATAGGGGTAGTAGGTCCGCCACTCTACCTTTTGTATGGATTCATCGTTTTGCGGTTTTCGGAAAATGTTGAACACCTGATTCGACAACATGGTAACCAAGAGATTTCAAAAACAATTTATTTTCCACTGTTAATAGCTGTCGGTGGTTAAAAGTCTTGGTGAAGACTGATGGTTTGAATGTTGATGAATGGTTCTTATAGATAGTTAACACCATACTTCCGCTTCAATTCCAGTCGAATTATTATTTCTTCGTTTCGAAAATCAATCAGTTGGGAATGTTGGTCAAGCACACGCAGTGTAATATTGTTTATTTCGTTCCTATGTGAAACAGGTAGATAAATTAGGTGATTAGGTGTTTCGTCAATTGCGTAACCAGGATCAACACCAACAGCAAATTCGTATATCGTATGTGATGGTACGTTGTTGTAGAAGGCTCCAAACGTAATGTTGCTGTCTATATGTATCGTACGTACTTTAATAATATCAACAGGTAGATCGGACGCGTAATGAATGTTGGGCTGTAGGAGAGTAGGTGAAAATCCTAAAATGTGAGCCAAACTATTTGCATGAGTGAAATCTATCTGGTGTTTCAGACAAAATATTTCACTTTTCAGAGTATTATTATTGGGTTTGAGATAGAAAAATTCCTCAGGTGCCTCCTTAAACGTTTTAGGTAGAATATGTTTACTTATCAAAGACTCAATATCATCAATTTCGTAGGATCCAGCAGGGATATCAATACTTCTACTTTTCGTTTTGTCAGCGTTTTCGTAGTAATAGAATTTTGTACCCTCTTCAATGTTTGGTATACTGTTGTATGAATGGAAACTTAATAAAGCCAAACTGTATTCCGAATCAGAATCTAGCTGAATGGGTGGAGTGAAGTCAGTAGAAAGTGTCGAAGAACGACTTGTTAACGTTAATATCATAGACATGACTGACACACATCAAACAGTTACAAACCTTAAATAAAAAACCAATATTCCTGATATGTTTGAGTTTTCGATACCTATTGAAGGTCTAGAATGAAACAAAAAAGCTGAGTGATACAAATATCATTTATTCCTACAATAATAACATTCAAATTGTGCGCTAACAGGTCCATCATATTGTGCTTTTTCTAGTGATATGGTTGACAGTCCAAACTCAGTTGGATGATGGATGAAGCATGGTAGACGAATTTGCAAAGCAAAGCGAAGTTGATAGGCTTTGGGTAATTTATGCCACACATCCAAAAGCTCCCAGGGTCCTGCATTTCTTATCAAATAGTCAATAGACAAAGCTTGGAGTTCAGCATCAGTGAAATCCCTCAAAGATTTAAATCTAATCGTTTCGTTTTCAACGGACATCATGAAGTAGAAACTGTAGGCAAAGATGTCCACAGTTACTTTGATTGAAATTCTGATAATGGTTATTATTATAAGTGATTCGTACCCCCTTCCCAAAATATCGTGCTAATTCCATTGGAGGTTTCAAATTCCCGAAACTGTCAAAATATTCTGCAACATTACCATTTTTAATATAAGCTACCCAATGAGTACCCATGTTCATCTGAGAGTCCAAGTTCAATACAGCACATTCTCGTAACCAAGGTCCACAAGCTGGCAAAGTGTCACGCATGAAGACTCCACGAAAATATGGTATTTTCAGTTGACGAGCACACTGACTGATTTCCACGTCATATAATGCTCTATTGGGTAGCTTCAACAGGAGTTTTTTTGTTTTTTCAAGTTGAGACCGCGGCCTTTGCGTTGCTGTGACTGCTTCTTCAGAAACAGCCCAAATCCTCGAGATGTTTTGCGCAGATATAAACCGGAACCCAAATGCTCCATAGATTTATTGTGACGTCGATCTTCTTCGAGTTTCTTTTTAGCATTTTTGGCATCAATAACCGTTTTAGCGATTGCGCTTGCTCCACCTGCTAGGGAACCCAATGCTGAAAGTCCAGCAAATATGGGTATGAGTGGTAGAATTCCTCCAGACTTTGATTCGAATGGAATAATTCTTGGTATACGTATTTTTTTCCGACCTCCAGCTTGGCTCAAAGCCATTTTAGCTATCCGCAAAGCTGAAGCGCTAGACTTCTTAACATTACTCGGATGCGGTTTCCAATTTTTGATAATTTTCTGAAGAATGGTACGTCGAAAGGATGGTTGCATTCCCATTCCAAGCTTACGTTTAGCTTTCATACCTGATGTAACAAACCAAGCAGCTACTCGCTCACCAAATTTTGCGTCTTTCGATTTAACGCGTTCCCAGGCCTTATTTTCCAATACCTTATCAGCTTTATGTCGATCTTCTAAAGAGTTGCTTTGAGAGTATGCAATATCGTGATCTTTACAACTCTCATCCAAAGAATTCACACCTACGTCACCTCGTGCTAATCTCTTCTCCAATTTGGTGCCTGGTCCACAAAACGAATAACCCGGTAAATGTAACTCGAACGGGAGCTTGTTGATGAGTGAATTGACAACACCTGCTCCTTCGTAAGTTAACATTGATAATGATAAGAGATGTTGTCAATGCGTTAATATATAGACGCGACATACTTGACTTATACTCACATCATGAAGGTCATTCAACAGGAAAAGTTACTGCCCATCGAGAATTTAGACTTTTTGAATAAAGTTTGCAGTGTTGAGGGGAAGCACGGTAAATTATTACCTAATTCTTTTCGTGCAATCATTTGTGGACCAAGCGGTTGCGGAAAGACAAACGCCATCCTTACATTGTTATTCCACCCAAATGGTGCTAAATTCGAAAACATCTACGTATATTCCAAATCATTGTATCAACCGAAATATCAGCTAGTGCAAGAGATATTAGAGAAAGTTAGAGGTGTAGGCTATCACCCGTTTAGGGAAAATGAAGAAATCATAAGTCCTCACGATGCTAAATCTAATTCCATTTTCATTTTCGATGATGTATCATGCGATAGTCAGCAGAAAATTCGAGAATATTACTCTATGTGCCGACACAAGAACATTGATGCTGCTTATCTATGTCAGACATACTCAAAAATCCCCAAACAGCTGATACGGGACAATTGCAATATGATTGTGCTATTCAAACAGGATGAAATCAATTTGAAACATGTATTCGATGAACACGTTTCACCTGACATGTCTTTCGATCAATTCAAGAGCTTGTGTGCTGAATGTTGGAATTCGAATCGATTTGGACCCATTGTGATCGTGAAAGATTTCGATTCGAATGCAGGTCGTTATCGTCATGGATTCGACAAATATATAAGTATAGCAGTATAAGTTGCGAAGTATCATTCACAATCATGAAACCTCTAAGCAAAGAAGTTGATGTCATTCGAAAGAATAAAATCAATGAAATTGCAAATGTCATCCGAAAAAAATATTTAGCGTTAAAATTAGGTAAATCTGAAGAAGATGAATCATTACAGAAATTTTTCCAACCCTTATCTACTCCATTGAAGAAACTAATGAATATAACACCGCAAGCTACCATCAAAACTGAGCTGAAAACTGAACCTAAACCAGAGAAAGTTGAAGAGCAAGAAAAAACGTCATTACCCTTCGAATATGTTGCAGATACGGGTGATGTTTTGGATTATGATGCTGATGTATTTGAGGAAAATGAGGGAGAGCAAGAAGGTGATCTTCCGATACCGCTTTCTGAAGATGTTTTAGAGGAATATATTGACCAGTATCCTGAGATGTCTCAACCCTATATTATGAAACATTGGGGAAAGAGCGATGAAATTGATAAAATATACGGTCCCGTATATGATGGAGTTGGGTCAAAATGGTTTTTAGGTCGGAAACAAATCGATTTTGATAAACGTTACGGATATATTATAATAGATAATTATCAAATTAAAGGAACGCCCGGCCTATATGAGTTGATATTTCTCAACATGCCTGAAAACTATAATGATGAGGATTTGCAAGCATATAAAGAGATTTTAAAATTATCAAGCGCTCACAAAAATACTCGGGGTCGCCAAAAAAGTAGCCAAAGATACAAATATACACACATTATCAAACCGATGTTTCCTCCAGCAAGCTATCATCGAAAAACGTCTGGTGCTGGTTTACGGACTCATCAAAAACCTATTGTAGAACACATGTCATATAATACTAAACCTGTGGAATATATTTATTGGGATGATCCGAATGAATTGTGCGAACGACTTAAATTACTGATTGCCTCCAAAGATGCCGGAAATTCTTCCCATGATAATGAGATTCTTGCCATAATCAATGAGCTCAAAGAAGCTGAAATCATTCGATAATTTGTTTATAAGATGTTGTGCTTTGATCGTTGCATACTCATTTTCAAAATGACTATCGATAAGTTTGGGCGTAGCGACAGCAACGCAGTCAGAAAGCGAAAATTGCAACATCTCGCACACCCTGGCGGAGGTCTGTTGCACACACCTGACGGTAATATCGACTTTGACAATCTGAAATTGAGTAATGTCAAACGACCTACAATCGGTACGGATGCAGCTAACAAAGAATATGTGGATGGAATAAATAAAATAATTACTAATTTGGTTGATAGAATGCAGGTTGATCTAAAAAGTATTCAAAATAAAATTGAAGTAATAGATCGGAGTACCGAGCAAATGATGGAATCTGTGCATAAACTGAGTTCCGACTCTGCTGAAATGCAAGTAGATATGAAAAATATTCGGAATGAAGTGAGTACATTGTTGAAAGAATCTGATGGAAAAATGCAAAATCTCAACAATACCTTAGTTCAATTGTCTCAAATGAACGAAGAACGCTACAAGAAGCTATTTGCTCTGTGTGATGAACTTGATAGGGATTATAAAGCTGAAATGAAAAATATTCGTAATCATATATCAAAAAAAACTGAAGATATATCTGAAGTGATTCAATCAAACAGTGAGGATGTGAAAATATTCATGGAGCAAAGTAGAGTATCAAACAAAAAATTTGAAAAGGAGTTGAATCGATTCAAACAACAAATCACCAAAATAGAATCCAATAGAACAAATTCAAAAACTGACATTGATACCATTGGAAGAATCAGCAACGAAACATTTTCAAGTTAGATCATCTACCAAAACAATAAATGTAATGCTTTTCTATCTTTAACCTCAGTTATGACTTCCAAAGAGAAGATTCAACTTGTAAACGAACTACACAGACCAATTAGAAAAAAATTTCCCCGACGTCGAACCATCATCAAAGGATTGGATGATTTGTGGCAAATGGATCTGGCTGAAATGAGGCCGTACGCTCATCAAAATCAAAATTTCAAACTCATTCTAGTCGTTATAGATTGTTTCTCGAAATTCGTGTGGACTAGACCGCTGAAAACGAAGACGGGTGCGGAACTTACTGAAAAGTTTGCAGATATTTTGAAACATACAAAACGTTGTCCAAAAAATCTTCAGACAGATCAGGGGACAGAATTCTACAACAGTAAATTTCAAAGTTTGATGAAAAAACATGGAATAAATCACTACAATACGTACAGCGCCTTGAAAGCAGCCATAGCTGAACGTGTCATAAGAACATTAAAAGAAAGGCTTTACAAGTATTTCAGTTTGAATGGCACCTACAAATGGTTGAAAATATTACCTGAAATCACAAAATTATACAATGATACTCAACACTCTAAGACTGGTATGAAACCGTCCGAAGTAAACAAATCGAACGAGAAAAAAATCCTCAAATCAACATACACCCACCTGAAAATAGCTGGACCAAGAAAGTTCAAAGTCGGTGATGTTGTGCGAATCAGTAAAGCAAAACACGTTTTTGAAAAAGGTTATACACCTAATTGGACTACTGAACTATTCAAAATCATCAAAACCAACATTACTAATCCTGCCACCTTTATGTTGGAAGATATGCATGGTATACCGATAAGAGGTGCTTTCTATGGGGAGGAATTACAAAAAACTGCTAATCCTGAGATTTATCTCGTTGAAAAAGTGTTGAGAAGAAAAGGTAGTAAAATGTACGTTAAATGGCTTGGTTTGAATGCCAAAAATAACAGCTGGATAGAAAACGCTGATTTTGTATAGGATCTTATGAAATATACGCACAACTTATATGAAATGTATGGGCCCGTTTTTAATCTTGCTCATATTCATGCAGCAAAGTCAAACAATACCAACAAAAATCACAACAATCACGTGATCTGATTCTATATAATCATATGCAGGAATATATTGCTTTCCAGTCTAACTGAAAATGTCTCTCGACAGTGGTTACAGTAGTCGTAGCAGTAGTGTCACTGATTTTGAAGTAATGTGTGATAGTGATGATGATTATAAGCAGCAGCGTCTTTGCGCAATCGACAAGGTGCTTGAACGGTACGAAATTGCTGCCCAAAAAGAAAATCAACTATTGTTAATGGTATTTCCGATGAATCTGTATGAGATTCGCTGCGGTCTGAGCCCCTCTCGAGACTTCAGTACATGCATCATTTTGAAACAGCAGTTTTCAACCCGTCAAATTAGTTTCACCACTTTCGAGTGGGCGACTCTCATCGATATCCTATTGGCGATAAAGGAAAATTTCTTCAAAACCTCAGTCGATGGTTATTTAGATGAGTATGATCCCATCACCATACGATGCGGAGATCTGGTTCACGTCACTCAGTACATCGAAAGCGGTATCAAGCGCATAGCAATTTCCAAAGACGTTCTCAACGTAGAACTTTCTGAGCAAGAAGTCGCTGACGTTCTCAATATACATATGGGAGTACTTTCAGATCGAGTAGCTATGCTGGACGCTTTGAACTTTTGTGCTTATTATCGAGGTGTTTTTGATATAATCAAGTCATGGTTACGTGAAAATAAAACAAATTTGACTCTTGAAGAAATTGTAAACGGATTTTGTCAAGCATCTTCCATAGATAGCATATACGCTAACGCTTTAAGAGAATATCTATTTTATTATAGAAACAAATTATTGTATGATTTATGTAATTAAATAAAATTCGTAAAAACATTTTTTTTTATTATTTTTTTTTATATATAGTATATTAGGGGTATCATAATCTCTGGTGTGCTCATTCTACTACATACTAGCATTGAGAATGAACAAAGTATTGCTTCTTGCAACAACACTGTCAGTCGCTGCAGCAGCAGCAGTAACTGACAATTCAACAACAACACTGTCAGTCACAGTAGTCGATAATTCAACAACAACACTGTCAGTCACTGCAGCAGAAGTAACTAACAATTCAAGTGCCGTTCAAAAGTTCCTTGAAACGTATGGATACGTCAGTAATAATTCACAGGTAGATTTTTCAACATCTTTAAGTGATTTCCAAGAACGTTATAATTTGCCTGTGGACGGAGATTTGAATGATGAAACGCTCGATCTGATTGCGAGACCCCGATGTCATTTTGCTGAAACTGATTTTAGAGTGCAAACTAAATGGAATAAAACACATTTGAGGTGGTATTTATCACGCTATCCACGTAACAATTATAAAGACTATAATGAATACCTTGTTGTATTCAAAAAAGCTTTTGCCATGTGGGAGAATGCATCAACTTTAACATTTGAAATGATGACAATACCTACTAGATCAGATATTACGATATCATTCGTTAAATTTGAGCATCAATTTCGTAGTACTTGTATGGGTACCGCTTATTGCGGTTTTCCTCTCGATGGTCCAGGTCGCATTCTCGCTCATTCTTTCTTCCCTACACCAACTGACATTTGCATAGAAATTCATTTTGATAGTGAAGAAAAATGGTATGCGGGGAACGGTGAAATACCTTACGGATATACAAATTTACTGATGACTGCGGTTCATGAAATTGGTCATTCTTTAGGATTAGCTCATAGTGATACAAAAAATGCAATTATGTTCCCATGGTATCAGACTGAATTCCGTCCCATACATCGTGATGATATAAATGGGCTCGAAGCACTGTATGACCGAAAGGACCGATTTGTTGCAAAACCCAAATATATACCACCAAAAACAACCGCTACTCAAATACTCCCAAAAACAAGTACTACTCAGATGACTTCCACCAGCACCACTCGTAAAACAACACCCAAAACTCATACCACAAACACACGACTCTCCACACAAAATGCATCCGGATTCATTAGGAATTTATGTGAAGTAAAATCTTCCCCAGATTCTATGTTTTTGGCGTATGCACCTGGATTTCCAAGCTATCGATTGTACATTATAGTTAAAAAACTATTGTGGAAAATTGATATTACATCTGAAAAAAAGGTGAAATTGCGCGAACCTGAGAATCTACAAAATTACCTACCTGAAGAACTACGAACTATAGGAGTAAATCACATTTTTCAAACTGGTAATGGGAATTTATTTGTTGTCGGTGGTAATAATAGATTCTATTCAAGCTCATTTCCCAATTTACAAATCGGTAGAGATATTGACATTCCCTTATTACCTACACATTCCAAAATGAATGCTGTTTTTCAAACGTATGCAGGGAAATCTTACATCTTTTATGATAATGCTTCCTTCATTGAATTCGATGGGATGGATATCAATGCACTTTCCATCATTAATAGAGGACGTATAGAAGATGTGTTTCCAGACATTCCTAATGGTATTACTTCAGCATTTCGCTACATAGATGGACACATGTATTTTTTCAAAGGAAATACCTACTTTAAGTATAATGAGTTTCAGAGGAAGCTTATTGAAGTAGGAGACTTTGACTGGAACATGTTTGATATCACATGCCCCAATAGCAAACTTTTGGACGACTTGAAAAATATGCTATCGAAACTGATTTATTTTTATGAATAATTTTCTTTATTGAATAATTTTTTGAGAAATAAAAAATAAAACACAAAAAAATTATATTTTTTTCATTTATTCATAAAGGTGACACTACATAAAATGACATATAAAATGTGAGTTACATTTCGTTTGTTAAAAAATATAATATAAATATGGAAAATTTCAATTAAATTTAACTTTTTTATCTTTATGCAAGTCATTTATACAGTCATACCGATCTTTTAAATCGAATAAAAAGTGTGTGAAACAATTTTGACACCAACTCGATTTTTGTTGGTATACCGTATGCACTTCTTCATCAGAAAATATTTCATGGCTATGTCTAACAACAAAATTCACTTTAATTTTCGGGTGTGAAAGTTCCCATGCTACGATAAAGGCTTTCACACATCCTTCGCAAAGTAATATATTAAATTCATCAGATTCATAAAATTTCATCCAAACGCAAAAGGAGTTCTGACGGCAATATGGCTCTAAATTATTAACATTCAGTAATGCCTCCCGAAAATCAGGACGCACTTGATAAAAATTATCAAATGTTTCGAAATTGATAAGTATATCAAAATCAATTTCATGCTGGTGTCGATTAATCTGTAGCCATTTGAAATGAGCAAAATTTTGAATAACTTTTTTGGTTAATATCACTGGCAAGGGTGATGCTTGAATGAAGCTTGTAGCACTTTTAAGATTTTCACAAACAGTTTTTATGCAGAGTTGCTTTAAATTCATCGTACAAACACTTTTAAGACTATCTGAAACAAAAAAAATCATTTTAAACTAAAATGACCCCAAGGAATTGTGTCAAATGAATCTGTGATGAGTTTGCGTTTATCATCGTGTGGACTTAAGCCGATTTTAGTTTGTTCGATGGAAAACACTTCATGAACGTAGGAACGGATTGTTTGTTGGGTTACAGTCTTTTCGGTGTTGGCTCTCAAACAATCTACATAATCATCGAAAGATATTTTGTTTTTAACAACACATTTCCTGATTCCCTTCGATTTTTTTGTTATACCCAAATTTTCTAATTCTCTATCTAATTCATCACTACTAATCCCCTTTTTTTGCAATCGTTTTTTTTCCTTCTCAATATCATCATCCGTAATATCCAATTTATAACTATACATCTTGGAGCGCAACCCAGCAAAATGTGTTATAATTTTCCCATTAGCTTCATCTTTCATCAAACCTAGAACCTTTTTGTTCACTCGCGGTATGCCGTAAATATTACTTGGAGAATAGTCAGATGTATCAAATTTTTCAATATTTTCACAAATCATTTCTTTATATACATCATCACAGGTTAACTCATAAATGAAGCTGTCTGTGTCAGTGTACATCAGTTTACAGTTAGAAACTCTCATGGTAGGTAGCATGAAATTGTAGTGAAAATCATACATAACAATTTTCGATAAATCGAGAATAGTCATACCGATATATAAAGGTTTATTGAAAATCAATTCAGACTTTTTCAGCTCAACAGCTACAAGCTCTTCATCGAAAACAGTTCGCTGATGGAATCGAGGGCTGGCAATCAGATTTTTGATACCATAACGTCCTTCGTACATTCGCACCAATTTAACAATGCGGTGGTTACGAATATTTTCCATCGTCTTTCCAAAAACTGCGTTATTTGCTAGTTTTCTCAAATCTTTTTCGAAGCTACTTGTAGCTAAAGTTCTTAATCGAGTATTCAATTCGATGTAGGGTTTTAACCACGGAGACTGTTGGAATTTCAAAACTTTATGTATTTTAGTTAATTTCAATCCGTGATCTAAAGCTTGTTTCAAATTTCGATAATGCAGCGTATATTGTTTTTTATCGTAAAGAGTGGACATTAACTTTGGTAATTTTGAATTTGGTGGTGCACGATGTTCGGGACAAAATGGAAAATCTTTATGTAAATCGTGGAGGTTTGGAGGATACTCCAAATCTACTTGGAGAATATAACCTTCCTCTGCATTATCAGGGATGGAAGTGACGTCGATGTTTGTATCAACCCAGGCAAATCCATCGTACGGTAATGGTTCACACATGGCTTTCCCGTACAAATTATTCACATCAAAATATAGCAGGTACTTTGATGGTTTCTCAGGATCATAATTAGCTGACATGTATTTATTATTTGCTTCACTGTACCTATTACAGCACATTGATATTCCTCCTCTGATCGCATTTTCGATGAACAGAAGCATGTCTACATCTTTCAATATCCGTAATTTGCAGCTCGTATACTTGAGCATGCAATCCCAAGTATATCCAGGCATAGTGTAATACCAAGCTGGGTCGAGAGAGTACGTTTTGATAGATGACTCTCGAAAATTTTCCATAACATCAGCGAGGAGAATAATATCGGTACGCATATACAAGTCACTATATTCTCCAAGTGTTTTTATGTTGAACCACTTCCAAACATTTTGAGCATGAGTGTAATCATCACCAGAAATGTTAGTTTCATTCAATCTATTGTAAAATTGTTGTCTATTCGGTAATTCAGTTTCACCCAATTTTTCCTCATTATCAATATAATCATAAGGAAAAACACCTTTCCTCGTCAATAATTTGAATTGTGTTTCTGTTAAACTACTGAATTCTTTTTTCAATATGTTTAAATCATTTATTTTCAAAGTTGATACAAGAGCATCGAGACTTGCCCCTAAGAAGCGGAAAGAGTCAATGAATCTGAATTTAATATTAGTTTCAGAGTCATATTGAGTGAAGGAAATATATTTTTCCCTATTTATTGGGAGTACACTCACGCGACTATGTTTGGAAATATCTCGAATTATGAAATGACTATCATATCCTGAGAGATTGTGAAATGCGATAGGTACTACAAATAATTTTTTGAAGTTAATGTTACAGGGTGATTGGTGCGCCCATCCTCGAAATACCCCTGAGAAGTGACAATGGTCATTCACAATTATATCCTGCTTGGAAAATGGTTTTTCACAAATATGACATTCAGTAGCATTAGCAATATCGGGCGTGCTCGTCATTGGCACAATATTTATGATTTTCGACTCAACAAATTTAGCAATATCTGACATTTCCCTAACAAACCACTCCATACAATCCGAACCACGATATCCTCGATAGAATGACAATGAATCATCATAAGAACACTTGAAATAGAATCCTGCGCTGTAAGATTTATGATGTTGGTATTTCAACGTTTTGTCAGAAATTCTGGTTTTACATTTCTCCAACTGTGATTCGAAATCTGCGTAAATTATGAATGGACATTTTTGCTTGTAAATATGATTTCTGAATTCAACAAAGTCATATTTCGGAAAAGAAATTTTACATTCGTTTATATTCTCACAAAGTATGTTATGATCAATTAAATTTTGATGAGTATGAAAATAATTGAGACATCTATCACACAAATATTTTTTCCTATTTGATTTGCTCAGTTGTCTCGATAAAAGTTTTGACATGGATTTAATCCAACAATAATGATATCCTATTTCAACATTTTCGTTATCTACAGGTGGAGCGTCATATTCATTTAATTTTGGAAAATATTTATCTTGAATAATTAACAAATTAACGTGACGCTCCTGCTTTTTTGAAGTTAAACGTACAGGTACTACTGAGTAGAATGATGTTTTTTCACCGCTTTCAATCAGTTCTAAAGCATATACATTAACAGATATATTATTCAATTTTTCGAATTTTGTAATGCAATGTAGAGGCATAGGTGCATCAAGATCATCTGTATTCAGAACCGTGCTGTAATGAGGATATGATTGTATTCTATCGGAATGTGATTTAGCAGGATAGAGCGCACTAACTATACTCCAATAAAAACAAGAGGAATCTGTATTCTTAACATTAATACATGCTCTTTTTTTCAAAATTTGCTCTGGTAGTCTGATATAAGATGAACCATTTCCCATTTGAAATTTATTGATTGCAACTTCTAAGGAAATTATTTTACTCAAAGCCCAGCCACTACATTTTTCGGCGAACTCACTCAACTTATTTAAAATTATATCGATAACATCAATTCTGAACCAATCACCCAAATCCGTTCCTGCGTCTACAATAGTATTAGGTGTATTGAAGTGCTTTCTATCAACTAATTCACCATCATTCGCTCTTTTCACAAAATCACCGCAGAATAAAAAGTTAACTTTCAACATTGTAAACACTTTTAGGGCCTTCAAAATTTTATTTTTGACCAATCTGAACGAATCACGCAAAAAATCTTTGATTTCCTTATGACTTAAGTTCACAACGAGACCTGTTTGAATTCTGGAATTGAAAATGGAGTTCACAGCTATCCATCGAACTGAATGCTTCTGTTTAGAAGCAGTATGTTTATTCATAGATTTAATGTAAAATCGCATCCGTTTAAGCTCTCCAATTTTAGTTTGAATTTTACGCTTTTGTCCAATTGAAAATTTATATTTTTTGAGAGCTGAGATACATTTTTGGATATGTGATCTAATTGATTTTAATGCAAAGCTAGCCATTGGTTTTGAGTAATTATTTTTAATTTCTAGGAGAGTTCTATCGATTTTGGTGAGGGTGTTATTGAAATTTTCCATATCGTATCAAATATTTCAGAAAATCAAAAGAAATATAACTCACTTATATCACTCTTTCCCACTAGACAGGCTGGATCTCGAACACCTCCACCTCCCTTCTGCTGCTGCTGCTGCTCGAAGACTTGCGGGTCACCAAGTTGTAAGTTTTCGGTGTAAATGCCGGTAGTGACTTCTTTACCGCCTCTGTAACTCTCTTGGGTAGGAATACGTTAGCTTCAACAAGTTCTACGACTATTGCTTCCCCGTATCTTGTTTCAACCACCCGAATATCCTCTATCAGGTGAAGTTGGTCGACTGGCAGACTTTTGAGAGGAACAGTTGGCTTGTACGTGGCGGCGGCAGCACTCAGGTTAATTGCTGAAAGATCCATCTATCAAGAAAAATATAGCATCATTTCAATTGGATGTTCTGAGTTTGAAATTCAGGAAATGTTGTTGAAAAATATAAGTATAGAATAGTATAATATATTACAAGGCGCGAGCTAAAAGCAAACGTGGGGAACCACGAATATCACAAATTTCCATTCTAACCGAGTATCAAGAAAAATACAACATAATTTCTATTGAATGCCTCGAGTTTGGAATTCGAGAAATGTTAATGGGAAAATATAAATATAGAAAAGTATATTTTTGTGACAAGGTTGGAATGAAAATAAGATGCGAATGAGAAGTTCTGAGCGCTAGCTGAAAGCGGGCGTGAGGAACCACGAGCATCGCGAATTTTCATGCAAACCCAGTAACAAACTATGCTTTCTCCACAATCACATATTTTTACATTAAATCAAATTCACATCTGATGTTAGCGAAGACTAACATCATTATTGATACAACTGAGTTAGAATATTCATTGCTTACCGAGAGATAGATTGAAAAACAGGCAAAAAGCATTAGACGGTAAATGTCTTAGAATATTTGTTCAATATCGAGAGCAAAGTAATTGCAAGAGCAAATTCTCTAACGGTTGTGGAGAAACAAATAACACTTTAACTGAGTGGAAAGATGGTAATTAAACTATTATCTCAATCGTATACATGCAAAGCAAAAATATTATCGGTTGAAAACATTATTTGAACTTCACATAATCATAACAACATGAAAAACTATTATATCAAAAAAAACTTACTTTATTATATGGTGGTGTTCGCTGACGAGTAGTTCACTGTAATGGCTGGGATTCGTATTGTGGAATGATGCTTTCACAATCGTCGTTCTTGCTTTTATTCCTTGCGAGATGAATAAAAAAATGTGTGTCTCGAGTAACTTGATATCGCCTAGAACGTGTTTCTCGCATGGGCGTTGGAATGACCGCGAAATCTCATTAGCATCGCAAACCGGTCATGCATAACATTTATAAATTTTATTTTTAATTATTCACCTCACCTTGCATGACTTTCAGACTATCTCGCTTGAATGAATATTGCGCAAAATGTTGTTTGCGTTGAATAGCATTGAGATAAAAAAGTAATTTATTCATCGCAATTATCTCGATGGAAAAGTTATTTATTCCATTTTTATTATTCGTCTCGCCTTACATGAGTTTAAGATTATTTCATTCTGATTAACAAACCTACCATGCATGTCAATTACCAATTCCAGTTTTTTTTTCACCTCGCCTTACATGGCTGGCAGATTATTTCAGTTCGAATAACAAACGCTTTATATGATAATTACCAATCCCAGTTTTTTAGCCTCACCTTATACGGTTGGCGGATTATTTCAGTTCGAATAACAAACCTTTCATGCATGATGATTGTAAATTTTATTTTTGATCGGTCCTCTCACTTTGCATGACTTTCTGATCATAATAATTTTGCTGGAATGAAACAATGAATGCGATTTGATTTGGAGTAGGTTTATTTCTTTCAAGCTAATATTACATATCTCTCTATTATCTACCAATAACATGAGAAAAATAGTGTAAAGTTCAGATCCCACAATCGAGCAATTTTGACACTTGGAGTTTTTAATTCTTCATCACCACCTCATCGGACCATTCCGCAATATTTTGAATCTCGCTACCAGTATATCTGAATGATGTATTCTTCGGAACAATGGTAGCAAATACAGCGTGTTTTCTCCCATCAGTTCATAATTCGACATTTTTGTTCTGTATACCTTCGATCGATTTCTTCTGTTTTCGGGAATACATTATTTGATTTTGTGGTTAAGAGAAAAAAGTAGCACCATGCAGTAGATGAGGTTTGATCCTACGTAAAGGATATATTGTTTGCGGTGTTTCACGTTGTAATGCTCTATCCCAAATAGATAAATCATTCAGTTGCTTCACAACGTTCTTCTTATCTTCGTAAAATTGAATATCGTTACTCAATTCTCGAACATTTCTACCAAATTCTTCGAGTTTACGTCTGTATTCTTCAGGAGACATTGTGCTACTATTTCTTTCGATTGTTGGATGTCATTAACAACCACTATCACTCCCTCTGTAGTGAAATATAATAAATTTCCGTCGTATACGCGTCATTGAACGCCTAATATTTCATTATTCCTATTAAATATTTTTGAGCTACCCCGTATTCTCCGCCGCAATCCTTTACACTCAATAGATACATAATTTTCGATTTCAATTTCACCAAAAAAAATCCATTTTATGCTCTCTACTGAGGAATTATTACAATTGAACCGGATCTGCTTCGACTGCGTCACGATAAACGCGAAGCGACCGGCATGCTCTCAACAACTCATACTTTCTCTCTCTAACACACAGCGGGTCCGATAGACCCATTGCTCCACTACTAATGTATCCATATCCCTCTAGATTTAAAAATAAATTCCGAAATTAAAAAAAAAAATTGCGGACAAAAAGTAACAAATGTAGTTGTATTCAGAATGTCATATGGAGACAAAAAAAAGTGAAAATATACTGGGTGTATCATTTAAAAATCGATAGTTTATATCACTTCCGGTGATGGATGGATGTTTAACTACGTGGGTAGCGTATCGAGTTCTGCAATTCACACGAGTGTTTTAAACATACAATATTTTTTGGCACGGAAGTATATTACAAAAAATTGAGACGATATTTCAATATCATTCGAATTTCTCTTTCTTCTTCGGTTAATTGCTTTTAACTTGAAAACTACGAATTTTTCGTTGATAACTTTCTTATTGAAAATTAAAGAGCATAAAATTTTCTGAAAATCTTACCTTACAAGTTTTTTTCTACGACGAACCGTTCGGGCTCAAGCGCTACTGGAATATGGGCTTATTTCGGCTGACTGAGGAAAATCCCACTTTTCCACTACAAAACTCTAATTTGTTATTGAGCTAATGAGTGGATGCCTCCCAGTTCTCTGCGCATACCTTATTTATAAAATATGATGAAGGTAACTTTTCAAAAATTGTGCAAAACTTGAAATTTCGATGAAACATCTTGAAAAAATATTAAAAAGATTATTATATATCACAATATATTATAAGAGCCGTTGTCGTTTAGAGGGTCCTGGCACAGGTTGTTCTGTCGTCAGCGTCGGAGCTTGTTCATCTAAAAAAAAAAGAGGTGATGAAGAAGAAACAACTTGTGATGAATAATTACGAAAAGGATGGTGTAGGCATCTTTCTTCACTTTGTTCTCCGTCTCTTTCTTCGATTTCTTCTTCATCTAGGTCAATGCCATCTTCCGTGATCTCGACGTTATCACACATACCTTCGCACGATGTGCAGATCGGGGAGCACTGAAGTCCCGCCTTCCTGCATCCACAGTTACGTTGGCAGCCTTTTTTGCATTTACAGGAAATCCGCCGGAGTATCGAGTCCGGTGCAGGTTTCAAAGTGGTAGGAACTGGCACGAGACCACTCTTTGTTTTTCTCCACCCCCACTCCTTCGGGTCTTTTTGTTGCTCGACTGTGGTTTGACTGAATAACCACTGTTGCACCTGAAGGTAAACTCTCAATGAATGTTGTCTTGCAGCAGCTTCGGTGGGGGGCAGTGAGGCAAGGTTGGTTTTACTTTTGTAAGATGAAGATACGTATTGCCTGTATCTCCAATCGTTCAGGTTAGTCTCACGTCCTTTTCCATGAAGACGAATGAGGAACACTTTTCCTGCTTCAGCAATCTGATCCTGGTGTGCATGAGGGTGTTTGAAAGTATCAATGACTGGCTGTAAGTCATTGTTATTCTTCAGGACTTTGAGAAACTTCTGTTTCCCCTGATTGAACATAGCGGAAGTAGTGTCACAACCACTCATCGCGTGCAGAAACAATATGTTATCTGAAATGGTTCTGTCAGCAGCAAGATGGGGATTGTAGAGGGTTCGAGACACCTTTCCCTTTCCTGGTTTTAAAAAGAAGACATTCTTGATGTCAGGACTACACAGGCCAATCAAAATCACCAATAGATCGATATCTTCCCCCACCACTGTCACATACTCATTTGCGGGAGCCAACGTAAGAGCTGTTGTGATAATTAGGACATCAGCGTCCTCCACAGCTTGCTGTGTTTCAATTTTTGCATCATGAAATTTTCCCATTAGCATAGATATCAACCGGCATTTGTTTTTGGAGTTGGCAAGAAAACTCTCCTGTGAGATAGTGGACACCATCGATTCTGTGAATAATATTGTAGCAGATTGTTTTCTCTGCGCTCTTCTCAATCGTTCCATGAGCTTGGTACTTTCACAAACTTCATCGGGGTAGCCATCGAAAATGACAACGGCATTTGATTTGTAGTTTGATGTGACATATGATACATAACTGCCGCAAATTTCTGTATATGTCTGGCCGTGGTGCCATTTGACCCGGTGTAACAAAAACCCTCCATCGATGACATATTTTGTATCGTTAAAGTTCGCCTGTTCAGTCGGTGCAAGGGCCCTGTACAAGTTCGATTTTGTTCCTTTCCTCATCCCTTGCTCATCAAATAAAGATAGAGGGTAGGGACTAAGTTCGTAACTCTTCATCTGAATGTTTCACGATGGTCATCCGTTGAAAAAGTGTTGTTGGATTAATGACTACTACCCTGTCTTGTATTTGAATAGAGCTGTTCATGATCGCAAGAGGCTGCACTCTTTCATGTCGTTTGAATTTTACAGCTTGGAAATCACCACCAACAATGCGCTGTACACCATCCATGCCCATCTCCTTGGACAAGTGACAGTTGATCCTATCATCTGCGATAACACCTGTACTTAAAGACATTAGGTCACTGGTCTCTGGAAATGGGGGATGCTCGTGGAACCAATTCAGAAACTTATGTGCGTCAGTGTTGTCGCGCTTTTGCATGGTATCTCTGCTATCAACGTGTTGTTCTGATGTTGCGAGTTCCACTCCCGTAAAGTGCTCAATCTCTTGGCACACGTTATGCAGTGCTGTCATCCCTTGAGTCCATCTTGTCACAACACCTGCGGTTACTCCACGGCCATGCGTGAGACCACCACGTGTCTTCATTGACTTCATTAGAGTTTGTTCAATCACCATATCACTCCAGGTGCCACACCACAGTTTTTCACTTCTACGAATGGTGAAATAGCCTTGGTTGGTGAAACGCTCATATTCTTCAGATGGCATTGCAGTTTTCAAGGTATGCATGTCTTGGAGGTAAAGATGGCTGCATTTGGCATACAGATAATGACCACTGGTGTGAAAGAAAGGGAGCATTTCATATATGGTTTGGAGGTGTAAATCCCAGTTGCTACTTCTTTCTGCTTCAATGAAGTGCTTAATCAAAGTTATCATTTCAAAATATACTACCCAGAGCTTGGCAGTGGGGCCACGTTCTGCCAACAGTCGAAGCTTAGCTTTGCATTCTTCTTGCATATTTTTCACAATCTTCTTTACGCCAATGGAGAGAATCGCTGTTCTGTCATTGTTCAACAGGATCTTTTCCAATTGATCCACTATTGTTGGCGACAGGGCCATTGATTGAATAACAATTTTGGCCAAAGTTCTATGAGCCAACATATGAGCTCGTACTGCCCTTGAGTAGGCGTGCTGCATATATGGTATTGAAAAGTTCATTCAATCCACTGCCTTGCATTATATAACCAATTGCCCCCATAAAGGACATCAGTAAATGAAATCCACCGAGCCTTATAACAACATTTGACAGGACTGAATCATCAGGACGACTAGCAAGAATGTCTCGTGCCTTGAGGTAGAGGGGTTGGTCAAATGTCACCAGACAGGTAACTTGGTTCAAGGATTTAGTCCTCTCTACTCCGGTCAACAATGCTGTGAATATTGTATCATAATCACTTGGTGGAGCATTGATAAATGGCTGGTAATTAACAAACGTTAGTTCATATGGAATGTTTTTTGTGACATCTTCCATGAATCCATTCCATCCAGAGATGCCAGGAATGTCTCTGCTTTTCCCGTAGAGCCACAAAAGATCAGGCACAGATGGAATCACAGTTCCAGATGATGTATGCATTTTCTTGAGATCTTTTATTTTGATTTCAGCCAAACCTGCAGGTTTTGTCCTTTCAAAATGGATCAGTTGAACAGCTGCATTTCTAGAAACTTCAGGGGGTGGTATGATTTTCAACCGTGGAATGAATTGATTGGGGGCTACTGCATGTTTTGGTGTAATACAGGAAATGCCACCCATGACGTGAAAGGTGTTGTATCCGTCGATTGTATGTACGTTGAAATCAGCGTTATCGTACACCTGCTGTGAAAAGCACGGCTGGTTAACTTTCAGCGGATCACCGTTGATTGCTGATGCTTCCAGGCGAACTGCTTCTGTATAGGACGAACAAAACCCCAACGAGGAAACCACATCGACTAATTTCCTTGAGCCGTACTTCTTGTACAGAAATACTGCCAACCCTACGAGGATTGGTGAAATGAATGATCTGGGCCTTACTGCTGCTGCAAGACTATGAGCCAGCGCTGTGCTCTTCTTCTTCCACATATCATGGTCTCCACGTTTTTTGTTCAGTACAACTTTTTCCATAAATGTACGGAGGGTTTCAGGAATGAGTTCTTCATTTCCTTCCAAAAACGTATCAGGTGGGGGGTACTGTTCTGTCTCATAAACCTGGCTCCGGATATCCTCAACAATAATTGCAGCAGCTGTCTTGACTATCCGGAGTCTTTCCTCTTGTTCATTTTTCAATGCCTGCTGGTACCAAGCATCATTCAAAATTTTATACCCTGTATTTTTGAAACACACAACCGGCTGCTTGTTCGGAGAGAAGGTAATTATTATATCGTTTCCATATTTTTTGAGAAGATGAGCTTTGACTGTCTTTTTGTCAGGACGATAATTATTCTTGATTTGGCCCATCAACTCGTCGAGCGAAAACTGGCACTCTCCATCACTATTTTCAAGATAAGTGTACACATCTTCCATTGCTGCTTCAACATCATTGGCGAATGGACCGCTTTTTCTCTTCTCTTGAGTTTTTGGGCGATTATACAGTTTTCTCATGCATAAACTATGATACTGACAATGAGAGGCCACCAAATCTGAGACAGGCAAAAGACGTTCGATTATGGCTTGTCCATACTCATCACCCCGTTCTTCTGCTCTTTTTATGATAGTTTCTTTCAATTTCAAAACTCGAACCTGATACTCATTATTGCGATTAGTTTTATTTTTTCGTTGTTGTACAATCTCGGGAGTTATTACAAGGCCACACATAAAGCAATGCGTTTTGAAACTGAAATCTGTTTGAGAAGAACGTCTTTCGACGTGCTCCCTTCCTTGCTTCACTTTCTTCAGATGAGCGGCAATCATTCTTTCATTGCAGTAGGTTTTACGACATCGCTCATGAACCTCAACTGAAGATTTTTTACTCAACTGAACATGCTGACCATCCTTCCTCTTCTTGCTTGACTCGATGAAAGATTTCAAACCTTTTTCCTGTACCTCTGTCACCTTCTCTACAGCACTATTCAGCATTTCATCACAAATAAAACACACCTTTGCTGTTGCTTTGGTGTTGACAAGCGAATAAATTTTTTTTTTACCTTCAGTTCTATTGCAATATAATTCCATGAAAAATTCACAAAAAAATATCTTTTGATAATCAATAAGAGTTTTGAAGTGAAAAAAATGGGTGTTTGCTGAGTCAGCAGAAATACGCCAATTTTCAAATAGCGTTTGAGGCCGAACTGTTTGTCGAAAAAAAAAACAAATAGTGAAATTTGTAGGAAATTTTACGTACTTTCATTTTGAATAGAAAAATTATCAAGAAAAAAATTATAGTTTTCGAGTTATAGGCGAAAAACTACAAAAAAATTGATTTTTTACTTTTTTTTTGCATTTTTTTCAATTTTGCGTCACGAAAATTTGTTAGCAAACCTAAAATTCGGATTCAGCACCCCAAAATATATGTAGAACGGAAGAAATCGAAACTACCCCACAACTTTCCCGAAATTTACTGAATTATTAGTCGATGTTAGGGATATAGCGTGTTTTTTAGATTTCTATATAAACCTATGTCCGTAAATGCTTGGTTTTTCGAGATACATGCAATTAAGAATTTTATATTAATCATTGGCGCGCATACGGGTAATGATCAATTTTTTTAAAGAAAAAAATGGTACCCCAATTAGATAGTTCGAATAAAAAATCATTTTTGAATTTCTCGTTTAAATTGTGACAAAAAATCATTCTTGGCTTTTTTCGTATGGGGCGCCGTTTTTATGCAAAAAAAACGCATATTTTTCATTTTTTTAATACATTATCTAGAACTATTCAATACAACAGCATTGAACCAGAAAAATAACAGAAAATAACACTATTAAAATTTTAAATAGGTACAAAGCTACAACAAATGTTGAAAATTACCTTCCTTGGACGTGACACAAGATTCAACTTTTCGCCTCATTGATTGTTGTATTCGCGCATATATTCCTGGATATTCCTGGTGTATTTCTTACTGTCTCACACCCGACTATATTTGGTAAATGTATGGCTTGGAGTAATTGATGATCACTTAATCGGTCCATATTTCCTCCCACAACGACTAATAGGCAACTCTTACCTTAATTTCCTACAGGAAAAGTTACCTGTGTTCTTCTTGAATACATTCCTTTACAGCTGAGATAATGGTGCACCAGCCCATTTTAGCATCAATGTACGTACTCACTTAGTACAGTATATCCAAATCGTTGGTTAGGTAGAGGAGGTACGGGCCATTGGCCTGTTCGACCGCAGGTTTTAAATCCTCTAGATTTTTTTCTTTTGGGGTTTTCTCAAGTCATTAATTTATTCTACTCCCGTTGAAAATGTTGAAACCTGAGAAATCGAATTGTAGCCGGCTGTGAGAAATACACCAGGAATATTTGCGCGAATACAACAATCAATGAGGCGAAGAGTTGAATCTTGTGTCCCGTCTGAGGAATTTATTGTAGCTTTGCTTTTATTAAAAATTGTATTAGTGTTATTATCTGTTATTGCTTTGGTTTAATGTTAATAATACGCGTAACGATGTTTTATGTTTTTGCAAAAATGCGGCACCCCATACGAAAAACAAGGCAAGAGAGATTCTTTGTCACAAATTTAACTCTGAATTCAAAAATAATTTTCAATTTGAGATATATTAGTGGCGTTTCATTTTTTTAAAACTGAGTATGCGCGCCAATAATGAATATTAAACTTTGAATTGCATGTCTCTCTTGATATCCACCAAATTGTATTCGTATATCCCGACCGGTTTCAAAGAAATAAATAAATCTTTAGTTTAAAAAATCGTATCTCGGAAAACGAAGCATTTGCGGACATACGTTTATATAGCAAACTGTCTATATTTTTTATGCAGAATCATCTCTTGAAGTTTGTCGCACTTATTCACTAACACCTAATACATGGTCTTTTACACTAAAAAACAAACTGGTACGACAAACTTTCTGAAAATCGTGAAAAAACCGAGGAAGAACCGAGATCAAATAACTGGTGTGAAAACAACAACGTTGTTCCTAGCAAAGGTTTTTTTTTTATTTTCGCGTATGGTACTTACAAATGACCGTTGCTTGTTTGACGGAAATGAACTATTTTAAACCTGCTGGATACGTTCCATAGGGTGAAATAATATGTGAACCAGAAACTACTCCTCAACAACCCTCCGAAGTAGAAAAATCTTGGAACAGTTGAAATACCCCTTGATCGCGGGGTTTTAAGACGGGGATGCATTATTCCACAGTTACTGAATGCTCTATAGGGTGAAATGATTTGTGAACCAAAAACTACCCCTCTACAACCCTCCGTAGTAGAAAAATCTTGAAACTGTTAAAATGCTCATTGCTCGAGATTTTTTTCACGGTATTGTGTTATATACGGCTACTCAACACGCTCTATTGGATGAAATAATTTGTTAACCAAAAACTACTAGACTACAAGCCCATATAGCATATTCAGAACGATGCTGCTTATTATGAAATAATAATCTCCTAGAATATTATTTCATAATCTACCAACGTGAGGAATGTCGGAAAAGCACATCTTCAGATAAAAAATTATTATTATTACAGTCATGTGCACCAACAAGAATTGACGGCATAGTGCCCAAAGTTATTTTTTGATATAGCAGTATCGTTCTGTATATGTTTCATGCTGGGTCAAATGACCCCCCCAAAATGTTATATGGGTTTGTAGTCTATACACCTCAACAGCCCTCCCACTGAAGTAGAAACATTTCGAATCATTTGAAAAACCCGTTGCTCAAGGTATTTTGACAGGTACTGAATACGCTCCATAATGTGAAATAATTTGTGAACCAAAAACTACCCCTCAACAACCCTCCGAAGTAGAAAAATCTGTTGAAATACCTTGGGTGCTTCTTGATTGGCAAAGAAATATTCAGAAACAATTTAACATTACGGATAAATAAAAGTTATCAAATTTGCTAGCTACAGATGATACCCTGTATATTTTTAGATTTAAGTATTGAGGTAGGCATTTCAGGGTATTCTGATCCAGAAATGTTTGTGCTTAAAGTATCCTTAATGTATTTTCCCCATTTTTTCGTCTCTCAACTCGTCATAGCAAGCCATGAAAAAGTAATATTTGGTTATTTTTTATAGCAGTAATTGAACATTTTAGATACTTTGTTACTATAGAAAAAAAAAATGAAAAACCAGAGATTGCGGATGAAAACAAATTGCAAATGTTGCTAGTCTGTAAGACACCCTGTATATTTTAATGAGATCTGGGGGTTTAAGCATGTTCTGCACCAGAATCTGATGTTAGTTTCGAAGTAAAAAATCTTTTAGTAGATTTTTCCCAGCTTTTCACTTTTCAACTGGTCATAACAAGCCATGAAAAAGTAAAATTTGGGTATTTCTTATACTCAGCATCAACTGAAAACGTTCAGGCCCTTTGTGACAAAAAAAATCGAAAGCAACTGATCATTTCGGATGAATAAAAATTAATAATGTTGCTAGTAACAGATGCCACCCTGTATATTTTAATGAACAAAGCACTTAGATCTAGGGGTTTTAGGGTGTTCTGAAACAGAATTTGGTGTTATTTTTGCGATAAAAAAATGCCTAGTATGTTTTTCCCAATTTTTCACTTTTCAGTTGGTCTTAGGTAGCCGTGGAAAATAGATATACGAATATTTCATCAACCTCAAGTTAGATATTTTTGGGTATTATATATTATGAAAAATAACTTTTGATGTCACTGTACGGTCAAGAAAATACGAGGGTTTAGCTGCTCAAAGTGGGACACACTGTATATATATAATATATAGTTATGAAAATGGTTGTATGTAAGAATTTAGTAAAATATTATTATTATTATGGCACCAGAAAAGGATAAATACTTTACCTGAACTCTTAATTACATCCACAGATATAATTATTTAATTAATAATCTAACTTGAAAATTATAGAGTAAATAAGAATTAGAAACAATCATTTGAACAAAATTAGAAAATTATCAAAAGTGGAATGAAAACTTATAATTGTAAATAAAGAACATGCAGTATATTAATTAATTGGTAACTTCCATGGCCAACACTATTAAATGATTAATCGACTTACCTGGAAGGAAGATTAATCCTAATTTTCCGAGCTTGTCCGTAGATATAATTACACACAATGTAGTATCCCTATTCCAAATCTCAACGGTACGTCTTTAAAGAATTAGTTTTTACCAAGCTTATCAGCCTTAGTCCGCATCAGGCCACTCTGAATCATTCCTGTTGAGCTAAAATCGCTAGGGAGTAAAAAAGGGCTTTTTGGACAGGGTGGGTTGTAATTATATCTACGGACAAGCTCGGAAAATTAGGATTAATCTTCCTTCCAGGTAAGTCGATTATTCATTTAATTTTCCATCGCTTGTCCTACGATATAATTACACACAATGTAGATTTTTAAAGCCCCATGCGATTTTAGTAACAAAATTTATTCAATCTTTTTAAGATGATCAATTTTTGTTATATTTGTATTACAACAATTTTATATAACAATACTTCCGAACATAACAATAAACTTAACATTTTTTCAATATTTTCTAAAGCCATTCTTATAGTATAGGAAACAAGAATTTGTAAATTTGATAAATATTCATAAATATATAGTTAATATATCTAGACACCAATACATAAGTATTTACGTAAGTATATACCATTGGGTTTCATGAGGTGCTGCTGTGATTCAAGTTTAATATATTTTTGGCAAACATATCATTTTGCGGTTTCAGCCGTGTTATAAAACTTTTTTTTATGAGTGAGAATGAGATAATTGTAATTTCCTCTAAGTGAAGAGGTGATTTGAATATAATCAATAGTTGAAGCCACCCATATCTCTGGTTTCACCCTGTAATAAGGTAACACCAATAATGGTTGGGCTCTGAACCAACCAGAAGTTTTTACACGATCTGTGATTTTTATTTCCAATTTTTCTGAAGATGTAATAATTTTTTCCAACTGTATTTTGGCCAAGGTTTGCACTCTGCTGGCGGTTGTCAAGGCCATGAGCGTAACAAGCTTGTATGTAACCTTCTCCAAACTTAGTTACTCCAAAGGCCACAATTTTTGTAAATAATCAAGGACTGGTTCTGGATTCCAAGTGAACTGATATTTAGGTTGGGACGGTCTTATGTTGAAAATACCCTTCATGAATCTATTGATAGTCTCTTCATCTTTTTTACTAAGTGGATTGAATATGAGATTCAATGCCGATCTGTATGAGTTCAAAACTGAGTATGAAACTCCTGTTTCAAATTCTTCTGTCAAGAAATATAGGACAATTTGTAATTTATATTCATATGGATCTACCTGTTTATTTCGACAAAAACTCTAGTACTTAATGTAGCAGCCTGAATATTATAATAATAATAATAATAATAATGTTTATTTCATAAGTATCAAGATACAAGAGAAAAAATAAAACAAGTAAATAAACATGCATACTCACAGAAGCAAGAGATTGCTTAATTATACTTTCTGATATAGATGAAATAATTATTGGGATTGTGGCAATCGGTATGGATTTCCTCAATAGCGCCCCCCGTATAAATTCCCTGCCACCAGGGAAATTTTCTTGTGTAGCGGGTGGCTCTGTCTGAAAGGAGAGAGAAGTAGGAGTTCATCATGTTCGAATAAAAGAGGTTCATCTATCAACAACTCTTGGAATATCGGATACCACGACTGAGATGGCCAAAAAGGCACTACCAGTATGCCCTTTGCCTTATCTTGTATTATTTTGTCAATAACCCTTGCAATTATGGCAAATGGGGGGAACGCATAAAATTTTAAGTTTTCCCAAGATATAGTGAAAGCGTCCACTGTGTAACATTCTGGATCTGGTAACCAAGAAACATATTTTTGACATTTTCTATTGATTTTTGTTGCAAATAAATCGATATCCGGTATTCCATATTTGCTGATGATGCATTGAAAAACCGTAGCATTCAACTCATATTCGGTTTCTATTGATTTAGACCGAGATTCCCGGTCCGCTTCTTTGTTTTCTTTAGATGCTATATAAGATGCATAAATTAACAAGTCTCTGGATTCACAGTACCCCCACAAATCTCAGGCTATCTTATTCAAATGTGCAAACTTGGTACTGCCACCTTTATTAATGCAACAAATTGCTGTTTTATTATCTATCCTTAATAATACCCGACTATCCGTTAAATTTTTTGGGAATGATTTTAATGCATAAAAAGCAGCTAATAATTCCAGAGAATTTATGTGCATATCTTTTTGTTGACTGTCCCAGAACCCATGTATATTGATTTTTTCACAACACGCTCCCCATCCACTCTTACAGGCATCGGAATCAATTGTGAATGCAAATTTTTTTGGTTTTATATCGTTTCCCTTTCCTACATTTTCCTTCCACCAACTCAACTCATTCTTTATTACATCTGAAATGAATATCGGTTTATTATAGTTCTGATGATTTTTATTCAGTTCTATACATTTTTCTCTTTCCAATTGTTTCATGTGACAATGTCCATATTTTGTAGCTGGACATACTGAAACTAGTTTCCCAATTAGCGTAGCAAAGTCTCTTATAGAACAATATGAATGTTTACAGATATTTTTAATTAATCTCTTGATTGACATTATTTTGTTTTCTGGTAAATATATTTTCATATCTATTGTGTTAAACATGAAACCTAAAATTTTTTTGATACGTTTTGGATTCAGGCTACTTTTTTCTTTATTTATAATGAAACCCAATTCGATTAACTTTTCAATAACAAGTTTCGTACTTTGTCGGCACATTTCCTCATTTTTACCTATTATTAATATATCATCTAGATAAATGGTCATGACCACATGTTTCATTCTGAGGAATTTCACAACTGGTTTGAGTAACTTTGTGAAAATGTGAGGAGCCAAATTAATGCCAAATGGCAAACAATTAAATTCATAATAATGATTTCCAAATTGAAACCGTAAATATTTTCTGAATCGTTTATCGATTGACAAAAGAAAATATGCATCCTTCAGGTCAATATTTGAAAACAAAACGATAATCTCCGTTTGGTTTTTTTATATAAAAATATGGAGATAAAAATTGTCGGTTTTTTGGCTTACATTGTGAAATTGCATTTATTTCTACCAATCTGTTGATGATAGTATGGTAAATATGTTGCTCGTACTTTCGAATCTTTACCTTTAGTTCATTAGTTTGAATGGGAATTTTACCAAATGGAATTTTAATTCCTTCAACCCAGCTCAATATAAACTTATCGTTTGTTAGGTTTTGCCATTTGTCTAGATACCTAGATAAAGAACCTGCATATTTATTTACCTCATTTACGACTTCTGGTTGCGAAATCGGGATCTGAACTTGAATGTTTTGTCTCTCTTCCCTGCATATTCCTGTGATCTCCTCCCCCTCTCTTCTCTCATGCTTTTGATTCTTGTCGTCTGGGCCGGGCGCTGGTAGTTTAAATGAGTGTTTGGACGCCTTGTAGAAGAAGTAGAGGCCTGTGGCTGGTCCGGGGGCATTTTACTATAGGTTGTGGCGGTGTAAGGTATTTTCTTGATGTTATAGCTCACTTTCTTCAATGCCCGATTTGCTGCTAACTCATCAGAGTTTTCCAAATAAATACTCATCAAGTTGTGAATTTTCTGCTACCTTTTTACAGTCATAATTGACATAAGGCATTATTTTGAATTTTCTGTGTATAGATAGCGCTTGATGTGCATTAGCAAAAATTTGGGCTGCTTCTGCGAGGATAGGCAAGGTTTCCTCGTTGTTCGTTGGTAATAATAAGTTAATAACCGAGCCTAGCGCAGATAGCCCATGGCCAATTTGCTGCTGTATCGTTGCCATGAAACTATCATGGTTCAATGCATGCTTTGGCAGGCATGCCTCTACCTCTCCGTTTATTTTAGGTGGATTCAGAAAGGTACAGTTTTTTGGTATTTTGTATTTGTTCATTAACTCTAGGCGTTTTTCTTTTCCAACACCTTTCAACAGGTATGCTGTCCACCGAACTACAATTTCGTCATGAAGCAAAGCCCCTTCACCAGCTCCCTCATCAGGTCTGTCACCAAGTATTGTGAAATTTAACTGACCTTCCTCGGCATTTGTCGTACGGACTGCTAGATCAGCGCGCACTTCCCGGTCTTGAGGAATATCTGGAGTCTCGTCACCTACAATGTGTAAGGGATCCGACTCTTGGGAATGTCTATCATCTTCCTCCTCAACTTCACTCGCAATTTCATTCAACACTGTGAACGAGAGAAAAAAAATTATGTACTTGTATGATATCGCTTTATAGCCATTATTTTCATAGGATCGCATGATCTTTTTGTATTGCAGTAACGCATGTTACGCAAGTAGTTATGGTATCGCTTGATAGCCAGTATTTTCATAAGATCGCACGATCGTTGTGTTTTGCAGCAACGCATGTTACGCAATTGTTTATGGTATCGCTTGATAGCCATTATTTTCAAAAGATCGCACGATCGTTTTGTTTCGTTTGGTGTAAAGATCTGACCCAAGTAACGCATGTTACTTGTCGTCACCTAATCCATGTTCATCTGAAAAAATCCAAATATATAAAGTTTTCCACTTACCCGAATCATCATCCGAAGATTCGCTGCTATTCAGTTCATTAAATGCTTCTTGCAGTCTGTTTAACTGCATCTTCGGTTTTTTAATCAATAAGCACCGCTATTGACCACCATCTACAAGTCGACACAATCTATACAGACTTTTCGAAGGCCTTCGACAAATTGGATCACCCTCTTCTATTGATGAAACTCAGTCAGATAGGTTTCGACAAAAATCTATTAAATCTATTGGAGACTTATCTAACCAACAGGTCACAATTTGTGCAATATAGAGGACATAAATCCTATCTCTTCACAGTTACAAGCGGAGCCCCCCAAGGCAGCAATCTTGCACCACTGCTATTTTCACTTTTTATAAATGACATATGCGAAAATATAAGCAGCAGTTCACTTCTTTTTGCTGATGATCTGAAGTTGTATAAAGAAATAGAAAGGCCAGAGGACTGCATACTTCTTCAAATGAACTTAGGCTCCCTACACAATTGGTGCATAGAAAATAAACTATATCTGAACATTCAAAAATGTAAATATATAACCTTCACACTTAAGAACAATCCAATAATAGGCGACTACTCAATAAACAATATCCGCTTAGAGCGTGAATTCCTTGTCAAAGATCTCGGGATAGAATTTGACCCAAGGCTAAGCTTCACTGCACACATTAACAAAATAACAACATCGGCTAAGAGAATGCTAGGATTCGTATTTAGAAACTGTAAGGATTTCACTAATGAACAATGCCTCTTTACATTATACTCATCATATGTACGAACTCGTCTAGAATATGGGTGCTTAATTTGGTCGCCATATTATGTAACCCAATTGCATCAACTTGAATTCATACAGCGACGTTTCATGAAGTACTTGGCATACAAGATAGATGGACTATATCCCGAGCAAGGTACTAGCAACAACACCTTACTTAACCGTTTCAACCTTCTATCACTTGATGACAGGAGAATATACCACTCATGTGTATTTGTTTACAAACTCATAAACCACCAAGTAGATTGTTCTGAGCGATTGTCTCAGTTAAATCTCCACATACCTCGAATTAACAGCAGAAATGCTAACTTTTTTTACCTTTCCACCCCAAGAACGAATGTCTTTGCCAAATCGCCTCTGTATGCAATGTGTAGTAAATTTAATAAGTTCAGTAAAGAAACCGATTTATTCAACCAATCTATAAATTCATTTAAAACGTCAGTCAAGAATATTCTACAAATCAGAAATAATCGATAATTGTTTTAGTTTTTTAGTTTGTAATTCTCATTATTATATACGTATTTATTGCATTGATATTAAGAGTCTGTAATATGTTAAATACCGAAAATAACCTTATATAATAAGCCTATATCTTGATTTTATTTATTCATAATTTTAGTTTTATGTAATCTAATTGTGACTACTTTATATATACTTTTATACTTTTAACTCTAGATGTCCTGTAATTGGGGCCTTGGCCCTGTTTGGACAATAAACTTTTTTTTTTTTTTTGTAATTCTCGAATTCTTCTCGGCACTAGAAGTTCTCTTCGGCATTTTTAATACGATACGACGCGACGTTCGTGAGGTACGAAACAGGAATGATTCAGAGTGGTCTGATGCGGACTAAGGCTGATAAGCTTGGTAAAAACTAATTCTTTAAAGACGTACCGTTGAGATTTGGAATAGGGATACTACATTGTGTGTAATTATATCGTAGGACAAGCGATAGAAAATTAGAAAAAGAAATTGAAGTCTAAGTAAAATGAAATTTAGCAGGACTTTATTGGCAAATAAATCGAATGTCTTAAGGCCGCCATAGGTTCTTTTTCGGCAATTTTAGGTAAGAATGTACCGGTAAATACGTACAATGATGGAGCACATAGACTACATGTGAAAACTGCTAGTTGGTGTTTCGAGCATGTGAACGAAAGTTGTTTGACGATGAAAAGAAGGGTGCGCATTTTAGCATTAGCGGCACTTGCCACTGCCAAAAAGAGAAAAATTCGTAAAACGTGGTGCAAGGAATGGTTGTTGAGAAGAAATGAATTGTCCCATACAAATTTATTGAACGAATTAAGATTGGAGCCGGAAGATCAGTTCAATTATCTGAGAATGGACGAGGAAACGTATCTTCATCTGTTGAAGTTAGTAACACCACTGATTATTAAACAGTATACTCATTTGAGAAAAGCAATAACTCCACATGAACGACTCACTGTTACATTACGTTTCATTGCAACGGGAAGAAGCTATGAAGACCTGAAATTCTCTTCAATTATATCGGCGCAAGCATTGGGTCACATTATAGCAGAAACCTGTATGGCAATTTATACAGTGTTGAAAGCAGAGTATCTCAAGGTAAAACACAAATCAAAATTATATTAGATAATTTCGAATAGTTTTAATAAGATAGAACAAATGAACATATATACTGCGTTCAGAAACATGTAAAAAATTTAATTAATACCCATTGTTATGGACACGGGAGCCAAGGTTTGCATATTATGTGCGTGAATCAGTATCAGAAGTCATTACTGGCCAATCGCTAGAGCCCTGATGAGGAATGACCGGTGGAAAGTGGGTACCATGGGTTCCCAAGGATGAGCTCCCTGAGAATCGATTTTCAATAACGGCAGCACTGTTGTTATT